>HG995131.1:11734283-13077384 GCA_905333015.3 Bombus campestris
AATAAATCTGGCAATTAATAGAAAAGAAGCAAGTATCGCGATAAAGATGGAATTTCTTATGCAAAGTTTCTCGTTTCTTCCAAAGGAGAAGAAAAGAAAAAGAACGAGGAAGTAGGTATAAGAAGTGTGACCAAGAAAGCCTCGAGATTCTCAAACGTGACGACTATTTGTCGCTAGGCGAATGAAATTTTATCGGATGACGCGATCATGCGTAGTAAACCGCAGTCTGGATGATTAACCGCGCGTACACGGGCATGCAAGACATATGACCGATTCGCGAACCGTCTAGGAATAGTGCAATACAATGGAGAACAACAGCTTTACCAAGAGAAGTCAACGAGGACTCCACGAACAGTGAACAACACGTTGCGCAACTTTTATAGTCGCGCTGCGTACTTACATCACTGCAAAGAAACACTAGTGGATATACATTTATTGTTAGATTCATACGCGTTCAGATAATTAACTGTGTCGCTAATAAGAGTCGATTAATGTCGAACAACATAATTAGGAACCAAATTCATGCTAACCTTCTGTAAGCACCTATTATGGAATGGTGTTGGTTCCGAGAATTATAATTACTCGCAAATTGCTCTCAAGTTCTATGAATATTTTTATTCATGAATTAACAATTGCAAATCATTATTCATAAGTTACATAACTATTGGTATCTATCAATCATTTATTTGCGAATGATGTTAATGAAAGTTATACATTATGTTAAGTTATGCTGCGATTCTTATAAAAAATAAAAAAATACAGAGTTTCATTAGTTTTTGTGTGTAACGTGCTAGTCGGGATAGATTTGCTAAACTTTTCATTGTTTTCATAGCTATGTGAATATTTCTAAATCGATAACTATAATTGTTCTTAATTTATGCAAAGATGGTTACGTCTTGAGACAAGTTAAACAATTTATGACACGATATTGTTCAATATCAGCGAAATTCAATACAGCGGATATCGAACGTCGATGAATTTTTTCCGTCGTTTTGATGCTTAACATAGGACAATGTGTATGTTGATGATATTAAAAAATACGAGAAAGCTACGGAGACCGAAGAAACTTTATTTTCTTTGAAATTCGATGCTTCTCAAGAATAATTAGAGGAACTAATTACACAGCGTTAAGGGGTTAAAAATTACTTCCTCTACAAAGAATTATAACGATCTCTTCCTAATTATTTCTTTCTTTTTTTTTTCTTCTTATAATTTTGATCAGTCTATAGGTGATGCAACGTACTTAACATTTCCTCATAGTAATTGGAAAAAAGTTTCTAGTATAACAGAACAAGCTTGTAGCGGCATGAACCTATTTCATGAGCACGCCGGAACGAGGAGACTTTAAGCACACTTTCATAGCGAAGTTCGCCAGCAACTTTTCGGTAAAAAGTTTATCAACGAGATAGAACCGAGTATCGAGATAGGACAGGAACGCGAGCCACCCTATTTCTTAACAACTATGAAACAAACGCATTACGAAGTAGGTCGGCGTTAGTTTTAGAAGTGATAGAAACATGGCATTAGATAGATGTAGGGTTTTCTGAGAAACTTTTCTTTACTCGTAAAAGAAGAGCTGATTGGAGCCAACGAAACGATAAAATTTAATATGTGTGCTTCAAAAGTGTCTTAGAAATATAGTATACTTAAGTAGACAGAACAATTCACTGGCCTATAATACAGAGCGCACATTTTAGACGTCAGTTTTAATTAAAAAATATGCATTGTATGGTGTAGTATAAAGAACGCGATATCGCAGAATGGATAATTTGTGTTTATCGTTACTGTATTTTTCCCGTGACTCTCCACTTTTAAATTATGTATTATAATTTACAATAAGCCTCTTGTTTTCCCGTTGCATTCTTCCTCGAATGCATTCATAGTGATATACAGTTTGGCGTAAATACCAGATAAAGGAAATAGAAAGAGATCGGTGAACAAAACGCGTCTTATTATTTTTCGATCGTACAGAACAGAACAGAAATAGAAATAGAAACATTTTCATAAAACTAAAGAAAATTTTCGATAAAAATTGTTTAAAATATTACTTGACTTTTAAGTTAAACATCTTCTTATCGTCCTTTTAACAATTATCTATGCTGCAAAATATCTGTCATATCTATTTAATTGCTCTAGTAAATTGCAATATTATTTTGCGAAATTACATAATTTTCTTTTTTTGCGTCTTAAACTATCTTTTTTGCGTCTTTGTATACGCCTACGTATTCGTAATCGTTCTATTAAAGCGTTCAAGAGAATTCGAATCGAGTCTACCTCTTCTATCTGGAATTTAAAACTCATTTGTGACTAACACCGGTGCCAACGAGAGGCAAATTGGCGCGTAAAGGCGCGTTCAATGGTTTAACACGATTATCGTATTAATTACATTTGCAATTATCCAAGCAGAATAAGCACCAACAAGTAAGGGTCAATTATCTAAATTGTGCGCGCAAGGTAAACCGCGAACCAACTGGATTGCCATGTCACCATTGTTTTTCCCACCAGCTATATCTCATTTCGGTGATCTCAATCGTAAAACTGTCCGAAAAATTCCACCTCCTTTTTGCAACTGAATGATTCATACCTAATTATTCATATCCATCAGAATTCTGAGACGTCAGTATACACAGTGTGATAATGTAAATTTCCTGAATGATCAAAGAAGAAAACACGATAGATATTCATTTATATAAGCCTGTTAGACAATTTTCTCAGGAAGTAACTTCTTTTTCTTGATTTACAAAAGCTACATGGTAATTGTACAATAATTTGATGTAACATTAAGAGAGTTTACTTCGAGGTGAAAAACGTAGAATGTTTCTAAAATATATGTAGTTGAAACGATCGGAGATCTGTTTCCAAAGGTCTTCCTTTCTTAATTGTCCACGATCCTTAAAAGATGACCAAACTCGTATTTAGCTCACAGCATGTGTTGCCAGTTTCAAACGTTTCATTGATATTGATACGTGTCGCATAGAACTGTCTATGTCTAAAAAAAATCAAAAACCCGAGTAATAATTGTTGCAAAAGAGAAAAATGAAATGAAGAGAAGGATCCCGACATAAAAAACAATCTATATCTAGAAAGCTAAAAACTTTAGTAATAATGACGAAAGAGAAAGACAAGACAAGGAGGAGGGTAAAGCGAAAAAAAAAAAAGAATCGGAAGATTCAAGAAGAGGCAAAATCTTATCCAAGCTGTTCAATTTGCCTGACGGCATATTGGAGACGATGCAAGTCCTCGCCAATTTCTCGTCAGGCCATCTCCTGTAATCGTATTCCCGAAGGTCGCCGATGATTAAGACTGCATCGTACACGGAATGTACGTAAAACCGTGGTGAATCGTCTCGCGTTAAGTGGGGAAAAAGACCTGTATAAGCTGTTCCACGTAAAGCGTGAACGTTTCGAGGATCACGTACACCTTTTTCCTTCGAAGGAAATGAAACAACTTGAATATGGAAAATCCTGGTACCGATCTGTTCTGAGCTGGTATATCGACGTTGGCACAATGAAAGTTACATAAGCTTTAACTTTGTTCGTCATGAAAAGGAAAAATATGGAAGTAAAAGAAAAGAGAAGAAACGGATTATACTTTTATTAGCCAGGAATTGTGCTTGCTACTGGATACTTTTACTTACTATTTAACTTATGATACATATATATTAAATTTGTGTTGCGCGATGGCAAAATAAAGACACAAATATATTGTGGGTATTATTAGAAAGTGAATCGCGAAGAAAGAGAAAAATGAAGTGAATCTTGTTTTTATTGCCCAATTACGTTATCTTTTTATTGTGTATTTTCGTGTCGAACATATATACGTGGGTGGTAAAATAGAGACGCAGACATGTTATTACGTTACTGTGATCCGAGTCACGAAAAAGAAAGAAAATCAAGTGAATTCAATTTTTAGTAATCAGACACTACCAATAGATAATTTTCACTTACAATGTATTAGATTTGTACTTCAAAAACTTATACACCATCGTTCAAACATATATGGACATAGAATTTTGTATAAAAAAAAAATGAGTTTATAGAGCAAGAAAATACATGCAGCAATTAGTTAAATTTAATATCGAGTAATACCGCCAGTAAATGAGTTTACTAAATAAAAGAATATGTACTTCTAAGGAAAAATGAGACAATCAGCTACACATAACTCATAAGATATCTGTGGTATGTCAATCCATTAAAAACTGATCAAGAGATCGTCTCGAGACTACAATTTCACTGTTTTACATTTTAACTGCGTACTTTTGAGAGTCAGAGTCACGAGAATACGAGAATATTGTACTTAGAACTCGTACCACTCATAATCAATGTATGCATTATATTTTACTATAGTCCAAAAGTGAATATCATTCGAGTCGTTTCCATCAGGTGATCGTTGACTATGTAAGATTGAATCATCTAATGTACTTCGTTTATGTGCAACGTAGTAATTAATAGGAAATAATCGTGTCAGGGTAGACGTGAATTTCTCATCTGTGCTTATAGAACGGAACGTTCTTTCCTTTTTCTATTGCTCGTGACATTTCGATCCTTCTCGAGCATATTGAAAAGAAAATTGCTAATGGACAGTATCATATATGTTGATCACAAAATTATTTGTTTGGGTAATATATATTTGAATACGAGAATTTAAAGAACTATGAAAGTGTCTGTCCAAGTAGAGTAGATCGTGCTATAGTGTAGCTTTATAGGGTAAAATCACCCTTTGGAAAAGCGTAAAATCTTCTTTCGATATCTTAAAAAAATATAAGACGTTTGAATAAAAATCGTGGCATTTCTTATGTGTTGGAACAAAATGCTTGGAAATGGTTGGAAATAATAGTAAAAATAGGTTTTATTTGTAGTATTTTAAATATTTTAATAGCCAATTTTTAAATTCTTAAATTATTTTTGTCTTACTCATTCGCATACATGTATACTTAATAGTTCCCATTTCTCAAATTATTATCTTATTATTCATTCGTGTCACTGATTCTATATTTAACGATTTGTATATTTAAATTTAGAATATTAATTTATATTTTGCTTTGAGCAAGATATACTGCACACTTAACGCAACTACGATACCCTTGCGATCAACCGTACAAGCCACTTGATAATTTCGCGACATCATTTTAAATGAAATTTCATTCACGTCGAAGAATGTAAGAGGTAATTGGATATAACTTCACATATTCTTCCTTCTTATTTCATCTCCCTTTTTTTTTTTTTTATATTCAGTCTATATTTGTCTTTTCAAAAAACATGCTATCCATAACGATATATTTTAAAATATTGGTACTTGACAACCTTCTCTTTCTTATTTCAACAATGGTTTATCAATAATGATTACGATCGTTTTGAACATTAATGACAAAATAAATAAAAGTGATAATCCGAGACTAAGAGAAACGATAATTTATTTTATCAATCTTTTTTTTTTTTTATTAGAACGATCTTCTGTCTGATTCGAGATTAACGAAATTGACAAGATTAATATGGATTGTTATTGAGACAGAAATATGATTGTACACGTATAGGATCATACTAATGCGTTACATACAATGCAATATGTTGATTAAAAATTTTGTTCAATAATGTATTGCTAAAAAAACATACGATTTCACAGTGAAATTTATCTCGATATATGTATAGATGTAGAAAGCGGATGTATCTGTGAGTGTCTGTTCGTGTAAGAAGCAGCCAACGAGTCGAAGGTGAAAACCATTGCGGAGCCGTTGCCAAACCGTTAGGCTGCTTTCACACGGAGATACGCGTATCGCGATACGTGTATCGTGAATTGCTTTCCGTGTGAATGTCGCCACTTGTTTTAATGTTTCGTCTGTTCCCTTCATACCAAAAGTATCCTTGCCAAGATACACGAAATGACTATCACGACAGTGCGTTTCAGGAAAATCGTCGTGTGAACGCCTTCATTGGTATACATGTTCATATATTCAGTATCTATCATACGCGTATCACGACGAGACGCGACCAGGCGACCGCGACCGGACGACCGCGACCCCGACCGGACTGATCGGTAGAGTCGAATCGAAAATAAAATAAAATAACAAATCAAAAGTCGAATCGCTGAAGAAAGTTGAAAGTCGTGCGCGGAGTTTAACGATCGCTCAGCGAGAGAAACGTAAGTGAGTTGCGATACCAAGTGTTGTAACCGATCGCGTTAATTGATATACTGTGGGTGTAAAAGCATTCGCACGTTCTTCCAAACGGAATTTCAACAAAATTTTCAGCATGTATATAACGTAAAATCTGGAAAATCTACTTTTGAAATTTTCATTATAGGCTCGAATGAAAAATTTGGAAAAAGTTAGCTTTACCATTTTCCACGGGAGTCCGATCGACTGCAACCTTCTCAAGAACTTTTTCCACGTCGTCTAGTAGACTAATTCTTCTAACTTCTCAGAAAAATCTCAAATCTGGCCCAATTTTTGAAAAGTCGATCTATTTTAAAGAGTGTACGAATGCTTTTCGTGTCTACCATATGTGTTAGATTGTTGTAAAAGTTTCTTTCGCTTTATAAGGAAATAATAGAACAAAATGGAAATGGATCACACATCATTGAATAAAATAATATGAAACAGAAAAATGTTGTGCCTTTATTATTTCCCCGTGAAACGAAAGAAACTAATATTTTTAATTATAATTAAATTATACTTTAATTACAAATTAAGCATCGTTCCTCGTTCGCTCCTAATCCTAAATAAATCCATCGAAATAAACTCTACTAAATAAAATTCCTATTTAATGTACGAATTTGAACTGTCCCTTTTTCCTTAATTTCAATGTTATATATAGATAAGATTATCATAAGAAACGTGCATTGGAAGCAGCGTATGCGCAAAATTTTTATTTCTTCTTGAGCACGTACAGATAATCATATTTCTTTTCACGATAGGAATGATTAATACCGTTCTTAGCAATTACATAGAGCATAAAAATAACGTATTCTTAATATGCTTTTCTTGTCCATTAAAAATCGAAAAGAAATATAAAGAAATCGATGAAATCTACCAAGAGTTAATCATCGCTTTATCGAACCTTACGATTAAATTCGACCAAGTACTAAAACATTTCAACGACACGCTGTTACTGCAAAAAAAAAAAAAAAAAAAAAGAAGAAGAGAGAGAGAGAAAGAAGACAAGCATAAAATGTAAAGCTGTAACAATGTAACGTAAAAACGTCTTGAACACTCGAAAATTTCGTTCACGTGAATCCGTGATCTTGAATCGTAGTTGATCCCAAAATCTTAGAGAATATTTGCAGATGACAAGATAGAGGAAACGTGTTTGTCAGTGAATTGGGACAAATCTGGCGCCGTCGAGGCAACATTCACGTCTTGAACGATATATTGCCCCCCATTAACAACGTGTAACACGTGAAATACTCGTTGTCATTCGTTAGTAGCCAATCAATAGCTAATTCTTTTTTATCTTGTAAGTTTTCCTTCCTTTTTCTTCCCTTTTCTTTCTTTATCATTAGAGTAACATGATTTGATTATTTGAAGTACCTTGGTTCTTCGGTTCGTGACATTATGTAATTTTCTTTTACGTCAATATGCCGTGTGTATGTTGTACATAAGACATGCATGTGCGTATTAAAAAATAGAAATTGTAAAATTGGAAATTTACATAATCTTCCGCATTCTGAATGTCAATCAATTATATCGATATTAAGGAAGTACGGAGACTTCGAATTTCTACAGAAATACAAATTTCTAGAAATTTGTAAGAGATAATACCGAGTTTGTGATTAGAGTGAGAAAGTTGAATATCCGTGTTAATATTGAACTGAAAGCTCCAATTTATATTTGCTAAGGATTTTTAATATTCTAGGTATATATATCCGAGTCTTTATTTTCTATTAATATTAATACTAACATATTCCATTGAAGACCATATCTTACAATTTAATGTCTCAGAGATATTACACTGCGCGAATTTTTCTACTTATTCTATTAACATTATTTCTCTATTTAAATTTAAATGATCTTAAATCTATTTCCATTCACACAATAGATTTTTAATCATTTTATATCTTTAAATAAAATTTTAATTCCAAATATCTACAGTAATAAAATTTCTATCTGTAATGGTACAATCAAGGAAAAATTCCAAACTTTTCAGACGAGTATTTCTCTGAACTTCCCAATGAAGCTAAATTAAGATTGATCAAAATTTAGTTAAATAGATCCTCGAGTACAGCCTCAATTCCCAGTTATTCGGTACAATCCTCAATTGTTTCGAGTTATATATTACGAAGGCGTTCGCGACAGATCCAACAGTTAATTTTAATTTTCCAATTGTTAACCTCTGTCGCTTCTACATTGTACTTCTGTTAAATTCATATACGCGTTGTCTTATTGCAGTTCACGGAGCGCCGAGTTACGATGTCACTAGCGTTCAGTCACGATTGGAGACCAACGAGGTGATTCATAAAGTTAATAACAACCACCAACAACCGGTCGATTTGAGAAACGATGATCGTGACGATGGGCAAACGCTCTATGTGATCGAGTTCGAGTCTGAATCGAACGAAAAAGAAGAAACCAATAATGGGAAAGACCCGTCTCTCGGTAAGTAGCGATTCACCTTTACGGATCTTAATTGAGAAAGTCAGAAGGGCGAAAATGATTTCTTTTTATTGGTTTAAATAATAGAAACGTGATACAAGTGACGAAATATTTAATTCGAGAGAATCGTGGATACAATTAATTCTAATAGAGGAATCTATATATTTCTTATAATTTAGTTAATTAATTATGTTTAGCGTAAGCTAAATTTTTATTTGATTCTAACAGAAAAGCGATTAATAATACTCGATTGCTTACTTATTGATTAATGTACGTTAAAATGAATTTCTTTTACTTACGAAGGAAAAAATTATGACCAGCTACAATCTTTCACTTTTAATGGAAGAATTGAGAATGGAGAACTGTTATAAATTGGCAACGTAAATAAGAAAATATACGTATAGATATAGTACAAGAATAAGGATATAAAATAATAGATGATATTCGATTCTACGTGTGTTTTTCAATTTAACGATGCAAATGCCTCGGAGCAGTGAGAAGAAACACATTTTAAAAGGGAAAAATAGATTAATTCTTCCATACTTTAATTATCTCAAGTCACTTGACCGTTTCAATTATACAATAAACCATCTGTAAGACACCGGATTCTCAGTGAACAGATAAAATCAACAAACTAATGATCTCCCAATTACTTAACAATCTCAAGATTTTAACCAACGCAAGACACAATCCTAATTTTAAGGGTAGTATTTTATTAGTATCTTCTGTGACCCAACAGTGCGTATCAACGAGTTAGCAACACGATCAGGCAACCGCTCGTTTGCATATAAATTTTGTATCCATCATTCCACGTACATATTTAATAGCGCAAATCCACGCAACACGATCGTTAGTGTTAGGCATAAAAATTCGTTCGTCGATTCTAAATGCTTTACCGATTATCTCGAAAACTTTTCTCGTAATTTATATTCCATCATCGTAGCAGGATCTTGCACGAAACATTTCTGATCATTCGTGACCAAATTTGATGCCTTCGTTTATTCAAAATTTCAGCCTCGTACATTCTTTGGACTTCTCTTTTATCTTTCTAGTATCTTCTTCCGACCAATACAGTATCTCCGTATAATCGGTTCTATTTCAGTTCTTCTTCAGTCCTCTCTCTCTCTCTCTCTCTCTCTCTCTCTCTTTCTCTCTCCCGGAAATAATTTTATATTATTTCAATTTGTTTGGAATTGAATATTCCATTTATATTGTCTTTGACGATAAAAAGTAAAAGAGGGAAGAAGGCTACAAATAAATTTACGAAAAATATATAACCTTTTCCTTCTTGGAAGAAAACCCATATTCTCAAAAAATTCTTTTCTAGAAGTATACTGAAATTGTTGATCGATTTTATCACAAAAATTTATTTAAATTCAAAGAATGAATATTAATACGAATGACATTTCATTTCTCTTCAATCGGCTGATTATCAATGCGAGGCATCAGACGCAGAATTGATTATTATTTATGTTTTCAAATGGTTAGTCGAACGTATTAATAGAAACTGATTATTTAATCGTGAATCACCGAATGTAATTTGCATAAGATCTTACGTACAAGCAGCTAGTGATTGAAATAAATCAATTCCAGCATTGACTTAGCGTAAATCATTAAGGAATTTATTGCGATAAACTAGCTCTCCAAATGGTACCATAACGAAAGACGTCAGCAGAGTAAACGAATAACTGCTTCTCCTGTGTATCTGTCCGTAATCTATCGCTTTAGATTTACGTATATACCTACATATATGTTTCAGATCGCTTGCGTGTTATTTTATTACGTGCATATCTAAAATTTAACATATTCTAAAATTACCTATTTCCGCGAAATGAAACTAGACGAAACTTATAACGGTACACATATGAGAAAGCAAAATTTTTATACAGCTAATCACATACTGAAATGAAAATCGTGTAAAATTGATCACATCCTATACACACAATACGCGCATTCTTTAAAATCCCCATCAAAATACCCTGCTCATAGATCACATGTATAGATATAATTTTATTTTTAAATAAACTTTCTATGGGATTACCACTGATTGCATATATGTAAATATATTACATAAATCTTTTATCAAAAATATCTCTTTATTTGCAAGGGGTTTGCAAATTTTCTAACCGTTATAAAAAGAGATCGTGACTTAGAAAAGATTGGAAAATATCGCCACAGATATTCTTCCTTCTTATTCTCTTGGGTGAAGCAATAGAAGCTTAGGTATATTATCACAGTATCATAGTATTAAAATCATGTTCACCTAACAAATCATCTAATTCTTTTAAGCTGTGCATCTTGCTATAAAGGATTGTTATAAACATTTTATTAACCCATCCGTTCCTTTTTTCACAGGCGGATTTCTTTTTGTTTCAGTGGACAATGACGGTCAAAATCCTCTAGACCCATGGTCGATCGTCTGGTACATCGGATCCTTCGGAGGTTTAGTCGCCTTTTTTCTAATCGTCAGTTGTTCAGAATGGTGTTGTCGTCGTGGTGGACGACCGTTAACAGTCCCCTATGCTCAACGAGCTGAAGCAATAAACGGACCAGTAGTAACAGAAACACCGCCACCGCCATATCATTTATTCGCACCACCGCCATACGATTCCGTAAATTACGGTGAAATCGTGGACAAAACAGCCGGAGAAAAATTGGACATCTACGTGATATCCGTGCCGATTCATAGGCCTGTGGTCCAGGCTCCAGCCTAAGGTTTTCCCAAAGAGCTCCTCGAACAGAGGATTGCGGCCGAATCAAGATCAAAACGACGAAGAAGAAGAAGATACAGTGTATTGTGTCGTTTCTGAAGGATTTGTCGAAGCTTCCTCGTTGGTATTCCCCTTTAACCGGGAGCATTTTGACAATCGTCTGCTGATCCATGTGCAATGTTCGTTGAAAACGAGCTGTGGATCAAGGAAGAATGCAGGACGAGCTTAATGAATGTGTAACGTGTTGGTTGAACTTTGAGAACGTTTTAAGTATCGTGAATACTCGAAAGGACGAAGAAAACTCTTGCTCATGACGAAGATAAGCTTGACAAATATGTTGCTCGGATCCTGCAGATATTTTAAGCATCGTGAATAGTTGAAAGGTCGAACAAGATATCTGTTCGTGATAGAGAAAATACTCTTCGTAAGACATGTTGTTTGAATTTTGAGTAACATTACTTGAGGATAATTTGAGTATACGTATGACGAGTCTTTGAAAGGACGAAGAAGATTCTTGTTCATGGTAGAAGGAACAAACAATCTTCTCGAATTAGGATCTAGGAAGGAGAAAGCACGAGAAGAAGCTTCGAATCTCTACGACGCTCGACGAAAATCGAGTTCATAAGAAATCCCAGAGAGGGAAAATTTCAACGCATTGTTAACGAATATTTAAAGAGAAACTCTCTATCTTTGTGAGTGTGGACGAAGAAAAACGAAGTCGATGAACAATCAATTAAAGCAATTAATAGGGACTTAAAGATACCAGCGAGGGAGAAAAGCAAAAACGACTATGAGAAATCTCATCGTACACTCCGATGTAGGTCCAACTGCGAAGCAATGTTCTCTGTGATGATGTTCGTGAAACGAACTGAAATTAGAACTAGAGACAATCTTTTCGCGTGTGCTTTTAAAGTAAACCCGTTGTGCGGGTGCCGATCAAGGAACTTTACTTTCTCTTTCTTTTTTTTTTTTTTTTTTTTTTTTTTTAAGTCGAGTGAAAGATTAACAAGATGCAAATAACGTGTAAATCCAAGCTTGATCTCGTTCGAGGGACGAGCAAAGAATTAGAATGAATCGCACGTTTCCATTAAGTGCTTTTAACACTTTAAACGAATTATTTATCCAATCACTGCCTGATCAGGTGAATAATTGAAATTCGATAATCATTCTAATCCTTCCAGCTTATTAACCCGTGTATACGCTGATTTTTGCGCTCGACTCGTCCTAACTAGTTTTGAAAGAAGAAAGAAACTGCCATATTTTCGTACACCGTGCCCGTTATTCGTTATCCCTCGAGGTCTACCACGCGATTTTTAACCCTGCTGCGTCCTTTCTCCGATTCGCTCGCCATTTCTTTAAAATAAACAATTTTTTAAATACATAAAATTCCTCAAATTTATAATAAAATATAAAGGAGTCATTATTGATATGCATAATTTCTTATTTTAATTTAATGTCAGAGTCTTTTTTACCTGTTAATAGGGGGAAACGAATCATTTACATAATAATCTCTTATTTAGTAATTCTATATCTGTCTAGGTATAGTTTCATGTTTGTTACAAATAAATTATATGTATAAAAATTGAACGAAGAAAGGATGATAGATCGATTTTTGTTAATTTTCCAATCTCTTATAATAGTTAAAAAAATTTCTGACTAAAGGACAACCAGGTTAACAGGTAAAAAGCGAGGTTTATTTAACGAAACAGAAGTAATATTGGAATATGCAAACTCTTTGATCGCAGCAGGGTTAAGGGACTACAAAAGCAACGCACAAAGACAAGTTCAAACGACGAGGTTGATCTTTTTCTTCGCGCTCGTACCACGTCACTTTTATTTTTGCATCATTCAAACTCGACCGAAAAATCAATCGGATCATCCGCGACGAAGTAATTAAATTGGTATTTAATTCATAGGTTGAAATAATTGCAATATCATACGGAGAAATTCATAAACTTCTCTAGTATATTGTACGATTTGGAAATTAAACGAAGATGTTTGGGATTATTTCTACTTATTCTCGAATCATTAAAGTACACATGGTCTTTTGATTATTCTCAATAACTTGATCTACAATAGACGCTTTTCTTAATCCTACTATGTTCTTTGGATTATTTTTAAGTAAATCGTTTTCTTTTTTCTACTGTTAAAAGATTTTTCATGTTTGATAATAAGTATAAAAGAACCAGTAAATATTTTTCCTGAAACATTAAAAATCTTTTTGTTTATCGAAATAAATGATATGAAAATGTAAAAATCGTAGTAGCATTAAGTCAGGTCTTTTTTTAAATGTAATTTTACTGCGTATTGCGAAGATATCCAAATGCTTGCAATCGACATATACGTTGAAAATATTTCAAGAAAATTTAAAAGACAAACCGATAACTATTTTCTAACTTCATTACAGAATCATGTAAATTATGTCGACATAGAATACTTCATAACGACTACGCTGTAGTTAAAATGTCTTATCTAGCATCTCCATATTTTTCAAAATATGTCGAAATATTTGAAGTTCGTCGTGTCTTCTTTTTACCTTTCGATTAAAGTTAGATTATACAAACTCTTACAAGACAACGATTAAATATTTTAAATTGAATGAAAGCAAACAGATAAAAGATCGGTCTTCTTCAGTTTCGAAATGATACATAGAACGTTTTAAGTTAAATTAAGCTTTATCGAGTCAAAACTCGAAAAAAATTACAGTCCAATACGGATAGATGCTTCGTTTAAAAGCAAGAAAAAAGATATGATGGTTGAAATGTTCGGTTGCAAGCGTTCCGCTAATTACACCGTATCTCTAATCAAAGCCAATTACAACCACGATTCTTTATATTTTTTTCTCGTTTTAACGGTAACTCGATTCTTCTTCCGGGTTGTGTATGTGTGCAAGCGTTGCATAAGAGGGCGCGCGTGTAACTCGCCTCGCAACCTGAATGATCTATCAACGGGACACGTGTGCGAGAAGATCGAATAATTTCTAATGTTGCTACACGCGATTAACCTCAATCGCGATCGTTACAAGTCCGACAATTGCAGACGTTCATATACATAGATTACGAGTTGACTGCCATAAAAAGAATTTAACCGAAGGGGGTCGCAGAAAAAGTTCGTGAAATATTCATGCGATTATGTCTCGAGAGAAGGACGATCCTTGTACATGAAAGCGTTTAAACGCTTGCAGAAACATTTTATGAATGTATGATGCTTGTTATACGAAACATTTAAAAATGTCATTAACACTGTAACGAGAGCAAACTATCATGATTATATTGGTGAACTGAAACAGATCTGAAAATATATGTATATGTGTGGAAGTAATAGATAGAATAGATATATAAAATGTGTAAAAATAGCAAGAAAAGACATATTATTATATTATTATATTACACAATACATCTCAATGTTCAATAATAGATAGAATATCTTTAACGCTTATTATATATTCAAGATAGCTATTCCAGATAAGATATAGTAATTTTTTATTAAATATATGTTTGCAATAAATGGGCCATTCAGAAACCACATTGATTAATTTCATAAATTGAAGAATACAGAGAGGTGATGATATTACAAATATACTTTAGGATTTACAATTATATGTATATATCATTTTCTTGTGATGAAGAAATTTATAGAAGTAAATGTACTTACATAATGAATTTGAGAAATTAATAAAAAATGGAATTCATCAGGTTGGTTTGTAAGAGGATCAAATATCTTATGACTTCTATGCGTATGTTTAGATTTGTTTCAAACTTAACCAATTCATTCATACTAGCCAGGTCTTATTACAATGCTAGTGAGATTTCAAAATGTTTCATGTAACACATATAATATGTACATAAAAGGCTTTTGCAAGTGTTATTGGCAATACTTTCGTGAGCAACTTCCTCGAGAAAAATATTTTTAGTCTTCTCATTTTGACGTGTAGAGCGTCTTTATCGTTATAAGGAAACGAAGTTTAGTATTTAAAACGTTAAATGTTCTGTTAGAAAAGAAAAGTATTAGATATCTTAGATATTATAAGTTCGAAATACAGAAAATGTGAAAAATACTCGAAACGGAAAATTAGGGTATTACATGCGAGGGAGCCACGTAATGCGGAATCTAGTTTTATTTATGACAATGTTGTCGCATTGATCTCCGCCATTTAGCTTTAACCGGTCGATTAATTGTTCAAATAAAAGCAGAAGATAGAAAGAATTTATATATGAATGAGTGGAAGGGTGTTAGAGAAATTTATCGTACGATTACGTACAATGTCAATTATTATTATTATCGTTATTATCACTAGTAATATTATCATCATTGAATTCGTAATCTCGTTTCCGATTGCGATTGGAACACATTACGATGAACTTGCTCTCATTAAGGCATGCAAAATCGCGGCGCTGTCACTATTTATTTTTTATACTTTTATACATACTGTTTATACATATTCCAACATCTCTATGTTATCAATAAAAATTTCTTTTCTCCAATTTCTACTATACGAAATAATTTTTTCATTTTTTCTCCTCGATTAATTATAACTGACTAATATTTATGTACACTCATATTCTTATGAATACAATTTAAAAAATAGAACATAAAATGGAAATTGTTTTATCTATCAAATATTGACTTTAATGTGCAATTTGACAATCAAAAAACAGTATACATACTATATATACTATATAGGCAGCAATGATAACTTTTATAAAGGTTATCTTTTTCAAAATCTAATAACTTTCAGTACTGTTTTAAATTTAAAAAATGAAGTATAAAAGTCGTAAAAATCATAAAGCAATTTAGACTGAACAAGGCAAAGAAATCTGAGATAAAGAATAACAATATTCTTTTCGTTAAGCAAAAAATTTTACCTGATTCGTTTGTATATTCCTTGGCCAAGTAAATTTTGAAATATTACAAATTACTTACACTAAAATAGATATAAAAAAGATATGAAAAAATAAAATTTCGATATCAACGGATATTGACAAAATAGTTTTAAACGCGCATACAGGTTGACCAACATAAAAATGCAAATTTAATTGCAATTTTACCACATGGTCAACAGTCTTGACAATATAATATATGTAATTACCTCTTACATCAGGCAAAGATCGCATGTGCGTTTTCATTTTTAAATTTTCAATAAAAAATTATATATTTTAAGTTTTCAAACATTCTGTCGAAATGAAACCACATGGGTTAGACAAGAATTAATAAAACTTCTAAACATGGACAATACTCTAACTTCGAGTTTTAAAAATATAACCTAGTCATGGATTATTTAGGTGAAATAGTAGCGCTCGGAATTGATAGTATAATTTTCGGTGTTTGTCTAAAACAATACTTTCACTGCAAAAATGCAATTACAGCAGTCAAGGTAAATCACGTGTATTTCTATTATTATTATTGAATACCTAACTTTGTTACAAATAAAGTATGTTACACGTTGCATATGATAACTTAAATATTCTAACTAATATATCTTAATGTAAATTATAGTAACACGTTTAATGCTTAAAAATATCTCAAAATGTTTAGTTTCTCTACAGGGTGCAGAGTTTCATGAAGTTGGGCAACAATTGGGAGAACTCCTTGATAAAAGTTCTGATAACAAAATAGATTACATAGCAATTAGGGGTATTGTAAAACCCTTAGGAAAACCATTGAATAGCATTAATAATAAAAAATTAACTGGTGTTGTACAAAAGCTTAAAATCAAAGAACATGTTATAGCTAGAACTACTGCTGGCTTCTGGTAATATTTTTGTTTCAAATATGTTATAAAGATATAGAAATAAAAATATATATGTATTTAAAACTAATAAATTTTTATTTGCACATAGGTCAGATCAAGAACGTACTGTTCATAAAGTATATAATACTGTACCATTTTCTTTGCAACATGGAAGTTACTCCGTAGAAGTATTAGAACCATTATCGGCAGATATTTTAGATCTGGATGTGGTATCTAATACCTTTGAACCAACTGTACCATCCTTTGCAGACCATTTGTGGGGGTTTTTCACAGGTGAAAGATAATTATTCATATACTGTTTAATAAAAGATGTAATAATAATATAATTCTTTATTAATCTTAGGTGTGCGCCAACGTGGTTTACAATCTACTGAAGAACTACTTCGTGAAGGAGCAGTTATGACAGGTATAGGTGAATTAGCAAGAACAAAATCCAAAACACTTACATTACAACCCCCTTTAAATGGTACACCATTTTACTTAACAAGCATGTCAATTAGTTCTTTGCTTCGGAAATTAGACGAGCGTAAACGGACATATAGGTGAGTTTTGTATTTATACAATTCTCAAATATGATTCTTAATCGATTTTTTATATTTTAGATTATTATGTTTAATGTTCGGTGCTATTGGAATGTTAATTGGTGGAATAGTTTTTCGACGTTATTGGAAGGATAGAACAGAACAAAGATTAGCAGAAGATTTAAGACAATCTTTAGCTGCTTCACGAAAAGAAAGACGACAAAGAGTAAGAGATACTGATCTTAGAGAAGATCAATTGTGCGTTGTCTGTCGCACAAATCCTCGCGAGATTATTCTTCTTCCATGTGGACATGTCTGTTTATGTGAAGACTGCTCCGATGACATTACTAGTGACTGTCCAGTTTGTAGGGCACCAATTTCACAAAAAGCAGCAGCATATATTATCTAACATCAGCATAGATACAAATTTCTCAAATTACTTTTTATTACTTGATGAAAATTAATGTATCTAAGAATGAAAAGGTAAATAAATATGAAGTGACTAAAAATGCTAATGAAACACTAACATATACTTTTGAACAATAAAATAATTATTAGAAATGATTAAAAGTAGTACAATCTCAATTGAAATTATTTATGGATTAATAAGTTGTATATTTTGATAATATATCATAAAACTTCATACAAATATATTTGAAGATATAAGTAATCGTCAAAATTCCAAATTTTTTAGTTTAGTCTTTTCATTGTTTTCGCATTCATCGTTTGTTATAGAATCCATCACTTGTTTAACTTTTGTAGATTTTCCAATGCCAAGTTTAGGGAGTCCTCTATTTAAACCTTCTAACATAATGCAAGCTTTACAAATTTCCTGGCTAGATATGAATCCACAACGAGAACAATTTCTTTGTTCTGGTAGTTTAATACCTTCTTTTACTTGCAATGTTTCTCCTACAAAAGAAAATATATTAATCACGTATTTATATAAATATCAAGAAATAATTTTAACACAATAATTATAATCTTATTTACCAGAATGAATGATATCCAATATAGAAGAGGGTCTGATTTTCTCTAGATCCTTTAGATATGTTCTTGCATGTCCTCTGTATGCATTTGGTGCATATACACATTCTGTTGAAAAGTATGTCAACTGTTTAAAGTATGCATACATTACTATCTCTTTTTCATATGCATATTTAAGTGGCTTGCATCGTCTTATATAATCTGCTCCTGCCTATATTGCAAATAAAATATTAATTCGTAACATGTATTCACATATACATGCAACATGTACCTTTCATTTTTTTATTATTTTTTTTTTTTTTTTTTTTTTGAGGAACCAGTATACTAATTAAACTTACAGTAATAACTGAAGTACATCTTTGTAATCTTGCTATATCACCTCTTAAGATATTCATTAAAACTGTCTCTGCAATATCATCAGCATTATGACCTGTTGCAATACAATCTACTCCTAAGAGAGCTGCACCTCTATCTAATGCTTGTCTTCGAAATACACCACAGAATGTACAGTTATTTTTTTTGCCAATCTAAAATGAAATAAAGATTAAATAACAAGTGTAAATGATTTTTATGCAAAGTTTCTATGTAAATATATATATACTTCTGCCACAATTTCATCCATTGTCCAACCATATAAGTCTTTGTAAGATAATATTTTTAATGGGAGTCCATATTCATCTTTATTCTGTTGAACAGTTTTCAAACTATCATCTCTGTATCCTAAAATAATATAGACCTCTTGAAACAAAAATTCTGAAATATTTAAATATTATACCATAATTCTTTTTATTAAAATACCAGTTATTCCTTCATCAATGGACAAAAGAAAAAGATCAATTCCATATTGGTATTTATCATTTAAAGTTTTCAAAACATATGCAAGTACTGTAGAATCTTTTCCTCCTGATGCTCCAATAGCTACTTTATCACCAGGTTTAAATAATTTGCCTTCTGTAATTGTATTGTGAATCTCACTTTCAAATGCATGAAAAAAACATTCTTTACATAATGCATGCCCAGTTTTAGGTCTCTGTAATTAAAGATATAATTTTTCTTTCATACACTTCTGTAATATATTATACTCTTAAATTTAAATTAATAATTTAAAACAGTAACTTACTTTAAGAATGGCACCTTTCCCACACTGCTTTGAACATGGAATAGGCATTCTGTAGAATATTACACTGTTTACTTTGTTATAATAGAAATTTCACTGTGATAATTTAACTTCTAATTTATATTTTTGTCTTTCTTCTTTTAATTTTTTCTTAAATTAATAAAGAATTCACAAATATTAAGCTTTTATATATGTTTATTTATAGGGGTTATGTTAAAACCTTATTAATATACGAAATTCATTATATCGCACGTACAAAAATAACTTCAATATATTATTTAATCGAAATCAATCTTTTTTTCTACGATGAAAAAAAAAGAAACTTTACTAGTGCATAATAAAATAATTTTCAATCGCGCGTATTGATTTTACAATATGAATGTAACATGCGTTCTATTGAAGTAATTAATCTTCTGGTTTCTCTGGTGGCGGTCCGCAAGGCTGTAGCATTTTTTCCATAAGATTGAATCGAACACGGGCTTTTGCTTCGTTTTCCGCGATAGCGAAGAAATTTAACAGATCATAATGTCCCATGTAAGAACTACAAGAATCACGATGCTGATTTACAAGCCATTCAAACTTGGTTGTATCAGCATGCCCTGTGCCAATATACTTTGATTGCAAATGCTCCAACTGACTATGAATGTTGTATCGTTCTCCCATATTCTAATTTTTCAACGATAAAGATTAAAGTTTAATGAAAACTTTGTTTTTACTTACTTAATATTTAATACTGTTTGTCGCTATCAAGTCAATATCAACCATGGAACAAGAATTTCTCTTAAATACGTTAACATATATTACATCTTAAGGTAGAGAGCGTCTCTATCAGTAAAAACATACTGCAGACTTTTCATGTATTTAACAAATTTTAATATAAAATAATAAAATTTTAAGATTAGAGAAATAGAATTATACAAAATGATATTTTAAAATGTATCTAAAATAAGTATTTTAATGGTTATAATATAATATATCTATCTCATATGTTTCTTACATTAGTTTGAAAACAATACAAAACAAATCAATATTAATTAAATATAAATAAAATACAATATTCTCTCTCTCCCTTTCTTGGAACAAAATATTTAAACCATGAATTTAAAATCTAATTCGATAATATATGATATATAACTATGTGAAGATATGTTATTAATATGTTTCGTTCTATATTTATAATTCTTATATTTGTCTCTATTCTCTCTAGTTTGATAATGATGATATTTATATTTATATACACACATAATAAATAGATTTATTCCAACCAATTGCATCGAGTATAATAATATTCAAGATTATTCCGCAATTCTGTATACTTCCTACCTAGCCGCAAGAGTGCAGCACTTATCGCTTGTTACGTCAGACAATAATGACGTGCTAATGGTTAATGGCTTCTACTTACTTGAGCTACCTTTATGAGAAAGCCAAATACAATCCAAAGAAAATTCATGAGACATGATGCATCGGCTAGTAAAACTATAAAAATATGATTGCCTGAACACTTAATTGTTACGATAGCTATTAATTTTTATCAAATTTTACTCGTGGCCTACGAAATATGTGTTAAAACTGTTTACTGAGCAACGAACGTAACCATTATATTCATCGCTACGTTGGATCAGCTCGATGCAAAGAAACTCAACATTCAGCGTGTTATTACAAGATTTATATTGCACGTGAGTACTTATACAAGACATCCACTTATAATTCCATTAAAAACATTAACTAACTTTCTTTTTAAAAAGTGGGCAACTCCCTTGCCACCCAGTTGTTAACAATGGCGGCTATGTTAGTTCGGCCGAAAAATTCTTTTCTGTAAAATATTCTTTAAACCGGCAAGTCATAAGTTTGTGGTCGATAGATTTTTATTTTTACCTTGAAAATAAACCAGTTTATTAAAAATTACCATTTTCCACTTTACATATCGAAAAATCGTGTCGTTCAGAAATACTGTTACGTCGGCTAATCTATGTATGCGCATGTATGTACGTGCCGTCATACGTGTGAGTATTATTGTCCATGTGTGTATAATGTCCATGATGATGTGTTGAAAGTATTAAGGAAAGCTGAAATATAATACATATAATAGTGTTCAAACCTTTTGGTTATATCAATTAAGGTTAAATTAAATGTAAAAAATAATATATATATAAAGCGTGTATTTCTGAAATTATGTATTTATCTTTATGAGAAGAAATATCTAAATAAGCTAATGATTTGTACAAATATTACATATTTTGTATGTTTTTATTATGCACACAGACTAACAAGTTAACTGATGAGTGAATTCTATATGTGTTATCTATAGTACTAAAGTGCTGTCACTTATTTAAATACGATTCATTGTTATATACAGTTATGATACATACCTTACAAAAAAAAAAAAAAAAAAAAAATTGTTTAAACAAGTTATGTATATGATTGCTTTCATAATTTTGATACTTCTATTAATTCTGCCATTGTTATTTACCAATAACATCCAGTGTGTTAATAAAGCAAATAAAGTACTAAAGATTACTTTTATATATTATTATTATTGTATTTCAGTAGGTGACATGCCTAGCAGTCGTGATATTGAAAGAGCTGAACGTAATGGAAGATTTCGAGCACGTAGAAGAGATAGTACCAGCAGTGATATAAATCGACATAGTTTTGAAGCACCTGATAAAAAGCATAGAAGGCATGGGAAAAATAAAAGTTCTGGGAAAAAGAAAAAGAAGAGATCGAGAGATAAGTCCATAGAGAATGTTCCAACTGTAGCTTCTTCCATTGTTAAACCTTTGGTTGAATACTCAGATGTGAGTAGCGAAGACTTGTCTGAACCAGAAGCTGGGGAAATTCAGTCAGAAGATAGTAGAGGTAATAGCTATACAGATGGAGAAGTACCTGAAACAGTTTTACAAAGACGTTATTATGGAGGGAGTCCAGTACGTGCACTTGGAGCATCTCCTATTAGTCTTTCACCATCTCCACCAGTTCAGCATAGACATGTTAATAGACATTATTCGCCAAATGAACAACAACCATCTGCAATGCATGGTGGAACACCTGAATATGAAGAAGAGTCTAGACGATATGCAAGAAGAAAGGAGAAAAAACACAAACGAGAAAAGAAGAAGAAGAGAAGTCTTAGTCCTTCATCCAGTACTGGGAAAAAGAAGAAACGAAAGTCTAAAAGGCATTCTCATAGTCTGAGTCCACATCGCATTGCAGATGAAATTATCATAAGCCCCGAGCATGAAAAACCAATTGGAAATTGGTCAGAATCACCGCCTTTACCATTAAAAGATAGTACCTCGCCGATATCACCTGCTACACCACAAGAACAAAGGTGTTTAAGTGATGTAGAACTTGAAATAACAAGGCCACCTCGAAATGTAACTCCTCCATCACTTCCTCCAAGACCAACAGAATCCCCCCATACCCCTTTATTACCTCCGAGGACGACGACGCCAGAGAATAGCAAAGCAAGTTTATCAACAATGAAACATACTCCTGAAAGACAAAAGCATAGTCCTAGTATCCATACACGACGTAGTAGCATTAGTCCAGGGCCCACTATTAGCTCGAGTCGTAGGAGACCTCATAGTCCATCGCCACCATCAAGACGAAGGGACCATAGCCCAACGAGAAGAAGAGATTTTAGTCCAAGTCCAATGGTGCATAGACTTAGGCACAGTCCTAGTCCTTCAACAAGGCGAAGAGAATTTAGCCCAAGTCCTGTAAGTCACCGACGTAGAGATCCTGTTAATTCTCCACCTTCGAGTAAACGTAGACGGCGAGAAGAATCCGAAAGACGACATAGACATCATGAAAAAGACAGAAGAGATAAAAGGAAGTCGAGGTCAACTAGAAGTCCTACTGGAAGCAGGTACTATATATTAAACGATATAACAATTCTAAATCATTTGTTTTGCTATTGAAAATAATATTTCTTTTTTCCAGGTTACATTTACCTCTTTCTCGTTCACGATCACGAAGTCCTGGACGATGGCGAAAGTTACAATCACGATCTAGATCGCGTTCACGGAGAAGAAGTCGTACCCCAAAAAAATCTCGTTCTCCTAGCAAGTCACATAAATCGACAAGAAAACACAAATCAAAGAGTCCACGTCCTTCGAGGATACCTTCTCCTTCTCCTCATAGATCCAGAGCAAGAAGTCCCTCAAGTATCACAGCAAGAAATCTCCGAGTACAAGCAAAGATTAGCGAAACTAGTTTATTTGCTGAACTCGTGAAAGATAGAAACATGAGGGAATTAGCATACAAGAAGTTACAAGCAGCTAAGGAAAAGGCTGTTACTCAAGATGAAGTTCAAATTATAGAAGGAACTGATGAAAAAGATAGTAGTAGTGTATCTTCTGAAAACAAAGCATCCACAGACAATAAGGATAAGTACGTGAATCATAAAGACCAATTGAAGATAACAAATGAAAGTATGAAGCCTGTTGACCTTGTGGATATTCCTGTTCCAATATCGGATGACAATGGAATAGCTGGAAAGACGCCACCATTGCCAATTACACAAACTGTTAATGCACCAAATGTAATACCTGCAACTAATCAGCATATGTTTGTATATACTTCACCTACAACTACCACTAGTGTCTGTCCAGTGACTGTTACAAATAGTCCAAGTTTCCCAGCTGTTACAAATCTGCAAGCGCCACCATTGCCACAATCCGAGTCTGCAAATACAACAGGTTTAGTGTCTATGTCAGTGCCTATTCCTGTACCAGTACCTGTTCTCCCTAATTTATCTGTTCCACCGCCACCTATACCTATACCAGTTCCAGCACCAAATACGGCTATGTCTAAATTTAATCCTCCTAACAATCTAGTTCCTCTTAAGTCGGTAGATCCTCCTAAGCCTCCTATCGTAGCATTCAAAACTAAAAGTTTATCACGGTTACCATTACCACCTGGAATTAATCAAAATGATTTGGAGAGTATAGACTCACCACCGAGTCGATCTCCAAGTCCGCCTAGCAAGGCACAAATGAAATTCCCAGCTTCAACTACAAAACCACCGCAAAAAAAGAGTATTAAAGACTTACCTATGCCACCAGGTAATTTTGTGATATAATAACGTCATTAAAATAATATCTTTTTTATTATCTATTTCATTATCTATATGATTACTTGATGTGTAGTTGTTCCTGGATCAGAAGATTTAAGTGGAGAAGATGATCCAAATGCAACGCCTCCTCGTACAAAAGTTGAACGTGTACCACCAAAACCGAAATTAAAAAGACCAAAAATTTTGAAACGTAGAAGTTCTAGAAATTGTCATATGCCTATGTCGGCTTCGAGTGGTAAGGATTGGGGAGAACGCTCTGTTGACGTATTTGAAGTCATAGCTCAAATAGGAGAGGGTACTTATGGACAAGTTTATAAAGCTCAAGACAAACGAGCTGGTGTGCTTGTTGCATTGAAAAAAGTTCGCTTGGAAAATGAAAAAGAAGGATTTCCCATTACGGCAGTACGAGAAATTAAAATCTTACGACAACTCAATCACAAAAATATCGTGAATTTAAGGGAAATAGTTACGGACAAACAAGACGCGTTAGATTTTAGAAAGGTATTACATATATTAAAATATATAATATAGTGAGGATAGTATTACATATTACAATATTTCAGGACAAGGGTTCATTCTATCTTGTATTTGAATACATGGATCATGACTTAATGGGTCTTTTAGAGTCTGGAATGGTCGATTTCAATGAAATGAATAATGCAAGCATCATGAAGCAGTTATTAGATGGATTAAATTACTGCCACAGTAAAAACTTTTTACATAGAGATATCAAGTGTTCTAATATACTGATGAACAACAAGTACGCAAAATGTACTATTAGTGAAAAGAAAATTTTTATTTCTACAATTGTATTTCTACAATTGTATAATTTTTGCAGAGGGGAAGTTAAATTAGCTGACTTTGGACTTGCAAGACTTTATAATGCTGAAGATAGGCAGCGACCCTATACGAACAAAGTAATAACTTTGTGGTATAGGCCACCTGAATTATTACTGGGTGAAGAACGTTATGGCCCTGCAATAGATGTGTGGAGTTGTGGCTGTATTTTAGGAGAATTATTTTCTAAGAAACCGCTATTTCAAGTAAAGAAATTATAATGAACTGTATTTCTGTTAAAGAAAGGAATTGAATAAAAGATGATTATTTTTATCTTTTGTAAGGCAAATGTAGAAATGATGCAGTTGGAGATGATTTCCAGAGTCTGTGGTACACCGACTCCTGCCGTTTGGCCTTCTGTGATAAAGCTGCCATTATGGCATACATTGAAACCAAAAAAATCACATAGAAGACGTTTACGAGAAGATTTTTCATTCATGCCAGCACCAGCACTGGATCTTTTAGATAAAATGCTGGAATTAGATCCCGAAAAGCGAATAACGGCTGCTGATGCACTTAAAAGTGCATGGCTGAAAAATGTTCAACCTGAGCAGTATGTTTTCCTCTTGTATTTGAATATACATACATAAAAAATATTATTTAAGTTTATCATGTAGTTAGGAATAGTAGCAACAGTATTTATGTAGTAATATAATTGAACAAACGTTGGAATACTTTTTTTATAGTTTTTTTGTACAAAGACTTTAACTATTGCCCATTCATAAAACCTGTATCTTTTACATAAAAATTAGGATGCCAGCACCTCAGCTTCCTACTTGGCAAGACTGTCATGAACTCTGGAGTAAAAAACGAAGACGTCAGCAGCGTGAGCAACAAGAAAGCTCTGCTGGAAAGATGCCTCTTCTCCCTCTTCCAAATAAAGGAGGTCCCCATAAGGCTATGGAAGATCTGTCTGATGTCGGGGGGTGAGTAGCTGTAGAGAGACATATTCGCACAAACTCGGACGCGACATCCAGTACTGACCAGATACTAATTGCTTACACACGTAGATGGCTGTGTATTGCAGTTGTGCTTGGCATTTATTTTCTTAGCAAAATGCGTTGTTAGAAATCTTATCTAAAGAATGAAAACATAACTGTTGTAGTATCTTATTTTCATCGTCTGTTTGCATGTGACTTTCAATAATGGATAAAATAAGTTATTTTTAGTTTGATTCACAGTCGTTCAAACACGACGATGGCTATAGTGCAGAACAATGGAATATAGACACGAAAATGTATAGCAACGTTCTCTTTTCATGGGTTTACTACAAAGATTATGTTCTCTAATACTTTTCAAATACATGAAAATATTTCGAACGCATGTATTTAGAAGAAATACAAAATTTATAGCGATATGTTTTTTCACAACAAAATATATCATAATATAAAATAATATTTAAATACTCCTTAATAACTGCAAGAAATAATATCATAATATTATATATTAATATCTTTCTTTCAAAGTGATATCAAATATTATTTGATTTGAAGGATCAGCATTTATGTAAAAGGAAAATACATATTCCTCTTACAATGTGTTTGTGATTCAATTTAATTGCTTTCAAAGTTAATTATATGAGCTTTAAAATTGCGAGATATCTTTTATGTTTAATAATATTAAGATGATCAATAAGTAGCTAAATGTGTACATATTTGCTAATCTATGTTTATGTTAACATAGATATACATACATTGTGACATGTTTGTGTAAATGAAAATGCACATATGTACGATTTTATATCACAGCTAATATATGCATTTACATAAGTGAATGTATATGCATATAATTACCAATATTCATGATTGTATCAATGATATATATCTCTAAAAGTTGAATTTTAAAATGGTTATATAAGAAAGAAAAGAAATATATAGTAGTATATAATTGTAAATAAAAAAAGAAATTTCGTATGTTAATTTTCATATTAAACTATTAAATTGAAATGTCTACAAGCGCATGAAACGATACATGAAATGAATGAGCATAAACTACGAGAAAATACACGATCTTTATAATATTTAAAGTCTTGGAGTGTAAATAGGTCAAATGGATACTAAGAAGAAGCTGATGGAAGATTGAAGACAATGGAATACAAGGAGCCAAGATTAAAGTGTGAATGTATTACGCGAAATATTAACATCATGGCCATCACCATCGACATTTCATTTTTTTACGTTAATTCAGTTTATTTGAACATTCGCATCTATAGATCAGGCATATTTTAATTGATCATATTTTCGCAATTGTGTGTTATAATTTGTTATTCTGTATTGTAGATAATTATCGTAAGTTTCAATATACGAATGGCAGTATTGAATATTTGTTAAATATTTTCATGTTTTTGCATGTATTTTGTATCAAAGCCATTCTTATAATGAAGTACGGGATATGGACAAACCTAATGTATTATCTTCGCAATGTAAAATAATATTGAATTTCTGTAATATAAAATATTTACAAAATGTCCATAGGCATTTGCCTAACATTTTTATGGACAATGAATTTCCAATGTTATTAAAATATTTTATCGTTTAATTTGTTTAGTCCCTTTCAATGTTTCTATATTTTTATTTGTAAACTAAGTAACCACACACACATATAATCCTTTGATAAAGTCATATCTGACGATGAACACTGGGACCTTGGGAATGAATGATAATACCAGTGTACATGATTATGTACCCTTTCAAAATGACATGCAAAGTATATGTTATTTTTCTACTTATTCCACAATAAGTTTGTACGGATGTTTAATACATCTATTATCTCAATGCAGAATGTATCAAAATAAATAATATATTGATATTATAAAAATATAATTTCACGCGTAGGTAAAATAAAATAAAAATTTTATTTCTGTGTAAACATTAAACAGCATTATATGATAATAAGATGATTCAAAAATTGAAGCAGTTTATTATCACAAATAAAGAATATTTTATTATGACCTTTGTCATGAAGGTAAATGAATAAGATTATAGATGATTAATAATATGTGCTACTTCAAAATATTATCAAAGAAAAATGTTACTTTGTGATGAATCATTTTAATAAATTTGATGAACTTAAATAAAAACGGAAAACAGAATGAATCAATATAACAATATAAATCAATGTGTAGAATTATTTTTTTGTAAAAACGACAATAAAGTAAATATATTTTCTATTTTAGCTACTTTATTTAACATAAAGTATGAATGATTTGGTAGTTTTAATTCTTATTGATTTTAAATAAAATTGTATACAAAGTACAATATAATGATTTCTAAGCATTGTAAGTTATGTAGCACATATTACAAAATTTATTATTAAAATTTATCAATTGTATGATCAAATTCAATTTTCCATTCTTTACTATTTTTGTTGTATTTGTATATATAATTATTATGTAACTGATAAAATATAAAAATATTATATATATATTATATTACAATTACAATATTATATACATTACAATTATATATAAATATATAAATACTAATTATTTTACTGTAGAATATTATATAAATAGCATACCTTTGGTTATGTACACATGTTATCTCTACTATACATATATATCATAATAATACTATATATAGTAGACATACATTAAATTAATTATTATTTATTTTACATTGTTAACGATAAATTATATTGTGGAATTCGTAGGAGACAACATAATACTTGAAATATAAAGTAACAAATAATTATAAGTGAATACAAATTGGCAAGATATCTAATAAGAAAAACAATTATGTTTCAGGAAATAATGTTATTGTGGCAGAATGATAAAGGGCAAATTTTATAGCACTTATAAGAATATAAATAGGTAATAAATATTCCAAATCTGTATAATATATGTTTATACCCAGGGTATCCAGTTTAATAATTCACACGAGACTTGGTTTTGCGTATCATATAACAAATTGGGCTTTATGACTAAAATAATAAAAGCTTGATCGTTTCGTGCAAAAAGGTTGAGGATGCAATGAATTGAACAATCACATTATGATCTTAATATCTATGATCCTTTATAAAATTGTTGTGTCATATCTCTTCACTTATACAGATATAAGTGATAAGTATGCAATAAATTGTGAAAAATAAAATTTACGGAATACAAATAAAGTTTGATATGCTGTGCCTATTAAATTGCATGTATATCCATAAAAAGTATTGATTTGTTAGTCTTGCTTGTTCGATATGCACGTTTATAAAACGTATTATCTTTTGCATGATTTCTATTAATTATGAAACAAATATTACTATTGGGTATCCATGTGTTATTGTCCGCCTTAATAATATTTATAAGAATTTTATTTCATATCGTTTTATTAGCATTATTTTATAAATATTATTAATATATTTTATTCATTTCAAGAAATATTCCATTTTAATATGGTATAAATCATTATAGAGGTCATTTTACAGAATTATATATAACACACTAGAAGTTTATATTTATTATTAAATATATTCACTAATTACTTTATATATATAAATGTATATAAATATATGTAAATATATATATATATATATATATATATATATATATATATATATATATATATATATATATATTTATATTTATATTTATATATGTTTTATATTCAATAAATTTGTTTTAACATAACATTTTGTCATGTTCAATAAAACACTTGATCTGTACTTTTATAGTTTTTATGATATGCTTTTGACTTGATTTCAGGTCTTCCAAACGTTTAAAAATGGAAGCAGGTTACAATTCTCATCCAAATCGACTTGATACGGAATCTTTCTATGGGGGAGATAATTTGTTCAACCAAAGCAGACCTTACATGGTCTCATCGCCATCGTATTATTACACAAGTCCTCCACCTGTTACACCACGGCCCAAGGGAGATGTTAACAGACCTTATATGATCTCATCACCATCATATTTTTATGTTAGTCCACCATCAATTATACCACGACCCAAAGGAGATACTACCTCTCATATGCCAGAAATATACACAGAAGATAATCTTGTTCGAAAATTAAGTGCTCTCACAAATGTATTAAATCAAGGAAAACCAATTCGTGTTGAAGATCTCATGTCACTTCGATCAGATAATGAGGTACATATACTTGGATTTTTGTTTCAAATACTTCATTTTTATAGCTTCATATAATCATTAATTCTATAATATGATATTATTATATTGTTATAATATTTAATAGCATAACTATTATAATTCAAATTACAGACTGACCCAAAAGTAGTACAATTACTAGGAGAATTGCATGCTGAACTACGACTTGCTGCAAATTCAAGATCAAGTGGACTAATAGAATCTCACCTTCCTGTACTAAATCCACTACCTTTAGGTAAGTTCCACTTATTTTTTCTTATATTTATGATGTATTATTGTTTTATATTTTATTTTTGCAGATACAAATGCGGCACAGTCAGGAAATTTTGATGCACATGCAGTTTATGCTGGTGATGATGCAATGAGTTCTGGAAGGTGGTCGCAGGTGGCTACAGCTGGTGTTCGCAGTGCATTATTAGCGCTAATGTCGCGCTATGGTTTGGAAACTTGCAATCCTTCCCCTGTTATCACCCGACCCCCAGGTAAACCAATATCCAACCTAACACAAAACCTTTCCCTACCCTCGACTTCCTCTCAGTCAGCATTCAGCTCATAATGATCTGTATATATAACTCTTTACAGCGTTCTAAACTATGTTCTGTATAAAGTTGGAAAAGGTCTAAATTGCTATTTTTTAAATTAACTAGGCATGGAAGTACAACTTCATCCAAGTTGTTTATAGACTCTACTATCTGTTCATAACTGTAAGTGCACATTCGGTGTATAATTGTATATAATTGATGTATTATTAATACGTGACCAGTTACTTAATATAGTACTTGTATCTTTAATAATAACAACATGCTCTTTATAGTGCACACTTATGCGACATATGAAATAAGAGCTTCAAAGTATTAATGTTTATCATCTTAGTTTATCACATTAAGTTTCGTTTTCATATTGGAAATATTTAATACTTATGTGTATATATATATACATGGAAACACAGGTATAGTGTATGTATATCTAAAAGGTTTAAACAAAACGTTTGATAGATTAATATAGATACTTTTATCTTTTTCAAAACAAGAATTTGTTTTTAAAATATTTAGCGTTTATTACATATAGCTTTATGTTAGGTGATATATTTTGTTATACTGAATGAAATTGTTGAAAACGAATTAAAAAGTGAGGGTTGAAGGTATTTGAAAAAAAACTAAAATTGGATGCATTCTAAATGTTTATTTGTTGCATAAGCTTTTTTTTTTATATACGATGTTAAATCCTTATTTATTATGGAAATATTTACGGGATGTAATGTACATAATAATATCGAGACATAATAAAGAGATAAAAGTACACGAATCTGGTAGGCTTTTTTTAGGACAGAAGAACGAAATTAATTCAACTACATAAATTCGTATTTATAAATTAAGTATATCATGAATAAATAATTTTTGTTTGGTTAGATACTTACAAAGTTATGTCAAGTATTTTTATTTTTTTTTTTTTTTATTATTTACAAGAAATAATAAAATTGAAGTTTTCGGCGTTCTTTTTCAATATAATAAAAGACAGGATAAAAGAAAAATTAACGCAAGTTTCACGAACGTTTCAGATTGAAGTGATTCCAAGAGAAACACGTATACTACGAAAGTGAGGTTAGAACGTGTGCTTCTATACCGGCAAGCTGTATACAATATGTATGTGACGATATCATGGCGATTTGTGCTGCAGTTTAAAAAGAAACTGGCGACACACTAGATTATTCAGTGAAGTGATCAGCAATATGGAGTATGGGAATGCATAATAAATTGTTTATTTTGTTGAGTTTGTTCGATTCTATGCACAGTGTGATAATAATATAATATAATAAAAAAGACACAATGAATTAATTAACGACAAGTGAAAAAAAGGGACAGGGTATTAAGTTGTTTTAAAAAGAGAATTACCTAACCTCATTCATTTTACTGATGGCTTTGTCAGATGTTTTACAATTCGATTGTTCCATAGAAAATGAGATTGCGCAAAATGCTTTGAAGAATTTTACTGGAATGCTAGGAAAAGCATTCGAACAATATAAAAGTAAGTATATTTCTATCATATATATCGTTCTTATATCAACAAATGGAGTTCCTTCGTTTATATTTCTTTCAGTTATTTATTTAACTTACAACAACAAAGCTTGCTTATTTTAATTGCAAGGAAATTACGCTTACGATCAAAAAATTATTCTTTATAGTTTCTGTATGCAATTTTATAATAATATATATTACTTAATTTTTGATTTATGTGCAAATTAAAAAAATTAAATCTTTTAAAAGTAAAACATTCATAATGAAAATAATAATGTACTCTCATTATATATGTACATTGCTTTATATCATCAATGCAATTTTAAGTAAACAATTTGTAGTTAAATTTATATATTTACACAACAGTCTCTTATATTTACAGAGTTATGGAATGAATACTTAAAACTGCGAGAATATTGTGGAAACATTATGAACATTTCTGACTTTAAGATTCCGTGTGAATTGTTTGAATCAGACATTTTTAGTAATAAAGATGTGTAAGTTTTAATTCTGTTGTACAGTTATAATTTATAATGTTGTATTAATAAGATTACATTATACATTGTTTAATGTTTTATATTTCAGTATTATACCTGCTAATAACCAAGTATTAAAAAATACAGAAATATTTCCACACAAAGATATTAATTGTGATAGTAATTTTAGAAACTGTGATTATATTTCAAATGTAGATAATGCTGTTTTAATTGATAAGTGCCAAATACAAGTAGATAAATTATTAAAGAGCCCAATACTTGTAAGGAAACATTCTAGATTTAAGAAGACTAATGTTATAAATAATCAGGTTAATCCAAAAAGTTTTAAGCAAAATGAAATGAATTTGTGCCTACCAATAAAAACAGATATTTCTAGTTTAACAAACCGAAAAAGTGATCTTATACAGAATCCATTATCTCAAGACTCAAAAGAAAATGAATGTTCATTTATCGAAAATAGCAATGATGAGATTAATACATCGATCAATACAACTATTACCAAAATGTCAAAAAAATTGGGAGTTAGTAAATTATATAATGTAGATACCACATTACTGAAGAATGGCAAAAAACATAGGCAGTCAAAACTTGTACTTCTCGAAGATGAGCAATCAACTGATATTGTAATTCAAAAGAAGCATAACAGATCAGATTTTTTAATAGCATATGCATCACCTAGAAAAGGTATAAGAGAACAGTTTAAAAATCATGATAATTCTACAGAAGAGGATGTAATTCAAAATAGTCCAAATAAACGTATAAAGTTAAGTTCAAAAATGGGAAGTTTGAAATTAAAAAGGAAGACTCCAAAGAAAGAGATTAATCAACACAGTCTGGATCGTCATTTGGTACCTCTACAGAAGTCTGTACAAGAAAATCGAACACATTTAATTACAGAGCCGAACATATTTGATTTTTGTAATGAAAACATTAATGGTAATGATAAGACACAAAAAAATTTTAATTCAGCAAAAGAAGAAACAGATTCCAATTCTTCAAGCGATGAAACGTTCTGTACTTTAGGGGAGTCATTGCAAAAACAGTCTCCTTGTAATACAAATAAATTGCAAAAAAATGTACCTAAAACTAAATCTGTAAGAAGGACTCTTATGAATAGTTTTGATATGTAAGTATTGTTTACATAAATGCAAAACATTTTGTAAAATATATCGAATTTAATATATTTTTTAAGGTTACCTGCGAAAGAATATATATTTGATAAATCACCAAAGAAAAAGTCTGAAAGAGCACAGATGAATGGTGTTAGTTGTTGGCAATGTAAACAGGTAATATATAAGTTTAATTTATAACTTCTAAAGAAGTAATATAAATAATTAATTGAAATAATGTTAAATGTAATTTGTTTCTTCTTAATGCTGCAGAGATTGAACTGTAAATCAATACTATATCAATCCTTTATACATAAAATAATATGTATGTTTATAAATGTTTATATGTATATACGTATGTATGTATATAGTATGATTTGAATAATTTCACTGAGAAAACTTTTCTTTTAGTACTACACCAGTCTTGGGCTTTCTGAGAAAGAAATAAGAATGAGGCAAAATAAATGTTCCCGACACAGAACTAAATATAATGAAAGGAATGAAACACCTGAAGGTAATATAATATATCTTTTTATATTCTTAGAAGAACAGAATGATATATGTACTTAAATTCTGTGTATGCTTATATATTTCAGATTTTTGGAATCCTCTATTTCCTGATACTACTTTTGATTCTATTTACTAAAATTGAATTACAGCTTGATGATATGGATTTATTTATATACATATATATATTATATATATATATGTGTGTGTGTCATTATTATATTATATATAATTATTTATTTTATTAGTTTGTAACCTTTAAAATAATAAATAGGAATAAAATAAAAGTACAAATTGTATAGACATTTTTAAATGTATAAAATTTATGGTTTAAGAAATGTAAAATTGATTTGAACAATAAGAACACACTATATATTATGATTTGAACATAGACTGATTTATTATATTATAACACATATAGTATTACATCTTTTGAGTGTATGTGTAACATACACACGCGCACACATAGTATAGATTTATATATTATTTCATTCTATATAGACTTATCCCTTCGCATAAAAATATAGAATCTTTTATATGAATCTGTGCTAAAAGAGACTAATAAAACATATCTGTTGGTCAAGCAAACTTTCACGTTGAGTTCACAATATATCACTTGTATTAATCCAACATAAAATATAAGCTGTTATAATTAGGATTTTAAACTTTCTTATTTGGTTTTTAAAATGTAGCGATTAAGAAATGGAAGCAGCATTAGAAAACGTAATTATTCAGTACTATATGTCATTTTGATTTAAATTTATTTCTTTTGTAATCTAACTTATTTGCAGTACCTGATAAATGTATGACTGTTTCTTAAATCGCTATTTAGCAAAAAATGGAAGTAACGTAAACATATGAAATGTGGAGAAGAAAATATTGTTTGTAATCGTACTGCACAATAAAAAGGAAGGAATCACAAATACAACTTGTTCATCTTGTAGGAGGTTGGATCTACAGAATGAACAGAGCCGTAGTTTTAAAGCAAGGACGACGCTTCCATTTACGGTGTCGACACTGGCAATTTGTGCAAACATGTATGCGTATATCTTTCTTTTTATATACCGTCTAACATCATTTTCACGATATTAATGATTAAACTTTTCATTCACGAAGCGTGTTCATAGTAACATAGCTGCATGATATTTAAAACATTAAATTTATGTTACATGGTCATATTCTAGTTCATATTTTACATCAATAAAACATTCTTATAATAATTTTTTTTTTTTTGTTAATAGTGACGATACTTAATTATGACGTGAATATTGTGCAGCTCGATCATTTTTATTCCTGTATACGTAGAAAAAAGACTGATAAATAGCGCTTCTTGCGACGTTCTCGCGTGAAACTTTACATTTAACGTTTAATAAAATTTTATTTCACGGAAGCAACAGTCATAGCCGTATTAAAATCCATTAAAATCCATTCTCTTTAGAACGTGTAACAATAGTATAAAAATTCTGATTTCAATTTCTAACGTGGGGCATTTAGATTCTCGCATTCCTAACATAAAAATTTCATTAAAGTTTTGTACATAAAAATCTTTTCTAAAGAAATCAATTCAATAAACCAAATACGAAAATTCAATTAAATGCATCAGTAATTATATGTGACTTAATTAATGTGATCAACGTTATATACACTTGGTAGAATTGACTGAGCAGATAGAATTATATTATATTTTTTGGTGTCTTATTTAAAGCTATTGTAAAGCACGTTAGTAGAATTGTCCATGAGAGGCAGCAACGTATTTTTAATTCAATTAAAATAAAACTTTTATGGTATGAAATTAACAATGCAATTAACTACATAAAGACTGAGCTACATAATAGGAGGTAAACATTCGTTTCCATGATAAAACAATAAATTACGTTAAAATTTGATCACGACAGAGTACTGTAAAAGACAAGTGTATAAGGATTCGCAGTACAAATGATTCCATTACTAGCCGATATTTAGAATTCCATCAGCTGCATAGCTCAGTCTTTCGAATCTATATGCTTGTACTTGACTATTCAAGTAGGCCGTAGTCAAACGAGATGTATAATTAAATATTATAGATTGCCAATTCTTCTCTAAAATAATTATTCGGCAATATAATTCATATGTATATATTTATCTCGTAACACAAATAAACAAACAATATCTTTATAATTTAAAGGGTCTAAAATTCGATGTTTTCTGTGATGAAGTATAGTCAAAACAAAGTTCGTTAAAAGTTTGTAATAGATTTAGACGATGTTAGGATATGTTCAAAAGTATTTAGGAGAAGAAAGTTATAGAAAATAAAAGATATAACAGGGACTTTAGACTTCTGATGCGATTACGGTCGACTATAAATATTTGGCCATTTTTTCTCCGGTAGATTGTAATTAATTCTTTGCCTCTGCTCGCCGCGACTGCAATTTCGAATTCGAGTCAAATCTTACTGATCTTGCTTTGTCGAAGAATTATTTCCTGGAAGAGATTTTTCTGTAGGGGGGACAGGTAAAGCCTTAAGGATAGCGTGTACTTCTTCTGCCACTGCCATGAGAACAAATTTAAATTGTTGCTTTGTCGCAACCATGTCAGGTCTTTGATCTCTTATATGTTCTAATGTAGCTGCAATGTCAATTTCTTTGGCTCCTTTCATCATACGGTTCAGAACCATATCAATTAAACAATATGTACCAGTACGCCCAGCACCATCACTGTAAAAGGTTTATTTCTTATTTCTATTCAATGAATCACGTATCAGATGAAATTGTTAATTATTTTCCAAAAGAAAAAGTTATTATTATATGTATAATATCTTAAATGTAAACAATATATATTACAAATCTTACCTGCAATGCACAACTATAGGGCAGGATCTGCCTTTATAGGATTTGTTAATTTTTCTAAAAATAGATAATAATAGATATTAGGATACATTCTATATATATTGATATAAACATTTGAATTTATAAGGTATTTACCGGCGGAATTCAAGAAGAGCCTTGGTGGAGTGTGGCACGCCGTTTTCGGGCCAGGACAAGAAGTGGAATTGAGTTACAGTTCTTGTTTCGCCGGTACGTAGATTTTTCAAGTAGAAGGAACGCACCAGATAGTCATCGCACCAGAAATGCTCGGACACAAGGTGCACCTCGTAGATATGATATAATTCTGATCCTTCTTCGGGCCAATAACGATGACACATGGCGATACCCTCTTCGGTAAGTCTAGTTAGCATCACTATTACGACGCTGCCTTGTTCCCAAACTAGTTGCCAAAAATCAGTCGTCGTTTCTGGTAGTGGTCCTTGTGTGGCAATGTAAGCTGGATTACGAGGATCATGATCCGTCTAAAAAAGAAAAAGAAAAGATTCGTTTGAAACATTATCTTCTTACTATTAATCTTATATTGAAGCAAGTCACACGGCTTTCTTCATTTATATAACAAGCGCATTTACTATTTTTTAAACTATTATGTGATTCTGGTGACCTTTTATATTATGTAGGGATTGTTTAAATCTTATCACATAATTAAATTTTGATTTTTATATTTAATTGAATAAAAGCCATTTTGTGGAAGTTAAACTAATGCCTAAACTATGTAGTGCACGCATAGCGTTTATCTGAAATGAAGGTTCATCATAAAATGTAGATATAAATTTACAAGTGAATTCATGTTAAAGTGACAGAAAACGTTCATAAAAATACTTATATTATGTACGTATATTTACTAAACCAATATATCATATTGTATTTTCTTAATGCATTTGAATATTTACTTGTTTTCTTATTCATTTCCTTATTCTTTATTTATTTTCCTATTCAAAGTAATTGAAAATACAAACTTTTAGTAATAATGTTATTAATGTTCAATATATTTAACAATTGCTTTTCTTAATGACAATAAAACAATTATAAGTTGAGTATAAAATTGACAAACGTTTATATGAACTATTCCATTACTTTCTATAGAATTAATCCATCTCTAAATTTATATCTATATTTATGATAACTTAAATCATGCTTCGATTTGCCATCAACTAACGTTATTAATACTATTAAAATCTACGCGGAAGCGTTTTTAAGGGAAGCATTGCTTTTTCATTAAAACTGCGAATATAGCAGCAGAATCTTCATGCTCGTCGTGTGACTTACCGATTTCTATTTTCAGTTCCATTTTCAACGATATTAAAATGAAAACCACGTATATGTTATTTTACTCTGTATTTATGTTTTCCTTGAATTCTGAAGAAGTCTCAAATGACTAACTTAAGAATACTTACGATTGTAGAGGCGTTAATATAGTCGGAGTTATTGACATTAGCGAGATCATTTAGAATCACCCTAGAATGATCGTAGGGAATCGCTGCACCAGGCCGATTGCATTTGATATTCGTTTCGCTTTGTGCAATTTCAGTCGAAGAAGGATCCACCTCGTAAGCACATAATGCGACCCATTCTTGATCCAATCGATCCTTGTTTTTTAAATGATCCTCCATGTAACTCTAGAAATATATGTAATATTGGGAATTTACAGAAAACGTGTAATATACTAATTTGCTGTAGTATAGTAACTATATAGTAATTTAAATGAAGGCATAAAATGATGCAAGAAATTATAATATTTCTTTTTATGATATATAATAGTTTTCTTTGATACGTTAAATTTAATGTTAATTATAATATAAAAATTCAAATGTTTTAAAGTATATTAATGTATATTAAAATCTTAAACAATATTATTAAAATAGCGTTTACTATAATAACATTAGTACATTTACAAAGTATGTTACTAATTTTTATAGCAGAGAAATTTAATAAATAAAATAATAATATATAACAAATTGTACATTTGTGGTGACAACAAAAATATGAATGTCTATAGTTAAGGAATAGTCTCAGTTTTGTGTCATTATCTTGCTTTAAAACATCTATAAAAATATTATATCGACTTACTAGAACCATTTGTCCGGTTGATATGTCCATATTCGAAGGAGCCGGTTCTTCTCCCCAAGAGGATGTGCTAGATCGATTCGACGGTGAATTATTTGACTCATTTTCCCTGCTTAAATTCGTAATTCGCGGTGATTCTGGTTTATCTGCCGGTTGTTTAGCATGCATCCTTGCTCTACATAAATCTTGATAGTCCTTCGATGCTTCCGGATCAGGTGTAGTTAGTCCTGCCAATTTGGCTCCAGCTTTAGCGTGTCGACGAGCAATTACCAATGTGACTACCGCAGCTACAATGGCTATGACCCCTGCAGTTACTATTGCTCCGAACACAGTCGAACTCATTTCAGCTTTTTTAACAACTTCCAGAGTTGCGGGTAGCTTGATCTTTAAATAAAAAAAAAATATATTATTTTTTGTTTTCATAGAATATTCTCTTATCGAAGTATTTGAATACACTGTTTAAAATAAGCGAAGGATCACGTTTATGATTCTGATCTTTCTACAAATGAGCGATCCTATAATTAATTTAAACAGTATAATTGCAAATATTATGTTTTAGATATGTTTTAAGATGAACCTTGTCACCTATGCCTGCACGGATCACCTCAACACCCAAAGAATTTTTCAATTTTCCGCGTATGTCGTCTGAAAATATACAGTTGATTAATTTAACGCTTTATTACTCTACGATTATTAGAGATTATTAGTTCGTTAACAGACAGTAGATGTTTATGTAAATTCATATTTTTATGAATACAACAAAAGAAATAGGACCTAAACAGAGAAATTGTTTTCACCTTCCAAATATTAAATTTCTAATCATTCGATTAATTGATTACCTATGTTATTAACTACGTCGGTAGCGCTATAATTTTTATTATTTTTGACGACCTTGAACGTCACTTCTGCACGGCCAACACGAATATCTTTTAAAGAGCCAGACGATAGTCCCAATAATTTTCCCACCTGGAAATCGTTCGTTTATTTTATTTATTCTTAAAAAAAAAAAGTTAGTACGCTTACGAAAAATGACTATTACCTCTTCGACGACATGTTCACCTTCCGACCATCTGTGAAATGGTTTCTGAAATTCAACGTAAACATGGTCCAGATCAACGTTGTACGATTTTGAATCTGTTTGTTGCTTTACTTCTTTCTTCACATATGGAGTAAGTAATACGTTATTCTAAAAATGAATATATTTTTCTAATTAATATTTTATTTCCCATTTTCTAATTAATATTTCTAATTAATAATTTTGTGCACGATCGACGACTTACATTTTGCTCAGTTTCGGTAGAATCAGAACGATTTTCATTTTCCGAAACTGCAAAATATTTGATATTACTTTATATCGGGAAATAGTGATTCAAGATTTTAAATATGAAGTAATAGTTTACATAAGTAAAGATATTTACTGGATGGGGATGGAGTTTTAAACGCGTAGTTATTTGTTGAAAACGGCGGTCCTGGTTTCTTAACATCCCCACGTTTAAAGCCAGCTAATCCGTGCTTTAGAAGGAGTTCGTTTATATCATCGGCAAATAAATTGTAGGTATTTTCTGAAAGTAGGAATAGTATTTGTAAATTTTCTTTTTCTGACAACTATTTCAAACAAAGTACATATATTATAATAGGCTGTAGATGTTTATGCATTTATAGGAAATTTCGAGGTGCAAAAACAATATATAATAATACATACAATAAAACATAATAGAGGGAGGAGGGAAACAGAGGAAAGGGAGAGAAGAATAATGGAATCAAGGTAGAGCAAATACTACAAAAATATAGCAAAAGAAGACCTACCAAAGTATCTAGAAGGAAAAATGAAAGGGAAAGACAGAAGTATACTAGCCAGGTTTAGATGCGGTAACGAAACCAGAGCTAGGGAATACTGGAAAGAGGAGGAAGAAAGAGGATACAGATTGTGCAGTAAAGGAGAGGAGGACTTAAAACACACATTAGAGGAATGCGAGATAACAGGAGGAGTAAGGAACATGATAGAGACACTAAGCAAGACTGGAGAAGGTTTGGTAGACCTGAAAGCAATAATAGAGTAAGGGGAGGAATGACAGAAAGGGAACAGACCAAAGAAACGAGCCAAAGACGGAAGGTGCAGTTAATGGTAGTCATAAGTGAGAACAAGGCGCAATAGTTAAAATAAGAGAAATTGGTATATATGTAATGTATGTAATTGTAGTATATATGTAAATATTAGAGATGTAAAACCGGAGGTCGTCCAAAGCCGAAAGGTAATGGACTAAGAAATAAATAAAATAAATAAATAATAAAACATAATACATATTATAATATTAGATCTTATTCCTTTAGTTGCGTTTATGAAAGTATAAATTTGCATAAACATCTAGAATCTAATAATAAAATAATATACCGTCAGTATCAACATCAGCTTTATCAACAGCCTGTATAAGTCCTCCTTCGGTGTAAATTCCATTTTCCATCGACGAACTATCCTTCTGAGGCATTATCTCTTCGTCGTTCACATCGTCGTAATCATCACTATCGTAATTATCTTTCGAATTGTGTTTCACGTTCTCCAGAAAACGCTCATTTTCGTCCGGTGTCTCGCTAAATTTCCTAGGTTTGTATTTTTCCGAAAACACTGTCTCATACTCGACAGTCGGATCTTCGTCAGCAACTTCCTTTTTATCGGAATAATCTTCAGATTCGTCTTTAATTAGAAATTCTAGATCTGAAAGTTTCTTCGATATCCTCTCCTTCAAAGCGTTTTCAAACGAGTCCATTGCATTGTTGCTGTAGTCTTGTAAATTATACAAGGGAGGTTGACGTCTAGTTCGAGACAGCCTTTCAACGACTCCATCAAAAGTCGTTGGGTTTTTACGCAAATTGCTTTCGTTATAATTTTCTTCATAATCTTTCTCGTTCGTCGAAGAGTCATAATCATTGTGAGAATTCGGATTGTACCTCGGCTTGTAGAATTGGGAATCGATTTCTCTGAATTGTTCCTTGTATGGCGATCGAGAGAATTCATCGTTATAGAATGAATCAGGGAAATACTGATTTTGTGTACCAGGAGGGTAGTAGAGCTCATTGGCAAATTGGCTGTTGAACTTGCCATTGTTGGGCGTGAATTTTACTATGGCTATTGTGGGTACCTTCAAAAGCAAAGTTCCATTGTTACGTAGTGAAGGCAACGTTTAAAGTGAAGTTTTACTACAGGCGTTGTCGATATTAATGGATACGTTTTGTGTCGTGTAAGATGAACGTGAGATTTTCATTAGAAGAATATGGATATCGATTCATTACCGAAGTCTTTGAAAGAATATCGAAGCCTCGAAAACCTAGATCTTAAAATAAAATTTCCACTCGGGTTAAATACTTTATAGTAGTTTGTAGTATTTAATCGAGGATCTAAACTTTTGAAACCTTGACTTCTTTCTTTAAAAAAATTCTAACATTATATGTATCGCAAAATCAAGGATCTGGAAAATTCTATTTTTCATTTAAACATTAAATTTAAATGGTTTAACACAATCTTTGTTTAGAGACTTTGTTAAGATTGAATCTCATAACTAGATACAATTTAATATAACTTTTCGACGTTATTTCAAGATTCTACCGAATCTATTATACTTTTCACAGTTGGATATTCTACCATAAGTTGTTCATTTTATTACAAAGTTAAGACATAACTTTTCATTTTGCCACGATACAAAACATGCTAGCTATGGTGGTGTAATGAACTCACTTTGGCCTGGTCGATTTCATTCTTGTTTTCGAAATGCGTACGTTGCTTTAAATGCTGACAGAGTCGAAGATCGTAGTTTTCCCTATAAGATATAAAAAATGAATTATATGTATAATATATATTTTGATATCTGAAGAAAAGATAAAAGGATAATAGTAAAGATAAATGGAACAATATTCAAGAATATAATAGGACAATAGCATGCTGATTCTTTGTCCTTTATTCTAAAACATCTTTTCTCTTTCTTTTTTAGTCATTTACAAATTTTGTAGATATTTATAAAATACTTCTAAAATATTCAATCAGTTCCTCCCACGCTTCCACTTTAATCTCAAGTACGCAGACCATTTTTAACAATTGAAAGTCTTACACATATTCTTATGAAATCTTTTTTCCAAGAACATAAAGATTATTGTAAATGTCGTTCGATATTAACGACAATCATCGTACCAGTAGCGTAAATTGTACAAGGTCATTTGCATAATACATTGGGTGTAAGGATGAGACCATTTGTATTCATCGACCTGTAGTCTCTCTAATTGCAATCTTAGTAATTCCAATTCTTCAACGTTGAAATTATATCTGAAAGAAGAAAAAGACAATAAATATTAGCTGCCTTTAAATTGAAGAGCTTTACAAGTAAATGTTTATGTTCACAACGTTAAATGTTTCGATTCCATAAGTAGAAATTCACATTCTATTTGTCTAGAGCATCGCATAAGTAGTACAGTCGGTTTATGATCAGACAGCAAATGTAAGTACTTACTACTGTCGTAAAAGATATTATTATAGTATCAACTATATGGTTCTTATACTAAAGTGAAACGTTCTAAGTTATCTATCACGAAACAAGTAAATATATGTATATAGACTGTTCCAGCAATCTGTTGGCCAAATATTGTCTTTTTTTCTATGAATATAAATTAACAGACTGCGGTTTTTGTATACGTTCATAGGAAATCTACAAGTGTAAAATTGCACAAAATGTATATAATATGAAATAACGTAATCCAAACTATAATGCTTTCTATAATATCTACTAGGTAAAGCAATATTTCATCGAGATTCTACTTTTTTTATTATTTATTTATTATAATTTAGACCGTGCCTTTCGGCTTTGGACGAACTTACGGTTTATATTTCTTACAATTATTTGTTCTTGTTCTTATCACTCATAGAAAACTAATAACTGCCTATTGCACTTGTAACTACGCCTTATTGCCACTTTGTTCTTTTGCCTCCTTGCTGCGCCACCTTCTTGTCACTCCTCCCCGTCTTCTATCGCCTTTGCCCTTCTCTTCTCTATTATCGCCTTCAACTCTGGATTCTACTTTTTTTATTTACACATATTCTTTCAATTTATGAAATAAACGTAGGCATGGAATGTTCAGTGCGACGGCTGATCGTATTATACTATCTGGTTTTAATTTAAAAATACGAATTTCTGCACTTTTGTACGAGCAATACAGTATATTGCGATAAATTATGACTACTTTTGCTCTAAATGTCTCAAATAAGGAAAATTATAATAGATTTATAAAAATTAACGTAGGGAAAAATATTCGTTCGACCAGAGTTTCCCAATTCTATCGATCTTTTAATCTCTCCTTTGAAATCTCTGTTCCTAAAAAGGCTTCTTGTTTGTGAATACTCACTGATAATAATCTTCATCGTTCAGGTCAGTGTATAATGGCAAACATTTGCCAAAGGCGAGATCTGGAATATTAAAACGGATAATCGAATGTTATTCGTATCAAGAGCCAGTGATTGCAAAACAAATATATTTTATTGTTCAAGCAATAACTACCATTGTAACACGTTTCCGTTCGGGGATCGCAGAGGCTCTCACTGAACAGGCACCCTGGAACATGAATTTATACGTATCAATACAAGACTAATGAAGCTTTAATTAACAAGACTTTTTTTTAAACACATGATACCAAGCAAAATTATGATAACACCTCGTTAATCATCCTTTTACAGCCAATTCAAATAATATTCTCATTGTCACGTTAAATCCAATGAAATGTAAGAAAAGTACAATACTTATAAAAACATAAATACTAGCAATATATCTGATTACTAAAAATATTAATTTCATCATATGCTACGTGGGCTGACTCTCTACCTAGACCAGGCCACGCGTCGCGGGCAAGCTGGCAGTCAGATGTCTTCACATCCTTACCGCGTACCCCCGATAGTCTCAAGTACCCTCCATAAACTTCAGGAATTTCTAGCTAAAGGTCCTTCAGACCGAACAAACATTCTTTCATCGAATTATGTTTCCAAAGCTTATTGTCCACCACGGGTTGACACGGCGAAAGTTGGTTCTCTTCACGGACGAGGCCTCCCACTAGCAACTTCGTCTCGAGGGCAGCTAGTACCCTTGCTCACCTACCAACCCAGCAAATAACCAATTGACAACGAAGCCTATTTCCTTCTGTCATAACGAAACCTTGTCCTTAACGAATCAGCTCATCTCATGTCCTCGGACCCACCCATCGCTAACTTTCCTCCGCCACCGTATCATTGCCGAACGTCACTGATTTTCCATCTTTGGAACGGTCAACACCTTTGACCGAGTTTCTACCATTAGATCAGTCACTTACTCAACTTATACACACGCACCAGCGTAACCATATTCGTTACAAAGTTGCTGGAATAAACTATAATTTGTACTTATTAGGTCGGTGTAAATTCAATCAAACTACCCCTATTATCGTAACAGAAATAAGGGGAACGATCGGTTCGTGGCGTGGATGGTTTAATCGTAACGGGAATTTACGACTCCCGTTGACGTGCTTCCTCGCGATCGCGTCTCTCCGCGAAAGGTCGTAACATTATATAATATATAACAAAAGTTCACGATGTAATGTTGAATATATTAAACTATGTTTTTACGATGTACTATAATCATAATATTTATATTTAATAGAATCTCTTTTCTCGCTTAATGTACGCAATGATTAACAATATTTTCTTTATTAATTTTGTATATTATATAACTGCATTATATACTTTAATATATTAAGTATTACTACTTTGTTCCGCATAAAATTAACTTCATAGTTACGATGAAAGGTTGACTTTAAAGTTCAAAAACCGTCATTATTCATGGCCCATTAACTAACGTAACAATTACTAAGAATATTAAATGTTCCGATGGTATAAATAAAATTACGTTATTTTCACTTGTGATACATTGACGTAGATGTTTACGTGATAATCATGTGTGCGGCGATTTTCTGCCGCGTATTCTATAGTTGAGATCGCAACGTATTCGCTAATTAGAATACCGAGCACAACCCACTCTCATTCCGTGGCTGCGCGATCGTTTAATCCTTGATAGGAGTTGAATAATCACACGGAGACTTTGTTAATATGCCACATTAAACGTTAATATCCATGCGTTTACTTTGTTTTGTTGATAATTTATACATGAATTTATTATTGGAATGCTTTTAAATACTGTAATTAATCGTATATTATTTTTATTGATACGTAACACGATAAAATAACGCACGATCTATTAATTATTTATCGTGTAATTTAATTGTCTATAATTTATAACGCGTAGCTTGTAATTACATATTATAATACATATTTGTAACGATAAATTGAACCTATCAGAAGCCAAACTGATCAACTCCACTTTTTATACATTTTTTAATTTCATTGCATAAATACTTGCAGGATTAATGTTATTTATAACATTAACATAACGTCAAGAAACAAATGTAGTATCGGGAAAAGGGGGGTATACACTGGGCCTGTTGTAAAGAGAGTGAGGGAGTGGGAGATTCGGATGGGTCACGCCTGTGGCCCTTTACAACATTGGGTAATTGAAAGGCATGTACCTGACAATGGGTCATGCACATCTGTAGAATATAAGCAGGGATACGAAAATCGTGGGACGAAGACGTTAGTGCATTTGAGTTTGAGTCAGTTGAGTTGAGGAGTTGAGTTAGTCAGTCGACTTTGAGCAGTTGAGTTGAGGAGTTGAGTTAGTCAGTCGACTTTGAGCAGTTGAGTTGAGGAGTTGAGTTAGTCAGTCGAGTTTGAGCAGTTGAGTTGAGGAGTTGAGTTAGCCAGTTGAGTTTGAGCAGTTAAGTTGAGGAGTTGAGTTAGTCAGTCGAGTTTGAGCAGTTGAGTTGAGGAGTTGAGTTAGTCAGTCGAGTTTGAGCAATTTTGCTTTGAGTATTTCTTGTACGAATAAACCTAAACTTAACTTTGAATAAACCATCCTTTCTTGTCCTTGCTCTAGATAACACACACACATTTGTAAGTTACTACACAAATGATTTACTTCCATAAGTTCATGTTGACAGATAATGATGATAGAAGACGACGTAAATAACAGTTAATTTTAAAGTAAATCTAAAGAGACAGTGTTTTCTATACCTTTTTCATTTATAAAGTTGATCTAACTTGTAAATAACTCGGCTACTAATTAACTATATACAATTACTTTATTACATAAGAATAATGTACTCTTAATTATAACATTATGATAAATTTTAATCTAATTATAGATATTAATATACTGTATATTATATTTATTACATAAAATGTGATGGTGTAATAAAAGGTAGAACAGTAAAATAAATCTTCAGTATGTATATACCTACATACCTATTTGTATAGCCGTTTTAAGAAGCTTTTCAACATTGGTCAAACAGGGAAAAGAGTTAAAGTTTCCTCCCTTGATAAGATCTCGTTATTCCTTAACTTCCCAACAGGCAATATGGAACAGACGGACGTCGTTTCATTTCCCTTGACCTTTGTTTTAGAATCGAGTTCTTCTGAGAATTGCCTCGCGTTAACTACACCGACGCAACGATTCCACATTTTACATCTGACAAGTAACATTAATGCCACAAATTTAATCAGCAAATCGTTTCAATCTTTCATAATTTACACGATATACGCTGTACAAATTTTGTTATCCTGAAGTTTATATTCGAATTGAATTAAACCATTTTGTCCAATCCATCTATTAGAAACGATGTAAAACGAAATAACATTTTTATATTATTATATAAATTTTTACATCGTACTTTACAACGTTCTTATTTTGTCATTTTATTTGGAACGAGGAAAGGCTGTATAATAACACATTTCTTGTCGATACTAAAGTTTCTCGATCTATTAATTTCTCGATTTCAGATCTCTTCAAAGAGATCTAAGAGAATTCCCGCGTTAAAAGAGCATCACAATCAAGAATTAATAGCGAAGGAATCTTCGTCGAACGGAGAAACGTTCTCGAGGAGCCATCGTTACTACTTAAAATTACAAAGAGCACTTCTTTTAATTCCTTTGCGAAGAGTTGTTAGAAACAACGAGATAAGAGCGAAGAAAAATTTGAAGAAGAATAGCAGGGAAGCAGGTATAGACGAAGAATAGCAGGGAAGCAGATATAGACGAAGAATAACGATGAAGGGTCGCAGTTGTGAGTGGAAACGGATCTAGGGCAAAGGAGAGAAAGCAAGTTTGCAAAGGCGGTGGTCGCGTGGGATGTACGGTTCGATAATCGTGGATGGCTCGTGGGCGAAAATCCGAATATCACCCCTTTTCTTTTTATTTTTATTTATTTATTTATTTATTTATTTATTTTTCGTCCTTACGATCCAGCCCCGGGAAGGAACAACGAATTTTCAAGGTTACGAGTAAATAAACCCATCTACAGCTCATATTTGATCGGATACTCGTGCGTGAATAGCAGACACAACGAAGAGGTATCGGATAGAAAATCGATGACAAGTGAATTTGATGAACGAGGTGCTACTGTATGGAAAAAGAAACGTCGGAGAAACTATTGAGACGAGAAAATCCTATCGGCAGTTCGGTTCCTCTTCTTTCGACCTTAGATCGAGAGACAATTTTCAGGAACTAGATCGTTTTCTCTTCTTTCTCTTTTTTAAACTTGGTGTTTATCTATTTTTTTATTAGAGAGAGAATTATCCTTACTCTGTTCTTCGGTGAAAGAGGGACTCTCCGGCAAATCTTAGCGACGAGGAAACGATACTTTTATTTAGGAGAGGACAATTCTTCAAATTGATTTCGTTCTATTCGTAAGCTCCTTTTTGGTAATGAATAAAAGTATTCTGTACAATATTATGATATTTTTCGTCTTTTTTCAATTGGATATCTGCAGAATATCATGGCATTTTTTAAAGAGAATTTTTCTGCTCTGGTAATAAAAAAGTAATATCTTTGTTTCTGAAACAAAAATGTTTTTAAATTGATTTCTTTATATTCGTTAGCATTTTTTTTTTTTTTTTGTTTCTTCTTTGATAACAGAGAGTAGTCAGTATTATACAAATAAAAAAGCAGGCAAATTATGAAAGCGAATGCCGAAGGGGACGTTAAGAGGCTCCAATACTTCATACGGTGTGCAATGAAAATTAGAGGAATTTGCATCGAGTGCTAAGACAGCATATCTTTATTTAGGATAATGTGATATCAATTACTAATAGTAAGGATAGAAATAAGACTCAAATGGATAGTGAAGACCAACACTATATCAAAGAAGTATTATTACAGATATATCTACTTGTATACTAATATTATTGCTTTTAAAAAAGGGCTTTAAAATAATAAAGCGATATAATTAACATTTTACTTTAGAGTGAATTACAGCCTGTGAAGAAGAAATTTAAAGTTCCAAGGATCATCTTGCGAACATCTCAAAAAAGATGAATGCTAAACGTGTCGCTTTAACATTCTTATTTCAGAAAAGAAAAAAAAAAAAAAGAAAAAAAAAGTACGGACAAAGTCATTTGCAAATAATATTGAAACGTTTAAACAAAGTTCATAAGTAAATTGAATTTCAGGAGTTTTGCCATGAAAATAGTTAAGCAGATGCGAAAACTTCCACTGGCTTTTCTGTAGGTAATCGTTTCGTCTGACGAACGATAAAAGAATGAATTGTATTTCGGATATTTTCAAAAATCGAGTAAAACTTTGACGTTTATTTCATCATGCCGTAACAACTCGTAACATCTTTCAATGTTTGTTTATCGATCATATTTAATTTTAAATATTAAAGATCGTAAAAAGAGAATTTGAAATTTCTTCTCGAATTTTTCGTACATCCTTTTGTGTATTTCAAATTATCAGATGACGAACTTCGAAGAAATACAATGATTAATAATTTGAATTAAAAAAATTCACTATTGAATACAACAAATTATTTGAAATTTGTTCGAACAATTAAACGTTTCAAATACTTCAAATGTTCAGCAATTATAAAATATTAAATTGTTAACGTTCGTATAGTTGGAACTCTGAATAATTACATAATATTATGTATAAATATATATTCATCATTTAATAATTACATTTTACACGCGCGTGCAACAGCCTTATCTAAAATGTCACGCGTGATTTTAAAACACATTTTGTGGTAAAATAACGCAGATATGAAAAGTAAGAAACGAATAAGAAAGAAAACTACAAAAAAAAAGAAGAAAAAAGGGGGAGAGAAAGACATATATTAATTAAAATTATCGCGCAAAATATAACTAATATTTCCAACTGGAACTGTCCATGGCAATCCATATTCTAGAAAATGTTGGCTCTTTCTAAGACTTTGTGTAATCTTCGTTCAATTCCATTTTAGCAAATCCATTTGCAACAAATTAAATAATACTATATTTTTCTAAACCTTCGTCAATCTTCATTAATAGAAGTTTTCTTGCAGATGATATTGAAATATCATTCTATTCTCATGGTATTCCGAGAAATATCCATGAGAAGAAATGTTTGAAGTGAGAGAAAGGAAGGCAGAACATCGGAGAAATGAAATTTTCTCTGAAATATCAATCACACTGAGGATAAAGGCATGAAATAATAAATAAATCGAGTTTTTCTAAACGCGAGGACCATGAGGTATGAAATCAAGAATTTCATTTATCCCCTTTGCACTTCCAGTATTCCCCTCTGCGCTTTAATATCTAACGCTGCTGTCTTGTCAACGTTTCTATTAATTTTTTTGTAGTATAATAAAAGAAGAAAATCTGGCGTGTATTATATTATATCATAAAAAAGGTGCTAATAGTGAGATATGATTAAATAAAACAGGTATTATATAATAGGAATAAAAGTCATCCTTTGTAAAGCAGTAACCTACGTACCTTACTATTTATACAATGATATTGGGTATGTATTTTGATTCTCGCTTTTAATATGATGGAAAAAATTGATACGATACAAATTTTTAATTCGATGGCCGAAGATAAAATGAAACGTGTTGATTGAACATGTTGTTTTAAATTTAGTTTCCAGTGAAAATATATATCAGTAATCCGTCAGGATATTGGTAGATTTGTATTTCCTTTTTTAAATATTTATTTGTCAGTGAACAGGATGCAAAATTTCATTCCTATTGTTATTTATTGCCTTTATTTATTTATTTATTCAAATCTAGATAAGTCAGGAATATCCTCTTTTGCAGTTAGAGGATAATATAATAATATTCCCTTAACTTTTCAAATATGGCATTCATTTTCATTACAAATATGTTATAATGTCATCTTATTTAATTTACCTGGCTTATAACAAGCTGTTTTTAATTATTCGCTGCATAAATTCCATGAGAAACTCGTTGGCATTATTTTAAAAAAGTTCTACGTAGAAAGTATTCATTATAGTTTTATCAGATTTCTATGCCAAAGACATTCATTATTTTTCATAAATTCTAAACTAAAAATAGTCATCGTTGTTTGATAATATTACATAATATTGTATGATATACTATATTACTATAATATTATTTTCCAGATAGCCATTGAAACGGAATTAAAAGTTTATTATGAAAGGAAGATTCGTTTATTCCTTATTGCGAAGACATTCAAGGATTTAGAGAGTGATTCTTCAACTATTCAACCTGCTCTGAAGGAAAACTTTATCTCGATTGCTGGAATAATCTTGAATCTGTAGTACTTACCGACATCACCATCACCTAGAATTACGTGATGGAGAATGAAGAGCACCAACAGTACCGAGCCTCCTCGCCACCACTGTTTACGGCCCATAGATCTTCCTATAATTACATATATCCAAGTTAGTTTGTTATGCAAGATTAAGTAGATAAGTCCATAAGAATATTCTTTTCAATTTTACTCTTATATTATGACATTATGTTTCTTTTTGCAAGTGAAAAAGTACAAGAATAGCTTGGACAGGGACAAAGATAGTGCAGAGATAGTCGAGAAAGATTATTTCTTTTTTCAGAAAGTTCATAGTTCATAGTCGATAGCATAGTTATTTTCATTAAGCTAGGCCGAGCTGATGCTTCCCTCGATTAATGAAAAAACGTAGATCTTCATTTTTAATGAGACGAAGCAGAAAAAGGAAAGAAAAGAGCAAGCGAGCCAGAGGATATCTGAGAGATTGCATTCTACATATAAAGATAGAGTACAATTACGAGTTTTTCTCTTCTTTAATTATATATTGGTAATTATGATGATAATTATTGTTTTCATTGTCCATTCGTTTATACTGTTCAATATTTTTTATTTCCATATTTTCTATACTTTCCTGTACTTTTAATATTTATATTAGTATATAAATTATCTGTAATTATTGTTTTAGCAACCTTAATAAATTCAAAAGCAGAACCAAATTTTAAAAAAGGAAACAATCTTTTCATAGATTTTCTAACTAGTTTTTTCTTAATATTCTTCAACGTGATAATCAACAATGTTATGAATGACAATTACAAACGACCTTATTGGCACGAATATACGTGATTTATAAATTATTCTAAAATATAATCAGAAACTGTTCGCTTACAAAATTTCAATTTCACAATGGAAAATAATTTGCGATATGTATTACACCATAGAAAAGTGTACAAGCTGTTTGGACTACGGTACTTGGTACATGGCAACTTGTTAGAGTAATCGAGTTATATCTTAGATGCTCGAAACTGTTCTCTTGTGAACGTAGTGAACCTATAGTAAGGTATAACAGCGAGCTTCATCAAGATCGTCCAAAAAGCATAACTACTATATTAATTCAATGAACGTTGAAACAACGAGCCGGTGGATACCGCATAGCTTCGTAAAGGGTGCGGTACACCTTTGCATAACGACACGAGCTCTGCGTTTACGCAATCACGGTATGTATATACCCCTATAGTCGAACGATATCGGAGCGTGGACAAAACAAGTTACAGCACTGTTATCGGAAAACAGCTTACCGAAGCGCAACAATCCAGAATTTAATCTCAACCAACCGGTCCAATTTTCTGATCGTACCCCCAAGTAATTACTTCTATCTCAATTACCATACCTATTCTCGAATAAAAACAGCTGTTCACTTTGCAACTTTTTAACAACCATTCCTTCAACAATAATTTTTACCCTCTATCTTGTAAGTTGAAAAATGAACACGTTAATACACTTAATTGCACATCTATTCGATCCTAAACTTGAACAGAACGTAAATTAGCAATTTCTTTAATTTTCCACGAAAGTGGCAAGATTCCGCGAATCACCGACCACGTCTCTAGTTATATGGCCGAAGCATCAGGTTGTAGTCACGTTCCCTCCCCCTCCGTCTCTCCCTTATTCCTGCGGACCTGTATGTCGCTTTGTAGCGGCAAGAAACGTGTCTCTTTCTCGACTTACTTGGGCGTGACACCTGGTTGCTTCTTCTCCTTAATACATCCTTGCCGTGATCCTTCGACCTTTGTGTGGTATGTATCGCGTGCGTTAGGAACAAGAGAACTGGATGCGATTTGTTCGTTCGATGGATAAAGATTATCGACTATGGACCATTTCCTACTCGGCACGTACTGTTATGCCGCAGCAGTGCCACCGACTGAGTAGTCTTCCACGAAGAACGAGCAAGCAGGGCATGCGTTGACCACGGAATCGATTGCAACGCGCACATGCCGGCTGGCAAACGATCAAGGATGTGTATAGTGATGGGACCAATACACTCCTGGACCTTGAAAATGACAGTTACACAATGCACTGGATACTTCCTGAAACATAGATTATCGTGTTAGCGCGGTGTTTCTAATGATGTGGAAAAATTGATCTGAATTGGATATTTGTTATTGGAAATATATTTCATAATACATACATGATCAAATAGTTAGTAATAAATATAATGTAATGATGTATTTTAGATATAGAATGAAAAACACTAAACTGTAAAGATACTATAACTTAATATTTGATAGAAATAAGTGAGATGTATCCCTAATATGTATTCCTAAGAATCAATTATTTTAAAAATGAAGAATTTACTATTTTTCTTTTCTTTTTTTTTTTTTGTCTTGATAAAATAATGAAAACTGAATATTTTCAGATGTATAAAATTAAGAGAAAAATTTGTTAAATAAAAATCAATTGTTATAAAGGGGACAATAGTCTTCTGCACAATTTTCTATTTAAGCATTATAGAAAAATATTATGACCACTTTTGCGTGTCATTTTCGTATTATACACGTAGTGCAATAGGATGGTGATGAAATTATAAAAAATTAACACTGTAATAACGATTAATGGTAAATTTACTATTAATAATATTAAAGTTGTAATATTATATCGTAAATGCTGTTACTCTACATTAACTGGAAATATGTCCATTTGATAAAATGAACATGATCCCAGCAAAAAATAGTTTCACTGATAATCGACCAAATTAGAATTTAACTACTCCATAATTAGACACGCAAACATAATTATACAAATTATAAGAATTTTTCTGCAGGAAAGTTATCAAATATTCATCGTATTTGCAATTTCCCTTTAAATAGTAAATCTTAAATAAACGTTTACAAAATTAATGTTAAATGTGTGAAAATAAAATTTATTTTAGAATAAGTGGTGAATATATGGTCGTTCCCATCGCTAGAAATGGATAAGAAAGAAGCAAAGAGGGAAAGAATTAATATCACCTACAATAATAGAGAAACAGTTGGAACCTTTTGTGCAGCTTACTATCAACAAGCCTATATCGTTGCATACCCTATCTCGATCAGCTCAAAAACTTTCAGTAAAGTTCCGATTTAAAAAGATTTTTGCCCCAGATAATGTTGAACTGCATGGAGTGTTCGTGAGTCGACAAACACCTGCGCATTTTCCATTCTATCCCTCTTGTACTTTCCATCTTCTTTACCGTTGAGCACCTGTTGTTCACGAATTGCGTTCCTTCTTTGAAATAATCCAGCTTTGTTTTTTACACATAAATCATTCTACGCTGAAATAGAATAATATTAATTATCTGAGATTACATATTGATTATTTTAAGTATAAATTCGTAATATTAATATAGGTTCTTGAATTATGGAATATTCGTAATTTAATACATTTTGGAGATTCAGACTGCTTTATTCCCTATTTAGTGTAATATTTGTTATACTACTTTAGTAATAATTATGCATATTTCTAAAATTATTGTATTTCAGAAATTTAAAGATAAAATTAAAGCATTCGTCTTCCTGCAAATAGATAATATTATCGTTAATGTAATTTTTAATGTTACAATGATTCTCAGTGATGAAAAAACGCTTTAAGAAATGTTGTATTTCTGTTATCAATGGCAGCAATGGATTCTTATAATTTCATCGAAGTATCGATTAGGAACACTTGTTGCAGTAGAACTGACCCCAACAGTAATAACTTTCGCTCTGTCCTCTTCGTTTATTGAGAAGACAAAGGCGGAAACAGAATAGTCTGTGATGTATCAGATAGTCGATTCGTCTTAACATTCTAATCTTTTTTTTTCCGCTAATCGATGATCAACGTTGATTTACTAAAAAATATATCAAGCATGTTATCTCATTTTTAATATGTGAAATTTATCAAAGTTTATTAATTAACCGATCGTTCTACATTAAGATATCAAATATCTTGGGTACTTTACAAAGTGTATGATCTTTTAAATGATTAATGTATGTTTATTATTTACGTGTGTAAAAATAAATAAAATAATTCACACTTTATGGATAAGAATGATAAAATATTTAGCGATAAATAAATAACTGACATAAATAGCCAATTTTATTGTGAAATATTATTATTATATCAATAAATGATAAATAGAAAAACATAAATTATTATTATCATTTATATTTGTTCTCTTCCTGATTTGACTTTTTCTAGCATTAGCTTTATTTTATAATTATTTGACAATATTTATTAGATAAATATAGTAAAACAATTTTCGAATATATTAAAAAAATATAATTATACATACATATAAAATTGAATAAAATTCATTATCCAAATAACAAAATTATTATTCGTCAACCCTAAAATTGTATTTAATGTTATGTTAACGAAATTTGCTATTAAATTAAAAACATCATATGAATGTTAATTATTCTACCAAATACATTTTACAAATACCTTTTAATATGTATTCATATTTCTATATTAATTAATATATTTCTATTTATTAATTTAAAAAGGTCACATATACAGAACTGAATAAATAAACCAGTATAAAAAATTTAGTCTTTCGATAATGTGAAGAACGATTACCTACAGAAGAGTATCGATTGTATAATAAATCGATTCGTTAGGAGTTCCGAGAAGTCGATTATTGGTGTCGATATAATCTAGTTTAAAATGTAGCACACACGTGTATTTTCTGTAATTCCCATTTTATAAAAGAATAAAGTACGAATAATATTAAAACTACAATGGCTAATGAAAGCCTAAACAACAGTGCTCCACAGGTACAAATAAAATTTCTTACGAAACAGGAACAGTAAGTATTCTTAATTATCTTTTATAAGCTGCATTAGGAGGTTATTTCATTTTGTTACACAGATATGACATTGTGTTTATGCTTTGTATAATTTGCAATAATTTTGTTATTTCAGTAATCATAATATAAGCGGTAAATAAATTTTTCAAATTTCAGGTATGCTGTTCCAGATTTCCCATTATCAGTGCACACATCCATTGTAACGAGTGAATTAAATACTCTTATAAATGAACTTCTAAAAGGTAGCGTACGACTTATTTCTAAATTAATAAACTTGAACATAGATTAAATTTATTGAGGGATATTTATTTATTATTAACTGGATTTAATTCTAGAGTCGACTGATATAAAAAATGATATAGAATTTGATTTCTTGGTATGCTCACAATTTTTACGCACTTCGTTAAGTGAACACATAGCAGAAAAAAATATTTCTACAGAGGAAGTGATTATCGTTGAATATGTTGAGAAGTATCCACCACCAGAACCTCAGGATTGTCTTTTACATGATGATTGGGTATCTGCTGTTGCTGTTTATGAAAAATGGTAACTTCTTTGATATTTATTGTTGTTATTTATTATTAACATTATTATTTTGTATTAAGATGCTTATTATATTTTAATAGGATCTTGACTGGCTGTTATGATAACACATTACATATATGGACATCTAAAGGGAAGCATCATTTAGTAATTCCTGGACATACTTCACCTGTTAAAGCAGTAGCATGGATATCCTTGACTAGTGACACGGCCAGTTTTGTTAGGTATGATCTAAACCCAGGAAAAGTTGAATTGAATAATTTTAAATCATTCTTATCGTGTATAATTTACAGTGCATCTCAAGATCAAACAGCTATAATATGGGATTGGAACATTATAGAAAATTCTGTAGATTGCATTCATGTATGCAGGGGACACGAACGTGGACTAGAAGCAGTTAGTATTAATTACGATAAAACTATAATGGCAACTGGGGCATGGGATACAATGCTTAAAATCTGGTCTACAGGTAAGTATTTTATATAACAAAAAAATTAAGTTCATTAATAAAAAAATATTTCACTTTCATTTATGTTTGTAGCTAATCAAGATGAAAATGAAGATGGTGAATCCAGCTCAAAGAGATTAAAATCAGAACATGGTAAAACAAGGGTAAATAAAATGAATAAACATAAGTAGAATATTTGTCAACAAGGAAATAATTTATTATGATATGTACGTTTGCATTATAAAGGTACCTAAAAGAACTATGAAAGGTCACAAAGAAGCCATTAGTGGTATAGTATGGTCAGATAAAACAGAAATTATAACGTCCTCGTGGGATCATACGATGAAAATATGGGATTCAGAATTAGGAGGAATCAAACACGAACTGGCTGGAAATAAAAGTTTCTTTGACCTCGATTATTCCCCATTAACTCGTACTGTTATAACAGCGTCAGCCGATAGGCATATTAGATTATACGATCCAAGATCTACAGGTTTCGACTGACATCGTTTATTTATAAATTTCTAATCATTGTTGCATTGAAAGTTGTATTAAAATAATATTTCTTTTTTAGAGGGAACACTTGTGAAAGCAATATTTACTTCTCACACGCAATGGGTACAATCTGTACGATGGTCGCCAGTGGACGAAAATCTTTTTATTTCAGGAGCATACGATAATGAGATGAAACTCTGGGATACCAGAAGGTACGATAATTTCCAATTTTATTTACAAAGTTGTTTTCAGTGTAAAAAAAAAAACAAACTATTTCTCTTCTTATAGTCCTAAAGCGCCATTATTTGACCTTTCTGGCCATGAAGATAAAGTATTATGTTGCAATTGGTCGAATCCCAAATTCATGGTATCCGGAGGTGCGGATAATACCGTAAGGATATTTAAATCGAAACATATTGTTCGTTAATAGTGAATTATTGTTTTATAACTTTTACATATAATAGAGAAATGATTTGTGCATAGTGCAAATTAATAAGAATAAGATTCTTTTTATCAACTTAATATTTATTATATTCTAAATCAAGCAATATAATCATCTAAAAGAAATAGACACGTATCGCCATCGTGAAACGTACTGAATCACGCTATCATGTACTGAATGTAAAATAATCAAAAGATATTGGATCAAACTTTTAACTCCAACAACGTAACTTGAAATAAATTAAACGTGAATGCAGATCGAGATTATGTATATAAAGTAATTACAAAATATTTTCGTACAAATAAACACATCCAACGAAATCAAAGAGACAAAAAGCACAACCCTAATGGAAAAAGTATTGCATGACCTAAGAAAAAGCTCTCAGCATCAAATCAAAATTCGTACTCTTTTTATTTCAATGAGTTCTTTCTATGATGTGTTTGCTTTCCTTTTTTTTTTTTCTTTTTAATTTTACCCTTCTATTTTACATCATTATAAAACCACCATTTAATTGACAAAAGAGGAGATCCAGTAATCGTTCTCATACATTGCCAGCATCTCGATTAAAATCTTTTTATCTTCACCTCTTTTTTTTTAAATTTCGAATCTTTATTGCGCACAAATTAAAAGCATTTACTCAAAATAGTACAAATCGCATCAGCATGTAAGGTGTTAAAAGTATTAAGAAAAAGACTCGTTACGTTCTACCGTATTACCAAAAATCGAACATGGCGTATTAATTCTCCATAGTCTTGTTACTCCGCAGAAAACAATCCTATCGTCGATTAGTATAAACGCGGACGCTGGATGTATTATTACACAATTAGTTGGGATAATGTGGGGGGCTTATTATTTTAACATTACTTACAAAGGATAAATGTTCAGTCTGTTGGACATGCTGTACTACTACACATTAGTAAACAGTATAATTTCGTTTAACCGATGTTCGATTGAGAAGAACGTGATATTTCTTGTTTCCTTTTTGAAGTTTCTCCTATTTTCGTTTTCTTTTTCTCTTTTTAATTCGTTAAGCTCACTCTTTTAGTCCTGGAGAATACCAAAAATCCATCTCAGGATATAACATTGAAAAAGGCATATACAATAGTCGCTACTTGATTCAATAGAAGGCATATCTCTCTTTTTTTTTTTTTAAATGTTGGAATACGTGTAAATACAGTCACTGATTTTGTACGAGAGTAAGTTTATTTTACAGACTTTACATTTCGTTTATTCGTTTCTCGCAGAAATTGTTCTTTCACTCTTTGACACAACAAAGGAAAAGAAAAAACGAAAATGAATCTGTATTTATTTTTTTATGAAATTCAACGAAATCTAATGCAGACAAAAGAGAAGTACAATTTAAAAAAAAAAAAAAAACGACATCTGAGAAAAAACAATGATATAATTATAATTTGGGGATTCACTCTCTCGCTCTCTTCTCTCTGTGTTGAAAATTATTTTCACAATTGGCCTGCCATTAGAGAAAACTTAGGAAAGGAAAAGAAAATGATTCGAATAAATCCCCAAAACAGATCGTTTATTGATCAAAAATAAGGGATGATAGTAATTAAGAATTTGATTCTTTCACTTTGAATACCAAACCATACTTGTAAGTAACTCTAAAAACTGTTCGGTGCACGCTCCACATACAAAGTGTAAGAAGTGTGTGACGTTTAGAGCGTGCACAGTTTACAGCAGTGTGCAGTTTACAGTAACAGTGTGTCTCTGCAGTCTGTGTCGTGTCATAGGCAGATGGTTGTTCTTTTTATTTAAAGTATGCATTATAAATTATGCATACAACCTACACACCACACATTCGTCTCGCACTTTCTCTCTCTCTCTCTCTCTCTCTCTCTCGCGCATCTCATATGTGTTTCTTTTTTATCTTTTGTATTTACTAATATCTCACGTTCTCTCTCGCTCTCTCTTTCTCTCTCTTTTTGTTTTCTGTTTGCATTTTTTGTTTTCTCTTCTTTTTTTCGTTTTTTTTTTCTTTTTTAGAAGACCCTATCTATAACCCCCACATTATCTCACACAAAGACTAGCGTTTTTAAACGATCCAAAATAAACTAAGGGCACTTTTAGTGGCGTATGCCCTGTGTTCTTATTCGAGTTCCATGAAAAATCTAATTCTGACCGTTGTTAAACTTTGTTGTTGTTGTTCTTGTTACTTCTTCATTTTTTCTTCATTTTATTACAGCACCTATCGACTTCTAAGAGCCCCTATTTCTTAACTAGCTATGACACACTTGCCTTAATCTAAGAATTTCATTACGTGCTATGCCTCGCCATCTTAAAAGTATCCGAGAACCTAATGTGTGTGTTCATTTTTTACTTTTTTTTATGTTTTTTTCCCTCCTGATTACTTAATCCTCGTTTACGGATGCGAACTGTCTAACTTAATGCCTCAACATCATATTTTGTTTCTTTCCTTTCTCTCGCTCTCTGTCCCTTTCACTCCCTCTTTCTCTCATCTTGAAATTTACGAAATTTTTAATTCTCATGTATATTCTCATTGGTCGCACACCACATAACAATTAATTATATAGTGGAGAGAAGAAACAAACAAAATCAATCGAATATAGTAATGGCAATTTTTTTTCTTTTTTTTTTTCCTATAATTACAACTGTCGTTCTTTCGTCTTGACGCTTATGAAGAGAAGATTTGTATGTATCGAAAAATACAATGTTGGATGTTGGATTAAACAAGGAGCACGGGAAAGTTATGGAAAGGAAATTAAAAGAGATACAGGAAGGGTCGAAGTAAAAAAAAAAAAAACAAAACGATGGGGCAAATGGAAAAATGTTCGTCTCTCTCTCGTTATAGCTAAAAACCTATCTCCTTAACAATAGTAAAACAATGACTTAAAACCTCGGTGAAATCTAAGGACTGTACAAGTCGAAGTACGATGACGCGCGTCACATTATCAGGCATCATCAAAGTCTCAACTCGGACTCGCATCTTTCTTATTATTTCTTTTTATCGCTTAAGCCGACGTTCGACTAACATTATATTACTTATTTTTTTTTTTTTTTTGTTTCGTTACTTAAAAACACCCTACATTTTTTTCCTTTTTATTCTCATCTTTCTACATCATCAGCCTACGACTACTAGTTGTGAATCTAATCTAAAAAGAGGCTACGCTAGAAATTCTAAAGAAAGCTTACGGAAAGCAGCATTGCTTGGAAACATTATGTTCCAAAAAAGATATTGGTTTTTTTCTTCTTTTTCGTAAACCACGCCCGGCCAGCCCAAGCACCTGACCCGCGGTGCGCAGCAAGCAGTTCTTACTATTTATATTACAGTAGATAATATGTTGTAGAATAATATATATTTATTATTAATATGAATAGCCAGTCAGTCTTGACGGGTGCGAGGTGCATAGGCTGAACGGTGCCTCGCCTGATGTGTGTTTTCCTTACTTTTTTTTTGCGTTTTTTTAACAAGGAGAGGCAGTTGTATATGTATCCTAACTATCACCTAACTATCTACCTAAACTTAATCACTTAAATGATTACTTCCTATCCAAAAATGGTACCTATCCTATATATTTATAGTCAACACTAACTACACAACATCTCGCAGTGCCCTCTTTCTTCACAGGTTCTATACAATAGATTACGACGCATTCGTTCTTATTTTCTCTCATGTTCACTCTTACTTTCTCTCTTGTATATTTCACATTCTAGCATCTATCTTTCTTCTCCCCCTTCTCGCTCATTTTATCATTCAACTTCCTTCTACCCCCCTGCTTTCTACGCACATTTTCTTTTAAATTTCTACCTCACGCACTTTCATTCGCCTTCTATGATTCTCCGCGTCTCTTTCGCTCATTGTCCGTTGCATTCATTGATCTTCCTCGCTCTCTTTCTCTCCTCTCTGCCCGCTCTCCAGTGCGGCTCCGTATCTGCGGGAGCTGGCATTTATGTCGGCCGAACCATCGTTCTTCCGCTCTCGGTCAGCACTATAAAAATGCTGCTCTTTTTTTTTGTTTTGGTCGTCACAATAATAATTAGTTATTTAGTACAAGTCTATTAGTAAAATTCTTCAAAATTCACTATTTAATCACATGTGATTTTTGTTGTCAGTCATGGTGACAATCGCTTGTGCAAACAATTTACACACTCGCAAATAGGTTCTCCCTTTCGCCACTTTCTTTCTTTCTTTCTTTCTCTCGCTCTCTTATTCCTTTTTTTTTTTTTTTTTATCTCCCTTAATCCGTGGACTCAAATCGAGTAATAATCGGTCTCTTAAAAAATAGTTCATACCACTTTTTTCATCTTTTATCTCTTGTCATCAAATCGTGATGTACCAAAATAAACTAAATATATTATTTACTTCAAGTCTCAACAGTGTAAAAATCTTTCATACTTTAGATGACGTCAATAATAGTAATCATTAATTATAATAATACAGCATATTATTGTAATATTATAATAATAGCTACGATCGCCTCTAACTCTATCTAACTACCTGCCCGCCACTTCGAGCCCAGAGCTCGTAATATTTGGTAGAAAGCTTTCTGCTAATCGTTCCTCGACTCGACCTAAGTCAGACAACGTGCAAAACTGTGCCAGATGTAAAAACGGGCTTAGAGGAACGCAGGAGAGGAGGGTGTTTTTTCTTTTTCTTTGTTTTTAAATCTCTCGTTTCTCCGTTTTCTCTCACTCTCACTCTCACTCTCTCTCTCTCTCTCTCTCTCTCTCTCTCGATACCGCGTAGATAGAAAATCTTCAACTTATATTCTGTATTTTACGTTTCTTTTTGTTTCCTCGCGTTCGATCCTCTCGCCTATCGTTCTACTCCAGTCCCATTATCTTTTTTGTTTTCATTTGCAACGCGATTTTATTCGTTTGTTCGATATAATAAATTAATTTACACTCTATCTATCGTATTCCGTTGTAACAAGCCTATTCTGTCTCTCTCTCATTTTCTTTTGGGGCGGTATGGATTAGTCTCAGTTAACAATGATCCGCCATTTGATTTTATATCATTTTTTTTTTTTTTTTTTTTTTTTTCTAAACTCCGTACGAACCGTGCAGATGGTTGCGGTCCGTCAATCCCGTTAGTGGCAACTATACACATACAAAATCTATTCGAATTCATAACCAAAAAACAAACGTAGTGATATTTAACTGGCTACAACGCAAAAACAATTATATTCTCTTAACTAGAAGATCGAAATTTGGCTCAAGTTTCGCATTTACATACCGACGTAAAAATATATTATAATATTTTTCAGCATATCCCAGTCTAGCGGATTTGTCTGAAAAGGCACAATTCTAAAAAAAATATCTGTATTCACTGTACAATTAAAACTGATATTGATTCGTAGTAACTGTACTCATAAATATAAATCTTCTAAAAAGTACTATGTTCCTTTCCTTCTTGTTACAATAATTACATATATCCTGAAGTTTTTTTTTCTTTTAGAAATAAAGCTTCATCTTTCTCTCTCTCTCTCTCTCTCTCTCTCGCTTTCTCTCTCTCTCTCTCTCTCTCTCTCTTAAAATCTTCACTTCTTTTTCGTCCATAAAATATATTCGTCCGTGATTAAAAAGAGAACGCGAACTGTACTTGTAAAAGTAGATAAAAATCTCCGCGTGGCAATACATACATACAATATATGTGCCTGGCTTGGAATGTCTGAACGAAACAGAAGAAAACAAAAAGAAATAATATGATGAGAGTGCAGTTAGTGGATGGGGTGGTGTGCGCTGTTAAGGAAGAGCTCTTTTCTTCAGTATCTTCTGTGAAAAAGAAATACTGATCCACAACTCCTTCCTCTTCGCAGCCCAGCCACCGGCCAGCCAGCTGGCACGAAAGTCCGGTAGGTACTGATTATAAGTAACTGAATTTGAATGATTTTTTTTTTATCAATTCTAGCATTTGGAAGTGCTTTTTTTCTGTATATTATTATTTCTTGGGAAGAATTCTCCTTTGTATATTTCTGAGCAGCGTTTCTTTTATAGTTTACAGTTTTTGTTAAAATATTTTATTCACACTCTCAAAGCCTTCAGCTTCGATTTATCGTTTTCTTAGTAAATGTAATACCTAAAGTTAATCCTGGAAGCCTATCAGCTTGACACTAAAACTGTCCGTCGCAGAATATCAGTTTTGTCACTGTCGTAATGATGTGTTGACGTTACAGCGTATGGAGCCGTGCTGGTGCCGAACAATGTAGATGACACGAGCACTCGTACCCCGTTCTTATGACAACATTCATTCTCTAATCGTTGGAAAATATTAACTACTTTCACCTATTTATCTGATGGATAAAATGTATAAAAGATGGCTGGCAAGTCAATTATCATGAGGAAGAATCTTATCTGACTTTATGTAATGTATTTTGCCTTATCTAGTCTTCATTAATATAATCCTTCGTATCGACAGGTGTGGCTCTCCTAACTTACATAACCCTCTGTGTAATCGTATCTGAAATGTTAAAAAAACGGAAACCTGGTTCAGCTTTGTTTATAAAATCTTATATATCTATATATATATTATATAACAGAAAAATCATTGTGAAATGCTATATATACCTAAAAATCATAGCCTACTTGGGCTGCTGAGCTTGGTATTGTTGATAAGAATCATCAGGAGATGCTGCGTTACTTGTTTGTTCAGAATCACCCAGTGGCATGGTATGAATAATGCTAGGAGGATAAGTAGTATAAGGATAGGGATGTGGGCTTGCTATGTACTGAAAAATGAAATGTTTAGAAAATTAAAATTAACATAAATGTTGAAAAAATGATTCAAAATTTAAAAGAAAGTAAAAAAAAGATTCTATACTTACGGAACCAGTGCCAAGATGTAACGTAGACATTTGTGTAGTTAGTTGAGGAATCATACTGTATTGTGGGTTACTAGGATCAGCTGATGGCATCATCTGTAATATGAAATTCATATTAAAATTTTAAATTTAAATACTTTCATTCAGTTCTTTTAACATTAATGTAAAATTATAATCTTAAATTTAGTACAAAAATATCCAGATTAATAATTATACACGAATATATGAAATTTTTCAATAATGGAAGAATAATATTATTTAAGATAAATGATAAATGATTTAAAAAAAAAAAAAAAAAAGAGGAAGCAAAACCAACAAAAAGTCTGTACAAAAACTCACGTCGACCTGTTGCATGTGTGGAGGGGCAGTCTGCACCAAGTAAGGAGTCACCCAGGGCGTTCCTGGCACACTGTATCCTGGTAAAGCTTGACCATAATGACGACTATATTGTGTTAAGGTGGCTGCAGGTAGCATGTGAGTAGTTGCAACCCCGTTTTGACCAACACCGCTTGTATCGTAATTCAAAGTTATATTCTGTGAAAGTACATACCACAACATTAAAACTGTACATTAAATACTATCTTCACCTTTTTGTAATTGCATAAATTACCTCTCCAGTTTCCCTCCATATTGTACTTTTGTATAATGATTTTTTCTTATTACCACCATCAGCAAATTTTACCAGTAAAGGATCTTTAGCACCTTGTAGTGCCTTTCCATTAAACATCTGAATTATTTGTTCACATTTTTCTTTAGATTCCATTCTAAGATATACATAACATAAAATATTAATATTACTAAATGTAACAAAAATTAATATGATTGATAATTATCTTTTAAATGATAATATAACACTAACCTTGCAAATCCAACACCTTTACTTTGTCCAGCAGTATCACGTAATATACGTGTTGAAATAACTTGCCCATATTGAGCAAGTAAACCCTCAACATCATTTTCTTTGAAGCTCAGTGGCAGGTTTGCAATATACAAATTGGTGGGGTCTTGCTCCTGTTGCTGAGAAGAGAGTAAAAAATACTATGCAACTTATTGTATTACACTCCTGGCTTTTTATATATATTGTAATATATATAAAAATATATTTTATAATATACTTGTATATAAATTTCAAAAAAGCTTCATATCTATCATTTTAACATTCATGACCAAAACACATGTATTTACATATTCCTGTGTAACTATGATTATAAATGAATGCACAGACGAGGTCACTACAATAAGAAATCAATAATCATAATAAATATGATTGGAACTTTTTTATATTAGCTTACAAGGTCAATGTTACAGATTTCTTATATTCCTTGCACTTTTTATGATGATATTCGTTATAAGTGTTCATTTAAAATGTCTCATAATACACTTTTATTGTATATACACATTCACATGGAATGTTAAAATGATAATTCAAAATTAAACCTCATAACAATATATACAATGATGCAAGAAATTCAACAAACTAAAATTGTATACAGTAATCACAAAAATTTCTTACATATAACTTGTCAATGTATTTTAAAAAAATTAATGAAAAAAAATTATATAAATCTACAACAAGATACTACTAAAGGAGAGCATTAAACTATAACAATTATTTTAATCTAATATTGAATGTACGAATGAACAAATACTCAAAAAACGATTTGTTATGAATTAAAATAATCATTATTTTTAATACTGAAAGATTATCATGCTTCATGGCATTACTTTACCATATTGTGGTGGTTCTCCAAATTTGCTTTATGGATGCTTAAAACTAATATTGACATCAAATATATACTGCATTTATGTACAAAGCATGCTCACACGCATTCGGTTTTTCATAACGAAACTCCTTTTTTCTAAATTGTATATAAAATTTACAATCTATATATGCCTATTGCATTCGAAATTTAGTAATGCATAATAATGACCTAAAAGTCAAGAAGCAACTAATGAATTCACAAAAAACCACAATAGTGAATCTCGCCTGTGCAAACATTGTTTATTTAATGAGAATAATAAATTGTTACATTCTTCCAGAATGTATTTATCAATTATTACATCCTTTTTTTCCAATTAAATCATTTGTATTAAGTGATATCTCGAACATGGTTTCTGTTAGATTTATATTGTTTTGTTAACTGTGTAAAATATATATTTGTAACAATAAATATCTTTCTTTACAAGTAAACTTTTTTGTAAAGAATATTCATAATTCTTTTCTAATTATATTATCTTTCTACTACTTTTTATAAATTTGTGTTTTAGGAATCACATATTCTTATATGATAAATAACCAGTACCACAAGTAATGCAAGCTAACTAATTGTTTATAATAAACAATACTGAGGATAACCATTCAAAGCATTAATAAAATTTCAGTCACATATGACACACTATTGGATACAAGCATAACAAAAAAGCACAGGCATGTTCACATATATACAGTTATATTATAAGATAGAAATGAAAGTGAGTCAAATTGTCTTGCAATGTTACTAAAATATATGTTTCCAAAATATATACACATACATATACATGTGTTCATGCTCAAGTTTTTCTTGCTTACGATTCTCATATGTAGAGAACAAAAAGCAAAAAGATATATGTACACTAAACTTAACTCGAATTCGAATTTGATATTTATGCACCCTCAAGCATATTTTGAGATCCACCATTTCTCTCAAAAATCAATCAACTCTACAGTTACTTGAATATACTTATACTTTACGACAATTTACTTCAATCTTGCGAATGCATTAAAACAAAAAAATAAATAATGAAAACATTATGATATAAGCTAAGCTTATGGCATCTATATATGTATATATATATTTCTTTTAAAAAATATAATATACATATACACATATATGTATGCATATAAACACATATACATATATGTATGATAAAACCATAATATAATTTAATGACTTTGTATCTCAATAAATTGATTTAATTGATCAAGTGTGAATGTGTATAAAGGATTTTAAAAATAATTTGTACATATTTTTCTATACATAATACTTAATCAGTAAATCACTAAAAACTTTAGCAATTCTCTGTAAATATAGTTTACTAAGTTTTTGCTAAAGACTTTTCGAAATTTCCAAATACACATCCTAAACTTGTTTGGTGTGCTGGTTAAACTTTATTAATCAAGCCAAGTGTGTCAATCAGAGTCAACCAACACCCCAGGATTAAGATAGCACCTGATCTTCGCATAGCATCACTAACTGGTAAGTAAATACCATGTACCCTGAATACATTTAATAATGGGTACATTGTTTAGTTATATCATATCACATGCGACTGACATCATCACAGCTGCTGATGGCACCCCGTGCTTTTACCGCGGCCAGATTAGAAGAAACATTCCAAGTTAGTCTTTTATTTAGCAATAAATATAGGCAGAAACCACTTTTTATTGGCAATGTGCATACGTAGATAAAAAACAAATAAAGAAAATTCAAAGTGAAAAAATTTTTAAACTAAATGTATATAAGCGATCTTTTCTAATATTTACACATTGTTAGAATAAGAGACAGACACATAACATTTGACAGATTGCACAGAGAATAAGATAAACTATACCGTATTTTATTCATGTAGTATAGTATACTACCACACTTAAAAGCAATTTTAATGGAGTATTCTAAAGAATTTTAGATTTTTTCTTAGTATGACAATAAGCTACTGATTCTTTTTTTTTACATAGGACACAGACACAGACATCTGAATACATTAGAATAATTTGCTAGAGGCTTGATTTAGTGCTGAAATGAATGCAATCTTCAGACACGAATTATAAATGTGTTGACACAGCAGTATCAGCAGTTTGTGGCCGAGGTACAGCAACAAGCATCGATAGTTTGGTAGGTATATAAGACAGAATGGCAGAGAACTGGTGAAAACTAGAGATTTTCAGACAAGTGAGATAGGTTCTAATAGGAAGAACTTTATAGTACTTCTTTTTATCTCAAAATATGCATAATTGCCTGCTACTATATTTTCACTGATAATCCAATTATATAACGTTATACTAGTCATATTACCTTTACGAACATCTGTATCATAAAAAAAATTTTCGAATTTTATCAATGAAAATATAATTTGTGCATAATACCACCCCTCTAGCAGCAATATTTTTCTGTTGTTAAAAGATAAATCTTAAGAATGTGAAAGTTTATAAATTTACTTGAAATCCCTTCTCACTTGTCAGTAAATTTAAATAGTTCTAATTCTTTTTTATATCTTCCATAAAACCTGTCACTTTCTTTTAATCTGACATCTCTATACTAAAAATACTTTCTCTACAAGACGCAACGATTATAAGATACTAAACAGTCTTGTCAAGATACAAATTCTATGCATTTCTAGAGGGGCTGAGAGCAGAGCAATGATGCCAAGACGATGATGCCATGTTTGTCTTTCAGCTATTATAACAAAAGTGAATAATTTAACAGCATTTTAAAGAACTTCATTATTAGTTATAAAATTTTTATTAATAACAATTTTTCTAGGATTTAAACATAAAATTAAAAAGAACAATATACAGCATGTATACAAAAAATATATTGACATTTACTATTTATCGTAACAATTTGACAATTGTTTATAGTTAATAAAATAAATAATAACTTATATATTATAAGTGTAGTCAAATACTGCTATTAGCAAACAAATATTGTAAATAAATTGTTGAATCTAACTTTAAAAATCATTTCATTGGAAAGCTACGATCACTGAAAGACAACCATGATATCTATTGTGATCAGAATTTCAGTACTTTTTTTATCCAACATTATATGATAAATAATGCATGAAAGTACTGTACTGTATACATATTTATCATAGCAGTACAGGAATAAGAATCTTTTTCAAATTAATGGCATTTAATAGTTGATATATCAATGGGAGAGCATAAGGGTTGTAATAATGATCAAATGTAAGAGGACTATAGATGGATTTTAGAATAGGATAGACTGAAAAGTAGAAAGGCAGAAATAGGAAATAAAAAGAGAAAAAAGATAAAAGGGAGTAGGAAAATAGAGGAAAGAGAAAGAAAGAAAAGAAAAGAAAAGAAAAGAAAGAAAAAAAGAAAAAAAGAAAGAAAAGGAGTTTACTGTTACTCTGGTATTACTGTACTTGCATGCACAACCAACGTACACTGGGCAGTCTAGGGAGCAACCAGATACCCACTTTCGCCATCTGCGCTTGGATGCCCTTGGCGACCAGTGCTTTCACAGCACCCTCTGCCGCCACTGGTGACTCAAAGTCTACAAATCCGTAACCTGTAACACAACAATTGCAATATCAATTAGCAAAACCAGTTAGCAGTAACGTTGATTTCATAGTTAATAAAAAATAAATGATAAAAACAAAGATATAACAAATAAGTTAATTACCTTTACATTTGTTTGTGTTTTTATCCAAAATTGCCTTTGTAGAAGTAATAGTCCCATATCTGCAAAAACACAATGTATTAGGAACAACACACTCCCACACTATAAATAAAATTCAATGTCTGTTAGTTCTACTAAAAGTTAGTTATATTGACAATCAATTCAAATAATAACATACTACCAATCAGATATTAACAGAAAATGCTAATTGCACGAATGACTTACTGAGAGCACATGTTTACGAGGTCCTTGTCAGTTGTATTTTGATTGAGGCCACGAATATACAAATTTGTTTTTGACAATTGTTCTGCCTGTTGTCCTTGTATAGCATTATTGCTAAGACTTGTGCTCATTGTCCCACTTCGACTGCCGGTAGCACTGCTGGAACTACTATTAGTGTTAGCTGGAGAGGAAGCTGTAGGTACCCGTTGTCCACCATACTGCAATACAGTTAAAATATACAATTAAAAACAATTAAAAATCATTAATAACATAATAAATATATTTAAAAAATAGTAAAAAATGCATATTTTATTATTTTAGAAAAAACTTTACAAAAAAATTTTTTTAGGACTAGATACATTAAAAGCTTTTAATTATATTAACAACTAGTATTTTTTAAGCAACAGAACTTAATACAAAGTATCAATTTAAAAATATGCAAGCAATAAATATTAATATAAAATATAAAATAAATATATATATAAATAACTATTCTGTAAGAAAAAAAACATCTAATATTTGAACTTGAAGAAAGAAGGTATCGAACGTGGTAATCAAAAATTATAAAAGTATACTAGCCCCACCCGGTACGAGAAAAGATTAAAAGTATCATGATATAACACGTGATAATTTTTTATTTTATCACGCCATCTATCTATATACTGCCAGAGAATAAAGCCTTTCTTTTACTTTCAATTTGTTCTTTATAATTATGCTGGTAAAACATAATACCACTACTACAATAAAAGAGAAACGAAGATTCATGTATCATTCTATGCGAAGTACATACATTTTTTGAACAATCAATTGAAGAGACACATTGTGAGTTCAGAAAAGAATAAATGTTAATGGAAGATCGGAAAGACAAATGAAAGAAGAAATCGCACATCGCTTCCACGAGAACTGTGCTGAGTTGTCACGGCCCCACCCGGTTTGCGAAAGGGTTAACCCTTTCGCTGCGCAAAATGGTAACTTTTCTCTTGCCTACGCATATATTCATTTTACAATATCACAGATATCTAAATTAAATAGTTTACATAAAAAAGGGGAAGATCTACAATTATCACAAGACACTCCGCGCATACTTTATAGGTTACCTTGTTGCACTACCCAACCATTTTCTAACCATCAAACTGAACGTAAGCCGACTACGAACGTCACCCTCTCTTCATAAAACGATTAACCTTATCCACAAATAATTCAAAATCCCATCTGTTAAACTCAAGTTTAAAATTCACCATTGCATCCTAGATAAAAGCATCGATCATTCTTTAAGTTCATACGTATAAAGAAGCTAAACATTCCAGCTAATAAATCACACTTGTATCCGAATAAACAACAATCAATTTGACGTACAATGTTTCAAGTCTTAAAGTAACAACCTATTTGTCCCTATGCCAATCGAGAGAATTAAAGAACTGGTCCATGTTCAAATCGAAAACAGTTCGTTACTGGAAAACGGCATGAGTCCCGAATGGTATAAAGCTCTAGCTGATGGGGAATGAAAGGAGAGGACTTACCGACGCGTGCTGTGCGTAGGTGGCGGTGGCGTAAGGATTCGCCGTAGGCGGTAGTTGCTGTGCTCCGACAGGCATCTGGCCCGCCGCAGCTGCAGCCGCTGCGCTTGGATACCGCGTGTACGGTGGATAGGCAGCCGCCGCCGCAGCCGCAGCCGCAGCCGCATGAGAGGGCGGCGCTGCGCCCCAAGCCGCTGCACTGCTCGCGCGATACTGCACGGGGTTCCCACCTCGTGGTCCGCCGCCGGTGTTCCCCTTCAATCCATGTCCGCCTCCACCACCGCCACCGCCACCACCACCTCCACCTCCACCGCCGCCGCCGCTCGCCGGACCAACGCCGATGCCACCGCCCGTAGCGCCGCCGCCACCGCCTCCACCACCACCACCGCCACCCCCGGCGCCACCGGCATTACCATTATTAGCACCCACGTATGCCGGTCTAGGACCATTCGTACCCTGAAACAGGTAACAAACAAGTATATTTTGATCGTTCAATTCTGTTTATTGATTTGTCAGTAGAGTGAACATATTTGAAAGGGAAGAGAGAAAGATAAGGAATGTCACAAAATAGCTTTATTGAAAAAATTATTCTAGTAGCAATAACATAAAATGTATACCTTACTTAGATATTCTAAAAAAGAATGATCAATAAAATATTAATTATTTTACAATAATTATTTCTATGTTTTGTTCCAGTACGAAGTGGACATTCCCTGTTTTTAACCAGTACATTACATCTTTAATGCTATCTTATGGAAAAAATTTTGAACATTATAATCATTGTGATTTGATAGTTCTGTTATAAAATGAAAAATCAAGAAAAATGAACTTTGCTTGTTTTTTCTCTTATTCTTCATTTCTATGCAAATCCATATTTTTATGAATATCATAAACAAACAATAGAACCAAATGTTGTAACAAGTGCTATATTTTGAACATTTTATACAGGATGTTTCAGAAAGTTGATGCCAAACTTCATATACCATTTATCAAAGCGGGCGAAAAGGTCGTAATAAACATGGCTGCAAATATTAGAGACCTTATTATATAAAGAAGTTTTTCTGAATCACAGACATCCAACTAGTAATGTGTTCCCTACATTAATTAAAAATCTCTGAAATGTTAAAGGGCAATTTTCAAGACTTTGGAGGATCGAAAACAATTCCCACTTTTGACTTAGAAAAACAGTTTTGCAAAAAGTTGACGAGAATCCCGATACAGGCTGTCGAAGAATGGTATTTCAGAAAGAGACCATTCTTGAGCCATGTAATCATGTGGAAAAATCAGTTTTCAAAAAGTTCAATAGCACCGGTATTGCCTGATATTATTAATGACAATACTAATCTTCTTTAATTACTCGACGAAACAAAAATATATCTGGTTACATCGAATTCAATCACAGTCACGGTACCACACACAAATCTTTTTAGGCACAGTTGGCCTCTAAATTTAGCCTCGCGGCACGGGAATACAGAACGTACAATCGTAATTGAAGACAGAGTCACGCGAACTGTAACATTTTCCGACGTGATCGCAGCCAAATCGTGATATCGTCGGCAGAGAGACTAACGCGAGTCACCCAAGAGATAAATCGTTCAGGATGATTAATATCGCCTTGAGTATATTATTGTGGCAAAGTGAGAATAGGCAACTGGTTCATTACAGAAAGGAAGGAAAAGAAAAGAAGTTTACGTTCTACCTGAGATTTATGTGGTAACGATAACAATTACTATTTGCCGTGAAAACAGAAAACTTCGCCGCAACATTTCTTTTCATTGTAACCATATCTAAGCTAAGTTTCTTCGACTGTTCCACAGTAAAGAGATCATAGCATTACTTCTGTAAACGATATTGCGTGGGGAATATATATACGCATGCGTATACACAAACGGACTCACACTTAACCGCTGCGCTACGCCATCCTAATTAGAGTCATTTGCACAGCAAATTCGTGTCAGTTAATGTCTTTAGCAAACACGTTATAACGACTCTTGTAAGTTCGCGTACCAACAGTAAGCACAATCGGTTGGTCTGTTGCCAGATAAATTTGTTCACAAATAGGCCTTAATTGTAACGTAGGGAATGTATTATACATGAAACAAGAGAGAGGGATATTCGAAGGTTGTCCTCCAGATGTGCCCAGTTAAAAGTTACCGAATTCATAGCTCTGTCTCCATTGGTCTGTGATACGTGAAATCATTTTATCCGTCTCGAGAAATACTCTGAAAAATTTTTACTACTAAACTTTTAATAAGGTTACTTTTAATAAGGAACTTTTGGCGTTTTAATACTATTTTTGTGTGACTACTTCTTACGACTTTGAGGCATTATTAGGTGAAGATATCTTGTTTTTATAAATATTTAGATTTTAAGCAATAATTTTATATTTTTAATCAGGTTTAAATATAATTCAATTAGATTTGACAGTACACTTAACGTGGCGGAACAAGATGATACTAATGCAGAAGCATTGTTGCGAACTTACAATAATTTTCTGGTAATCATATTTATCATTTTAATAGAATCTTTATTTCTTAGATGTTTCATCTTATATACTACTTATACCTATATATGAGAAAATGTGGCGCTATCACACACTGTCGTATTGCAACACTGAACTTCATACGTGAATTCATTTCTTTATTTTCAAATGGATTTAAAATTCATCAGAATCTTTCATTATCAAAAATGGCATGTTGGCTATGTTAGCACATCCTTGTTACATAAAGAACGTAATTACACATTAAAAATAATGTCTAATTTACGTAGAATTAATAAAATTTCTGTTTCTATTATAATTAAAATGACTACACTAACTCATTAAATATAAAGCTTTTACTTAATTCTATTTTGAAATAAATTGTTTTACTGACCTATGCCTCAATCAGAATGTATACAAATTAAAAGAATATTATTTGTTTATAATTATTGTGAACAATAACTATTTCTATTAAATTATTATTTGCTAAATAAATAAGAAATAATTCAAGCTTAAAAAGAATAGACAAATAATATGGGAACGTACACAGGTTCGTTTACATACATTAAAGTATGTCTTCAAACAATATCGTTCGAGGGATTTAACGTTTATCGAATCAATTCTTTTTTGTTTTTCATCAACTTATCTTCTAAGATATATTCACGTAGGAAGAAGTAACTCATACACATATATATGTGAATATGATTGTAAGTACAGCTTTTTATCTATCGCGCTTGACCTCTACATAATGGTACTATCAAATACTAATAATATAGAGAAGTCTCGTTACAAACGATTGTAAAAATGTTTCTCATATTCGACAAGCTCGTTCGTTTCTCATTGATGCAAATTCGAAACAGCATTACGATTACTTATGTAACGATAAGATAACGGTATTTTACTTGTAACAAGTTCCAAGCGCAATTAATGAAAACTTCACAAGGATTCTCTAGAAAATGTTAATTCCTAACGGCACAAGGCGAATAAACTGACAGTATTTTACAATTGCGAAATTTTGTACCTATTTTATTTGTAAATGTTCTGGAACAGAAATTGTTGACAAGGAAAGGTATGGCACTCTATAATATTTAGTAAATAAAATAATTTTCTGTCTAGATTATATCTTTTTAATTATATTCATAGGAATAGGAATTTATAGATATAAAAGCTTGTATATAGTAATGACGTACGTAACGTATACCTTGTAATTTGCAAAATTTTACCAAAAATATTAGTTCAATTGTGTACAAGAGGGCCCAGTAGATAACGTGTCCCATCATAACTAATCAATTTTCATGACATTTACCATTTTTCTCGCATAAGGATATGACTTAATTCTTTTATTTAACTCTGAAATAGTATCATTGGGTTATATGTAGATGACTATAATAATTTATCTAAGATCAATAAAATCTTAGGACATTTAATGTTATTTTGTACTCTATATTCCCGTGATATAGGTTAACAATAAAATAAAACTAAATTAAAAATTAAATAATCTAGCTCTAAATTATTATGATCTTGAATGACTCAATAATGATGGCCCACATAAGTGCTAAAGAGAACAAAATCGAAAAGAAGTAGTGTAACTAGGTATAAAATGAGAAAGTAGTGTAGCTAAGTAAATGAAAAAGAAAGGGACGTGTTTCCTTCGTCGATCAACACTCACAGGATCACTCGCGGCATCGTCTCATTGGACGGATAATTTTCTCATTGAAATAATCAAAAGCTTGCTGTCATTGATATATTTTCTATGGGCGGCTGATTGTCAGGCAACATCAAAAATAAATTGTAGTCGCGATCACGAAGGACTTTCCTCGTAGTGGTGTGGACGCCATTGCATCTGTCGCAATCGCAGGACAGGCCTTTCCAGGACTTTCGAGCGTGTTGCATTCCAACCTCTTTAGAAAGGCCTCACTCGTTGATTTGCATTTTTGGCATAGTTGTGATAACACGGCTTACCGTTTGTTGGAGAACGAGACGAAAGCCAACCAGGTATGGAAGGGAATAGAAAAGAGAGAGAGAGAGAGAAAAAGAGAGAGTAGCACACGGTTGGCAAGTGACACCAGAGCTGAAAATCACGACTTTAAATCACTTATCACGAAACTCAAACCTTGTTGCTTCCTGTACTACTTACCGATCTCTTTCCTCCCGTCTTCCTCTCTACCTTATTAGTAAACACAGGAAAGTCCTGTTTCACGCTTCTGTGTGGGCGATTTATTTCTAAACCCTTGTTATCCAAATTTCTAGATACACATGAAACGTTATCTACATCTGGTAAGAAGAACTTTGCTACTTCCTACATTATCCACCAACTTTAATGTTTCTTTTTTCTCCATGTGATATCAAGTGGACAAGACTGGTGGAAATGGGGAAAACATACATATTTGCTTTATAACAGACCCAAACTGAGTTAAAGCGCTTCTTCCTTATTGATCCTGTCAGATTCCACAAATTTGCCTCTTATAAATAATTATGCAATAAACACTCGTATAATTTCTAAGTTTCTGCCAGTTCTTCTGGGATACTTCTTTAATAAAATCCTAGATACTTCTTTTCTAATAAAATCATCGGATCATACAAGGCCATTGCAATTATAAAAACTGTTATACGTATTAAGAACTGGCGGCATTAAGAAAATTGCAAAGCCTCGCGGTGGATAAGTCGAAACCATGGAGGGTGAGTGTCTCAGTCTCGAGAGGCTTCGAATCGTCTTATTCCCATCGCTAGGTACGGTACACGTTACAATGATGCGCAGACGTGATAAGCAGGAAGTGGCATCCGGTCGGTACATCACGATACCCATTTCACACGTCGTTCTCTATTTCGCAGTGACCAACGGCCACGTTGTCTGCATGCCGTTCAATTGAACCGGCGGCATCTACGGGCAAATCGTCTGTCTCGTTATCGTTCCGTTCCGTTAAAGCACCGCGATGCCGGTCCTCCATTGTCACGATGATCACAGACGCCTCCACACGCCCATCTTTGGAACCTTGCACGCGCCTTTTTCATTCATCGTTAGGAATCTTCATTGATGTTAATTACTAATACGAATAATTAAAAGAAGTATGTTACACGTACTGGGTTTAAAATTAATATATAAATAATCGTATCAGCTTCTTTGATCGATACATCATCATTGATATATGCTTTTTTATTGTTTTATTAGGTTATCGAGTGAGTCCTCGTTAAGGTTATAATTTTATTTTGAAGTTTAGATGGTATTAGAAGTTCCAAAACAAATTTTGAAGAAAATGAACCACCAAGAAGCTTAAAGTATGGAAGCAGTCGGTGGAAGCACTGATATTTGTGTCACCTCGAATAATTTACAACTTGCATTCTTAATTCTCAATTTCTACAAGAGTCTAGCGAGTTAAGGAGAAGAAGATGGTGAAGGTTCAGTGCGTTATGAGACGACTTCATTTTCTTCCTCGATGAATTTCAATGACATTATCATTGGCATAAGTTTGCAAAGTTTTCATGATTAGCAACGAGGAGATAAACGTTGCACTTACTGCAAACCTTAACGAGATCACGGGAGTGCTCAGCCGGATAATTATGTTCAAGATCCGAATAATCTACTTGATATTCATACAATTTATTAAAATTTTGCCTTGACCCTGAATAATATAATGATCATCAAACTTTAGAGCGACTTTAGACACATTAATTTTGAAGGGTCAAAATAATTAATGCCATTTATTTAGTTTCATTTAATTGATAATAACTCGAATATTATTTGTCTATTTCTTTATTTGTTATATTTACTTAATATTAGTTATGAGCTTTTGATATTAATATTATTTATGTATTTATTGCCATAGAGCAAAAATTCAATTTAATTAATCACGTTGTTCCATCCCAAAATAGAAAAATCGTATTTGTCGAAGTTTTCGTGATCCCTCTTAATGATTCCTTAACAAATAGGAGGGCAAATATATACGTAGATATTTTATGGCAAACATCAAGTTTATAGTTTGAATTGATCAAGGGAAATGACAGATTGCGAAAGCATTATAATAAATTCTGTGTTCGTGGAGGGTACTTTGGTATGCACAAATGTCGATGCTTCCTTCAACTTTGTAAAAATAACAATTTTTCAGCGAACGGCTTGTCATTACCATCCACTTCACGCATCATCGTTGTTTGAAAACGCTCGCGTAAAGCTATCTTTGCCATAGACTCGTTCCGCTTTCAAAACGAAATAGCAAAGGGGAAGGGAATAGTATTGAAATAAGGAATTGTCTGCAGAGATGTAATTTGCATTCATGTATAAATTCAAATTATGGATTTAACCTTTGACTTTTCCTCTGATTTGCTTATTTGACAGCCTATTCATTAATTCTTTAATATTTAAAAGCAAGATTATTTAAAATAAATTATAATGAAGAAAAAATTCAAAATATATACTTATGAAGAATGTATAATTACAAAAGACAAGAGAATTACAGAACATATGGTTTAAAAGTTGATAGCCTTTAAATATATTTGAAATCTTTTACTTCTATTCATAAATAAAACTATTTATATGTAACAGATTTTAAGGAGAATAGGATTTCTTAAAATCAATAGCAACAGACGAGATGGTCAATGCATAAAGCAGAAATAAAGGGAGGAGGTAAGTACATACATATATGTATACGGGAATTGGTGATTCTTTCTTCTTATCAGAGAGGCGTGACTGTGTACGAGGTCACTGATAAATGATAGTGGTGGGGAATTCTTATCGAGTCGTCCAGTATGCATATGTGAAACTCTCAACTCTCATAATCACTTTCTAAAACAGTCTTTCACCTTATTTATTTTTCACCTTATTTTTCATTAATCTATTTTTATAACGCTTTTTCAATTCTGTAACTAATTAAATCATAAAAACATTTTAAAAGGAGATTATACAAATAAATATAGAAAATATATTACACTAAAAAAGATAGAATGTATGCTTATAATACAGTAAAAATATCTTTCTAAAAAAAAAAAAATATCATCCTTTTAAACACAGAAGATCTTTTGACTGGCAGAATCTTATATAAACAGAAATTAAATGCATAGGAAATAAATAATTTGCATGGATTGATTTGCTTTGTCTTAAGATAATTAAGTTTGTGCTATTAGATTTACTCACAGAAATTTAAACACATAATATGATAACTCTACTTCCTAACTTGTAATACCTACAATTTGATATTTTTGGAAATCTCGAAGTTTGTGCAATATTTCTCCTCATTCTGTCAAAGCGTCAGAAATGTTTTAAAATACAATCTAAGTTGATGTAATCAAGTGATAGATTTATGAAGGAACGCGGGATCCTGTGCTACAATGAACAATTACACGTATTCGTCACGTTTGAGAACTAATAAAAATGTAAAACAACGTACTGATAGCCATTTGAGAATCTATACTTCCTATTGGAAGAATTTGAGTGGCGACACTTCAGTCTTACAATTTCTAAAGCAATTTCGATATCAACGAACAGCTAACTAATTACAGTTTTCGGTGATAATAAATTAACTTACATCATATTCACCGTGATAGAAAATCTTTTAACACGTTACAGAAGAAATAACATTTTAGTAGAATCTAAATTTCTCTCGATAAAAAAATTACATTAAAATATTTAAAACTATGTCTGTAATTTCATTTATAGCAAATTATTGAAATACCCAAGGAAATAAATTTCCAAATTTTTAATTTTTTGAACTTAGAATATTAAACACTACTTATTATTATAATATTGTTTCAAATTTTCGAAATGCAACAGACAGGTTATACTGTTGTTGAAAAAAATTACAGTGCGAAGCGGATTAAAGATAATCTTCGCAGGATATGACATGGACCGAACTTTCTTTTATGTTAATACATCCCACAGCAAGTCCTGAGAGGAATCAGGATGTCCCACATACCATGCCAGGGCAAACAGCGTCAGTTGCAAGATCTCGCATGAATGTTACGCTCTATTAGCAAACGGATTCACGTTACAAATACGATAAAGTTTTTTCTTTTTACCGAGACCAGAAGGGGCCCACCAAAGATTCGTTGCCGTAGAATGCTAACAGTACACCGAAGAGATATTTTCTCTCGGGAGCACCAACGTATGATAAAAATCATCATCCAATCGCTATCTTTTTACTTTTCCATAAGTGGCGCCAGTACAGATAAATTAGTAGTTTTGTTATTTCTTATGCTTATTTTCCTTGAGTCCAACAAGTAAAAATCTAAAAAGGACTGATACATAGATAATATTACTATAATAATTACAAATAAAATAAGAGAAATTCCTATAGCTTTTACCAATTTTTTTTTTTTTTTTCTAGTGAAATCACATAACATTCTAATGAAATCCTACCGCGGCAAATTTGAAATTTTCAATTGAAAATCGTCACAGAATTGCTAGTTTTTTTTTTGATAAAAACACTTTCAAGGTTATTTTAACGTGTAAAGATCAACGTGCACGAGTTTAATTGAATTCCGTGGCCAACATGCGGCAACAAATTTGCCATAAAAGAGAGTCATAGAAGCGAGTAGATGAAGCTAGCCGATAAAGTTTACCGTGCGTTAGGACTGCCACTCGCTTTAATCCCGTTTACTGCTTCACGGCCAAGATGCATGCAGTCAGTGAACATGGTAACAGATATAGACCGTACAGGTAGATACTCGAACTACTCTCACGCAGTAGCGGAGTGTCCGCTTCTCGGTTTCAAACACGCCGTTAACTCCATCTAGAAATTCATTTTTCCTATATCAACTTTACACTTCGCGGCACGCTCAACTAGCTGCCCGATAGAGCTGCAACGTCATAGCATTGAGTAGTTTAGTTGAGTAGTAACGTTTATAAGTGGCAGTTTCAAAGTGACAATTTGTATATTTAGAATAGTAAATTTCAACACTTTTGTATTATTATAATACATTTGGAAAACATTACATATTGAAATTATGATAGATATGACTTTCACATGAAAGAGGTTATTGTGTACGATATTCTAGGAAGATTAAACATACTTTTACATTTGAAGTAGGAAAAAATGAAACTTTCAAAAGTGCTCGATATCTTCCATTGCTGTCTCGCCTGATACGTCACTGACTGTTTCACGCAGCGCTGGCGTGCATGTACCATATCTAGCGATGGGACCAATATCCTCGTGTGCATTACCAGCATTGAGTGTTTGATTATTTTAGTAAATGCTATTTAACATATTACTTACTTATCTGGAATTAACATTTGTTATTATTTTACATACTTACATTTCATATACAGTCGACGACAAAAATAAGTGGATGTAGTAGAAATAGGTAGTAATGAAATTTCGTGAAATATGGCTTGTACACATAAAAATTTAAATTATATTAATTCTAATTATTTACTAAATAATCTATATGCTATAAAGATATATATATATAAAGAAAACTTAAGTATATAACACTAGTACTAATTTGACTAAACTTCATTGATATCTATTTCCATTACCTATCCACTAGTTTTTGTCTCCAACTATATACATAAACTATAGTTTCTAGCATGAAGATGAACTGATTAAAAATTCTATATTAATAATCCATATGTCGATAAACGTCCATATGTGGAAAAATCAGAAATAATAAGTAAAGAATCGGTAAACTTTCATCATTTATAGTTCTCAAGAACAAATCGAATCACTCCCATCGCTAAACATCGACGGATGCGCGTGGATGCGCATGCGCATGCGCGTACGGCCTTAATGGTCAAGAGAGGACGGGAAAAGAAAAGTGGCAGAGGGGAGGAGCAGGTAAGAGGGAACCAGTCGTCAGGCTCGCTCATCCCTTTGCGAAAGAGTTCCTCTTTGCCAGCGCATACCGGACATTCCGTTTCTTCACCTTGAGAAAATACGTACACTACGTACACTACGCACTCACGCAACACGGTGTGACACGCTCTGCTGTTCCTTTCGTATTTCATCGAGAGACATACGACACATACATACACATATAACTTCATGTTCTGATCTTTAGGTTATCTTACATTTAAGTAGCCCTCTGTATCATATCTACTATCGATAATCGAACTTTCTTTTAGATCCTAAAAGTTGCAGGATATAAAATTCCAATAGCTTCAAACACATCGGGAGAAAATTAGTCGAATCGATATTGAATTTTAAGGAAGAGATCGAGAGCAGACTATAGAAATCTGCATATTCTGCCCAGCCATATGTTTTTGGAAACGTTCGTAGACTGACTAATCGAGGACAATTTCAACGATACCAAGCGAGCCACGGAATACAAAGTAGGATTTCACGCCGAAGAACACAATTAATTACTTTCAGATCGTTGTACCAGCAAGGTCGACCTCGAGGCAAGCGAGTGTACAATACTAATACGTTTACCTTTCGATTGACCGTGCTTTTTCCCTGTCTGTGTTTCAAGTACAAAATGCACGAGGATAATTTATGAGAAGATATCTAACAAAAACTCGATTGAAATCCGACGAAACTGTTTCACGAAATTAGGAAGCTTTTGATATGATAAAAATCTGTAAATAAGTCTATCGCAGACATTATTGGCAGGCACGTTCAAGTTTTTCACATCAAGGGAAAAGTACATGTATGCGTGCTATATCGCAGTTCGTCTGCATAGAGAGAACGTACTTTTTAATAACACTCTTCGTTGAAAATATTTTCTCCTCGACATTCGCTGATGAAGTCACGTATCGTGACCGGCCGGCCAACGTTATTTGAATACTCTGTTGCACGAGAACAACGTTATCGCGTAGAATTTTTTCTGCATAAACATTTTACAAACTTTTCAAACGCTCCAGGTAATTTCTTATGACGCCTTCGAAATTCTAAAGTCATTTCGATGGTATTAACATGATTGGCGCTGAATTATGTGGAAATCTAAATATGGCAGAGGATTTAAGTAAAGATATAGGCGTACCTAATGCAACCGGGCGAGTAAATACGTGTTGTCTTCGATCAAATGGTGAAAAACTTACCTGAAACAGAAAAAAGAAAGCGAGATTAGTGAAATGTAAACTTTATGTACAAAAACACTACATTTATATCGCTCGACAAATGAGACAAAAAGCTCTAATATATTACATAAGATACGTATTTAAATAAAAACATTGATGCACTATTACATATGTTTCTTGCTCGTTTAACATTTTGTTAGAAACAACTGTTTTTAGCAAAATCATTAGATCGTGGATGCTTATGCAAATTCAAATTTTTTCAAGCTCTGTTACATTTATTATATTTCAGATATTGTATATATTCTACGTACATAAAATATGCCTTGCGTGTATTTTTATATCTTTCAATTTTCCACAAACGTATAAACATTGACCAATCTACTAATTACTGTCGAACAATCTCAACAATCTACAAGCCATTCATGAAGCACTATTTTGTCTAGTCCCTTCGCGCATAAGTACATTGATTAGATGTGATTATAATGAAAGAGTTTTAATATAAACTGCTGAAAATGACAACGTGAGTTCTCGCCCGCCATCTATATGCTAACGGCTAGTTACAAAAAGAGTAACTAGAAGATATTACTAGACACGGTCGATAGACCTGATCGATAGTTTCAAGACTTTTTTTGTTCGTGGCGTGTTCCTTTTTCAAGCGTGCAATAAAGGTTTTTCGGCTCCGAGAAGTGTAGTGTTTTTACCTCAATAATATAATAGTGACTAACGCGATCCTACCTCTAAATATAAAAATCACAATATAAACATTAAACTCTGTAATTTACCTCAAAATCTTGATACAAGAAAATTGCGACACTCTAAGATCCCAATAGAAAAAGGAGAAAGAATATAAAAAATAAAATACCTAAGTAACGATCGGTTATTTACGACTATTTTCGTCCGCATTTTTCTTATCGATCCGGCAATTCGCGGAACAGAAAGTCAATCTGATAAGGGCGTTATGAACCATGAGCAGTATACGTAGTGAAAGTTACAAAAGACGTGGTGGTTTATTTGAAATTACACAGTCGGTAAACGCGCGGCAAAACCTAGTGGACACCAATCGTCACTTCCTCGCGACCGTTAATTCTTTCTCCGTCTATGAAAAGATCATTCACGCACGATGCCTGTTTCACAGTGATTTTTATCGACTGTAAGTAAAAAGAAGAAGAAAATATTCTTAACTAATCGAATTCCAGTAGCGGATTCGATCTTATGTAAATCGACTTTCTTTTTTTTTTTTTTTTTTTTTAACGAAACTACCATCCAGTGATACAGGGAAAAAAATATTCTTTTATATTGGGATTATATATTAATATATTAAATATCTCTACGAAGAATTTTTAATTAATATATCCTATTCATAAATCATAAATAATCTTCCCTTTAAGTTTATGTTCTTCTTTTTTTCAAGTTAGGTATATGGAAGTTTTCAGATAGAATCGTAGAAATTAACACTTTCGTTTAACTTTTAATCCAATAAAACCAATAAAATAGTATAGCACGTATATCTTATTACTATGTATCTACGCAAAAAAGTTAATATCAATGTACGAGAGTATGTAAACGTTAGAATAAAGTGCATGAAACTGAAAACTGTCGTTGGTTTCAGATCAAAGTTGATTAAAGTAAAAAAAAAAAAAAAAAAAAAACGAGTGGTTTGCGAACAGGGTGGTCAGGACATAAAAACGAAGCAGCTGCTATGAATGGTTTTGTAATATGTAAAACTTCGTAGCCTCGAATGGCTTAAACTTAAACGATGCACCCCTTTTTATAGCCACCACTATATATGAGTCATATTTTCCTTCTCTCTCTCTCTCTCTCACTCTCTCTCTCTCTCTCTCTCTCTCTCTCTCTCTCTCTCTCTCTCTCTCTCTCTCTCAGCTGACGCAGTGTACATTCGTCCTTTTCGTTTGCAAGTAATTATATGCCGGAGAAGCATTAAGATTAGGGTTACGGGGTGTGTAACGAATATTCTCTGGAATTAGCCATCGAGGTTACTTAAATAGAGAAAGTATCTACTCGTACGGATATGATCATTACAGAATTTGACAAGTAGCCGTGGTAACTAGATACTCGAGATACTAATGACAATGATCCTAAGTTCGATAACCAATCTACGGTCAACGGGACAACGAATATACCCCCTTGAAAAATCCAAGTCAAACTCCGTGAAAATCCACCGATCGCAAAGACGCCGTCCCACTCGCGGACGAGATCATACAAGAATGTCTCTCCCCGTCATCGTGATGCTGCAGAGGTAAACTATGACGGAGTGTGTCTCAGGGCACGAGATCATCGGATTCGTCGAGGACAACCCTCGTCCAGAGAGTGAGGGAAATGGACGTTGCTGTTAATTGGTTAATCTCTATGTTGGTGGTTAGAAAAGGATGCTAGCTGCCCTTGAGAGAAAGTTGGTAACGGGAAGCGTCGTTCGTGAGGAAAAGCAAATTTCCCATATCTTCCCGTAGCGGGTGATAGATTTGGGGACTGTTAGGATAAAGACTGTTTGTTCGTTTGGAGGATCTTAGTTAACTAAATGTCCTGTGAAGATGCATCGACATCTGGCAATCGTCTTGCCCGAAGAATAGGGTCTGCGTGTGGCGAGCCACGGGGCAGAGGCCGTTGGAATGCTCACTGTAGAGCATTGGTACTACTATCTTTTCTTAAGGAAGGCTATGTAATTCTACACTTGCATTAGACAAAATATCCATCCCGTGACCGCGGCTACGCTCGGCGTTTTGTCTGACGCCTCGAACCTAAGCTCATTGTCTGGGCTTTTGCTAAGAATTCCAACGGGAAGGCCCGATGTCTTTTCATCTCCGACATATATAATATTTATAGAAGGTACTAAGCATGGAAAATAAATTAAAGATATACAAAACAATAATCAAACCAATCTGAACATACGGAGTCCCACTATGGGGGACGGCAGCAACGAGTCACATAAGTAAAATAGAAACAGAGCAAGCAAAAATTTTAAGGACAATCGTTAACGCTCCATGGTAGGTCGGAAATGAAGATATACGAAAAGATGTAAAAATTCCAACAGTCAAAGAGAAATTCGACTCACATGGAAGCAGCATATCAAATCAGTAATAGACAAAATACAAACAGCAAGGAGGCAAATGCGTTGGCTAGCAAGTCGAAGGTCCAAACTAAGCATGGAAAATAAATTAAAGATATAGAAAACAATCGTAAAACCAATCTGGACGTACGGAATACCACTATGGGGAAGAGCAGCAAAGAGCCATATAAGCAAAATGGAGTCAATGCAAGCCAAAATTCTTAGAACAATAGTTAACGCTCCATGGCACGTTGGAAATGAAGATATACGAAAAGATGTAAAAATTGCAACAGTCAAAGAGGAAATCGCTAGGTACGCAAAAAAGTACAAAGAAAGACTCGCAACACACCCAAACCAGCTTGTAGCTGAAACAAATGAAACCCTAATAGAAAGAAGACCGAAGAAGAAGCACCCCGCAGACCTCGCAATAGAAATACAATAAACAACCTGGAAGATGGAACCCCGCTGGGGGTAACCATCCACATGCTATATTTATCAAGTTATAACATTTTACCAAATGTCCTTCTGGACAAATTGTAAAATTCAAACAAATAAATAATAAAAAAAAAAAAGAAGGCGATGTTGAATGAAAAATAGTAATTTTTAATAAAATGTAGAAAATGAGACATACGTGTTTGAAGGTACACGTTTTAATCATTACAATATTCAAATATGACGCATATAAGAATTTTAAGAAGCAACAAGTTTTTTAACATACGCATCTTAATGTATAAGAAAATATGTAATAAGAGAAGTAGAAGAAAATCCGTAAAATACTACAGATTATCAGCTACAATTTAATAAGTTCAATGTTTATTTCGATAATTACGATAAATGCGTTGACACGTTTCCAACTATTCGCAACGATACACGATACAACGATATACTGTATTTTACTTCTTAAATATAGTAACGTTTCCTACAGAAAAATTTTATTTTAGAAATATCCTATCAGAATAGAATCAATAAACACAATAGGATTTCCGTATCACATTTTATATTATTATAATTCTCAGAGTATAAAATGCTCCTTAAATTTATCAGGACGCTACTTGGAATGAATTTTATACGAATAAAAATTGATACTGAAAGTTGTTTCGATTGGCAATTCGTTAGGAGGCGCGGAAGAAAACACCCAACAGAACGGAGGCAGCCGTTTGTTCGAAACGAAAAAGCAGCCGTTGTCGGCCGGCGAGATACCAAGTTCACTGACTCCGATGACTAATACGAAATTAATTACTCGACTGCTAACGTTTCCTTCCAGACGCCTTAATGGCGCTCCGACTACGTGGAAACTATGCGAAATTTACCGGGGTAGAACCGGCAAATCGTGGAAATCGTTAATTACCGTTCGCTTCTACATAGGACCGTCGATCGTATATCGTTATTGTTAGCGGAAAAACTTGCACGAATTTACGACCGTGTTTACGAGTAGATCGAGTTACGAGCACGACATTAATTTCTTGTGTAAATCGTCCTATATAAACGTATTCAAACGTTAATTAAAAAAAGTATCACTCTTTATACGTATTATCTGTTGATGGTTATGAAAATGGTTTGGATTAGAAAAGTCTGAAAAGTATTCGTTGTAATATCAAAAACAATAAAATATAAAATTGTAAAGCGAGGATTTCATTTTTTCACACATCGAATCGAATAATTCTGATAGAATATTCCGGTTAAGGTTCTTCAGTGTTCACAAAGTAGAATTGCAAATCTTTCGTAAACAAATCTAACGAAAAGTCGTATAGAGATACTTCTCTACTAATTATTATACAAGTGATAAAAATATTGTAAATTATCAGCTAGATAGTCTCGTAGGCAGATCTCCATGAAACACGGTATTAAGAACTTATAAAATTTAATTGACCAGAATTATCTTTAATTAGGTGGATATATCGACATAATTTATTGAATTTCTAAAACTATAATTCTAACGCAAATGTGATTCTCTGGTAGATGTTTCATTAAAAATAATTTTACCAAATAATATTGCACGATAACTTCAGACTACGTAGCCTATTTTCGTACAATGGTCGTCAATGGCTATTGTTAAAACGCATTACTCAAACTGTTTTGTCGTCAGGAAATGTCATAAAAAAGCAATGAATGCAGTCTATCGTCTTACGTCCTTCGACATTTTGGACGCATTCCCAGATCAACAGGTTTCGTGGAACAAAATTTGACTACGACGTAGCTTATTCTTGCGTTAAAACCAACTCTCGTACGCGACGGAAGCGTAACGACATTATTTATCGCCCGTTAACTTCCATCATAAAAACAACGAGTCCACGTCGAGAACAAATAGAGATTTCGTATGATAAAAGTGCGCGGCAATGACAGAGAAAAACACGAATCACCGTGAATCTCTCTATTTGTATTGGTCTACGCGTGAAATTTGGAAAATTTCATGCTTTCGTTTTCATTGAAAATAAACGATCACTAAACTGCGAGTTTTTGTTTAATTTCATATTTTTACAGATGTAGCCTAAAAAAGTGAAATTTATGTAGAGATTTGGTCCACCTACTAAATGTAATAACGAGCTATTTATTTTACATATTTTATGTATTTTTTCATACTACGTGCATTCTATATATTTTAGATATTTGCATCTTGATATTTCCCACAAATGTACAAATATTCACAGTCTAACGATCAGAGATTATGGGAAAAACCTAAGAGGTTGAATCGAGGCAACGTCGTATAAGCAGTTGAAGCTGTTTCCACGCAGAACGTTACAAGTTTCACAGTTAGTATCGATACAGTTATTGAAGTATTTCGCAACTACCTCTAACGAATACAACAGTTCGTTTTAATTACCCCTATTCACATTGCAGTTAAAGGACTGAGTGATAAAAATGACATTAATATTGGCGATCGTACAGTAATTACGTTAATGAAACTTTAAGCGAAGGATGGTGTTAAATGTTGGTAAAGCATAAGTTGAGATTTGTAACTAGCGTGCCATCAATGAAATATGGAGCAATTATTTTACTATGTCCAGTAGTAAATGTGACGGTTAATTGCTTCATGGTTCGTAAATGTGGCCTCATCCGTAGACAAAATTTTACTTAAGAACACTTCATCGTCTTGCAGTTTTCCTAAGCCCCATTCGCAGAATTGTAAACGTTTTTAATATCGAAGAGCTTATAATCTGATTTTTAATCTGAGATTTATATAATAACTAGTTGATTTTGTTAATATTTTATCATGCACCTCTTCGCAATTATTTCGTAGCATTTCATTTCATAAGTAAAACTCATCTAAAATAGAGAAGAAGATAAATAGTTTTGCTCGAGACATTTGTAATAATGTTTTCATTAAATTTTGTTAATTTTCCAACTGAAAAACGAATTATTATATCGAATACGAAACAATTAATAAGGACAAAGAAAATTGGTACGAAGAATACCAAAATTTTGCACCTTTGAAGCGCTGCCGACTTACATTTTCCCCTAGAATAACCTAGTCCAGCGATATCCAACCAGCGTATCTAACCATTTAGTCAGGGACGCTAACCACTTTTCCTCTTAGTCGCCAAATAAAGGAATTGCAATAGCCAAAACAATAGCCGTCCGATGCGAACGCCTTGTCGTGCACCAAATGTATTTTTGGTTTGCCACAGAATTTTAATAATTAGTTTCTGCGTGTCACGAGACGAGAAAGGTTGAAAATCGCCAATCTAGTTCTTTTTATATTTCGTATCGATACATACTTCGTTAACAACGTATCATATATATATCTTACCATACCACGAGTCAATTACAGTGGCGCGCTTTTCAAATGTATCAACAACAACGATCTCTGGCGTGACTCTATTATTCCAAAATGCAATTACCTACAACGGTCGAAACAGGAATTTCAACTCAGAAACGTTTCGATTCATGCACGTGTCGCCGGTTATTACGCCGGCGCAGCATTTAAGCTCCGGCTACACTCGCGTTAACGTAATAATTCAAGACCCGACGCAGAACTCGGTCTGGTCGGAATAGAATGATTGCTCGCATACCACAAATACGTAACAAGCTGCGCGCGCGTTACGCGCACGTACGCCAACGATTAACCAGAAAGTATTATTTTGTATCGTTAAGACGCGTTCTAGGGATTTTCATCAGGTAGATCCAACTTCCGCGCGTCACTAGTTTTAACTATTCGTATTGGATTACGTTCCGAAAGATCCATTTTCTGCGGTTCGTATTCGAGAAATTTATGGCCTTCAAAGAGCATGTATTACAGGAAACCTATGATTTATGGACGGAATTACTCGATGGAAAGCGGCATAATAACTATTGATTTTTAAGTTTGTAAAGTGAAAATTTAGAAATTTGATCAATTTAACACGTTTACTGCTGTCCGAGTTTTACATAATTTATAATAGGATCACATTCTAGCGTAATGCCACGTATATTGCCCTAGGTTTAGATTGAATCGTTTAAATGTAGTAATTGTTGTTGCAGTAATAGCCACTGAGATTCGTCATATTTGAATTATTCTAATTGAGCCAGTCATTGGAGAGCCACGAAGGAAATTTAAAGAAATAAAATATCGTACTTCAAATCTAAACCATCGTATCATCTCCTTTCTTTGGTCAGCTGATCCGGCTTATGGTGGCAATAAATTAATCCTCTATAACTGGATTCTTTTCTGCTCATCAGAAAAGAATTATTGTTGTGGACAGCATCTTTGATCTGGTGGAAGAAATAAGAACTAATAATATCTATATATAAATTGATAGATGACAATATAATGATGCAATAGTAGAATATAATGACACAGAGATAGAAGACACGTAAGGCATAAGATATTAATCTAATTAGATATATTATAGTTTGTAGATACCTCTATGTTCCCTGTCTGATTTACGATTATTGGGAAACTTTATAATTAGTTTTCTTTAAAGATATTAATTAGCGTATAAGAACAGCATCCTTTAAGAGTGAAATCATTTGAGAAAGAGTCAGCGTTTTTCTCTTTGCTGTTCAATGTAGGTAAGTCTTATTAAAATCCTTTAGAACTTAATTAGAGAAGATCAAAGCCCTTTGTAATACAAATTCCTTTCAACATTTTATGAAAGTAAAACTGCGGAAAGCTGAATAAGCTGAATAAGCTTCCAATATCTATCCATAATCTGGCTACATCTTCAAGTTTAACCAATAACGTATATCTTGTTCAATTAAATTTTAATACAGAGGCGTATAAGTTTCTACTATATAAATTACTATATTATAGATTACTGTAGCATAAGTTATATGCAAAAATACATTACATGGCACAAAATTAATATACATTAATATACATTGCAGAACGTCATAGCCAGCTCTAGTACTTTCACAAAACAAATAAGAAAACCGTAACAAATCAATTGCCGCCAAAAGGATACTGTTGAGAATTAGCGGATCGTTGGTTGGCACTCCTAGAATAAAATACTTGGAAATAGAAGATATGACCGATGAAAATTAAATAAAGTAGCAGATACAACGATAATTCATAGAGAGGGAAAAGTGTTGTATAAGTTATACGCTAAGTATAATGCAATTTTAATTAGAAAAAACAATCAGATTATTCATAAGAATCTAAACAAGAAAAATTAAGCTACTAAAAGTTAAACGATGAACTTCTTTGTTTATAAAGGTAGATTACAGGGGAAGAATTTATCGGCATAGAAAAGACGACAAAATCCGGTTTTATTTAACATCTTCGGAAGCAGATGGTCGGTTAATGGTTCGTCATGAATATCGTCAAGCTGACCTACATACGCGGCACCAGGACATGGATCTTTCATTGTGTTTGATCAGCGAATTACACTTCAAATATGCAACCGAGTTACATTTGACGAAAGTTGATGAATCTCTCGCATTGGAATCCACCTTTCGTTACGAAATCTCTTTGATATTCATTAGCTGTCAGTTTCCATGTTTGCCACTCAGGTACGAACAATCAACAACCTTTCGCACTTTCAGGCGTGTGACGTGTTGTTCTATGCTAATTTTATAATTATTCTGAGTGAAATACAATTTGACGATATCGACAGCGGGACGCATAATGGACGATTAACTTTCAAGAGAAAATTTGGTAAAAATGTGAAATGGAGAGGATAGTTATTAGTAAAATTCAACCTCTAAAGAGAATGGTAAAATATCATTGATCACTATTTTAAAATATAGAACTCTTTGAAAAAGACGTTTCAAATTTTATCATATGATCGGTTTATTTATTATTAATTAACCGAGGAAAGTTTCTTTCCAAAGAAACGAATTAGAAATGTCTGCGATATTAATTTTGAATAAATAAAAAAACTTAGTTACACAGATTCCATGCTATATAACTAGATAGATACATTTAAATTTATAAATTAATTAAATTAAATTAATATAATTTCTCCAATTTCCTGTTTTACATATTTAAATCACCTACAAAAGCATTCCGATCTACAATCGCTGACAAGAATGTATCGACAGAGAAAGAAAGGAAACAATATCGTATCCTGCATCCTTCTTTTTCAAGAGTACTGGAAAAAAGGACCATCCAAAGGAGATCCTCTCGTCGATGAAATTAAACCCAGTTCGATTCGCGGAAACCTATCTTTCTACGAATTAAAAAAAAAAAAAAAAAATCGATAGATGATTCCATCTGGCCAACTCGGTCGTTGAGACTGCAAAAGGAAGAACGATTCTCGTGTCGCTTTTTCACGGTACATACATCTATGGCTCGAGTCTAGCGATCCATCGGCCGATCTGTGCAGGTGCACGCACCAGAGAGAAGACATTTTGCGTGCCTTCTCTTCCCTTTCTCTGTCTAGTACACATACGACACGTATGGCAAACGTGAGACGCATAATACGTTAGCCATTTGAGAGGCAAGCATCGTGATCGCGATTCTATGGTTTCATATCGTACAGTGTGGTTTTATTATCACGATTAAATTATTTATCGTAAGGTTAAATTTGTTACGCGTAGTTCACTGAACTTAGACCTTTGAAGGATAAGATATTTTAGCAAACGATACAAATATTTGGACAGATAGCAAGCGATTGTTTTCGAAGCGGTACAAAGTTGCTTTATAGTTTCCTCTTCGACTTGGAATCGAGTAGTACCATCGCGTGTTTATTAATAAATATGAGCTATAAATTATTGGACATACCCAAGGGTTGTATTCGTAAAGAGAATCGAACCTCTCAGGCCTTAGGACTTATTTGACATTTTTTTTCTTTTTCTAAATCTACAGATATTTAATAAATTTTCTATCTTAATGTAAGTTAAGTTGTACAAGCAATCACGATTACAGGAAATCAATTAGTAAGTACGATACATGGAAGTTAGAAAGAAAAAAGAAGATGACCGTATCAAACTCTTGGCACTCTAATCCCCTTTTAATCCAACTTGCTGGAGAAATCAGTCAAAGAAAATATCTTTCTTCCTCCAATGAAAGTTTCATAGTCCTTAACTGTGCCAAGAGATGCGTTAGAACGAAACAGCAGACCAGAGGACGATGCGTAACAGACTGGAAAAAATGAACGTAGAAAGAATAAAGAGAGGGAGAAGAAAATAAAGACAGGACTCGGTTGGCCAGCTACCTGATCATCCCGAGTCTGACGCCCTTTAACCGAGTTTAGGCCGACGGCAAGTATTATTAGCCAGAGATCGCGTGCTTCCGTGTCCTTACCTCGTGAAACAATGAGATCGTCGGCGAAAGATATGCGCCAGAGCGTTCTACGTTCGCGGTATATCGAGCTCACGCGAGACTCTCTCTTTACCCATAGAAATCCAATCATCTTGATATTATTCTTTCTCTTTTTATAATTCATTTTTTTTTCCTTCTTTAACTCTATGTCTCTGTGTTTCTCTTTCTCCCTTGAGCTAGACGAACCCGTTATAGGTCTCCTTGAACTTGCTCTCCAACCAGATGATGAATTATCTCTATACTGAACAGGACCAGAACGTGCCCAAGCTCCTACAGACCGGTCACAAAGACGCTCTTCAATGGGGCCGTGAAGACGTAGGGAACTCGAGAGGTCGTGGATTTTAGCAGCTTAGCGGTGAGATTTGCAAAGATATTACATGAGAAAGATGCCAAGGTATTGTATGTGTATATTGTGATACCTGGAAAGTAGAATATGAGGATGGTTGTCTTAATGGTATGTTTCTTGTTCGTGAGTCCGACGAGATAGTTAATGAAAGTATTCAGCGCATGAGGAACCTTGACATTACATTCAATTCAAGGCTAATAACCTTGAACTGGTAAGCTAGATCATGAGATACAACTTGGAATTTTAACGATTGATAAATGGAAACTAGTACTATTCTTAATATCAATGTTTCAAAGAGGACTATTTTCTTACTAAAAATTATTTGTTACGTCGCGTAAGACGGTCCGTGCGACGTCCCTCGTGGTCTGGTCGCCGAGGACCACACACCGTTACACCGACCCTCGGTAAACCTAAGGAACCACCATAAACCGAATCTTCTCAGTTTAATTGCTATTCACATAAGTATTTTCGGTTTATGGATGGTCCTTGAAACAGTCCTTAGGTTTATTGCACGCTCTTATAACTTACGGAGAAAGCGGTTGTTTGTCTATTAAAAATAGCAGGTATTTCCCATTAAAAAGGACAGCCATACCGAGCTTTCCTCCGTAATTGTACGAGACGGGTCATCGCTGTTCTACCAAACGTCGTGCAGTCAACACGACTGTTCCTATAAGCTTCGCGTAGTCAACTTAAAACATGGTCCTCGCTACCATCTACGTGACATTATATTAATCTACTTTCTATTAATACGACTCATCTATCAAGTACACAATTATTAATCGTTTATATCAATTATATCTTCCGACACGATGGAACCTCAAGCGTAACAAGTTGTTAAAAATATAAATATTATAAGACTGTAGAGTAGAGTTTTACTCTCCAAAAAATACCCCTATTGTCCCACAAGAAATAAGGGGATCGACCTGTACGTGGTGTCGATCGTTATAATCGTAACGGGAATTTACAATTCCCGTCGACGCGCTTCAACGCGATCGCGTCTCCCCGCGACTGGACGAAAAACATGTTGTTTCAAGCGCAGCAAAAACAATAGCACCAATCATCTCATCAATTTCCCTTAAAGCTCAGACGTACGTTCTTCTCTTATAATCTACAATATTCCCTTTAAATTCTCGTTTAAATCTTAACAAACAATAATTGTATATAAACGGAAATTACATCTGATGAAAAATAAGCAGAGAATCGCCGTCTGGCGTATGAAAACACAGAATGAAAATTACTTGCGAGACTACAATTTTATTCCACAACAAACACCCCTATTGTCCCACAAGAAATAAGGGGATCGACCTGTTCGTGGTGTCGATCGTTGTAATCGTAACGGGAATTTACGACTCCCGTTGACGCGCTTCAACGCGATCGCGTCTCCCCGCGACTGGACGAAAATACATTATTTGTAAATGTTTTTTCAATTCCATAGAAGATAACAAATTTACTTCTACATAAGTTCCAATTTCTTGTCTCTGAAGATTAGGAACGCTTTCCTAATTCTTGCTTATAAAAATTGGATTTTAGGCGTGAAAGAGAATAAACAAGTATCTACTTTAGATTGAATTGTGCATACGGTAATAAACACGTGATGGTACTACTCGATGCCAAGTCGAAGAGAAAACTATAAAGCAACTTTGTACCGCTTCGAAAACAATTGCTTGCTATCTGTCCAAATATTTGTATCGTTTGCTAAAATATCTTATCCTTCAAAGGTCTAAGTTTAGTGAACTACGCGTAACAAATTTAGCGGACCAAAACAAATAAAGCTATCGTTATAGTAAGTCCGTAACTTCGCTTCTATTTGTACTATTACTGTTCCATTTAAAACTACTTAAAACTTTTCTATCTATACTTTTGTTTCGTTTCTACCAACATTTCTCAAAATTCCTATCGATATATAAGAATTTCTATTTGTTGTTACACAGTAAAAACTACCAAGTTACACGCTACTACAGTTATATATCTAGGTAATAGAAACGCTGAGAGAGTCAAGGCTTCTCGAGCAAGGAATTTTGCAAGAAACGCTGGACATCGTACGACCTTGACTCCGCGCAGACATCGGGTACCGTTGCCTGTCTAGGAAATTTTTTCCCGGTGACCGTGCGCGTCGGCCACGAGAAAGCCGCGCATAAGTAGACAATGACAAAGATTATTGCACGCATACGCCGTATTCACGTGGGTGTACTTTCCGTTCAGTGTCGGCCACTTTTGTCTAACGGTCTGTATAGCCATCAGATGCGTGTGGTATGTCAACAAATGAACTTTTGCACGCATCCGCTGCCTTGTCAGGTCGGTGATTCAGTCGTTGATCGTTACACTCGTTACACTCCAACTTTCCTTTTCGTTATCATCACCCTATTTATCGATCAAGAAACAGGAAAAAGAACTGTCTCAGGTTTTCCCAATTTTTATCGTACAGCTTGCTCCTTCTCTGTGTCAACGTTTACAAGATTATCTCCTTGATTTCTAATAATAGTTGAAATTGTTCATTAGATAAATGTTCATTAAGAACTATTTTTCAACATTGGAATTAAATTTCTGAGGATTTGTAATTTTTAAATGGTATAAAATTTCACTTAAGAAGAACAAATGTATAATATAAATAATTATAATAATATTTATGATGTGCAATAATTAAACTAACTAATTGCAATCAATTTCATTTATCGCTAATTTTTGGCTCTGTGCTAATCGAGAAACGACTTAATTAACAGGTCACATCATCGTCGATTATCTCCTTGATTTCTAATAATAGTTGAAATTGTTCGTTAGATAAATGTTCATTAAGAACTATTTTTCAACACTGGAATTAAATTTCTGAAGATTTGTAATTTCTAAATGGTATAAAATTTCACTTAAGAAGAACAAATGTATAATAAAAACAATTATAATAATAATATTTATGATGTGTAATAATTAAATTAACTAATTGAAATCAATTTCATTTCTCGCTAATTTTTGGCTCTGTGCTAATTAAAAAACGACTTAATTAACAGGTCACATTCTCGTCAAGGTATTCGTAGCCAGATATTTAATCGGAGATATATGTACAGTGCTGGACAAAAGTATTGGCACAGCATGATTGTTATGATAGAAATGCTTATAACTACTAAACAAATTGATTTAAACAAAAAACTTTTTGACGTATTTATTTATTATCTATTCTAGTTTATTACATAACAAGAGCAACAATATAAATAAAATAATACGCAAAATAATAACAAAAATATATTTTTTGAACATTTTATGGGTGGACAAAACTATTGGCACAGTAGAATATTTACGCTTATAACTAATTACATAATAAACTTCTAATATTTTGTTGGCAGTCCTTTTCTTTTAAGGACTTCCTTTAATCTTCTGGGCATCGAGTGGACTAATTTTTTAGTGAATTCAGGTACAATATTGCTCCATTCCTGCAGAAGAACTTTCTTCAGTTCAGACTTGCTTGTGATATTATGTTTCCTAATTCTTTTTTCCAATTCGTTCCACACGTGCTCAATGGGATTCATATCGGGACTTTGAGGTGGTGTGTTTAATGTGTGGGCAGTATTATATATTATCCACTGACGAACAATATACGCCATATGTTTAGGATCTCGATCCTGCTGAAAATAGAAATCCCTGGGGAGGTTTAATTTTTGAGTACTTTTCAAAAGATTTTGCTTGAGTATATTTAAATATACATATTTATCCATTATCTCATCAATGAATATAAGTTCTCCTACACCCGATGATGCCATACATCCCCACACCATTAAACCACCACCCCCATGTTTCATGGTGGCTTGCAGATTCAGTTCGTCCATCTCTGTGTTGGGTTTTCGCCATACTAATATTCTGCCGTCAGATTTAAAAATATTAAACTTACTTTCATCTGAAAACATGATCTTTTCCCAAAAATCAGTATCTTTCGTAACAAACTCTTTCGCGAATTCCACTCTTTTCTTTTGGTTTATTTTACTGATGTAGGGCTTTCTTCGTGCTGCACGGGCAGAATAACCGGCATCCTTCAATACCCTACGTACAGTTTTGGTACTTACTTCTTTTTCACACTCAGCTTTTAACATCGAAGCAATTTCAGTCGAATTAGTTTTTGGATCCTTCTTTACAATATTTACGATTTTCCTTTTTTCTCGAATTGTTACCTTAGAAGGGCGACCACTCCTAATTTGATTCTCTAGATTTTCTTCACTTTTAAAGCGTTTTATGACTGAACGCACAGTAAAACGACTTCTGTTTATGATTTGTGCAATTTCGTTGTAAGATTTATTCATCTTATATAAATTTAATATTATTTTTCTTTCTTCAATTGTGGTTTCTTTCGTTTTTCTAGACATTATTACTCTTTCTTGGTTTTTTGTTGTTTAATAACTGAAGTCTCCAGTTTCACTGATCGAGTGTTATAATAAAAGACTAACGGGGGATTTCCCTTCGCTACTTCCAAATGACGATCGGAAATCGTTGAAAACGGCGACGATACATTGTTTGTTCCATGCTGTGCCAATACTTTTGTCCACCCATAAAATGTTCAAAAAATATATTTTTGTTATTATTTTGCGTATTATTTTATTTATATTGTTGCTCTTGTTATGTAATAAACTAGGATAGATAATAAATAAATACGTCAAAAAGTTTTTTGTTTAAATCAATTTGTTTAATAGTTATAAGCATTTGTATCATAACAATCTTGCTGTGCCAATACTTTTGTCCAGCACTGTATATTACTTTAGATACGATCATTTCGTATTTTCACTTGCACACGTTATACAGGGATTTCATCTAAATATGTAGTTCATTCTACAACAACGCGTCTAGGAAGATTCTTACGTCTAGGGTATCCGAAGACTGCGGGGATATTTGCATGGATGAAAACCAAGAGAATAATAATATGTAGAATGCGATAAGTTTGTCCCAAGTAAAGTGAAGCGTACAAAGAACAGATTAGAATGACACATCAATAATGTAAACAGCCGCAGAGATCATTTTCAAAGTGACTCATTTCCGACGAGATGAGTGTGCCTTTGCTTGCTTCTCTTCTTCTTCGTCTTCTCTATATCTTTTCAGATAATAACCTTAGAATTCTTTGTTATTTGTCTATTATTTTTCTATTTCCTACTTTCTATCTTATCTATTCCGCCTATTTCTACATAGATTTTCCACATTTACGTATATAAATAATTTTATTATTAAAAAAAAAAAAAAAGAAAATACGATTACCTATATTTAAATTAAACTACCAGTAGAAATATGTGTAACATCCTACGCATCCTATACATCAAAATTCTGTTCTTCATACGTAGCGAAGAATCTATTTAAATATTATAAACTATGTAATGTTAAATATATGTGAAGGTATTTAAATTCAGTAAAGTTGAAAATACAAAGATCATCGATCTAAATGTAATATGAGAATTAAGTAAGTATATAGAAAGTATCCACTTATCCTTCGTTTGTTGGTTAAAAGTGTACATCATGATGGTTTTGAATTGTTCATAAAAATTAAGTTCCATGAGAATATACTAAGGGAAGAATATTGGACTACAGACAATGAACTACAAGCCGGTCAGAATCATAATTTTACAAGTGTACACGTTCATTCTATTAAAGACGGTACTCTTTGGTTTCATAAATTTAATCAAATAATAACAATAGCCAGGAAATTTGGCAACAGGCCAATCAAAGGATCTTCGATCTATTCTCAACGTAAATTCCCACAAACGTTAATGGTCAATTTAATTACGTTAAATATCTTTAACTAAATATCTTTAATTCAATCTTTTCATAATACAATTACATGAATTTACAAGTAAGCATTACCCTACTATTTCCCTATTTGCACTGTATTTCTCTTATTACCACACTATGAATGTGTGATATAAACAGAATACATATAACGTGAAAAAGAAGAGGCATAAAACATGCAAGGTAAAGCGTTAGCGACAACGTTTCACGAATAAAAGGAATCTCTATCGAAGTTGCATTTATTTAGTTGTAATACACTGAGAAAAATATGAAATGGCATGAACACCCGCAGTTTACTTATTAATCATCGTATAGAAATTTCTTAGAAGACCTCCCTGAAAAATGGTCGCCAATAAATCTAAAATCTTCGTAGAAAAGATGAAAGAGGATATTCTCGTTGAAGTATGTATGCGCGAGAATCGTCGAGAAAATGTCAGATGTACGCGGTATCGGTGGCATTAAGAGGCGCGAGCGATAAAGGCAATCAAATTATTTAGCATAAAAATGGCTGGTTGTTGCAGGTTTCCCAAGCAGCGAAACCGCCCGAGGGTGTCTTTCGATGGAGATACGATCGCTACGTAGCGTCATGACGAGAAGAGAATTCTTCGATTCAACGAAGGAAAAAGGACGGCTCTTCTCTTTCACTATCGACGAATCAAGGCCCTTCGATTTTACGCTAGCGACTCCTCCGATCTTTATAGCGTGTGGCTGTGCGATCGCGTAACGCGTTCCCCGGGACGATTAACCGTATAGCTTGGGTCAGTTATGACCGACGCAGGAATCACCGTAATTACGTAATCACGAAATTGGCCTGCCCCTAAGGAACAGAAGGCAAATTGAGACAAATGGTAAAAGGAATCATGGCCACCAAGCCGACAAAGATGCCGGGCAACGACGTGGTTGAACAACATTTCTTCTTTCAATCGAATTCTGGCCAACCTTTTTTCTGTTAATTCGACAAAAGTACGACTTTCGAGCGTGGAGAAGCTGAGATGCTAATAATAACGAGCTCTAAGTTTGACGCTATTCTTAAGTTCAGTGATATGACTTTCGCTATCTTGAGATTATTATTTGGGGAAATAACTTGTAATACTGAGAATATCGATATATATATATATGACCAGAAATAGGATTCCTTATGAGATATGTTTTAAAATAACTGTTTTAACATTCTCATAGTAATTAAAAATTATGTTCTTGCATTTATGAGAAGAATTCACTTCCTATGCTTACGTTAAACTCTTGTATTAAAAGCATAAGGTATAACGGTATATGACTTTAAAGTAGGAAATATATTATATAATCAAGGAATAAACTCACTCAGAATGAATATGAGTATTAGATAGTTAGTGAATTCGTCTTTAAAGAATCTAAATAAATAAATAAAAATACAAAAAGAAGAAAGGAGTTGTGATAGGCATAGACCGGTATCGTTTCCCTAGCAACATATATTCCTCTTCCCTCCGTTCATGGAGACCCTTGTTCATATAACTCGATTGTGAAGTATTTGAAAACCGGAAGGCAAAAATGAGATTAATCTCGGTTCAGTGTATCACATCGTCGAGATTTCCGGATGTTCGTCCTCGCGCTCCAGCGAAGGGAGCGGAGCCTTGCAGCCGCTGCAACCACAAATAATCGATATCCTTGCTGCGTCTATTCTCTTCACCCTACCTGGCCCTTTCTCTCTTCGCCTTCGCGCTCTTCCCCCACTCCTCTCTATCTCTTTCTCTATCTCTCTCTCCCCCCCCTCTTTCTTCCCTTTGCACGTCGGTTCGTTTTTATATTCCCGTCGCTTGCAATTTTTATCCACCCACCAGCCGCTTTTCGACGCGAAACTCTCCTAACAGTAAAAAACTTTCGTTTCGTGGCGGTATTTTCTTTTCAAACGTTTCACAAAACCGACACGCGAATTCCTGTCACCTCTTTTCCAGCTTTCAGTCGACTAAAACGACTTGCTTTTTGGGCATAACCAGGCTACACCTTCGCCTTTGTCTTTCGTTTACGAACTGGAAAAAAGTGGACAAATGTTTGTCTCGTTTTCGCTAAATGGAATCTCATCGTTCTGAAGATGTATTTGTTCTATTGCTTCAGTCCGGTTGCTTTCTCCACCTCCTTCTTTTTTCTCGATTTTACTTCTTAGTTAACCTCTTTTCTGATCTGGTAAATTATGATTCGTTATGGAAACTTTTATTACCATTGGTTGCTAGTTTTTCAATCGATTTCGAATTAATTCATAGGATGTCAATAATAATAAGATGAAAATACGCAGACTGCAGGAATGGCAAGTAAGAGAATATCGATAAACTATATGTTTCGTAATATAATTTAAGATTTTTATCTTTGAGTGTTTATTTTCTGGGAAATCTATGTATCGTATGATAGAACGCTTTCGGGTAGTCGATCGCGCCCGAACTTTGCCGATTCCACGAGTTCGGGTATTCTCGATTTCGCGTAACCGCACGATAACGCAAACGATTATGTGACTGAAAACATGAAAAACATAGACAACGTGAGAAATATAGACCGTTGGTGCATTATGAAAAGCGTAGTCCTCGTTAAAAGGTAGAAAATAAATATTATTATCGTAGTCTCTCTTCCTTTTTGTACCAGTTATTTCTTATGACAGATAAAAAAGGAAAGGAAGTGTCTTTTTCAACGAGGCCCATTTTCTCAACTTCGGTGGTCTATACTTCTTAGATACGTCTATGGGCGAAAATGATACACCAGAGCAAACGGTACTCCTGAAATCATCATAGACACGCAGATCGATGGAAACAATCAATCATCACGATCGCCAGAAGTGGTCGTGGCTCGCGACGAGAATGACTCGCCTATGTAATCGCGATTGAAACAAATCGGTTCAATTATCGTTATGAATTCTCAACGTCAATCGACTAAACGCACTTGGTGGAGCATCGAGTACCGTTCGCAAGCTTAACTGAACGCAGTAAACTTTTCTATTCCTTTGCATATACAAAAATAAGAAATGTTATGTAATGAAAAAGAAAGATAATAACTTATGCGAATGCACGTTAAATCACGGTCAAAGGCGTCATGAAACATGACGCTATAGCGATCGGTAGCGTTCAATGTTCGTACTGGATAATCTTCAACTATTATTAGTACTTTATGATCAACGGAGAAATTGTTACACGTAAGAAACGTATAAGTAAAGACCCGTATATAAAGGCCATTGGCACTTTTTGCTCTACGCTTTAGTTTATTATTCGTTTTGTTTTTCTAACATGTAACATGATAACTTTTATATTGAAATTTTATTTTATGGAAATGTACTATAAACATAGACTAGAAATTATCGATTTCTAAAAACCGTATATATCTTATGTACATAACTTTACTACATAAATTTAGTCTGCTATATATTGACTTGTAAAAATAATAATAACTAAAATATAGAAATAAGAAATTTAGGGAAAATGCAGCTATAGAACTAGAAATATAAAAGGATAGAGATAGAAATATAAAGAAACGATTGAATTCTGTGTAAAGAAGCTTTTTGAATATAAACGAGAATGCAAAATTGAATATTTCCTTACAATCGTTGATTAATAAACAACAATCGAATAATTTTACATCTCCAAGCACATTAATATTGCAAAATGATTCGTTAATTCCAGTCTAATCAGCGTAAGGGGTCGTCAATTCTACGTATATAAATGAAACAATTCGTTGGTTGACATTGGCTCTCGTTCCACAAGACTGCGTACATTTAGGTAAATTTTGTTTAAGCAGTTTCTCAATGAATAAGAGATCAATCGAGGTCCACGAGCAATTGATGCCAAACGAAAGTTGCTTTGGTTTGGAGCAGAGAATCTGATAGCGAAATTGAATATCTTTCTAGATCATTAAGCTTGAAGAATTCGTGATTAGCTTGAACTGTCTCTTATAGATACAACCTAGGAATTTGTAAAATAAATTATACAAATAAGAAATCTGACGAGATAGACTTAACCTTTTAAATCATTAAGTCTTAAGATTTTAGTAACAACATAATTCTTTTATTTTACCTCATAAATATGACTCCTAATATTTTGGATTAATGATCTCAAATAAAAATTTGATAGTATTGTTATACTAGTATATATATTTTGAATGAATCAATGTTACTTGACACACTATAAAAGCATTATCTTCAATGAATTGTTTGATTATTATGTACATAGTTGCTTATGTAGTTTCTCAGGATCTATCTATACATACATATATACAAATCTATGGATGGACTATTTCCCACAGAAATAATTCAGCAATGCTGCTTCTTTTTATTCTAGAAAATCCACATAACGTTTTAAGTCTTATATTTTATTACTAATAACATTGTAGCATTTAAATTACTTTCAGTATTAGCTTTACAACCTAGCATAATACTTTTATATTCCTCTTCACCACAAAGTAACATTTTTTAGGAAATTTGTCAACAAATAGAAGAATCAGATATATTTTACATTTGTTTTCAAATAGTCTTATCTTTATATGAAGTATTTCAACTATTTGTTGGCTAAAAAAAAACTCAACCTACATAAGTAAATCATATTTCCTTTCACTTTGTTTAAATGACTATTAGATGATAAATAATTGGATGAAAAAATCAATATATCTGGGAATGAATTTATTTATATGAAAAAATCCTCTGCTATGTATATCAATAATTTTGCATGTAATTAAAAGAAATTAAACGTAGAGATGTTTGAATTGCTTGTGAAACATGTACAATGTGCAACTTTTACATCCATAAAAACCGGTAAGATAAAAGCATGCGAACTTACTCCATAAATTTCACGTTTAGCTCGTGCTAAATGACAACTTTGTATTTGGTCGCGATAATTTATGCGTGTGGGTCATTAATAATATCATACGAAGCTTCTTAAGTTTTTTATTTTAATATATTGCTTAGTGAAGAAATATAAAGTTAAAAACAATATTAACTACGAGACGATCTAAATTTAAATATAGGTTGTAGATTTAAAAATTTAATAATTTAGTGGAAAAATCTAAGTTTAGATACCGCGAGTTTGAAAAAGATTTGTATCTGATAAGAGTCTTAAATTTAATGAATGATGTGTTCCTGCTACTGATAAATTTTCTATAGATATATCAATTAAGATAAAGAAAGAAAAAATGCACCAAACAATGCACGAATTGTTGGGTATAAATATGTTACAGATAGGCGTTTGTAATCTTGATAAAATATTTGATGTGTTAATTAAACACTTCACTTCAGATTGTGAAGTTCAAAGTACGCGAATAATAAATCGTGGTTGCGTTCAACTGACCTCCGCGAATTTATTGATTTTGACTCAATATACTCTCAATATGCTTCAATATTTGTTCTATATGAATTTGAAATTAATAAAATCTTTTTTGTTTCTTAATATTTAAAGATTCATGGATTTTACACAATTGTTTAGTAAAAAAAAAAGTTAAAATAACTGCATATCGATACACTACGTTACTTTAGTTTGTGTTAGTATGATATTCGAGTATCAATTTTCCGTTGGTAACACTGAAAAGAACAGCTGTTTGCACATCAATCCGTTTAAATACATTTACCATGCGATAACCTTTACATTGGCTACATTAGCAATCAGCAAACTTCGAAACAACGTGAAACATTAATTGTCGATATTGTTGATCGTAAAATGGCATTCTGTAATTACACTTAACACTTTTATTATTATATGAACTTTAAATAAAAATTGACAAATATCAATATATCAATTTTCAACTTCTTACTAAAATTCAGTTATCATATTATAAAACAAAAATAATTTCGATCATAATTACGTGTTTAAAAGCTATGTGAAAATGTTATTGTTGTGTCACTAAAAGCATACAACGAGGTTGGCTACACTGACAAGCGTTAGGTCGAATTTCAATGTGTAGATTAAGAATGCTTCCGGATAGTGGCTCCACGTCGCTTTCACAAGCAACTAAATATTATAATAGTAAGCAATTGAGATCTCTTTCAATATTGGCAAAAATATTTCAAAAATAACATATCAAACAAAAAGTAGTTATTTATCTCATATTCCACCCAAATTTATAACTATCATTCATAAAAATGTTGATCGTAGGAAGAGCAATAAAAATACTAATCAAAAAACAAAATTATGAAAAATACGAGAATTCCCTTAAATGGAATTCTTACTCGTTTCTATTAGTTTTATTAAATTTTATTAAATCAAACGAGAAAAAAAATATTCAATTATGTTTACTTGTCTAGAATTATCACTTTTTATTACAATTGGTATATTCAATGTATTATTTCTAACTTTATACTGAATTTATCGTACATCGATGAGCAGAAAAATAAGTATTTTAAGTGTAGTAAAAAATGTAAAATTTCACGAAAATCGGAGCAATTGAATGTAGACACAGAACAGACAGAAGAGACGACAAGAGCCTGCGCAGAATGCCAGGACCGTATACATAAGAATAAGAACCTGTCACATGCGCTATCCAAATAACAAAACATTTATTTTGACATTTCTGCAAAGACAAATCATGAAAATCATAAATGGTAGTTCCATTAAAAATCTTACAGTATCTTGATCAACGATCAGTATATTTTCACATGCTTTCAATTAATAAGAAAAAATAATAGGAATAATATTTTAAATACATTTATCCGATTACATTTCAGAGGAGATGGTACTCAATGAGCTAACAGTAATGATATTCATGACTATAATATAATAGATATGTTACTCAGACCATGTGGTTTGAAATACTTTATTCTTGATTTTTCAGTATCAACTCAAACTATTCTAAGTGTTACAAGTACTATAAAGAATAGTATAAAAGTAATAGATTAATAAAAACTGTAACAACAAAATCATGTAATAGAAATATATATTTATTCCAATGAACGCCATTAACGTATTACCGGCAACTAGTATGTACCTACTCGTGACAATCGTCAATTCGATCCATTATTATTTAAATACTATCGACAGATACTGCGGATTTTTATGCATTTATGGAAAATTTAACGATTCAAACATACGCAGAATGCGAACGCAATGCAAAAATGTATAAAATATCCAAAATGGAGTACTGGTTTTGATAGACAAAACACATTTCTGCTTAGGTTCTCTTTCTTTAATAGTGTTTAATTTGTATAATATCCACAACCTACTGAATAACAATGATATTGCGGATTATCATGCAATTATAGGAAATATGAAAGCGCAAAATTGCAGAGAATGCACATAATATGTAACAGTATATAAGGTATCCATATAGTGCTTTTTATAATACTAAAGTTATAACAGTTACTATACCTAGTAAAACAGTTTTCTATCTAGTTACTATTTTCTTAATTATGGTCTCAAAATTATGAGTTTGCATAAAAACCCACACTCCATCAATAATTGAAAGCAAAAAAAATAACCAAAATGAACGTATTCTAAACTATTTCAGACGAATTCTCCTCGGTTACAAAGCACGATAGACTCTGTCGAGGGAGAGAAAAAAGGAAGGAAGGAAGAAAAGAAGCAATACGCGAAGACGGCCGAGAGAAGTTGAGTGGGGGAGAAAAAGAGGAGACTGGGTGGGGCAGCAGACGCCCCGCGGCAAACTGTCAAACTACGCCGGTTCCGCAAGGTTCGTGGCCATCGGCCGTCCCCATGGTAATGCTACGTTTTCCAAGAGCATGTACACACAAGTAAATATGCACGCACACCGACACGAACGCGAAGCATGAAGGGTTCGATGCGGAAAACCGACCGATACGAATTGATTTTGAATATAACTAAATACCCGAGTAAAATGAAATAAAATGACAGAAAATATCGTTGGATTTCATTCGACTTACCATCATTTTGTAGTTGAGCTTTCTTGGCGCGGCTACGTTTTCCATTCTCACAGACATATTAGCGGTTTTATCGCTCGTGGCGCCCGCTCGAAACGATACGCTGTGCCGTTGTCCTATTATTACGGGTAATGCGTGTGTCTCTCCTCTCTCTTCTCTTATTTCCTACTTGTAGGTCGTTGCTGGTTTTTTCAGGCTGGTGTTGTCCGGCCGTTAAAGCAGCGTCACCCGCGGATTTACGATATCTCTTCGACACAGGTCAAATGCAAGTAAAGAACCAACACAGCACGGTCACGAAACGAATTTGCACTCCGATCGGCCGATAAACCGGGGTGGAGCGGAGGCAGAAAAAGAGTGAGGAAGGAAGAGAGAGATGATGAATATAAGTGTGGGTGAGACGCTTCGTAGAACGAAGAGGGTTGTAGGGGAGGGGGTAGAACCTAGAACGAAGTACAGTATGTATGGTTATGGACGCGAAGGGACAGCAATAAAGTCAAAGTCAGTCGGTATAGTTTTAATACCGACAAAACCCGATGGGACAAGCGCAACAATAAATCACTTTGCAGAAAAGAAAGAGAAGGAAAAAAATAAAAAGAAGACGGTAGGACAATCTGGATAGAGAAAGAGAAAGAAAAAAAAGAGAGGGAAGAGAAAACGAGAGCTGAGGGGTTGAGACGAGAGGAAGAGCCAGAGGAGAAAAAGAGAAAGAGGGACGTGGTGTGTGCGGCTTTCTGTTGCAATGACCGAATGTACACGCGGTACTACGTAAATGTAGCCAAAGGATGGAGTGAGGAAGAGCGAGAAAGATGAGGAAAGAAGGGGGTAGAGAGCCTGAACCGATGGCGATATGAGACGGATGTCGAGTGTCAAGAGGGTGTGTCGGCTTATACACTTCACTACTATTATCGGTCGAACACTTTTCTCCACGTCGTAATTCGTTATTAAAATACGCACCACACCGAGAGAATCAGTTAGGCTACACCGAGAACTAAGACAACGAGCAGGAGAGACTACGCGAGATTATCACCTATTTCGGTGTCGTTTTCAACCAACAGTGACTGCTGTTGCGGTACGATCGTTCTTATCCACGTCGTTGCCGTCTTCGTCGAAATTGTTCCCTTTATCGTTGTCCTCGTCGCTTCGGTCACTGTCTTGCTTAAGTCCTTATCTTAGATCCTTCGCTTATGTATCTTTTCAATCACACCGTCTTCTTCCTTTATCCTTATTCCTCCTCTTCGTTTTTCTTTTTTTCTCCTTCTTCTTTCGCACTTAGATCTTCCAGTTATCGCGAAAATCTTTCTATCTTTTTTCGTACTTTCCGTCGTCGTCTTCTCGTCCGTTATATATCGCGCGTGTGGCCTCGCACCTTTTTAATATCGTACAAATTCCACGAAGCACTACTAATACAGCATGTTACAAAAATAGAGTTTGTGTTCCCTTAAATAAAATAAATGTACAATTAATTTTTACTTGTGGTTAGGAAACATTTAATGTAAGTGTTGTCTTGTAGGTAGAGTCTAAGCTACTGCCCGGCGAGGTTCGCCCATCTTGCCCGAAACTAAGGAGAGTCGCCGCTTGGAGGCGCTATGCACGCCACCACCAACGGTGGGGCTCCGGCGGCCGCACCTGTCTGCACGACCGCCACTCAACACACATTCACGTATCAGCACGTATACGAGCGATATCTTACGAGTTCGTTGAGCGCGACAAAGAGATAACCAATGTACCAATCGTCCGTCCAATAAAGACAGGGAAACTACAGCCTAAACGAATGACGTAGAGGAGAGAGGGCTATGATCACCGCGGTTTTCTTGATGAGTTTCAGCGTGGCGCAGTTGGCAAGCATGCGAATGAACGAGTGGCGAAAGCTCGACGGAGACCGCTAGCAACAGCGCCCCGCGAAAGACGAAGAGCGATAACGAAGCACGATACAAGGGAAGAGAATGAAAAAGGAAGAGAGAGAAAACGGACGACAGACAGTGGCGGGTGGTTTACTCACCCCCGTATACGCGACCCTTCGCGATACGGCAATAAACATGTGTGCCATATGCCCTCTTATGTAGAAATCTACCTGAGATAGAGTACCGACCGACTCTTCTCTTCTTGTTCACCGACCATTTACTAAAGGAGAAAAACCGGTAGATATTAGGATCTCTCTCTTTCTTTTCATAGGATGAGAGATCGATTCTTTCGGCCCTTTCGTTAATGCCCGACGAGCTTCTTTCGCACCTTCCCGCGAGAGACTCGCGTTATCGATCGTGGAACGACCTCACTCACTTCTCCTACTCCCTCGAGGTCAGGAGACGAGATTTTCCCCTAGCTTTTTTCCCCTCTTTTCAACAGCAAATCGCGGTAATTTCCTTTGCGGTCATCGACATTTCTCATTCACCGAGATGCTGCCTAGACAAATGCCGCGGTAACGTTCGATGAGGATCAATCTGGAAAGCAACGCGTATGGTGGTTTCAATCGATCTTTCACTTGCACTCTTCACTATTTACTTCCATTATGATGTTCGAGCGAAATTCTCTTTCTGGTTACCGCCTGTTGGCCATAGCTCCGTACTACTCACAGATGCCATCTACACTTCCAATTCTAGATTCTCGATCAGTGGCGTAGCAATTGGAAAACTCGATTCGATCGGTTTTGTACATATATCCTATTTCGTCACCTACACAACTACGTAGCCATGTAAATCGAATGGATAAGTTATGATTATAGGATCGTGTGCAATTTCTAAAATACATCGTAATGAAGAAAGTATGCGTAAACCAGATTTGTGTAGCAATTATGTTGTTACTAAATTTATCATGCAGATCTACAATGGCAAGAAAGCATGTATTATCAAAACGTTACTTTCGGTAATAACAATATTGATTTTATATACGTCAAACAGATGTCCGAACATACGCTTTTATTTCGCGAAAGCCTTGAAAAAACTGCAAGAATCTTTCCATTCGTATCAGTACAACTTGCACGAGTAATAAGTCATTTTGATATAACTACTTAAAAATGTACTACTTACCAATCATTTTGTGATTTCTCTAATAAATAAATAAACCGTGCCAAAGGCATGCATATAACGTGTCTTCGAAATCCATTGTCAAGTGTTCCGAACATAAAACTACGCCATTTTTAGTAAGAAATAAATATAATATTATACGTTTATATAAATTATGAGTCGTTTAAAGCCATAAATCATGAATCATTTGAGCTATATAAGAAACGGTATATAAATAATCTTGTATATAAATTTTCTTAAGATATATAAAGCATAGATTAGAATATGTATTTCTGTACTTACAGTACTTCCGGTACTTACAGTAATTTCACTATTAGCACACATAACGCATCGACCCTTCGTCTCGCATAATGGTATGGATCCTAACTAATAGCACTCTTCGTTGTCCAAACGAAACCGAGGATCGATAAATCAGTAACTACATAATTCTTTTACCTCTAAATTGTTGGCAGATTAAGCCCAGATTCTGTAGAGCACTTACAAGGGGCTAAGACCTGGGGATTTATGTAGTCATTACCATCGACTGGCCGTTTACCTGAATTTGCTTGCCTGCCTGTCTGCCTGTCAACCATATACAGCTTCTTCAATTTTGAAAAAAGCAGGCCACTGTGTTTTGACCGGTGTCTTTTCTTATATCTCTCCTTCTCTTTCCTTCTCATTCATGACGAAGTCACGGACAAGGTCAAGGCCGTTGGCCTTCATTTCTCGACATCCTCCACAACCTCCTACGAACTATCTCTCTTTGTCTCTCTTGTATATTCTTTCTAATCTTACACATTTACCTTGATACATAAGTCTAATGAATATTTATGACATCGTAACTTTTCTATCGAGGTAGCTCAGTCGATACATTCAACTTGTATTATTTGTCCAAGGGTTTATTTCTAGGGTTTGTCCAAGGATTTTTTGTCTTTTTTTCATTTTCAGTGCTAACTATACCCTCTCTTGTATCGTTACTTTTCCCTTCTGGCCTGGCCATTTTCCATCTTTGATTTCACAGGCCCTGCCACGGCGAGTCGCCTTCAGAGAAAGAGGAAGGGACTGAAACAAAAATGTCTCTTGTAGAATGAACGATCTCACCTGGTCGACTCGTTCTACTACGCGTGGAATTGCACGGAGATGAGAGGACGGCAGCCACTCAGACATTCCGTTCCTCGTACGAACAGGTTTCCTACCGATTGCAGAAAAAAACTACTTAGACTCAAGTAAGCTAAACAAAGTTATTCGCGAAGAATCGATACACCCGATTTCGGTATGGAGAGAAAGAAATCTGTAAGCAATCTACAACAACGGTTACAAAAAGTCTTGACACGATATTGTATTTGATATAGTATTTACGTACTAATTAATTAGATTCAAGTATATTAAATATCGTATCATTTGCAAATACTTTCATGTGATTACAAAAATTTGATACTAGAATATAAAATATAGAATCTAATGTAAAAACGTTTCATTAGAAGACAGATATGTGCCAATACTCGTTGCAATAGCTATACTTTGCATTTTCTATAATTGAAACGCTTTGACTGTATGGGATAAATACATATGTCTATGATAATATTAAAAAATGAAAAATTAATTTTTGTCATATATATAAAATTTTAATTCTGTATATACGATTATCTTTTGGAAAGAGTGTTCTTAAATTATATTAACTTTTTTTATTCGCTTTTGTAGATAATTGTTGAAAGTATGCTGAACCACATGGGAACTCGACGATCGTGCTACGAAAAGGCCGAAAGTGATAGTCCCGAAAGACCGTATCAATGCTGATTAAAAATCGTCGTTTCCACGCATGCGTCACTCTTAACCACTATCAGTCTTATTCGCCGAAACTATAAATGGACGAATATGATATATAAGAATGATTATTTTTAAAATACTTTTTAGATAACTTAGAATGTACATTGAAATATTATTTGATAACCATATGATTCGGTAACATGTATTTATTTGATATATAAAATTATATATATATATATATATATATATATATATATATATATATATATATATATATATATATCTTTTATAAATACTGCGTGAAATGGTATCGAAAAAGATGGTTAGACGAGATATTCGAATATCATGGTAAGAAATTCCACGATGTACGCCAAAATTCCCTAGGGGCACTTGGGTCAACAGGAAGTCAAGGCCACGCGGTCAATTGCCCCGCGATCCGTCGCCGTTATAAATAGATACGAGCGGCCGGTATCTACGCATCTATTTGCACGCATGCTGTAAAATCCGAATCGGAGTTATTCCGACCGAAGTATAGATGGTTTTTGCTTTCCCTGGACTTTTTTCCTAGCGCGTCTCAGAAACCTCCCATTGATAAAGTGGCACGTAATGAATGTATCGATCGTTGAATCCCCTAACGCTCTAACTGTTTATTCCTATTAATACCAGTTTAATGAAAGAAATGAGTTTCTTTCAGATATCCCTTTATAAATACGGCCGTCGCCATTCTAAATAAAGGACACAAGAGAAATGGAGAATCGTGGGCCTTTGGTTTCTACATAAGTTAATAAATTGAATAGTCCCAGAATAAAATAAAGCAAGGGTTGAAGACAAGCAAAAGATCATCTACTTATTGTTAAAGAAATTGAAAGTCTTTCTCTCAATTTTTATATTTTAGTACATTCACTCTGGATCACTGATTATATATAACTAGGAAAAACTTGTAAAATATGAAATACAAGAGTAATCTATAGTTTCTTAGACTTTTGACATTATTAAAGAAATAACTCACAGTTAATTTGTCATTTAATGCTCTTCTGAATTCCGCCTCTATTATCTTTGCTTTATAATACTTGTTTCCGAAAAATGCATCGCATGATTTCCTCTATATCCTACAAACAAGCGAGTTCTTTCGAAAAAAAGGGCAGCATAATTATCCGACATTCAGAATGTTGTGCTCCGCTAGTATGTATCAACACACAAAGATACGTTGTTGTAATGAAATGTCAGATATTATCACAATACAGAGAGATCGTGCAGAAGGAAACAGTTCCTATGAAACAAGAAGAGTACTTATTGATCCGGTAGGTGGTGGATGTAGCGAGCATGGCTTATAAATGCCATCCGCTACGAAAACTATATATAACCGATGCCAATACTCTCTTTGACGTGGAATTATTATGCAAGCCAATTCTTTACGAGTAGGGTCGTCAAATAATTCAATGAAACAAATCAATTAACGATACGGTCTGTTTTATATTCTTAGACGTCGGAAAACGCAAAAGTTGATAGCAGGATGAATTATCTAGAACCAGTGATTTGGTATAATCCTTTGAAATTCTTAAATGTAATACGTACATATATTAATGGAGCACCTTAATACTAAACAGGCTCTAATTTTTTATTTTTTCCTCTAATTATGTTGACATGTATTTTTTATCTTATGACTCTTTGTTTTATTTTTCTTTCATTTTTAATAAATATTTAAAATTTTTTCTGACCGGCCTTCAATACGTTTTGATAAAAGATACAGCTTCGCGGATAAATTCAAGGGGAATAACCCTGTACCACCCTATACCGGCAGAATATATAATCTCGAGGTCATTGCCCGAGCGATCTTTGGGGGTTCCACCATGCCTGAAACGAGGGTGAGGTAACTCGGAATACTGGGCAGATATCGACCACTTTCCCCTAAAAGCTAAAATGCAAGGATGCAATTAAATATCTTTACACGTCCCATTTATAAAATACATAAAAACCAATTTAACACAAATTTACAAAAAATATTAATAACTAACTAATTACCTCAATATCCGTAGACATTAGCATCATTTAATATCCTGATCCTGGTAGACACCTTCATCACCTTATATTAAAAGTAATTCAATTTCTTTTTTCTATTAATTCAAATTTTAATTCAGATGTATTCTTCTCTTGTTTTAAGTGTGACAGGTGGATGTTAAAGAAATTATTGCTAGTCACGGACGAGCTGAAACTTGAATTTTTACCAGAAGGTTACCGACATGACTAGTCCTCCATTTTTCGTTCATTAATTAGATTCTGCAGAGAGCGGTCCCAAATCCCCACCGGCCCACCGGGAATTTCCCAAATTCCTCGATGGCCAATCCGCCCCTGTTGTGTTAGATATAACGACATGCACAATACAACTATTTAATTCTAATTAAATTACATTATTTATATTTTATTGATTATAATAATATCAATGATAATATAGAGAAAGTATGAAAATATGCTTTATGATCTTCAATTCGGTAGAAGTGGATCTTCCAATTTAGAAATCGCAAATCAGACCGCAAGATTAATCGGTGCAGTGATATTTGTCAGTTCCTCTTGTCTTTTCGGCAACTGTACACGATGTCTGTGTGCAAGGACGAGGATTCGATCTTTTTCAACGTATCAAACGGTCGAAGGAAGAGGGAAAAAAATAGAAGAAGGAGGAAGAAAATCGAAGAACTGTCTTATGGGTAGGAGGGAGAGATAGAATAAGGGTTATTCAATGGGTGGCCGTGCCTTTTGGGGCAGTGGCCCTTGCTGCGATGCCTCCGAGGGTGAGAAGGGGCAGACGAGGACCTACGCGTTATTGAGCGGGCATTTCCCACAAAGCGCAGACGAGGGCAACCACCCCGTAGCGCTGCGGCGCTCAGAGTTCTCTACTCACTCTTCCTTCTCTCTCTCTCTCTCTCTCACACGTTCTCTGTCTCCCTTGCCATCCCCTTTTTCCTGTTTCTCTGTTCGCTCGATCTCTATCCGATCTCTGCATCTCTCCCTGCCTTATCCACATTTTTATCTTTTTCTGTCGCCTTCTTTTTCTGCCTCCCTCCTTCTCGCAGTCTCCTCTCATTTTTTCTCTATATCCCTTTCTACTTTGGTACGTATACATACACACATACCATATATAATATATATATTATTTGTATATATTATTATACTATGTATATATATGTATATATATATATACATATTTCGATATTACACATTCTTGTTCTGTTAACATAGAGACCCTTCGTTCCTGCAAATTTCTTGATATCAATAGGCGCTTTCGAGTTTAGTGCGCGCGTTAAATTTATCGAACACAATGCTCGTGAGCTCATCTAAAAAAGAGGCGATGAAAACCAAGGAACATATGTACTTTGTCGCTCTATTTCGTTTTCCTTTTTCTTTCGGATCCTGAAACTAATTATAAACATAATAGAAAACAGTAAAAAAAAATTATATTATGTTTAAATATATAAAATTAAAGAAATTTTCTTTCTTTTACTAGTGTATACTTGTGTATGATAATTCTGTTTGAAGAGAGAGATAGTTTATTAGGGTAGTTTTAGTTTGTTAGATTCGTGTTTGTTTCTCCTTTGGATTAATTTCTCAATTTTAAGCCATCTTCAAATTTTGAGGGAATTCTATATGAAAAAATGTCATTTTTCCTCCCGTCGTTTTTATTCCTACCTTTTAGTCTTTGTCTCCATCGTTCTTCGTTTATCCTTTTGTTCTCGCGTAGCTTTCTCTGCGCATGTTTTTCATTCGCGCTTTGTCTCCGCAAATCCGTCCGCTTTCCGTTTTCACGCTAAGAGGCTGTACGATCCTAAAGTACCCTGTGATAATATTGCGAAAATTACTTTTAATTACATTCCATTTTCTCTCACTTTATGTACCGTTATAGATAGAATACTTATCTGGCTGCTTATAGTTATTGCTACATGAATTGCATTTTTTTCAAAATAATACATGTTTGGTTATTTCTCCATTTTCACTTGATACTTTACCTTGACTTCTATACACTTTAGATATACTAATAGAAAACATTTTTTATTAATATGTTACGAAAAGATCTTCTTATATTCATACCTTGAAAGTGTATTAATTTATGTTATACATCTATTTCATAATATTTTCATTTTTTGTCGCCTGTTGTGAAAAAAATCTGTTACAAAAAGTTTTGATTTTCTGTACTTCAAGCTTTTTTCAAGTCGGCTGAAATCGATGAGTACTAACCCCCGTGAAAACATGAGGGAAAGAGAAATGGATGTATCGATCTCACCTCTAGGGACTTGGTGGGATTAGGACATCACGGTAGCCACCCACGACGAGCCATGAAGCACCATGCAGTAGCGGAAGACGCAACTTGTAGTCCCTTAGCAACGTGTTATGAATCTGAGATACATAATTTCAGATAACTTTACATATTTCAATTAATTTCTTTTTAAATATATAGTTAAATTATTTTTATCTTTTTAAATCTATTATTACTAATAAATTTCCTAATTAATTACCATACTTTAGATATCCACCAACAACTACCTTTAAAAGTAAATACATATATATATTAAATATAACTTCGTTTAAATAGTTAAAATGAAAAATGGTAAAAAATTTGAAATCCGTTTAGTATATTAGATCATATAAATAATTTTATTATTGAAATATTAATTGTTAGTACCTTGCATTATAATTTAAATATGTGATATTTTCGTATCGAAAACTACTGTATATAATATATACAGTTTTTATACATTTTAAAATAATATTGATTTTCAGATGGAAAAAGACAAACGTACGCCTCGTCCCTGTGGTACCAATCATCCAATGACGCAATATACCACCCTCAACCTGCACCCTCTGCGTCACACCCATCCTGTTTCCGCATACCACGTGCCCTCAACCTATATCTGTCTCCTAGGTCGTTGATCTGTAAAGGTCCTATTGCACATACAGTGTAAATTTACAGTATTTATTACAATTTATAAGGAAATAACCAATAAATAGCCCAGAGCAATTGGTATAAAAATGATCGCATTCTATTTATGTATGTCAATTTTGTTACGAATAACAATTATAATACTTCGTAAAATATCTGTAGTTTGCTCTCGTAAGATTGTTAAATTTTATTTAGTAATATATTTGATTAAAATAAATATATAATAACTATTATTTCACCAATTTGTTATTTTACATCATGATTTGTTAAGTTTTTGATTTCTTGTTTAACATACATATCATCCTCTTATATAGTGCATATGTACGTTGCATCTATGCTCTGCAGAAACACGTGATACAAAAATGGAAGAAAGTATACCAAAATTACAACAAAATGAATTAAATGATAAAAGACCACAATTTGGTAACAGAGTCCTCTCCAGCGGTGACAATATATTTCAACATAACGCGTGGTACTTATATATGTTTAATGTTTAATAAAGAAAATTATAAAATTGGGTTATTGAAATCCTAACCTATAAAATATAGTTTTCTCAAATTGAATTGTTTTTACACACTGAAAACATCAATTTTCATTAAAGAAAGAATTAATTTATTATATTATAGACTTATTATATTTCTTTAACTATGATACATTATCATTTTACAATATATTATTTAAAGGGATAATGTTGTGTGGGATGAGGAGCAGCGAAAGTTAGCTCAATTAAAAGTGAATGAAAATTCGACCATAATTTTATCAGATGAAAGAATTCAGGAATATGAGAGCAAAGCTGATAAATATTGGAATAAGTTTTATGGAATACATGAAAATAAGTACATATATGAGTTAACTGTAAATTCTGCAATTTCTTTAAACAGTGCATATAAGATGAAGAGTTTTACTTTAATGTTGCAGATTTTTCAAAGATAGACACTGGTTATTTACAGAATTTCCCGAGCTAGCTGCTGATATTGTAAAGCAAAATGTTAAACAACCTCTGAGATCTACAACTGAAAACACAAATGAAAATAACCAAGGATCTCATATAAAGATTCTTGATTTACCTAGTAAGAAGGGAAATAAAATTCTAGAAATTGGTTGTGGAGTAGGAAACACAGTATTTCCAATACTTTTGTATAATAAGGATCCAAACTTATTTGTATATTGTTGTGATTTTTCTGATAAAGCAATAGATATATTAAAGCAGAATTCTTCTTATGACACATCCAGGTACAGTCTTATATCTTAATATAACATATTATGGCAATCATACATAAGTAACATATTACTTATATTCCATTTAAAGATGCAAAGCATTTGTTCTTGATGTAATACAAGAGAAATGGGAAACTCCTTTTGCACCAGAAAGTTTGGATATTATAGTGCTGATATTTGTCCTTTCAGCTATACATCCTGAAAAGTAAATATTTAATTAAACATTTATATATGTTCATATAGCTGGAATTACAAGTTACATAATTACATCTTATTTCTCCAGAATGAAGCATGTTATACAACAAGTACATAAGTATTTAAAACCAGGTGGATTAGTTTTATTTCGAGATTATGGAAGATATGATTTAGCTCAATTAAGATTTAAGAAGGGCAGTTGTCTTGCAGAAAATTTTTATCTTCGAGGTGATGGGACCAGAGTATATTTTTTTACCCAAGGTATTTTGTTTAATAATGGAAGATAAATAAAAATAATGAATAAATAAAATATCTACTTACAGAAGAAATCAGGACCCTGTTTACAAGTTGTGGTTTCACAGAAGAGCAGAATCTTGTAGATAGAAGATTACAAATTAATAGAGGGAAGCAACTTAAAATGTACAGAGTATGGATTCAAGGAAAATATAGAAAATAAATAAAAAATTATGTTAAAATAACTGTATTTCATTTTTCTTCAACATATTACAGTACAAAAACGTCCATAGAACAATTAGAGGGAATTTTTTAATATTTTTAAAATATTTTTTGTTAAAATATTGATTATATTTTTGATTATATGAACAATTTGAAATCATTAAATATGAAAAATGAATAAAGCTTTTATTAAGAAATATTTCATGCTTTTTCTATAATACCGGAGATTTCTCTCGAATAGTACTATAGTATATTTATGCTAATAAAACGAAAATAATGAAATTATAGTTCAAAAAAATAAAGATATATTGGTAACACTGCTGCACTATTAGCACATAAACATGGCGTTGACCGTCATCGTTCTGGTTTAGACAGAAACAAATCGTTCCTGTATTTTAGTACTAAACTTTTTAATTTAAATCGACAAAAAATAGAACAACATGGGAAATGCTGACACAAAGTTAAATTTTCGAAAAGCAGTTGTACAATTAACATCAAAGACACAGGTAAAAGCTATTGTTTATTATTTCATTGAGCAGCATATGATATATTTGACATTTTGATGCATTGAAATATATACAACTTTTTTTGCTATTTGCATAACATTCAATTAAAATTAATAACTTGTTTTCTATAAAATAAATTAAATTTTACGTGAGACTGTTTAACGAATTACAATTTACTACTTAGGTTAAAAAAAGTACATTTTTATTTTTTAATTATAGGTGATTGATGCTTCAGATGATAATTTCTGGGATCAATTTTGGTCCGAAAACGTGACTAATGTACAAGATATTTTTACTTTAATTCCTGCACCTGAAATTCGAATACTAAGGGAAGAAGCTCCTTCTAATTTAGCCACATTGTGTTACAAAGCAGTGGAGAAATTAGTAAAAGCAGTTGATAATAGTTGTAGAACCCAGAGAGAACAACAAACTGTTTTAAACTGTTGTCGCTTGTTAACAAGATTATTACCATATATTTTTGAGGATCCTGATTGGAAGGGATTCTTTTGGTCCAGTTTACCTGGTAAAGAAGATGAAGAGAGTATACCATTGGCTCATTCGTTACTCAATGCTCTTTGTGTAAGATACATGATACATTTTATTAAAATAATAAATTTATTTTATTATTTATTAAAAGTAGTAGAAAATATTAAGAAATGTTATATTGTTATAATTCCTATTTTTATTTTAGGATTTACTATTTTGTCCTGACTTTACAGTAGCTGCGAATAGAAAATCTGGCCCTGTAAGTATTTTCTTGTCTTTTGAAAATTTTGAAAATTTCAGAGTATTACTGAAATGTTTGAAATTATTTAGGATAAAGCAGAAGAACTGCAATCTATAGATAGTTGTGAATATATTTGGGAAGCTGGTGTAGGATTTGCACATTCACCTCCTAGGTATCCAATTTTAGATTCGAACAGAACAGAATTATTAAAGTTATTACTCACTTGCTTCAGTGAAACCATGTATAATCCTCCCTTGGATTTGTCAGTGACTCCAAACAGGTGGATTCAACATTTAACTAGTTCTGAAAATAGGTAAATCGAAGTTATTATATATACTCAAATATATAAAATAAATTGGTAAAAAACCTTCCATGTTTTAACACAGACATGCTTTACCTATGTTCACGTCATTGTTGAATACAGTATGTGCATATGATCCTGTTGGACTTGGAGTGCCATACAATCATTTATTATTTACTGATTCGTTAGAACCATTAGTTGATGTTGCATTACAAATCCTTATAGTAACACTAGATCATGATACTAGTGGTGGTACTCCATTAGAAGAAGGAAGTATTGGAGATAATTTATTCATTAATTATCTGAGTCGAATTCACAGAGATGAAGGTGACATTTATTTTTATATTTAATTACATGTATTTTAAACAAATAATCGAATAAAAGCATGATTTATAACAAACTTACTTTCAGATTTTCAGTTTGTATTAAAAGGTATTACAAGATTATTAAATAATCCATTAATGCAGACGTATTTGCCAAATTCAACTAAAAAAGTACATTTCCACCAAGAATTATTGGTATTTTTTTGGAAAATGTGTGACTATAATAAGAAATTTTTATACTATGTACTAAAAAGTTCAGATGTTCTTGAAGTACTAGTACCTATATTGTATCATTTAAATGATTCGCGTGCAGATCAATGTAAATATTTATAATTCTAATAATTTACTAAATTTAAATTAGTATTTTTATTATACACAGTAATTTAATAAAATTTTGCAGCTCGTGTTGGATTAATGCATATCGGTGTATTTATTTTACTACTATTGAGTGGAGAACGTAATTTTGGTGTTAGATTAAATAAACCATATACGGCTACTGTACCTATGGATATTCCCGTTTTTACAGGTACAGTATAGTATTAATACACCTTATTTAAAAATAATATATAACTTCTAAATATACTTGCAGGTACACATGCTGATTTGTTGGTCACTGTATTTCACAAGATAATCACAACTGGACACCAAAGATTGCAGCCATTATTTGATTGTTTACTAACAATTCTAGTCAATGTGTCTCCATACCTTAAAACTCTATCAATGGTGGCTAGTACTAAGCTATTACATTTACTTGAAGCATTTAGTACTCCTTGGTTTTTATTTTCAGCACCTACCAATCATCATTTGGTATTTTTTCTTTTGGAAATCTTTAACAATATCATTCAGGTAACTTTTACATTGAATATATACATTTATATTGAAAGAAGAATTTTTAATACCTAGAGAAGGAAATTTTAACAAAGTTTATATATTATTAGTATCAATTTGATGGAAATAGTAACTTGGTTTATACTATAATACGTAAAAGGCAAGTGTTTCATGCATTAGCAAATTTACCAAGTGACTGTAATACAATCGCAAAATCTCTCAGTAAAAGACAACGACGACATGTACCCGCTAGTACATCTAATGAAAATGTCAATGAAGCAGCAATGGAAGGTTCACATCCTGCGCAACCTGCAGAACCTGGAACTTTGAAAGCAACCTTATTAGAAACACCAGGTATATTCCTTTATTTTATTATATATTATTTGAAAAACAAATTTATGAATCAATTTTGTCAAAGGTATTGAAAAAATGACTGAGAAGGAGTCTGCACATCCATTAAGTCCTTCAGTAAATATTGATGTAGGAAAACCTAATCATCAAAATAACGTGAATGCTGCAGAGGATTTAATGAATTCTACTTCTAAAAGTTCTGTTATACCGGTAAGATTACAGTGTAAATAATTAACAAATTTCTTTAACATTCATAAACTATTTACATGTTATCTTATTGATTAAATAGAAAGGCGGTATCAGAGTGGCAGAACATATGAATTCTTCTAATAATATAAATCAGTGGGTTCCTTCTAGCGAATGGGTATATCAATGGAAAAGTAAACTTCCATTACAAACTATTATGCGATTGCTTCAAGTTCTCGTACCTCAAGTTGAAAAGATATGCATTGATAAGTGAGTATAATTTACTATTTTTCTTGGTAATTTGTTGCAATAATATATATATATATTTTTTTTTATATTTTAGGGGACTTACTGATGAAAGTGAAATTTTGAAATTTTTGCAACATGGTACATTAGTTGGCTTATTACCAGTACCTCACCCTATTCTTATTAGAAGATACCAAGCAAACGCAGGAACAACTGCTTGGTTTAGAACATATATGTGGGGTGTTATATATTTAAGGAATGTCGAACCACCGATTTGGTATGATACTGATGTAAAGTTATTTGAAATCCAAAGAGTTTAAACACGATGCATATTATTAAGTAAATTATTATTAGCTTTAGCACTGAAATTTCTATATTATTCTTACATGAGGTATCATTCCTTAATATAAAAGAAGAAATCTCAGTGATCTATACTTATTATAAATTGCACCAAGTGATAAAGAACTTTACGACTTTATTAAATAATGAATGACATTTTTACAAGTGTAGTCTTTCGTACAATTCTATTACACAGAGTTACAGAACTGATTTTACAAATATTGATTGTGAGAAACTGTTATGGTATTATAATTCTCAACTTTCACTAATAAATATGTAAATATTTGCGACTGTGTAAGTGCCTTCACAGATGTAAATGACAAATCATTAAATCGAATTGACATCTATTTAATTAGTAACGTAGTTTCTCATATTTTAAAACTATTTTTAGTCTAAACTATTTTATTTCATTAACTTGATATTTTTAGTAAAAAAGCACTATTCAATTGCTTGTTTGACATCGCTAAAGATAATGTAATAATGTATTTATTAAGAGTAAATGAAATTACTCTAAATAATGTAAAATGTTGGTTTTGTATGTCTGTGTAGTAGTCACGAAATTTTTGAAAGACAACTTGATAATTCACGCTTTGCAATGCATAATATGTTATTTGAAGTTAACAAATCTTTATCCTGTCTGGTATATTTTTATTTTTTGATGGTACAAAATCAAGTATATCATATATTTTGCATGTAAAAACAAATGAATTTATTTTTACATTGTAAATGCATTAATAATCTCAATTTCTTAGATTTATAGCATTTCAAAATAAGATAATAAGTTCCTTTTTATTTATATTTCTCTCATATTTTAAATTATCTATAGTTTCAAATTATAAAAATTCTCTAATCTTATAATGTAAAATATATTTATTTGTTAAATTTTAGAAATGAAATAGAATTTTTATAATGACATTTTTTATATTTACATCAAAGCAATTGATTAAAAAATTAATATGATTTTATTTAGTAAATGCGTATATAGTATGTATATATATATTAAGTATTATATATTATTATTTATATATGTATTATATATATAATTTTATCTTTTATTTCAACTTGAAGTATTTAATATAATGATTTATTAATGATATCATTTTTCTTGAAAATATTTTGCTTTAATTACATATAAAGAAGCCAGAAAGATGGTATAAAGATGACATTATTTAAAATTTAGAGGCGTTTTTATGCTTTTTATATTTTTACTCATGTACATCATTTATGTATTGGTGCAATTACATGGTTGTACTTTAAGATTAAATTATATTTATTTTAATGTGTAATAAAATGATATAATAAAATATTTAGCCATATTATGCATACAAAATAAGCACCTACACTTAATTATTATGTGACAACTCTATGCAAGTGTAGTGTATTTAGAAATTTGTAACACATTTGGTATACTAAATTGAAGAAATAATAAAACAAAAGAATTGAATAATACTTTCCTTGATTTAAGCTACATTTTAATATGCGGAAACATAGCTTAAAAGTCATTGTTAGTTGTAACTATTAGTTATGATATTCTATGTGATGATATATATTATATAAGTTTATTTCAAATATAAAGCAAAGTTATTGCATAAAGAGTTTCAATATTGACAAAGAAAAATTATATAAAATTATATACATATATATGTATATTAAGTTTGTGTCATAGCCAAAAATTTTGGAGCATGAAAAAATTATGCGTGTATGTACGTACACACTTATCTATATTATGTACAATTATGTAATATTAAGTATTATAAAACACATACTATACTTAACCTATGCTTTTTAAAATTATTATACAATAGAGTTGTTGTACTTTAATTTATAGTAAAAGATTTTAGATTTATTTCAAACTTGATAGATTATGGAAAAAGTGAAGAGTTTATATACCTAGTATGACTCTGTGCTTGTTTTCTATAAATTAACTTAAGTTTCAATTTTATTTTATTGCATAAATAGTGGTTTCACTTTGTAAATAAATACATATATTAATCCAACGTGAATTGCAATTTTATCGTAATACATCGGTTTCTCTTATGTTTATATTTTATAATGAAAAATTTCTTTAAAGGTGAAGAAACGTTACTCATTTTCTACAGCAAATCATTTTGTATATTTGTATTTCGCTTAAATAAACTTATTCGAGTATAAAAAAGGAAAATATATATTAGTACTGCATTAAACATAAAGTATCGCGAACATCAGTTGTACTTTCTGACTCACAATTAGATATTGTGTATAATGCCCACAACAGTGCCTCTTATGTTTCTTTAAGTTGCAAATGTTACCATGGGCGACATTGATGTTACATTACTATTTTGTATCACAGATGTAAAGTTTTCCTAGTCTAGAAAATTTGTTAATATCTTCATTAACTTTTCCTCATTTCTTTGTTTGCACAAATCAAAAGCTCAGAAATGAAATATTTATAGTTAATGATGCACTTTTGATAATATTGTGTATCAATGTTTTATGTTTAGAAAATGTAGTATATGAAAAATAGTGATAGTATTTTATATAGCTTTATATTAATTTACTAATACTAATCTAATGCATAATTTTGTCATAAGATGGTGGTGGAGCTTCGTCTGATAGATTGTTCGAGGGAATCAAAATAGCAATATGATAGGGTGGTGGTGGATTCTGTCTTATTACAGAAATAGGTCTAATATTTTCATTAGGTATTGGAGTTGTACCAGTCACAGATGCAATGCGTTCCTCTTGAATTTGATGTTCTTCATGACTATTACGACGATGTCGACAACATAAAATAGAGTATAAGCATGCAAATAATAATGATGTTAATAGACCCCAAAATACGAATATTTCTATACCTTGACCCTGTTGAGAAAATGTTCAATGTTAATAATAAAGAAATGAAATTAAAACATTTACTTTATAAAAAATTTCAGCTTCAACTTACTCTATCACTGAAATAAAATTTTGCAGCAGCCACAAATCCTGTTGCAAGCACAAACGTTATCCAAACACCACACCGTAATCTGTAACTTGCAAGTTCTGCATCATTAAATTCCGAAAAATCCAAAAAGCTCCTATTTGTTCCATTTGATGTAGTATTTGATAATATCAATTGATTATTTCCAGCAGTTGTTACATTACTGTAAATAAATAAAAGCTTTAATATTTTGGCTATTGTATTCATAATAGTCCCTTAAACATCCATATTGTTCATAACAGTTTATCATTAAGGGCGAATCATTTATAAGTACTTTCTGGTGATAGACATGTATAAGTGAGTCACCCTGTATATAAGAAGAACATGTTCCTCAGAATCCTCTTAGTAGACCTTTTTCTTTAATTACTTGGAGGTGTTGTTTAGCTGAAGGTGTTGAGTAGAGCCAACTGGAAAATGTTGTGTTTCATTGTTTGATCTTATCGTTGTTCTTATCATTCTGCAAGTATTCATATTACTAGGACCAGCTGTATTTCCCATAGCATTCAGATTTTGAAATCGGTGAAGTGGAGTAACCATTTGTCTCAAATCTGCATTATATCTAGATTGATCTGTAAAAACAACAAATATAAGCATGAAAATCATTTGGTCTACTTAATGAAGAGATTAACAATTTTGTTGTTGTGTATATTAAACAATTTTCACCAAAATTTGTAGGTATCATAAGTAATAAATAAATTTATGTGTTAAAAAAAAGAAATTGAAAATATTTTCTTACTCAAGCGGGTCTTTGGCAAAGGTGTGGCGGGGTATCGGCGGCCAGTGAAACCGTAATACCTGCCCGCCGGTTTGTTAATCCAGAAATGCATACTCCGTTTGTACAGTTTTACATATTCATTGCTATTTATGAGACTTGGCCATCAACTACTATAGGAAACTGTACCACTTTCATAAAAGTCTTCACAAAAAAAATTGCGGATGGTTCTAGTTCAAGTTTCATTGCCCGTACATTTTAAATCGATGCATCGCATCAAAGCAATTCTGTTATTCATCATTCGTAAAGAAGATATTTAAAGCATTTAAAAAAATTATACATTTCTATCTTCTCTGATTAAGAACTTTAATCACGTTTAATAAACATTCTGAGAAATTCAATACAGCCACACGACAATTTGCATTCAAATCTGATTCGAATAATATACGTCAATACATAATGACTGAACTGCAGCTTGAAATTTTGTCATTGTCAATTTAAAATCAGGTGTACCAACACAGATGAAATATACATCATGGATTTGTTAGAAGAATGATACAACCAGAGAGTAGATTCCCTTTCTGATACAACTGAAGAAAATAAATTTTTCAAATGATCTATTTGAAATAAAAAATGATGAATATTAGCTGATATTACTTAATTACTTAACAATGAAAATATATTTTTTTCTTTTACATTTTCAATCATAATGATATTTTATATGTATTTATAACACACGAATAAATTAAAGAAATAACATTCAAATGTAATTTTTCAAGATAAAGATTTAGAAGTAAATTATATTTTTTATTACATATTTGTGTATCACTTCGTTCATTATTATCTCTTAATTTTTGTTATAAATGTTTTGTCTTTAATATTTCCTATTTTAAAGAAATGATAAATATGTTTAATTCATTTTCTAATTAGAAATTTTAAATTGGAATGATTTTTAATTTATGCTAACAATTAGTTAAAAGAAGTTACGCAGTTAGCTTACAATTACCAATTATATAGCGTATTGAGTTTGTGTACAAGTTGGCATGTTATCCGTATATGATTATTGCCAGACATTTGAATTGTTCTATATGTAAATATAAATTGATAGAATCGAAAATATTACTTGATGTAGTAAGAATGACGTATTAACATTTGTAAATAATACTGATAAATTAATTTACAGTAGTTCATTCACGTGAATGTTCAAATCTAACCTATTAGACCCTTTATAATCTCAGTAAATAATGTGTTAATAATTTTATTGGTATAATGATTTCATTTAAAATCAAACAATTTGTGTTTCAATCTAACATATCTTTTTTTAAACGACCCTTTTCCTGCTCTGCTATCTGGAATGTTAACAATGAAGCACAGTTAATAACAAATGATCAAACAGCATTAAATAATGGATCAGATTTATATCAGGGAATCAAAAAATTAGTCAAAGTTGCAATCTTAGGTTTACCAAATGCTGGAAAAAGTACATTGGTAAATAAACTCATAAACAGATCCGTATGTATTTTCATACATGTTAGAATAATTTATTTATTTCATAATTTTAATATAAAATAAGTATCTTTAATATGTAATATTAATTTACAGATATGTCCAACGTCTTCAAAAGTTCATACTACAATGCACAAAGCAGAAGCAATATATACAGAAGGAGATACTCAAATTGTATTTATGGATACTCCTGGATTAGTAGTGTCTAAAGAAATAAAGACTTATAGATTATCAGAATCATTCAAAGATGACCCTAAAACTGCACTCGTTGAAGCAGATATTATTGGAATAGTACAAGATATGACTAATGTATATACTAGACATAAGATTGATGGTTGTATCCTTAATTGTATAAAGGAAAAAAGAGAAGACACACAACTATTGATGATTCTTAATAAAGTAGATAAATTAAAAGAAAAGATGGCATTGTTAGAAGTTACAAGAGTATTAACAAACAAAGAGAATTATCCAAAATTTGATGATATTTTTATGATATCTGCACTTAATGGAGATGGTGTGGATGATTTAAGGGTAATTTATAATAAATATTATGATAAAAATAATTTTCAATGATTATTTATGTTTTATATTTAAATATATGTTGTAGAATTATCTGCTTGACTCAGCTAAAGTAAGTAATTGGAAATATGATGAGAAATGTTATAGCGATCAACCAACTAAAGTTATAATAGAACAGACAGTTAGAGCTAAATTAATGGATATACTTCCACATGAAATGCCATATAAAGTAAAAATAATAACAGAACATTTCGATTTGAGTGATGATGGTAGTATTAATACTGTTATAACATTAAATTGTCCTAAAAAAAGATATGTGGAGACATTATTAAAATCAAAAGCCCAAAAGGTGAAATGCTTATCATTTTACATAGAGAAAGAATTACGTCATGCATTTAAAACTAATGTAGTTGTTTGTATAAATGTAACATGTGCAAACTCTAAAACTCAACTACATCAATGAAGTCATAATTTTATAAATGGTATTGTTTTCCTTTTATGTGTTATAGTACAATATGTAAATTTATTTAATACATTAATATAATTTAAAATACACTATTTTTGCGTACAAATATTTAGAATATATAAATATATTTTATTTAACAAAATTTCTTAACAATAACAATAATAATTTATTTCCTAGTCTTCCAGTCATAAAAAGGGACTTGCTTTGCATTCTCGACTATATATCCTTGATTTCTGATACACATATTTATACATCCTTTTTACCTAACCAAAGTTTCCAAATTTTTTCATAAAAATATTAAAAAATAATTAAAGGATCTTAGCTATTTGAATTATCAGTTTTAGTTGTTACTAATGTTATTAAAATACGGGAAAATGAGATCAGTTCCTCTCAAATTTTCTTCTATCCATTTATCAGCTTTAGCATTAAGTTCCTCAGTGAAAATATCCTGCCATCCACCACTTTTACCTTTTCTGACAAATGTTCCTTTTGTTATAATACCACATTCGTTGAATTCTGATAAGTTCACCATTTGATTATTTCGAAAATTTTTTACATTTAGATAGTCTGCTACTTCTTTTAATTGTTCTTCAGTATAAGTCTTTCCAAGAAATTTAGCAACTTTCTTAATTGCTTTTGGAAAATCCTAAAAATATGCGAATAAAAGAAATTTTAAAAAAGGATTAATCTTTTCCAAATATCGTGTTTTATCTTACATGTTGCATATCTTCATAAAACATAAATAAAACGTTTGGATGATTTCTATTTGCCCATGCTTCTTTTAAGTGTTCCCAATATGGACCCCAATATGCTAAAAAAAGATTATATAGGAAATTATATAAGACATAATTTATGTTCTATAAAATTTGTTAATCTTGTTATTTAGGTTTGGTATGAGTATTTTAAAATTTGCGTAATACATACTAAGATTATTCTGAAAGTAATTCCAAAATGTTGGAAAATCACCTATGTATCCTTGAGTTTTAATACCTATGTTTAAATAATACCAAGAAACAGCAACATCCTTTGGATTTCTTGCAACGTACACTATCTTCCATGAAATAATACAATTTTACACAAAATTATGCAATAAAAGACAATATAACATCTTCATAATTATAAATTCACCTTACAACCACTCTCCAAAATATTTGGTAACAAAGAAAATGGAAAATGTGATTTTATGAATCTCTTTGAAGGCAATTTTGCTAAGACTTCATACCCTGGCTCAGCAATTTTTTTACAAAATTCTACTTTCGCTTTATCTCCCTCATTCATTTTTATCAATTCTCGAGTTACCTCTGAATGACAAAACATACTAAATCTAGAAATAATATTTTTAGTTGCAGTAATATATTCTGTATGTGACACTGTTATTTTCATTTTGCAATATGTATACCTCTTATACATTAAAATATTTATATGTACGATTTTAGATTTTGCTTAAGGGACTATTAACCGCTCTAGTAAAAATTGTTTTATTTTTAATAAAATAAAAAAATTTTTTTTTATGTAAGATGAATTTCACATTCTATTTTTTTCTTTAACTATATAATTACATGTCGTTCGTACGTAATATTATGGTCACAGGATATTGTATATTAGCCAGGAATAAATCGCATAATTTTTCAGGAATGATGAATTCATATAATATTAGTATTGAAACACTATATAACTGTTAGTTTCGTTATATTAGAAACTACTGTTTTACGAAAACCAGTAACAAACTTCTACGATCACCATATCGTCAACTAATTTTTAATTAACTTAGGACTTCATTAACTCAATTTAATTAATTATACCAACTCAAGAAATGGAAATCGTTCTGCCAAGAATTCCGTCCTTGCTCTATTAAAATCTAAATCATTTGACAATAACCAGATTAATTCTTGAGTCCACGTCGTTCCTGGAATAAATTAGAAACAAAGTAAAGTGTTTAAATTTGTTCTAAAAATATTTTGGTATACTGTCTTTTAATATCTAAATTTAAAAGATATTGATAACTGAAATAATTGAGTTATATCGATTATATTGACACTGTGCATACAAGCATTTAAATTCTTTAACCTTGGTACTTTCTTAAAGGGAAGAGTATAAAAACTTATATAATAATCACGTTGAGAATTAGAATTATTTTCTATTATCAGTGATAAAAAATTTGAAAACATATTTACTTACCTGATCTTGGGTAAGATAAGACCCACGTATCATCTGGTCTGGCCTTAAAATTATAAAATCCTTTACCTTCTGTCGTATATTTATAGGGAAAGAACCATTTTTTTGAACCTACTAAAACAAAACCTGTTCTTTCGCCTTTAAATAATTCCAACATTTCCTTCGTATCTTTTTCGTTCAAGTATTCATATTTCGGTGATTCAAGGGCCATTTTTCTATATTTTTACTCTGTAACAAGTTACCATTGGCGGATTATGGAAATTGACTGACAATTTTATTGACTCCTGTGCATTATCAATAGACAATCTATCGATTGTTATGCATTTATACGAAATTTGAAAATACAAAAAATGCACAGAATGCACAAAGATGTATAAAATATCTTAAGTATAGTACTTTCTATAATATTTTTATATATTAATTATGTTATTCTATATATTAATTTCTACATATTAATATATTTATTATACAGTAAATAATAAGTAAAACAAATTTGATTGGTAAAACTTCTTTTGCAAGTGATCATTTCCCACGTTACCGGCACTCGATATAAATGTATAGAATTACAACGTTTAAAATTATAAATGAGTAAAAGGATAAAAACATAAATCCTGAACATGGGATGAACATAAGAAGGAACTCTGACATGATATCCACAATTTTGTATATAATAAAACGTGTAGGATATCTGCGGGTATTCCCAACGTAATTCCAAAGTAGTAAGCTGGGCAAACGCTTTACAATTACGTTTTTTAATTAATATAGGCTTCGTGTTTCCGTCACGAGAAATGTTGTTCTGCGAATTTGTTTTCGGACATAAGTCCACTTTCAATACGAAATGATATTTTACACGTCATATATGACGAAACCATTTTACATTTATTCTGTAATACTGATCGTTTCACTAAATAATGTAAAATAATAGAATTTTTGGCAAAAAAATGTTATCGACTTTGAAACACGCTAAAAAATATGAAATAATTTCTATTTTATTTGTAATTTATTTAAGTAATTTAGTAAATGGTAATTAAGTAAATGGGTGATCTAATTTAACAACTTGCACATGTGTCTAAAAAAGATACAAATAAAATAAAAATTATTTCATAGCGCATAACACACCTCGTTTTTCTTCCTATTTTTTTTTTTTTTTTTTTAATTATTAATCGTTTATGAAAAAACGTAATATTATAATCAAAATAAATTAGCGATTTTTATTTCAGAAAATTACATAAATACATTTATCTTTCAGTCAACAATTAAATGTAATTACTTACTGAAATGTAGTAATGAGGATGTTGAAAAGTCTTCGTTATTAAATTAAGAGATTGTTGAATTATATGTGTCACTAACAAGAGACAACGTTTATTCACCGTAACAGAACGTGCACCTGATAGCAGAAGAATCGATGAATAAAACCCGAAGAATGTAACGGGAATTCAGGTTTGTGGATACTTAACTAAATATGTCGCTACTGGTCTAATCCCATTTCTCATTCTTTTGTTCTCTGATAATAAGTTTGTTATCCAAATTAAATCCAAATCCAAAATATAAAGTAAATTTACATAAACATCGATATGAAACAATCTAAATAGCACTTAATTTTAATTCATATACATTGGGCAACATGAAAACATATATAATTATTATCATGATATGTCCCCCCTCGATACCATACAACTTTTATTTAAAGAATGTAAAATGTATAAGAATGTATTTGGTAGTTACATAAATGATCACGTGTATATATATATACATATATACATATATATAATATATGTATAAATGGAACCCTACACTTTTTATTGTATATTCTTGTAGCTGATTTCGAGATCTTTTCAAAACAATACTTACACATGTAATTTACATACGCCGTTTTAAAGATCTGGTCTCTTAAAATTGATGTGCGCTAACCTCAGCGTTACCCAATGTACACCATTCTATCTCTCCATAATTGCAACACTTGAGACCCGAATTTTTAGCAATTATTAGATATTTCCTGTAATATCATCTCCAAAATATTATTCATAATTGGAACATTTCAATCTTATTAAATTTTTTACTAAAATAGCATTTATTTTACATAACATTTATTGGATAGTAAATTAGATACAAAATAATAATAATATAATCGTAATAATAATATATATAAGACAAAAGTTGCTCTCTATTATCATTATCACGGTATTGGTTTTTACTTCCGTCCTCCCTCCTTCTCGGTCAATTGTGAGTCGCTCACATGGCCGCTTAAGAGATAAGGAGAAGAGACAGGGACAAGGGCAACAGGGTACAGGTTATTTTCACACGATGGCGTTACACAACGATGTTACACAAATTTCTCGATTGAAGCGCTTTACTGCGGATAAATTGATATCATCGGTCTTTCCATCACAGGAGCTTCCAGATCTGTATGTATGGTGGCTCTAGGAAGAATGAATTTTGTGTGTATTTATATGTGTGTTTCAGGGAAAAGTAACATATGATTTTAATCAATTAGGATAATGTTCATAAAATCTTTTGCATACTTCAAAATAAGATAAAAATCCATCGCCTTGTAATAATACATATTCAACTTTCTCTTCAATAGAAAATGACATGAAAATTCACTAATCTTTACTCTTAGTGTAGGACTAACTTATTATAACGAAATTCTTTTCTTTATTCCAATTACAAGATTGCAACAATATATAGGTACTGATGACACTGCAATCGTATGGCAACTAATAAACAGAATCAAATCGACGTGGCTCAAGTCAATTATTTTGATGTACAAAAATAACAGAGATTGTCGGGTAGCCTTTCCAAGGTGGTGCACATAAAAGTAACGCTAATGTTAACGGCACGTCAACTGAAAAGGTTTCGAATATACAATTAAAATGTAGGGTTCTATTTGAAAATTGAAAAATGATCTGTACAACTCATTCCAATGTTATCTCAAGGTCAAACAATTATCATCATGATATATCTCCCTTGATACCATACAACTTTCATTTAAAGAATTTTTTCATATTTCCATTAGTTACAGAAATAATCGCAGATAAACACTTAAAGTACATACTGTATGTATGTACGTTTGTCGAAAAGAATAATAGATTTGGAAAAGCTACTGCTATTATTTTAATGTTGAACTAATAATTCTCTGATGGGTGGGCAAAAAAGTTTAAGCAAAGAGGAAATCTTTTCTTTGATGTAAATCAGAGTTATTATTAAAATTTCAGGTAAAAGAGTGGAAAAGAAATGAAATTAACATGTATTATTAGAACCATAAATAAAAGACAGCAACAATGTAATAGAAAATATTAGTACACTTATCCTGTTGACAAAAATTTGAGTTATACTTTTTTGCCTGCCCACTAGAGAATTTCAAATGACTATCGTTGCTTGACTCCACAAAGTGTTCGGCTTGGAATCATTTTATTCGCAAAGAATTAAAGATAGATAAACAATTAATAAAATCATTTTTATAGACTAAATTTTTGGGATATGGATATTAAAACGTCTTTATTTTTTTATTTATTTTTATTTAATACTTTATTTGGTTTAAGTGGCAAGCACTTTGTGTGACTTGTCACTCTGATATAAAAAATTGAATGACTAAAAAATTATTACTATGATAACATAATTATAGTAATCTATAGAGATTTTAATAATATATACTTTCGCGTAAAAGTCATTTCCACGTGAATGATACATTTTCAAAACTTAATTATTTTAAATAGGAACTTTTGCAGTTATAAATTTAAATATATATCTATCAGTCTTTTCTGGTTCTTACGACTAAATAAGCGTAAGAATGTATCATTTCGCTTTAATAATACACCTTTGCGTAAATTAAAAAATAAATTGATACTAGCAATTTTCTTTGGTCTTGAAATCAATTTATTATCAAGACGAGGTAAATAGTTCTTTAGACAAAAATCGAAATGCACGAACAATAAAATAATGATAAATTACGTACCGTTTCGAATATGAACAGTAGTAATCAAATTATCATGCAAATCGATTTTCATACGATAATCTACCTAATCAATAGTCAATCGATCACGAAAAAATGTATTTCTCGTATAAAAATATTATATAATATTAAACCTTAAACATTAATTATCATTTAAATTTAGTCAAACCTATTAAAACTTGTTAAACATAAAATGTTTTTGAGTCCATAAGTCTAAGTACTTTTAAATAATAGACATAATTTAATAAAAAAAGATATTAATAATTTTCTGGCCCCAAGACGTTTTCAAAAATTGACACATTTTCATTTTCTGGAATTAACCTGTCACTGATATTTGTGACTTTAATTGCATTGATTTCAGAGGATTTTATTACTTCTTTTTCATTATACATCTTATCAGAATTCCGTGTTTTTTCTGTTGATTCAATGCAAGAAATATTTAGCCCTAATTTGCAAAGATTTAATGCAGTCTTCTGTTCTTGCTCCACAGTCTTTACTACTAATATTTCATCATTCTGGTTTTCTAGAGAAACTTGAGACATAGAATTTGTCATATTACCAGTCTTTAGTTCTGCAGTTAATTCTGCTATATTATTGAACGATATAGTCCTTTCTCTCCTACTTAAAAGACTCTTTAGCTCTGGATTTGCCAAAAATGGTTTACATCGTTTAGTATGTATCTTCATATTGTCCAGACGATTGAAAGGTTTATCACATCCAGGACAATGAAATCTATAAATAAGACATATATTATAATTAAATAATATTAAAAGATTATTGACATATTGTTCGCCAAATGACTCAATATATATAATGTTAATATATATTTTAAATACCTTAGTAGAAAAATAAAATTATCTAATTGTTTTATACTGCATTTAGTGCAAATTCAATTAGTTCTAATACTTCCAATCATTAGTGAATTTCTCAGGATTCAGCGAAGTAAGAGACCATTAAGAAACTATTAGAAAACATACCTAATTTTGCTATGTACTGCCATGTGAGCAGCTAAATGAGACTGCTGACCAAATGTCTTTTCACAGACATTACATTTGTACTTTCTAATACCTTCATGTTTCAAAAGATGTTCTTTTAGTATTTGACTGCTCTTATACACATTTGGACATAGAGTACATTTGTATTTTGCAGCAGCGTGAACCTATGAATATAATTTGTGTTTTTAATTATATTCCAAATCAGTAACTAATTAATTTTAAATAAATTAATAAAATATATCTTACATTTTGATGATTGTGTAAAGCTTTTCTTGACTTAGTGTGTTTGCCGCATATGTTACATACATAATCTTGCATGTGAATGTTTTTATGATGCGTTTCTAATGATTCTGCATTAGATAAATAAGCAGAACATAGTTTACACATAACAACTTTATCTTTGTTGTGTATGATCATGTGTGCACGCAATCTGCTTTTTGAATAAAACTCTTTTCCACAAAGTTTACAGTTAATATCCTATAGTTTTTAAATGAATAAATAAAATATAGTAATTAATATATTATTTAATAGATTAATCAATTTTATTGATGGTACCTTCAATGGTTTATGAGTAGCATTATGATAACTTAATATTTGTCTACTGGAACTTGCAAAATCACAGAGCTTGCACTTGTATGGACGGGCACCTGTATGAGTATTAATATGCTCTTCTAATAAAATAGCATTTACATATCGTTTTTCACACAGATGGCACGCGAATGGTTTAATTTTTAAATGACTTTTTCTGATATGGCATCGAACATTGCTAACAGTAACTGTGGCAAAGTCACAAGCTTTGCATTGATAGGGCTTCATTTGTAAATGTCCCCAAATATGTACCTACAAGAATACAATATGACTATTATTATGTATTTTATTACAAATTTGAATAATTTCTTAAGTATAGTAAAAATAATTTGTACAACTTACCTGACACTTATCCATCCTGAGATAAAGAGTGCCACAAATATTGCAGCGTATATTCTTTTTATTAATTATCGTTATGTTCTTCTGTACTTCTTCCGAATTTACTATCGACATGTCCACCGTGTAATAAGTCTCAATAGCTTGTTTTTGTTCGTCACTTATCAATTCGGAGATTTTTCCAAACGATCTATTTTTACTTTTAATTTTATTAAAACTATCTTCATTGAATCGAGATAATGAACGTTTGCTGAGGTTACATTCTATCTCATTTGTAGTACTTTGGTCTATTACATCTATTGCAATGCACGGTTCTGGGGAATCTTCCTGCATCATCTTTGGATTTGATAATTCATTAGATTGCGAAGACCTTATAACGGTCATACGATTTTGTTCTGTAAATATTTTTGATTGCGGATTATTAGAAACATCCGAATGCTTAATAATATTTTGTACTGTTACTAAATTAGTCTCACTATTTTCAGTTTTTTCAGATTCCTCTACCAATGAACAAGATATCCGCGTTAAATCTATCTTTTTTCCTTTTTGATCATGGTTCTTCACTACAGTTTTATCTTCCTGTATTAGTATCTCATTAGGAATCAAAACAAGCTGATTTGTCTTTTCATTCTCACTAGGAGGAGTACTTTCTGCTTCTCCTTTCTCTTGCTTTACAATAACTGATATTGCTTTACTTTTTACAGAGCGATCTTCTGTATTGTTCAAATAGCTGCCAGGTTTTTCTGTGCTTTTATCAGATTCCATTTCTTTTAATTTATTAATTACTAAATCATCACCAGTATGATGATTTTCATTATTTATGTATACAATATCAGGTTCATTAACTTTGGTATAAATTATATTTGAGGATGTGTCCACCACTGCCACCTGTTCCTTCACTGCCTTTTGCTCAACTTGTGGTTTGGGGGAGGTTTCAATATTATTAATCACACTATTGGACTTATCATTATCATAAATAACATGCAGGCACCTTCTTTTGCATTTGTTATCCAAATTTTTTAAACTACTATTTAAACTATCACTCTTATCCATATCATTTTGGATTATCCTTTCTTTTTCTTTTTCTTCTTTCCCCTTTCCCTTTTTTCTGCTGTCCGTTGAGAAACTGGTTCCTCTCATATTCTCCAATTTGTTTTTCCGTCCTCTTCTACGTCCTACAGGCTGATGTGTATTTATATTAATGTCCTCCTCATCTTTTTGCGGCGAGTTCAACTTATTCGTTGACCTTGTACGAATTGCAGTCTTTTTTGATATATTGTCGTTTAAATTTTTATGTTTTAAATTGTTTGTATTCTCTTCTAAATTACTAGCATCACGCTGGTCACTCCCCGATATTTTCTCACATGAAATTACATTGCTTAAATGTACCGTAGTTTGTGTAACCGAGTGAACATCATTAATAGGGGAATTATTTACGAGATTGGCGTTTTCTTCTTTTCTTCCAGTCCTGCAGCACGATGTATTATTTTCGGACAGATAATTTTTTGTACTCTTTAGACTGTCAGGTGATAATGCCTTAGCTTTCCGTTTTATCTCATTCGCAGAAGGAATAGCGTTCTCCTTATTAGATTCAGCATCGCTATCTTGCTGGAACTTCTCATCTGTTGTATTTTGACTCTATAAAATAAAAACAAAATACATTCAATCTTTCCGAAATGAAATATTAGCTTCTAAATATTTTAATTCTAATTAAAAAAAAAAAAAAAGTATTTTAATTACGTAGGCTATAATCAATGAAATCAAAATGTTCTTAAAATCATACGCAGCAAGTGAATACAAAAATTAAATCTTATTCTTTTTAGGATTTTAAATATTAATTTTGAAATATTCTATACATTTTTATATCACATATGAACATAAAAATATTATTCAATCTTCGTCTAAATTGTTTTAAACGATATTCGTGGATAACTCCGAAGCGGAGGAATTTCAGAGATTTCGAGGTCACTTCTATCTTTTTTTAAAATTGAGCTATATATCTTTTTCTATACTTTTTTTATAATAGGCTCGATTTTCCCTATAAAAAGTATTCAAGCACAGAAAACGATAAATTTAAAAGGTATTTTAGCTTCATAAGTTCATACAACTTATCTTATGAAAAGCAAGAAAAAACGTAAAGCAGCGCTTTAACGTTTATGTTGTCTTTGTATTTCATATGACAAATTTTACAAACTTGAAATTAAATACCTTTTAAATTAATCGTACATGAAAAAGTATATGATTCAATTTAAAAGAATACAAATACCCTTTAGTAAATAATATATAAATATACAACTATTATTTAAAATATAATATATAAAATACAAATATTTGGAACGCCTCCATTTCCAGTGTAGCTTAATATAACGCTTGAACGTCCCAAACTTTTTAATTTTGCATAATAAAATTTTCGTCTATTCCCTATCATTTTAAAGCTGTCTTCATTTGTTTATAAGAAAAATATTGGTATATTTTATTTTCTCTGACAACAAGTAGATATGAGCAAACGCGAGATTTCAGTTAGATAATGTATCAAGTTACAATAGCTTACAGCCTGCAAGAACTCCTGTTGTACCAGATGACAGCGATCGTAAAAGTCGCAGAAGAATTCCAGGATGCCCAAACATCGCAAACAAGCATGCTGCGGCAACCCATCGTTTTTCTTTATCTGAAACAACAAGAAGAAACTTCTGTGTCCAAAGAATGATCCACGTTATCTTTATAGATAGCATAAAAAAAGCACAACACTTTACTAGAAGATATACCCCAATTAATCACAATCTATTTTGCAATAAAATAAGACTAAATCTAAATGACTTTAAATTTAGTAATAATATACTGCTATTTCTACTATCTTAGAATTCTACAGAGGAATTATATTAGTAATAGAACAAACCTTGTTGACTCGTATCTTTATATGTACATGCAAAATAAAAATAAATTACCATGCAAGATGAGTTAAAAGTGGTATGGAGAAAAATAAGGCTGAAAATCAAGTAATTAGCGGTCCCAAAAATATCGTACCTTTATTGAGAAAAATTGTGGAATCCTTAAACAAATGTATGCTTTTTTCTTTATTGTCGAAAAATTGTTATATACGCTAATTCATACTGCACATTAATAACATATTAATGTTTACCTTAAGATATATACACAGTATATATAGTGTATATATATACAATATATATATCGACTTACTTATTACTTACTAAATGGAAAAATAGATTGGTTTAACAAACGTCTTGTACAAAATAATAATTATTGCTTATCACTTATGTTATCTGAGGAAAGAGTTTAAATGTTAGACGTAATATCCTTCGCACGATTTTATTAACAGTTCTCACGGGGAACAATTTGTCCCGAGGAAAAGTAATAATTATAGTTCATACATAATTCCTTGCGCTCTTATCTTAGAAACGCGGTAGACAAGTAAAACGTTTCACTTTCTAAAAAAAAGTTAAAGTATTATACATATACTGAATATCCTGAAGCATTGTATAAAATAATAACTAAAACATTATCAATTCATTATCATCATTAACTAAATTCTGCTCCATATAAAACTATTACATTCTAAGTAAAAATAATGAAAAAATGTATATGATAATTATTCCTATCTTTTATCACTTAACAAATATTTCATGTAACATCCCTTTCAAAATATTCAATATAGTTCCTAAATTATATCAGGACAAATTGAGCACAAAGAATTACGACTAATTTTCTTTTGAAGGAAGATCAACGTTGCACGTGATACGTACTCAAAGAATCATTAACGATTTTTTCATTCACCAATGCTCTTGCTTAATACATAAATAAAATATATATTGAGTTGACCAAGGCACTTACGATATAGTTCTACGTTTTTCTTTCTAGCAAATCACATAATATGCTTTCTTACATAATTTATTGTATGCGCTACCCTTATAGCAAAATATCCGTTAGTTTTAATAATATAAGATCTATCGGAAACAATAGTCCACTTAAATCTAAAGACTTTTCATCATCAATCAATAATAATATATTTTGCAAATTTTCAATTTTCTTATATGAATCATTATTTTTGCTCTGAATCTTTATCTATATACATATGTAGTTTTACATATAAAATAGAATCGAAAATATAATAAAATACACTTTATACATGTATTATTTAAAAGTTTTGCAGTTCTATTAAAAACAGTCATGTAAAAATATGTAGAAAATATTTTTTTTCACTTCTATATTCTTTCTTGGTCGGAGTTTTTGACTTTGGAAGCCCTGTATTTACACCTTTTCATGAATTAATCTTTCCTAGAAAGCTAACTGTGCGATAGACATACAAATTTTCCATAAAAATGAATCCAATAATACTCTTTGGCTTCCTTACAATTATAAGTATCAATCGTGACGTTTCTTTTTTTAATTTTTGTTACGTCTTATTCCAATATTCTGTCATGTTTCATGGCTTGTCTTTATTATAGCTTTGGTAAATTCTAATCAATAATGTTTCACGTGCAAAAATATTTTCTAATGTAGTATATGTAAATGGAAAAAATACTTAGGAGATACCAGTAGTCTCTTAAATGCACACCTACTACATTATGTACAAAATGACGACTAACTTACTGTAAAAAAAAAAAGAAGGAAAAACAAAAAAAGAAACGAGCGACGAAAGAGAAAAAAAATTGAGTGATCCCAGTGCAATTATTCACCCGATAATATAAATTACTCCAAAATTTAAAAGTAAAATTAATCAATATCTCATGATTAATATTGCTGAATTTTTTGCGATTAAAAAAGCTTTTACTTTTAATTCTTGTAGCAATATTTTTGAAAATTTCAATTTATTGAATAACTAATGCTTTATCGACTAACTTAACGTTGTTTGACTAAGAGTTAAAAAAAAAAAACCTCTTTTGGAAAGCCCTAGCTCATCCATGAATTAAGTTAAGTCTTAAAAAAATATGAGAGTTATGTCAGTACCGTTACTTTTCGTTGGACGCAGTGGAAGCAACGTCGCCACTAGATGCGTTCTTCTGTTTGCTATTACTAGTCTTTTTTTCTTCAAAGTGTCTTTTTCTATGTACCTTCATGTTATCACGCCTATTAAACTTTCGTCCGCATTCCGGACAGGCATGCTTTTTCTCACCGTGCACGTGTCGGTGTGCAGCCAGATGACTAGCTTGTGCGAATCTTGCACCACACTTTTGGCAGATATGTTTCCTCAGCCCTTCGTGCTTCAATAGATGTTCGTTTAGGAATGCTTTGGAGGCGTATCTATTGTTACAAACGTTGCACACGAACGGCTTAGGATTTGAGTGTTGTAACACGTGAGCCTTATACTTGGACGCGACTTTGAACGTTTTGCTACAAACTTCACAAGTGTATGTAGTCGCGTGACGCGTTTTAATATGTTCATTCAAAACTGAAAGACTTGAATACAGGTTGTAACAGAATCGACACCTGAAATTGCGACGATTTTTTAAATGTACGCTAGCTATATGACTTAACAATCTCGTACGATACGGAAACACTTTGCCACAATATTCGCAAGCTAAGTTCTGCGGAGGTAAGTGTGATTTCATGTGGATTTGTAGAGACACTTTGTGATGATAACTTTGACCGCAGTCTGTACAAGAATAAGGTCTCACACCTTTGTGCACGTTGTCGTGCTCCATTAAATAAAATTTCGACTTGAACCTTTTTGGGCATTTTGGGCATTGTATCGGTCTAGGATTAGTATGTGAGCATCGAATATGCTTCATTACATCGGACTTGCATACGAATTTAGCATTGCACAAAATGCAAGTATACTGCTTAATACCGAGGTGGGTTTTCACGTGAACCATACATTTATCCTTACGTTCGTAGAACTTACAACACAATTTACAAGAGTAGCCGTTTTGATTATCCGTGACGACATGTTCAACGTTATCGTCGACACGAATTTCTTCTCCGTCGATCCTGAAAAGTTCTTCTGGGTTCTGAGAAGCCTGCCATTTCTGCTCGAATTCAGCAGAATCTTTCAATTTCGTTGAACTGCCATTCTTCAGGCTACTGTTGATAATGGTGTTTATTATACTATTTACTTCTACGCAACTTTGATTTTGTAAAAGACCAACGATTGCCTTGTCCACCAAACAGGAACCCTGATCTGGAAATACTCGTGCTCGAACAGTAGCTACATCGTCACTTTCCTTTTTACATAATTCTACAGTAAAACTAATATCTTCAATGTCGCTGCTTTGATTTCGGGATTCTTTTACAGAAACTTCGATGTTTGGAGAGTTTGACACAATACTTAGCAGTTTATTTAATGCTGATGTTGGAATTTGTATAGTGTGCGGATCTTGCTGCTTCCCAACCAGTTTCTCACCAATTTCATTAGGGCTATTATGTGGACTAACAGTTATTTCTGTGGCAGTATTATCATGACTTCTAAGTCTATTTGCGATTGGTGTATCAGTCACTGTTTCATTTGCAGCAGTTGTTTCTGTACTTTGTCTACTTCTAAGCCATCGCGTGGGAGTTGTCTCAGAACTTTGAACAATTTGTATATTCTCTGTATTGTCTCCACTTGTACTTTGAATATTATTCTGCTCTTTTGGAGCTTCTTCATTGCCTTTTACTTGTTGTTGACTCCTCAAATTTCTCTGAGTCTTTGTAGCTGTTCTTAAAACACGTTGCTCTACTTCTTTAACACTCCCATCATTAGGAGAATTAAGATTTTTGTTGGTTTCATTGTTGTTGTTGTTTGTTGATGTACTTGGTGTTGTATCTTCAGTCTTTACTTCAGCCTAGAGATAGATTGAAATAAAAGTAGAAGCGGGTACCAGAAATAGTTTTATTGAAGAAAATGAATTCAATCCGGTATTTGTGGTACATACTTTTTATTATAAATACAAATATATTAAAAACTGCATATTTAATAAACAATTTTTTATGTTATGATTGAAAATTGTTTTATGAACCAAAATACCAGATGATACCACTTTATACTATTTGAATTTCAAAGAAAAAAGTGAGCTGCATGCTCTGGTAGCATCATAGATGAGCGGTAGAGCTATGTATTAAATTTGAATACGAACTTACAATCTCTGTTAAGGGTGGTAGATTGTATCGATCGCGTAACACTTGTTGGGTGCGAAGACACTCCTCTTGGAAGTCGCAAACGAATTCGAGCTTGCCCAGACATTGAACACAGATCGCCTTGGGCAGAGGATCCCTTTCATCTATCTGCGATTCAAACAAAATATCTAAATACTAAATATATGTGATTTTTAAAATCTTACTTGAAGATCTGATTCTGTACAAATTTTAATTGAACTGAGAAACCACATTTTGTCTTGTTAAAGAACAATTATGAATATATAAACAATTTAATTAAAACCCTACCGCTCTGTAGATACACCATTCTGAAAATTCTTATAATCTGGTACCCACTCTAATAATACATATTGCTAACATTCATACTTATCATTATAATTGTGTAAATACAATAACATTTATAACCATTTTCAAATATATAAAAACAGATATATATAATGTTTATGTAAAAAATATTGGATATAGAATTAACAATTTCTTATGTTTACATAAACTTGAAAAAGTAAAGATAGATTAAAAAAAATTAATACTTTCAAATCCAAATTTAGTTTTTTGTTAATCAGATTCCAAGAACAAATTACGTTTACAAAATATTGATTATAAAATATTTCATTTTAAAAAAGATATAAAACATAATACAATCATAAAATAAAGAATACCAATATGAGGATAATAAACGATTACTTACAAATTAGATATCTTGTATTTAATAAAGTAGTCATTATTGTACAGTATATAATCATAACATACAATTATACATGTCTCTAAATTATAAACATATTACATACAATTATTTAGGATTTACTTAAGAAGTCTTTAAGTCTACGTAAATAATTTGACACACATTTGGAATAATAATATGAAACTGAAATAAATAGTTCTTTCTCAAAACAAACATTAAACATAGAAGTATATACGATATTAGTACTAAAACTACACAAGTGAAAATTAATGCGAATAAAATATAATAGAACATAGGTAGCAAAAAAAAGAAAGAATATCTTTTCTTCTCATGCTCTTCTCCCCTCCGGCCATTTTTCTAACCCCCTCCTCTAACTACAAACGGGGCCCGGACCCCATGACACACCTCTTACATTTGTACTCACCAGAATGTTGATTTTTGTATGGATCTTTAATCCTAAAAATCGTTTGGTGCCTTCCTCACCGAAAACGTCGATGTATATACTCTCGCACTGGCCGCAAAGTCGACAAATTTGCGCGTCTCCCTCCCCTAACTCCATTTTTGTTTACGTTAAAGGCTGCCTGAATTCGCTTTCGACTACTTGATCACACTGAGAATTTACCATGGAACCGATGCTTGTATTATTTGGCCCGATCCCCGTATCATCAGCCGCCTGTTTCAACGATGCCACGATTTTCGAACTCAACTAGATTACCGGCAAAATAAATAGAAATGAATTAAACAAAAGACAAAATTTTAACGCTAACGTTACTACTTGCTCGCTGATCTGACACGGGGATGTAGCCGCGTTCGGGCCAGACTAGCATACATTCACTTCCCTTCCTCTCCGTCGTAGTACGAATTTCGACCAATCGATGATCTCTATTTCGCATTACACATTTACTGTGTTCGTAATTGGTCGCTTCCATCGCGGTCTAACTTGAAGCATTGTATATAGACCGACAGTAGATCGACAAAGTGATTGAAAATTTCAATATTTTTTCTTGGATTTTCCTATTTTTGAATCTTCTAAGGTACGTAAAGAGTAAAGCGATAAGCTTATATTATTGTAGCCATATTGACATTAACAATCAGTAATGACACATTGCCGCTTAATTGTTGTATAGCCTATTTCACATCTATTTCATACAAATCTAAAAGTTTTATTTATTTTGTGTTTATTTCTCTATCACTTACTTTGTGTCCTCTTATATTTCATGTTATACATTCACGGATTAATGGTAACTAAGTAATTTTGGTTTTGTGTATTGTGCATTTAAGTATCTACTATTAACATTCTTGAAATTGATATTTTATAACTATAATGATATTTCGTAACGTATTTAATATATATGCAATATGCAGTACTTCATATTTATCCAGTTTTCTGCCCCTAATAATATTTACATTTTTTTTTATTAATTTGTTTTTTGTATTGTTCATAAAAATAAAATTGTAAATAAAAATAAGAAGATAAACGACATATGATATAATGAAAGTATCATTTCAATTTTTCGATGAAGTTAAATTTAATACAGTGGTATGATGTAAATAAATATATTAGTTTTAGTTATTAAAATAATCGAGGAAATAAAATAATATTTATCGTAAACATATGAATGGGTATATACTCTCTAAAGCAATTTCAATTTGGTTAAAATTTAGAGTTATGTTGTTATGTTTTGTATCTTTAGGTTAGATTGTAAAAGAAGTTAAATAAAAATTAATGACGGAAAGATACAAACATTTAATTGTCAAAAATGTACAAGATTTGTGAACGTCATAAGAGAATTTAAGTGGCATTGGTGATCTGTATAATTGTACGATATTATTGATAAACAAAGTACGAATATTTACAAGTATTGATTCATTTTATACTTAATATACAATATCTTATTCGTAAGTATCGAATATATTAAAACTATTAATTTAATTACTATTAATTTAAGAATTATGGATTACTATTTTATAAATCTCTTGTTAATACTAAGTGATATTTAAAAACTGTTTTTACATATGTTTCAAGAAACGAAACTTCATTTATTTTTATTTTATAACATGTGAATGTTAATTTAAGAAGGTGAAATATTAAAAAAATGATTTAAAAATGAGCGCTTTAAACAACTCTGTTATAATTTGTTACGAAAATGAAAAACCAATGAAAGAAAAAGCATTTTCAAGAAAAAGAAAAGTACAAAAAAATGTAAAACGAACATTCTATGAAAGTCCACTGAGACATATCCAATTAAGGTAATAGAAAATGCAAAGAGAATTTATACGATATATATAAAATGTAGACATATATACACACACAAGTAATTGTTTTTATAATTGCAGTAGCAAAAGATGGGCACAAGCACAAAAACGACTATTATGTAATACTAACCAAGTCTTTAATAAAAGAAAAGATTCTTTTTGTTTTGCAAAAGAGTCTTTACAAGATAGCGTTATTATTTTAAGCGATAATGAAAATGAATCAAATAATAAAGATGATGAAAGTAAACAAGAACTACAAACAAGAAAGAGATTCTTAGATTTGTCAATAAATGGTGAAGGAAATCCTCAATGTAATTCACATGAAACATTAAGTCAAATGAAAACTGCAGTAGAAGGACCTCCAAGGAAAAAAAGGAAAAAGAACATTGTTGCATTATCAGAAAATAATTCAACTGGTCCTTCAGTATCTACTACAATTATTGATTTAGATGATGAAAACATAGGTAAAAGATATGTTTCCTATAAAATAACATTTTTCTAACTAAGATAATTATTGAAATTTAATTTTTTATAGCTTTGGTATCAGATTCTATAAATCAAAGTTTAGATGATATTGTTGTGGTATGGTCATCAACAAAAACTATTCCACCATCTGCAGAAATTGTTCCACTACCTGCAGAAACTGTTCCACCATCTGCAGAAACTGTTGCACCCTCTACAGAAACTGTTTCACAATCTGTAAGAACTCCTGTGCCAAGTGCAAAAACTCCACCATGTGCAAAAGTTCCTCCACAATCTGTGAAAATTTTACCATGTGCAAAAACTTCTCTACTCTCTATAAAAACTTTTGTACCATCTGTAAATCAATCAGAAGAAGAACCTATAGATCGAAAGAAGAATGATAGAATTTTTATGATAGATACTACACCAAATAGAAACAATCTTAATTGCTTACAATCCAATGAAGATATATTACAACAATATGAAACAAATACTGAAAAGGATGCAAAAAACAAAAAAGTAGAAGAAGAAGAAAGCGCGAGAACTTGTTTACCTTTCAGCAAATGTAGATTGAAATTTCCTAAACCTCATAATATAAGCAAAAACATTATAATGACAAAACCAAAGACAACTCAAAGATCAAGAAATTTCAGACGATCAATAACAAACTATACTACATCTACATTTACATCTACTACATCTACTATATCCACTACATTTAATACACCTGCTACATCTACTATATCCACTACATTTAATGCATCTATTATACCTTCTATATCCACTACGTTTGATACACCTACTATACATACTATATCTAGTACAAGTACATTACCACTTGTATATAATATGCCAGTTGCATATAATTATCCTAATTTATATGACTTTCCTAATTCTGGGTTTCAAACTACTTTTGAGCCTAGTTTTATATCATATCCTCAATTATCTACAACTGGATCATCTGTACCTCAACCACTTAATAACTTACGGGAGATAGTTATTGACGGCAACAATATAGCTATGGCGTATGTTGATTGATTATTTGGAAATTATATTTAATTTATGTATTATAATTATACGTGCAACAAAAATTTAATATTTTCTAGGTATCGTAAACATAAAATATTTGCAGAGGAGGGAATCAAGATAGTCGTAGAGTATTTCCAAAAAAGGGGTCATTCTGTTAAAGTATTTGTACCTCATTATAGAAGATCATTAAACCACCCATTACTTGAAAAGTTATACACAGATGGAATAGTAATTTTTACACCAAGTCGTGTTATTGGTGGTAAACGGATAACTCCTTACGATGATCGGTAAATTGTTTTTCTTTTTAACTAATGTGAGAACTATTTATTTTATAAAATGGTATTCCTTATCACTTCTAGGTATATATTAGAATATGCAACAATGTGTGGAGGTATTGTAGTTTCTTTAGACCAATATAGAGATTTATATTTGGAAAAACCAGAATGGCGTGATACAATCGAAAAGAGACTATTGATCCCAACATTTGTAGGAAATTATGTTATGTTTCCTGAAGATCCTTTAGGTAGAGGTGGTCCTACACTGGAAGAATTTCTAAGACATTGAATATAAAAGGTAGTAAAGGATCAATGTAAATAGAAATTTAGTTTATACAGATAAGTTTTTATATTTTCTAGTGACTAATTAATAATAAATTACAATACGTATATATATGTGTATATACATATTGTAACTTATTTCATTTGTAATTACGAAAAAATTATAGATAATAATACATAAGAAAATATTTGAGTCATCTAATTAACAAAAGAGAGCAGCATTTTTTTATTGTAAAAATATTTACATCTGTCAATTACTTTTCAATTTACCTTTTACATGTAAGTGCCTAAGATATAAATTATTTCGTGTAGGTAATATAGTGGGGTAAAATTATTGTATGCTTAAAAACAATAAAATGAAACAGTTATTGTTTCTAAACCATTGAAATAATACATTATAAAATAATATATAATTATATTTAATATACAAAAATAGTCTAATATTTAATTAATAAATGATTATATATCAACGCAATATTTTATACATAATTAAAAAAATAGAAATTAATTTACAATGAAAATACAAAAAAGATTGTTTTAACATAAGGTTTTGGGAAAATACTTCAAGTCCATAAATGTTCATTGAGTTGTACTTATATACTTGACATAGTTTCAAAAAAGTGTTCTTTTTTTCTGTAAACATAAATTTAGATCAATATTAAGAAGATTCATTTGTTTGTTTAATTGGAAAATTTAAGATAATTGAATAAAGAATCACTTTCAATAAATTATGTAAACTAAATGTTAATTACTTATATACATGTATAAAAATCAGTAATTTTTTGGTGACATAGAATTCCACATGGGTTTCCAACACCATTTATGAGATTTACGAATACTGTCCATATTTTCTTGTGCTGTTTCGCGCGCTAATCGTTGCATTGGATTTTTGTCATCAGAATTATATTCTGAATTTGATAATACTGTTTCGTGTTGAAAAGCAGAAGTCACGCCTAAGAAAGAATATTTTATATATTTTACTATTATTGTATATAAAAAAATCTTAATAGAAAATACACTCATATAATAAGAGAATAATTACTCGCTTTGGCAAATAATTTTTCTAAGACGTATTGATCATCTTCAATTGGTTTAGGTTCCTCTGTCAGAGAACGTTCAAGACGTCGTCCAATTAAATGTGAGACACGTTCTCCTTCAAATAGAGCTGAGGCAGCATGCTCTTCTAATCGTGAACTTCTTTTTCTTTTTTCTTTGCAATGATTTTTATTTAAGTTTGACAACGTATCTTCATTCATATTCACATTACATGTTACTGTTTCATTACTTCTATCTAAGATTTCAGTTATATTAACATCATTAGATAGATATTGTACAGTAGCCTTATTTGATGTTTCATGTATTTCAATATCAGAATTTGATCTACTTGTTAATGTACGATCTTCATCTTCCAGTTTATTATTTAAGATGTTGTATGTATTGTATTCAATATTTTTTGAAATTTTATTTTGGATATTGTTGTCATTCGTACTTTCTTGATTTGCAGAAAAAAGTATATCTTTATTCTTTTTATGAAGATCACTCTCGTTTTTAATTCCCGTTTTTGTTAAATTATCCTTGAATATTTCACAATTGTGTTTTAAAATATCTTGATCAATATTATTATGGCAACTTGAAACATAATGATTCTCTGTAGCATGTGTTATTTGTATTACAGGTGTAGAGTTTGAGGTATTTTGACTTATATTTTTACTAAGCGTAGCTGCTAATTTTCGCATTTTTTCAATTTTATTAGATGAAAATTTGGTAGACGAAGAAACTAGTCTAGATTGTCCGAATAATTGATCTATTTCACTAGAATTATTATCGATAGATTCATTAAAATTAAAAAGTTCAACTAAATCGGAAGTTTTAAATAATCTATGTTGACGTGGATCTTCTAAAACCTTATTTGCAAGAAGTATTTTAAATATTTGTCTGTGATACATCTGAAACAAAACATTATCTCTCTAAATACTTCGAAATATTCAACAAAAGAAAAACTTAAAATTTTACCTTTTCTTCAATAGTTCCAGCAGTAATAAGTCTATAAATGGTAACTTTTTTGTTTTGTCCAATTCTCCATGCACGTGCTCTTGCTTGAGCATCAGTTGCTGGATTCCAATCCGGATCATAAATAACTACTCGATTTGCTCCAGTCAAATTTACTCCCAGACCCCCAACACGTGTAGTTAACAAAAACACAAAATATGTTGGATCCTGTATGAAAAAGATCAAATTACAAAAAGGCTTAAAATATAAAGAAAATACATTTTCCGTTTATCGACACACATATATATACCTTATTAAATAAACGAATTGTTTCTTGTCGTTGTGACATAGAAGTAGTTCCATCCATTCTTAAATAAGAATATTCTTCGCTTTGTACTAGAGATTCTAAAACATGCATCATCTGCAAATAAAACTTTATTATACATTATTTTGTACATAACGTATGTTTATAAACAATTATATAACTTATTTACTTGTCTCCCTTGAGTAAAAAGAAGTACTCTATGTCCCTGTTTTTTCCAAATTTTAAGTAGGGACCGAACCACTATCATTTTGCCAGAGCGCTTCCAGTATCCAAATTTCTCCAATGTTTCATTTGATACATCAATGTCTTCATCTGAATCCTAAATATACATTTAACTAAATACAATGAATATTAGCGTGCTGCGTGATATAAATATTATAATATAAATTAAATTATAATTTAAATAAAATATATAAATTATAAACTTACAACTGGATTTGTATAAAGAAACAGATCAGGATGATTACATATCTTCCTAAGCACTGATAATGCTATAAGGAGGCGAGCCCTGTATCTTCTGCTTACTGAATTACTCTTTTCATGCAAAATGAAACTAACATCTGCAGAACGTAAATATTCTTTATATAGTTCCTTTTGTTCGTCTGTTAAACTGCAAAACAGTACCTAAAAAAAACATGAATTGAGATATGAAATTATAAATTCTTACAAAATATTCTACTGTGTAACAAACCTGTTCGTTCTTTTCTGGTAGACTAAGATGATGTTGTACATCATTTTTTGTTCTTCGGAGCATATACGGTGTAATAGTATCTCTAAGCATTGTAGCGACCTGAAGCGCGATAGCTTCTTGCAAAGGAGAAGCATTTGTGTATCCTCCACGAGTTATAGGGGTTGCGCAATGTTCTAAAAATGCAGGTAAAGTGCCTAACTTGCCAGGTAGAATAAAATCAAAGAGGGACCATAGTTCTTTTAAGGAGTTTTGCATAGGGCTACCCGTTAACAAAAGTCGATGTGGTGTTGAGAATTCCTTTACTGCTTTACTGATCTACAAGAATTCAATTGCAATTGCTTTTGTACCTAATTGTAAAATTGTCACAGATTAAAAGCAAGAAACTACCTTTGCTTGTGGATTTCTTATTTTGTGACCTTCGTCAAGTATGACATAGTGCCATTGACTGGTTACAAGTAAATTTTTATGTATAAGCATACCAGAATAAGAAGTAATTAATACACCACCAGATTTTAAAGAGTGCATTAAATACTCCAAATTACCTGAAAAGATATTTATTAATAATATAAAAGTAATAAAATATCACATTATTACCATATGTTAGTGCAGTAAGTAACAGATGATTTTATCTTACCATTATAAGTCCCACATTGATGTAGAACAGCCACTCTTAAAATAGGCCACCATTCATGAAAGTGCTTTACCCATTGTTCCATTAGAGTAGCTGGACAAACAATTATAGTTGGTCCTAAGCCTCTGAACCTATGAATAAGTATTTATTATTAATTAAATATGTATTATGACTGTTAAAATAATCCATAAACAGAAAGTATGTACCTTCCACCATCCGACAGTAATTCACTACAATCTAAACCTGCAAGAAATGCAATTACTTGAACAGTCTTTCCCAAACCCATTTCATCACCTAGTAACCCTCCTAAGCCACGAAGATGCAGTTCCCACAACCATTGTACAGACACTTTCTGATATCTAAAAAAATTAGTCAGTTTTATATATACATATATATATATATAATTTTTTATTAATATATATATATATATATAAATCAGTCTTTTAATTGTTCATACTTATATAACTTTTTCCATATAGATTGAGGGATTTTAAATAAATTATCTATTTTGTGTAGTGGTTCATCCTTTGGATAACCACTTTTCTCTAACCTTTCTCTATACATCTCTTCATTTCCATCATCCAAAACTAAAATTAACATAATTCTCTATTAATAAAAGTGACATATTATAATGATTAATTTTAAGATAAATCACTATGTTTACCTCTTTTTGTATAAACAGATTTGGTAAGAGATTTTCTCTTTTTACATGATTTTCCTTCATCCTCTATAAAATTAAAAAAGAAAAAAAGATGCTTTATTAATAAATGTTAGGTTTCAAAATAAACTAGTGATAATATATACCTGAATCTATTTGTTCATCACTCTGTACATATTCACTTTCAGAATCATTAGTTATATCTGCAAATTTAATGTTTGTTGTATTTTCAATCAATGTCTCTTTAGTATTATCTTTGGAACTATTACAGGAAATGAATTCTATTTTTGAATGTTTAGCCTCTTTGGTAGAATTCTCAACTTGATTAAAATTACTATCTTCTGTTTCATAATTAATATCATTGTTTTTATTTAAGCTTTTTGATGTTTTAAATTCAGAAACAAATTTCTTCTTATTAGCTTTGATTTTTGTTTTTTTTGCTGTTTTAAATTCTTTAGGGTGAGTACTTAACAATTTCGGTTTTTTAATTGTTACTGCGTTATTACTAGAATACTTGGATGTCTTTGAATTTTCTTTCAAACGTTTTCTTTGTTTGGCAAGTTCAGCCTGCTGTCGAAGGTATTTTTCAAGATCAAGTAAATGAGAGGATTTATTAAATGTCCTGAAAAATGAATATTAAGTTTAGTTTTTATAATTTCTACTTATAACAATTTTATTAATATCATATACCCTTTAGTTTTTAACAAATCAAACTGTTTTTCAATTGCTTGAAAGGGTGTAATCTCTCCAGTTTCAACTTGTTTTTTTAATTTTTTTTGTCTTGAACAATCTATAGTACCAGTTCCATTATCATTGTTTAATTCTTTTGAATCCTTTTTTGTTTTTATATTTGATTTCATAAAATTATCAATTTCTTTTGATGCTTCATTAAAAATGCTTTCCTCACTTCTTATTGACAAAACCTAATAACGTTTCTTTATTACTAACAGTATGATAAGAATAAATTAAATTTTATGTTACATATTGTATAATAGTATATGTTCAACTTTTTCAAATATTACAATTGCAGATAGAAAAAGTAATATATTATGTTTTATTGTCATATTTTAAATAAGATATATAAGATATATAACATAAATTTAAAAAAAATGTTTTATATATTCTCTTCCATTATAAAAATTTAAAAATATTCTAACTAAATAAATTTTATAATATAACCTTCTCTCTCAAACTGTTATCTTTCTCATTTACGTGTATACCATTAAATTTTTCATTATCAAAAACTTGTCCTTGATCATCACTTTCCATGATTGCAATAATGAAATTAAATGATACTTTCACGTGTTACAATACAATCTGTGATAAACAATAACCAGAAAGTGGCAAAAAATTAAGAAAATGTAGAACTTTAAGAACTACATCTTAAATGGTTTTAATTTTAAATTATTAATTTTTCTGATAGAATATTTGATAAATAAACATTGTCATTCAACTTGCATAACATTACAGTCAATGGAAATAGAAAGAACTGTTGTCACGCCTAGCTTTACCGGCATATTAAACGTTATTTCACGTAAATATTGTTAGATGGTAGCACTAAAACTGTTTTTTTTTTTTTTCATTAAATTCAAAATAATATTGTAACCTCTGTTATGACTTACTATGTACTATAAATAAATAAATGTATATATATGTATAAAATGTAAAAAATATATATATTTGTATTATAATCATTCAATTCTATATAAAATTAAATAAATATGGTATCAGTACAAATTATGCAGATCAAAATCATTAGAATATAAAAAATGTAATATATTCGCGAATTTAATGGGTCTTAGTATTAAAATAAAGATTCAAGGTGATAGAAATAAATTTGGAAACACTATAAATTCTTATGTTTTTATTTTATTTTATTTCCTAAAATTTAACCATAGGCGGCTAACATATGAGCCAGCTATAAAATATTTAAATACTATAATTAAAAATTTTGTCTAAGAAGAATAAAAATCAAACTGCGAGGAATTGACGGGAAATCGTCTTCATTCTCTTAAAAATGCTTGAAATTGTTATTAAAAAAGTAAGAGTTTTAAGCAAAAATTTAATAAAATTAATTAGGCCCAAACCCATTTTGGAGTAACGCCTTTAAATTCGAAAGAGTCCGGGTGACCTACATGCGAAATATTGGGGAAGCTTTTCGACCATTGGAATGGTGTTCGCGATTGCGATGTAGATGGTCCGGAAGTAGCTTCAAAGCTTTTGAGACCATCCGCACAAATTGCTAAAATCTTCGTATCTATAATACCATACGGTACAGGTATATCTTCCAAATCTCCACGATACGTCAACTCCCGCAACTGATTTGTTTTTGAATTTTGTTCCTCAGAAGTGCAACCTTCCTGGCTGCATCCACGCATCAAGTTTCGAAATTGCTCGAACGTAGTGATATTCTCTTGTAAACGCATTAAACGGGGTTTCAAAAGGTCTACATCCTTCTTGGCAGGCTGTACGATGTCGTTGATGTTTTGAAAATTCGATATACCAATGTACGATATGAAGCCGATTTTCTTAAACTTCTCAGTATAATTCATAGCAACGGTGATGCGTGGTAGTTGTTCCACTAATAATACAGTCATGGAACGTGGCTCAAAACTGATCCATTGCAATGCAGAAGCTCCACCATTCTGATAAGATATAGTGTCAAACCAAGATTGACTGTTCGTTGCTAGTCGATTTGCTGCCATTAATCTTACAGTTAGCATTACCTATAACATTATTATTATTACTTAATAACATTTTGTACATAAAATAAACTATATATATGATGCACCTGTATGTCATATCCGAATTGGCATGAAGTCACTCATTATGAAAAACTAAGGAGAAAATATACGATAAAATTTTTTCATTCGAGACTTAGTTTTCGAGAAAATCAAGTTTGAAAATTTATTAAGTATACTTGAATATAGCTAATTTCAGATGTGATAGAAGTTAATAATCGGCATGAGGTTATTCTACATACCAAAATGAGTAAAAGATGTGGAATACTATTTTCCCGTTTAAGGCTTCATACTCAAGACATTAGAGTTTAGTTAAGAATTTGCTCAATATTTATTCTTTACATGCATAGATACATTTTCAAATTTATTATTCTAGGAAACAAAGCATTTTATGAAAAAATTTTATTCTTATTTTTATTCGACTTATTTTCACGTGTGGGATAACCTCATGTCGATTATTTTTTCCTATCCAGTCTGGAATTAATTATGTTCAAATACATTTTATAAATTTCCAAACTCCATTTTCTCGAAAACTAAGTCTTGGACGAAAAAGTTTTATTCTATTTTGTTTAATTTTCTTTTCATTCTGTCATAGAGAATCGTCCCATACCTGCTTGTACATGATATTCAGGCACATCCTATGTAAATTAAACAATAAATTCATACATGATCTTTTGGATACAAAAGACTCCACTCATTCTGATTCGTTGCTAGTAAAGATGTTCCAGTAATAATCATTTCATGATTTTCTCCATTTATTAAATAGAATTCATCGCGGGACGATAATGCTCCAGGATAGGACGACAATACAATTGATCGACCCGGAATTAATGCATCAGTTTTTGTCGTAGGTAGCACATGATAGCCAAATGTGTATTTTTTTAAGAGTCTTAACATTTGAGTGTATCTATAAAATAAGAAATAAAGATTTGTAGTTTATTCGTATTAATTTCTATCATTTAATAAAGTATATATTTAAATATATTTACATAGTTTGTAGTTTTATATAGTTTAAATAATTACACCCACGTTTATTATAATTATCCTTGCAGCATGAAAATACAAAGCTTATGTCAGTTTATATTTGAAATTCTTAAACAAATTAATTAATATAAGAAATATATGATTCACTTACGGTGCTGATGTATGTTGATTGATTGCAACTAGAGGTTCCGAATTGTCTCTTGTAAGAAATTTGAAGTGGATCATAGAACTTACTACGGAATTGGAAATATTGAATACTTGTTGGAAACCAGATAAATCGGAAGTCAAGGCGAGCCAAAGGAAATCGTCAGATTCCAATGATACCGACACACGACTCCGACGTACAGCAAATTTCCAACCAGCTTCCAAACCATCTAATTGAGCATAAAATAATCGTACCTAAACAAAAATCAATTTTATTTTATTAACGTATTTTTTATATTTTTTAATATTTAGTATTTTTTAGTTATAGTTCATTTTATCGTCTTTTAAAACTACTAAAAACATGATTTATTATTAAGACAATAGGGTAATTATGTACCATATGCCAAAAAGGATCAGTAGACTCCGTCAATTCAGCACGTTCACGAATGACGGCAGTGTTGTCTCGAAGATATCGCATTAGCTTTCGGCACTCAACGGGTTTTGTTTCGCATTTTGGCTTTATAGTGTTGAACCAATGATGATGAATTAATTGCCAAGTTAGACTACCTTCCAACAGTCCGGCGGCATAAGCTTGCACAGTATCTGGGTATTTTGATGATGTTTCTATTTCAATATAGGACCATCTGTAAAAATTATATTACGAATCATTTTATCTCTTCATTATAGATATACATGTATACTTAACATACAAATATTATATTATATTTGTAATATTAGCTTTATATATATTTTTTATATTAACTTTATGTATGACATTGAATTACCCATGCTCAAAAATTTCAGTTTTATAATAGGCTCGAGCTGCATGCAATGGTATAGCAGTTAGATCATTGCCTTGGCCCCAAAACTCAATACGATATCCTCCTTTACGGTTCCATAATACGGTGGCTGAATAGATTCCATCTTGTTCGACACTGTTAACGTACGATAGATAAGTAATTAGAAAAGTCTGACCGGTGTATCTGTGCACATATGAAATGGATATATTAGACAAATAATCTGGAATGCCCACATAATTGACAATAAAATACATTTTAGTTTTAACTTTTATAATTATAAATTATTGTTAATAATTAATGATCTGATTATAAGAGAATTAAAAGTTTATTATGTCTCTATGTGAAATATGCAAAGTATACATTATACATATCAATATCCTTCACATACAGAACCTACTTCTAATTGCAAATCCTGATTGCAATCACATGTGTAATGTATGTTACATTATTCATTTATATCGAACTTTAGAAACGCAGGCAATTCATGAAACTCATTAAAAACAGTTTTTAGTAATTCTTTAAACACATACAGACACACAGAGACTTAAAAACATCTCGATTGGAATATGAAATATTTTTCCCTACTAGTTTGTACATACAATTTTTGGAACAATTAATTTCTTTTAGATTACCTATCAAATTATATAATAATATAAAAATCCGCTTGAATTGAATTAGAATTAAAGTTACAGTATTCGAAAATTCAGATACCATCTATAGAAATATACCATAAACCTTTCCCAAAAATCTTACTTAACTAAAACAATACATACATATATCTGAAATGAATAAGAGGTAATTAGATAACAGCGATGTCGCATAATAAAGAACAAAGGACAATAATTGATTAATTAAATAACAAAAATAATAATACAAAAATATTACAAAATAACAGAAAGACATTTAATTAAAAAACTAAGAATAAGACATATTTCAAGAATTTATGTAGATCACGTGCAAATGATACTGACTGGTGTCAATATGACAATGACAAACTTATGACAATAAATAAAGTAGTTTTTATTATCTGTTCGGCGAAATTATCGTTTGCTGTTTGTGCACGCGGCAAGCAAGATAAACCGCGTGTCAAGTACGTAAAAGTTTTGGTACGTCGGAAGCGCAACGTGTGCACACACGCTGGTGAGCCGTGCTGTGATAGCGACAAGTGCGAATTCGAGAAGCCAGACGTTGCGTTACTCGATCCTATGTCGCGACCAGTCCCATCCAGCTTGTTACCATCGAAATGCCGATGCTTTCGATCGCTTCACTTACATTGCTACACGCGTTTCACATGTGTCGAATGCGGTCTGAGTTATCGCAGGAACGTTGATTTTTCAAGCAAAAACACTTGTTTCTTGATAAAAGATCACGACATCCGTTATATGCATGTATACTGAAATTGATGATGTGCATAATTGTATTGTGTATTAATTTTTATTCTGTATATGCTCTAACGTTAGGTGAATGTTATCAATTTGGTACTATTTCAATTAATGAATGCTATAATGCTTTTAAATATTAAATTATTATTTTTGCGCTTTTCATCTAAATATAAATTATAGATTATTGTATTATTTTTTGGAATACTCTTCATACCTTTCATACTTTTTTTATATTCACATTCCATATATTTTTGTAACATTTGTATTTTTCTTATAATTACTTTTTGTCAGGACAGTCTAATATTTCTATTATAATATTAAGAATATTTATAAATATTAGCCATGTCATGATTATTCCTATTCAATCCTGATTTCTATTAAAGTGATATAGTGAATTAATGAACTTACTGTCCGAATTCACCGAGAATTATGGCCCCGACTCCTAATAAAGCTACGGCGATTAGAATGTAAGTGGAGATGCGTGTCTGCAGCCAGGAGGCTCCTACTACCTTCAGCATGGCTCATCGGTAAGCTATACACCTTGGTTACGAGAAGAGAAGAAAGCAGAAAAGCACGAATTTCGCGTTCTCAACCCATCGATTACAGAAGCTGGTCTTCGGCCTCCTCAGGCGTTTCAATAGCTGCCAATACGCGCTTGTCTCGTGATTACTGAAACAGTTAAACAATTTCCAATTCAGTCAAAATATTAATTTCTATTGGAATTATCTATATATATATATATATTCCACCTATATCATTAAAAGTCACTATATTATTAAAAGCTTGATGAGAGACTTTAATTATTTTATACAGCATCTTGTTTTCATGATAGTCATCGTAAGTTCTCTAAATCTATATCTATATTTAAAATTTTTCTGTGTTGTAATATAAAAAGAAAGTCTATAATTTTATCATAGAATACACGTTTGAATAGCAGTTATTTGAAGATTCTAGTTCAGTTACTCTGCTATACTTTGTTTATTTGGACATTATTGCAAAACAGTTGCTATTTATATACCATGAATTATTGAAGAATCAAGGATAAAATTAATTGATCGCGCAAGAACCAGATTTTGTTTTCTATAAATTATCCCATGGTCCATCGTTCATTTGTCGCTTATCATCGCTATGTATTTTGTACCGGCATAAGACAGGAATAAAACGGAGACTAAAGTCGAATTTTCTTTGAGTATAGTATTTGGCACTTGTAATATGCATGAACAAATTGATAAACCTACAAAATATACGTTTACTATTGATACCGTGGATTCCCTATAAATCGACACATTTTTTTCAGAGCATGATGATGGAATATAAATATTGAACGATTTTTTTGTCAGTTCATTTTCAGTTCTCAAGCATTCTTAAAATTTTCACAAGAATCTATCAACTATATGTAGAAATACGCACTCTCTGGTAAGTGATTTCTACAGTGTTATTTATTATAATTCAAACAGGAAACAATGGTTATTAAACGTGAGCTTAATACAGTAATGTGATTTAACTAAGACAACTTAAATTAATGATTTACAACTCTGGCTACAACTCTTAGTACAACTCTAGTCGCAATTGACAACGGCTACCTTTTATACCACGGTTTTGGTACTCCTAGCACGCAGATGTAGATGATCCATGGTCAAGTATACTTTAATTATCCCGTGTCGTAAAAGGCAACGGGTATATGGCCCATCTTTCCCTGGCCTGTCAACGCTTTTATTGTTTTTTACCTGTAGTACATCGCGATTTTTTCCAGGGTTTTTTCCCAATTAATATTAAGGATATAATATTGGCATCTTTGTAAATTTAAAAGAAGATAATATTACGCAGTTTTCTATTAGCTTCTGACTTTCCTCTCAACGCTAACAAAAACACTGATATGACTTTCTAGAAAAAAAAAAATGAAGATCAAGGTCATTTTATTGATTGATAATTATTATATTATCATGTTGTATTATGAATACCTTTATGGCAAAATATAATACAATGTCAGCTTCTATGTTAGAGAATATTGAATTAAAACATTTGGTATTGACAATGCTGTTTTTATACAGATATCTTTCCAGGCCATAGAAGACTAGCAAATGATCTTAGGAACTTGCAAATTGCTGATGAAGGTTAAGGTCTAGGTTCGTTCACAGCATTTCAAGGATTTTGCGTTGATATTTGCAATTAGATATGTTTAGTTCCTTTAATTATCGTTCATTCGGCGAACTATGCTTATAGATAGTAACTTGTTACGTAATTGTAAAACATTTATCTGTAAAAGTTAACGGATAAATTTGCCATTAAACATGGTGTTAGACTTAAACAAATATCTATGTCATAGTGTATAATTAAAAAGATAAATATAAATTGAAGTAACACATTAGAAAACATTTCAGATAAATGTTGTTAGAAGTTTCTATAACCTATTAATGATATGAAAGAGCACAACAAACAACATATTGCATATATAGAGTAAAAATTTGTTCTCATTTAAATCTGAAGATAGCAAATTTGAAGATTTAGATACAATAGTTATGTATTACATACATTGTTCCTTTAAAACGTTAACTAAGATTCATATAAGTATTTCTTTTAAATACCAACTTTTAATGAAACATATACATGCATATTGTATAAAAATAAATTCGTACTAACATTTAATAACACTGCAAAAACATTGGAAAATACGGTGAAGAGGATTATTATAATTCAATTGCAAAACTCTAAGACTATTCTCCAAAAGGAGTTACAATCTTCTTCTTCTAAAAAATAGCTTCTTTTCTTAATTCATTATAAATTTTATTGTCTTTTTTCTGTAATTATTAATGTCTTACTCGTTAATGATAGTATCATCGTTTATGAATGAATCTCGGGAACTGAGCCAATATGAATTTTCTCGTTACTGTCAGAGTTCACTTGCATCCGACAACTATATGTTGAATTGTTTTCTGCGACGTATTATCTTTACAATTGACGTATTCTTATAGCAAAATGTAAATAAATTTATCATCATTCAAGACTCTGTAGAAGCTCATAAATTGGATGAACATTGACTTCGAGAGGTTTCTTGCTTGCAATGCAATTGCTAAAACAACACTTCTTTTACAAAATGTGACTATAGAAACGGAAAAAAGATTATGTTTTAAGTAAATATAATAAAAATTCGAAAGGAAAATCGTTTTAAATTACTTTGTTATTTAAAGAATTATGTCTACTGTATTATAGAAACGAAATATTTGGAATCTTCTTTAATAAAAATTATTTTTGACTGTATTATCAAAGAGATCACTATACATATAATCAGAACAATCTTTTTGCAATATCTTTATATTTTTTTAAAATTCAATTTAACAACTGCTATTAACGATAAAAAGACGTTGATGGTTATAATATCCGTTTGAAACAAAAATCGTCTTATACCAAAAATTGTTCTCTTATATTTATTTTTTCAATTCAGAGAAATGTCCAAGAACGCATAACAATGTTTCTATATAATATGATATTAAATTACACAAAATTTTTATGTATGAATTTGTTTAAATAATTACTCATGTTTATTCCAGATAAAAAATGATAAAAGATAATAATAATCACACTTTCTTTAACGACTCTTTACGACGAGATCCTTAATAAAAATAGTATACTTCACTAAAAGAATAAAATAAACCAAATACTTGATAATACTTGATAATTACTAGTGTACTTTTGCATCAAAAAACATTTTGATACATATTATATAGGAAATTTGAACATCTACTAATCCTGGCGTAAATTAGAATTATCAATATGCTAAAATAACAATGGAAACTTTAATAAAAATATAATAAAGCAGTCCTGTGATGATTCGGAAAGCACAATAAGCTTTTTTTTATACTACCTATACATTCTTCTATCTCTACAATAGTTATTTTCCAATCATAAATCTTGTATCATGATTGAATAGCAAATAAAGTTTTTCCATAGAAATGGGTGTGCCAATCGGAAGTATTTATCAGCATGCTCCAAATACGCTCAATTTCGAGTGAATGCATAATCTATAATAATTTACAATCTTTCCTGACGTGGTACGTCAAACTTGACGATTTTAATTAGCAATTGGCAAAGTACAAACATCCACGCGCTTATATATTTAAATTTAGTCACTTTGGTACACGATGTTATAAATCATTACAATTCATGTTTCCACATGTGAATGGCGTCTTCGTATCTCATAATCATAATTATGTGAAGTAATGACGTTCTTCAAGATGGAAAAAAAATATGTGGTCGGTAAACACTGTGGTAGAATTACATTGGTATTAAGTAAAGAATGAAGATAACTATGTATTAAATATTCTTGTCAGATTTTCTGGCTAATTATAAAAAATAATTAATGTAAAGAATAGATATAAAAAGTAAATGTTTCTATATTTATTGTTGAGTTAAAATTTGTGTAGGAATTTAGAAAAATATTTAGTTTCTAACTTTGTGGCAAAGGTGTAAAGTTCTGAATATTATTGTAAATATGTATATTGAATTAAATAGATTTAGTAGCGTAATTACTTTTACAGGAGATAATGCATTATATTAGTTTATGGTTTTAAACATATTAGCCGGAAATACAGCACATGAATAGATACACTGCCAATTCGAATCAAATCAATGTATTGTATAGAGTCACGATTTCTTCGACCTCCTTATCATTCGCCAATTATTAATCTGAGTCATCGTTGCACACTTTGACGTGGGATTCTAAATTGCAATTATCGAACGACCTGAATAAACATATACTACATGAAGAATAGTATAATATGTATATTACTTTTTTTAAATTCATTTCAGAGTCAATGAATATGAATAATGTAAGTATGATTATGTATGAGTACAAGTATGAATATTAATGTAAATGATGTTTACACCAATTTGAAGTTACTATATTTCACACGAATAGAATGTACTAATTTACTCTTATTTAAAGAATTTGCAATGAAACCACGATATAAGTTACCATGACACGAACAGATTTATGAAAACAACTGTACCTCTCATTCTAAAGCCTCAAACAGGAAGCAATATAGTATACAAGATAAGAACTCTGGCAAATATTTGTAAATAAATTGGTAAATTTTTATATTTAAATTCATATTCAATTTTTAAAAGATATCGTACATTATGCTAATAAACGATTTACACTTTCACTAAAAAGCAAAGCTAATAAATCTGTTCTAAATGATATGAATACAAAAATAAAATCCAAAAATCTGAGAAAATAAATTATACACACTCCTTTGCTAAACGAGAAATAAATTCTGATCTTCACTACAAAGAACTTCCAATGTACGAATCTCATAGCCGATTCCACACGACATGAGAGCGCGGCAAACAAGTTACATGTAACCACGTGAACAGACTGCCGTCGCGGCAGCTGTGTATTTCACTCCAGAAAATTAAAACTTAAAAGTTCCAAAAAGGGAACAAATATAAAAACCAATATTCTTTATAGAAAAACTTCACATGAGAAAATATAATAATATTGAAAAACAGGAACACTTCTATAAGTCGCAAACGATCTATCATCAATCGACCGTCTCGGAATATTTCTATTCAGTGTGCGCGCCTGAGCCATACACGCTCTCGTGCATGTCTCTTTTTTTTCCACGTATGAATTCTTCGTTCAGTCACTTACCAAGAGTAATAGAATAGATTCTGAATTGAAGCGCGTCGAACACGGGTAGAAAATCAGTCATTCGTATGGAGATTACATTCCTTTGGCGTGCTTTTTTGCCGCGACTTTACGACGTGGACCAGTTGCTCCGACACTGAAGTCCAAGCGCGAGCATACGCTGCTTCTCGACTGACGCGGCAACCCGTCGACCAGAATTTCGAGTACTGTAAGTTGCATATTCCCTTTCCATCTTCCACAAGCCAACCGGCGTCGACGGCCTTTGCTATGTCGTTACCACTGCTGGGTCACGTTGTCGCGGCACCCTGCACTCGCATTGATACGCCCCGTTATTAATTCGCTTTATCATTTTCAAGTTTCCGTATATTGATGCCATTCCTGAGCAAAATGATTGGTGTAAAATGTAAGATATTTTAAAATTATATAAGATTTTAGATACATCTAGATTTTAGATATCTGTATTAACAAACTTTTTATATTTTTATTTAATTGTATTAACATATGTAAATGCTAAAATAAAATATTACATAATTAATTATATTGCTTTTAATTATATACTTTGCAACTATTCTGGAATAATATGTGAATATATTGTAGCCCTACCGATTTTATCAAGTTATCAATGTTTTTGCGATTTGAAAGATAAGATATATAAAATGATGCTAATGTATACATACAAAATAAATAGAGTTATGTCTTTGAGAGAGTTCTGAGAATATATTATATTACATCAACGATGATAAGTTCTACGTGTAATAAAAATATGTTTGCAAGCTATTTAGTTTATACAACATGAAAATTTACCAATACTTTATCAGGACATCAGTTTTTTGAGTTTATGTAAGTTTTTCAAATACTTTGTGTTTGTAATATATATATGTTCCCTTTCAAGTAGTAGTTCCAAAATTGATGAGGTGTCCAATAATCTCTACAAAATAAATGAAATTGTTTTTATTTAAACATCACAAAATAAATATAATTATAAATACATATGAAATAAATCGTATCTATACTGTACCAAGAATTACATAGCAGTTGACTAACGCACAGCTCTTTATCAAGACAGTCATCACTGTTGAAACTTAATGAGTTTTAATTGGATGTAATTGAAAATTTTAGTCATCTCGCAACTGTGACTGACCGAATAAAGGCATAGATGCACTCTGTTTAACTGGATTACACAAGAAATGATGCTAATCCTTTACAACGTATTTGCTGTCATAGAAACGGAATCCAGAACGAAACGTTCTAACATTGTAACAATAAGCCGCGTTGTTCAATAATAAAGATTAATTGCGAACAACAGTTCCTCTTATAATGAGTTCTATGTAAGATCGACATTTTCCGGTGACGTAAGATTCTTGTATCGCAATTGTATCGCATTTTCAAGCTTCCCATAGTTTGTCATTTTCTTCTTTTTTGGTGTGAATTATTTTATGCTTGTTATTTCGACAAGGAATTTAATACATTTTCTTAATAATATTGTGAGTCAAAGATTTCATATATCATGTTACGTGAATCATGTAGGTAAATACTAAAAGTACTAAAAATAATAATGCTTTTGAGATACTAAGAAATATTCGAGACATTTGATCTGTCCGCTCAAGCACACGTCAACTTTTCATCATTCAGTGATCATATTCGACCTTCCACTTGAGGAATTTTATACTCCCACGTTTGAACTTTCATCACTGTTGTAAATTTACTTATAATTATCGCTTTATCTGCTACTGTATGATTAAACAAATTTTACTATGGTTTTATTTTTCAATATTAGTTGCTCAAATGGTTCTTTTCCTTCTTCTTGACTCTATTTAATTAGTATATCTACGTTCAAAAGTTCCATCGTAAACTTCTAGAAAACACGACGTTTTTTTGAAATGCAATAATAAGATAAGACACGCAATTTTCAATGAGTCAGAAATTGTACTAAGTGCTCTGGAGGCTTTTATGAAAACTATCGCTGTCATTTCAATAAAACAATTACGTAATATGAGATTGTGAACACTTTTAACTAGTTGAAGCGATAAAAATTTTCAATTACAATTCAATCCAATCTCATTGACTTGTTTGCATCGTTCTTTGAAAAATCTGAAAATACCATTTTTGTCAATTTTAAGCGAACTTAGAAATAAGAATTAATGAAAATTCTAAGAAAAATATAGGAATAGAGATATTTTGGTTATCCTTCGTAGGAATGTTATACCGAATTATCTGTAACATTCGAACCAATATTTCATAATTGGGTACTATTCTTCCACAAAGTTACCATCAGTGGTTGACGGAAACTGAGATAATCCTGTATATATTCTATACTTCTGAAAATAGATTATCTGCGTATACAACAGTATTTCTCAACAAGGAGTTCTTCCTAATTTTACACGGCTGACACATTCAATAAGATGTATAGTTACTACCGACATATGAGGTAACCTGTCTTAACTTAACCTCCTTTAGTTCGTAGAATTTATTATATATTTTTCAGTCAATGTTTCCCGCTATGTAAAATATATAACATATCTAATATAGTAAGATATTTCTGATGAAGAAACGATCTAACTAACGAATTAAAATGAAATGAAATGGAAAAATAAGATTTCTTAAATATGGAAAATTTACAGCTTTTACTATACTTTACGGCCTATGCATTTAATTGCAGTTTACGTTGCGCCGGTAGGTGTGTTTGTGAATTCGTGAAAGCAACCGGATCGTTAGCCAAGAAAGGATTTAAGGCATTCATTGATCCAAAGACTGCTGCACAATGACTTGTTGTTGCTTCAACAGACACTATTGCTGGTTCTAAAAAAAAGTGCAGGAAACATTTATACAAGTATTATTTAGGAAGACAGTACTTTCTAGTAACATTTATATTTGATAGCTATAATGAAATTAAAGAAAATTATTGCATAAATAAATAAAATTGTAAAAAATTGTGTCCAATCAAATTGTTAAGAATTATTATGTTCAATTATTTTACATTTGTCACTGGTAGAATTCATAAAAAACACTTAGCTCATAGCTTATAAAATTACATATCTGAAAAATCACATAGCTCATAATATGAAATACCTGAAACTATAAAAAAATAATATCAGGGAGATATATAAATACTATTATATCATTATAGGCTAAGAATAAAACAATCTTACGTAAAAATAAATAAATTTTCTAATTATCTTCATATTCCGGAAATTTCGGTAGTTAATTTTGCAGCTAGATAATCCAATAATAGAAAGGAAAGATAGTGAAACGCAGCAGTGCCCTAAAAAATAAGTCATATTGAAAATCAATTTCGACATTAGTGTCACGTGACCTAAGCTATTTATTCGCATCAAATAAAGCCTTTCGCGAAAATTGTTCTCGCAATAAGAGCCGCGGAATTTCTTGATTGCAGCTGGAAGGAAAAGCACGCGCCATGACTGGAATGTAATATACACCCTCTGGCATTCGATTATTATCAAGATATTTTCTCGATGTTCTGGCATCTTTTTTCTTTTCGCCTATGAACGTTATCTATCTAGTGTGAATATGTTAACTTATAAAGAGTCGACGTTGCGTTAAAGTAACATTTAATTGCAATCTTTTTCAATCATTTTACGTTTTCAAATTCTGTATTTTAACATTGTGGTTATGAAATTTAATTTTTGTTTAATATCTTTCTTTCTTTTGGTATCTTTTCTTTAAACTTTATAGTTTTATAAACTGTAAAGTAATTAACGTGTTCGTAACATTATGATAAACTGTTTGCTGGTCCTTAATGAGTTAATTTAGCAATCCATAACTTTTTTACCTACGAAGAAAAATGGTATAAAATAGAACAAGAAGATATGTGTAATCAATAATAGACATAACACTTTTTATGTTATAATGAAGTTTGATATCTATTTTAATATGGAGTATATCCTATTTCCATGAATTTCATTAAGGAAAAATCGGAATCTGTCGAACTTGTCCCCGAGTAGAGTGATTTTCAGTTTATTGGAAATTGATAACCTGTGTAATCTACTTTCGAGTAAATGGAAATAACGAAGCCAGGAGAAAATGGATGTAGGTAGAAAAATATAGATTGCTTGAATAAGAAAACTATGATATTAAAAACATTAGAAATTAATATTATGATGTCATTTAAAATTTGTTTTAACAATAGATATCTCTTTATGGTAGATTTGAACTTACATATTTTTTCTATTTATTATATTTTAAACTTTAGTATGTAACATATACAAGGTTAAACTAAATTAATATCTTTATATATCTTTATCTGTATAATTTTCTTCAGTAATTACTACTTATATTTTTGTTACAGTTCTTCTAACGTACAAGCACAATTTCGAAGTAGTACTCACATACGCGCATGCGTATCTATTATAGCTTAGTATATATAAATTTTATGACATTAAAAGTATTTAATCGTTTGAGTACGCACTTTTTTAATTTTCCTTACAGTTTTTACGAGCTAAAAATTACTACGTGTTTGTTTATTTACCTTTTTTTAATAAATAAAATGATTGTGTGTATACATATTATGATTTAGTATCATTGCGCATGAGCGCCGCAGAGAATCGGCGGCAAATCAGTATTATATGAAGCCTTCGTCTATTCGAATCATTTGGAACCTGTTAGTAGAAATTGGCGATAAGAAGGTGAAGGATCATGGAAATGTCTGTGAAGCTAGTTCAAAATTGAGTTAAAGATATATAACATCTAATAAATTATAAATCAGAGACGTGTGATTTTTCAAGTAGAATATCCACTGATTTTAAAATCTAAGATGCCTTTGAAGATTTATTTACTAATCTTGTTTACAATTTTAAAAGATGTATCGTGTTTATCCTGGCATGATTATCATCAGAATAGTGAAGACAGTTCGAACAGGAAAAATGTTCATACAGTTCCGCTTGGTTCAGGAGCCACTTTTCATTGGAGGTATATTTTTATAACATTAATTGAATTTAATGTTAACAAATACACCGAGGAATAATTAAAAAATTGAAGAATAACTTTTTTAGGGTTGATTTTATGAGCGAAATTATAATTGCGGAAGTCCACTATATAGGTGTCGACAATACTTGGTTTGCCATCGGTTTCTCGAATTATGGTGAATTAAAACCTGCCGATTATTGCGTTCTGTGGATTGATTGGCACCGACAAATTCAATTACAGGTAATCATGAAATACATTTAACAATTACACGGGAAAACATGATAAGTCCATTTTTATCGATTTTATAATTTTTATATCAATTACATTATATTGTAATTTCAGGATGCGTGGACAGATGAAGAAGGAAAATTAAATCTCGACTTACAACAGGATTGTGAGAACTTCGCGTGGAGAAGGAGAGGAAACGTCACGAAATTTACCTTCTCCAGGAAGTTCGATACTTGCGATGAAAATGACTATATCATGGAGGTAAATTAACTATGAAATTAATAAGAGATATTAGTCATTTGATTATTTTTCTTTGACGTAAAAAAATATTTGAAAATTCGTAGAGAGGTACCACGCACTTAGTGTGGTTAGAAGGTTTGGGACCACTGTCGTCCTTGGCTGGTTTACAAGTATCAGATGCAGAAGCTTCCGGCATGTCCAGAACAGAATTGATCAGGGTACTTCATAAGAAACCAACATTTCCATCGAATACCTGGCAATTGGAAATGTTGACTGATCATGTAAAAGTGCCAAATAAGGAAACGACTTATTGGTGTCGCATACAAAAATTACCACCCGTTTTGTCTCAAAAGTAAGTCTATTAGACTGCAAGAAAATTCGCCAGAATTAATCTTTTATCGAACTATTATTTCTAGACATCACATTCTACAGTTTGGTCCAATCATACAAACGGGTAATGAACACTTGGTTCATCATATGGAAGTTTTCCATTGTGCTGGACCAATGGCTCTTGAAATTCCTATGTACGATGGTCCTTGTGATGGAGCTGATAGACCGGAAAAAACTCAAGTGCGTTAAGTTTCTTAGACAGATTTCTTCATTTATGCCTTTAAAAAATAATTAAATATGTTTTCTAGAATCATTTTATTTTTTATTCCTTTTCTTAGGTATGTAAAAAAGTCTTGGCAGCATGGGCAATGGGAGCAGATGCTTTCGTTTATCCAGAGGAAGCTGGTCTCTCGATCGGTGGCCAAAATTTTAATCCTTATGTCATGTTGGAAGTTCACTATAATAACCCCGAACTTCAGGATGGTAACGTTGATTCTTCAGGAATTCGTTTTATCGTTACTAGGAGTCTTCGCAAATATGACGCCGGTGTAATTGAACTGGGTTTAGAATATACTGATAAAATGGCAATTCCCCCACGACAAGTAATGAATCATTGCACATATAATTAATCAAAGATATATGCGCAGATATATATTATAATATATGTTACTAAAATCGGAATTAATAACAAAATCTTTGTAGGAAGCCTTTATTTTATCAGGACATTGTATACAAGAATGTACAGGTGTTGGTCTCCCACAACAAGGAATACATATTTTCGCATCCCAACTTCATACACATTTAACAGGCGTAAAAGTTGTTACTCGTCATATTAGAGACGGAGAGGAGTTGCCTCTGTTAAATTATGACAACCATTATTCCACTCATTTCCAAGAAATTCGTCTTTTACCGAAACCTGTTACCATTTTGCCTGTAAGAATTAAAATCTAATACTTTATATATTTCACGTGTACTCCATTATATTATGTACATATAATAGATTTTGATGTAAATTAATGATAGGGAGATTCGTTAATAACAACTTGCACATATAATACGATGGATAGGGAGAATATTACTCTTGGTGGATTCGCCATTTCCGATGAGATGTGTGTGAATTATATTCACTACTACCCTAATGCTCGATTAGAGGTATGGAATATTAATATTCTTTTATAAGAAATTATAAGATTATAAGGAGAATTATAAGAAATATTCAATCTGTCTTAGGTTTGTAAAAGTGCTATTAGCGACGATGCACTGAGAACTTATTTCCGGTATATGAGGGAATGGGAAAATCAACCAACTAGTGTCGATAATGGAATTTCTGCAAATTATGAAAGTATAGAATGGACCAAAGTTCGTGTACAAGCTTTACATGATCTATATGAAGCTGCTCCATTAGGTTCTTAATTATTTAATTTATTAATGTATTAAGCATCTGAAGTTTGATTTTTATATTTCAATTGGAAATTTTAATCTATATTTGATCAGGAATGCAATGCAATGGCTCTGATGGATCTCGACTTCCTGGATTATGGGACAACATACCAGCGACGCCGGTCAAACTACCCTTACCTCCACCAGCTCGAAATTGTCCACACTCGTCGATAAGACAAGAAATAATAAATTCTATATAAAATTCTTTTTCTGTTACATACTGCTATCTATTTTCGAAAATAGTAACGAAATCAAAATTCATGTCTACGGATTATACACAAGTCTGAACATTAGTGAAACATGAAACGAAATAAAGTATAATTATAATTCATATGGATTTACAATGGTTTCCATAAACGTATAAACTTATCAGCTTACGCATAAAATACTTTACAAATAAAATACTTCGTTACACACATTATTTAACAGCTCTTTCACTTTGTCTATATTCTTTTAAGACTGTTTCATTTAATTACATAATTTTAAAAGAATATAGTTTTACAAAAAAAAAAAAAAAAAGAAGAAGAAGAAGAGAATAAAAGAAAAACAATTCGGAATACACTACAAGGTGTTCAAACTTAATGTAGTATTTGTGTAAGCCGAGAAGAAGGAAACTGAAAGACTATTAAAAAGTGTACCCTGGAAAAACGGTAAACATATTATCGATATATAAAAGTTTATAAACCTCCAGTATATTTATGCATCTTAAGGGTTCCTTTTTGGCAGTACATTGTCTTGCTGCGAATAAGCTAGCTTAATCGAACATTCGTTAACAAATACTTGTTCTATGAGAAATTGGTAATTTGTAAAATATGAAATAATAAAAATAACCATAGTTATAATAATAATAATAATAATAATAATAATAATAATAATAAATCGTGATAGCTGAAACTTTGTCTTTACACATTTTACGAATGTACAAAAGAGGGACGCGTCTTAACGTTAAATGTGATATAAAAATTAAAGATATCCAATTATTTACGATATAATACACATGGGCGGGTTATACATACATACATACACACGCACGTACACGCTGAAATCACGCACACAATAGTTGCCTTGTTCGCTCGTCAAGCGAAAAGATCACTTCCGGAAAAATAACGTAATGTGTTCTTTTTTAATTTCTGTTTTCTTGCAATTTATTCTTTTGTTTCTTCGTTTCTTTTCTCTTGTTTCATTCGACCCTTATGTACGATCTTTTGATCGAGCACTTGTTACATTTTTTAATCTTTCAACTTCGATTAGAAGTTGTTCACAAACGTCCTAGCATGTAACACAGAATTCTATCGAGTATTAAATTTGTACTGCCAAATGCACTTCTGTGAGTTTCAACCCTTTGAAGTATACATTTCCAAAAAATGGTATCTTCTTCCTTTTTAGTAAAGCACAATTCTTTTAAAAATCTAGTGAACATGAAGATGTAAACTTGATTAGCTGCATTATGTAATAGTAGCAAAATACCATTATCTACCTAGTAGATAAAAAGTGAAAAAATTTTGTTTAAAATTTGCAAAATGATTTGTTTTAATCTGATATATTTCAAAGGGTTAACCGTAGTTCTCTATTGAAGGTACGGGAGAGAATTTTTCTCTTTGGTACTTAATTAAGCTGTAGCTAGACTTGAAAACATTGATTTAAAAAAGAAATTTAAAAAATGGTTGCTAACAGAAACTGATTAAAATGATTTCTATACCCTACTGACAATATGGCAAAGGAATGCACACACACACACACATATATATATATATGTAATATATAAATGTGTATATAATAATAAAATATAATACTTTAAAATTGCATATACAAAATATTTATGTTTAATTTATCCAAGGGTTGAAAGAATTTTCTTTTAAAAACAGTATTCCTTTTTAATTTTTTAAATAGATCGTTAAAATATCGAAGTTATTACAGTTATTATTTCAAACTTAAGCAACTTGAATAAAAGAACAGACACGAGTCTAACCACAGCTTAAATGTTGAAAACTTGAATTTAAGTCATTTCGCGATATTTCTTACAAAAATTCGAGAACGCAGATTTTTTTAAAGATATTCTTATAAAGAATAGAATCGGCAGAAAAATGTGGCTTTCCTAGAAAACATAAATATCAAGTGACAAAATGGAATATAGCCAGCATATTTTGCATATACTATTAGAAGCTTTGATTTGCACATCTCGAGAAACGTGCTTCCTGAAACATTTAGGAACGTGATTGTTTTGAATACGTGGACATTTTTGTGGACATATGCGTAAAAAAATTTAGATTCTCTGCTAGGAACACGCTCCATTGGAAAAAATACTTACTTTCTAAAGCGTGGATGCGTTAACGACCAGAATTCCATATTTATGTTTCTTTCTCTCTCACTCTCTCATTCTACTTCACGGGAAGAATTTTTCCTTCAACATAGCTTTCTTTTTTGGAAAAATGTTTTACGTGGAATCATCACGTAACAAGAGATCGTGGCTAAGACTTCGCGGGTATATAAGTATAAAATATATATTAAGGAGCTTAAAGTACAATACGTGTTCTTTAAGTCCACTTTGCTACATTATTCGTATGCATACCAATACAAGAGGAATTTCATCATTCAGGATTTTGTCAAAGCCTATCTACTTATGCGTCTAATTCAGCGTTGTGTAAACGATACGTCACAAAACTAATAAAATATATATTATAAAAAATCGTTAATTTTACATTACAACGTGAGTTGCTGCGAGTCTAATTTCCAATGAGACTCGCGAAAAGCAGCTGACGCTACGATGTATCAACAAGAACCTCTCGACTAGAGTGACTGATTGTTCTGTTGCATATGCATTTGCAAGAAACAATAAAGTATACCGGCCTGTGCCATCACGTCCACGGTCCCCGCGGCTAATGGATCTCGACTTTTTGCATCAGATCGCGAATTCGTACCAGGACGCAAAAGCGTCGGTCCGAATACCGTCGCTAGGTTGTGCAAAGACATTTTATTTTGAGCCTCGTGTTTATTAACTCGTATCAAATGAGTAAGTAGAAAGTCGATGACTGCCTTGTTCACGGCTGGTAGACTTTCGTATACTCTTCTGAGAGCAGCACCTTTTGATAACTCGCCACTTTGGAAAGCTTCTAAAAACGCGGGATACAGAGCATCCGTAAAGAGAGCTTCCGGCATTTCACGGAGATACAATTTGAGCACACCTGTTACAGAGTGAACGTCAACCTAAAAATATAAAAATAAATTCATATTAATACACAACTCTTTGAATAATGAGGTACTTTAAAAAAAAAAGAATTTTATTCTTTTATGTAATATTGGCTACCTCTTTAAGCAGTTGTTCTGCTTCGTATGAATTACTTTCAAATGATTTGCGTAATTTTGTTAAATCGGAAGCTGAACCAGAAACGCGATATAACCCCACTTCTCCGACTCCTCTCCTTTCTACCTCTCTAACACATGCGGTTATAATAAAAGGAACATCGCGTTTTTCACGTCTGTAACAAACATGTAATTATATTTAACCGAGATGAAAAAATTTTTGAATAAAAATATATAATCAAAAGATTTAAATAGAAGTTCATAGCTCACAGTTCAAAAATCATAAAACATACTTGCACACTTGTTGAATTTTAGCTCCAAATAAACCTTGAGGTTTAGCAGATGGTACCCGCCTTAATGTCACTTCACTTGGGACAAAACGAAGAGCCACATCTAATGTAGCTGGGCCTAAATTTAATGACCTTTCTACTTGATCCGATTGAAGCCAAGATCTACTTAATCTTTGTATGCATTTGCCACGTAATACAGAACGCGTTCCACATTCTTCGTACAACAAAATTCTAACATTTTGACTTCCCTCTAGTTCCACAACGAATGTTTCGCCTTAAATAAGTGAAAATTAAGTAATTAATTTAAAAAACTTATTTATTCAACTTTCGAAGTTTTATAAAAATAAAATTTTACCCCAAGTTGGAGCTTGGCCTCTCGCAACTCGACTTCTTGCACGTTTAAAATAGTGTCCATAACTATCAACTTCCACAATAATATAAAGATCTCCTACTCTATCTAAACCAGGTGGTGTCAAGCCAAGTAAAGTTAAATGAAGATCGCCTAATAATAAACTTTCATCGCGTCCTGATCTAAGTAAATAACTTCCCATATCTGTTTGAAGATAAGTACGACAAGCTGTAACCCACGCCTGTAATTCGTACATTGATAAAGGTAATGGTCCTGGAGGTTGTCCACCCTAAAAATTTATCATTTGCCATTCATTTCTCTCTCATTAGATTGGTATGATCATTTCTTTTCTAATATCTTTACTTGCATCCTCGTGTTGAATTTAAATAAAATGCATTATTACATATCTTTATCTTATTTATTTATTCGAAATCTGTGAATTACGCACCTTTGACTTATCTAGGTACATATGGGAACGCATTACCTGTTGCAATGCCTCCACCGCTTCAACCCATTGAGAACGTTCAAATTCACTGGATAGAAAGAATGTATACGAGTTTTGTACTCGATGTTGACTTTTATGCGCAACGCGTAATACTAAATTTGGGGATGCTAATACTAATTGAGCTTCAAGCTCAGCAAGTTTCTTCCTATTTTTTTCTGAACCTCTACCACCGAGTCTAATTCGTTTTTCATCATTCCGTTCTTCCCATAGTATCTGATCACGTACTGTACATGCTTGTGATCTGAATATGTATAAATTATTATTATTATACATATAAATTATTATTAGGAGTAAATGATAGACTTTTATGTGTACCTCAAAGCTACAACATTAGCTGGACTAGTCTCACGAGGTTCAATGCCATCTTCTGTCACTACCGCTTCTGCTACTGGTACATACCACTTCAACTCAAATGTAAACTTGTCTCTGCCAGAAGCTTTATACTTTGCACAAGCAATTACATCATTAAAAAGAAAAAGATGTCTCAACTTTCTATGACCATCAGACAGTTCTACCACAAACGAGTTTTTTACTAATCTCCGTTGTGCTCTATCATGACTCTAAAATAATATAGTTTTACAAAATACTAAATTAATTATTATTGTAGCTATAAATATAGTTTATTTACCGGAAACATTGACTTCGTCTGAATAATATTAAATTCGTCTAGGAAATTTCTAGTCATACCAAGAGCCTCTGAAAGTGGCGCATGATCTGCATGATTCACTGGTGTGTGCTTAAGAAGATCCTACAATCAGTTGAGACACAATTATCAATGCGAATTGAGATAAGATAACGTTTACGAAGTACATTTCCACATCATTTTATCAACTTATCCAATCAACGTTTTATCTATGATGTATATCTATATCTATATAGCTTTGGCTAACATAACAAAAGCATAAACTATGCAATACTTACATGCAATACTAGCGCATTTTTTTGTACTCGCGCTACTGGCTTATGTAAAAGATCTTCAAGAGATAAACCTGGTCCTTTTGGAACTCCTCTGAGTCTTATATCTCTTGTAATTTCACCAAATTGAGTCGAATGTGCAGAACACCTCCTCACAGTATCAGTAGCACGAGCGTAATTATGTAAGAAAGCTCCATATAATCCTATATTGCTGGCCATTACCTTAATTTGTAATTCATAATAGAATATTAATAAGAGGGCATAATGTGTGAATTTCTCAATATTAATATATTAATATATTTAGTTCTTACTTTAAATTGTTCACCTATAGTAGTTTTACTGTCCCATTTGTCTAGTTTCTTTCTAAGACCATCCAAAAATGTTTGATGTAGTGCATGTAATTCAGGAATTTTATAAAACATCGTACCAAATTCATCTTCAGAAATAACAGGTTGGGACGTTGTTAATGTTGCCCTGATGGCTTTCATGTACTGCAAACAACATATACTTTTTTAATCAAAATAATGTTATTTATGCATATTATGGAAAATGATAGATATATTACATACTTGTAACATTACATTTAGACATTCGACATAAATAGTTTCACTCTCTACCACCGAGTTTACGATGCATTTAATCATAGACGTTCTATCATCTTCACGGTCTTTACTTTTCTCCTGTCGACGAGGCGTAGTTGGTGTTGGAGATTCTAAGCTACCTTCGCTTAGGCTTAAAGGCTCCGCGTCACTACTACCAGTTTCGTTATCCGTGCTGAGAGCACGTAATAAAATTGGTGGTGCAGGACTTGCACCTTCTTCATCCTCACTATCCATTGCCGCTCGATGTCTATAAATAAACAGATGTATATTTGTAAATATATATATGTAATGTAAAGTTATTTTAAAACCAATAATGTTCAGATACAAATAACTTACTGTATAAAATAATCAATGTTGACATAATTACTCTGATTCCCTGGAGAATCAGGTAAGGAGGGCGGTCTTCTGGGTGGTGCTCTACTGCCATTATTGTTTCCAACAGGTGGAACACGTGCATCAATATATACATATTCTCCTGTTTGATCTAAGGCTACAGAATCATAATAAGGTTCCTCCTCTGAAGCCTCTGCATCACCATCCTCTCCATCTTCATTAACTGCATTTTCTAAATCTATTTTTTATTATTAATATAGATGAAACGAATACAATTAAAATTATTAAATAAAACTATAAAAGGATAATATAACAAAAATATAATACCTTTTTCATCTTCCTCTTTAAGAGATTCTTCATTTTTATCTTTCTTTGAGCTTCCTGTCACTTCAATTACAGTGACATAGTTACTTGGCACATCTGGGTCACTGTTTCTTCTAAGTTCAGGCACTTTATCAGGACTCCTTGGTATTTCACTTTTGGGTCTTTTGCTTGTACTAAGAGTAGAACTTAGTTCAGAAACACACTTGTCCTGAAATTTACTTATATCTTCACGTGCTGGAAGAGGTGGAGCTAACGATTCTACATGTTGAACATTAGATGAGTTTGTAGAATCTGCCAAATTATTCTCTGTTGTTAAACAACTGTGTTGATTTTGTGATTCTGTGGATTGCTGTTTCTCAGGTGTAGTTGTAATATTACTATTTGCTAATTGCTTATGACGTTCAACATCAGCCAATAATCTTTCTAAATATTCCACATAAAATTCTTCCTTTTCAAGCTCTTCTCTCAAAGCAGTCACCTGTGAAAATAGTAATGATTCTGTTTAATTATTTTTTATATAGCTACATTATAAAATGTACATAATATAAATTTGTGTCCTTAGTAAATTATAACAAAATTGAAGTAAATAGCAAGTGATTAACTAGTGAGAATATATTGTATGAGGAAATTTAGTAATAAGAATTGATGTTCTTAGTATAGCAGATAGTTAAATATATTTAATGGCTTCATTTTCTTTACAGATAATAGTAGATAATATATAGAGAAATTTTATATATAAGGTAAACAAAATTTTTAAATTTATTTGAAACCAATACAATGAACATAAATAGTAGATCACATTAAAAATATCAGTTATGGTTAAATATAAATTAGCTTAATTTCCCAGTTAAGTAAGAAATTAATATGATGACTCATAGAATAAAGCTCCCAATACCTCAGCAAGGATGAAAGTTTTATGTAATAAGGAACTAACAATTTATTAAACAGTCCCCTTAAAAATATAAATCCTACTTAAAGTTTCCAATATATTAACTCTTCCACTATTTATTTCTAAGAAATAATTGGCATCAAGATAATCATATCAAGACATAATATTCCTGTTTGGTCTTATTTCCATTAATAGTGCAGAATTAGAATATATCACATACAAATCATAAGTAATATATTATAGCTTTTAAAATAAAACCAGCTATGTTAAATTAATTAATTCAAAATGCAAGAAAACATATCCCTTGGTATTCCATGTGTCTGATATTTCCAATTTTTATTTAAATAAATATATCTACAGAAAAACCTTAATATAAATATTTGAAAACATCATCGAAGAAAATTCTTTTGCAATTAAAAGATAATAACAGAATTCCTGACTGAATTCTCACCTTCTGTTTATGCTTGACTAGGTTGGCCCTGACGTCTTCTTCCCAAGCTGCCGGCAAGGCGCTGTCCGGGAATCTCTGTACCCAGACACGCTGGAAATCCCCGAAAACGCTCATTACTCTACTCCAGGCCGTTTAAAGAGAGGACTCCTCGGGGACAGTGATGATCTCGGACACGATTCAAGCCGCTGTGTACATTGCACGGGCGCGGCGGCGGTCGTGGCTCTCACCCGAATACGCCTGATCACGATCTCGTTTTGACACAGAGATTCAATTGAAACAGACGTGTTACTGTAACGAGGCATAAGTCGTTCGTTTCGTTCGTGAACGATTTTCCTTTCCGGTACACGCTACAACGCTATACCCGAAGAATCAACGAAACGAGCGTCATACAACCGCTGTCATCTTGTCGACATCTCCTGCGTAGCTCACGGTCCGATCCCCATGCCCTCTCCTATCATTTTGACGCCTCTGCTATACTTTATTCACAGACACTGCCCTTCCTTAAACGCAGCAGGTGCGCTTCACGGATGATGATACTTTTCACGGTGCGCTTACGCAAAATAGAAATTCGTTTCTTACGAAACGCAGCTAAAATTATGCATTTTTCTCTTCGTTGACAGATAAAAGTTATACTTCTCTACGATGATGTAAATCAATTTTTGCTCGGTTTCAACATTACATTAGCAATGAATTTTAATTTTCGAGATATTCACTGGAAAAAAGTAATAGATATATTATAACGATACATGACGATAACTTTACGTAATGATTTAGAATTGTTGTTTATGTATATTTATATACACTTATAAGAAATTTAAACGCGCATAATACAATAAGAATGCACATAATGCACAAAATATCCACAATATAAAAGATAAAGTATTCATTATAATATTTAGAGAGTGACATATAAATATCTACCTAGATTTCGTTTCCTTATAAAAATTTGCATAAACCTTCGCAATTTAACTATAAAATATAGGGGAAAGTAATTCCATTTTCAAAAGTGAAACGAAAATTTGGTTTATTTTGAAATCAATATTGATAAAATTGCTATTAAAGTATATTTCAAATATAGATGAATAACAAAAATAATTTTTTTGACAATAAATCAATTTTTTTTTTAATTATAATATTGTATTTATTATAATGTACATACTCTTTAAATTCATTTTGAAACATATTTCCATTACTAAAATGAGGGGATCACAAACATTAAATAAATTTAAAAAATAACATGTATATATAGTAACAGATGATAATAAATATTTATAAATAAATTTAAATATATATATAATTGTTATTAATATCATTTACTAGTAATTATTATGCTTGTCAAATACCTTATTCGAGTCATTAATATGCTCCACGATTACTTCAATTATGTTCCTCGTTCTTCCTGTACAATATATATCTAATATCTACTAACTCCACTGAAAGCATTGTAGCGCTACAGTGTGCATATTCAAAAACAAAATCAAATAGCGGGATATTTAAAAAAATAATTCTATAAAATAATTAATTAATTATGTTTATAAAATTGTAAATTTAGATATCAAATTATATTTGTGTATTGTATAATCGTTTTCTAAACATATTTTGATAACGAAGAATTATTAATTAAACTAAATCTTTTTTCACTTATTTTTGTAAGTTACTGTACAGGTGTAGCTGTCAACCTCGGTGGCAGTACAATTTAGAGGTTATGTTTCTTTTAGAAAATTAACTAATTTTCATCAATTTTTCCACTTATTTATAAAAATGTCTATTGTGGACGAGAGACAAAACGGCCCGATATTACAAGAATTAGTAAAATGCATAAAATTGGAGTCAAAAAGCGGAATTTTGTCATGTTTAGTACGACTTAAAAATGACTCAAAATGCTATAAGCAATTTGCCAAAGATGGAGGATTAGGCATTTTAGTAAATTTACTTCATTATTATCATAATATAAAAATACTAAACATGACACTGAGTATTCTGGCGAATGCTTGCATGAATTCAGATGCAAGGGAAAAGGTACAGATATATCTATTTTCATCTTTAAAATTAATTGATAAAATTTATGTGTTATACACTTATAAACAGAGTATCTTTTCTATAAAATTTGCTTATTTGTAATAATGCAGCACAAATCTTTTTCTAGGTCAGAGGCTCTAAAATAGCAAGTCGTATAGTTTCTATAATAAAACATATCAAATTAGAAAATACTATACACTGCCGTGCCTGCAGATTAATCGGGAATTTATCTGAAAGTGACTGGCATGCAAAATCATTATGTGAAGCTGGTGCAATCCAAGCTTTGATTAATCTCCTACAATTAGATACATATATGCAAACATACTTAATGGCTGTCAGAGCAGTAAGGTATTACAAAATGAATATATATAACAAAAAATAACATCTTTGTACTAGGTGGTATTTTTAATTAATTTGTACACATTTTTTATAGGAACATTTGGAATACATATGAAGGTAGTAGAGAAGAAATCTTAGAGTCTGGAGTAATATTTAGAATTACATGTTTATTAGTATTGGCAAAAGAAAAGTCAGAAACAGATAAAAAATATGTGGAGTTAATAGAAACCTGTTTAAAAGCCATATGTGCTTTTTTGGCCACATTGAATCCACGAGTTGGAGAACAATTACGAGGAGAAAAAGACATACAGGGTTATAAGAGTATTGTGCAATGCTGTGATATGAATAATAAAGTGGCAATTAGGTGTTTGTACAACCTTTGTCAAATTGCAGAATGTCGTCCCATTTTAGGGAATTTTGGCGCTATTGAAAGTTTTATTGCCCTGATCAAAGATCATTTGGAGTTATCTAAGGAAACATTAGTCAGTTTATGTTTGTTTTGTAGAGAAGCTGTAAATCGTGCGAGAATTAGGATGGCATCAGGTTTAGAATTAATGTTATCTTTACTAAAAGATACTGAGAATGAAAAATATCATCCCATGTTATTGCATGCTTTAGCACAATTTGTTTATGATGATTCAAGCATTACGATAATGGTAAAAAATGGTTTGCTTGACGTTTTAGTTGTTAGATTAAAAAAAATGGTAACTGAAGATGTATCTAACGAGAGAACAAACGTTTCAAAGAAAAGAGAAAATGATTCTCCTCCTAATAGACAAACGGAATTAAAATACATTAAGATGAATTTAGGAAGGTATGTTTGTAAAATTTAATTTATGTCTATATTATAGAAAATGTAAATTAAAACTTTGTTCATTTATAGATTTAGTTCAGACTATTATCGAGATGACTGGAGTCCAGGAAGTGCTACTAGTGTTTCCTCTTCACCTCCCAGTACACCACCATTACCTTTTTATGATTCTATTGTAAATGACGAAAATGCCGAAGATAATTACAGTCCAGTATGTAGTGATACAGAGATGATGGATACAGAAGATGGTAAATTAGTTTATACATGTACTTTGTGATAATTATTATAAAATCATCTTGAAAACACTTGGGACTAATAATTTACATTTAATTGTTTAGAACCCCAAGCAGAAGTTGAGTCATTAAAGAGTTGTAAATCGATAACTATAGATATAGAAGAATCTCAGAATGTGGGAAAGGAAACTAAATCGTCGAATGTGTGGGAGTATGCAAATGTGTGGACATTAGTATTACTAAGTCGATTAAGTCATTCAAATGATCCAATTGATCGGTTGGCTGACCCCGCAATCATTAAAGCGTTATCAGCTTACATTAGACACGCGAAAAATCCAAGAGCATCTAGAATTTTAACTAGAATTATAAGGTAAGTAATAAAATACCACTTATTTTATAAGACTTATAATATTTAATAAAAAATTTTTTATATAGGAATGGAGCGTATTTAATGCCATTGTTGAAACAAGGCTTCATTTTTGAAGCTGAAACGTTGTACGGTTCGGAACAATATATGAGACAGTTATGTGCTTTAGCAGAAACTGGCGGAGCAGTAGGTGAACTTACGTCTATACTGCTTCGCGGAGAGGAAACTCATAAATTGGTTATAGCAGTTTCGATACCATTCCTAATCAAGTCGCGATGTATTCTAAAATCGCTACTGAACAATCACGGTGGTCTTCAATTAATATTTCAAGTTCTATCCGACCAACAACATGTTCTTCACAAAAACGCTATTTGGTCAATTTGTCAACTAGCAAACACACTTGAAATTCAACCTGAGATTATAGAGAAGTGTCAAATCACAGACACTGCTTCGACTGATTTTCCAAGAGTATATGACAATCATCCCAAACCTGCAACGGTTACATTTGAACTGGACGACGGTACGACTGTCGACGCTTGTAGGCAAACGCTGTGTCAAAAATCAGACGCATTTTCTGCCATGCTTGATGGGTACTTTTCAGAATCGGGCAAGAAACGTGTCAAATTACGAAACACGTCGAAAGAAGGTCTTAACACATTATTGTTAGCTGCTAATGGAGCAACTTTCGAAAATAGAACTATCGAATCATTGCTAGATGCCGTGCTATTGGCTGATAAATTTCTTATGGCTGATATATCAGATATTCTTACAGAAAGTTCTATTTCTCAGTTAAATTATAAAAACTTCAGTAAAGCGTGGAACTGGGCAAAAGTGAATTCGTGCCATGAACTGAAATCCTGTTGCGTGAAGAGGTTTCTGACAGCTCCGATGACAAAGCCTGAAAGAGTTCAAGCATTTCAAGATTTTTCTACCACTGAAAGTTTTCAGGAATTTCTTGAGGAAATAAGAAAAATCATCAACAACGTTTTGTGCCAACGTTAATGACGAATTAATTTCATATATACAGGGTGTTTTGATCCGGTTACTAAAACCGGGCATGCTTAAGTTTATGGAGAAGTAAATCAAAAATATAGAATGAATAACAATGTTTTGTTATTTTTTATTATACTATCCACACCGAAACACCCTGTGAAATTGTGATATTTACTAGCGATGACGTGAGCAACTGTTATAATTATGATGATTTAATCAACATTCTTTAAGTAGAAAGACTTAATGAAATTTTTATATGATAAAACATTTGATTCATATTATACCTTAATCATGCTTATTGTGAATATATTTTAAAACATGGAATTGATGTATAAATATACAACCTATAAGTGTCATTTAATTATAAATATATATTTAAATGCTGATAATTGTAAATAATTACATGCGTGCGCGTACATACACAAACATATATGTATGTATAATGACGGAAATATTTCAATCTTAGTTTATTCGATATAAATGTAAATGGGTAACACATTATTTCAGTGGAACAAATAAATAAAAAATAGAAAACGAAAAATACTTTCCTTGAATGATATTTGACTTCGATATATTATCTATTAGTTTCTCTCCAGCAGCTTTAACTTCATCGGCTCCGACGGTACAGATATCAAGTGTAAAATTAATTTAACCTGTTTCTTATTTGTACATTCTATTTTGAATGATTTAACCAACTGCAATTTTTAAGATAAAATCAAATAAATTCAATAAGTCTTAACATGTCTTAAGTTTATTATTTTCGCACCTCTGCCAATGCAAGCGATATTTGTATTTCTGCTAGTTTTCGACCAATGCAACTTCTAACGCCTAAGGCGAATGGTAAACTCCCATGTGGATGCATTACACCTTGATAAGTGCCTTTTTCCGTTCTAATCCATCTTTCTGGAAGGAACTCATTTGGTTGCGAAAAGTTCGCAGCGTCGCGACCACTCGAATAAAGTGATAATACGAGTAGCTCCTACAATAAAATATCACGTGATTTTTAAATACCTTTTTTATTATTTATCGATATGTTTATTATAAGTAACATATAGTATAAATTCATTTACCCCTTTTGGTACAAAGTAATTATTAATCACACTGTCTTCCGGTAAATATCTAGATATAAATGGAGCTATAGGATATAGTCGAAGAGATTCTTTGATTACGCCTTTTAATAATGGTATGCGCAATATATCTCTCTGTGAAAGATCCTTCAATTGTTCAAATAGTTCCTCTTGCCTTTCGGGATGATTACACAATAGTAACAATATCCATTGCAAGGTGGTCGCTGTCTGAGCATAAAGTATAAAATTAGTTTTCAAGTACTAACAATGTATGTAAAATAAGTAACAACTGAATCATATTGAAATTTAAATTTTTCTTGAATTCTTTTCTTTATTCTATTCTTATTAATCTTTAAATTCAAATTTCAAATGAATGATATTATCGTGTCGGTTGCAGTTGAGCTAACCGTATCACCAGCTGCTAAAATGAAATCGGTAACGATGCAGATTGCGTCTTCGGCTTGAATACCTTCATCCATCATTTTCTTTAACAAACCGTCGCCACCTAATTTAGTCATTTCCGGGACCAATACTCGAACAATTTCGAAAGCTGTGTCAGCAGATGTAATGAATTTCCTCCAAACAGGTAAGCGTAAATTCATAGCTAGTTTGGCTGGTATAATGGATAATTTAGCTGAATACTCGAATATTTTGTGCAACGTTTTCGCTAATATTTCAAAGTCTCGAGACAACTGTTCCTTATAAAGATGCCAACACGGTCCCATTAACGTGGCCATCATTGCTGCAAAATAAAAAACAAGCTTCTATAAATACTTTTCTACCTTGGATTTTCGATTAAAGTAAGTTATTTTTACCCTCGATAGACCATTGATAAAGTTGAACCTGTAAGTTCGCTATGATAGCATCAGTCTTAATCTGTTTTTGCCATTTCTGTCTAAGTCCAATGGCCACCTCTTGACACGGCTCAAACATTAAATTTGTTGGATCTGGTACTAACATTACTTTATTTAAAATCTTACGAAAATGTATCCATTCCTCGCCATCCCTATCAAGATATAAATGTTCATTTTAAAATTCAACCAAGAAATTTGAATTTCCTTCATTTACGTTCTTAACATACCACCATACTACGTGGTATGTACAATATGTACAACTTATGTACAATAATTATCAAAACTGACTTTTATCTGTGATGTACATATTTATACATTAAAAATGATTTTTGTGATATTTTTGAACCAAAGAAATGCTTAAAGTTACTATACATGAACAGTAAACCGCGGCGACATTTCCGTATTTCGTTGTAAAGTGTCCAAGCTTCCGGTAGGAAATGTTTTGGCGCCGAACCTTCTAGTCTAAAAATTCTTCGATATTCATGGATTGAATTTACGAAAACTGCTGTAACTGGTCCTAAACGTTCCCTATAAACTGGACCCAATTCCTTGTGTCTTCTATGAACGTATTCATGTTGCCTTTTTGGGCCGCCAGAAAGAATGAATGACAAAAGCGTCCCAAAAATAGGAATTCCCCGTGGTTCTGGTGCTTCCCGTATAACACTTTTGGTCGCCGTTGTCACCACAGTAGCAAGATTTCTGTCGCGCGATTTTTCGGTGATCTCCATATTCGACTGATTCGCGCCATCTATAGATTTCGAGATATCGGAGAGATCATCGATCCTCGATGCTTGCGACGCGCCTGTGCAATCGCAATCAGACGCACATTGTTTCAACGCGGTAACTTTATTGGATACGTTTACAGATTTGCCGGTTTTGAAAACATTTTGCGCAACTCTCATCTTCATAATTCGCCGATAATTCTTCCTTATCTACCGTTAATGCGAAAAAACGATGATTACCGCTGACACGATACTATTTTAAGGTGTTATATATTTTACATTAAACACACGTTGTTGAGTCTTAAATTTAAAACTTTTATTTTGCCGATGAATCGTTCTTTCTTTGAAATCTCAGAAATGACTTCATTGAAATAGAAGTCGTTTAACAGCACTAAAGAAGCTCTTCTTTTCTTTCTCTGGTGTCATGTTTAATAACTCGAGATCAATCCAGTGATAACGTTGGTTGACAATTTAAAGCGATAGCAGAATCATTATTATGATTATTCTATCAACACCGATTCGTATATTTTTTTTGATAACGTGATCGCTCATAATTCTCTTATGGTAAATATTTTTCAGTTGTACTTTCCTGCCGGGCACCTTGACAATTATTGCGGTTTCCGGTTGTAACCGGAAATAGGTACGATAACGGAAAGTATTGAATCGTAAAGAGAGCGGAATTTGAGGAAAATATTGAAGTTACACGCCGATTACAAAACACTGGTATACACGTGAAGAAGAAGATCGAATACCGTTTACTATGACCGTTATCTAGAAGCCGTTTACCTCTCCGCTGCAGGTTTCCACTTTCATCCACAAGAATTCCTTCATTTTCTGATTTGCTACGTTCTTATTTTCAAATCATTTACAGTGTCGCTGAGATTAACATAATAACAAGTAATTAATGTAAATCGCTGTTTGTAATACCTCTTCGGTTACTTTGTTGTTATTTTAATATTTATCCACAATTAATTTACATGATATAGGTTACGTATGTGTTAAACTGATTACAGTTTGGTGGTACTGAGAGGTTGTTGGTATTAGAACACGCACGTTTGTTGTATACTGACGTAAATGTAATATTTTTCTTAATGCGTACTTCCAATTCTTATATATGATCAATTAAGTTCAGATTGAGGCAATCACTATAACTATAACAACGAGTAATTAAGAACAATAAATAGATCAAACAGTTTTGTGCTTATTGTAGAATAATGTTTTTATATATAACACTATTATTTCTTTAACTCTCTGTAGATCCACTAATTTTACATTCACTAAAACTTATCTTTAATTATTGCCGTTGAGCTTTTTATATTTATTATTGTGAAACAATCATGTCTAAAAATATCATATTAATATATCTTTTTATTTTTATAGAAACTAATCCGTTAAAATTATTTCAAATAGAGTTGTGTGATTACAACTCCTTTTTGAGTGGCACTGCTAATCAGTTTTTCATATGTTGGCAAACACTGATACTTCCTCGCAGCTGATCGTGGTTACCCCGAGCCCATAACGCCCGACTACTACACACTGTTTAACAGTTTCGAAGATATTTAAATCTCCTGCTGAAACTTCTTACATGGAGTGGGGACCACGTGCGAGGTTCCAAGAATAAAGTATTGTAAGCTATATAAAATTTCATTATAGGAACAAATTTAATAATACTATCATGTATTATATCTATTTCATAATTAGTATTATTCGTACTAAGTCATGATTATTATATGTAATATGTCTACTTTTAATACATAATAATAATCAACAATTTAATAGTTCAAAATATTTTCTATATTTAATACATTTCAGAATTTCGTTCAGTATTTCAAAAATGTTTAACGTATGACTAGTGAAAAAATTGGCTTTTATCAGTAATAAATATCTGTGTACGTTAATAAATATGTTATGAAGTACAAAAAAACGGTATCAAAGTTCATCATCTCACATGTTGCTTTGTTATTAAAGACTTTTAAATGACTATTTTAAGGAAAACGCAGTGTACAATATATCTAAGAACATAATAAAACGTAATTTACATAGATAAGAAGGAAAGATATTCTACATGTGTAAAATTGAATAAGGTAAGAAGATTTTGCACAAGACAATAGCATTTATAAATAATGCATTCGATACTTTCCATCTAGACAGAATATCTACTTTTAAATACTACAACAAAATAGGACCACTGTAAAAAGAGGCCACTGGTAAAATTCATCTTATTTCAAACGGTGCGCTCGTATTTTTGTCAATTTCTCATTTGAAATTTTTTATGAAGCAGTACGTGTATCATGTTTTGTAACGTATATCTTATATGTTAATACAAATTGAAAACTATTTGATATCTTGCACATAATTACAACATCATGAAAGTGATTAAAATGTAATCCTCATTCAGGCATACTTAACGATGCAATGCCACAATTATACATACTGTTGTAATCATACATCCAAAAAATTTGTGAAAGAAAATTATATTTATTGTTATTAAAAATTCTATTATATTTTAATCATTTTAATCATTGACTGAAACTAATCAACATCTCCAAAGATGTGCTTATCATTGAAATTCGTGTATTCCACGACGGATGAAGAAACGTCCAAGCAGGTGATACTTTTTACGCGTTGGGTCAGAAGATTAACGTTGAACAGTCAAAATGAAGTGCGATGAATATAAAGGAACATGTTTACCAGAGAATGCAAAGCACTTTTGTCTTCGCAGATCGGTGGAGCTGTCTGGTCAACGACCGTGAAAAAATTCGCGTGTTCAACGATACAACAGGACGCGGGTTAAATTCACCGACTGTATGGTACTGTTCACAAATGGCGATTCTACCGATAGTTTACCTGAACAGTAGCTCGATCAGCTGATGTTTTATGATTGATAAATTTGAAACACGAAAATTATGAAAATTAATAAATGCCTAATTACTCTACTAAAAGTATAAACAGCAACCTTCGTAGGTAAATATTATATAGTCAGAATTTGAAAAAATGACCTGCGTCTACGTTTTTATTAATGATTTGTTAATTAGAAGGAAGAAACTTTATTTGATTTTGATCTAATCCAGAATTATGTATCGGAGAAGCAATGTTTTCCAATATTTTCAGAAGATATTGTTAATTTTAATAGCTATATAATTCTTTCTACTTGTAGCTATACACTATATACTTACAGCTTAACATACGTAATATACAGAATATTATAGAATATATAGAATGTATTAGATGTAAATTTGTAATTTTATTTCTTACAAAATTTTTCAATATTCATTCGTTATATGTTTCTTAATTATTCACATTAATAAAAATATATCGATTTCATCACCATGCTAATGCTATTTAAATAATTCCTGCTGTAGTCAAATTTAAATTGTGTATTAAATATAATTAATGAATGTGATATCGTTATCGCTTGAATTATGTAAGATGGACAGTAGTGAAATACCCAATTTTACTGACAAACAAATATATTTCAACAAATTTAGCAATTATAATTATATTTAATTCATTATTTCATAAAAATAAAATTTCATAAAAGTCTACTTTTTTTACTATTCAAATATAAATTAGAAAAATCTAATTAAATATTTTGATACAATATTAAGACTTTTAATTTTCTATTTATAGAAACCAATGAGCGTTATCAAACCTGTTCTCCAAAATCTTCCATTGGATTTGCGAAAATCTAGAAGATAAAACTTGTTAAAATGCCTTAGAAAAAAGAAACGTATCAAATAAATATACATTGAAAATAAAATTAATAATAAAAAAATAAATAAATTTTAATATTGGATGAAGTTCAAATTACATTGCAAAATTTAAATTTTCTTTGTTAAAAATGATATACACGTTCATCATATATTCGCAGATTAGCATGACTAATAAGAGACTGTTTCCAGAGCTCTTCTTCGCTACTTAGATACACGAGGAAGTGCTTGACTCAGGTCTACAAGAACACCGCAAATCATTGCGTACCTGAAACTTTAGTGAGTCGCTACTCGTTGACCATCGTCCCTTTTTTTTTTTTTGCTGCGATGGATACTGATGTTGAATCCTGTTTAAAAGACTGGAACGACCTAGCACAAGAGTACAAGGAATTAGAAGTAAGATAATTTTTTGTTAATCCTGGGTACTGATGTTGTTGGTGGTTTAAACGTTGGACCATTTTCTATGAGGTTAAGTGTATTTTTTATTTATCCATAATCGCAACCGGTGCATAAAAATACTTATATATAATATTTCTTAAAATTTAAAAACCCTTTTTTCGAAGATATATTCATAAACGTGTTTTAAATACTATCACGAAACATTTCTTTGTTCTTTTCGTTACTGTTCATTGTTTAATCAATACATTCGGAACAAACAATATTTCTCCATATTGTGTGAGGTATTTTGAATATTAATAGTGTTTTAACGACATCAATATTTCAATTCTGTTAACAGGCATTGAACAAAGAATATCTTGCAAAATTAGAGGAAGTAAGTGAACTTCAAGCAAAATGTTTGAAAGGAATTTCTCACCAAAAATACCGGATGAGTATAATATCAAAATCATTGAAACAGTAAGTAATTGTTTTAATACGTATATACTTTTCCAATTAATTTTCTTTAAACAATTGAATATGTTCTCGTTTAACTTTAGATTACATGCAAGCGAAGCACAAAAAAGTTTAAGCAAAGAGATGGCTAAAAGAAAACAACAGTTACATGAAATAGAACAGACATTACCAAAACCAAATGGCACATATCTTCAAATTATTTTAGGCAATGTTAATGTTTCCATTTTAAACAAAAATGATAAGTAAGGATGGCAATAATAGTCGTTTATCCAACAGACAAAACATTATAGGACATATATTTGAACATCTCATTTATCTTTCAGGTTCAAATATAAAGATGAATATGAAAAATTTAAATTAGTCCTCTCTGTAATTGGTTTTATTTTATCTATGTTAAATCTGGTAACTAATGTCAGGTAATATATATTATTTATTTTGTATTGAAACAAAAAGTATATTTATAACAACCTCTTATTGGTAATATCTATTATATTTATATTATTTATTATATTATATCTATTGCAGAACTTTGGAACTTAGTTTTATGTTCCTTTTAGTCTGGTATTATTGTACATTGACAATAAGGGAAAGTATATTAAAAGTAAATGGTTCAAGAATAAAAGGTTGGTGGAGATTTCACCATTTCTTTTCGACTGTAGTATCTGGTCTGTTATTAGTATGGCCTAACACAGGGCCATGGTATGCATTTAGACAACAATTTATGTGGTTCAATGTTTACATCAGTATGTTATTTATCAAAAATTTATACAACAATTTCTTTTATTTACATAAAATATAGTATGTTTTATTTGCAGGTGTAGTACAGTCTCTACAATTTTTTTATCAGCGGGGTGTTTTGTATCGGTTGAAAGCATTAGGTGAAAGGCATAATATGGATATTACTATTGAAGGTTTCCATTCATGGATGTGGCGTGGATTATCATTTTTATTGCCATTCCTTTTTGTTGGATATGTATTTCAGTTATACAATGCATATATCTTATACACATTAGTATCCCATCCAGAAGCTACTTGGCATGTTCCAGTCCTTAGTGGTATGTTCTTGGTATTGTTCCTAGGTAATACAATAACAACTACCATGGTAATTCGTCAAAAACTAAGAGAACGCGTTAAATATCACTTTGCTGGAGTATTTTTCTCCAAAACTGAACGAAAAAAGGAAGTAAATGGGGAAAAGGAAATAAAAGCTCAGAAATGTGAGTGAAATAAAATTAACGAGAGTTTTTTTAATGAGACGAGTATGATAAAAAGATTAATGAAATATGGAATAAATATTCATGAATAAGAAAAATGCAAATGTCAGGCAGAACTATAATAAAGAAATGCAAATAAAATAAATATATCGATTAACTCTGACTAAAGAATACCAACCAAAAGTAAATAAAACACTGGAAAATTCTTCCATGGATTGTCGTCTTTCTATCACGCTCATTAACACAAGACTCATTTAAAATATATGTACTAACTTGTAATGTAGAAATGAATTATTTGGAAGTATACTTTTTTGTATGCCTTTCCATATCAAGTTTACTTTTCTAGATATCAACAAAATTACGCGTATTTACTGTTAATTTAAAAAAAAAAATTGAAGTATATTGATATACCCTTTTAAAACAGTAATTTTATGTAGCAATTTAGTAAATAATTTGTTCACATTCTACCTTCTAAAAAAATGTTCCTTGAGGATGTTATATTTTATACTTACTAACATTTAAATTCATGCTGAAATTTAAATTTATTTCTCTCAGAAATGATGTATAAACAAATTTTGTTTGCTTCAAAACATAAATATACCTTGTACGTGTACTAAGAGAAAAAGAAAAATGGTCTTACACGTAATGTTATATTCATATAGGAGTACATATGCGCCTATATGTGTGCGTGTTATTGTGTACTATTATGACAATTTAATTAGAATAATATATGTTCACGCACACACCCGTATACTCATGGGATACTTATGCTAGTTACAACTAATAGTCACTTATAATTATCATGCATGACATTTTGCACATTTGTGTAATATAACTTATTTGTTTTGTTCTTAATATATTTATTAAATTATATATGTAAATAAAAATATGTAACTCGCCTAATATTAAATAAAATAATAAATTTTCAATCATACGTGTGTACATGACCATGTACGTATATTTGTGCTTACATTTCTATTTATCCAGAAAATCAATAAAATAAAACAATCTCATATTTAATAACGAATACATATACCAACATTCCAAATTTTATAAAAAAAAAATAGCGATTTATTGTGTAAAAAAAATCATAAAATATTCTATCTATAATGAAGCTATTTTTTTCCATTCATTATTGTTAGTACGTTATTTTCATTAAATGTGTATATAATATGTTTTTATTTCATGTATGAGAAATATATGATTTTATATAATAGTTGTAATTTTATTTATAATATTAATTGCATTACATTGCATATGTATTCATGGCGATGTAAATTCATCGTAATCATTGTTACCAATGTACGTAATAACGGATGTAACAAGTAAAAGTGTGTAGGTGTGCCGATAGTTCTCCGAAGTAAGTGTAAGCAGTAAGTACACCACTAGAAAGACGTCAGTCGTATAACGTAATAAACGCATTTTCTCTACTCTCTGCAATCTATGTTCAGGTATTTTGAAAAATAGTCAAATAATATTTCCTTCTAAGTAAAATGCCTGTAAAAATATCTTGGCCGGTTGTGGCAGCTGTTATTTATCCGAATATAGGAGGATGGGCTGGAAGTTATATCACTAGAAAAAATATCAAACCCTGGTACGAGGTAATTAAATCGATTAATCGTTAGAACTACTCAAATCCAGTAGTGGACCGTGGAGTCAGAAAATTTTAGCCAATAAATTTAATTTATGAATAAATATACATAGAGAGTGGTATAAAACTTTGTAATATACTAACAAATATTATTATGAATATTATTTATAATAAAATAACAAAAAAGTCCCGATTATTGTATCTATTAATTAAAATTGATTATGTTCAATTTTTGCTCGGTTAAAATAAGAATTTATTTCCAAATAAATTATATATTTTTCCATTTTATTTTATTATATTAAATGCTTGAAAAAAATCTCATATGTATTCAGCAACTTAAAGAATATTGTAAGATAGAGATTCTTATCTAAGAACAGAGTACGCGAATCATATATTATTGTGTAAACATGCGATAAAATATATAGGAAAAAAAAACATTGCATAGAGGCTCCTTCTGTCCTTGTCTAATGAGATATGCACATTAACGCTGCCTGTCGATCGATGTTGCGCTTTCATATTTATTATAAGCGTTATTAGAGAAAGACACCAGAGTCCTGTATGTAGCGTTCTCTTTTTATCCCTACATCGCTTTTTCAAGTCGCTTACACACTCCGTCTTTACATCTCTACGGTTTTTATACTAAGAGAGATTCATTCGTTTTTAATATACTACAATGTATCTTCACTTTTGACCATTGATTACATTAAAATTATTTTCAAATGAAGTTAGTTTTAATAAAATAATAAATGTTTTGAATCATATTTAACAGTCTTTAAAAAGACCATGTTGGACTCCACCAAACTGGGCATTCGCTCCAGTATGGACAACCCTTTATTGCACAATGGGGTATTCTTCATATTTAGTATGGAGAGATGGTGGTGGTTTCAGGGAAGCAATAGTACCTCTTTCTATTTACGGAACTAATTTAATACTAAATTGGTCTTGGACACCACTGTTCTTTGGATTACACAAGATAAAATGGGTATTTTTATAGAAATAAATATATCACAGATTTTAATTACCTTTCCATTTATCTCCTTTTATGCTTTTAGGCTTTGTATGAAATTGTTTTATTATGGGGAAGTACTGCAGCAATGGGTATGTGTTTTTATCATGTGAATTCACTTGCTGGTTGGTTGACTATTCCATATTTAGCATGGGCTACTCTTGCTACAGCATTGAACTACACAATTTATAAGGATAACAAACCAAGTATTGAACCAGCTGTGGATGAAAAGAAAAAATAATATACTTGGTGATACTTCTGTAGCAAACAACATTAATATAGATCACCTAATGAAAAGAATACTTTACTCTTGTTTTTTTTAACAGTTACTATATCACTATTATCTTATTTAATAAGAAACATGCTTTGCATTGAACGCACAATGCTATTAGTATACACATGTTTATTGTTTGATATGAAATAAAGGTTAGTCATAAAGTTAATCAACCATACGTACATTACAATATATATATATAATATAATATCTATATTATATATATAATTTTAATTCATTGTTCGTATTATTAATAAATCATATAAAGAAACTTGTACAGAATCACTTTCGTACTCTTCCACGGGGTAATCTACCCTATCCTGTGTAAGATCTAACAAAGTTACTATATATGTTATCTTAAATTTGCTTCTTTCTACAATGTCATCTTTGTAGCAAGATCTTAATGATTAATGAATTAACGGTTTTTATACAGAATAGGGCAGAATATCTTACAGAAAAGAGATATCGAGCACGATACGGGTTTGGGCGGGTCGCTGGACTCTGCTGCCATTTTTCACAAGCGCTATGTAGGATCGGTTGCATAAATGTAACCTTGTTGTTGAAGTACGTATAGGCGTTTTTCAACAGCATCTTTATCTAAAATAAAATATATACATTTTAATATTTTGATTTAAAATATCGTGTTTAAAATAGGAATATATATTCTACAATAAAAAAAATATATAAATTACATTTAATAAGGAGGGCTCTATCCTGACTGTGACTGACATGTTGCGATAAAGAATGGAGCAATATCTGTGCTGTGTGATACCGCTGAAAACATTCTGCAGGGTTGCCAAACAATTCGTCTAGTGCCGCTGACTGACACTGTAAAAAATATAATTTTTCATAAATATATCTATTTCATAGGTATATTTTTACCTAGTTCAAGAAAAAAAAGGAAGTAAAGGAAATTTACCAAATACTTACCATTTGGATGGCATGGTTGTAAAGAATTTTATCTGCAGTAGCTCCTGTCTGATGAAGAAGCCCAGCACTATTGAGCTGTTTACATTCTGAGAGGCACGTTCTGAATTTTTCGTTCATTGTATTCACAACTGAAATATAATCATCTTTATATATTATTATATTTAATATACAATAATTATTCATAATTATAATAAATGAAAATTACCTTCTTTAACGGTGGTAGTTGGCTGCAACCGACCAGCGTTAAGTTGTTGAGTTGCAAGATTTAGTCCAGAACTGAGCCACTGAAGAGCTCTAACAAGCAAAATTACTTGTTCCGCTCTCCTCCTCGTTGCAGCAGTGCTTGCTTGTTCGATAGCACCCAAAGGCGCACCTAAAGGTCCTGCTCTTGTTCTTGCTACCTCACATACACATTCGCATAATGCAACAACAAAGTTTAACTTCGCTAATATTTCGTTGTGTTCTCGTTCCAAAAGTGTCTCCTCTGGAAGTTCAGGTGCAAAGAACGTCAATGGTCGATCATCTGTTATCGTAGGATTTACCTCTGGTAGGAGATTTTGAAAACTACCCGCTTCTATAAATATAGTACCAAAAAAAGAGTGAAGATATTAACTAATTTAACATAAAATATTTCTCCTGCTATAGTACAAACAATTTGCAAATAATATAAAATGTATACCAGATATTTCAGGAAGTGTAACAGCCCTTGTACCAAAAGGAATAACTGGCGAATGCCTCAATGTGTTGTTATTATCCTGAAATGCTCTCGATGTAGGAGAACCTAACACTGCCAATGGTCCTGTTAGTAATGGCGAAGATGCACTATTATTTCCAGTCGAACGCCTTAATGGTGACGTCCCGCTGGAAGTATGCGAATGCCTTGCAACAGGACTAACTTGCCACGTATTTGGTGGTGGAGGTGTTTCACTTAATCTGAAAATAATCACAGTTAAAAAAAATGACACACATACGACAAATAAAATAATTTATACCAATAAAAAATTAGTATACCTTCTACTGGGTGGTGTACCAATGACAAATTGAACACTGGGTGGACTAAGAGAGCCAATATCAGGAGCATGACTCCTATGAGTATCCACACTGCGTTTCATACTTATAGGTTGCGAGCGAGGAACAACACTACTTCCCGATCGTACATTTGTAGAAGGAGATGATGGTTGTGCAATACTTCTTTGAGACGGAACGGGAATTGGTTCAGAAATGGGAAGGAAGCATGGTCGTGGTGGACTTACTGCCTCTCTACTAGTTTGTTTGATATATCTAATCAATTAATAACAATATTAAAAACACACATAATAATAAATAAAATAAATGATAAATAGAAATTCTTTGTATAAGATGTTATTAAATTACATACTTTACTTGTTGTGTGTTGGGATTATTGTCTGTGTCACTACTGAGATCACTTGGCACAAGCACAAAGTCATCTTCAGGGCTGGAACACGGACTGGTTGTTTCTGGCTCTGATCTTGTAACAGCTGTAGTTCCTTCTTGAATCGCTAATGTTCCTGGAGAAGCAGGAAGTTCAGCAGGAACTGGACTAGGGCTTTCCCTGGAACCTTGAAGGAAAGGATGTCCAAAGAATTCATCAAAAGGCATACGATCTCTAGCATTGCGTCTTAATAAGCCCATTAAAAGATCTGATAACTCAGGTGAAGTTCCAGGTGGGATTCTAAAATATAAGCAATTAAAACAAAAAAAGAAAATGAATATAAGCTTCTCTTTTCGGCAAAAGCACATAAGTATATTACAACATACTTAGGTCCAAGATTTGCATTTTTCTCATAAAACAATTTTAAAGCCTGAGGTGTGTGAGCTTGAAATGGAGCTTTCCCAGTAAGACATTGAAAAACTATTGTTCCTAAAGACCAGAGATCTGCTTTCGCATCATACTGAAGTGACATTATAACTTCTGGTGCCATATACATTGGTGAACCACATAATGTTGCAGCCATTACACCATCTTGTAAGAACCTAGCAAACCCAAAATCCGCTGGAACAGAAAAATATAATTTAGAACCCTTTTTCTTTACTTACCCCTTCAATTTAGATAAATGTAAACTTTTTTTCATATGGTACAATATGTATATTAAAGAAGTAAAGAAATAAATACTTGCCAATTTTTAATGTTATTTGATGTGGCTGTGGACAAGCCTTACCACAATTATGACTGAGTAAAATATTTTGTGGTTTAAGATCTCTGTGAACTACACCTTTGGCATGTAGTGCTTTCATTGCACCTGCTAATTGCTTTAAAAACACTCTGATAGTATCTTCAGAAAGAGTTCCTTTTGCTAATTAATGAAAAATGAAATAATAGAGTAAATATAGTTGATCTTTAGATTCTGTAGATATCATTTCAATGTTTTGATAAGACTTTTTTTTATAGAAAACATACCACTTAAATAATCAGCTAAATCCCCACCATTACAATACTCCATAACCAGGAAGACATTATAATTAGACTCCTAAACAGTAAGTTCATAATTATACCAATATCAATACTATTATATAATATTTACAAAGAAAGTAAAGATATTTAATGCTTACGTTAGTAAGCATTATGTGCTAATTATCATTGTACTAACCTTGCAGTCCAATAATGCAACAACATTTTCATGATGTAATTCTGTTAGTTCCTAAAACATAACGTTTTAGTCAGCAACCAAACTCATTATGCAGTTGTTATTGAAATATGAAACATTTAAACCATTTCTTAACCACAGATAATTCTTATTAAAAAATATATGTATTACTTTTAAACATTCAAACTTCCTTATAGTAAATATTATTGTTCTTATTAATAATTAGTGTAAGAAACATAAGTATCTTACAATTACTTTATAATTTGTTATTTTAGGTGAATAACATGAGAAAGATCACATTTCTTTATGAGTTAAATAAAGGCAATTCTTTTATAATATAAGTCAAATACAAACATTGAATGTCTCTCAAAATATAGATACAATAGCACAAATTACAAACCTTCAGAATCTTGATTTCTTTCCCAAGTAGATTCTGTGATTTTGCCAAACTTTTTTTGGTGATACTTTTGATTGCCACTACAAAATTTGGTTTCTACAAAACAAAAAGGACCACATACAATCACCAACACATATAATAATTGCAGATCACAGAAGAAAACATAATAAATCACACTTTTCATGTTTTACAGAGGAAACTAGCATCAAAATTATAAAATCAAAACAAATAAGCTTATCATGTTCTTTATCTGTGGTCTTCAATTATGATCAGAGCTTCGTTGATTCACTTCTTTTTATAATTTCATTGACGATCACGATTTTCAGTGATCGAGAAAAAACAGGAAGACTCACTTTACGATGTCTACCTCTGAAGACGACGGCGAATGCGCCGTGGCCTATCAGATCTTTCGTGTTGTACTCGTAGTCGCCGACGATTTCCATTGTTGATCGTAATTTCTCGGCGATCAAGAATCTTTCACCGATCTTTAACAAGCAAGGTCAACAGTTTATAAACATAGCACGACAGGCTAGGAAGATGCATTGCCTGCGGAGAGAGAGATCGATACGTGTTGTAAGAAAAGTTGCGGTCCGTAGGATTTTCTGTTCGGTATAGGTCCTATTCTCCGATGATCCTCTTCAAAGACTTGATCAGCCTCGGTCATCGGTCTACATTTTGTTCACCCTTATAAATCACATCGATCATTAACTCGAATCACCACACTGATGGTAGTGTATACTCGCAAAATACAAAACACTACGGAGTACGCACTCAAACGTACAGTTGCCTTTGCAAGATGTCAGACGATTCCGTACAGAGGTCGTGTTAATATTCACAAGTATGTGACTATCGTATTAGAGGCCCGCGACTTAAAATTTCTTCAAATTTGTTTGTGAACGAATATGAGGTTTACCATAAAATTTGAAGGGATTTAAAATGAGTAGATTGCGGATTTTTATGTAAACTTATATTCCTGAGAATATAATTAACAAAGTAGGACCTCGGTAAAAAATTGTTTTACCTACCAAGTATTAGTTGGATATTTTATATATCTTTTCATATCATATGTATTCTATTTAAGAATGCAATTTTGCACACGCACATTTCATATAAATGCATAAAAATAAGAGTCTCGTACAAATTTTTAACGAAAATTGTATTCTTATTTCAACTCTATATGGTATGTAGTATATGTATATGTACTTTTAAGTATTTTGTACTGATAGTAAATAGAATTTTATATAAAGTTTGATATTTGGAATTGAATTTGTACTACATTTTATAATGAAATTAAATATATATATATATATATATATATATATATATATATATATATATATATATATACACATATATATCTTTTATTTTATATTCTATAAAATTTAAAGGAAATTGTAAAGTTTTAAATGAAAATAATTTTGCAATTAGAGTTGCTAAAATTAGATTTTATATGTATTTCGATTAATATCATTTTCATATTCAATCATTTAATAAAAAGAAATAAAAAATATATTTAGAATTGAAATAAAATATTTTAAATATTCTCCAGAATAAAATTTGATAATAGTCGCTAAATAGTTAATTATAATTTATCTTACGTTTATTTAGAATGTTAAAATTATGAACAATTAAATTATAAATGCAAAGTAATGCTATTATATATTTCTCTTTACGTTTTCTTTTATTAATTAAATTGTAATATTCAATCGCTAAATGTCAAAAAGCGTTAAATAATAGTAACTAATCAATAACACTGTAAATATAATTAGCATATTTTGCTTTTTATCTTTATAACTATCGAGTAACGTATGGGGGCTACAACTTGCCAATATACACCCTTGCAAGATCTAAAATATAACTATAATCAGCTGTGGTCCCTGAGCGCGTGTCATGCACACACACAACACTTATATTGGAATCAAATATCTAATGTTATTTTCGCATATTTAGCATTCTACCATTCCGTAAATGAGATTATAATAAACACATATACATATTCTTTTAATGGCTTCTCAATCGATTTCAAAACTCTATGATTAAGATTTTATACGTCCTACTGGTTTCTATAGATTAGATTTCATCAGAGCATTCTTAGTTTATTGTTCTTATTGCTCGTATACGTTATTATGAAATTATACATGCCAAAATTTTTATTGCAGCCATCGGAAAATTAAAAACAAAAATTAGTATGTTTATCGTATTATGAAATTAATTTTGTTGTTTTATATAAATTATTCTAAGTATTTTCCGAAGAATTATATAAATAAAGACAATCATGTGGGATTGCATATTGCATAAAGAAATCATTGACAATTATTGAACGCGAAATTCAAATCTTGTGTTTTTCATATACTGTGTTGTTTTGGTAATTGTACGCTCTGTAAACTAGGAGGTTCGTAAATAAATTTTTTTTCTGTAGCAAAAAAAAAATTGTATTATATTTGTTTTCTTAATTATAAATATTATTATTGCAAATTATATTTATTAACGCATTTTAATACATTTTTTTATTATTTTATATCTGAAGAATATCGGTGAATATGAGCACCTAACCTTACGATACATTTGTAATTTGGAAATATAAGAGAGAATCACAGTTAAATATTGTTTGAATATTTAATATGGAAGTGTGAGTAACTATCTTTTCGTATTTATAATTGTTTTAGTGAGTAGTTATTAAAAACTTTCAGAATGAATTTTATGTTAGGCTCAAGGATTGCTCAGCTTACTTAAGCAATTATGAGGTTCTAAATATTCTGCAAAATATAAAATCAAATAAAAAACAAAAAATGAAACAGAATCAGTTAGCAAGTATAACATATCAGACTATAAGATATTTAGAAAAGACTCCATGTAAAAGGCAAACACCTGAAAAAATTAAAGGACTTCTACAAGCATTGGAACCTTATAATCTAACAAAGTGCGAGAAATTAACTCTTTTAAATATGTGTCCTAAAACACCTCTTGAAATACAATTGGTAATATAAAATGTGTGATAAGAAATATAATATTTGAAAGCACATATAATTATGTATATATATATTTTTTAGATTATAGAAGATAGCGAAGACCGTTTGACCGATGATGAAGTAAACTCATTACTTCAAGTAGTAGCAAATTTCTTAGGTGAAGATGAACAAGAAGGATAGCATGGTTTTACTACTTTACCTGTACAAAATTCTTAAAAACATTTTATATACTTTATGTACATTTTATTTATATTAAACAGAAATGGAAATGATATAATATTAAATACATTGTGCAAATAAACTTTCGGTTTGCTCATTATCTTTTATGATCCCCCAAGTCATCTATGGAATCTTCATCAATCTAAAAATTTGTTAAATATCATAGATTGTGTATTTTTAATATCATTCAAAAAAATAATTATTGTTCTTACTTGTGGCCACTTTTCTGGAATTACTTCAAATAGTTCATCTTTTACATCCCCTTGTATAACTATTTCATCGTCTCCTGTTACACTAGATCCACATGCAAATTTACTACCAAAAAACTTTGCAGCTACTTTTAAGTCTATGTCTGTAAATTAATATGCATAAAGTTTTAATTTTACAGTTAAGCAACTATCTTGTTTAGAAAAAAAAGAAAGAATTGCTATGAATAAGCATTTTGTATTACCAAAAGTGCTAAGACCAGTAACAACTGTAACAGATTTCTTTTTCCCTCTAGGTGCTCTAGATACAGTCACTAATTTTGGAACATCTTCTTTTTTCTTTGTCTTAAGCATGCCTTTACCACCACGTTTTTGTCGTTTCTTTTCATCTTCACCTCCACCTGCCTCTGTAGTAGTGTCTTCTACTGCTCACAAGTAAATAAAATTTATAGTATGATAATAGAACTTACAATTTAGAATAACAATATAGAAATTATAATTACCTAATTTAACTTTCTCAAATTCTGTTGGTAAATTCCTTTCTAGCCACTGCTTACACTTTTCATATTCTGGATAATATTCACAATACTGTAATGCAAATAGGAATTACATTTTCAAAAAATCCAAGTATTAACTTTTTGTCATACAGTATAAATTTCAGATACCAATTGTTCAAGATTGCCTTACCTCGATGGGAAGAGAACAATTTCCACAATATTGTACTTGTATCGGATAAGTGACATTAGGATCAGGTCCTAAACGCAAATTTGAAGATTCCTCTGCCGACATTCTATCAAGACACTTAACCTTACAGTTTCCTGTAGTTTGATACGAATTTACTAAATAACAAATTAATCCCTTATTAATTTCTTCAATTAATTTTCTTTTTTCAATATCTTTTTGTACTCCTATAATACCTTTCTTAAATAAGGTCCAGACAATTTCTTATTCAAATGAATAGCCACATAAGGTTAGCAATCCGACATCTAGTAATTTTAATTCCGTTTTGTTAGGTGCCAAAAAACGGTTCCATTTCTACCAATTTCTACCAACGAAGGAACGTTCTAATAACGTCCAACTTCAAAAGGAACCATACTGTTTGATACACCGGCAACGACAAATAATAACCGTTCAAAGAACGGCGAGGGGTGGATCACGTGACGAGAAGCACCAATCAGAGGAGGTGATTCGATAAACCGCTGGACAAGGCAACCAATCATGTGTATTAGACTTTGTACTTCGTTCGAAACGCACGTGCAATACAGAAAAGCGGCTCGGTGTGCCTCAGAGTTAGTGTGCTGCCTTGTGAAAAGAGTCGGACATCGTTTTTACAGTATAATTTCAACGAAGTGTGCGCGCGTGTTATTGTGAATAATAAATACGTGCCTGTTTCTAGAGTCGTGTGAAAGCTTGATAAAAATTAACAAAGAAAAATGACATTGGTCACACAAATAGAGACCACCACGGAAAATGGGAGTATGAAAATCCCTCTGCTCAATGGCAATGAGAAAGGGGCCAGTACTGGTTAGTATACTCATGATTATAAAACCGGCGACCATCAATTTTCTTATTTCTCATGGTTAAACAGGGTACGGCCGATCATGTTATATAATGATTCGATCAGGTTACCATGTTCTATCCGTTTTAATGTGCATTTTTAACGATGCCGCCTCAGTCAAAAGCCGGGCCTTCTGTGTTATGTAACGCGCGAATTGCACGAATCTATGTATTGTAGGGTCATGTGAGCCACACATAACTTTTACGAGAGAAAAACTAGCAGAAGACACGACCTAAACTAGCAGACGAATCTTATTCCTTTTGTCGGTCCGATTATCACCAAGAGATAATGATTTCGTTTTTTTCATAATTAGTCGTAACCCTTGCCCCTCGTTTTGCAAGCAATTACACATGAACGCATAAATGTATCGTTTGACATGCTTCTTCCTTCGAAGATGCACCTTTCAATCAATGTATAGTCTCCATTTAACCTTTCCTTACTTTCCGCATTTTCTGTTGGTGTTGAGTTAGAAATACATTATTTGTATTAAAGATATTTGCTTGTAGCACGTGATTAGTTTCTCTCTGGATGATGAAACCATGTTACCTGCCCTGTTTAATTCATTTCAATGCATCTTTCTTTATTTCAAAATTTTCACACTCGTAAAACGTGGTTCGTTAGCTTGTTATTACTATTTTCTATTATTATCCTGTTATGTCTGTAAATGTTAAATAACTACTAAACTGCTGAATAAATAAGTATTTTTGCGTACTGAAAGAATAGAATCTAAATAGAAATTTATTTATAAGTATTGTGACACTTATACTTAGCAATGTTCTAGTAATTTTTTGCTATTTTGATAGTTTTGTATAGTTTGTTGCGTTCTGAGTATTTTTATTTATTTGAATTTCCCTTATATACACAAATATACTTAATCTAATGATTATTGATCATCAGATTTAGATAATCTTTCATTTAGTGATATTCATATTTTCGTTATATACACATAGTTATTATTGGTTTGCACTAGGCAGAGGATATCTAGGAACAATGAGAATTATGTAAATTATATTGCACAATTGTCTCTTTTTTCTCGTTAATGGTAGTTCAGTTTGAATAACCTTATGGTACATGTTTAAGCTCATTTTCAAACTCTAATGGTCAATGAAAAGTGAATATGTTTATTTTGAGAAAGAGCTATAAATTTTCTAGAGATGTATTATTCATCACTGTCGATTGACGCTAGACCCTTTCTGTTAATTTGCTCTTATTTTAGAACTCTCATTTCGTGAAAAAAAGAACCGAAGGAAAACACGTGCATGTTAATGGCCTCTCGCACATAGGCGTAGAAACGAGAAGATATCAAAATATGAAAAATATGTCTGAAATGTTCAAATACTATTTAACGAAATACCTTTATTGTGAAATTTATTCTATTTTAATTGTTTTGGTAGGTGCATTATCTGTAACTAAAATACGTTTTCTCTATTTTTTTGAATGAGATGAAGGGAATAATGAAAGTAAAAAGGGCTAAATTTAAACGATGCTAGGACAGTGATGGTTTTATAAAGGGCCACGTGTTTTGAAAGAACAATAGTGAATTGCGAAGAATTATCGATAGCAGAGGTTATCGGTATTCCTTCTGACGTTGTTTCCCTTACGTCTTTGGTTTCTGATACACTAAAATGATATTTTAATAAAATATCTCGTACAATTTGGGAATTTCTCAAATAACATTTTTTAATATACATGCAATGGCTCATGACAGTATTCAAACACTTATTACATATTTTTTTCTGAATATATTATGTGCATTATACGAAACTTTTTGAAATTTCGTTAGCACTGTAGTGAGAGACGATTATTGTAATTATAATAGTAAAATTTGAAATGATCCTGAATATACATATATATATAGAAGTTACAAAACATTCGTTGCAAATATATACATAGTGAGAAATTAATATACGGCATAAATAGTAGTCAAACATATAATCAGTGCTAAAGGTAGTCGCACAAAATATTGTGGCTTATTAATATAGTAAATAATCGACTTCAAATATTTTGGTGGTCTTCACGAAGTGTATGCTTCCAATAAATATCTTGTAACCTTTATATCCATTTTCAAATTGGTTTCAAAGTTTACCGATATAATATCTATAGTCTTGTCTGTCTACAGTGTTAACGAAATTTTAATTCCATATAATGCACATAATATATTTATTAAAAATTTCTGTATGTGCATATTTCTGACTGTGTGTGTGCGCACGCACATTTAACAATTACACGAACATGAATAGGTTATCGGTTACTTGTATTTTCGTTGCATTTTATGAAAAATTCTGTTATCGAAATATCTTTTGACAAAGCCTCTTTTATCGTTTATGTACGAAAAATATAGAATTATTAATTAAATTACGGAATTGTTTGTTAAGCTTGGTAAAACAATTCATTGTTTCCGTTATCTATGGTATTTCTTATGTCGAAGCTAGTTGTTTTGAGTATGTATTAAAATTTAAGATTCATAGAGATTCTTATCAACTTGTTTATGTATAATCGCTTCGTAAATGGTTTCGAAACTTGTCAAGTTCTTCTGATTGTAATAACGAAACGAAAAATATTACATCTTCTAGCATGTGTAAGTCAATGGTTAGTACTTGCCGAGTTCGATGTTTACATATCGATTCAAATGCCGGCGATTGTAACTCGTCTATTGTCAATAGATCGCTATTCTGCTTTGATCTATCTTGTTTCCAATTGATTTTCGAATCTTCTTATTCGTTAATGATATTATCAACCTTTTTCTTTGTTAATGAATATTAAAGACAGTTCCATGATATTATATTCATCTTTTTATCGTTAAAAACTATTAAATTAAGATGTATGAATATATTTTCTGCTTCTATCATTTCCTTTTTATATAATAAGTTAAATAATATAAAAAATAAATGTAATAACTTTATACGACAAGTTAAATTATTTTTTGCCATTAAATAATATGAATTCTTTTACTTTTACAAATTTTTATTATTGTTTGATTTTTTCTTAGTTTTTAAGGGATAGAATTTTAGAAGAATCTCTTAAGCAAGATAAGAGATACAAGATCGTTTTGAGAAAGCTTTGTTTTTTTTTCACGTTTTCATCTTTTTATCTTCGAGTCTTTCTCACGGTTAAATTTTTTATCTTCTTTCTTAGTAATAGAGAAATCTGAAAAAGGAGGATCGTTTTTGTACAAACCAGTAAGATGTACGATAAGAATGCGATAAAGAAATCGGTGTCTAAGATAAATTGCTGTAACTTGATAGTACATGAATACACATATTCATAAGACCATGCAATCGAACGATACAATACAACAATTAACGATACAACAATTTTCACGATAAGAAATGTGTTAGAATAAATCTGATAAAAATATGTTGCTGTACATATCATTATAACTATAAAACAGTTAATTTATTAAATATTTCTGTAGAACAAGATTCGTACAATTCCTTATAGAAATTTCATGTTAACCTTGTTGCAAAAATAAATGTTATCATGTGTATAATTTCCATATAGCATTGAAATTATTTGCTACGCGAATTTTATGAATTGTTTATAATATATAATTTTATTGTATATAGATATGCTTATTATTTATGAACTATATCATAACACTTAATTTTTCCAAAATATTATATTCTATTTGCACATTTTTTCTGATAATGTTATCTGAATGAAAATAAATAAAAACTGTAAGTAAATTTTTTACTCAGCACAATTTATCTTATTTTAATCATTCTAAAAAATTTACATACATGGTATCGTGTGTCACCAGTGACCTTCATGTCGCTCAACATGTCAGAGGCAATTATTAAATGCATAAAGAAATACTGCAGCTAGATATTCCAAAGATCGTTCGCTTTTGATTTTCTTTCGATCTTGACAATCATAGATGAACACCCCCTAAGATTAATAAGATTTTGATTGAAGATAACTCGATGAAAAAGTGATAACTACTTCAAATAGACCAGCATGAATGGATATAAATACTTGAAAATAAACATAATTTTAGCCTGATACATATAATTTTTATTAAATCTTTTTGATTCAGTTATTATGTTCCATAATTCCTAAATTCGTAATGAATATTCAATGTTTATTTATTTTAAAATACCCGAGTACTGAAATATTTATTTAAAATTGTAATGTTTATAATATTTTTATTTTTGTTCCTTTTTTTAACGAAATTTGTATATACGAAAGTGGAATTTAAAAAGATATTATAACGATTTTTATAATCATTTATTGCATCAACACATGTATATTTTAAATTCAATTTCCATCTTTTGGACTGTAATTTCAACGAAAGAAAAACGTTTGGTTTCATATTAAAAGAATAATTTGAGAAAATGCGATATATTAGAAATAGTAGATATATAATATTAGATTAATAATATCTGCTTAAGAGATTAAATACATAAAAAATCTTCCGCGTAGAGTAATGCACAGCCAATCTATACAGAAAAAACGATAATGTAATCAAACATTAAAATAGAATTTCAATTCAACTTTATCCATTTATCACACACAATTCCTATTATACACAGACAAATAAATACTTATTTCAATTCTGTTTGTTTTTTCTTTTCCTTCTCCATTCATTTATCTAATAATTTTTATACTATCATTATATTGGTTTTATTTTAAAAAAAGTTATTACAATATATTGTAACATATACATATATAAATATGTAATATAATGTTTATTTCTGCAATTATCCTAATCTGTAGTCATCGGTAGATAGTAGATTTTTATACAATTTTATAATAATAATAATAATAATAATTTATTTTTTAGCTCTTCAGTTATGAAAAAAGACTTGGTTTACGATTGTTATTTTTATTTGTCTTGCACTTTTAATTGTAAAACTTTTATGCAATTTTATATTTTTTTTTTTTTTATTAATATAACTAGCGATTTCTCTCATGTATTTAATTTTATAACAAGTTTTCTACTTTAGATATTTTATACATTTATGCATATTTTTTATATATATATATAATATCATTTTACATTATCTTTCACATAAAATTCTTACATTGTAACTTTACTAGGTACGTGAAGTATATCTCAAAGTATATGAAATTTTAAATATTAATTGTAGAAAATATAGAGGAAAATTACATCTTTTCAAAGAATGGTGTGCATGAGTACACATTTCAATGCGTGTATTCTCTGTATTTTTGAGTCTTCAAATTTCTCATACATGCGTATAAATCCGTATTCTAATCGTCATCAAAGTATCATTCTAGAAAGACAACAAAGTTCAATTTTTTCTCAATTAAAATTTGATTCTGTATACTCTCTTAACTTATTCATGCACACGTTCAATTTTTACCGAATTATATGCAGATCATTACAGAGCGAAGGCTAGTAAAGATCAAGGTTTCACAGATCCAAATTATTTGAAACATGTCAGAGTATTTCAGACGTGCCATCATCATAGGGTTACGGTAGTCACTGATAAGCGAACCTCACTCTCTATGAATTGTAATTAATATTATAACTGCCTAAGATCGGTATATGCCAGAAATGGATGTATATCGCAAACATAGTATCGATAAAATTAGTACGGCATTTGAGTGCAGACTATTTACATTGCCGTTTATTTATAAGTACATTGGTGAATGCAAGTGGCAGCCCCACGGATATCCACCGTCGTATCTAGTCGAAAATGCGCCTTGTTTCCATGGAAATAACGCGTGGACTCGGGTTTATTCGTATCGTTGTCACCGTTGTCTACATTGAAACATAGATCGTTAATATCCATGTTAAAAGAAAAGAAACTATTACGTTTCATCTAACATATTATCAAAATTAAAAAGATAAAACTTTTGTTATTATTTTTACTTGTTTTATTATTTTTTTGGGAGGGGGGTGGTTCTTGAGAATTACTTGGTGAAGCCACTATGAAATTGATAATATAATATTTGAAATAAATTATTTTATTGTCATATTGTTAGTTATTATTTTGCTTGTTTTATGATTTCATTGATTCTTGAAAATCGCTCGATAAAATAATTACATAAATAATCATAATTCTGTAAAATAATCATGTAAATAAGTCTGATATAGTTCTATAGATATTTCTTTAGTAAAGTAGTACTTATCAAATACCGTAAATTTTGCGGTAAAATCGCAAATTAACTTTCGGGATAATATATATATAAATAAAAAAATGCAAACGTTCCCATATTTAACCAACTATCAATCGGTAAGATACTCGTAACTCTGGTATGTATTACATAAGCAAAAAGCAAAATTGTTGCTGTGTTATTTATTTTTGATATTTTATTTACATTTAATGTTTAATATAATATCCTAGATTAATAAAAATTGATCATTTGCTTCATTTAATATACATTTTTTTATAAACTCCAATGTTTGAATAAAAATTTATTAATTCGTGGATTGCATGTTTAGATCTAAAGGAAGTTGTAGAGGAAACCGGAAATGTGAGCACAACTGCGAAGAATGTCGTTGAGAAGGGTGAAGTCGAAGCTACGAAAGAGAAAGGGAACGAAAAAGAAAAGCAGAAAGAAGAAGATAAGAATAAGAAGAATGACAAAAGCGAGAAAGAAGATAGTGATAAGGATGCTGGGAGCGAGCAAGAAATCCTTCTCATTCAAGATATGGGATTCACTGTTAAGATCATCTGTCCAAATGCTGAGCCCTTTGATATCCAAGTTTCCAGTATGGAGTTGGTTCAGGTAACTAATCATCCATTCGAGAATTTCTTTTCCTGTGACAACAATTAATAGGAAACAAGTTAATAAAGATAATTGGATAGTAAATTTTATTATCTTTTAGGAAATCCATCAATTACTCATGGATCGCGAGGACACCTGCCATCGCACATGTTTTTCCCTTCAATTCGATGGTAACACACTGGATAACTTTGCTGAACTGAAGAATATTGAAGGCCTAAAAGAAGGTTCCATTATTAAAGTTGTGGAAGAACCGTATACAATGCGAGAAGCTCGTATACATGTTAGGCACGTGCGAGATTTATTGAAATCTGTGGATCCTGCGGATGCTTATAATGGTGTCGAATGTAGTAGTTTATCGTTTTTAAATGTGGTTACTAACGGCGACATCCTTGAGAAGAAGAAGAGCAGAGCAGATTCGGTTGATTGTACTCCACCTGATTATATTATACCTGGCTGTAAAGACAGGCCATTACTACCTCTACAACCTCAAGCCAAAGAACAAAAATGCCCTCCTTGTTTAAAAGTAACTGATATAATATATGTATAAATAAATTACTTCGTCTAACTTATTATTAATATAAATATTTAATTTATTAATTTATTTATTGTAGGTATTAACAACATCCGGGTGGAATCCACCACCCGGTCACAGAAAGCTTCACGGTGATTTATTATATCTACATGTGATAACGTTAGAAGACAAGCAATATTATTTGACTGCATGTGTCAGAGGTTTCTTCCTCAATCAATCGACAAAGGAAATATTTAATCCGAAACCAGCGACTCCAAGTCATTTGTGTCATAGTTTAATTGAACTACTGAACCAGCTCAGTCCGGCTTTTAAACGTGGTTTCACTGCTATGCAAAGACGAAGAACGCAGAGACATCCATTTGAACGAGTAGCCGCACCTTATCAACTTTATGCCTGGTGTGCGCCTCAAATTGAACATACAATCGATGCAATACGCGCTGAAGATAGTATGTTTCGTTTTATACAAATTAATAAAATTCTTTCATATTAAATGCTGTATTAGTCATACATACGTATAACGTCCAATACTTGAATTAGATTTTTTTCATTACAAGATATATTTTACTATTATTACTTCTACTGACTTTAAATTAACTGGCCAGTTAAGGTGTTAATTGTGTTGCATCACGAGTACACACGATTCTATATTTAATCATTCGTCCTATTTATTTGCATACAGCTTTCTCTTCTAAGTTGGGGTACGAAGAACATATTCCCGGCCAAACTCGAGATTGGAACGAGGAGTTGCAAACAACGAGAGAGTTACCTCGTAAAAACTTGCCCGAAAGACTGCTTAGAGAACGTGCTGTTTTTAAAGTATGTCAAAACTTGACATATTAATTGCATTTCGATATGTTGTTTCAGTAATAATAATTGAGTTTCATGGATGACGTGTTTAGGTTCACAGTGATTTTGTCACTGCTGCTACTCGAGGTGCAGTAGCCGTGATAGACGGTAACGTAATGGCGATAAACCCTGGCGAGGAGGCAAAGATGCAAATGTTTATTTGGAACAATATTTTCTTCTCTCTTGGGTTCGATGTCAGGGATCATTACAAAGAGCTTGGCGGCGATGCAGCTGCTTTCGTCGCGCCTAAAAACGACTTACAAGGTCTTAGAGTATATGCTGCTATTGATCTACCCGGCCCTTATACGCTTGGTACCGTTGTAATCGATTACAGGTTTGTAGGAAATTAGACACACGCATTCCTTTCATCACATTATTTGTACGACGTGGATATTTTGTAGCGGATCATTTGTACATACTTGTTCAGTATTCTATCGCAACTTACATCTCGATCGAAAGGATGTTAAGTTTTCGTGGTAATCACTCGTATTCCTCTGCATAGAGGATATCGTGTCACCGCTCAGTCAATCATCCCTGGAATCTTGGAACGCGAGCAGGAGCAATCTGTTGTTTATGGTTCTATAGATTTTGGGAAAACGGTTATCTCGCATCCAAAATATCTTGAATTGGTTAGTTTACAATAATGCTTTTTTGTCATTTCTGAAGAGTATTTATCCAGAATTTTATATCACATGCGTATTACGTTTTATAGTTGAACAAAACTGGTCAACTATTAAAAATTCTTCCTCATAAAGTTATCAATGATGTTGGGGAGGAGGTTGAACTCTGCAGCAGTGTAGAATGCAAAGGTATAATCGGAAATGACTCTCGACATTATGTGTTGGATTTATTACGAACTTTCCCTCCTGATGTCAACTTTCTTAAATGTAAGTTTATATAACTAACGAAAAGTTCAGAATTAATTACTACTATTATTATTGATAAACTTTTACTCTGATTTTTGTAGTGGAAGGTGTTGAACTGAGTAAAGAAGCTAGAGCTTTAGGTTTTCCAATTGAGCACAAGCATAAATTAGCCTGTCTTCGTCAGGAATTGATCGACTCCTTTGTTGAAGCTAGATACGTGCAATTTATTAAACACGTCGCTTTTCATCTACAACAACTTACATCCGTAAGAAAAGTACAGAAGGAGAATGAAACCACTGTTAAAGTAAACAATATTTTTCAAACTCTATAGTAAATATCAGTTTTAAACATTGTTATTATTTGGCATTTTATTAATTTCAGGAAGATAAAAAGGAAGAATTGAATGTCGTTGCAGTGGATAGTAACAAAGAAGATTCTTCTCTAATAGAAACGGATGAAGCCAAAAAGATTGTGGAAAGTATAACTGACTCTATCACTGGTGGAGAGAAGCAAGAGTGTATGTAACTTAATTATTGTTTTTTATTTAAAATTTTTTACTTCAATTCTTCATTTAAATCTTTTTTCTTTAAGTGGAAGAAAGTACGAAAGAAGTAGTTCGCAGTGCAGCAACAGCAGTTGGTAGCCTACGGGAAGCCGAATTTGATGTCAGGTTTAACCCAGACGTATTTTCTCCGGGTGTTAAACATCCAGATCCAAATGGGCCTGCTTTAAAAAAACAAAGACAATTGGTGCAAGATGCGGCCGACTTTTTACTTACCGTACAAATACCCACTTTTGTATGTTTCGATATAGAATACTTTTATATCTGATGCATCGATACCACTTTGTATACAAAAAATATATATTTAGTTCAATTTTTTTATTACAGATACGAGAATGCTTAGATCATACAGCTGCTGCAATGGATGGCAGCATATTGGTAGAAGCTTTACACGGTAAAGGCATCAACGTACGATATCTTGGTAAATTAGCAGCCATGTTATCTACTGTTCCACAACTGCAATATCTGAAACGTATTGCTGTTTCGGAACTTATCTTACGTTCGGCGAAACACATTTTTACATTTTATATGCAGGTATATTTCTTAAAATTGAAATTAAAGTGGTTATTTTAAATTCTATGAATTTAAGAACCTAATACTTTTTTTAGGGTACGGAATTAATGAGTCTTTCTGCAGCTATTAGTCATTTCTTAAATTGCTTATTCTCTTCTGCACAAATTATTCATCCACAACAAAATCTAGAAGAGGTATGGCAACATCTCCTTATCAGTTAAATAATATCAATAGTCGGTCATTTTCTACATAAAAATTTATATAATTTTCGGTTTCAGCTTCAAAGTAAAACTGCAAAACGACGCAATAAAAGAAAAGGTAGAAATAACGGTCCACAACAGTCTGAAGTGGAATGGGCTTCCTTGACGCCTAAATCTCTTTGGCAACAAATTAAAGCAGATTTGAAGAGTTATTATGATTGGGAAGCACCATGTCCGGAATCGTTAGATGCCACGATAGAACATTTTCACCTTCAGAAAATTTCTTTGCTTCGTAATTTCTGTATAAAGACTGGTATTCAAATTTTGTTACGTGAATATAACTTCGAGAATAAGAACAGAGCCACGTTCTTCGAAGAAGATATACTTAATATATTCCCTGTTGTGAAGCATATCAATCCTAGAGTAAGTAATGCATTTTGGATACAAAAAACAAGTCATATAGAAATTTCCATAATAAGTTATTAGAAGTTATTCTATTACTTCATTTAGGCTAGTGATGCATATAATTTCTATACAACTGGACAAAGCAAAATTCAACAAGGTTATTTGAAAGATGGATATGAACTGATCAGCGAGGCACTCAATTTATTGAATAATGTATATGGTGCAATGCATCCCGAAATTGCGCAGTGTCTTAGAATGCTTGCGCGATTGAATTACATAATGGGTGAGCATGGGGAAGCTCTTGCCACTCAACAAAAGGCAGTCCTTATGTCAGAAAGAGTCAACGGTATAGATCACCCATATACCATTATTGAATATGTAGGTATAAAGTAAACGTACTTAATTAATGATTAGATATATGTAATAATTGCAATTATTCTAATTATTCTAATATTATTTGTCAACAGATCCGTCTAGCCCTATATTCTTTTGCCAATGGTCAAGTCTCTGTGTCACTTAGGTTATTATATAGAGCACGTTATTTAGCCTTACTAGTTTGTGGTGAAGACCACCCAGAAGTAGCACTTCTTGACGTGAGTATCTATGCGAATACTAAAAATTCTAAAGCTTTAATACTTTTAACCTTGACCAATGTTAATTGTTTGTTTAGAGCAATATTTCATTGATTCTCCATGCTGTCGGTGAATATGAATTGTCGCTCCGATTTTTGGAGCATGCTTTGGCTCTAAACCTTCGATATCATGGGCCACGATCTTTGAAGGTTGCTGTTTCTTATCATCTTGTCGCAAGAACTCAATCTTGTATGGGTGATTTCCGAGCGGCTTTAAATAACGAGAAGGAAACCTACGCTATTTATAAGCAACAGTTAGGAGAGGATCATGAAAAAACCAAAGAAAGTAGCGACTGTTTGAGACATTTAACGCAACAGGCCGTGGTTCTACAGAAAAAGATGAACGAAATTTATACCGGAAAATCCGGTGTTAGCCTACCACCGATTCAGGTGCAACCGCCCAGTATGGGATCCGTACTTGATATGTTGAATGTAATCAATGGTATTTTATTTGTTCAAATCAGCCAACAGGATATTGAGAATTTTAAAGCAGAAATAGAGAAACGACAGAAAGAACAAACACCTGACAGAGAGATAAAGGCGCTTCAAAATGGAAACAAGAAAAACGAGAAGGAGAATAAGAAAGAAGAAAAAGACAATAATAAAAAAGAGGAGAAAGAGAATAAAAAGAACGAAAAAGAAAGCAAAAAAGAAGATAAAGAGAATAAAAAGGACGAGAAAGAGAATAAGAAAATAGAAAAGAAAGCGGAAGCACAGAAAGAACTGAACAAGTTGGAGGAAAACAAAACAGTGTTAGAGCCAATAGTAGCAGAAAGCTGAGCTCGCTTTAAACCGCTAATGACGATACTTAGTAGTTTTTTCTGAATCCTAGTCTTTCCCTGCCCGCGTCCGATCTTTTTTTAAGAGTAACGCGAGTATGGCATGTATAACTGATTGGGATAAAATGAAAATGGGAAGTGTTTGCTTGAGATAAGGATCGTTATTTGATGTATCGTATATACGTTTATAAAGTGCTATCGGAATCGAACTTTTATAGTGTGGCGATCAACCAACAGCATAGGTGAAACATTTCGAAAGAGTTAGATTTCCTAATGGCTTGCGATGCTCAACAATACGCCAGGTTACAGAATTTATTTGACTGACATATAACTGCATATAATACATACACGAAAAAAAATTGATTCTTCACGTATGTAAATAATTCTAAATGAAAAAATTCATTGCCTTAGCACTTGCTTATCTAAATCTTATTCGTAATTTGATGTATGAATTTCACAAATTATCAGACAGATAAAAAGAGATTATGATTTGATAAAAATATAAATAAATACTTGTGTCGCCAAATATTGTCGCGTTTTTCAAAAGACTCAATTAATTCTATGTCATAACGATAAAAGTTATGGATATTGCATACGTTACTCTTCTATCGATTGACGAAATAGTAAACTAATATTTGTTCCAGCATATTGCACAATTGCTGCTGAAACTCGAAGGAAATGCATTGTACCAGTAAAATTAAAATGCTACGATAATTATTTGTAAAACAAATAATGGACTTTATTATCGTAGAATATAAGTCAATTGTTTTTTCCTACACTTTCGATAGGTTATTTTATTACTACATATTTCAAATCATTATTTTGTTCCATTTAGGCATTGCTGTCACTTTCCTACTTTAGTTGTCATCATTGAACTCAATACATAATAAAGTCATATAATTGTTTTTTATCTTTAGATACTGTTAATTTGAGGTGAATCTTGTTGAGTTCAATATAAATGCTATAGGTAAAACTGAAATCATATGAAAATCAACAAGGAACGGTATCATCTGTATCGTATTTAACAAGACAAATTCGTTTAGTTTTGTTAATCGTTTTTATACTGTATGCATCACATGAAAAGCTTCCTTTCATCTTTTTATCATCGTTGTTTTATCGTTATTTTTATCATCTTACATGAGGCTTTAAATCTGAAAATAATTTTGACTCTAAACAAATTTCCTGTTATATGGAAAGGGAAAATGTTTTTAAAAAAATATGGTGGTGGCAGGAAAAGCATGGTATAATGACAAGTGTGCTGTTATATTTCACGATCATGAATAACAGTTATCAAGAAACGACTCATTAATCAACATATTATAGAAGTAGCGTCAATTTCCTAATTACAATTAGAAATACTGCAGTTAGTTCTAGAGTTATAACACTGAGAATTATCTGTTACTGAGCATATATCTTTATCAAATAGCATTCGCTAAAACGAATGTTAGAAATATGCTATGTTAAAATTTTATCATATTACCATAAAAATTAAATTGAGAACTTAATACCTATAATTTGTCGACATTTGTTTTAAATGAAAAAATTTTGTTTCGAGTTCGTTATGTTTATAATAGTAACGTCGATAATAATAACAAAAGGCGAATAAATGAAAAATTTCGAATAGTTTTGAACGAGTTTGTATACTTTATAATATGAATTAATATGGAATTATACTGCACTTGTTAGCCAAAATATACGATAAAGAATGCTAGTTAATAAGGATTATTCATTATAAATAAAGTTAAATACTTCATACATATGTTACTTGTTATATAATTTCATAAAAATTTGCGTATGAAATAAATCATTTTGTATAGAATATAAATTGACATCTTAAACAGATTCTGTATCATTCTTGTGCAAGTTTTCGATTTGTTCCGAATTTATTTCGATTTTACTTGTTTTTAATCGTTTTCTCTTCCTTTTATTTGGTGTTTCATGCTGCTTCTGAAAATATTCTCTAACATCTAATTTGTTTATTAAATACTGTCGAAACGTTTCTAAAGCAACCTTGCCACCAATTCCTTTTTCAAAGATCATAGATATTTTTACTTCATCATTTTCAGGTTCTTCATGTTCTATCACTTCAGCAAAACAGTTACATATTAACAAAGGTTCGTTCTTTCTCATGATATCTGCCGAGTTATTCTTTATTAATTTTTCTGCATCGTTTTCTGTAATATCATTTATTACAGATGTTTGTCCTGTGTCATGATTCACAGATTGATTCATTAACCTTTGAGCTAATCGACGTTTTCTACGTGCATGCGACCATGTATCATTGTCCGCAATTAGTTGACACGACCAACCATTAAAGTTACCAATTGGCAAAGTTAATTCTTTGATTTGTACCTATATGAAAATGATAAATATGTCACAAACTAAAATATTATAAATACAACATGATGGAAATATAAATATAATGTTACATGTAACTCTTCTATTGCTTCTTCCAAAAAATTAACGAGGTTGTCAAAAGAAGCAAATTTATGTCGCATTGGGAATTGTATCTCTATTGGACGTTGTTCTTTCAGTAATTTTTCAATATAATCTCCACTTTTTCGAATAACAGGTGCATTTGTCAAATTAATAACATCTTTAGGTAAAAATGACCAAGCTAATCCCCATCTGTTAAAAAATAACGAAATAAAAAATTAATAATAAAAAATGTTTGTAGAAAATATATTTACCTTTTTGTGTGACCTTGACAAAACTCTGTCCATGTTGAGTTTTCTATGGCTTTTTGCTTGAGAAATTTTAATAAGAATAGTAAATTACTTCTTCTACCAAACATAGTGGTGTAAATTTTTGCCTTTTCTTTAATTTCCATACTTTCTTCAATCATTTGCATTATAAATGCTCTTTCACCACCTTGAACTGTAAGTTCAACTTCGTTTCCAGTTGGAGCATTTCTTGGTGGTAATCGCTTTATAATTTTCTCTGATGATCCTTCCATTTCAAAAAAGGGAGGATTACACATTGTAAAGTGATACACATTATCCTCTTTTATAATTTCTTTCAATATTGTTTTTTCATCCACTTTATATACTGCAAAACAATATTCTAAAGTAACAAATATAAACTTGTGTATATTTTATAAGATAATGTGTCATTAATTTGCCTTTTATTATGTCTTCCAAATTATTATTTTTAACATGTTCAATAGCTGTCTGTATACTTGTTTTGTCAACTTCTGTAGCGATCATTTTATTTCCATACATTTTTGCAAACAATAGAGGATAAATACACACTGACCCAGTACCTATAAAAAAACGATTATTGTCACTGAAATTTTCTAATACAAAATTTTATTCTTAACTTGATTTCCAATATACCAATATCTATGCCAATTACTTCCTTCATTTCATTGAAAGAAGCATGTTTCATTAAATCTTCAATCCATAAAATGTAATTTAAGCGTAATGGCAGAGTTGGTACTAATTTATTTGGAGGTATTTTTACTTGCAGATTAAAATCATGTTTTAATAATACCTCTGTGAGTACCCGCAGAGTACCTTCTCTTTTAAAGTCAATCTTTATCTTGCCGGTTAAATTCTATAATATAATAATATAATTCATTAAATAGATAATACATATTACATTTATGTACGAGATGGGATATATAATAATAGTAAACAATTGCTCAAATATGTAGCTTACAACAATTGCAATATCACGGAATTCTGGATATAGTAAAACAAGTTTTTTAAAGTCTGGTATTTTCTTATATCTATTCCTTGGGTGCATAAACTTTCTTAACGACATTTCTAAATAATTATTTTTTCTTTTTCTCAATATTGATGTCAATACATGTTTTGTAATCTTAAATTGCATAAAATATATGTATCCATAACAATCAGTAATAAATATTTCTTATTTACAAATGTAAAACCATAGATGAGATACAGAATAGATCCGGCATCTTAAGAGACTTTGTATAACATATTCTGAAATACCGACCGTTCAATAAATTAGTAATATAGTCATAGACAAGTTATAGAATAGACGTGACATGTAATCAGTTAATGTTAGACATTTTAGGGTGACTGATCACTTTACCATTTTCGTATCACATTTAGTATTTTATTAAGTATTGTTATATCGAAATTCTATAGTTCCTTAAACTTATTCTAAGTGTTAGTTTTAATAATAGTGGCTAATAGCCTGTATTATAAGCTTTTAAGACAGAATTTGAGTTTAATTATTGTTTCATTCTAATACAATTAGTTCAATTTTATACACTAATTCAAATTTTTTGATTACGTCTTATACAGGTCGTTGGTTGAGTACGAAGATAGCTTCGAAAAGATAAGAAACGTACAAACGTTGTCACAATTAAGAATGATTCGGTGTGGAGGATGTAATTTGATGATGTTTGATGCAAAACATTTGATATCGTTTGATTTATTTTAACAAAGATGAACGTACGTATAAGTTTATATTTCTTTTTAACTGATTCACATATTGGTATCCAAGTAATATGTATTATGATAAACAATTATATAGTCTGTTAACAATGAACAACATAGATTCATTCAATTTTTATTATATTTACACAAGGAATTGAAGTTTGAAATAACTTTTAGTTAGTTTAGAGTGGTCTTTTGGTTTAAACAAAAATCTTCATTACTGATCAATTTTCTATCTTTAAACTTCAGATAAATAATTTTCTTTAACTTCTAAACTTGGATTTATTTAGATAATATTAATTAAAACTAATTTAATAAAACAATTTTTAAATTTCTAATTAATTTTATATTCTTATCATTTTAAAGGTTTTATTACAAATAAACAAAAGATTATTTAAATATTTATTAATAATCAACAATTACGAACAAAATTTTCAATTAAAAATGAGCGTATTACACATAACATATAACATGATGTTAGATAAAATTATAATCATACGAACTAGAATATTAGAATTTTATAATGTTTGAAATTCGCGGCAGAAATATTAAACAGATTCCCGCCTACATTCGTGGTGTATCAAGACGGATACGCAACGTTTACCATTGTCAGATTGTAACATTTGAAACGTTGGCAGCAGTGTAAACGAACGAATCTATCGTGATGACAATTTTAAGTGGTGACAGCCGCATATGTGTTCCTCAGCCTCAGAGTAGCATTATATACGTTTTTGCTGACACGAAACATAATTTTCTTAGTGCGTGATTTGTTTCATAAGAAGCATATGGAATATTAATCACACGTAAGGTATGTGCTTTACGATAATTTTAACGGATATCAGAAACAGATGGTCGTCGTCGATTTCGTTTCGCCTGACAGTTTGTTAATATGGACAAGTGCCACTCTGACAGTTTTCCTCTCTCGTAGTCTTATTGTTAGGCACCTGTTACCGATTTATCGTTATTTACATTCCTGTTATCTGATTCTCGCCACTTTATTATCGATTTACGTTTCATCCGCGTGAAAAGCGGCACGATGTGAATAAACTGTATGTAGAGTAACGTTTAATGATGTCACGTTGGAAATATTTATTTCTTCTGGTTTGAAATGAGTTTCAAGTCAATGAGAGTACATTTCGTATTTTATATTTTCATTTTTCCTAAAATAAATTACGATAGAACTACGCTGAGTTGATATGGTTAATAATTAATTTAAAGATATAAGGACGCTTTTAAATAATAAATGGATGTTGGAGGTTGTTTTTTTAGATTATATTAGGATTGTACTAACAAAATAATGCACAGTCGTTATTTTTTAATAAGATTGTAATTAAACATTATTATACTGTGGATGTGCTAAATGTGCAAAATTACATAAAATTTATATGTTATGCATTTACATGTTATTTACACGTTATATAGAATTTATTATTATATATCCAGAGTAAAATATTTGAAGAATGAAATGAGTTTCTACTTATGTTCCATTTTGTTACTTGTGTTCACAAAACTATAAATTTACGTAAATATCCATTAAATATTGTATAAGTCAACTCAATTCTTATAAATTCTTGTGATAGATGAATTTATCCTTTAGACTTTAGATGAATCTTTAATATAAAATACTAAGAACTATTATTTCATTAACATAATTTCAATTTACATTTAAACTTGTTTGTTATCAAACAAATATCAGATCATATATTTATATTTTTATACTTCTATGAACTTAATTAAGAAAATGTAACTTAAATAGATGTATGTTTTAACTATTAAATATTAGAATAAGTATTTCACATTGAATATTTCATACATTTTCATATATTATGTGCATTCTATATATTCCTGTATTTTCAAATTTCCAGTGAATGGACTAATTATAAATGATTTAATTGTAAGGAGCTTTACATATTTGTACACTTTACATATTCGACAGGAAATGGAATGAAGAACCTGAACGATAAATGCTTCGTTGGAAAATAGGGCTATGCGTAAATTCCTTTTGTAGTCACTTAGTGGGAACCACTCAATAAACCTCTGCAATCATGTGGAATGCAAAAATACGTGTGACTAGACTGCAGCTGTTCATGCATTTATGGGGATTTTAAGTGTATAAAATTGGACAGAATGCACATATTGTACATGGATATACAAGATACCCAAACTAAAGTATTCGTTATAATATTTAGAGAATAAAACAAATCTATATTTAGGTTTTATTCCTTTAATTGTGTTTATAAAAATTTGCATAAACATATGCAAATGACCAAAATCAAAGAGTGTGAGGATCATTGTAAGATAAAATAATTTTTTTTTAATTGCCCAATTTAACGATAACAGAATTCATTAAAAAAATTTTATTACAGACCGACGTCTACCAAATTTAAAGTGAAAATAAGTTTTTCAGGCTGTTCCTGCCTTTATTTTGAGAAAACTTTTTTCATTAAGTTTCATCACATTTTATCTATACCAGTGCATTCTCATTGGAATTTGATTGCTGAAACCGTGCGAAAGAATTCTTTTTTTCAAATCATCGCATTCCACGGTGTGCAACGAGTGTGCTTTCTTCCTTCCCCCCGCGCGTTTCCCGGTTGCTTTGTTTGCACATGCATTTGGACGATTGCTTTCCACGTATACAACCGCGTATACGTTGTGTAACCGTAACGGTAAAGCGATCCGTCATTCATCGTTACGGAACAATTAGGAAAACATATTGTAAGGAGCATGAAGGTCCGATGTAATGCGTCGAGCGCAGATCGAACACTCCAGAATACAGTGGTTCATGAAAGTATTTGAAAACTTACGATAGAAAACTTATACAGGGTGATTCGTAATTCATAGTACAAATGGAGTGAGGAAGATTTAATGGCTCAAAATAAGACAAAATAAGAAGATAAACAACAACAAGAATTGTGTTGGAGGCTTTGTTTTTGAGAAAATTAAGTTTGAGTTTGTCTAGTACGCGTGTAGCGGGCTAGTTTTTGACTAACATATTCAAATTCTATTTTTTCTAAAACGAGATCTTAAACAATAGAATTTTATTCTTCATTTTCGACTTATTTTCACATTTTGAATAACTTCTTGTAAATTATCCATTCATATCCAACTGAGAATTGGCAAAATTCACGTATACCTCACAAATTTTCAATTTTTATTTTCTCAAAATCGAAACCTCCAACAAAATTTTGTTATTTTTGATTTTCGTCTTATTTTGAGCCATAGAATCTTCCTGATCCCATTTGCACCATAAATTACCATAAATTTGGACCATTCTGTAAATCGTATGTATTATATAAAACACTACAAAATTCCTATTATCGCTGTAACGAGACACGACCATCATGATTGTATTAGTAAAATTTGAAACCAGTCTGAAAATGTACATATATTTCACAAAAAATTTCCATACAGTATGAATAGCGATCTTAAACATATAATAAGTGTTACAGATAGTTCACTGAATATCGAGGCTTGTTAACATAATAGATAAACTGTTTAATTATTTTTGTAGTATTTGCGAAATATATGTATAAGTACACTAGTATTAAATATTTCATAATTTTTATATATTTTCAGATTAGTTCCAAATATTACCAATGGTGATAGTCCCGTGTTTAGATAGTTTTGTGAACCAATACAGCCAACGTAACGAATTTGTTTCGGTAAACAGAGACCGGTGAAAGGTTCGTTGCTTTTTTCCGCGTGTAATTGTTCCTTGCGCGAGCCGATACGCGCTTTTTCTACGATTCCATTTTGGATCCAGCTCGCCGAGATATTTTATCGCGTTTCTTTTTTCTCCTCAACCTTCTTACGACTAATTCTTGCTTCGATGTTCCAAGAAATAATTTCAGATATTAGTCTAGAATACGGCAAGAAATTTAACTGCAGTTATGCAATGATAAATAAATTATAGTTATGTAATTATGTATATATATTTTTCAACGTATCAGGTGATATAACTTTTTCCATTAGAAAAATGTAGCAGTCTGTTACTAAGAAAAGAGTAATCAACATAATTTGTTGAAATTTTATTGGCAATTTTCAAATTATAAAAACAAAGGATTTTTTTTTATAGATACATAAACTTAAATGTTTACAAAGTTAGTAAATCCTCATTGGATTTTTTCATGAATGATCAATTTACTGTTTAGTTTAGTTGAGTTTTTCATTGAAAATTTTACAAGGAAATAAAAGAATTTTTATATAGATTTACTTTTTATAATGCTGATCATTTTTTTCTCATTGAATTTTCTCGCAAAGTTCTATTTAAAAGATACCAATTGTATAAATAAACGAGTTCAATATAGTTATACACAAGACAATAATTTATCGATTTTACAATAAAACCAATCAATTTTGCCTCGTTACAAAGCAGAATCTGCTACGCATGAAACGTATGTTTTTGTTATTAATTGGAACTGCAATTGTGGAACGAGAAAGTTAAGAGAACCTCTATATCTATATCTCCTTTCCTATAAACTTTAACAACATTCGCTATAATTTATATAAACTGTGACTGTAACTTATTTTTGTAAAATATATTTATTCTCCTCGGTATCGACGAAATAGCAATTAAAATGAAACAAATATTGTACGACATTTTTATTATATATTTATACATGGTATTTTTATTAATTCATTAAGCAATAGATAACATGTAAAGGTTGTACAAATGCAATATTATTTAAAAATGTAAATAAACTAGATTACTGTTAAATTAAGAAGAAATAGAATAATGTAGAGTAGTAGTAAAAAAAGTTATTAGAATAATAGATACATTATAGAAGTCTATTACACAAATAAATTCAACGAATACGTAATTTAGTCAAAGTTACTGTGTTTATCGTCCGCAAGAATTTTCTATTTGATCTCACTTGGTGAAAAGCGTTTCATTAAATTTGCGTATCATAGGTCATTGACCAGTTATTCGATTTTTCGTCGAAATTTTAAATAAAATATCAATGAGAATGAATATTTCATCCGATAAATGTTTTAAGAAGAGGACACTATCTTTCTTTCATTTTTCTCCAGTTCATTGGACATTATTTTCGATTCTATATTACAATATAATATTGATAATATCGCTAATCTATTCTCATTCTTCAATACAAGTTTTTGAAGTCTTGCAATATTCCAAAAAAAGAAAAATAAAGTATTTGTTCAATCTCGACAATTTAATTTCTTATAATAAAGAATGATATACTTTTATCAATATTTTAATATTCTTATATTTTCTTAATACCTTATATATATATATATATATATATATATATATATATATATATATATATATTTTCCAATATTTCAATAATCTTCAATAATCCACTAATCTTCGCGATTTAATATCCCTCTCATTTACCGATACGATGTTTCTCGTTAATTTCTTCCATATGTCAGTCACTCTTCAGTCTTCATCGAAAAAACCTACATATCTAAATTTTACTTTCTATCGTTCTAACCTCCACTTTAATATGTCTGCTCCGCACATCTGGGATCCAAGGAATTGTAACATTTTTATTTATCAACGAAGTATCGGTCTGAATTTTAAAACTGTTCCTCTATAAAAAAAAATAGAAAATGTGACATCATATTCTTGTCTTACTTCCTTTATGGTACCATAATGTCGTATAAAATATCGTAAGCATCCGAACGATGCCGTTTCGTGAAATACCTCGACCGTAGCGTCGCACATCACGAAAATTAAGATCGGGCTATGGTTATAGTGGACGCGTATTTGCATGTTCGGACGAACTAGCGTTCTGACGAATGAAACATCCGAAAACTGCAATGCATAGCACTCACAAAAATCTATAAACATATTTGATTACACCGACGTATTGAATTGATCAGAACTTTAATTTGTCCGAATACGCATCTACCTTAATCGTCAACCAATCGAGTGTGATCTTCATAATTTATTCGAAGACAGATCTTTCTGTACAAAACCACGGACGAAATTTACACCGTGTATAAGTTTATCGAAAGATCTAGTTAATATAATAGTGATATAATATAAGAAACAAGAAGCCAACAATTTTCTTGTAACGTTTCATTAATTCGTAAATTTTTGAGTCTAAGGTACAGATAAATAAATAAAATTAAAAATAGAAGTAAATCTATGGTGAGAGGAATTTTGCACTGCAATACGAAAAAACATGATAATAGCGTGGCCTGTCGAAATCAACGGAATAAATACTTGAATAAAATAACTTAATATAGTTAGAAATTAACGGAATAAATAACTTAACTGAATTATTAATTATCTCTACTGATCCAATGCCTCGTTCTGTCCCTGAAAAATCAACATAATCAATATCACATTTCTTCGTAATATTTCTAGAGAAAATTTGCTGTCGTTCCGTCGGCGGAATCGCGTAGGTCCTTTTATTTACTTTCTCGTTACGAAAGAAGAAAGAGAGGTCGCTGCGCATGTGAAGCATCCTGGCCTGCGCGGGCTCCATCGACCCTCAAACCATTTCGTATACGTTTCCAGTACGTGTTTAGCGATCCTACTGTGCCAGTTTGATCGGAAAAGGGAACGAGATAAAATCGCCATCGATTGGCCAATTAACCGGCGCCCCTTGTCGGACAATCGTGCCTCGACTGCATTCGAGACCAATCGTTATCTCTGTGTGATATCGTGATATTACCGTACACCGGTTAAGGCAATCGTCCACACCTGTCACGCCACTTGATCTCGATCCTCGTCTTTTCTGGTTAGACGTGTACGGTCGTTTCGTCGCAGTGAACGATTTTAATTTATTTCATTCCGATTATTCTCTTTGTTATTTCGTTATTAACACGTTGACTGTCGTGCGAATTTGACATATTCTGTGTTGGCAGCGGCGACATATCGAAATGTCGATGGTTTACTCTACAAATAATGTACGTTCGATTTTAGCGTTTTCGAGAAAAAACCATTTTACAAATTCGATGGTATTTTATAATTAAATAAATATTTTCTGCGTTGTATTCGTCTTTATCAATGTTATCGTAAAATTGGTCGGCAAATTGTCCATTGATCCCTTTTAGGAACGTAAAATGACAAAGGTCGTATTACGATTCAGGATCATGGCTCTTGAAAATTTCTCTCTTTCTCTCTTTCTCTTTCTCTCTGTATATATATATATAAGTACAATAAATAAAAAGATTATTTTTGAGAAATTTGCGAGATAGATGTAAATGTGATTTTTATACGACGCAATGAAACAGTCAAGAATTATTTGTTACGTACAAAAATTCAAATTTCACAAAAAGTAGACGTACGATTTTTGTGCAATAAGCCATTGATACATTTGGTGATAATATTTCATTTTTCGAAAATATTATATCGTCCACTTTTTTCTGATAATGTTATTCGAGTAATTCACTTTGCTGACGATCGATTAGTCTGTGAAATGTCTTATCTCAATTATTCTAAAAAAATTGTGTAACCTGAGCCACCGATGGCCACCGTGGCAGTCAACGTATTAATACGTATTTTGTCCTCTTCTTTATTTTAAATGGTATTATATTTTATTATAGGAGGAAAGAAGACGAAAGAAAAAGACGACGGTTATCTTAAAGGGGACGTTTTAAAGGGGAGCGAGTTCTCGAGTTTACGTAATCGTGTTTTGGACGATTGTATACACGGTGGCTTAGAAATCGTGCTGTCTGTGATAGGAAAAGAGGTTATCTTCCGCGTAGAAACAAATCGAAAACGTAGAATAACGATCTTCAGGTATCTCGCGCAAGGATTCTGCTTTAGAATTGAATTAAGGGATACAAAGGGTGTTGGTATAATAATAAATCAAAATTGGTTTGATCGGAAAGGACTTGATGGAAGAGTTTCTTTGGGATTACCGAGACTAAATCGGCCGAACGCTTAGAAAGTAATTCACAGAGACGATTTTAGAGTTTACGTAATCGTACTTTAGATAATAAACGTATTAGAATTTTTGTTTGGAGGGAACGAGTAGAGGACAGAAATTTAAGAGTATTCTACGCTCGTGTATGTGTAATAGATTAGTAAAGGCAGAGTTTACAACGGAAGAGTTTAAGTTTGGCTTTTATCGAGGTGGGAGACGGATTGAATTTAACGAAGCCCTACGAGATCGTTTCTGTGGAATCTTAGAGTTTACGTAATCGTTCCTCGGACGATTATACGTTCGTTAGGTTAATGTGCTACTACTGGTGCTTTTATTTGGAGTTAGGGGATATACCAACATACGACATATTGGATAGAAAGTGGTTGAAGATTGGAAGGAAGGGTGTATTGGGGATGAAATAACAGAACGTTTTATGTTTGCTTCCTCTTTGGTGATTGAGATTTTATCTCTCGTTTCTTTCTTATTAATCAAAGTTTCTTTTATATTTATAAAAGAATACAGTTCTTTATGTCGCAATTAAAATACTAAAAATAATATTTTTAACTTATCTAAAAATTATACGCTTTATCGTACTACTTGAACACAGATTTTTCGAACAAAGATCAAGTCGATCAAAAGGCTGGTAACTATGAGCATCATCGAGCCTCGATATTTATAAAAGTAGCATCACCGCGATATATACAGCGAGTCAGAAGCGATTCTAAACAGGTTTTTTCGCTACAAGTGATTTCTTCGTAGATTCTACGGTATATTCGACTCGTCACTTTATTCCATTGTATATCGAGCAGAAAAGTGACTGCGGAACTCTTTGCGTACCGCATGTAAAACACGAAGAATCTTTACACTAGGTCTACATCGTCAGGTCGTTTAACGAAGTGAAACACAATCGATCATCTAACGTCGGATATAAATTGTGTCTTGTTAATCGCACAGCTTGCAATACAACTGTAACGTACACATAGCTTTTACTATGGCTTAGCCCTTTGTGCACTTTAAAGCATCCATTTTCATTAAGATGCTGTCGCGAACGAAATATGCTCATGTCCCTGATGATTCTTAAAAGCAATACTTTCTTATAGTTTCATATACTTCTCTTGTAGCGTGTATCAGTGTGGCATGGATACATAGTAGAAAACGTTGCAATAGTTGCAATACCGATGACATTGCCTGACAAATTTCATTTCTCTCTATGACAGAGAAAGCTCTTTTTATACGTTTTTACATGTCAAGTTTGGTCGTTAGTTTTTCGCGGTATATTTCTTTAATTTTCCTCGCAAATAAAAGTCTGGAGGTGATTGGTCTGGGGATTGAGCCGAGTATACTTCCTGATCGGCCAATCCAACGATCTCCTCAGGAATTTTGTAATATTTCGTGCTCGATGAGCAGAACATCCGCCTTATTGGAACCACGTGGATTGTCGTATGTCCAGTGAAATGTCCCCTAATAATTCTGACAAAACATCTTCTAAGATTCTTTCGTCCTTTGTTTTTTAACTTATAACTAGCGTGCCATCGATGAAACATGGAGCAATTATTTTACTATGTCCAGTAGTAAATCTGACGGTTACTTTTCTTGTAAAAAATATTTTTGTAAATACTATTGAAACTTTTTCTTTTGTAAAAACTATTTATATGCAGCACGCGTGCTAGTCGAAAATTTTCGGAATATTTCGAAGAAGAAAAGCAACGAGAAAGATAAAAGCGATGTATGTAGTTCAGGATGTAAATGATTAAGATTCGGTATTAATAGCAAATATTAATATACATTTACAAACAAATATATTTCTCTTTATTTCGATATATTACGATGGTAAATGCCTTGTTAATTAAATCTAGATGTTCAAACGAAGTTATAGAATGTTCCTGCAAACGTGTCTTGTTTCTTTTTTTACTTGAAACGAAATTCCAATTTCGTGTCCATTTCTTCGAATAAAATATTCGTTCTCTTATCAATATACATACGTATGTACTACAATATCAAATATGTATCACACGGCTTGAGCAAATATCGTTATTAACGATAAGCTTACCATGATGTATACTGAAAATCGCTATCATTTGAATAATTACGAACAATATAGATTATCAGAGGCACTCGTCGTACTTAAACAGCTAGATATTATGTGTCTCAAACGGGAATGTAGAACGTGAGATATTCAGATGTACGATGAAAAAGTTCTGTCACACCTACAATTAGTTGTTACACTTTTGCGAGTGAAAACGAAACGGAACGTGGGTGGGAACCATGGGTCGGTGATCACGCGATTTTACCTTGGTTCTATTCTCAGAGAGTTTAGAATTAATTTAACGAATAGTTTTTACATTATAACAGTAAAAAATGTCTACACACGAGTTACAAATATATCTGTGATTATACAATCGCGAATAGAATCGCGAATTGCTTGTGCAAATATTTAGTTTTAGATTCGTTGTTATTTCTCAGCGTTTATATTTATTACTCGTTAATTTTTCATTGATTTATTATCGTGAATATATTATTATACAGGGCCGCTATTTACATACATTTATTGTACATTTATTGGGAAATTTCGACGAATTCTACTTTGTTTGATTTTTTATATTACAAGGCATTTACGACGCGAGATAAATTAGCAGATTTGCGGTGAAATAAGTTGGAAATAAAAGCAACTTAAAGAATATATATATATATATATATATATATATATATATATATATATATATATATATATATATATATAACATAAGAATACATTGTTCTGTTTATCTATTTAAACTTTCAATATCGTAAAAGCTGCGCGAGAATAACAAATATGGGGATTTTTAAACGTATTAAAATTAACATGATCGAAGTAATACATAATCAAAATAATATTCACTCAGAATGGTGACACGTTTGAATATAATTAGGTGGAATTTGTAGGAAGCGAAGTAATTAAGAGGAAGAATAGACAGTGTTGGTGGTAACGTTCTGTAATGAATTCTACGCGATGCATAATTCTAATTTGCGTTAATTTCAATGTAAGATACGAAAACATATTGAACTTCCTTCTCATTAGCATATGAAAGCAGCCTTTTGTATGGTACTATACTTCCGATAAATGACTCGGTGGTCACTTACCTCTTTAGGAAAACACGAGAAAAAGAGAAAATAAAAGAAGAAGAGTGTTTCTACTTATTCGAAAAGGAAACAAATTATCAATCCTCTTTTCTGTTCTCTATTTCTGACACGTTTTAACGTATCCTCAGACTACCAATGTATATTTTCAAGGTTCTTCACTAAGAGGATCAATATGTATCGTCAATATCTATTGACAAACTGCATTTTCATCGCGAGAACCTTGAAATACAGCGACACTTATACTTCTATAAATCAAAACTATTAACTAACAGGTAAATAGAACAATACATAAAATTCATAAATAATCTTCAGGAAATTATATTAAAAAAAAAAAAGAAATTCAATTGGCTAGTACTATCATTAAATCTCATTGAGATACTTTAAAATTGTTCAACGATTATTTATTTCTACTCGTAATATTATCAGTTTAATTTACACTGTACGAATCACACGCGTGAAAATATTTTCCCCAACAAAATGTCGAAAAGAGTGTGTCAATGTATTAGATTTATTTCTCGTGCTCTGCGACAGTCCACCGTACATTTACTTAAATTGATATATATATATATATATATATATATATATATATATATATATATATATATATATATATATATATATATATATATATTTAATAGACGATCAAGCACGTATTTAATTTAGTACTATCATCATTATTTTCTTTTTTTTATTTTTATTTAGTCCGTGTCTTTCGGCTTTGGACGAACTTTCGGTTTACATTTCTTACAATTATTTGCTCCCTATGTATCTACCTTCTCTCTTCTCTACTCTATTGTATCGCACTCCTTAGCTTATTCTTATCTCTCATAGGAAAACTAATAGCTACACTATTGCAACTTATAACTACGCCTTATTGCCACTTTGGTCTCTTGCCTCCTTGCTGTGCCACCTTCTCGTCATTCCTCCCCGTCTTCCATCGCCTTTGCCCTTCTCTTCTCTATCATCGCTTTCAACTCTGCCAGCCCTTCTCCAGTCTCATTTAGCGTTTCTTCCATTTTCTTTGTCTCCTATTGTTCCTTCTTTTTTTGAAAATAATGTAGTAACTTACAAATGTGTTGTTTTTTTATCTAGAGCAAGAACAAGAAAGGATGGTTTATTCAGAGTTAAGTTCAAGTTTATTCGTACAAGCAATACTCAAAACAAAATTGCTCCACTCAACTGCCTCGACTCAACTCCTACATTCAACGTACTCTACTCAACTGCCTTTCCACGACTGACTAACTCCACTGATCCTACTCGACTCCCTAACGTCTTCTGTCTGTCCTCCAGATGTGCCTGACCCATTCCCACGTAGATCTCCTTCAATTACCCCAATGTCGTAAAGGGCCACAGGTATGACCTATTGTCAAGTACGTCCTTTTTCCCCGATACTACAATAATTTAGTACTATTTCTTGTACAATTGTTTATCTTTCAGTCTAAAATTTATCACGGAGACTTACTTATTATGCAATAGAATTTAATTTAGTAAAACCATTTCCAATCGACTGTCGAGCGATCATTTAAAGTATTTAAACGACATGGTCGCTGCTTGCACAGATGTTCGTACACGCTTGAAATTCCACGGTAATTCAGAATACCGAGAAACACGTATTATCCCATCTCGCAGCCGATCAATGGCATATTATCAGCAGTGTTTCGCGCGTTGCATTTGTTCGCTAATTCATTCGCACGCGCTAATTGCTCGGCTTTCTTCTTGACCTTTTGTCGTTCGCGCGCGTCTGCTCGCTTCCAACTCGACTGGAAAATTCGAGGCACGAAAGTTTAAACGTGAATTTCAGTCATTTTTAGAAAGGATATTGAGCGATAAATGTAGACGAAGAAAGCTGCAAGTAATAAAAACGAGCAAACATATGAATTGTTTTTTTTTTTTATTTATTTGTTTGAATTTTACAATTTGTCCAGAAGGACATTTGGTAAAATGTTATAACTTGAAAAATATAGCATGTGGATGGATACCCCTAGCGGGGTTCCATCTTCCAGGTTGTTTATTGTATTTCTATTGCGAGGTCTGCGGGATGCTTCTTCTTCGGTCTTCTTTCTATCGCGGTTACATTTGTTTCAGCAACTAGCTGGTTTGGGTGTGTTGCGAGTCTTTCTTTGTACTTTTTTGCGTATCTAGCGATTTCCTCTTTGACTGTTGCAATTTTTACATCTTTTCGTATATCTTCATTTCTGACGTACCATGGAGCGTTAACTATTGTCCTAAGAATTTTGGCTTGCATTGACTCCATTTTGCTTATATGGCTCTTTGCTGCTCTTCCCCATAGTGGTATTCCGTACGTCCAGATTGGTTTTACGATTATTTTCTATATCTTTAATTTATTTTCCATGCTTAGTTTGGACCTTCGACTTGCTAGCCAATGCATTTGCCTCCTTGCTGTTTGTATTTTGTCTATTACTGATTTGATATGCTGCTTCCATGTGAGTTGAATTCCTCTTTGACTGTTGGAATTTTTACATCTTGTCGTATATCTTCATTTCCGACCTACCATGGAGCGTTAACGATTGTCCTTAAAATTTTTGCTTGCTCTGTCTCTATTTTACTTATGTGACTCGTTGCTGCCGTCCCCCATAGTGGGACTCCGTATGTCCAGACTGGTTTCATTATTGTTTTGTATATATTTAGTTTATTCGTTGTGCTTAATTTAGATTTTCTATTGGTTAACCAGTACATCTTTTTCCTTATTTCACGTACTCTGTTTATTATTGATTTTATGTGATTCTTCCATGTAAGGTTTTTTTTTTTATTTAATATTTTTCATTCACAATTTGTCCAATTTGGACATTTGGTAGAATTTTTTAGCTGTATAATTATCATGTGAGTGGCTACCCCCAACGGGGTCTAAAAGTTTTTTATTTATTTATTTATTTATTTATTTGAATTTTACAATTTGTCCAGAAGGACATTTGGTAAAATGTTATAACTTGAAAAATATAGCATGTGGATGGTTACCCCCAGCGGGGTTCCATCTTCCAGGTTGTTTATTGTATTTCTATTGCGAGGTCTGCGGGATGCTTCTTCGGTCTTCTTTCTATTATAGTTTCATTTGTTTCAGCAACTAGCTGGTTTGGTTGTGTTGCGAGTCTTTCTTTGTATTTTTTTTCATATCTAGCGACTTCCTCTTTAACTGTTGGAATTTTTAGATCTTTTCGAATGTCCTCATTCCCGACGTACCATGGAGCGTTAACTATCGTTCTTAAAATTTTTGCTTCTTCTGTCTCTATTTTATTTATGTGACTCGTTGCTGCCGTCCCACATAGTGGGACTCCGTATGTTCAGATTGGTTTCATTATTGTTTTGTATATATTTAGTTTATTCGTTGTGCTTAATTTAGATTTTCTATTGGTTAACCAGTACATCTTTTTCCTTATTTCACGTACTCTGTTTATTATTGATTCTATGTGATGCTTCCATGTGAGGTGTGTGTCTAAAAGTAATCCTAGATATTTGACTTGCTTTGTACGTGCTATGTGGGCGCCGTTCAGTTGGATATCTGGTGTTATTCCTCTTCTAAGTGCAAACGTTATGTGGTTGCACTTACTGGTGTTCGCTTTTATTTGTCTTATTTGCAGCCACTTTTCTATTTTTGTAATGTGTTCTTGTAGTAATGCGGCAATCGTTTCTGGATTTGTGTGCCTCGCTAGTATGGCCGTATCGTCCGCACATATAAATTGCGATGGTTGAAATTTGAAAAATTAGCTGCAGTTATTCTAAGAGAAGTTGTCGAACGAACGTGAACGAGATCGTACGTAATAACGAGTAGCGGAGATAGAAATTATGGTTGCCAAAGTTGGAAATATTTCAAGGAAAATTAATTCGAACGTTCTATAGGAATAACTGAAGGATTTCCTGGTTGGGAAAGGAACCGTGAAACTCTTCGATCGACTAGAGAAACTTCGGTCTCAAGGATAAAGTTGCGAAGCATATTAACGTTAGACAGCCGCATGAGTCATTTCGTAGGATCGCTCTGCAGATTCCAAGTAAAATGCATTCGTTTTATCTAGGATGGAAAGTAACGGAGGGGATTTAAAAGAAAGTTTAATTTCTCGTATTCCGACAATTTTCTACGGTTTCAATCTGATCGTAGAAACTTTCGTCCACGGAATTTTCACAACTACTATCTTTATTTATAAAAATAAGTTTCTTAATTTTATCGAGTTCCATTGTTTCGCGAATTTGCAAAACTCCGCTGATCTTGATAGATTTTCAGAATAATTATATTCCCCGTTAGGTGTTGCTCTTGCCGTTACATTTCAAGCAAAAATGTAATGTACAATTCAATTTGAAAGATCTTCCGGTAAACCGAAAAAAATGTTTATCTCGATTAACGCGGAGAAGTACGTGGAATAAATTTTTTCCCGTAGAAATTGGCCAACCTACTCGGGCAGAAAGTCATATTCCAAGAAAATGATGCTTCTGAACAATGCAAGTAAAATGGTTGCGGGAGAAACTGTTGGAAAATCGTGCGCTGCGACGAACGTTTCGCGGAAAGATGGAAAGTAATTTGGTAAATCGAAGGTGGCGTGTCTAAAAGTCGATTTTTCGATCGAAAGTTACGCGAGTGAGGGGGACGAGAAAATTCCTCGATGGTTCTTCGTGGTTTACTAGCACCAGCGGCGGCGCGATGGACACGAAATAAAACAACGAAAAGGTAGAACGATCGCGTTAATCGAAGTTCTTAATGAACGTTGCACTGCGTTCAAAAAGAGAACATAGATGAAACGTTAGATACGTTAGAGATAAAACGCGAAATTCAGAGAAATGGTGTTTTAATCTAAAATTCGAATTGTGCAATTCTTTTCGAACAATATTTCAATAACATCAACGTTCTTTAGATTATGGACAAAGCCGAGTCGTTGAAAATATTTGATACGAGCTAAAAAGTTGTAATTAAAATTTCAATCCGACCCGAAGAATAAAAATAACGATGAATGACAATTATAAATTGTTATTGGAATTTTATTATGCTCAGGGTACATTGAAATCAAATTGTTACAATAACGTGCATAAATTTGATTGTTCGATCTTGCACATGATCTTGATTAATTTTTGTCGTATCGTATCTTGTACCTTATAGCTACATAACGATTAAACATGTTTTATAATTACGATACATAGCGTATGATAAATAAATAACAATGTAAAGCGTAATATGAATACAAACATTAATTGTGAAACACGGAATATTTCTTACATTGCTGGATGCCCTCTTTTTTTTTTTTCAAACAATGACATAATTGTGGGGGCACTCGACAGTCAAAACACCACCACTCGACACTAACCAGTGTCGGACGACGGCAGCGCAGTGGTTAGCGCCTTAGGTTACGAACGTTCGGAACTCGGGTTCAAATCCCGGCGACCGGAGTCCGATATTTTCTTCCGCGATCTCAAAATGAGAAGAAAATCGGCACCGCCCCCCGCACCTCTACTACCAGCAGCTACAACCTTATCACGCTCTACACACCTCATAATATTATATCGATTGATAAAGTAATTTATTTTCCTTGGTAAAGATCAACAATGCAAATCATCTGTCTTACGTTTCGTATAAATTGCCTGGAAAACGCTATTTCTTCTATTTAGCGCGTTATTCGTTCGTATTCAAACATACGCGTATAACAAATACGTAAAATAAGGAGTTGAGAAGCACGCGAGTTGGAGTTTTTCAATTGGACGTCTATGAAACCCATTCGTCGCCACTTGAACCTCGTTGATCTTGCGTGAAACGATATTTTATTTAACGACGAACGATTGATACAAGAAAATATAAAATCGATGTTAAGGCCGACTCGTTAACGAGATGTTTTCACACTTTTCATTTTTATCCTTCTTTGTTAATTAATTTCCACGTGGAAAAGGTGAGAGGTGTATATACGCACGGTTTATCGACGATCTCTCTAACCGCGTAGACGAATAATTATACGAAAAAATAGAAAATAGTATCTCAAATTACACGCTTTTCTTTTTTCGACTATAATTTTCGCGCGTTACTCCATATTGTGTCTTATTAAGCGCAAATAAGAGAAAATCAAAGTAACTAACGGTAATGTGAAGAAATAAAATTGAAATGTCGAAATTATTCATTAATTCAAATTAACTGTGAATGATAATATAATATCTTTTACAATAATCCTATTTTTTCTTTATATATGTCGGGTTGTCATTAGAGTTAGGGGCGCGTAGCGAATCTTTCTTTGGATTAGACATTGTTGTCATGCAAGAGCGAAGATATTTACTAGTCCAATTATAATTGTGACGGAATTTGACAAGTAACCATGGTAATTGGATATTGGGAATGCGAATGGCAATGATCTTAGACTCGATAACGAATCCACGGTCAGCGGGATGACAAATGCGATAATGATCTTGACACACGTGTTCCCTGTACCAGTCCAACTTATCGGATTGAACCTCGGTCCAAGTGGAACTGCCCTTATATACTCCTCTTCGTATCTCTCTGTATCCCTCGGGTCGATCCCTGTTTTTAAGGAGAGTAATTTAATTACTTCGTACCTCTGTTAGGTACACGTCCCTCCCGTGACCGCGGCTACGTTCAGCGACCCATTATGTCGCTTGGAGCCCAAGCCCACTGTCATAAATCTCGGATAATCATATTCGACTTAGCTCGTGAACAGCTATTTCTCGGTTTTATCGTTCAAGTACGGCTATAATAAAAAGTCTGGACTAAAGTATTTGGGACTTTCCCAAACATTCCGAAAGGAAGGCTCCGATGTCCTTTCATCTCCGACATATATATATGTCGGGTCGGCATTAGGATCGGGGTTAGGGGCGCGTAACGAATTTTCACCGGAATTACTCATCGTGGCCACCCAATTCGAGGTACCGTTTATTGACACGAGCGAAGATGTTACAATGTTAACAAGCGACAGAGATAATTATGTAATGATGACGATGATCTCAGATTCGGCAGCGAATCCGCGATCAACGGGATAACAGCTATACTTTCTCACAAGTATGAATCACAATCGACACGGATCGTAGAGACTGGAAAACTCGCTAAGGAGAGTTCTCGAAAAGGAATGAATTTTCCGTCGCGGTGATGCCGCGGAGGAAAACTATGATGGGGTGTGTCTAAGGGCACGAGACCATCGGATTCGTCGAGAACGACCTTCGTCCAAAAAGTGAGGGAAACAGACGTTGCCGTTAATTGGCTAATTTCTGTATTGGTGGTCCGAGAGAGATGCCAGCCGTTCTTGAAAGAAAGTTGCTGGCGGGAAGTGTCCCACGTGTGAAAACCCGATCTCCGGCATCCTCGCGTCTAAAGTGGCAGAAAAGACTGTTTGTTCGTTTTAAGGACCTTGGCAACCAAATCCTCTGATTTATAGCGAGTCCTCGAACTAGCTGCAGGGATGCGCTCACATCTGGTAACCGAAGGATAGAGTCTCTGTCTGGACGAAGTGTTTATCCCGTGACCGCGGCTACGCTCGGCGTTTTCTATCTGGCGCCTCGAACCCAAGCTCATTGTCTCGGCTTTTTCTAAGAATTCTAACGGGGAGGCCCGATGTCCTCTCATCTCCGATAGAAGATAGATTTATAGATCGTACGTGCTTCGAGTTATGCGCTTCTGTAATATGTAGAGAGACCAAAATCGATAAACCGATAGATACCAACAACTTGTCGCGATAATAAACCGGTAGAATAATAGATAATAAACCAGGACGTTTGTAAGTGTACGAGCAGGAACGGAAACAGATATGTATGTACACCAAGGTTTATCATATCGTTACTTCCAAGTTCGGTATACGCGTAAGTATACTCGATATATTGAAATGTTCTTTTTCAATTAAATAAAAAGAATATTGTCTATAATATTCTGTTCCTTACATGGACATTGTATTTATATTTTTATGTACATCTATTTCATTTAAATCACAGTTAATAGTAACATGTACATAATTTTGCATTAAAAAGAAAATCTTGTCACTTCCCAATGAGAAACATAGCGGCGGATGATTTAAATAACGAGACGACAATTTCGTTTAATCGCATTTTAATTAAAAAAACAACTCAATTATGTACAACTAAATTAATAAAAATAAGTTTTATCATATATCGTTGCTACATCGTTCCAGGTATAGAATAATATTCTTTTGGTATTCGTACTACGACATTGCCATTAAACTTTCACGATCATATTAATAATAAATAGACTATGGATGTTTACGTATTATAAATTCACATCTGTGCGAACCTAAATTTTTATTTATTTATACTCCTTTGCATATGCTTTGCGCATATAATCGCCTTATGGTTCTCCATAAATGCTTAAACATCGGTAGTTTACTAATAAAGTCATAACATTTTTTAATGATATTCCAAAAGAACAGGCTTAGAATGATAACAGTAACTGGCATTTTTGTTACGCCACTTTACATACTGACACGAAACAACGATCATTTTACAGGGGTCAGGAGAAGCAGGCAGCCGGACAATTAGGATTATCACGTTATGGACCGCAGGTGATGAGTGTGTTGTGTTTATGCACCACGATACATCAGACGGGTCAGAACAACAACCAGGCCAGCAAGATACTTCCGAGCACACCACCGATCTCATCCGAGCAAGAGAGGATAAACTCGTCGCAGGAAATACCCACCGACGAACTGGCTCTATTAGCTAAGCTGGAGGAAGCCAATAGGTGAATCGTCGCGCTGACTAACGTTCAACATCGACATTGCATGTGCAAACGAATCGTGCTTTAGATACTGTGTATACATTGCCGCTTACACGTTCAATTATGTTGTGTTACGTGACTCAATATCATTCCATACACGATCAGTTGATTGTTAATGAGAGAAGGTGTAACTTGAATGGGACGAATCGAAACATTTCTACGTAGAAGATAGCTTATGTAAATCGAAAAGTAAATATTTGCCCTTGCTCTGAATACAATAGAGTATATTAAGCTCTAAATTTTGTATCTAAGCTTTCGATTATTTAGTAAATCTAGAAGAGGAAATATATTGTATGCGTTTCTATTCGACTCGGAGATAGGCGAATAAAAGCAGTTTTAAGCAAAAAGTGGCTTACGCGAATGGAAAGACAGATATGTTTTGTTGCTACTCTGAATATATTGACGGTGTTTCCTAAATTTCTAGCTTTTCAATCGCGCATCTTTGCATTTAGAAAAGAGGAAATGTTGTATGCTTCTATTTAACTCGATAATAGGTGAATACAAGTAGATATTGAATTCACATTAATGTGAAATCCTTCAATTATTCTGAATAGTCTGTTTTTGTATTAATTTAGCAGTTATGTTCATCTTTAATTTTTATATCTCTACAGTTGAGACTTGACTGATACTAAGCACGCATTTAGAAAAGAATATATATATATATATATATACTCTTGCATTAATTAGGATATTTGTTATAGTCTTGGGTTGTAACATATGAAAATATAATTTTGTATGACACTACCTATCCGTAATGTTCTATTAGCTGAGAGTAATTATACAAAGAACTGGCATTTGTTAGTAAAAAGAACTTCAAACTTTATAGCACCGCTTGATCGTACTAGTCCATTATATATATACATTTATAAGTAATTTTGATGAATGTCTGAAGTTAATTGGATTTAAAAATTCTAGTTAATTGAATTTAGCAAGATAATTGTATTTAACTAAAATTGAAATCTAATTGATCAACATATTTGATTTATATCTAATTCATCCACTGTTACTAATAAAGATGAATTTATTTCATATTTATTTCTATTTCAACCAAGATGATCAGATATCTCATATGTTACCACTCAATAGTGTTTTAACGAGATTGCATTAATGTAAAGTACACGTCTAAAGAGTTTGATGTAATTAATAACAGGCTTATCGAATCGGATGCAAAGTCGTTGAACTCGCTCCAAAGCAATCACAGTAGAAAAGGTTCCGACACATCTCAGGTGTCCGTGGCGTCGGGGGGCAGCGGAGGAAACAGCGATGCCGCACCCCGACGCCACAATTCAGCCGATGGTGAAGAGAATACGTGGACCCTATGGGGTCACATCGTCGCTGATTGGGATTATCATTGGAAGAAGAGGAAAGAGTTCGTCAAAGAATTAGTACGTCAAGGAATACCTCATCATTTTAGGTAATCGACTCTTTAGCAGAAACTTAAATTTATCAAGTTCATTAGTATCTTTGGATGATCTACGTACTCTTCTAAATTTAATAAGAATCAATAAGAAGTAAAATTATAAGATAAAAACTGATTCATGTTCATCGTTACAGAGGTATTGTTTGGCAACTATTAAGTGGTGCTCATGACTCTCCTGTGAAAAAGCAATTTGCCGAGTATATCAAGGCTACGTCAGCGTGCGAGAGGATAATCAGGAGGGATATAGCCAGAACGTATCCTGAGCATGATTTCTTTAAGGAGAAAGACGGACTTGGTCAGGAGAGTCTATTTAACGTTATGAAAGCGTATAGTCTTCATGATCGTGAAGTGGGATACTGTCAAGGTTCGGGATTTATTGTAGGATTACTCCTTATGCAGGTACACACTTTAATATTTGAACGGGATTAGAGAGCTATAAAAGAATAAGAATAATTATTTTAAAGAGAGAGAGAGAAAAAAAAGCGAGGACATGGGATGAATTCTGTTGAGTCAATCAGAATTAAATAGGTATATCAATTTGTTACAGCAAATGCCAGAAGAAGAAGCTTTCGCTGTACTGGTAGCGCTTATGCAAGAGTATCGTTTGCGAGACATGTTCAAGCCGAGTATGGCTGAATTAGGGGTGTGCATGTATCAGCTAGAACATTTAGTTGCTGACACTCATCCCGAGTTACACGCTCATTTTACGGCTCAAGGTTTTCACACGTCAATGTACGCGTCGTCTTGGTTTCTTACGCTTTTTACCACAGCGCTCAGCCTACCGCTGGCCTGCCGCATTTTTGACGTGTTTCTGTCCGAAGGCATGGAAATTATTTTCAAAGTTGCACTGGCCATGTTGCATTTAGGCAAGGAAGATTTGTTAAGCTTGGACATGGAAGGCATGTTGAAGGTAACTGTTTATCCAACATCAGAATCCAACATCTTGCCCATAGATAAGAACTTTAAAAAAATATAAAACATATTACGTTTATTCGTAGAAAAACGTCAAATATCGCAGGCTCGATAATTAAACAATGTTTTCTCCACACGTGGATTTACGTTAATACTGTTCTTATTTTATTAATATTTATCAGTTTCCTCGCGTGTAGTTCTTTCAGAAACATCTACCTGGAAGGGGCGAAAAAGATCCCGATGGTCTCATGAATCTTGCCTATGGTATGAAAATAAATCCGAAAAGAATGAAGAAGCTCGAGAAAGATTATACTGTGCTGAAAATGAAAGAGCAAGAGGAGATGGTTGAACTTCGTAGGCTTAGAGCCGAAAATAGGTTACTTAGGCAAAGAACTGAACTTCTGGAAGCCGAGTCTGCGGAGTTGGCAGATAGATTAGTCAGAGGTCAAGTTTCTCGAGCAGAAGAGGAGGAAACTGCTTTCGTTGTACAAAGAGAATTGGCAGCTCTTCGACACACGCATCTTGAAACCAGTCATCAGCTTGAGCAAGCTCACGAAGAATTAAGATCATTGTCGCTTCTGCTAGAAGAAAATGTGACATCGAAACAATCCTCTTTGGATGAAATTTTGTCAAAGCAGGAAGCATTGTCACAAAAAGAGGAAATGATACAGTGTTTGCAAGAGGAATTGGTAAGAGTTCGACTACACGAAGCAGAGAACGACGCAACGATAAGAGAACTTAGAGCAAGAATACAAGAATTGGAACAGGATAAAAAGACGTTGCGTGAATCAACGCCGGATAATTCTGTTGCTCATTTACAAGAAGAACTGATTGCTGTGAAACTAAGAGAAGCAGAAGCTAATCTCTCTTTAAAGGTAATTCATTTTTTTTTTTTTCTTACACGTTAAAAGTTGTGAATTTTCTATGTTTATAAAGAATCGCTCAAGGTTCTCAAATATTTGTAAAGTATGTATTATGTATTTAATAGACTTATCATAATATAAGAAATTTGTTAGGATCTTCGGCAAAGAGTAGTGGAATTGAGCAGTGCCTGGCAAAGGCATCTGCAAGAACATCGCTCCGCTCAGAATCAACCTGCAAGCGATTCCACGCCGAAGAAACTTTTGTTTTGGGAGAACCGAGGACACGAAGTGCAAAAGTTCGAAGAGGATTTAATGACAACCAGAATTCGAGAGATGGAAGCTTTGACAGAAGTGAAGGAGCTTAGACTTAAGGTCATGGAGCTTGAGACTCAAGTGCAAGTTGCCACGAATCAACTTCGTCGACAAGACGAAGGAGGGAAATTAATTAAAGAGGAATTGGAGGCTGCCTTAGCTAGGGAGAAGGAACTTACTGCCAAGCTACGAGAGCAACAACACAAATATTCCGATCTGGAGTCTAAGATGAAGGATGAAGCTATGATGGCTAGAATACGTGATGCAGAGCATGCGCAGCAAGTGGCAGAACTCACCCAGAAAATATCTCTTCTTGAATTAAAAGTACTATTCCTTTATTTGTATTAATTTCTTTAACTATTCCAACATGAATATTTACATACAGATATAGAAAATATGGATTATCCCTATTTTTTACAGAACGAAGAGATGCACGCGGAAGGTGAGCTTAGAAATAATTTAGATGACAGTGAGAGAGTCAGAGAATTGCAAGATAAAGTTGCAGAATTAAAAGCTGAGGTATGTGAAAATTCTTTGCTTTATTCATGCTGCATTAATGAAAGCATTGATTAAAAAAAAAAAAAAAAAAAAAAAAAAAACTGCAGTAAGAGGTGAATGGAAGAAACATTGTTAAAATGTTATTTATAGCAAGATCCAAATTTAGCCTTAGTATTATATTTTTTGCATGTATTGCTCAATTTGCTCAGGATATTTTCATTATTTCTATAAAATTTCCATTAAACGATGTTAAGCTAAAAATAGAACCATTCATGTGAATCTCAAAGAAGCATACAGTATTTTAGTACTGAAAATATAGCTGCAAATGCTTTCAATTATGCACAAGTATAATTATTATTATACATATTTATGATCGACGATGATCCTCGTTAAATTTCCTTGATTAAAGTTGAATCTTATCTCTTTGTTTAACGTGTTAACTACGCTATAAGTTCAAAGTATCAATGGTAGAAGTAATAATGGTAGTTAATAAAGACGTAGAATTATGATCTTATTACAGTAGTTTAAGGTCTAATTTTTATTCGATTTGCTATTAGACTGCAACATAGTAAATTTTAAAGCTTGTAGAGTTACATAACTATCAAAACATATCGTACATTTGGATATAGAAGTAACTCGAGTTGTTAGCCTGTTATAGGATCTTGATTTCTTGTTTCAGTTCGTCCATTTTCATACGTCTATTTTCATATAATCATATACATAAATTCTATATAGTTGTCGTAATCATTGATACATTTAACATTTCTAACAAATTATTTTTGATTTTAGCATTTTTAATATTTCTACGTAATAAAAACTTTATTTAATAAAACTTTATTTGCATAGAGATAAACGTTTTATAATATTTTATTAAATTTTTTGTTTCTAGGATTTTTCTACATAAAATCATCAATTTTAATGATACTTAAAAATCATGGCTCAAATTTTTTCATAAGAATTTTGTACAATTCACTGTGACAATTTTTTTTTTTTTAATCATGTTTACATATCTGTGATAATGCACATTTTTTGTAACACCATCTTGTGAAGTACCCATGTTTTTCACACACACATTTTTCTCTATCTGGAAGTTCATATTTATGGGGGTTTAACACTGTTGTTGCTCTTTTCTGTTGCACTGTTAATTCACACATCACAAAGGATTGAGATGTGATACAAAGAATTGATGTGTTTCTAATAATGTTCTAACTGATTATCCTAAATCCTTTCAACAAGAAGGATATATGAAAAAACATGTATATAAATCAATTGTATTTGTTGGGTGCACAATATTACGTCTATCGTTATAATATATAACATAAGCGAGGATGTAATTTATGCTTTCATGTTATTGTAACTCACAAAATTATGCACCAAATTGCACCTCTTACTGCAATGTAATGCTAATCGTCACGCTGATAAACAACTTTTTTTTATTGATAAAATCATGTGCTATAAAAAATTTAATTATAATTTTTGTTCCAGAATATTTTTCTTTCTGCTTGTAGGTGCAATATTAAAATTAATATGAAATTTTATTGACATTATTTACTATGAGATCAATTAATTAATACCGAGATAAACGTTTTATAATATTTCCGAAATTAGTCAAGTGAATACTAACTGTATGACACATACTTTTCGTATTTGTAATTAACAATTAACTGTTATGATAAAATATAGCTTTTCTCATATTTTTCATATTAAACAGATAACATGTTCCTTCAGAGGTACCTGTACACATTAAGAATTCATTGTGCTTTCATCATCAAAAGTACATCTGTGGTTGTTTTAATCCTCTCCTGATTTTGTGTGAATTTTCTGTTCACATAATTTGTGCGAATTTTCTAAGTCATGGGAGAAATTCTTGACATGTAAAAGCTTTGAGGTGCATTCACAGCTTGTTATGTCTCTGCTGCAATGCAAAATATAAGTAATAAATGTCGAATCGCTTCTAAACTTAATCGTGGTTACGATAGTCGCTCATTTAATGTTATTTTTTGCATTTATGAAAATAAACTAATCATTATCGTAACTAAACTAAAATTTATATCTTTGAGGGCATCATACTATAATAAAGTATGTACTTGGATAAAATATTTATGTTTTAATTGTATTGTACATTGAAAATTTGCAATAAATTAATTACAAGATTTTAAAACTAAAAAATATATTCTATCTAAAATTTATTATGAATTATTTTACAACATTAAAATAGATATAAGTACCAAATTTTCAATGTTTTAGCATTAACATTTAAGGCGTTTTGTGTAGTCACATACTAAAATCACTCTATTATAAATAAAGCTTGCCATTTATAATACTAATTGTGCTTCAAGGACATCGTATTAGATATTGAGAGCTAGCACAGCACGGAGTAACAATTGGTTCTAATTCTACAAGTAATATTAATTGGAAAAAACATGCAGAAAGTATGATTTCGAAGATACACCTTCAAAGATATCTCATTTATTTTAACACCCTTTTTTAATTAGACATTCAGCAGAAATGCATTGCAATATATGCTATTAAAAAGATATATCAAGCAAAAACAATCATTCATGTAGAAAGATATAGCATCGATTGAACTTGACTTTAATATGAACATAAATATGAATGGAATTCTTATTGTGTAAAGGTACCAACCACTAACACAAAGAAATTAATGGTCTTGTAAAACTAACCCTCTATTGCTGTGTTATCTCTGTCTCCTTAGTTCCCTACGCCAATCACCAGCCCGGAGACTGAGCCTTGGCGCTGGCTCGAGTAAGTCTTTACCCATCCGTAAGCATTATTTTCTTTCCATTTCATGTTTATAGCATGATGACAATGTGTACTATATCAAAAAACTGTATTTTCTTTCCATATAGTTTTGTACATACATTTTATGAGATAATTACATGCTATATTAAACTATAAGACAATTTATCCTTGTCTATAATAAGGTGCTATAAGACTCAGAAAAACATTAAAATGAATTTCAATCTCGTCCTAATATCTCCTTGAACTTTTCATTCATCTACACATACACATATAATTCCCCATTACATTGTTTTCTTGTGCTGACTTACAATTGCACATCTAACAAAGCACTGATTTAATTCACTAACTGTGTTTGATATATGCTTGCAACTTGCACATTGTAATCAGTGTCTGCTTGCTTTACTTTCATTTTTTTTTTTTTTTTCACTAATTTATCACAGGTGTAAATAACGTTCTTTATTGTAGAAAGAAATAGGAAGGACATTTGTGAAGTGCTTTAAGAATATTTATAAGCAATATTACAGATATCTTTATGTAAGACATTGCTTAATCAATGTGTTAAGTAGTGCATGCTGTCCATTATAATTTCCCACACAATTTTCAACTCTGTGTGCTTTATATGAAATATAAAGTTCATGTTATCAATAATTTACTAAATATAGTAAAAGAAATGGATATTACGGATAATTTAACAGTTAAAGTTTGTGCTATATTCATAGAGATGCACAATCGAATAAGATTATTTTTATTTAGAATTCTAGTAAAAATAACTACTTGATAATTTTTTATTATTCTTTGTTGCATTTTTTATATAAATTTTCGAACATACGAAAATAAAATGCATGGTAATCATATTTGGTTCATCTAATCTTAATCATTTATATTTATTTGTTGCAATTTTTAAAACACATCATCATCTGATTTTAGGTAATTTTCATCACCTTAAAAAATGGAGTGAAAAACTTCAAAAAGTAAAAAATTTGAAAAGATCAGAATAGAAGCATCTGAATAAATTTCATAAGGACTGCATACATTATAAAAATTGCATTATTTTGTTAAAAAGAGTACCCAGAGATGGTAATCTCACAAAATTATCCTAGAAATAATTTTCAACAGAGTGATTGTTATAATTAATAGAGTAACAAACCATACAAACTAGAAACTACAATGCACACATTTGCCTAACAAACTAGAAAGTAGTTGAACCATGTCAAATGGAATACTTTTAGAAAAGGAAACATAAAGCACATTCCTTTTGAAAATGATGATGTACATCTGCAGAATCTCATAAAACTCCCTCACAATGAAATGTATAAATATTACTGCATGTTAAATGTGTGTCACAGGTCATGAGGCTAGAAAGCTGGAAGCAACGTTGGACAGGCAATGGTGGGCAAAATGTAAGAAGTTTCAGTGTTGACACTGAAAGCGAGCTGGACGAGCGGGATCTCAGAATTTGTTTACAGGATCATATCAATGCAACTACACAGAACTCACCAGAGGTATAGAATTCCATGCATACCAGACTTTAGGCAGCTAATTGTCGTTCGAACACACACAGAAGTATTCCATATGTCAGAGCAGATGGGACCTTTTACGTTTCATGATCATGCTTTCGCTGTAGAAAGAATACGACGAGTTATAACACACATATAGAATATTATAAATCGAGAACACATAGGAATAATAGCGATATTATGTTTTTAGTTTACGTGTAATATCACTATAGCTCGTGATGTATTAACAACATAGTAGTAATTAAAATAGGTGTAATCTGGCGGTCACTAATAACGCAATATAAAATTATCTGACCCGGATCGATCATTCGTTGCAATCAGACTTCGAAGTAGTATGTATTTGTAAAACGTGTTCATTTAATACAAAATGGTGTCTAGAGTGTCTCAATGTCTCGTAGACATCTTGTTTCAATAGCATAACAATCAACACTTCCAATTTTAATTATTTTATCACGAGTCTTTCCGCAAAACCAGAAACCGCCTTCAATTCATTCCATTAATTTTTATAATAGATAGTTCATTGCATTTCGAAGTCTGCTTACAATCGACGAATACTATAGGTTAAATATAACTATGTGACGCATAAACGACACGTTTTTATACGTATTACGCATTCTGTGTATTTTTTGTAATTTAAACCAAATGTAATTCCATTTAAGGAATTGTATATTGAATAGAATGAAATCCGACGACGGGGAAATCGGAGAGTTAGAATTGTGTCTTGTACGAAAGACAAAGAGTCAAAAGGAAAAAGAAGAAAATTGATAAAAAAAAAAAAGAGAAAAGAAAACGCGTTTTTCCTGATGCGACGGAATACTTAGAGTCTCATTAACAAGTCGCAGTAGCGTATTACTCCGGTTTGTAGAATGTTATAGGAAAACGAAACAATAAAACAAAACACAAACATATATAAGTAAACAAAGTATGCCAAATACTCTTTGGATTCATCAGTATTCTTCTCGCGTACATTCGCGTATTTATAATACGCTAAAAGTAGTAAAGAAACGACACGAGGTTAATTTCAAACGGTCCAACTATTGAGCGAAAAACATGCGCACACAATTAAAATACGGTACTGTGCAAAAATCTTAGGTTATTTTTTCAGTATTTACATTTTACTTCTCAAAAGTGATTGAAAGCATGGTTGGCATTATTTTAATACTATAGTTATACCTAGGAAGTTAATACCTATCTTCAAATAATTAATATTTTTAAGTCATTAATATTTTATTCGTGAATTATGTTTTTATAATGCCATAAATATTTGATAGTATTTGGATCAGAGTTATGCATGTATTGCAAAATTTTTAAAAAATTTGTGAATCAGAAAAGGCAGCATCTTGAATAAAATATTGAACAATTCGTTTCCATATAATAACATGTACAAAACCTTTTTTATTATAGTAACCAAAGTAACAGTAACGTAGATAATTTGGGATTTTTTCACAGTATTATGTACACATACACAAACATTCACATTAAACAAGATTAGAAAAGAAAAATGATCTTGATTAGATAGAGAGGGGTAGGTAGGCGTTATAAAAAATTTGTAATTTCGTTAAAATTGGATCTAAGCAGCTGCTGATCGGTGAAGTGTAAATCGGTGTTCTTTAAATCAATTTACTAATTGCAGATTATTGAAAGTGAAAGTGAAACCGAACGAGATAATCGGGAGTACAGTTGTAAAACTTAAATAGCCCGGATAGCTCGTTCCTTATAACGAGGACGTGATAATTACTTCCAACGTAAGTAGTTGCGCAAATCAGAACGTCAAACTGCTTTTATCTCAATTTTTTTTTATTCATGGATTTATTTTTTTTTCTTTTTTTGTTCATTTCTTTTTTCGGTTTATTTTCAGCTTAATCAAACCCTTAACGATCCATTCTCGTTCCTGCAATGATTGTACGTGTTTTCAGACGGTTTAAGAATTCAAGTAAATAGCCTAAACGTATTTACTTTTAAGATAAAGGGAGCAGCTGATCGATAAAGAGAGCAACTTTTCTCATCGTTCCATAATGATACACAATACATAATTTTCAGCCATTTCGGCTTCGTTTTATCACTTTGTCTCTTCTTCCTCTTTTTTTTTTTGTTTTTGTTTTTTTTTCTTTTTTTGTTTTCATTCAACAAGTGCAATCTTTATTTACGCTCATTAACGTATCTTCAGAAGAGTGTTAATAAAAAGTATGTATATTGAAAAATGATCTTATGGAGCATTGTAAATAGGCAATTTTGTTATCGAGTATTCTTTCAACTAGATTTTGAAACACAAAAATATCTTCAGTGATATAATATTTATAAACTTAAAGTATGCATGAACTTGGCAAAAGTTTTATTACTCATAAAGAGATAAGAAACTAGAGATTGGGAAGAAGCAATACTTAGTAATTAGTATATTTAAAAGTTGATAAATGTATCTTTGATATTGATTCTAATTAACCGTCGTACATGAATATTCATTTTAATTCGTTTTACGTATCGTCTGTATTTTTATCTACAGATTACTTTAATTAGAATAACCATGAAAAATTTTTATCAATTTCTAGAAATAAAAAATTTATGAGATATATAATTTACAATTTTTATAACGAAAATCGTGTTCTTAAAGTCGATGACAATTTTATTTACTGTATCTATATTAATCTTTTTTAGCTAAATATCAATTCTAATTAAATTATTAATAATGAATTTTATTATAAATAACGCTGGAACGTTAAGGGTTAAACGCGTCCACAGTTTTTCGCTTTGGCCTAAATTGTACTGTAAATAATTTCGTTTTGTCACGAATAATTGACACCAGGATTATAAAAATCGATCGTGAACGCACCGAACACAAGAATTCTCTCAAAGAAACGAGACTTTCTGGCTTTCGTGCACGTTTGATCAGAAAGGAAATTGCATGTAACCTTTGCGATATCATAAAATCTTATTAATCGAGTAAATAATTAATGTTGAGTAAATCTGCTAATCAAAAAGGAGGGCTCGATATTTAGACTTTTACAAGGTGGATGATGTTTACTCTGCAGCAAGTAAAAATTCTATTTGCCACTCGAAACCCACATTTTCACTCGCTTTCCAGCTATTGTAATTTAAAAATCAAATCTAAAATTATTTTATTGCAATTGTCTACTGTATTTAAATATATATATGTATTTATTGATTTGTTATGGGGATTCCTGTGATGTATTTTGTATATGAAGATCATAGGAGACAAACATAATAAGTACATTTTTGTTGATCCTCTGACTTATTAGGTTTAAAAATAATATTAATTATCAAGACATGCAATATTTTAATATCATAATGAGGAAAATTTTAAAGAGGATGAAAATACACATGTCTAGCTTCACAATCAAATAAAAGAGATAGTTGTGCTAACATTAAAGTGATTGACATCGTACTGAATATTAAAACTGTTTCCCTGTAATAAATGTTTCTCTCCTGTACTCCTCATATACATGGTAATTTATATTTACGAAACTTTTGTAATTTTTGCTACGATTTCTAAATTTTGTTATTTTATAATATATAAGGAATATTTGAATAAATCAGTCTTTGAATTCGGTTTTTAAACATTTTTAACATTGTGATTTTTTTAATAGATCGCTTTTTAAGAAGGAAATTTTTCGATTAAATTTTTCTAATCTTTGAGGAATATTTGTATTATGAGAATAATGGATCCCCTGTAGCAATTCGGTATTTTTCAGCAAATCACGAACGAGTCAGTATGTCGTGTCGCTTATACACAATTCACAAGAAGGGAAAACGTTTCTGTTAGAGACGAAAAATCATTCCGTAGAAGTCTAATACTTAATTTTAAACAAATCATAGAAATACGCTAAGGCAATGCTTAATGGCACAAGCTCAATAATTTATTACTAAGAAAGGCTTAGTTTCTCGTCTTTTCAGATATTTCGCCAGGGAAATCGAAACATGTTTCTTTCGTCTATTAAAAATAAGGAGAGTAAATAGGAATAATTTCGATACTGCCTGATATTCGAAACCGAGTGGATTAAACCATATAAATGCTCTAAAGAGAAGTGTCCATTAGAAAATATCCAAAATTCTCTCACGACGCTTTTGCGAATATAGGTGTGCGATTATCTGAAAATCAGTTTTTACGCAGAGTACTGGATTTTCTTAATTTTAAGCTTGTTCTAACAACTAATGAAAGAAAATAACGATATGAAAGATAGGAGAATAATAATGAATAATTGTATTTAACTGGAAAATCGTGAAAACCCAACAAAATTATATAAATCAACGCGATTTAGCTACAGCTCTTTTATTAAAAAAAAAAAAAGAAAATGTAGAATTGTGATATATGTATATGTACGTGTGTACTTTAGTATTTGTTATTTTAAACAATTGACCAGTAAATGCATTTTGAAAAAAGTAGTTTGATCTATTGCTTTTATCGAAAAGAGAAATTATTTATTTATTCGATTTTTTTTAGCGCTTCTCGAAAATACTGATCGAGTTTAACACGAAGCAATCTCTTGTACACTCTCGAGTATTTTCTTGGAAAAAAAAAAAAAAAATGTTTGGTACAGAGAATTGTTTTATTTATATTTATAAACGATTGCTATATTTATGTAGCAGCTATTTGTACAGTTTTGATATAAATGCTTCTGTTTATTATGAATCTATAATTTATTTGCGTTCAATAAAACTATTTTAAATAATGTCGCTATAGTAATCAGTATTTATCATGATGGCAAATATTTTCCCAGGTATTGTTTGATTTTTAAAAATTGTCTATTTATTGCCTTTATACTGAAACTATGTACAGTCATTATTAGTCTGTTATATTTCTTAAAAGCTCTTATTATTGGAAATCACTTGTGCAATTTTTAAAATGATTCTTTTGTAAATCGTGATCTAACCACAATCTCAGTCATAACTCTTCTAACAATAATAATAATATGAATAATTACATAAATATAAATTTACCGGGAAATATATCGGCTATCATCGATCAGTATTCGTAGATATTTATCGATCAGTATCAATATTCGATTAACTTTCACCATTGATAGCGCCAACTTCAGTCGAGAAGAAAAATAGTACTAAAGGACGTACAGAACTTTTTTCTTATCGTTATCGAAAGTATGCGAGTGATTAATATATGTCTTACTAACATTATTTATCCTTTTCTACACGTTTGTACTTTAAGAAACTATCGTGAAACTCTTCAGATATTATATTCATTCAACGTTTTACACAATGCAACGAGTCTCTGTCTGAATATACCTCGATATCTTGTTACGGATCATTTCGAAGTAACTATATAAACTGTACGTATTCTACGCATTTAAACTGTATTTCTAGAACGAGCGTTCGTTAACGAATCATTTGTTAGTGATTTTCCTGTTGTATACAAGGTTTTTGGACAGATAACGCGCACACTACGAACAACGATATGAATTTGTCACGAACATTGTGGGGAATATTATAACATCAGGAGTAAATAAATTTTTATTCACTTTTAACGCCGTAGTTTTCTTCCCTTTGGTTTTCTAACATCAAACTATTTAAAGAAAATTCCATAGTATTGAAAAATGGTGTGTTTTCATGTTTCAAAAATTTATATTCGATTTTTATCTTTCTAAACAACACTTTGTGGATAGTTACAAAGACGTTCATATATAACGAGGGACATACGCGTATACTCAATTCATAGTTCAATACATTCAAACTCTATTTTCTAGAAAACAGAGAGACAGGAAAATTTTATTCTACATTTTTTACTTATTTTATCATTTTTTCGTAGAATCATATGCTTTTCGATTGTACCGCGTTTGCTGAAACACCGTATAATATATAACAATAAAAATTAATTATGACCATCTTGAAATTATTCACGAAATTTTATTTAAAAATATAAAAATTACAGCAGCTACCAAAAGTATTTGTACACCACTGCATTTATTATTTCATTTTTATATACTAACTAGATCCGACTGTAACACATTTTGTATCATTTAATGGTAATTTTCATATGATTACAAAAATTTGATACTATGGAAATGAAATGTAGAACCTAATAAAGAAACGCTTTATTGGAATATAAGGATATGTACAAATTACAAATATATACTTTTTGTAGCTGCTATAAATATAATCTTTTATATAGTATTTATGTATCCTTTATTCCACATTTAGTATCTATTTATCTTTTTTCCGGTTGGTCGATAATCGAAATCGCTTCGAACTTCAGTTCTTACCCATCGATCATTAATTCGCGCCTCGAGACAAGGGGACTCGGTCGTCTCCTTACGTCTATTGATGGTCCCCAAGCGAAGCGATAACCCACAGGAAAGGTATAATCCCGCTTACAAACTTAACAATCTCGATACGATACTTCGAAGGAGCAAGAAGGATGAAAAGGAGAGAGAACACTGAGAAAAACGTGTGAGTGAGAGTGTGAGAAAGAGAGAGAGAGAGAGAGAGAGAGAAAGAAAGAGATAAAACGAGCAAGCGCAAAGACAAAAGCAAAGAACCAAGGACCAGGGAGAATTTGCGTTCATGGGCGGCGCTAGTTGTGGCAGGTAGTTTTCCAAATGGAGTCTATCGGCCAGAGAGTGGAAAAAAGTAATCCGTGAAAAGGGGTTCGTTGTTACGCCGATCTGATGCGACGTTGCCGATTCTGTGCGAATGAGAAGAGCGGTTGGCTGGGTTGGTCCAGGACCGAAACTAGAACATTATAGAGCCCCTCCCTCATATAGCCTCTCTCTCGGGAGAGCAGGGGGACGTTGAAACAAACGCTATAAATAATATAAATCCTAAACTTTGGAATATTTGAAACAAAAATACAACTCATTGATGAGAGAAGAGAGAGTGCTATTTATATTTGTGTAACAATTAATTCATACGATATATATTTCGTAAAAGTAAACAAAAATTTCGATACAAAATTCGATGAATAGAAATAGAATATTGTTATGACAATGTATGTATTTGATAATTCGTGCGGGGTACCTAAATACATAGTTGCGAGTTTGTTCGGCCCTCTTGAGGTGGCGGTGGCGGCAGTGTTGCCAGGCGAGACTAACCACGACGAAGTGGAAGCCGAAGCCTGCTTATGGGGGTTCTCGCAGGAGGGAAGGAGGGATTGAAAGGGGAAGTTGGATGAAAAAAGAAAGGTAGAATCAGGGCAAAGAAAGAGAAAGAGCGGCACGCGGACCGGGCAGGGGTAGCGGACCAATTAAATATGGCGACGGCAGTGGGGTGTGGCGCTTGCGCATGCGCAGCGCCGGTTTCTGCTGGGGGGACAGGAGCCACGGACAGAACGGGGCAGCGACGAGAAGGAATCAACCGGCCGGCAAGCAGAGGGATCTAGACGAGTACTCGGCGTACGTTTGTGTGGTGCGCGCTGTCTTCGAGAGGATAGGCTCTTCCAGTGTCGCTCGAGAACTTGCCCGCCGACGTTTGTTCGCTTGGCTTAGCTCCGCTCCGCTCTGTAACGAAGCGTTTTCTTCGTTTTCACTTCGAGACCGGGTCGGACCTGTGAAAAAATAAGAGTAAAGTCGAGAGATAATGACGATGGCAACGGAAACAGAAAATACCGGGCCCGAGAGCAAGGAGATTAAAGACGTGAAAGAGATGAAGGAGGCACTGAAGGACGAAACGCCGCCGGACAACAAGCAAGAAGAGAAAGATGCGGCGAAGAAGGAAGATAGTGGTAAAAAGGAAGAGGCCGCTGACGCCGCGGCCGCTACGCCATCCAACGCACCGACCAAGGCTATCAGCGTGCATAAGACCAACTACGAGAAGGATATTGTTTATCTCTATCAGTTCTTTCGAATACCGCTTCTACCCTCCATCTCGCCGTATTGTCTTAAGGTGGAGACATGGTTGCGGCTCAACGGCATCAAATACGAGGTAAGTATTTTCATTTATCGTAGAAAAGATTTACATACTTACCGTTTCCAGATTCTTGTTTGTTTACTAGAATAGTAACAAAACAGAAAGGTGATATATAAAGTTTGGCGGAGATTACTTTAAAATAGTACATTCGAAATAGAGAATTATTAATCACTCGACTATCTGGGAATAAAAAAATGTTTTTTTTTTTACAATTTAAATAATCCTTAGATTCTTAAGTTTCCTTTCGTAAGATATTGTTTGTGTTCACTGATTACCATTAAACATAGGGTTACGATATACTTTGTATTCTGACATCATACTTATTACATCGTAATCTTGTTAAATAATTACAACATTTCCATAGCTCCATTTTAGAGTTTTTTAGAGTTAATTTTTGAAGACATCTTATAATTGATGTTTTTCTGGATGTCACTCTTCCCGTACTCTCCGATCATTTGAATTTCGAAACTAATGACACGGGGCAAAACAGGGAGATCGATGCGAGCACAATGCTCCCAAGGTTGTACCCCAGGCGTCATGTTTCTTCCGGGTATATCCAAGAACTCTTTTTTTTTGACTTCCGTCATTATAAATCTACCGAGTTAAGATTCAATGTATTCATCACGCATTATCTCGGGGATATATACAATTCTATCGAACCGATGAGCATGATATATTTTAAAAATTGATACAGAATGTGGACCTTTACCGATTATTTCAAAATGGCGACTCTTGTCAATCTTTGTGCATTCAAAGTAATGTTTAAATGCACCTTTGATATTGTTTTCTGTCACTTTTCGTAGTTTTCTGCACAATCAGGATTTCGTTTTGATCACAAATTCGTTCTTCTTATTTTATTAATCATTCGTTCTCTCATGATTCGTGATTTTATCGAGAATTTAAAAATACCTCTTACCACGATATCGATTTCTCTTGACTGGAAACTCGGTGGGCATTTGCATGAATTTTTCGAATCATTAACTTAGATTCAAATGCATGAGATGTTGTATTGTTAATTTATTATTTATCAGAGTAGTTGCTATTGCAACTTCTGTATGCACTGTTTAGTTTAGAACTTCTTAGGTTTCTTTAAGACAAAATAAATAGATCCAATAGCCTACCTTGAAAATTTTGCAACTTTATTGTGTAAATATTGATAGAAATCGTACTGTTCATACTCGAGCTTGTAGACAAGCGTTAGATAATATACTCACGATAATATACTCTTTGGACGAAGATGAAGGATGTAATCGCGCACGTAATAGCTAAACATACAAGAATCTTATTCCTATTACACGATACATACAGTGTCTGCAAAAATTATTGGCACACTATTATGTGTGTTAGTGCATTAACATACTAATTAATTAGATTCAAGTATATTAAATTTCGCATCATTTAATAGTGCTCTCATACGATGACAAAAATTTGATACTATGAAAATAAAATGTAAAATGTACAGCCTGACAAATGGACTGCAAATTTTTATGAAAATTAATATTTATGTTTACCTATTAGAAGTTTCTGAACTGTATTCTGCTGTACATATATCTTATGTATTGTTGTACATTATATACATTCTGTGCATTGTTGCATCTTCAAATTTTGCATAGATGCATAAAAATCCGCAGTCTACTAATAAAAGACTGCTCCGTTGGAAAATAAGTACATGTGCCGATACTTTTTGTAACCACTGTATACATATACGTATCAACCTAATCCGCTGGAACATCAAACCTGTTACGCTCTTTCGAAACCCAGCAATCTTATACATATCGACCTCGTTATAGTAGATCTCGCTCTGTTACACATGCTATATACATATTATTCTACGAATCGTCCATTTGAATAAAACAATAAATATGAAATATCCATGACCCGTGTCGGGGTCACGTTCTGATTTCCAATCTAGCGTTTCGAAAAAAAAAAAAAAAAAAGAAAAAAAAGGACATGTACATTAAGAACCGATTTCTCTCTCCATACGCGATGTAGCTACCGTTTTCCATCGTAAAAATTGTATATCCGGCGCGAGAGTAAAGCAGCTGGATGACTGGCACACGCGATCGAAAAGCATGAAAATACATTTTCTCGCGAAAGAGGTGAAAGGCCCGGCGGCATGCATTCCTTTACGGACTTTTAAAACGGGTTTCAACGAGTCGCGTGGGGGGCGAGCCGGGGAAGCCTATTGGTGGGCTTCCAACTTGAACAGAGGCAAAAGTGCCCCCGTATGCGCCGCTGATCCTGCGCGTTTCTGTTTCCGAGGGGGGTGGAAAGGACGCGTAGCAGACTATTTCGCTTCCGAACATAGGCACCAGAGATACTACTAACGATTATCGATGTGTTAGCGATACTAGGGGGCTTCCGAGGAATCACAATGTCTAATTTTTAGCTCTATAGATTTACAAGCGATTCACGATCCGTTCCTAGGTATTGGAATAATCTTTTATACAAATATATAAATCGGTAAATACATAACCTGTTATTACCGATACTGAAATTACCAGACTGGACAAAATGATCAATTCGTAATTTTTAATTTTATAGATTTATAGGTAAGATTAGTTTATGTACTGATACAATTTAGTGATTTTTCTTAATTTTTGCTATTTGATTCTTTCTTTTTCTTCACGAAATAGAAGATTCGAACAATTGAATGCCTTTTCGGTTTAATCCAGTTAATGCTGAAAATGTACCAAATAGGTTAGGTTAGGTTTCTTTGCGGGGTAAACAATCTTTTAAACGAAGAGAGTACTTTTATTCGTTCAATTACGTTGTATAAATGTTTAAATAAGTCTATCGAAATCTAACCTAACCTAACTTGTTTAGTAAATTTTGAACGTTATAATAACAAAAGATACATTAGTTTCACCTACAATTGATTTCTTGTTTTAGTGGTAAAAGGATTCTTTAAAAAAAAAAAAAAGACTGGAGTTAAATAGAATTGGGAAGAGTTAGTAAACTACTGTGCCAATTCTCCAGCAATGATTTCTTTTTACCGTCGTCATAAAATTGTTCTGTTGTATTTTTAGGCGACGTAATACTTGCTCTTTCAGGATAGCGAATATCTTTTTGTACACAAAGAAAGAGACGAAGATAGTGGTTTCTTATTGTTACTCTCGGGATAGCTGTGATATGTGATCAACTATCTTCATGGCTGTTTACGCGCGTTTTTGTATCGATTTATTTATATCGTCGACGACGGCGATATTGGTCGCGGGTCACGAAGCAGACAATAAATAATCGGAATGTCTTATTACGGAACTTACATATGGAACAAGTACATATCACGTTAGATAGTACTTCGTATTTTTTCTTCTTCTAGTTGTATGAAATTTCGTTCAAATAAGAAAGCAATATACTGCTCAAAATTGATCGATTTTGATTTTTAGAATATACATATATTTTTATGTTTACATATTTATTTTTATATTTGTCTTAAAGTCAGCCTTGCAGTGGGTATCATATTCTATGAAATATATAGTTCTTTTTACAAACGGTACTTCCGTTTACTTGGTTGGTATGGTAGAACTTCTCATATTAGCAATCTTATGTTGTTATCGTTGTATGATAATGACGTTGATCGATACATTGTAATACAATTTCTAGTGACAAGCGAAAAATTTCCGTAGATGGTAAATGACATTGCGTGTAAATGTATATTATGTTTTTCGAATGAGAATAATTTTTATCCTTAATATCCTTTTTAAATAATAAAACAATACACGGTAAATCGTGTCGTTCTTTTCGTTTGAATAATTTCCACGATTAATATAACATAAACAAAAAACTATTTTAACTTTTGCAAATATACAGTAAACCGTCTCCCAATAACGAGAAACAAATTCTTCGCGTATTTAGTTTCGTGTTAAAGAAGGGAAGAATCCAGGAATTTTTCTGTAGCGTGTTTGGAACGAATGGAATTTCATTCTAGGGTGGTCGCCACTTTTGAAACACTTTTGGAAGCTACCTCCATCTTCTTCTAACTGTTGCTAAAGCGGTGTCCTTTTTCATCTGGCCGCCAGAATCGCAGGGGTCTTCTCACGACATCTGTTGAACATACAACGCTTTCCTCTGAAAAGGAACCACAGACACTGCTTGCACGAACCTTCTAAAAAGTAGATTTTAGACAGCCCATATTTCTCTACCTAATTCTATACTCCCGTCCATTCTTCATCAATAAACCAGAGATACATGGCATCCAGATGTCGTTGTTGCATAAAAGAAATGGTATTATTATTATATTAGTATTAATAATATTATTACAATAGTATTATGAAATTTTACAAGACACAAATTACGAGTTACTAGTATTAAATGATAACTGCCAAGGTCGTGTGAAAAGTAATATTTTTAATGTCTTTTTAATCAATTCTCATTTGTAATTTTCTTTTTTTATCAATTTACATTATCTAATTTAGCGCAGTGGCGTTGCATGTGGAAAATAGAATTTGAAGAATTTGTTCAACATTCTTTTCGTTCTTAAAACTGTCTGTCTTAAAATTGCAAGCAACGAAGGTTTATAAGCTATAAATCATAACTCGTCAATTCTCCAAGTGTAATTTCGATAATTGATAAATTGTTCCGCAAAGAGTATGTAGAGAATTTGCGTAATTTTCTATGAAAATATACTTTGCAAATCACAATCATCTCAAATTCCTGTTGGATGAATAAACGTAGTATTGTTTCGTCTGGTCTTTTCGGATTGGCAGGGCTATTTTTAGACATCCTAATGGAGGATTGCGCTTTATGTAATTTATCAGTCGCAATTGTCAAGTGTTACTGACGCCTCCACTTCCGGTACCCGCTTCTGGATTCCCCGATCGCAGCTCTTGATTTCGTACGCATGCTCTGACTGAATCATAGTGGTAATTGTTGCATTAGTCACCTAATATAACGATATTCAACACCAAAACTACCAGAATAGGCAAAATAACTAATTCTATAATTTTCAATATTAATTTTGTAGATTTATAAGAGTTGCATGTCTAACAATGTGAAAGTAATTTTTGTGAAATATATTATTATTATACAGGGTGGTCGGTAACTGGCGGTACAGGCGGAAGGGGGGCGATTCTACGCGAAAAAAGAAGTCGAAAATATAGAATAACAATTTTTCGTTCGAGGCTTTGTTTTCGAGAGAATCGACTATGAACTTTCGCTCGGTACGCGTGCACTTTATCGCGTCTCGTTATAACGGATCATGTATTTTTCGAAGGAAGTGTAACGTCAGCAGCATATTTCGATTTCTTACAAAACAAACTACCGGAATTATTAGAAGATGTACCGCTGAGAACTAGAGGAAGTTTAATTTTTCAACAAGACGGTGCACCGCCACATTTTAGTCGTCACGTGAGAGATTTTTGAAACCAACATTACCAAGGCAGGATCGGTCGTGCTGGAACAATAGCTTGGCCACCACGCTCTCCTGACTCAACTCCGCTTGACTTTTATTTATGGAGTCATATTAAATCAATCGTCTAATCCGAGGAAATCGCAAGTTGCGAGCAATCGAAAGAAAAGATTATCGTAGCCTTTCATACTTTAAAACGATCGAATACGTTAGAAAGTGTTGATAGAAATTTAATTAGAAGAGCAGTAGTACGTGTTCGGCAGAATGGGCAACATTTTCAGCAATTTTTGTAATAATAAACTTTACGATTACTTCGTATTATTTCATTATGTATTCCTAATTTTCCGTTACGATCTACAGTGAGATCCGTTATAACGAGACGCGATAAAGTGCACGCGTACCGAGCGAAAGTTCAAAGTCGATTTTCTCGAAAACAAAGCCTCGAACGAAAAATTTTTATTCTATATTTTCGACTTCTTTTTTCGCATAGAATCACCCCCTTTCCGCTTGTACTACCATTTACCAACCACCCTGTATAATATTACCGATAAATGTCTGACTGTGTATAGATTACACTACCGATTACGTGAAATATTATGCAGGTTTATACAGATTTGTAGCAATCTGAAATACATTCTATCGATATATCAAACTGGAACAGTGTTAAAAAACAATTCATCGTTCTACTATGTAATAAGAAACAAATTGATATTTCCTTCGTAGTTCGTAAATCAAATTATTCTGTAACAGCTAACAATGTGAAAATATAATGTATTAGTGAGAAATGCATTGTTACAGAAGAATTTATGCAACAATGGATAGAAAAAAAAAAAGAGAACAAATGTGGAAAGTTACTATCTACCACCAGTTACCAACCATCCTGTATATATATATATATATATATAACAATAATAATTATTTAATATATATAACATCTCCTCTCTTATGATATATCTTCTCATATAAATATATTTGCCATCTTAATTTCTCCGATACAAATTTATGCTTAAAGACGAGTCAAATTAACCTATCTGTATTATTCATATTTTTTAACAAAATGCATTTTTAAGAATTTTAATGATTTAACACACTTATTAGGAATATGTTAAGAAAGAAATTATCGAGAATATTGTAAAAAGAGTTACATACAAATGCATAAATCATTTTTCATTACTATATATTTATATTTACCATTCTCTCTGTTATTAAAAATATGCACTACTATCTTCCAATATAAATGACTATTTCTTATTGTGATATGCATGTACCTATCGTTTTCTTTATTAATAGGAACATTCCTTCCTAATGTAATTTTCTACCTCTATAGAAAATTCCATCAATTAAGAGCTTCGATCTTGGCAAACAGCAATTATTATTATCATTTATTTCTTAGTCCATTACCTTTCGGCTTTGGACGACCTCCAGTTTTACATTTCTAATATTTACATATCTTCTCCAATTGCATACATTACATATACACCAATTTCTCTTATTTTAACCATTGCACTTTGTTCTAACTAATAACTAACATTAACTGCACCTTCCGTCTTTGGCTCGTGTCTTTGGTCTGTCCCTTTTCTGTCATTCCTCCCCTTCTTCCCTTACTCTTCTCCTCTCTATTATTGCCTTCAAGTCTGCCAGCCCTTCTCCCGGCAAACGGTAATTAAAAATTAATTCTTTGGTGGCTGGAATAGAAATTATTTAACTTCTTCGCAATACTAAACGCTTCGAAGAGCTTAATTCCTGAACTGGATGAAGATGGGAAAATCGTATCTTGTTTGTTGGAATCTGGTCGGAAATCGCGGTCTGGAACGATTATACAGTCTGTCACACAAGAGCGTGTCTGCGATATCTGCGAAACCTGACACCTAATCAGAATGAGATAAAAAGAATGTAAACAAACGAAAACTTCTCTAATACGCGTTGCTGAATACCTTTCAGTTTCATTTGAAACAGTGAAAGGAACAGAGCTTTTTAATATGAGTGCCGCGTACGCGAAACGTCGAAAATCGTCTGGCATGGGCGAATGAAAACAGAGATCGTGATTGGAGTAATATAATATTCACTGATGAATCTTCGTTTTGGGCATGGTGTCCTATTAGGCAAGCTGAGAGGAAGACGTATCACAAAAATAAGAACACTTGTACATCACATTCGAAAGATATGGAGGTCGTTACCAGAATCCTACGCTCAAAAATTAGTCGAGAGTATGCCGAAACGATGTCAAGCTATAATCGCTAATGGAGGAGATTGGACACCCTACTGTAATAGCGTATTAGTGTTTTAGATGTAGATTCAATTCATATAAATTTTTTTACAAATATATAAATATTTACAGAAATATCGCAGACACGCTCTTGTGTGACAGACTGTAGATCGTATTCCCATCGAAAGAATCGCAGTAACTCGTCCGCAATGTATGGCTGTTCGAATGGCAAAATGAGAGAAGCGAAACAAAAGAGGTCACAGGTAATACGGAGGAAGTTCCTATTGAACTGATCATTACCAAGATAGGTATAAATAACGCGTGGAGTGGCCCGGATCAATTGGCCAACTTGACCAATTTTCCACCGGCTATAAACGATGCCTGTCATTTCTAAGAAATGCTTTCTATCCTTACAGATTCCGCGATAAATACTGTGCATTTCTACATTTGGTGTTAGATCGCTATATTTGAAATAGTATTGTTGTTATTATTATGGTACATTGAACAACACTGTTCCATTGTCTTCTATCCTTAGAAGAAATTGTCGTTTTCAAAGGCAAACACTAAAAGAAAGCGTCGTGTCTCTCTTTTTCCCCTTCATTCATATTTCTAAGATTTTTTTAGATCTTTCACAACTCTGCTGTGATTTTCAAAATCTTATATCTCAATTTCGCGCTCGTTTTACCAAAGAAGAAGAAAAAAAAAAAGAATTTTTAATCGAAGAAGGTGTGTAACATAAAATTAAAATTAAAATTAACAGTTTCTTTTATTCGAGCTTAAGACGTTAATTAGGAAAATGCAATTTCGTCAAAAATGATCGAATGATTGCAACGGGATTGTCTCTTTTTTTTCAATCATCATGGAATATCAACCATCATTGTTTATTGGAAACACAATTATAGCCTTGTTTAAGGCTACACAATTATGCCACAGAAATCGACGTCGCAGCCTCGGTTATTGTGCATTGTCTGTTAGTTATTCTCTTAGCCTGAAATTATATGGGGTGTGTCGTGTGAAGTATTACGAGCTGTAAGTATTTCTCTTGGTTACCGTGTTAAGATCAGACGTGGAAAATACAGAATTGATATTTTGGGATTTCTCAACATCTTTATGGCGGCCTGAATGTGCTACACTCTGTACCTTTCATCCAGTTTTAGAAACCAGTCGAAAGAAGCCTTCTTTTCGTCATTTTTTAATTCCACAAATATTCAGATTTACGTGGCGAAATATTTAGTTTAGAAACAAATAAAAATGTAAAAATGCCGAGCAGTATTAAAGATAATAACAACGGCAAAGTCTCTCCTTTCTCTCTGATTTTAGCTTGGCAAATATTCATCTTCACATCTCGAAATACCTATTTTAGGAACGAACGAAAAATCCAGATAGAAACTTTTAAATCGTCACTGTGTCGTATATACACACGCTACTGTATCAAAGATAAAAATAATATTTCTCGCACGTAGATTCTCTTGTCTCTCGCTGATTTGAATAACAAATAAAGATTGTAAAAGATATCGCATAATAAAACAGCGGGTTAATCATCGTTACAGTGAGTTCTAACGAAAATTTACAATACAAAGGGCGACAAAAAGAAAAACTCTCTTTTTTTTTTGAAGAAAAATGGTTGTTTATTGTACGAACGTGTTTGTCACGAAGAATGCTATGGTAAATGAATATTCATGGGAATATTGGAAGTCCTTGAAAGGATGCACGATTTGCATAGAGTTGCGAAACAAAAGAGAAGGAAGAGGCTACTTTCGAGGATGTGCGGAGAGACCTGGAGCAACGCTAATACGCGAATCTAGGTTATGAAAAAATCTGAAACAAGAATTCTCTGTTTCATATCTGCTTCTCACGCTTTCTTGGCAAGACGCGCTTTTCGGTGCGAAAGTTAGCGGGACACGGGAACGCGTGAAATTGTGCTAATTTATCTGTGATGCCTTCTCTCCTTCTCTTCTGTTCTTTCGTCCAGTCGCGGGGAGACGCGATCGCGTTGAAGCGCGTCGACGGGAGTCGTAAACTCCCGTTACGATTACAACGACCGACACCACGAACAGGTCGATCCCCTTGTTTCTTGTGGGACAATAGGGGTGTTTGTTGTGGAATAAAATTGTAGTCTCGCAAGTAATTTTCATTCTGTGTTTTCATACGCCAGACGGCGATTCTCTGCTTATTTTTCATCAGATGTAATTCCCGTTTATATACAATTATTGTTTGTTAAGATTTAAACGAGAATTTAAAGGGAATATTGTAGATCATAAGAGAAGAACGCACGTCTGAGCTCTAAGGGAAATTAATGAGATGATTGGTGCTATTGTTTTTGCTGCGCTTGAAACAACATGTTTTTTCGTCCAGTCGCGGGGAGACGCGATCGCGTTGAAGCGCGTCGACGGGAGTCGTAAACTCCCGTTACGATTACAACGACCGACACCACGAACAGGTCGATCCCCTTGTTTCTTGTGGGATAATAGGGGTGTTTGTTGTGGAATAAAACTGTAGTCTACAGTTCTATAATATGTTTATTTTCAACAACGTACTGCACTTGAGGTTGCGTTGTGTCGGAAGATATAATGGATGTAAACAATTATTAGTGGTGTACTTGATAGATGAGTCGTATTAATAGAAAGTAGATTAATATAATGTCACGTAGATGGTAGCGAGGACTAAGTTTGAACCAACAGTAGATGACTACGTCGCGATTGAAAGAACAATAGATTTGACTGATCTAAATGTGTAGCAATAGTAGATGACTGCGCCGAGAACGAAAGAACAGTAGAGTTGACTGATCTAGGTTTAAGACGCTTGAGTTGACTACACGAAGATTCGAAGAACAGTAGATGGCTGCTCTAAGGGTTAGACGCTTGAGTGGACTACGCGAAGATTGGAAGAACGGTAGTGACCCGTCTCGTACTATCGCGAAGGAAAGCTCGCTGTGGGTGTGCCCTTTCGAACCAAGGACGCGGATTCGTTGTGCACACTTTTCGGTAGGGAAGTGAGGCTAACGATCCGTCATACCCATTGGTTGTAGCCAATGTTAAGAAATGAAAATACGAGGAGAAAGTCTCCTGCAGATGTGGCTCATGGGTGTCCTTGTTCATGGGAAAAACCTGCTATTTCGTTAGACAAACGTCCGCTTTCTCCGTAAGTTATAAAAGCGTGCAATAAACCTAAGGACTGTTTCAAGGACCATCCATAAACCGAAAATACTTATACGAATAGAAATTCAGCTGAAAAACTTCGGTTTTTGGTTAGGTTTGTTTAGGTTTATCGAGGGTCAGTGTAACGGTGTGTGGGCCTCGGCGGTCAGACCACGAGGGACGTCGCACGGACCGTCTTACGCGACGTAACATCTTCCTTTAGTTTTTTTTTCCAACCTCGTACGGTCATGTATACCTTGTTACGCTGCATATTTCTTGATATATTATTAATATATATTGCAGTCTCTAACGATATACTCGAATGCCTGCTTTCCGGCAAACTTTTATATCATAAAGATGTTCGTTTCATCGTTTTCTTGTTTCCTCTTTTCCTATATATCTCTCCCTGAATCTGAGAAGTTACCATTAGCGTCGTCGAGACTGTGATCGCTATAGAAATAGCTTTGCTTTCTGATAATTTATTATGTGCTTCACTTTATTGGGCTTCCTATCTATATATAGTGTATTATTGTTAAAATTTGTAAGGTGGTATATTTAGTGTAACGTGTAATGTTCTCCTTTCCATTTATCAATTAAAAATTCCACACAGTCGTAGGTATTCCGAATCATAATTCCAATATGTAATTCTTTCATACGCATATGTATAGCTCTATTCTGAAATTTTACCATTATAAGCCATAAGACGTAGAAATTACTTATTTGTATCTTCATATCCCCACAATCGTTCTATTACTATACTCCCCTGTATAAGAAGTTCGTAGCGTAATATTTTTACTGTCACCTCAGCAACGCTACGACCATTTGGTAGGGCGAGGAATGCAGCCCATAGCTTTATCTATAAACAGATTAAATTTCGCGAGTCTACGATAAGCCGTTCGCTCGTGGCAATTTCTTCAGTATGCTCATGTTTCTTTCGGCCGACACACGTCCTGGAAACGTCCGGCGATCTTTTTAAAGACCGAACTCTCATCGGAGACTCGTTGCTTTTGAAGCAGCAATTTTTAACTCAACTTAAAGTCTCTTTTCTCGAGGGAAAATGAGAGAAAAAATGCGATTACAACCTAACAAATCTCTCATAAATTTCCATGACAAAACTTGCAAATCGATCAGGAAAGATTCGACGGGATGTTCGACGAAGGTCGAAGCAGGTAGGGCAACGAATCATGCGTGCGAACGACCGAAGAAAGAACGAGGAGGATAGAGGGAGAGAGAGAGAGAGAGAGAGAGAGAGACGCGCACGTAATGCGCATGTCCAACGAAGGTTTGTCGGGCCGAACCATTTGTGCTCGGCCAATCGATCGTTTCCGACGTTTCACCAACACGCTAAACTCGTTTCCGGTCCGATTTACCCGCGACTAGTATCCGCGATACATACCGAACACGAGAAGTCGACTACGAAAGCGATACATTATAATTGCATCGTACAGTCGCCCGTTAAACGGCCGATTGTAGCGGTGGTTCTATTGCCAGGAGTGGGGGTAGAGAGATGTTGGAGGGGCGAGAGTGGGGAGTTGTATCGGTTTCTTTTACAATAAGTAGAATACGGAATTTTATGTAACATCATACCTTTATGAATATAAGAATTTTTAGTTTTTTTTTTATTTATTTGTTTAAACTTTACAATTTGTCCAGAAGGACATTTGGTAAGATATTGTAGCTTGAAAAATATAGCATGTGCATGGTTACCCCCAGCGGGGTTCCATCTTCCCGGTTGTTTATTGTATTTCTATTGTGAGGTAAGAATTTTTAGCGACTACAGAAAGTATACCAATTACATTTATCACTGTACTTGTATACTAATTAATGAGATCGAACATTCATATGATTACAAAGCTTCGTTGGAAAATAAGGGTGCGTGGAATTTGTTTCTTTTGGAGGGCTGTGAAGGCATTCGGCGTAAGTGAGGTTTCCATGAAGAATGATTTACCTTATGAAAATATCTTTTCGTTGGCGGAACTTTCAATCGGCGGAACAGTGAAATAATTACGTTACAATAACCGAATTAATCAATGAATTATAAAGAATAAGTCGTTCCGTCGACTGAAAGCTTCGAGACGAAAGAGCGTAAATGAAAAGCTGACTTACGCCGATTGGCCTCCGAGCCCTCCTCGTGTTAAATGTTGTAACAGGTATTCTAGTCTGAATATTTCATATAGTTTTGCATATTATGCACAGCCTATGCTTCTCAACACTTTTGAATTTTCTATGGACGCATAAAGATTCGTAGTCTGGCAGTAAGCTTGTAAGTAACCGCTTAATATTATACGAGGATCTCTCGGTGCTCCATCGAGCATAAGTATTATACTTTCATGACGGCGTAATGAGAGAAAGCAGATCTCGTTGCAAGGAACCCTGGTAAACTCGATCGAGGTCGCGTATCTCGGTTTAACGATCTCGTATATATCTATGTTGTGGCTTTTAGGAGAATCGATCAGAGTATAAGAAGCTCGACGATGCTTTTAGATATTTAGGAAGATTCAAGCGTGCGACAGGTGGTTGTTGCTGTTAATCAAGGAATGATAGGGCAATGATGACTTTTTGTTCCTATGGTAGAATGTTCCAAAGATGTGAGAATGGAGTGGGGAACATCTCCATGAACCGCAGGAATTAATAGACAATTAAAAATAAATAATTGGTGGATTCGAGGCATCTAGTCTTGCGCTTGGACCAAAGAAATTGAATTTTAAATTCGTTTGATTTAAAATTGAAATCAATTAAATTAGATAAAAATTGAATTAATTTAATTAAATTAAATTTCAAACTAAAAAAGGTCTAAATTAATAAATCGTTTGCAATTTTTCCATTTTGCAAGATTCGATACCACTGCGGAATAAGAATAAAAGTCAGTGTCGATGTTGGAATGACAAATAGCTCGTATATGATGATAGACGAGTAATAAACTACAATGTTGATTACGTGTACAAGTAGAAAATAAAACGAGAAGGAAATATCGTCCGAAAAGTGGTACAAGGTTAAAAAGGAATTCGAGATCAATTTTCCAAGACGAGTTTCTCCCATTGAAGTTCAGATAACGTATCCATCGTTAATCGTAGATAAAGAGGTGTAGATGAAAAATAATAAACGAGAAGCAAGTGGCAATGGCAACGGTGTTGCAATTGTTTAACGAGAAGACTGGTTCCAAAGGAAACGGCCCAAAAGATCTCCAGTTATGGCTTGGGCTGGGTCGGAATTTAACGAGCCATGGAATGAGCTGACTCATAGGAACTGCGGAGAGCGCGGTTCACGAGGAAAAAACAAAAGTGGGCCTGGTATTTAGGTTGGGAGGAGTTATATCAGCCATGGACACCTTTAGCGAAACTTTATTACATCGTTTAAGTGTTTCCGATTAAGCGACGTGCAGTTTGCTCGAGTGCTTAAATTGCACGATTGATCGGTCGCTTCGTATCGTTGTCTATCTATTTCGATATTGCAAATTATGGGACTGACCTTCGCGAATGGTTCAGACGTGGATCATTGTCGAATCTAAATGAACTTGATAAACGACGAGTTTTATTTCATATAGCGTGCATTTATTGGCTCGATTATATTTTCTATGTTCTCTAACGATGATAAAAAAACGTAGATAGAATTTTTGCTCGAAGAATTACAAGAGGAGTAATATATTTCTTGAGATGGTGGAGCACTTGCAAAAAGTCTTCAAGAGGTTCTAGTTTAGAAGTTAATGGTCGCGTGTACGTTCTACAACTTCGATGCTCTATGCTTTTACTATTATTCTTATTATTATTTATACGTATACAAACGATTCGAGGGAAGTCTGCCAATTTACGAATGCATAGCACTTGTTAAAAATCATGAGAAGGTATTATTGTGTGCAACAATGTAGATTTGTAGAGTTATTATGTATATCTCCTTCATTTTCATACTCTTAGCCCTTTATTATTATTTTTATTAGTATTATTATATAGAAATGATTTGAGAAAGGAATCGATTAATTCAGAAACGTATTTGTCGAAATAAAGAAGGGATATAGATATCTTGATCCGTCTGAATTTTGTTTATAAGGATGTATAGAGATAGATGAGGAGTATTTTACAATTCCTATTCATTTTCTATGACTACAGCTGTGCTAGTGAGGCACACTAACCCTGTAACAGCAGCCACACTACTACAACAACACATCACAAAAATAGAAAAGTGGCTACAAGGTAAACAAATTAAAGCAAACCCCAATAAATGCAACCATGTTACATTCACACTGCGAAAACAGATACCCCCAAACATCTTTTTGAACGGCACTCACATAATACAAACAAGGCAAGTCAAATACCTAGGACTCCGCATAGATACACAACTCAGATGGAAGCAGCATATCAAATCAGTAATAGACAAAATACAAACAGCAAGGAGACAAAAGCATTGGCTAGCAAGTCGAAAATCCAAATTAAGCATAGGAAACAAATTAAAGATATAGAAAACAATCGTAAAACCAATCTGGACGTACGGAATACCACTATGGGGAAGTGCAGCAAAGAGCCATATAAGAAAAATAGAGACAATACAAGCTAAAATTCTTAGAACGATAGTAAACGCCCTATGGTACGTTGGAAACGAAGACATTCGGAAAGACCTGGTAATACCAACGGTCAAGGAAGAGATTAGCAGATGTACAAAAAGGTACAGAGAAAGAATAGCAACGCACCCGAACCGGCTGGCAGTGGAAACGATCAACACATCAAACATAGAAAGAAGACTAAAAAGGAAAGACCCAACGGATCCCACAAAGGATATAACCTAGCTACACGAAGTTGGTACCCCGCTGGGGGTAGCCACCCACATGATAATTATAGAGCTAAGAAATTCTACCAAATTGGACAAATTGTGAATGAAAAATATTAAATAAAAATAAAAAAACCCTGAACTGGCTGGCAATGGAAACGACCAACACATCAAACATAGAAAGAAGACTAAAAAGGAAAGACCCAACGGATCCCACAAAGGATATAACCTAGCTACACGAAGTTGGTACCCCGCTGGGGGTAGCCACCCACATGATAGTTATACAGCTAAAAAATTCTACCAAATTGGACAAATTGTGGATGAAAAATATTAAATAAAAATAAAAAAACCCTGAACCGGCTGGCAGTGGAAACGATTAACACATCAAACATAGAAAGAAGACTAAAAAGGAAAGACCCAACGGATCCCACAAAGGATATAACCTAGCTACACGAAGTTGGTACCCCGCTGGGGGTAGCCACCCACATGATAATTATAGAGCTAAGAAATTCTACCAAATGTCCAAATTGGACAAATTGTGAATGAAAAATATTAAATTAAAAGAAAAAAAAAGAAACTCAACCGGCTGGCAATGGAAACGACCAACACATCAAACATAGAAAGAAGACTAAAAAGGAAAGACCCAACGGATCCCACAAAGGATATAACCTAGCTACACGAAGTTGGTGCCCCGCTGGGGGTAGCCACCCACATGATAATTATAGAGCTAAGAAATTCTACCAAATTGGACAAATTGTGGATGAAAAATATTAAATAAAAATAAAAAAACCCTGAACCGGCTGGCAGTGGAAACGATTAACACATCAAGCATAGAAAGAAGACTAAAAAAAGGAAAGACCCAACGGATCTCACAAAGGATATAACCTAGCGAACAACATTTTCTATGAAACATGAAACATGAACATTTCTATGTAATACGTTCTTGCTACGCGCTAGCCAAGTTTCCACATGGTGTCGTGTATCTTAATCTTCACGCGCCTTCTTAGAACTGTTGCTCCTTCGTAACCTGTATCTTAAAACAAATTCGGCTGTTCCGTTGTATTTTCACCGTCACATTCGTAAATTCAGATTACATTTATTTGTATCATATAATACATAAATATTACTTCGCACATTATTTTAAACGTAAGTAAGAAACTAGTCTAAGATAACGTTTAGAAAGCGATTAACGTTCTATGAGATAAATAATCGATGAATACTCCTATTCATAAGTGTTAGGTTTCCGACGATGGTTTATCAAAAATTGATAATCGATTGGAATTATGAGGAAAATGTTTATTTAATCAGAATTATGTATTCGCGCGAGGACGTGGAAGGAATTTGCAAGTGTTACTTGGAAAATAATGAAAAAACTTGGTTAATTAGAAATCGTATATCAACGCCCTCCTTGTCATCGTTTCTTAAGATCGTTTCGAAATGGGAGCATTTAACGTGGCCGTCTAATAAATTCGACCGCTAAATTATACACGTTGGAAACTGTTAGCAAAGCGTACTAAACTCGGCGTACTAAATTCCTGAGTTTCAGTGTTACCGAACTCGAAGTTCCTGGGCCCAGAAGTCCCGTAGTTAGTAAATCCAGAGTTCGTATATTTAAAAATATCACTGGCTTCGTTTATTTTCACTTCCACTGGTTTTTTCTTCCATCGGTTCTCAAGTAGTTGTAAATGCAGCTCAGAATCTACAAATAAGCCTGATAACCTTTTAAACGGTGCTTCATTTACGAAGAAACGATAATTGAGACTCGTAGGTTCTTGTTTTGTAGTGACGTTAAACCGCGATGATCATCGAAGCGGATGGCAACAGTTGTAATCGTTGTTTATTAAAACTCGATATATTTATCTCTCTGAGCCGTGACAAATGTTGAATTCAGATTGTTCGAAATAGTTTGACAAATTTTGAGGAATTAAGTAAACTTTAAATCGTATTTTGCTGAAATTTGCAATTTTCTACGTGCTTCCTGGTTTCTTAAAAATGGTTCATTTGAATTGTTTAATATTTGGTCTCATAGAATTTAAATTTCTCCGTTTTTATCCTTCGAATTTATTTTGTATGAAACACAACGCATATATACACAACTCTAACACAACTATACATAGACAATGAGATCCTATTCGAGCAATAATCTAACGATAAGACAGTCTTCGACAATAACAGTCATCCTATTATTGTCGTATCGCGTGTGAAACGACAAGGAGCGTCTTGGAGTAGTTTTCAAAGTTTGTTTCGTCGCATACGAGTTACACGAGCGTAGGCCAATGCCTGTGTTAATTTGGAAAACCGATTCGTGTTCTTCAAGTTTAGGATGTTCTCGAGAGTTTATAACGCGCCGATCCCTATCGAGTCAGGCGAGACGAGTTTCTGATCTAATTAGAATTCATAACTTCCCTACCCATAAATAACTAGGCTGAACAGCGACGGGACAGATGTTTGGGGTAGTTTGTTCCCAGTTGTCGAAAATCGCAAGAAGCTATATTATGTTTAGCCGACGTTCTAATAGTATATTGCGTTTCGTTTGAATAAATTTCAAAGTTGAAACAAACTTCGTCTTTGATTACTATCGCGTTGTATCGTTTGAATAATACTGTGCTTAAGAAATTGCTATATCTAGTAGAAACTTGTATTAAGACAACATAATATGAAAGTTTTGTAAGATGGCTTGAAAACTTATTCCATTATTTATTCTATCTGTTATTCTGTTAATGATAAAATATTATAAAATCTTTATATTTTACGCTATATACATATTACGTAACTTGTAACTTGACAATTCATATTATATTACACACGCATTAATATATATATATTTATAATTGAAGGGATGTACCATTGAGAGAGAAAGGCAACTAAGAATAACGATTTATCGTAAACCGAGTCCCTTTCCAAGACCAGGAAGTTAAGAAATAAACTATTCCATATCAAGTATTATTATGTACTATTGAGATATATGTAATTGTACATGCTACATTGACTGCGTAGTATGTGAGTATGGGTATGCGTGTGCGCGGCGTCTCGAAAACAAAAGAATGTAAACTGTTCCGTCGTCAGTCGTGTGTGGAAGGGCATCTGGTATGGAAGGTAGCGAGAGAAGGAAGTGCCGAGACACGTGCAAAATTGTATCGTTTAATATTATTGGAATCGTTCACTAAATAAATGCATAATTATTTTATTGTGAATATTAAATGAATATTTAGTGTTTCCGTACCTTTATTTCGGCGGTAAAGATCCATAATCATTAACATATACATTTATAATTGAAGGGATGTACCATTGAGATAGATTTATCGTAAACCGAGTCCCTTTCCAAGACCAGGAAGTTAAGAAATAAACTATTTCATATCAAGTATTATTATATACATTTATATATACAATATACAACTTGATAATTTATCGACATTATACATAGATTGACATATACATTTATAATTGGAGGGATGTACCATTGAGATAGATTTATCGTAAACCGAGTCCCTTTCTTAGACCAGGAAGTTAATAAACTATTCCATATCAAGTATTATTATATACATTTATTATATATATACGATATACAACTTGATAATTTATCGATATTATACATACATTAACATATAGGTACATTTATAATTGGAAGGATGTACCATTGAGAGAGAAAGGCAACTAAGAATAACGATTTATCGTAAACCGAGTCCCTTTGCAAGACCAAGAGGCTGAAGAATAAACCATTACATATCGAGTATTATCATACACATTTATGTATACGATATACAATACTAATATCAATATAATACAACAAACATAGCATCAAATAGTAAACGATTTTACAAACGAATTCGAAGATCATCCCATCGTCATTTTTCAATTTGGCCAACTTGTCTGTCGAGAGCAAGCAAAAATTTTAAGGACAATAATTAACGCTCCGTGGTACGTCAGAAATGAAGACCTACGAAAAGATTTTGTTTTTTATTTATTTCTAAAATTTACAATCAATTCTCGCATTGAGAATTTTTAGTAATTTTATCTGGCGTGGCGCTGTGTCATGTCTAAATTATTTGTAATAAGTTAACTTATTATAAATATGCATAATTTTGAATAAAGAATAAAGACTAGTTGAATCTGGAGCTTAGGTCTAACGGGTAGTGTCTCTTCAGCCTGCGGATTTGGTCCGATGTATCGAGTAATCCAGTAATTAAGGGGTTTCGATGTTTGTTGACTCTTTTATTGTATCTGGTGCTATATTTCCTACGAAAAGATGTAAAAATTCCAACAGTCAAAGAGGAAATCGCTGGATACGCAGAAAAGTACAAAGAAAGACTCGCAACACACCCAAACCAGCTTGTAGCTGAAACAAATGAAACCATAATAAAAAGAAGATTGAAGAAGCATCCCGCAGACCTCGCAATAGAAATACAATAAACAACCTGGAAGATTGAACTCCGCTGGGAGTAACCATCCACATGCTATATTTTTATTCTTCAAGCTATAATATTTTACCAAATGTCCTTCTGGACAAATTGTAAAATTTAAACGAATAGATAAAAAAAACCTTGTCTGTCGTAATATGCCGCTATTTACCTTCGATCACGAACCTATCGCAACGTCAACGCCGCCTACACCGCGCATAATCGTCGAGCGAAATGATCCCGTGCTCGCTATAACTTCACAATATTACTCGGCTCTATTAGTCGCAGTTGGTGAGCGTGTTAATTCAGCGATTACGTCGGGCTATAGTACGTGAAATAGCGTTAATAAGACTTTCATTCTGTACGATGCACGGTTGGCCTACCGCGCCTCCTGCCGATCGGCTCGAGCCCAAAGCAAAAGGGGGATGAGGCGAGACAAGGAGGCGAGTCGCGTGTATATATGTGCCAGGCGTGCACGCTTCGCGCTTGAGGCAGGTCGGGCTCTTTAAATCGCCGGAAACGCGCAGGTAGAGAGACGTGGGTAAACTGTTCTCCCTTCCCCTATCTTCGCTCTCTCAGCCTTTTAAAAACAGTTCCGTGGAAGGTGTACACGCCTGAAAAAGCGCGTGCACGAGCGTTTAACGTGGAAAACTTGTCTCGTCGGAATTTCTAGGCGGCCCATGTGCATTTTAACGGAGCAGCGGTTTTCCTGTTAGGAGTCCCTTCGGGATGTTACGATATGATTATGATGGTAAATTCTTGCCGTGGAAAGGTTTGGAGATTAACGCGAAGATTAGGTTTAGTCGACCGGGAAATTTCGAGGGTGTTTGTATACTCACACGGGCTGTTCTACCGTTTACGTAGACGTTTCTGTATTCGTATCTGCGCTTGCGGCATTAAGTGGAACTTCGAAGTGGGTTGTTGTACAGGATTTAGTACTTAGCAACAGTTCGAATCGGAGTATCATGGTATTACGTGGTATTTGCGCTATCTGTAGCGAACACCGTTTAATTCTCTCTGTATTTTATTTATCGAGATTTTATCGCATAGTGCACTTACGGAATATGCTGTTCGCTTCTAAATTTCGTTTCATCGCGTCGTCTATAGAAGCGGGCTTACATTGTGCGATGAAATTGCACAAAAGATCGGACAGGGAAAATTAATTCAAGTAGAATTTCCTGTTGTATCGTAGTTTTCGAACGGAACAATAACAGAGACGAGGACGTGGAAAGAATCGGAGAAGCTGGAGTACGTACGCGAGCGATGCGTTCGAGTTTCAACGCTCAAACCTTTTCGCATATCGCACTGCGACAAAATTATTTATAGTATTACGCCAACGGTACTTGGCTGTATTAATACGATGCCAACTTTTAGCATATTTTTTTGTTAGATTGGATCAGTTGTGTGTATAATTATGATACTATTCGCAGTAGCAATAAGTAAATGGGAAACATGCTAAGGCTATTACACGAATCAAAAATTTATAGTACTAAAATACATTCCAAAAAAATATTTTTTTATTTTAAAGTACAGTTTATATGCAAACTCGTTAGTTCTCCTAGGCTTTTTGGCAATTTTGGTCGAATTTTCTCAGGATTGTCTTACGAACATTAAATTAAATTAACGAAGGACACGAAGGTAATTTTCGGCAAGGATGGAGAAAGCAACGTTGTTTTCGAGTTTCCGAACGAAAATGATTTTGATTCGTTGGGGGAAGCGGCCGATATTGCCTTCCGGCTGTTGGAACGCGTAATTCGATTCTCTTTATCGAGCCTCGTTGAGTGGCGGATTTTTTTCTTTAATTCTCGATAATAATCCTAATGGAAATGTTAATGGAATGGACGTATTGGTGGATGCTAATAATAGAAGCGTTTTAATGGAGGCTTTACGAGGCGTTATAACGGTGCTGTAACGTTCTGCATTTGAATGTTACAGCCGTATAAATTAGCAGCAATTTTCGAACGAAAGTAGTGCAGCTTTGTGATCTTTATAACATTCCATACTTGCTGGTAAAAAGTTATTTCTAAATACATTTTGCGATGAGTTTATCATGCGATATCTATTCGGCAATAAAAGCTTCGATCGCGTAGAAAGATAAATTTAAATCAATTTTTTCTGTCATTTTAGCTTTGTCTAAAAATGAAACGTTCATGTTCGCGCAAGCCGTACTATTCAGCTTTGAAACGAGGCTAAACTCAACTATATATCGTTCCTTTTGAAATCGACGAATCAATAAGTAATTGGTTGAACAGTTATTATCGTTTCTTTACTGTTTTCTAAATACATTCTACGATAATATCGTTAATGCGTACTTTACGACGAAGAGCGTAGGTTTTTTCTCGGATAAGAAATTATGACGGTAATTTTACCGCATGAATTTGCAATATAACTGCAAATTTTTCTGCGAGTAGTATCTCTTTGTTTATAAATAATGCTAATATAAAAATAGCTTGCGATACTTCATAAATAATATTTTACAAAGTTTTTTCTATAAATAACATCAGACACAGGTATTCCTATAAAAAAAGAGGGAAAGTGGCGATGTAATTTTAATATTGCTGTGGAATTCTTCTCTGTTAATGAAAAAGGTAAGAAGGAACGCGGAAGTTTCTCGTTAACATTTCCAAAACGTCTCGTGGCGAGTTTAATTTGTATCGCGCATACCGTCACGTATACATATAACGCGAGAGAGTATGCAAATGAAATTTTTCTTTCAGCCGAAACGAGGCTTGAAAGAATTTTAGAACGAGTGAGAATTTCGTAGTGGCGTTCTCGAGTATCCTTGAATTGATGATTCTACGTACGTTGAAAATATATGCATTTTTCTCATGCCTATGCGCGCACCATGATTGCCTTGTGCAGACTGCGACGTGCCTTACTATTTTATAGTTTATGCTCATCTTTCTTCCTCGTCCGAGCATCTGCGTTCTTATTTAATGATAGAAAAGTATTAGCGAAAACAAGCTCGTCTATTGTTCCTTTTTCTCTTTCTATTGCGATATATCTTGTTAATAAACATCAGGAATACTTAAGTATAATTATGAATAGAACACGCAATGTAATGTCTAAAATAAAGGACTAATATACCAAGGTACGTAACGATATCGATATAAATTTAATTTTGCATAATAATATAGTTATTTTTAGTAAAAAAAAAAAAAAAAAAACTGCTGAAAATTTTCGATAGCCTAAAAGTAGTTTGAAGAACTTTAAGAGTCTAACAGACTTAAGAAAAAATTGCGATCTTTCTAACAATGTTATCCCTCAGTGCATTACATTACAGATTTCTTACGCTATTTAAATTGTATATTTAACATTTCAAAAAGATATTTTTCCTCGATTATATTTTAATATAAAAATATTTAGACTACAACAAAACTCTCCCACGTGTTAATTAAACAAGCAAATAGTTTATTTTTTACAGGTGTTTTAATAATCGAGATAATACATGGACAATAAATATACGATTCTTGAATTGTGTATTCTTTCGTGCTTGTTTTATCAACAGAATAAACCTTTTCCTTAATTGAGACATTTATTCCCGTAACCGTAACATCAGGTTCGTTTAACTTAAACACGTCAGCTACCATTTCCTTGTGATTTGTTCTCCAAGGAAAATTTCCTAATCACGTTGCACGTGATTCTCGCCTGTGCAGTTTCTTGCTTTGCAACTTGAGCAACTTACCGCACGATCGTAGGCAGTAGTAGATGTTATCTTCAATTGAAGACAGAATTTCCGACGTAGTAACATGATCATCGTCGATGCACCAGACCTTTCTTCCATTCGTCACGATCTTATCTCGCAGTCTTTTTGCTTTTCCACTTTTTCTTCGCTGCGAGTTTTACTTCCAATAGGTTATCCACATTGCGGTTACTCAAATCCTCTTTTCGCTATTTCGTTTGTTATTTCTGACGTAGATCGACTTCGATCAACGATAAATTGGCTTCCGTCGATTGCTTCTTTTCGCCTGAAAACTTTTTTGCCTGAAATTACGCCAATTGTTACCTGTACCGCGTAAAGAAAACGAAAGGAACAAACAATGGAAATTATATTACTGCGCAAGAAAGAGAGTTCATTGTTCCAAAGCTTCGCATCTTCGAACCTATTCAATCTACTTCAAACGCGTTAAACAATCACCCATATTATCATGACCTTTTTTTTTCATTATTTCAATTATTATCTTCCATGCCCAAAAGTATTCCTTTATTCGTTCAAAAACCAAAAAAAAAAAAGATCAAGAGAAACGCTAATCTAATTCCTCAAACATCTTCGATCCACGTCAAATCAATTACCGATAGCCAATTTCGAAATAAGCCAAGTAAACTCCATCTCCCCTTTGAGTCTCTTGCAGACAGCGGCATTATAGACGGTCTGGTTATTTTACTCCACATTTCAACTGTATTATACTTCGCACAATAACCTCGCATACAGACACATTCATTTACCTACAGAGAGAAATCTATTTCGATGGAGCATCGAGCGCGCGCGCAAGATCCTCGTTGGTCTGCGTGCACGCGATACACAAAGAATAGAACGTACGTGTATATATGTAAGGCCTTACACACGCACCTTGTTTTCCATGGACAGCCGTCAATAGGTATCGCATTATAAATCAACGCGACGCGGTTTCCGTCCGGGGACTGTCCATTCGAAGACGCAATACGCGATGTACGCGTTCTTTCGCTATATAAAGCATCCTCCGTTCGATTTGCTCGACTCGTCCGTGGCTGGTCTATTGAATCGCCTCTCGTCGTCCTGTCGTGCTCTATGAATACAGATTTACCCTGTCGCTCGCACATATACAGTAGCCGCCGAAAGTAATTTGAACACTTGCGATGGAAGGCATCGAGGTATGCGTATATTGTGTACGTGTTATACATTTCGAAATTTCAGTGCAATGGAATACGTCTGCCCCGATTATACCGGTGAAATTTGAAACCGATCTAACGATTTATTATATATAGAAGTTGGAAGGTATTTAGTAGAAGTATATGTGTTTCGCTCACTCGCGGAGAGACGCGATCGCGAAGAAGCACGTCAACGGGAGTCGTAAATTCCCGTTACGATTTGATAATCGACGCCGCGAAATGATCGATCCCCTATTTCGTTTAGGATAACAGGGGTAATTAAAGTGATTGTTACACGGATATAACAATATAGAATTAACAGTTTATTCCAACAATATTGTAGTGAATAGTTACGCTGTTGCGTATGTACAAGTTGAGTATGTGACTGATCTAATGGTAGAAACTAGATCAAAGGTGTTGACCGTTCGAAAGATGGAAAATCAGTGATGTTTGGCAATGATGCGGCGGCGGAGGAAAGCTAGCGATGGGTGGGCCCGAGGACATGAGATGAGCTGATTCGTTAAGGAATAGATTTCGTTAAAAGAGAGGGAAATAGGCTTCGTTGTCAATTGGCTGGTTGCTGCGTTCTTAGGTGAGGAAGGATACTAGCCGCCCTCGAGACGAAGTTGCTGGTGGGAGGCTGCATACGTGAGAAGAACTAACTTTCTCGTGTCAACCCGCGATGCACAATAAGTTTAGGAAATAAATCAATGGAAGAATGTTTGTTCGGTATGAAGGACCTTTAGCTGGAAATTCCTGAGGTTTATGAAGGGTACTTGAGCCTATCGAGGGTACGCGGTAAGGACGCGAAGACATCTGGCTGCCAGCTTGCCCACGGCGTGTGGCCTGGTCTAGGAACAGAGTCGGCCGTCGTAACAATATGTCGGGTTGAGATTGGGATTTTGGGCGCGCAACAACTCTTCGCGTGGATTAGCCATTGTTTCACAAAGCCGAGATCATATTTACACGTATACGCAAGACTATCGCAAAGCTTAACAAATAATGAGTCTAATGAATAATAAGTTTGATGAACAATAAATTGTACGAATAATAAGATCAACAGATAATAAGTTTAACGAATAGTAAGTTTAACGAACACTATCAACAGTGTTTTTGGGTTCAAACGAACCCACGGTCAACGGGATAACTCTTTACTAAGCGTGAACTAATCTTAGGCGCAAAACGATGCTCGATGTGTCACTCTGCAAGGCGATCGCACGAATGCCAGCCTCGTGGAGATTTTTCTCGCTGTACGATCGCATTTGTTTCCTGTACCCGTTTGGAAGCATCGAGAAAGTTCCAAACGTAGTTGCTAGACAGTTTCTGTCTGCAGTTTGATTATTAATACAATGTATGTCCACACGTGGCTAGGCCCGCTCCCGAGGCCGCATGCCGCCACAACCGCGTTTCTCGGAAAACCCGCACAACCGCTCCAGACCTTCGTTAGGCGAAACGTCCATCCCGCGACCGCGGCTACTTTCAGCGACCGATCGTCACCTCGAACCCAATCTCGCTATCACGAATCTGGAACAATTACAGCTATGATAAAATCTAGGCTAGAGGATGTTCCCAAAATTTCTGTGGGGGTATTCGACAGTCAAAGTACCACCACTCGACACTAACTAGTGTCGGACGACGGCAGTGTCACGTAAAAAAAGGGAAAAACTTCCGTAAAAAAAAGAAACTTTATTTCTAGAGAGTGGATGACCACTTACAATCTCGTCACAACGTACAGCTATTGGTTTCAAAACTTAGACTAGTTGGCCGGTTAATAGTCGAGGGTTATATATTGTGGGAAAGCGAGGAAAAATGTTGGTGGGGACATATTTTCTTGGAAGTTCCCTATCAGGGAGGCAATGTGGTAAATGTCTGGAGAGTGTCTAGAGGTGGCCCTTCAAGGTGACGCCAGGCTTGAGAGTTTTGGGGTTACAGCAGCGCAGTGGTTAGCGCCTTAGGTTGCGAACGTTCGGAACTCGGGTTCAAATCCCGGCGACCGGAGTCCGATATTTTCTTCCGCGATACAAAACGAGAAGAAAAGCGGCACCGTCTCCCACACCTCTACTACCAGCAGCTACATCCTATCACGGCTCTACGCACAACACAACCTCTACATTTCCAAGGAAAGGCTTCGGCTTTCCTTTTTCATCTCCGACATATATATTTCATACAATGTTACTGTACCGCACGAATGGTAGCCTTGAGTATATAATTAGTGTTAAAGATAAGTATTGTAAGTATAAGCTAATAAGTATTGTTTGTATAGTACCGAGATAGCGAATAATTAAATGTTTAAATACTTTGCTTAATTTCCGCCAAGATTATGGTAAATATTTCGTTGTTTCTGTATACTGTAGATTTGGAAAAGCGCAAACATATACATATTTGGTAAAAAATTATTTCACAGCGCGAATCCAATGGTCTTGAACATATAACAACCGTTAAAGATAGTTTCACCGAATGTTTAATAATCTCTTTGCAGATTTCTTTCAAATTTTATCGATGGAATCGCCGGTAGTCGGGACTCGTTCATTTTGCCTTAATAATATAATAATGAATTGTTACATCAGTAAGGATTAACAAAACATCTCTACGATCGACCAAATACTTTTGAGAATACCAACTATACGTTACCGTTCGAATTTGTTTAGAATTCGTGCGCGTGCCTAACGAAACGCGTTCACGCGACTTATTTGCACCGCGTAGAAAGCGTTTCCGCTCGTTAGGTGAATATTCGGTGGCAGCGAAAGTTCTCGTTTAGTCGACGATAGCCGATATTCGTTGACGAACGCAAACATATAACATAAAACGACGTTCGCCAGATGGTGTAGGTAGAACGTAAAGGTTAGATATGTTAGGAATGCATTTATGGGAATGATTGGCGTTTAGGTTGGGTGTTGAACTGTAGGCTGCGTTTGAGTAATTTATTGGGCATGATGGTGTTGTAGGCTTTGAAGCGTGCAATTGAAGGTTGAACCTTTCGTAATTACGTCGTTTCTTTTTATTATGGGCAGAAATATTATAAGGGGTCAGTTATTCAATTGAATAATTGGTTGGCAGTAGATTTTGTTTAAAAGCAATCATGTAGTATAGTTATATACGGTATAACAATACGGTTATGTGTAATTGTACCAATAGCATTTATAATACTTTACAATTCAATTAAATTTTATTATTATAAAACTCTTATCAAACGTTACGACCATTCGCGGAGAGACGCGATCGCGAGGAAGCACGTCAACGGCAGTCGTAAATTCCCGTTACGATTAAACCATCCACGCCACGAACCGATCGATCTCCTTATTTCTATTACGATAATAGGGGTAGTTTGATTGAATTTACACTGATTTAACGAGTATAAATTATTGCTTATTCCAGCAGCTTGCTAAGTATAAAGAATTACACTGATGCGTCCCATCCCGTAGAACCCATTGCAGACTTGACTGTTCTGACGACGAACGACGACTTTGACTTAAGGGTAGAGCCCTTTGCAGACTCGTTGACTGACTCAACGTTGAGTGACGACTGCGTTTTAGTTACGATGCTATGTCGGAGGAGAGCTAGCGATGCGCGTGTCTAGCGCATGGGATCAGCGGATTTGTTCATGACATTAGGAAAGTGAGGATAGTGGACATTGCTTCTCACTGGCTGATAAGACGACTGGTGGACTAGCAAGGGTCTTAGCCGCCCTCGAGAGAAAGTCGATAGTAGGAGGCATCGTAGGTGCGAAAAATTAACTTTCCCGCAATAGACGATAAACCTGAGGACAGTTGTTAAACACATGCTACATCCGGCTCGCAGGATCTTAGCCAGAATTTCCTAAGGTTTATGACGGGTCCTTGAGGCTATCGAGGGTACGCGACAAGGATGTACGGACATCTGGCTGCCATCCTGCTCGCGGTGCGTAGCTCGGCCCAGGTAGAAAGTCGACCGACGTAACAGCAAATATTCTAATTTAGTTTGTGTTTTCGTCCAGTCGCGGGGAGACGCGATCGCGTTGAAGCCCGTCAACGCGTTTTTGCGGAAATTTTAAGGAAGATAGTTCGAGAGATAGAAATTACAGTTATTTATATGCAAAAAATCAACGAAGAAATAAAAGTCAAAAACGAAGCGACTGTTGAACAACTAAGACGGAGGAGCTTCGAATTCATTTTCTTAGTATCAAGTAGTACAAGTTACAAAATAATGAAAGTAGTTGTCGTAATACATTAAATCACATCGACGAATGTAAGTCGCGGTACACGTTAAGCGTTTGAGCAATTTGAAAGAAAATTGCATGAAATTGTATATTTAATTAATACGATTAAATTTAGAAGCTTAGCTGTTCCTACAATAAAATGATAAAAGGACTAGCATGAAAATACCCTTTGCGAAATAAAATGTCGAGAATTTCAAGGAAGATAGTTCAAGTGATAGGAATTACAGTTATTTATATGTAAAAGATCAACGAAAAAATAAAAGTCAAAAACGAAGCGACTGTTGAACAACTAAGACGGAGGAGCTTCGAATTCATTTTCTTAGTATCAAGTAGTACAAGTTACAAAATAATGAAAGTAGTTGTCGTAATACATTAAATCACATCGACGAATGTAAGTCGCGTTACACGTTAAGCGTTTGAGCAATTTGAAAGAAAATTGCATGAAATTGTATATTTAATTAATACGATTAAATTTAGAAGCTTAGCTGTTCCTACAATAAAATGATAAAAGCACTAGGATGAAAATACCCTTTGCGAAATAAAATGTCGAGAATTTCAAGGAAGATAGTTCAAGTGATAGGAATTACAGTTATTTATATGCAAAAAATCAACGAAGAAATAAAAGTCAAAAACGAAGCGACTGTTGAACAACTAAGACGGAGGAGCTTCGAATTCATTTTCTTAGTATCAAGTAGTACAAGTTACAAAATAATGAAAGTAGTTGTCGTAATACATTAAATCACATCGACGAATGTAAGTCGCGTTACACGTTAAGCGTTTGAGCAATTTGAAAGAAAATTGCATGAAATTGTATATTTAATTAATACGATTAAATTTAGAAGCTTAGCTGTTCCTACAATAAAATGATAAAAGCACTAGGATGAAAATACCCTTTGCGAAATAAAATGTCGAGAATTTCAAGGAAGATAGTTCAAGTGATAGGAATTACAGTTATTTATATGTAAAAGATCAACGAAAAAATAAAAGTCAAAAACGAAGCGTCTGTTGAAAAATTAAGACGGAGGAGCTTCGAATTCATTTTCTTAGTATCAAGTAGTACAAGTTACAAAATAATGAAAGTAGTTGTCGTAAGACATTAAATAACATCGACGAATGTAAGTCGCGTTACACGTTAAGCGTTTGAGCAATTTGAAAGAAAATTGCATGAAATTGTATATTTAATTAATACGATTAAATTTAGAAGCTTAGCTGTTCCTACAATAAAATGATAAAAGCACTAGGATGAAAGTGCACTTTGCGAAATAAAATGTCGAGAATTTCAATTGGTACAACTAATGTCATAAGTTTCGTTTTCCTTATAATTTTCGAATATTTAGTATTTCTAATGCTTTGCTAATGTTTATCGCTTGTATTCGTTAAATTCCTCTGCTTTGCAGACAGGTGGTTGCGTTAGAACGTGTTTCGACATACGTTTCAAAGCGTCAATTTAGAAAAGCGATTGTGCTTACACCTACTTTGCTTGAGCAACCAATTAAGAAATATCTGTACGCATGCAATGAAAATTGTATGTATATTTTTGTGACGACTATCGCGGATTGTAGGTATCGCGCACGTCAGACATTAATCTTTTTAGTTAAATTTCAAATGTTTAAACATTATAACGCAATCGATCAATTTCATCGTAGAAATACTATTGTTACCTAGAATCGTTAAATTCTATTTCTAATTCCTCGTTATTTCCTAATTAGTTACAATTAGCCCGCAGCGAAATAGAACGTACCGTTTGTGAAAGAAGATGGAAATTAGTCCAACAGTCGATTTTACGACAGACTTTTTCAGTTCCTGTAGTGAAAACTACCTGCATGCCCTAGATATTTTCACATTGATACTAAATAACGATAAATGATGTAAATTGCGTGGGCTGCGACGCAACATGAGAAATTTGATGCTAATGTTTCAGATTTGAAACTTGGAACAACGTAAATATGTGAGGATTTGAAATTTCCCGGAGATTTTGCAAGAACATTTTGAAAATTTAATTCATTATGTTCTAATTTAATTCCCAATGCGTTATACAATAACTCGTGATAAAGTAACACAACGTTTTATACTCGAAAAATAACGTGTTTCTTTTCGAGAAAAATTTCGAATAAAAATTCAAATAAAAATTTCAAGTCGACTTGTTCGAAAACTATGGAACTTGGCCAGCAGCACCGATATTTACACTGCGTATATCGCCTCCTATTATTCATAAATTTCGTTCAATCGTGCGCATCGATATAAATATGATATGTAACGATAATAATAAGATTCAGTTTATTCTTGCCGTCAGTTAAAACGAAATATTCGTATAGTAAAGCAACGAATTTCTCTCCTTGATCATCGGTACTTTTCATTCAGTAATCAGAAGGCATTGATTCTCGTCGAGGCTAATTATTTAATATTGACGGGACGATAAACGCTTTTTCCTAACGAGACGGTTATAAATTAGAGGATTTTAACGTAACGTAATGTTATTATGCGTGGGTAACGCGGGGATTTCTTATCGAGCAGAACGATCAGAAAACAGACGGTAATTATTCATGGTCGATGATTTACTGGAATGGTATGTCCTGGAATCGACACAGTGAAGTCTCGATCGTCGTTACATCGTACAGAATGTAAAAGTCATAGTCGGAAGGCACATTTTCCAAAAGTAAATACGATTCTCAATAGAAACTGTAATTTTTTTCTGTAATAATCAAAGGCTCGATGATCGATGGCTTTTCGCCACATTTTGCTTGAGAAAGTATTTTTAATCGGACAAAGATTACACACCGAGGATGGAATCTTCCAAAACGTGATGTCAATTTGATATTTAATTAGATGATCATACTCGTCATCCGAGCAATTTGCGATTTGAGAAATTGCTTGAAAATTGGCAATTTTTTTTACTTATTTAAATTTTACAATTTGTCCAGTAGGACATTTGGTAAAATATTATAGTTTAGTGGCATATAAGACGTGGATGGTTACCCCCAGCGGGGTTCCATCTTCCTTGTTGTTTATTTTATTTCTATTGCCAGGTCTGCGGGATGCTTCTTCTTCGGTCTTCTTTCTATCGCGGTTACATTTGTTTCAGCAACTAGCTGGTTTGGGTGTGTTGCGAGTCTTTCTTTGTACTTTTTTGCGTATCTAGCGATTTCCTCTTTGACTGTTGCAATTTTTACATCTTTTCGTATATCTTCATTTCTGACGTGCCATGGAGCGTTAACTATTGTCCTAAGAATTTTGGCTTGCATTGACTCCATTTTGCTTATATGGCTCTTTGCTGCTCTTCCCCATAGTGGTATTCCGTACGTCCAAATTGGTTTTACGATTGTTTTCTACATCTTTAATTTATTTTCCATGCTTAGTTTGGACCTTCGACTTGCTAGCCAATGCATTTGCCTCCTTGCTGTTTGTATTTTGTCTATTACTGATTTGATATGCTGCTTCCATGTGAGTCGAATTCCTCTTTGACTGTTGGAATTTTTACATCTTTTCGAATGTCCTCATTTCTGACCTACCATGGAGCGTTAACTATCGTTCTTAAAATTTTTGCTTCTTCTGTCTCTATTTTACTTATGTGACTCGTTGCTGCCGTCCCCCATAGTGGGACTCCGTATATCCAGATTGGTTTCATTATTGTTTTGTATATATTTAGTTTATTCGTTGTGCTTAATTTAAATTTTCTATTGATTAACCAGTACATCTTTTTCCTTATTTCACGTACTCTGTTTATTATTGATTTTATGTGATTCTTCCATGCAAGGTTTTTTTTTTTTATTTAATATTTTTCATTCACAATTTGTCCAATTTGGACATTTGGTAGAATTTTTTAGCCGTATAATTATCATGTGGGTGGCTACCCCCAACGGGGTCTAAAAATGTCGATTACTTTGGGACTCGATATTATCGGAAACGATGCGTCAAGCAAAAAAGTTACATGGATTCGGACCGTGCTTATTTGTGAATATAAATTCTGAAATTTGATTTTCTTGAAAAGAACAGCTTCGAACGAAGAGATTGTTATTCTACGTTTCCCACTTATTTTTCCACACGAAATAAGTTACTGCTCGCTTCTGATACCATCTGGAGACACCCGGTATATGCGCACTGTACACATATCTGGTGATTATTTATATTGGTGGTATAATAACGGGTTATGCGTTTTCAGCGTGGAACGCGGTATAGACAGCAATTAAAATTCATGGCTCGATAAAGCTTCATCTGGATCGTTGCTTGATAACGTTGATGGATCTAGCAAATGATTCGCATAATTGCGATTTAGTAGGAAAGGGATCTGTGGAAAGAAAGTTATAAAATATCGATTATTCTAGGATCTGTGATTCAAAGTAAAGTGATAGTTCACGATGCGTTTCATAAATGCGATAATTATGAATTATTATTGGTATTTAAAAAATGTTTAATCAAGCCTTTAACTTCAGCATTCAGAATGTTAGAGTAAGCTTGGAATCTAATAAAACTCCAAAGCCTTGGAATGCACATAATTAAGGAGATATAGTTTTTATCTTTATGAACGTGAAATGTAAAGTGTAAAATCGAGCAACGACGAGTATACGCGTCGAACGCAGGCTAAATGTTCCTATTATAAATTTGACGAAAGGTGTAAAGCAAAACGAGGAAGGATTACATTTTTATTCGATAAGAAATTATCGATTCAAGGTTGAAAAAGGTGTTGTTATTAAGAACTTAAAAATTGTCGGAAAATAATAAAATTCATAAACTAGAAAAATTGAAGTAAAAAGAATTCAAGCAATTTGGTTGATTTCAGTGTGGTATTTCTCGAAGCAAGGTAGTTTCTATAGTAAATGGTAATTCTTTATTTCATAGGACGAGTATGCGCGCCGAACCTAGCTAACTGAAAAAAAAAAGAAACACTCGAGGAGCCATTAAAAGTTCCTGGCAAAATTTCACAACATGAAATAACTATTTTAATATCCTTACTCTATTGAAATTAACACTAAATTTCGCTACAAATTTTCTTACATTTTCGCAGTTACAATCGATCGCAAAACAGATTTTTCTGAAGAATCGAGGATTCCAGGCGAAAGTTTCGCTCTTTCGAAAAGAAGCTCGCGATCTTTTATGAAATTAGTTTTATCACGAATCCAAAAACACACTGACATCGATCGATTTCGAATAATTCCGCGATGCCATACAACATCGAGGACTCAAAACCTCGATCTATTTTTATATCTATCTAAAGAAATTAAAGAGAAGGTTGTGATTAAAGTATACCATTTTAAAAAATCTAATAAAAATCTTTATCTCATAATCGTCTAAAATTATCCTTAATTCTTTTACGATTGTTATGCAATTGTTAACGTTCGTTTGAAAGATTTACCTTCCCTCCAAATCTCTTTTACACTCTGCATTCTTGTTTGAGATATACGCAATACCTAATTCAACGTGCCACGCTTGAGAAACAGGCTGACTCGCTCACCTGACCATTTAAATCCCTGGAAAAGAAATAAAATGTCGCAGCTGGTGCAACGTGTCGTCATTCGAAGATCCTAAAATACACACACGCACGTAGACATAAATGTAAATATTACAATCCATTAAATTTCATGGTGTCCATTTAAGGCACATAAAATGAAATCTGTATAAATTTCGTAATATCGATCGCGCTCCCTAAATGGAGATTTTACTGTAAATCCAAAAATATACAAGGTGTCTCGGGATTCTTTAAAAACGAAGGATATCGGTATAGAATTGTCGTTGAGGCGAAATTCCGTACGTAGAACGCAGCAAGAAAAATATAATAACAGAAAGGATACGAGTGGCAGCTTGGTCGATCGTTTCAAGTGTACAGTACACTTTTATTTTTAAAGGCGATCGATAACTATCGATCCTCCGTCGTTTCATTCTTAAACCTTGGTTACTTTTAATCTTCCCCCTGGATAATTATAATTTTCCTCTTATTCGCCTAAATAGTCCGATTATGTCAGATTGGAACAATTCAGTGATATATATATGGTGACAAATTTGAAGTATGGGAACATAAATATTTCTAAAAATATGCGAGTAAATAAGAAAAGAAAAAGGAATATTATGTACGTACATGTAAATTGAAATACAGTCTGTCACACAAGAGCGTGTCTGCGATATTTCTGTAAATATTTATATATTTGTAAAAAAATTTATATGAATTGAATCTACATCTAAAACACTAATACGCTATTACCTAGTAGGGTGTCCAATCTCCTCCATTAGCGATTATAGCTTGACATCGTTTCGGTATACTCTCGACTAATTTTTGAGCGTAGGATTCTGGTAACGACCTCCATATCTTTCGAATGTGATGTACAAGTGTTCTTATTTTTGTGATACGTCTTCCTCTCAGCTTGCATTTCATTAGGGACCACACATTTTCGATAGGGTTTGCATCAGGGGACTGCGATGGCCAAGGAAGTACTGTGATGGCGTTTTTCGCTTTCCATTGGGTGCAGATGCGACTTCGATGTTTAGGGTCGTTGTCTTCTTGCAATATCCATTGGTCCTCGGTTTGGTTGAACCAACGTTTCACGGATGTGAGAAGTCCCCTTTGGTACAATTTCACCATCTTTTGTGCATTCAGATTGTCTGTAAAGACGCACAAAGTCCCAAAACCGCGTGCGTTAAAGCAACCCCAAACATGCACTTTTATAGGGTGTTTTACACTTCTTTGAATCATCCTTCTTCCATGGATAGTCCAAGCACGCCTAATAGGACACCATGCCCAAAACGAAGATTCATCAGTGAATATTATATTACTCCAATCACGATCTCTGTTTTCATTCGCCCATGCCAGACGATTTTCGACGTTTCGCGTACGCGGCACTCATATTAAAAAGCTCTGTTCCTTTCACTGTTTCAAATGAAACTGAAAGGTATTCAGCAACGCGTATTAGAGAAGTTTTCGTTTGTTTACATTCTTTTTATCTCATTCTGATTAGGTGTCAGGTTTCGCAGATATCGCAGACACGCTCTTGTGTGACAGACTGTATATCAAACGTGTGAATGTCGATGAATTATTTTAGGGGTGTAATTTTTTCGCTTAATTTGTTTCTTGTATGTGAAAATGCTGGTGTAATTTTTTTAAAGTTTCCCGACTGATCTTTTCTTAGATGGAACATTTTGAATAAGAAGTAGCCTAATTCACAGTTTGAACAACTCGATAACTGTAGTTGTTCGATGTTTGAGAAACTTCAATGTCAACCTTCCGCTGAGATCTGTTATCGAGTCGTAGCGGACTCTACCACTTAATTTTAATCCGTTCAATCTTATTTCACATTCAATGTATATTTTATGAGATAACTATCTTAGATATTTTGTATGAATTGCATTTTTGAAAAATATCCTGCATGTGTGATTTTTAATCATCGTGGTAGCTAAATCGCCGATCCGTTTCCTGTTTGCATTTTTGTCCTACGAATTTCAATTTTTGTTCTTAAATCTTCTCTATGTTCTTTCTTCTATAGACTAGAAAGTACGTAGATGTTTCTGTTTTACGATCTTTATAAACCTGTTCATGTAAATCGTCCATGGAGAACATGAACAATATGTACATTGTAGAGCTTTTACTTCACGAAGCTTCTTAAGTATTCTAAAGCGCACTATATAAAGACATTTGCGACTGATCAAAGCATGGAGATTCCAAGAATATGCTGCTGTTATAAGTGTGGCCTTAGGCAAATAAGTAGAACTTACAATGGGAAACCTTGCCGACTATATAGAATTCTCCAAATTTTTCCTACTGTTGCCGAGTATTCGATTTAAGTAGGAAATACTTGGAAACTAGGAAATTTTCTGCTGAAAATTGACAAAATATGGGAAAACAATACGAAACCGTCGATAAAATATCAAAAGGTAAGGAAAGTAATAAGAAATGCTATAACTTTTTACTTACCATAATGAATAATATAAAAATAGAATATTTTATGGCTTATATGAATATTTAAGTGCGTAGAAATACGTGTAGGTAAAGTAAAATATTTGTCATAGTATTTAGATGCTGAAGTAAATCTAGGATATTTCTTTAGGCGTGTTTATAAAGATAGGAGCACATATTAGAGGAATGCGAGATAACAGGAGGAGTAAGGAACATGATAGAGACACTAAGCGAGACTGGAGAAGGGTTGGTAGACCTGAAAGCAACAATAGAGTGGAGAAGAGTAAGGGAAGAATAGGAGGAATGACAGAAAGGTAACAGACCAAAGAAACGAGCCAAAGACGGAAGGAACTGTTAGCAGCAAAATACTTACGTTCGCGGACGATACGGCCATACTAGTGAGACGCACAAATCCAGAAACAGCAGCAGCACTACTACAAGAACACATTAGTAAAATAGAAAAGTGGCTGCAAAGAAAACAAATAAAAGCGAACACCAGTAAGTGCAACCACATAACATTTGCACTTAGAAAAGGAATAACACCAGATATCCAACTGAACGGCGCCCACATAGCACGTACAAAGCAAGTCAAATATCTAGGATTACTTTTAGACACACACCTCACATGGAAGCATCACATAGAATCAATAATAAACAGAGTACGTGAAATAAGGAAAAAGATGTACTGGTTAACCAATAGAAAATCTAAATTAAGCACAACGAATAAACTAAATATATACAAAACAATCATAAAACCAATCTGGACGTACGGAGTCCCCCTATGTGGGACGGCAGCAACGAGTCACATAAATAAAATAGAGACAGAAGAAGCAAAAATTTTAAGAACGGTAGTTAACGCTCCATGGTACGACGGAAATGAAGATATCCGAAAAGATTTAAAAATTCCAACAGTTAAAGAGGAAGTCGCTAGATATGCAAAAAAATACAAAGAAAGACTCGCAACACACCCAAACCAGCTAGTTGCTGAAACAAATGAAACTATAATAGAAAGAAGACCGAAGAAGCATCCCGCAGACCTCGCAATAGAAATACAATAAACAACCTGGAAGATGGAACCCCGCTGGGGGTAACCATCCACATGCTATATTTTTCAAGTTATAACATTTTACCAAATGTCCTTCTGGACAAATTGTAAAATTCAAATAAATAAATAAATAAAAAAAAACTTTTAGACCCCATTGGGGGTAGCCACTCACATGATAATTATACAGCTAAAAAATTCTACCAAATGTCCAAATTGGACAAATTGTGAATGAAAAATATTAAATAAAAAAAAAACCTTACATGGAAGAATCACATAGAATCAATAATAAACAGAGTACGTGAAATAAGGAAAAAGATGTACTGGTTAACCAATAGAAAATTTAAATTAAGCACTACGAATAAACTAAATATATACAAAACAATAATCAAACCAATCTGGACATACGGAGTCCCACTATGGGGGACGGAAGCAACGAGTCACATAAGTAAAATAGAGACAGAAGAAGCAAAAATTTTAAGGACAATCGTTAACGCTCCATGGTAGGTCGGAAATGAAGATATACGAAATGATGTAAAAATTCCAACAGTCAAAGAGGAATTCGACTCACATGGAAGCAGCATATCAAATCAGTAATAGACAAAATACAAACAGCAAGGAGGCAAATGCATTGGTTAGCAAGTCGAAGGTCCAAACTAAGCATGGAAAATAAATTAAAGATGTAGAAAACAATCGTAAAACCAATCTGGACGTACGGAATACCAATATGGGGAAGAGCAGCAAAGAGCCATATAAGCAAAATGGAGTCAATGCAAGCCAAAATTCTTAGGACAATAGTTAATGCTCCATGGTACGTCAGAAATGAAGATATACGAAAAGATGTAAAAATTGCAACAGTCAAAGAGGAAATCGCTAGATACGCAAAAAAGTACAAAGAAAGACTCGCAACACACCCAAACCAGCTAGTTGCTGAAACAAATGTAACCGCGATAGAAAGAAGACCGAAGAAGAAGCATCCCGCAGACCTCGCAATAGAAATACAATAAACAACCTGGAAGATGGAACTCCGCTGGGGGTAACCATCCACATGCTATATTTTTCAAGTTATAACATTTTACCAAATGTCCTTCTGGACAAATTGTAAAATTAAATAAATAAATAAAAAAAAAAATCGTGTCCGCCTAAGGAGGTATATAGGCATTGGAACTCTGTGCGCGAGATAAAGGAACTTGGAAAGGTCATTTTTAATTTTCGTATGACGCAACTGGTTTAAGTAACACGTTTGCACGTATTTGCTCCCTGTTATCGCTACACTCCTTCCTACGCATGTATATAGGATGGTCCGTGCAGCTGGGACAAATCCGTGTTTCTTTTGTGATGGCAATCTGCAACGAGTGCAAATATAAACGAAAGATAAAAAAGTACGTGGTTTCGAAGAATCGTATTTATTTTTACAAAGGTAGATGTCCATTTGCGAGACAAGGCCATCGTTGAAATTTTCATCCTCCATAGGTAGGCTAGATCGTTCGTGTCCACATGCAAATTCGTTTTCGCTGTTCCTAGCATTCCAGAGATCTTCGAACTTGACTACAATAATTCCGAGATATTTGTTGCAATTCTTCGTTGCGTTGGAAGGTCGATGTTCCAACGAGAAATATTCGAAAGATTTTTCAAACGAGATGTTAAAACTCTGGTTTGAAGAATTTGGGGGGTAAGATTTCACTAGAAGGTTCAATCTGAATTAATTGTTCTATTCGTAGAAATATCGTGATGATATCAACGAGTGTTTAAGAGATGAGAAAAAGGAAGAAGAAAAAAGGAAGCAGAAAATGGTAAAGGAATTCTGGTTAATCTGTCGCAACGAAATCGTTCCCCTTGAACGATCTCATCGCCGGACACCATCGTGCGTTTCATAGTAGACGAAGCAGGAAGCTTAGGACAGAAAGACTGTTTCGTGGCCAAATGGGTGTTGGGCGTGCATCTCGATGGTTTCTATCGCGGCAGAAATAAAGTCGCCGGAACGAATGCGGGGGCAGAGGCTTCTTAAAATAGCGTCGAGACCTCTGGATGGACCTCGCCGATTGTGCGTATCTCTTGGACACGATGAAACAAAGAGACGAGTCGATCATCGTCGTTCGTTATAGAAAATCGGAGAAGCAATATAGGAGGATATTTCCAAACCGACGATACAAACCAAAAACGGACGAATTTGCGTGAAAGATGAGAGGAAAAGTAACATTTGTTTAGTATACGTTTAGTATAGGGAGACTCGTTTCCAAGTAAATCGATGTTAAAGGTTCGTCAAATACTCGAACCATTGCTTTAGTTTCCGTTTCTTTTCATCGAAAAGATACAGCGAACGTTTTTGCGAATAAACGAATCTCCAGGGAAATTAATTTTAATCTCTTGAAGTGTATTAGCATATAACGCGTACAATTAGACTTTCTTCTAATTTAAGCGTCATTGTAATTAATTGTAAGTATTTTAGAGAAATATTTCCGAGTATATGAGATTCTTTTTCAATCTTTTCTTTCGATCTAGTATTTGTACGTAATTTTTTGCAGAAGGAAATTTCTGCAATTTTGATTAATTTGTCTCTGCAAGAAGCTTAATGACCAAGTACTTGGATATTATTCTTATAAGAAAAGAAAAAGATAATTATCTTGTCGTGGTCTTAATAAATTTGTCCTTCAAGAGGTTAACGTCCAATGGTCACATATTTGGACGTTATCTTTCCAAGAGAACTAAGTAACGATTCTCGTCTTCCGGTTTTAATCAATTCTTGAAGAAATTATTTCATTCGATCTTCTCAAATTGTTGGACTATAGTAAACGTTTCTTACAGTATATGGTAAATTTGACCAAACAATTATACAACGATTACCCTTAATAAATTAATAAATTCCATATTACAATGTAAAATCCTATTATGATATTTTATAATTATTATTGTTATATCGTAAAGTTAAGAAAGTTCAACACCCGCTTATATAAAATTCTAGTACATTACGTACAGATTCTGTGAAAAATTGTATACAAATCTCGGTCCATCGTAAAATTGAACTTTTAAAATTTCAACAAATTCCATATTACACTGTCGAATTATTGATTGCACAGTGATATTACAAGAACTCAGTATCCAACTACGTTCTACGTACATACAGCGATCTTTGTCGACAAAAGTGAATAATAAAAGAAAAGAAGGTTTAAATAGACGTGGAATAGAAGACAGAGAAAAGAAGTGAGACGAATAGGAGGAGAGAAAAAAAAAGGTAGTCGTTTTGCTCTCTTGAAGTCGTTGATTAGCGAGCGACCAATTGACGCGCTCCGTAACTCATCCATTCCCTTTCCCCATCTTTCTTCTTCCTCTTTTTTTTTCTTCTTCGTTCTTCTTAACGAACGATCCCATATTGTCGGATAATTTAAGCTAGTTTCCTTCGTGACGATGCTCGTTTCGGGAATGCAGGGTCGTTTAACCTTTGACTTCGTAGTCACACCGGAATCGCGTGAAGAGTATTCGTGGGATTTCGGGCATCCGTCTACGAACTTCAGTTCTACTTATCTTCGACTCTGTTTAATGGCCGATTATCGCTGGTGAAAACAAGATATGATAATTAGGAGAAGGAAATTGTGTCGCCCCCTTGTTTCCATTAGATGCTGTTGTCCAGTGAAGAAAAACGAAAACTACGCGGCATTTTCTACAGTTCGACCTAGTTAAAGGTTACCATATTTCTGATCGTTTCTGACTTTTTAAATAATAGTCGATCGTCGTTGGTGAACAAGATGTCGTAATTATAAGAAGAAAATTACTTTTGTTCCTTTTATTCCTTAGATACTCTTAAGTATAAAAGAAATACGACTATATGATATTTTTTATAGTTACATTTAGTTGGAAGTTATTATTATTTTTATTATAGATTGTTGAATGAAACCATTCAATTTTTAATTCAATAAATGATACAATATATATATATATATGTGGGAGATGAAAGGACGTCGGAGCCTTCCTTTCGGAGTGTTTGGGAAAGTCCCAAATACTTTAGTCCAGACTTTTTATTACAGCCGTACTTAAATAATAAAACCGAGAAATAGCTGTTCACGAGCTAAGTCGAATATGATTATCCGAAATATATGACAGTGGGCTTTGGGCTCCAAGCGACATAATGGGTCACTGAACGTAGCCGCGGTCACGGGAGGGACGTGTACCTAACAGAGGTACGAAGTAATTAAATTACTCTCCTTAAAAACAGGGATCGACCCGAGGGATACAGAGAGATACGAAGAGGAGTATATAAGGGCAGTTCCACTTGGACCGAGGTTCAATCCGATAAGTTGGACTGGTACAGGGAACACGTGTGTCAAGTTCATTATCGCATTTGTCATCCCGCTGACCGTGGATTCGTTATCGAGTCTAAGATCATCGCCATTCGCATTCCCAATATCCAATTACCATGGTTACTTGTCAAATTCCGTCACAATCATAATTGGACTAGTAAATATCTTCGCTCGTGCATAACAACAATGTCTAATCCAAAGAAAGATTCGCTACGCGCCCCTAACTCTAATGAAAACCCGACATATATATATCTTTGGTTTCGTTTAATGGCTAATTAAATTGTTTATTGTGTAGATATTGTTGAATTAAATAGGAAGGAGTACATATTTTTATAGTTCGATTGAGATAAAAGCTACACGCGAATAATTGCGGCTGCTATATGTGCATTTCGAAGGAGATACGTATAATAGAACATATAATAGAACATAGCAGTTCCTTATGGTTTTCCGTCTGGTTGGTGTAATTTTAGTTTTGATCAAAGCTGTTATTGTTGTTTCGTCAACCATCTCCTTCTGTCCTCTTCTATATCGTGCGATCGATAGGCTATTTATACGAGGTTCTTTACCTCTTACAGTTCATTTAAATATAATATGAAACGTATTATTATTAACTTACTTTTTACTCTCCAACATAATGCATGCGTTGCGTTATACAACGGAACGTATTAACATAAATAAAAATAAAAATTACAAACTGCATTTCTTTTAGCATACTGTGCCAGCTTAACGCGACGCAAATATAGAAAATCTTCCAAAATTGGAAATGAAGGGTAAAGAATTTCTCGGAAACGGACGTACAGGCGCGAACATTTAAGGAAGTGTTACATGACCCGATCCACTTCTCGAAGAAAAATTCCCGAAAAAGTAAAAACGAAAATTTCTCCTTAATTCAGCTCCAATTAAGCCGACCCGAGCCACTTCTCAAAGAAACGTTAAAAAAAAAAAAAAAAAAAATTCCTTGATAATTTAGCTTCAATTAAACAGGACACTATAATTACTGCGTTTCGTTATATTAGAAATTTCTTCGTTATGTACTAGATCAACTCACACGTGTACGATATATATATATTACAGGTAGTAAATCAAACGATGGGTAGACTAAAAAAAAGTTTTTAGCTTTAGAAAGCATCGCATGACTCAACACACTTCTCAAGAGGAAAGATTAAAAAGAAAAGAAGAGCAGAAAAAAAAAGAAGGAAAGAGAAGAAGCAGAAAGAAAAAATTTCTCATAATTCAACGTGGCTCCAATTAAACATGACAGTATAATTACTATACTCGATCATGTCGGAGAATTCTTTATTATGTAGTGGATGAACTCGTAACCTCCTAGGTGATGGATCTATTTCCTCGTATCGTGAAACGAATACCGATGCGTAAGTTACTCGTAATGGGAAGTTATATAACTCTGGACAGGCAGAGGGAAATTGAACAGTACCGTTATGTACCGCAACTGCGATAATCGAACTCCGCCCATAATTAAATTATCCTTTAATTGGATCACAATGCGACTATACACGGGGCCCACGTTTTCTCGCCGTGCGTCATGTGGGCCCTATAAACGTTTCTTTCTCCGATCCATCGTTAATACAACCTCCGCGTCTGCCATAAATCTTTGGTTGCTCGTAATTCTTCTCGTTCTCTCCTACTTACAGTATTTTTAGCTCGTCTTGTACGCGTAAAACCGTTTTCTATTTACTCTTGGAGTTTCTCGTCTCTTGTTCCATTCCCATTAAGTTTGCCTGTTAACCCATTCAGCGTTCCATGAAAGTTTCTTTCGTAGACGTTTCTTCTTGCTGTTTGGGCATATTTATTGCACCTTTTTGCCGTCTTTCTAACATTTATTTATTTTCATCGTACGATAGACAGGTATATCCTCGAGTTGTAGGAAATCTGTTCTTTTCTATGAAGCAAATTATATTTCCTATAATTAATATATATTTATATAAAATTAAATATTTTTTTTTAGGGATATTTGTTATTAGGTATTTATTGTCGGATGGTGGATATTTGAAATTTAAAAATGTGGCAGAGAATTTCAAGATGCAGAGGTACGGCAGAAGAGATAGAAGATATTAAAACTGTAGCGTTCGTTGTATAATATTCTGCTCGTGAAGCTCTCCGTGGAAGTTTAAGTTTTTTAATTGCGTCGATTAAAATATGAATTTTCCCACAGCCTGTTCATTATACGTATATCTTGTCGCTATTTTTCTTATCCCCCTTTCACAACAGAGAACACGCATTTTGATATAATTCTGATTTTCAATCTGTATCCGTATCTACATCTTCATCTTAATGCCATATTAATGTCAAACGTAAACAAAGGATACCTACGAGTATTGCAGATGTCATTCGCGTAAATGCGATTCACCGAGCAATGGATTAACCTTTAATTCGATCATGCCTCCTAGGCGTAAGTTACGTTTCCATCGAATATCGCTGAATGTCATGGATGCATATACGACACAGCCTACAAATTATTTGAATTAATATTATAATTGCCTGATAGAAAACCGAGTGCCCAATTTTGCAAATTCCTCCTTAACCGTTACGTTTCTACCGTGTACTTCTGCGCTCGAATTCACAAAATTATGTAAAAATCATATATTAATAATAATTCAGAATAGGATGAAAATAAAAACAAAGGATGTAGCGGTATGTAGTGGCCGATTTCATGCACATTCTTCTGGCAGAATTATCCTAGTCGTCATAGCACTCCTCTTAGTACGAATTCTGTTTTCTTATTTTTTCCCGGTTACTGGCGAAGAGCCGTAGGACGTTCGGTTTAGCTTAGTGGCAACAGAAGCATCGCGTCGGCATACCACCGCAATGTACCCAATTTATCCCCTTTGCCGCGGGTCTTAATTAATTAATCTTCCAATTGAACCTCATCATTGCTTATCTTATCGCGTTGGAACGCTCGAAAGACTGTACGCGGCCAAACGTTCTGCTCTCTCTGTGGTATTCCTCCACCGCGAGAAATTCGTTTCGTCGCGTGGGTTCATTGCACCGTTTCAACATGGAACGAACAAGAATATCGGACGTTGCGATATACAGGGCGATTCTTTCCCTTAGAGGTCTGCCTGAAGGAACTTCGGTCGATCGGATCGCTGAGATTTTAACCGGATCATACAGAGTGTTTCGTTTGGCTTGGATTTCCCCATTGGCTTAGTTACTTTTATGGACAGAACAGATCGGGGTAAATTTGGTTGGATTAAAATGGTCAAGATCGTGACTCGTGATTTTTTCTTACCTAAGGTTATTTTTTAATTTTTTAAGATTATATCATAGATTGTTTTAAACGAAGATGTTTCTTTTTAACTAATTAATTTTTCTACACATCGGACGTATCTTTTTATCTTTGAGAGAAAAGTGTTAAGGCACTCTTCAAGTTACTTACATCGCATCTAATTGATACGAGTACTAATGCGACGATCTTACGACGGTTTAAAAAGTTAATGACAATCTGAAAAACCTTCAAAAATAAATGAAATCTTAATAATTTGAAAAATCAAGCTATTCACATTGCATCTTATTGATACGAGTACTAATGCGACAATCTTACGACGATTAATTTACGATTTATATTACGAAGTTTACGAGAATCCGAAAAATCTTAAAAAATAAGTAAAATCTTAATAATTTGAAAAACCAAGTCACTTGCATTGCATCTAATTGATACGAGTACTAATGCGACGATCTTAAGACGATTTAAAAAGTTAATGACAATCTGAAAAACCTTCAAAAATAAATGAAATCTTAATAATTTGAAAAATCAAGTTATTCACATTGCATCTAATTGATACGAGTACTAATGCGACGATCTTAAGACGATTTAAAAAGTTAATGACAATCTGAAAAACCTTCAAAAATAAATAAAATCTTAATAATTTGAAAAATCAAGTTATTCACATTGCATCTAATTGATACGAGTACTAATGCGACGATCTTACGATTAAGTTACGGTTTATGTTACGATTTATATTACGAAGTTAACGAGAATCCGAAAAATCTTAAAAAATAAGTAAAATCTAAATAACCAAAAAAAAAAAAATAAATAAGAATCTTCGTATTAAAAAATACTAGATAATGTAAATCCTAATAAGAGTGCTTTCAATGATAAAACTTCTGAGAAGAAAAGAACCTTCACATGGTCGCAAGAATTCATTGGAAAGCCTTTATTCGTAATCCTTCGTGTCACGTAAGCTTCATCTCATCGGTATCTCAAGAACGTGGAAAGAACTCGTGTCCCTTGGTGTGTTTCGTTCGACGTTGGTAACACCCTTATCAAGGATACGTGATGCCGTAATCGCATCGAGTGGATGATGGCTTGGCAGGCCTCAGACGAGAAGACGCTTCCTTCGAGTCTGTTCTATTGTCCAGATATCAAGGAAGAATTATCTTCAACGTTTCGTAAGACGTCTCACACGCGGCAATGAAGGAAGTTCATTGTTCGATCGCCGACGATCTATCGGAACGCGGCCATAGAAATAGTCATTTCAAGATAATTCTGTATATGATGAAAAAACGAGGATCTTTATCTGTTCGATGGGCTGGAATATTTTTCCTTTCTTATTGTCGGTATGATGCGTGTTAAAGCAGCGACGTGTAATTATATAATTCAGCAATGGTTTGATAATTTTGACTCGTGTGTCTTGTGCGTTCCATAATTTTTACAATATAAATATTTATATTCTAATATTTACATTTATATTCAAAAATATTCTTACAACGTTTATACGATATAACAAAATAAAATAAATAATCAGAATACTAACATGTAAGAATGTTACGTAAAAAATCATCTGCCAGTACAAAAAGCAACGGCGATTTTGTTTTACCGTATCAACGATGAAAGTGTCACGTAATAAACAACGAGGCGTTGTACGGAAAGGGCCAACACTTTATTCACACTACAATTTTACAGATCAATTGTAGAGCACAGACTAACTTACAGGCTAAAGGACCGGGCTTTTTATATCTTCATTGTGATTACGGCCGGGAGTTCGGTTATCGTTTTATTCCAGAGATCGGCAGATGACTATCGTTATCGCATGGCTAGGTGTTGTCAACATATCCAGAGGTTGACAGATATCTAGCGTTACAAAAGCGAGGAATGCCATATAATTTTCTAGTTGCCCTCGATGTATTCACAATTGGTCTCCCACGGAGCGTATCTCCCCAGTCGGCATACTATTTACTATATTAAATAGCTATAAAAAGAATTTGCATTTATCTTTTCTAATCATGCATTTTTCCTTTTTTTTTTTTTTTTACCAGAATCTATATTTCATTTCGATATTATCAGATTTTTCTCAGTCATAGGAAAGTCATAGTCACATGATAATTATACAGCTAAGAAATTCTACCAAATGTTCAAATTGGACAAATTGTGAATGAAAAATATTAAATTAAAAGAAAAAAAAAAACCGAACCGGCTGGCAATGGAAACGATCAACACATCAAGCATAGAAAGAAGACTAAAAAGGAAAGACCCAACGGACCTCACAAAGGATATAATCTAGCATACACGAAATTGGTACCCCGCTGGGGGTAGCCACCCACATGATAATTATACAGCTAAAACGTTCTACCAAATTGGACAAATTGTGGATGAAAAATATTAAATAAAAAAAAAAAAAAATAGGAAAGTACTATTTGCTACTAAATGACAAACTTATTTAATTAGCATACAAATGTTATAATAAATACAAGGATATAAAAATACTTTTTCTAGCCACTGTATGCATGCATATACATATATACGTATAATCTAAGCATACACGGTAGAATCTCATATCTGTCTATAAACGTCGTTTCACACAACGCTAAAGAGGCGGTAGCCCGTGAAACGACGGTGCTTGTGCACGTTGACGCGGAAACGCTGCGAACAAGGTGAACTATCTGGACACACACGTGTTGAACTGCTGGCCGACATGTGCGGCATCGAGTGTCGATACGTTGAGGTAGGCCGGCCACCGACCTCGCCACCGAGTTCTAGAGTCGTCTCGCTCGGCCCGACTCGTTCTCCGTTCTCAACCGGTGTCCCGTCGCATACCGCTACATTTTTATTTATTTTGTCCTCTATACGTGGACCTGTTCCAAATGCGTAATCGAAAATCGACAGGCAAATCAAAATAGATAAAAAAAACTATGGGATGATTTGCCTTCGCGTTTTGATGGGCTAACGAAAAAATTGAAATATTGTTTTTTCTTTATCGTGTATATATATATGTCGGAGATGAAGGGACATCGGACCTTCCTTTCGGAATGTTTGAGAAAGTACCAAATACTTTAGTCCAGACTTCTTATTACAGCTGTACTTGAACGATAAAACTGAGAAATAGCTGTTTACGAGTTGAGTCAATTTTGATTATCCGAGATTTATGACAGTGGGCTTGGGCTCAAAGCGACATAATGGGTCGCTGAACGTAGCCACGGTCACGGGAGGGACGTGTACCTAACAGAGGTACGAAGTAATTAAATTACTCTCCTTAAAAACAGGGATCGACCTGAGGGATACAGAGAGATACGAAGAGGAGTATATAAGGGCAGTTCCACTTGGACCGAGGATCAATCCGATAAGTTGGACTGGTACAGGGAACACGTGTGTCAAGATCATTATCGCATTTGTCATCCCGCTGACCGTGGATTCGTTATCGAGTCTAAGATCATTGCCATTCGCATTCCCAATATCCAATTACCATGGTTACATGTCAAATTCCGTCACAATCATAATTGGACTAGTAAATATCTTCGCTCTTGCATGACAACAATGTCTAATCCAAAGAAAGATTCGCTACGCGCCCCTAACTCAAACGAAGACCCGACATATATATGTCGGAGATGACATATATATCTCAATAATAATGAACAACGAACAGTGATCTGAAGAATAATAATGATCATCCTTCCACGTTGCTACGTTTATTTATAGTTTGCTCTATCGTAGAAGAGTTCGGTTCGAGTCGAATTCGGTTTCTAACCAAATTGTTAAATTTATTTCAAATTGAAACGCCGTCTCGCGCTATTGGTAGGTTTTAGCCTTTGTCACGGCGCGTTCTACTTTCTCTATTTAAAGAAAATTGTATTTGCTAATCTGAAAATTCCTATATTTTGGTACATTGAAAATTCTTCATTTAAAATATGTGTTCTTTACGTACTACGATAAAAGGCTAATTAAAACGTGGGTTTTAAACCTACGCCTGAAAGTTTCATTAATTATATATTCCATCCGACGAAACTAATCGTGAGCAATGCATCGAATGAATTGAATTTCCCAGCGTAATGACGAGAACTTTTTGTGTTTTAACGACTAGTATTTAATCTTCTGTTCCGTACAATTTTTTATTTGACCCACATTGACCTTAGTTTAAACATTAAAAGGGTTAAGGATCCTTTTACCATCACAAGATTGCAGCGTTAATTATGGAGAACAACGGTTTCTTCATAGCACGAACGTGTATAATGAAGATCCCCGGCTACGTTCATTTCCCAACGCTTACTTAACGAACGATAAACACTTTTGACTGGTGGAAGTAGGAAATTATGAGAATCTTTTTAAAAGATTGTTTCAATGGCAGGTTTGCGATTAACATTCGCCAAGCTATATATTTACAAACTAACTGAATACTAACTTCTACCTTTTAGGATATATTAAGGCCAACCAGACAAGTCCAACACTTGTATGCATATCGCTTAATTATTAATTAATGCTACGTAAACGTGCGACATATTTGTATGTACGAATTTTTTTTTCTTTTTATTTATTTGTTTGAATTTTACAATTTGTCCAGAAGGACATTTGGTAAAATGTTATAACTTGAAAAATATAGCATGTGGATGGATACCCCTAGCGGGGTTCCATCTTCCAGGTTGTTTATTGTATTTCTATTGCGAGGTCTGCGGGATGCTTCTTCTTCGGTCTTCTTTCTATCGCGGTTACATTTGTTTCAGCAACTAGCTGGTTTGGGTGTGTTGCGAGTCTTTCTTTGTACTTTTTTGCGTATCTAGCGATTTCCTCTTTGACTGTTGCAATTTTTACATCTTTTCGTATATCTTCATTTCTGACGTACCATGGAGCGTTAACTATTGTCCTAAGAATTTTGGCTTGCATTGACTCCATTTTGCTTATATGGCTCTTTGCTGCTCTTCCCCATAGTGGTATTCCGTACGTCCAGATTGGTTTTACGATTGTTTTCTATATCTTTAATTTATTTTCCATGCTTAGTTTGGACCTTCGACTTGCTAGCCAATGCATTTGCCTCTTTGCTGTTTGTATTTTGTCTATTACTGATTTGATATGCTGCTTCCATGTGAGTTGAATTCCTCTTTGACTGTTGGAATTTTTACATCTTGTCGTATATCTTCATTTCCGACCTACCATGGAGCGTTAACGATTGTCCTTAAAATTTTTGCTTGCTCTGTCTCTATTTTACTTATGTGACTCGTTGCTGCCGTCCCCCATAGTGGGACTCCGTATGTCCAGATTGGTTTCATTATTGTTTTGTATATATTTAGTTTATTCGTTATGCCTAATTTAGATTTTCTTAGAAGTGACGACCACTTGAACACTTAGAAAATGTAAGAATTTGCAAAAATGGAAATTTCAGGCTGTTAAAATATCAAAAGAAATTTTAATCCGTTTGATAGAACAAAAATTCCAATTTCTTATGATTTGAAAATCCTAGTATATTTCATAAAACGTTAAACGCTAAAATTTCACTAGAAAATCACGAACTAAACGTGCCAAGAAAAATGCACAATACACTACGTGTATTTGCGAATCTCTTAGACTTAATCTACGGTCTTGTCGCACCTTGAAGAATATATATACTTATATGTATACAAAGGTTATTTCTATCTTACAAACCTGCTTGGATACATTTCAGTCAGAAAATCAAATCAATAGAAAACGTAAAATGAATCGATAAAACGTGTGTCTAAAGACAAGTCCAATGTTTACGACTTCGATAATTGAAACGATTATAACCGACTATATAATGTCGTACATCTGTCGCGCTGTATCTCTTGTGCTAGTCAGACAATGTAGAGCGTCTGATACAGTTGTGCAAGCGCGTATGGTGCACGCTGTCCGTTAAAATTTAATTGTATGATTATGGATCGGAATTTCGTGGCAGGGGGCAGACAACGAGCAGAAGATTAGGCGTTATGCAGCTACTGCAATCTTCTTCCGAGTAATTTCTTCTCATAGGCTTTTCAGATTCGTCGTAAGTGGTGCAGACTGCTGCATCCCACATTGGACCACGCATTACGTAGGATTTCCTTCTGCAATTCCATCGGTTGCCACGGATAGTAATTGGCGCATAAGTGCAGCCTCAAGATTCACGAGGTTCTCCTTCATTCACAATCTACCTATGAAATTCTACCGGGGAAACGAGGATTTCTAATTTATGGAAAACGATACACTTTGCATTACCTTTCAAGTAGGTCATCGTGTGAATTATAAAATGGTCCGATGGAGAGGAATTTAAATGAGCAACGCAGAGCGAATTAAACGATGAAAAACGAGGAGAAAAGAGAATTATTTTATACCAAGTCTTCTTCCATTTATCTCACTCGTTGTTAGATATATACTTTCCGGATAGTTTCAAAGTTATCTCGTTTAATACTTTATATCTCGGTCGTTTTATATGTTCCGAAGTACCGTTTTAAGGTAATGGAGAGCCGAAATTGGATTGAGATTGACTTGGATTTTCAATCATCGTGTCTCGCCTTACGAGATCAATTTTAGTAAATTATTAATCCGCCTTTTAGTATTTCATCCCTCTTCTATCGTATGCACAATCATTCTGTGAATCTTATTTATAAATTTTCCACAGATGCATAAATGTTCATAGACTACCCATTATTAGAAATACAAACGCTCTGTGAATTTTTGTATCTCTAAATGTTTTCACAAATCCATACACGTTATCCATTATCTTTCTATATCTGCAAAGAAAAACCATCAGAAAAGACGTAAACTCCTCCCAATCGCGTCAAAACGATCAGCTTTTCTTCTCTCGCCTTGACCCGCTCTGTATCGGGTTCTGCCTCTACGAATCCCGCGAAGTTAATCGTCGGTGAAGACCACGAACAGAATATAAGGACCCACTCGTTTTACAGCTTCTGAACATCGCGACAGGGCGCCCATTAGGAATATTTATGGGGTACCACGATTCTGTCACGTCCAGAAAGTCTTTGTTTCTCTTTTATAACCCCTCGATATTTTTCTCTCTTTCTGGCCAACCGGTGGATGTAATCGAGCGATAGGGTCATTTGTTAACGGTTAGATAGGCCGGCCAGCCTGGTGTGTACGAGTTAGAGAATGGGGACCACTTTCAGTCCTCTCCATCGCAGTGGTTGGTATACCGGCGGTCTCTAAAGGTCGAAGCGCATCAAAGTGACCGAGCTACGGCCATTTTACGCAACAAATTGCCCATTGTTTCAGGGATACACACAAAAAAAAAAAAAAAAAAAGGAAAGAAAGAAAGAAAGAACTTCTTCCTACTTTCTGTATTCTGGGATATTTTCCGCGACAATCGTCAACGAAGAGACCCATTGTCAGATACGCTGCGCAATTTCACGTTTCCGTTTTTCTTGATGCTATATTTCTTGGAAAAAGTGGATGCTTAACGATGAGAACTGCCTCTTTGGGTTAACTTGGTGGTTTGTTTGGTGGAGCATAGCAATTCTTGTGTATTAACGAGGTATAGACGGAAAAGTATTTTTTCTTGGTTTATAGTTAGTATTCGTTAATAATAGCACGAACAGAATTATTTCTATAAATCTCGTTTGACTATGTTAAATGTTATTTTCTTTGTGAATTTATATATGTATATGGCTTTTGTTGCTATATAATGTTAATTTTTGTGTATTTGGATAAGATTAAAAGTAGTACTAGAAGCTCTATGATACACATAATCGTTTCTCTTCTTCTGAAACATGGTATTAGTATAGAATTGATAATGTGATACTAGGAGTCCTTATAACGCTGTATATTATCTTACGTTTCATTAGTCGCAAGTTTCATTAGCAAAAAAGAGATTCTAGTGGATAAGATTACAAGTGCATTATATGAAATTGCAATAAGATTGTAGGTGTTAATTTAATTTGAAAAGGGCGTGTAAAAAACATGTTAAAGAAAAGTAGGACACATTCGGCTATAGCAAATGTCTTCTTCGCTCCTCATGTTTTGACACTTTCCTTCTACAAACCTCGTGCCACATTCAACGACTTGTAACTATAAACTATCAATAACATATTCTGCTTTACAACTTCCCTTCGCTGTCATTCTCTCAAAGTAGTTCTTCGCGTATTACGTGGCTATAAATTACGGCGAGACTCTTTGTAAACTTAGTTGCAACGGTGCTCATGCATGAATTACACCCTGTGCACCTATTCCCTCGTGAGTCATAAACGTGACTCATCCCTGTACATCAAATAATAATTTCGTGTATATGGTTCACGTCCGATTAGAATCGTCCTATCAATACCCTAATCCAACGAGTCTCGTTAACACGGTGTAAGAAAGAAACTTCATTCAAGAAAATTGGCTGACTCATCGGTAACCGTGTCGAACGGATCACCGGCAATTTCATGGATGCCAGTGACAGTTTTCCGTGCCAACATCGGGCACCGACACTCCGCGGTTAAAATGGATTTACATAGGTTTAGCGGGTTCAGTGTATTAAAGACACTCTCGAGCACGGACGTCGGCTGCCAAGTGGCAGGTTCGTTGGACTTGGCAGTCACGGCTCGCGTTTGCTTTCATTTTCGGCTCGATCGGTTCTTCGCGGTAGCGGCCGACTTTACGACATAGCCTTGTGTAGTGAAACTATTTTCACGTGCCGCGAACCATTCACCTCTCGCTGGTATTTTCATCGGGACGACGTGTTCCAGCCATTGATAGCCGTCCGACATTTCTGCACGACGTGTAGGTGTCGGTGAACGCGCGCCTTCTTCTTGCAATTGGCGAACAATAGAAATGTTGTGGACGTATTTATGTTCCCTTTGTATGTTGCGTACATTGCTTTTAATCCTTTTGGAAGCCAATGTATTATTGTCGTGCTGGAAAACACAGTGATATATTAATGTTATGATTTTGGTTATAGCGAAGGATTAAAGTAGTAGAATTAATATATGTAGAAAATGATAGAGATATATGAATTACACTTACTCATGAGTTAGATGTATTTGTGCCTCATTTGTATGCCTCGTGTCTAGTGGAAGAAATATGGTTATGTTGTGAAACATGTCGCTTTCCTATTTTATATATGGTAAAGAAAGAGCGTAGTATTGGTACAAGTGATAGGTGTAGTTAGCTGATGATGAAGTTGAGTTATTTTGAGATATATTGCGATATAATTAGACGAAGGTTCGACGTTTGATGGGGAGAAGATAGGGTAGGTCGTTGATTTGATGTTCACATTTTGCACACATGTAGCACATGTGATGCGTGGCTAATGGATTTTGAGTATGTGAACGATATCGTATAAAATTATGGCCAGAATTTTCTCATCCATTTTACGTATATTTATATTATATATATACGTATATTAGTATTTTGTATTATTTTAATGTCTACAACATTTCTCAATTTCAACTTGGACACATTTTCTCTTCTAAATATAAATCGTTATTATATTCTTCTACGGTTTCAAGAAATGAAACAGTATGAAAGAACATTTATTATCGCATCCCTATGTTTTTCTATAATCATCCAACTACCACACCTATCAAATTAGCCAACCAGAAGTTTTTCTAGCATCTAAAAAGCTTATTGCATTTACTTTCATTTTTGGGCAACCATAATGGGTGGGTATAAGATGAGTAGAAAGTCAAGAGAGAGAGAGAGAGAGAGAGAGAGAGAAAGTGGTGGTCCTATTGGTCCTTGGTGTAGGGCTGTGGCTAAAGCTCACTGTTAGCCGGCGCTGGAGCAGCCAGCAACCAGCAGCAGCTAGCAGCAGCATCCCGTACGATCAATACGCAGCGCAAGCTGCGAGCCACAACTACGCGAAAATACAACAACGACTACCATGATCGTCACTGACGAAGACGATGACACGACTACTACGTCCATGACGAGGACTGCCTACGTACGATAGCACGACATAACGGCTTGGAGCCTCAGGGAGAGGAGGAGGAAAAGGGAGGAGAACGTTGCCAGGCGACGGAAGCTGCCTACCGCCAGAGTTCATCGTCCTCTGGCATGTTTCTTCTCCCTTCCACCCACCCATTCACCCTCCGTTTATCCTTCTCCTCCCCTTCTCTCCCCGCTCCACTCCACTTTGTCTTGTTCTCGCTCTTTCTCGTTTTTCATGCTCCCTCTATCTCCCTCTCTCTCTCTCTCTCTCTCTCTAACCCCACGCATACCCCCCTCCTTGACGGTTCGCTGTTGTACCACTCCCTGATTCCCTCTCTGGCTTCTCTTTTACATTCTCCTTCCTTCTCATCTCATCTTTTTCTCTTTCAATCTGTTTCTTCCTCCTCCTATGTAGAGTACTCTGGCCCTTTTCTTCAGGTTTCGTATTTTCCACATCGTCCCACAATGTTCGGTCAATGTTTTTCCCTAGTCCGATTTTTCCTAGACTGTTTTCTGCAGCTTTATCGAAGAGTCTATTTCTCTCGGGGGCTCCTCTCATCTGAAGAAAATTACTTTGCTAGGTTATCTCTCTTTCGCTTCGGATTCTCGCCTTCCTTCCTTTTTCTTCTTGTACTCGTCTTACCTCCGCGCATTTATTTTTCCCTCTCGCGTCGGTTTGTTTTCCCTCTTCAACCCTAGTTCCCTTCGATGTGCAAGCGAACGTACACAGAGAACGCGCATGCGCGCATCGTCTCGTGTTATACACACGCGAGTCGACGGGAATCGCAAGCGGAGGGCAGCTGCCCCACGGTAATTTGTATTCCACCGACCTTCCGCCTCTGCTCGACTTTTCATCTCTCGAAATTGACACACGCTTCTCCGCGATATTCCACGGCGTCGGTTCGCTCTCTTTTTCCCCGGTTATTATGCACTTTTGAATGCACGCGGAAGTTTTTAACCATCGTCGCTGGGTCACATCGGTGTACCACGATCACCGCGCCATCTGCGGAACCGTGGACCCGCGAATTAATCAGTACCGACCGCCTGCATTGATTTTACGCCAGAGGATATTTAATTCTGCCACGGCATATCGGATTTTCATGCTTTCTGCTCAAGTCGTTGTCCCTCCGTTCGGATACGGCTTCAGCGCTCAGCTCGAGACCATTTTTTTCCTCTATTTTCTCTCGTCTCGCGTTGTGTTCGAAACAAACACAACGCGCGAGTTCAATGTCCAGCCTGGATGCTCGTTTCCAATAATATTCCAGCGAAAACGAGAGAGAGAGTACGTATATAGTGTATCTTCTCCATATCCCTTTATCTTTCCGGCTACCGTTGCACATGTGTACCCGGTTTCTTCTTTTTCTGCCCTCCAGTTTAAGCTTCTCTTTTTCTCGATTTGTTTCCCCCCACCCCTCGATTGTTTGTTTTTTCTCCTTTCCCGCTTTGTGTCTCTCTCCCTCGACCGTCTCTCCTGCCTGAAATTCACATTGGTATATATTCTCCGCTGCTCTTCGTTTCCCCCTTGTCCTAACCTCTTTTCCCCCTCACCTCTTTTCTCATCTCGTACTCCCACCCCTTCTTGTACCACCCGTTCGTTACTCACCATTATCACGACGCACTCGTATTGCAAAACAGCAGTTGCACCTCCGTCGCTGCCGTCGTAAACGTCCGCGTCGTTTCCATCATCGCTATTATCACTCACACAGGGAAGATGCGCACGGAAGCTGCGCGTACTGCGCTCTTTAGGGCCTGTCCTCAACGCGCCACCCGCCTCTCCTCTTACCATCGAACTGAGAGATCTTCCTATTCGACTTACTTTCGTTTATTTCCGATGATGGTGCAGCTGCACGCGGCAATCGCTGATTGCTGACGATGATGAGCTCTTTCCGAAGAGGTATTCCCACGTATATATATCGCGACGTTGTTCCCCTTTTCGTGGGACCGGACTCGATGCTCCGGTCTCTTCGTACATTATTGTACGGTTAATTCAGGTGATTTCTATAGACACGAGCGCGCACCATTTGTTCCGCTCGTCGATTCGTAATTGACGTGTTTCCTTGGCATTTTTCTTTGTCCTCGTGCTTCAGTATTCTTTGTTCTTTATGGATTTGGCCGACGATTCGACAACGACGCCATATTGATTTTTTAGGGAAATGTTGAGAATTAAATTATAGGTGCATACACAATTAAGAACAGAAATAAATGAACAGGTAGTAGAAATAGATATTAATGAAGTTTCTTTAAATACGGCTTTTTGTTTTACACAGAAATGAAAATTTTAATTTTAATTGTGTAATAAATAATTTATATACTGTATGTATATAAGGTAATTAAAACTTAAGTGTATAACACTACTACTAATTCGATTAAATTTTATTGATACCTATGTACTGCTACTACTACCTGTCCTTATTTTTGTTCCCAACTATATGATACATGATATCTATTGACATAGATATATAAACATCCAATGTGGTATAAACAGGTGAAAAGGAGACCAGGATTAAAATGAAATAGGTTGGAATGTTCTTTATGTTAAAACTGGTAATTTTAACGAAGAGGGGACGGAAATACGAATAGAATATATAATTTGTGAAAACATTAAAACGAGGAGTTATATTCACTGCACCCGGAAGAATTTTTAATATTCTACTATTACTATATTCACTGAATCTTCAAAAATGTATAATAACGTTGCATACACATGCTGTGTCATTTATCATTTTGTACCAATTTGCTTAAAGAAAGTCGTAAATCGAGAGATTCTAGGTCACCGTTCATTCACAATAAAATGTGCTAACAGATGGCCAGCAAATAGCTAGAAAGTTTCTTATGTACTGAGGTGAAATCTCAAGTAATATAAATGTTATTATTCCCATTGACAGTGTTTTAAATCTTACCCATTGTAAACGGAGATTGAAGAAAGTGGATCACGTCCGTATTAATTTTCATATCCTTACATATCAATGTCATATCAGAATGATTAACTCACTGGAATTTTATTTTCTATTTGTAGAAACATTAATATAGATTTATTACTCTTCTTAAGTAGCTTATTATCTATCCATCCTTCGTCGAAATCGTTCCCTATTTTGAAACCATATATGCATTGAAATCATTTGCAGACTTATTTTTGTATAATATTGTATAGTGTATAACACCGTAATACTGTTTTGCAATATGATCCCCCACCTGTAAAGCAACACCAGTGATATCTTATTGACTGATGCGGGATGAGCATGTGTACTCTCTATGTGTGGCGTTGACGCGTATAAATGTAGCGTGTTTTGTTACAGGTGCAACTGTTTGTATATTTATTTCAATGCTCCAATTAAATACTTTTGAACTTAGTCGTATATCTGTTTATTTAGAAATCCATATTGATAAAGAAAAATATGTTTTATTTATGTTAAAAGTAGAATGGAATGAAAGATGGAGAGTAGTATATCTTCATTCGTATCAGGATTCGAACTCGAGCCAACAAGCACCAGTAGCGCGCGCCTTAGTCGTGACGCTATTGAAGCCCCTTGGTGTTCCTTTACTTTTTCCGGTTTTTTTTTCCTGTGAATTTACAGTTTGTATCGCAAAGGCTTCCGATCCCACGTTCACACACGTTTTCAAACATTGCGTACAAAGTGTTCAATATAAAACATGTCTGTCCTAAGGGAAATATGTATTTATCACATTGCGTATAATGTGAAAATTATATTTCTTTTAGATAGATTTTATTATATCGAAAATGACGGATCCACACGAGAAGGGTGTCATTAAAAAATGCTTAACAATACTCTAGTGATATTTTGAGGAAACTGCCGAAATTTTGGGAAGCACCAAATGCTATTTTCCACCAAAAGTTGCTCCCCAAATTTTGCAAGTTAATTTTCAAAAGCACGAAAGATATTTAGGTTATTTAGTATTTTCCACTTCGAAATACGGAATTTCAAATTTACAAATCTCCGTATATAAAAAAGAAGTTTGTTTTAGCAATTAAGATATTAATAATTATAATAAAGGAGAAAGATTCTAAAATTGTATTTTCTAAGCGAAAATATTTCTCATAGTAATAATATACCAATGATTTCAATAAAAGAAAAGATCTAAAATTTTATTATTTTCATTCTGATTTCAGAATGTGGACCATAAGATGAAGTTCCGCTCTAAGAAGGGCGCATTGCCGTTCGTCGAGTTGAACGGCGAGGAGATCGCGGATAGCACCATCATCCTTCGCGACTTAAGCGCGAAATTCGACAAGGATTTGGACGCCGTCCTTACGTCTGAGCAACGAAGCGTTTCTCATGCAATGATATCGATGATCGAAAACCATCTGGTATGGGTTGTCATGTGCTGGCGTATCAAGAATCTTGATCAGGTTTTGAAGGGTTACAAGGTGAACCTTCAGCACGCGCTCGGTACTCGCATCCCTAATGGTATCCTCAACTTTTTCTTCAAGCTCACATTCGGGCGTAAGGTAATTTCCTATTCTAAATTCCGTTGTTATATCTAAAAAATTTCTCATATTTTGAATAGTCAATCTTTGGGATAGATTATAGCTAGATGTGTCACTAAATTAAGAAAAATTTTCTAAACATTAATTATCTATTGCAATAATTAACTCAGATATACCCAATATCCTTGGAAGGGAATGATTAAAAAATAATTTTATTATGTTCCACTTAAACTTTATGGTGCTATTTATCGCAATCAATATTTTTTTTTTTTTTTTTTTTTGGCAAAGATGACCCTCTTTAAGAAAATTTCATTTAATAGTATGAAAATTTTTTAATTAATATACAAGGGAGGGAACAATATTTCAAAATGTTTTATGAGATGGATTGGGCATATTTGAGTTAGTAAATATGATTATGTTTATATGAAATGTAATATTTTAAATATTTGAATCAGTACAATGAGTACTTGTTCCAGGGTGCGAAAAAAGCGAAGGCGCAGGGTATGGGTGTGCATACTCCAGAAGAGGTATTCCAATTCGGTTGCGCCGATCTTAAAGTTCTCTCCGACATGCTTGCCGACAAGCCCTTCTTCTTTGGAGATGAGCCGACTACGGTAAATTTTTATTCACTTTCTTGGCAAATCTATTTGAAGACTACTGCGGAAAAGCACGATAAGTCACATTTTCTGTTTGTTATAGGACAACAATTTCCAAATTCAGTGTATTTTCAAGTAATAATGTATTATTGAAATTCCTCCTTTGGGCCAAACATACATTACTACCTTAATTTAAAAGATATAAGATATTAAAAGCGATGAAAGCTTGTTATGACATTAAAATAAAATATTTTAATTTCTCCCAATACGTTAATATTATAACAAACTTTCAAGCTTCTGATATTTTACATTTTTTGCTTTTTAATTATGGAGAAGGTAAATTAAATAACAATTTTGGATTAATTGAGAAACAATATTTTAACATCTTTCAATATTTTATTAAAATATGTCAAAATATTCCATTTTAGCCATACAGTGACACTGAAATTATAAATTCAACAAAAATGTACTTATCATGTTTTCTCACGTAATCTTCATTCATATTTAATCTCTGCTAAAATACTTTTATATTTGAAACAGTTGGATGTGGTGGCATTCGCCCATCTTGCCCAAGTCCTCTATATCGACAAAGACACGCCGTACAGTCTCCGAGATTACATGCAGGAGAATTGTCCAAACTTGGTTGGTCACTGTTCGCGAATGAAGGAGCGATGCTTCCCGGATTGGGATGAGATCTGCTCCACCCTTGACATGAACACTCACCTACCGAAGCCAGAAAAGCAAGAGGAGAAGGAAGGCAAGGAGGACGCGAAGGAGTCGAAGGAATCAAAGGAGGAGAAGGAAGGCGACAAAGAAAAGGCGGATAAGGAAGAAAAAGAGCTGGAGAAGGACAAGGAAGTTGACGAGAACAAAGAAAAGGAAAAGGAAGGGAAATAAGCTGTTTCGAGTGGACGTGCGATCAAGTAAATCGTTCAAAAAAAAAAAAAAAAAAAAAAAAAAAAGGGGGAGGAAAGGAAAAAGAAGATTTGAAATTGAAGAAAATCGAGGGTGTGATCTGGAGAGATATAGAGAAGGGGGGAGGGGGTTGAAAAAGAAAGGAGTGTGGAAGAAAGAATGAGCGTGTGTATGTGTGTGTGTGTGTGTGTGTGTGTGTGTGTGTGTGTATGAATGAGCGCGAGCATGCAAGTGTGAATATGTTTCGTATGGAATGTTCGACAGAAAAGAATAGAAAGAGAGAGAGAGAGAGAGAGAGAGCGAGAGAACGTGTGCGTGAGAAAGAGAAAGAATGGGTATATAGAGAGCATGATGATAAGGAGAAGAGGTAAGAATGTGCGTGAAAGATAGAGCGACAGAAATTCGATGAGTGCAAGAAAAAAGAGGGTAGTAGGGGGGTTTCAGGTTTAGAGCTCTCTACTTATACGTATAGATATTAAAATAGACTCATAATGTTAAATACTTCGTTTATACGTTCGTAACACGTTACGCCATTTCTCATCGACACCCCAGCACACCCAGTATCGAACAACAAACTTTATTATTATATTCGACCCAGGGCCCTTTTTCCCCCCGCGAAAGATAATACATACAATGAAAGGTGGATTAAAAAAGAAGAGTGGAAGGAGAGATATAAGAGAAACGGGGCTATCTTATAAGTCATTAGAATATCGTAGGTTTGCAATATATCAAATGCAATAGCCTGATACATTCAGGTGTGTGAGAGATCTTCTTCGCTGGACAGTGGCCAAAATGAAATGCATCGTACTCGTCGTGCGGATAGTCACGATGTGTATTGTATACAATGCAGTTTAATGCGAAGGAGCAAGATCGTTTATGGTTGCGATACAGGACGATAGATAGCGCCCCTGACACTGATTCAGGGAGAAGGCGTCTTGTGGTCGCTTCTTATACCATTGGCTCTTACTGTGCAAAATGAGTTACGTACCTAGCGTTCCAGCAACGTACCGTATATCACATTATGATCTTCGTTTGATCGTGTTCTTTAGCCACATATGTACATGTCCGTATTTTTAGAATTTCTATTTAATATGTGATGATTTTAATATTTTGCATTTCTTTTTTACCCGCTCTTTCGACACAATCGGACTCCATTCGAATGATCATCATTCAAAACGTAATATATCATAAATTCCTTTTTGATACATTTGAATACTCGAATGATCTCTCAGAAATCGTTTTTCATGCAACGATAATCAGAGATCGAATTGTCAGGTGCATCAGAAAAAGAATAACGATTGTTTTTCATATTGTCTTGAATTTGCATCATAATCTTTATTTTTTTATACGACTCTCACCTCGAGTAAACTCATTTACGTATGCGCGTGCGTCGAGTTGTGACATTTTTTACAATCTATTAACGTCTCTTCGACGAACGAAGGATCATTTGCGATTGCGGATCGACGGTAAATGATAATGTTTACGATGATTTGTATATTATTAGAGATATTTATATTGCGTGCACGCGGATGCAATCCGATTGATGGCGCCGCTGGAAGCGGAAACGGCGCCGTCGCCGCGCTCTGAAATCGTTTCAGGCGCTTTGTTTCTTCTTTTTCTATCATCGAGACAAGAAGAAAAAATATAAATGAAACAAAAGAGGCGAAAGGAAACTATGAAAGACGCATCAGACAAATATCGATTCCCTCTATCTGTGTTTCCTTTTGATATTCGAAAACGAAATAAAAATTTTTTAAAATAAAAGAAAAAGAAAAACGAATGAAACGCTGTGCTGCCCCCGTGTGTTAGTTGAACTTTATTAGATAACTTTTTTCTTCGAATGTGTGAGAAAAATTTTACATAACGAAGTAAAAGAAGAAGAAGAAGAAAAAAAAAAAAGAAAATACAAAAAAGTGTCTTTCACGCATCGAAATGAAGGGAAAAAAAAACAATTTACACACAGAGAATACACCAAACACATACACACTCGCATAAACATACACGTACAGACATTTTGATGTATAATGTTATATCGAACGGGAATTGAATGTTTTTTGTACGAGACCCGCTTTTTAGCAAGCGTTGGTCAGAAAAATAATTCCACGAGGACACGAGTTTAATATAATTAATATTTAAGTAGCTTACTATAATTAAACGACGATTACGATTACATAAAGGACAAAAGGAAAAAAACAAGTAAACAATTAGTGTGTGGAAGCTGTTTATACCTTAGGAACAACGCATACGTTTACACCCGTGGTTACATTATTATTATTATTAATTATTATGGATTATTACGAGTACGAGTAAAATAATAAGATAATGAAAGATTAGACGAAGAGGAAAGAAAAGAAAGAAAAGAAATGGAGACAGCAAGTAATAAGAAAACACTTGGACAAGACCATAAACGTTGTAAGCACAGTAGGTAGGCACACATCCAGTACAGTAAGATTATTATAAGAGGAATAATAATAATAATTATAATATGACTGCTCGTTTTATGCTCGGCGCTATACATTTCATTGTCATTATTATATCACCATTTATTAACGAAATACATACGAACAAATAAAATGTGTTTATAAATATAATGTCATCTTTACGAAATTTTCATCGATCTTTATTAAACCGCCTGATACGATGAACGTTATTTTTTACAAGTAACAGAAAAAAGAAGAATCAATGTTTTATTTTATATTGCTTGTATTTTACGACACATATTTTCTCCTTGTGCATTTTTAAAGGTAGCACGTATACACTGCATGCAAATTTAGGTTAGGCGATATACGTAATTTAGTTTTCGTTTTTAAGAGAAATCTTCATTTTTTAATCCCCCCTTTTTAAGTATGTTATAATTATAACGAATATGTACATACGTCGTGTATAAGCTGTACGATCAATAATTTTTTTCACACAAACCTTGATATAAGTTTTATATTGATATACATATATACATAAATGAAATTAAAGTATAATTAGAAGCAAGTAGAACAATATGTGCATTATATTATAAATAATGGATAAGAACAAAATTGTCGATGTCGAGTTAGAGATTTAATAAAACATAATAAAAAAATATATTCACAATGGTCGATATTAATGTTTATTTTAGTTTATTTTCAAAAGTACCATAAGACGAAGACGATAAAACCGAAGAAGCATTTAAATAGAATAAAAGTATGATCAGACCAATTCCTGTTTATTATCTAAAATCTGAAGATTTACATAACAACGAACGATTGAAACGATTCTGTAAGATAGTTTACAATAGAATACTTTTAATTTGGCGTAATTTTCAACTGTAGCTGTATTCTTTTTAAATTTGTTTGTACCAAATTATTTGAATTAATGAGACATATAACTCGTTCATTTTTATCATACATGTTTGAGAAAATTTTACTGTTGATTGCTTTTAAAAGAATACAGCTTAATAATACTTTTTATTAATTAAAGCTCTATTTTACGATCTTCTACTCGGCACCAAGATATGTATAATATTGCTATAATTTAACGCTACGATTAACGATGTATACAATTATTCAGTGCCACGCAGATAGCTTTTTATTTTCCGAATCTTTTAGATTTGATTATGGTTACACATTAATTTTTATTTTCTGTTTAACTTTTCCTAAAACTTCTTCTTAATCGACTTTTTTTTCAACAATGCTTAGTCTATAAAGATTAATAACAGGTTTGTAAAAGCAATAATCAACTCAGAAATCAACTTTAGAAACTAAAAACACAAACTTTTAGATATTAACTCTCCTTTTATTACATTAAAATATTTTTATCAATCGTGTAACTTGATAGTAAGTTACTTTCTGAAAGTCAGAAAATTCTCTAGATATGTAAAAATAGACGCAAGCAACTAATATTGCTATACATGTGGTCCCTACTGATTCAAAAATATTTTAATCATGTTCTAAAAAATGGTTGTTAGAATATAACCAACGTTTTACTTTCTAAAAAAATAGCTTCTGTCTATATAAGACTAATATTCAAAGAAATTAATATACATATTCGTAATGTTTGAAATAAATTACTGTCAAGTATCTCATAAAACAAAAGGAAGTTCAGCAGAAACTACATAGCTTCAAATCTCTATAGTTTATCGCACATTTATTTTTATATTTTCATAGATATAATTAATTTTCAAGATTATATATATTAATCTAAATATCATTATGGACTCGATCTAGAGTACCATGTTCGAGGTAGTGTAATTAAGATCTTAATATTGGTTTAATATTTTATGTTCTTTAATATCTCTTAATATCATCCTTCCTAGGATTTTTAACTCTCTAAACTTTTGAAGATGTCAAATCAATCGGATTCACAATTAAATTCAGAAAATAATTTTTTTCAATTCATTTAACAGGATATATAGCAAAATATTGTAACACACATTAATTCCATGATCGCATAATTCCATTTTACCCTTATTCTCTTATCTAACAATATTTTCTACGTTTTTTGAACTCATATCACACGAAACATTAATATTTGCAATTCGCATATTCTAAACACTGCCATTGCAACATATTAACATCATAAAAAATATGATAGGTACTTGTCCAGTTCGTCTTGAACTCTACTATTGAAGGTTTCTCATATGTAATATCTTAACCATCACTCTGAAGCGAGTGAAACAATTTGAAAGAACTGTACTAACGGTAAAATGCAAAGAATCATGACAGCCTCCTCAAAAGGCTGTGCTAGCCGTGGACGACTGCACGCCGGACTTTGAATTTGACCGTCCGGCGTGTGACTATAGCTACGTGGACGCAGCTAGACTTATCGATGTCGATTCAGTGACGGCTGATCGTGGTTTCACGTCCAACGAGTCATAAAGAGGAAACTCACAACAGAAGAGGCATTTCAAGAAGTACGGCACCTCGACGTAGAAGGATGGTGGCATTGGAATTAATGGCGATGTGGATTGCTTGTAATAGCGATACTCGGCGTTACTGGAAGATAATAGAATATTTTTCTCGACAAATCTTTCTTATTATTACATACTACATCTTATAAAAGATTTATATAAGACTTAACCCATTGTCAAGATTTTTCCGGTATTTACTTTAACCCTCAAACAGTATTGTTGGGTTAATTATGATAATTGTTACAATAATTATTTAGTTTACGTCTCTTAATCTCACAACCAGATAAAAAATCAGTTTTGGTAACACAGAAGTGATTATTGAATTTGAAAATTGCGTATCATATTCTTTCCCCTGTGATATACAGTTTAAAGAATTGAAGGTAGACATTGAAATACACAATCTACCTTTTGTTGAATCATAACAATAATCTATACGACGATTATGACACGATATTATAAGACAAGGAATTAGTAAAGACTGAAGATTTGGTAAAGTGATATATGGGTTGTAAATCGGGAACTTACTCGCGATACCTCTCATCAGAAGCTCTTTCCAATAGAGGCATACCAGACAAAAATAGGATAATAATTGTAGTGAAGATTGGGGAAGCTATAGCGATCCATTCAAAGCCTTCAATCACGTTTAACGATATCGTGAAAATGCCCCACCATACTACTATCTCCCCGAAATAGTTTGGATGCCTGGAGAGTCGCCATAATCCTGCAATTAAATATAAAGTAAACAGCAGACTTTGAATAATACTTTAAAAAGTTTAGTATAGAAAATATACCATCATTGCACCACTTTCCATTATTTATTGGATCTTGTTTGAAAGAGAATTTCTGTAAATCGGCATATGTTTCGGCTAATAAACCGGTCACAAAGAGCCCTGTACCAGTGCTATCTAATGTTGTCATAGTTTTAGGAGCTGGTGGTATTTTATGCCGCGGTGAATTGATGATAATCACTGGTAAACTTACTACATAAACCCATATAGCCTAAAAATAAATTTTAATTAGTTATATATACATATTTATTGTGTCCTAAACAAATATTTGATTTCGATTAAACTGTACGTAATCTTAAAATTGTTTGTCACCTGAAATGTCCAAAATACAGCGAAGCGAATCACGTTACTGCGGCGATCTTCAAACCTCTTGTCACGACCAATTTTAATAATTCGATACAACAGATATCCAGAAAGACGAATACCCCATAAGCAAACGAATATGGTGACCATAAGCTGCCTGCTGTCATAAGGCTACGACACAATTGTTTATACAAATATAAATTAATAATTTACAAATTATTTATACGATAATAAATCAACAATTTTAGAAGTTTTATCTATCGATATATCTAACATTCATTTCATATGTATGATATGTACTATAGAAAGCAATTTTCTTTTTAATCTCTAATCTCCCTATAGAGAAAGATTAAAATGTTAAATATTATATTTTTTATAATAATCTTAAATTATTTGTGGTTATAATTTAATAATTTACAATTATAGATAATGTAGGTTTTTGGCGAATTTACTGAAGTGAATTATATTAATCTATTACAATATAATATAAAATTACTATAAGACACTAACTCAAAATACCTTATAGTAAATTTCATAAAGATACGTTAATAGTTCCTCGAACCTGAGAGGAAGTGTTCGAATTACCTCTTAATGGCGGCCATAGATCTCTTTCGAAAACAAACGGTCGTGTAAAAATAAACTATGGCGGTTGAATCAAACGTTCAAACATATCTTTCCGCGCATTTTCGATTAAATCATTTCGGTCTGTTGTTCATTTACACGAGCACGAGCATGGAAGCGGTTTTATAATTAGAATACCTTGCCCACTTGGCCGAGAAAAAAAGTGAGAAGGGCGAGGATGATGAAGTTCGTGCCACCGGCAAAATCCGTTAATTTGTCCAGCTGAAAGGTCGCCGCAATCGTGAAGAAGATGATTTGCATGCCAACGGTGACGATCGCGCTCACCGCGAAGTGGTCCTCGTCTAAAATATCGACCGCCATTGATCCTCGTTGACTGCCCACTCCCGCGCTCGATGAACTATTTTCGAATCTGGAATCGTTAATGAAGATATTACATGTGCGTTCATGTATATGCTTTGTTAGATAGAGATAGATTAGATAGAGAATTCTACTGTTTTAATTTCATCACAGAATGAAACTTTTGGTCACCTATTCATAACTTCATGTGTAATTATGTAAATAATTTTTTTATGTAATTTTATTTTATGTAATTAGATATTTTATGATATTTCTTTCAGGGTTATATTTTTTATGTATTTAGATATTTGAACTACTTGTTTATAACTTTATGTAATAATTAAATGTCAAAGTTATTTGTAACTTTTTATTTTTGTACTTCATAATAGTCCTTTAGAGGTTATGTTTCTTTCTTTATATTCCTTTAAATTATCTAGTCAGTCTTTCATAATTCCGTAATTATTAATAATGAATATAATCAAATAAAGTAATTTAATAAAATAATTAGTAATTAATAAATAAAAGAAAATTTATTCTTTGTATTCTTGTAATATCATTTATATATAATATTTTAGCAATCTGTGTTACTGTAATTGCTTATAATACGATTGATGTAGTAGATTACAAGTGTAATAAGTGTAGTTGGAACAGCAGTGTTATAACTGGTAAGTAGTATAAGCAACGGTCTGATCAGACTTAAGAAGATTGTGTGTTGATACATAACTCAAACATCTGACATCTTTATGATTCTATTTTGTTTCTTGTATAAGCAGCCTTGATATCTATAAGCAGGCTCATTTATAAATTATATCGGCTCGTGCGTACTGCAATTGCATTACTCAATAAGGATAGTATGTTTCCAAAAACGTCATATACCTACTTGAAACTGAGGAAAAAACATCAATAATTTTATTTTATAACTTGAATCGTTTAATTTGGAGTCAAATTTCAATAAAATTATTGATAGAAACTTAAAACAATTTACGTGTGTCAACTTGAGATAAAAATGTGAAAGATTAAAATAAAGGTATAATGTCTAAAAATTAAAAATTTTTAATTCAAAGTTAAAAATACAGATGCTATATAATCCCCTGCTAAGCAAACATTAGTTTGGTTAATATATTTCATTGTATGACTTTGATTCCTGCGTTAACATTATGATCATTTTAACTGCCACTGCATCGTAGGGCGTCGCAATGCAGTTCAGTTTGTTCAATATCCTCACAAAAAATGTTCAGAAAGATACCATTCCTTTTACAACATATACTCATAACACTTAAATAATCTCTTTTATCTAATGCAGTAAGATTTCACAAAAGATTTTCAGTCATAGAAAAAGTCAAAAAACAAAAATATCATTATTTGTACTTACCGTCCTTTAATTCGAAACTTTTGCATTGCATACTCTCACAATTCTATCTTTAATTAATCATAAGATAAAACGAATCTTCCTCAAAAAAAAAAAAAAAAAAAAAAAAATCTCTAAAATATCAATTACTTATTCAAAATAGTACGAGTTTCCGGAAGTGCACATTATCATCACTTTCGAGCCAGTATAAAAAATTCCTGCCATTTTTCTACCATGAAGATTGAAGAAGCAACTTGTTCGATATTATCAATGAAAAACAACACGAAGCACCATTCACGAGCTCGAGTATCGCCAAATATCAAAACTGAAATCGTTAATTGTTATTCGATTAACCATTTTTAAGTTACGCATCAACGCTACGTTGGAGATGAATGCGGATCACACGAGCCACTGTCACCTCGAGAATACCACGGAAATTTCAGCGAACTCACAATATCTTAGTAGCGCGAATTTTTAGCTAATAAAGAACGTACAGAGTCTGTGCGATGGTATATATATATCGGTTAAAGGGATACGACAATTACCTCGACAGAGAGGGACATCATCGTAGTAACTGACAGAACGGGTGGACTTACTTCCACCCGCAGCGATAGGCAGCGGCAGGACTACGAGGGGATTCAATGTCGAGTCGAGTCTAAAACGAGAAACCCATGATCACGTGCTATGAAACGACCGCGAGCGCATCGGCGCTTTTCTTCTAGCTCCGTCCTTTTCTCGCTACGATACGCGTCTCTCTTTGTTTATTACTCTATGGTGTCGACCTATTGGATTTCCCGATTCAGATTGACCATCTGGCATTATGGTTTATTATAATTATTTCCATAATTAATACTTTTCCTCATGATTACTTTACCATTAATGGTTTCATTAGAAAAAGTCTATGTTACTTAAAAGTAGGCAGAATTAAAATATCTTACAATAGAAATAATTATTAGAATTTGTTATTTAAAATTGTTTACAAAGGTGTAAAGATATACTATAAGGTTTTTAATTTATTTCATGTTCTTTAAGATACGTGTATATGATGTTTACTTTTGTATGTGTATATACATTTTTTATAGGTATAGGTAACATCTTCATGAAAGATGTCTTTTGCTCTTTTTTCGATAAAATGATACGTGATTGTATTTCTGCTTTCTGTATAGTTATTTTATCACAATTGCTCTTTTCTCTCAGAGCGCTGTGATCTGCGCCCATTCAGCATGGAATCAATACGTACACGCGAGCGCGGGTGAGTTTCCAGTTAAATGGAACATGGCGCATTACGCTTTTTGTTTGTATTGTCATTCATTTGTACTTGCAAAAACAATGGGTATCCTTTAAGAGACATCTTTTTAAATGCTCGAGTTTGGTATTAAACTTAAAAATTTTTTTGTTATTATACAAAGATGGATGAAAATGAAAAGAATTAGTAGATTGCTTCTTCAAATCGAATTAAGAATAATTTATTTTAGTATTGTACATTATATTATTATAATAGTAACTTTACAAACAATAACTATGTCTTAGATAAGATAATGCTTCTCAATACATATCTTCTTATAAATGTTATAAAATCCAGTTTGGTGAAGATAAATGATTATAATAAATGTTTCATGATCTCGCGTTAAATTTTGGTCTTCTTTCGCGATAAAAAAGTATAGAGATCCATTGTGTATGGAAATGTAATAATTTATAACTTGCAGTGCTCTGATTCTCTTAAATGAATTGGAAAATAATATTAAAAATGTAGCATGTTTTGTTGAATCATATTGATCTTCCGTTTTTACAATATTCTCAATTTCTTTTTAATTCACTCCAACAGCTGCACTGCACAACTCGTTCCAATTGCTTCATTTTTTCTTAAGCTAATACCTATTTTAGATCTTAAGATCTAGTATATTTGCCCCAGATGTGAAGCATGAAGACAGATGCAATGAAGAGAAGAGACATAACAAGCACAGGCACTGGTCCTCTGTAAATAGATATTTAGATTATTAGCATTTGATTCAAATATATTAGCTCATGAAACTATTTCAACACATCTAGAAACATTTTATGTATATATTATAAACAATATTTTGAAATTTCATTAGCACTAGAGTAAAACACGACTATTGTGATTATACTGACAAAATTTGAAATAGATCTGGACATATATAGTACTTACAAGGTATTTCTTAGAAACATATACTTTGCAAAGATTATTACAGTATTTCAACAGTCAATAATTTCCTATATTAATAAACTCAAATATTTAGCGAGACCATTTTTAATACTAATTGTGCGTTCAAGGCTACTATTCATGTTTTATATTAATTTTTCACTAACCATATGTTTGCAATAAATATCTTGTATATTATATATATTATAATAAATGTCTTGATTATATTTATAAAAAAATTCTGCAGTTGGTACCCAAATATTTTCATGGGCAACTATACATATTTGAATTCTATATCTCTATATTTTCTCTCAAGACCACGTTTACTTACACTTTGATGCCAGGAGAGTCATCGGTATAAAACCTCCACATGCCATCAGAACCAGCTCCTGTGTTTCTACTCCTGGTTGAAGTAGTTGTCGCAGTTTTCCTTTGTCTAACTGTACCACCACCACCTGTTCTAGGTACTATAGCTTTGCTTGGCGATCGGCCCGCGGCTCCAACTGAAGTAGCACTAGCTGCAGCAGGCTTAAAAAGATAAACAAAATATAACCATAAATTTCTACACAAAAAACTGTCCTCGTTTCCTATTTAAAATTTTTACGAAAATACTTACCATTGTTTGTTATGTTTTCTTGATGCTAGTTCGTCAGTGAGTGCCAAATCAGGGAAAGTTTGTTTTATAATTTAAAATTTTGTTTAAACTCACAATGAATTAATATGTGGATTCGCTTTACTTTTTTAAGATACGTTTCGTTCTCTTATTGCGAACAACATTAAGAGAATATTGGAATAAAGTCACTTGGTAATATTGTATCGTGCAAAGTCAACCTTCTACCAATTAGTTTTAAACGTTTACTGCTAGCATAAAGCACAGTATAAAACAACGTGTCACATGCATACCATCCACGTAGTGAGCTCCAGACACGTCATCATATGCCGTTAAATTCATAGTGATGCGTGAGCGTTGATCTTTATGCCGCGTTTTCATGTGAAGAATCGCGATCAAACATTTTATCAAACTATATATAATTACAGTTTGTTAATAATATCCAATTATCTTTAAAAGAATGAGCAGTTGCATAAATAATTATTTTCAAATTAAATTAGCAAGTTTTGTAGAACTTATTACATCATAAAATAAATAGAACACAGTACGGCAAATTTAATTGTAAAATATAGCTTGATATTAAAAATTATCTACCTTATCAAATTTAAAATAAGATTAAAATAAAGCAAAGATATAAATAACATATTTTGATATATAACATAATAAAAATAAAAAGTTTTGAAATATCACGAAGCGCTAATGATTTAAGTATTTGTAATTTTATAAAATTTCAAATTTCATCGATTTTGTTAAATAAAAAAGAACTATAATGTTATATACTTATGATAGCATAGGGCATTTATTTGTTATTTACAGAATATACGATCATTAGTTTGTGTTTCACAGTTTTCTATATTAATTATATTTTTGATAATAAATAACATATAACTTTTATATAAGTATAGATCGCGCGAACTAATGCATGTAATTTGTCATACTGTGATTCTATACAAAAGATCTTAAGTATTACGTGCATGCATAATGGTCGCACGCATAATAATTTATATTCGACAATTTTATCCTTTAATCTTTCCCGTGTTTTAGCAGACTAGTTATAAAATTATGACAACATATTACATTATCTCGTACAAAATTGTTCACACCATGATTGTGTGATAGAATCTTGGGATATAAAAGAAAATCGTACATATCGTTACAGGAACTTTCCCTTTTTGTTTCACTTATTGTACATTTTTAGCCAATGTAAGGTAAAAAATACGAAACTGTGTTGGCGTTGTTTACATGTAAATCTTTACACAAATGCATTCATTATTGATTAAAGTAAAAAGTTTATAAAATACAAAGTTTAATACTTCTATTGGTCTCAAGGTGTACAGTCTCAATGATTCTTCTCTTTGCGCCAATAACAGAAAATATTCTGTAAATGCTTATAAATGCAGTATTTGCATATAATATACAATACTTATTTGTGTAAATTAGATATACCTTTTCAACAGTATCAAAACAATGATTATTGTATGATTGTTCAGTCACTGTAGAGTATTTTAAATGCATAAATTCGAAATATTTCATACGAATCTTACAGTAATATATTGATATACTAGCAATACAAAATTTTGTAAAGGTATGTTGCATATCTAAGCTACTGTAACTTCATTATGCTTTGGCATTCTGTTATATATTTTACAATATAGAAATACTTAAAAAATTAAAATGACTTTCTCATCCATATAATTATTTCTTTTGTTAAAAAGCCAATCAGGAAATACGCTTCACTTTCTTGTCATTCAAATAAAACTTCTTTTTGTATGTAAATATATACATAGTGTTAAGAAATATTCATATGGACCCAGCGCAGCAGTTACTGTTTGGCACAAGGAATATTGTTGCAAATTTTGATATACAATAAACATTATATAGTGCGATTTTTACGCAGGCGCATCTAAATCACGTTTTTTAAGCATAATTTTACGCGAATGATAGCATCATTAGCCATTATCAGAAAAACATTCCCATACAATCACATTTTTTTCAACAACAATAATGAACCATAACAGGGCCTTTATACATATATATCTATTGTTCTAATGCTCTATTTCTATTGCAATTAGAAACGGATATTATGCCTGCAATGTAACCATAACAATCAGTAAGTGTGCATCAATTAACATTATGCCACTATTATAATTGGAATCCTAAATAATTGTTACAAATATGTTTTAAAAATAGAAATTAAAACACAAAGTATTTAATCATTTTGTGAAAACTAACTCAAAGATATCTTACTACTGGTCATAATCTAATACAATATTTGGCAGACATATAGCTCCGATAAATTGACTTTGTTACTGTATAGAGCGAAATAAATATTCTTCTTAGACCAAATAGATCTCTTATTTGGTATTTAAGTACTTGTCACTCCCTTGCGGGCTACTAATAGATTTAATACTGGATGCTTTCTGATATATGATACCGCTTTTTTATGAGTTACCATTGTAAAATCATATCCATTGCACTGTAAAATTTTATCATGCATACGAAGACCGCTCTTTGCTGCTGGTGATCCTTCGTGTACTTCAGTTACATATATACCCTAAAATATTATAAAATATCAGTTAATAACATCTGATAATATGGGATGCATTTACAATATCCTATATCATATTAATCTTCATTACATTATCCGTATAACCCTGAGGACTTTTTCTGAAATCCTGATCAATTCCACCTCCAATTTTAAAGCCACACTTCATCACTTCTTCCCCATTTTCATTAACATCGGTTTCTTTTACCAATATAATTGGTATCTAAAAATAAAGTACATAGTAAAATTTGTTCATAATATAATATTTTGTTTAATATTACTGCATTAATATCTTTTATTATTATTATTGCATCGTATCAATTTATATTGTATGAAAACAATAAAGATCAGAAAGAATTTAAAAATAAAATTATATATTGTCAAAAATAAAAAAAAATTAATCATGAAGTTCAATGCCTAAAAAATACTTGACAATAATCGAACGAGTATCACTTGTATACTTACGCTTAAACATTCCATAGCAGTGCCAGCCTGATGCTGAAAAGCCATTTTCGCGCACATAATGATAAATCTTGTGTCTGATGAGATCAGATTGACAATTACTTCTGATGATTCAACGTTACCACCAATTGCTCACGCACTATACACACCAATGTACCGATCACACAACTATTCAAAGATGTGTATATGAAAATGTATTTAGACAAACGTGTTATTGAGTAGCAGAAAAATTTTGGTTCACTCTGAACGTGAAATCAATCGGACAATGTCGTTAAGCTTGGTACACTTCAGCGTTGTTAAGATCAGTTAAGTTAAGACAATTTCGTTCTCACGTTGACAGCCATGCGTACTGTTCAATATAGATACGAAAATATCGTTTCAATAGAGTGTATCGTAGAAAATATCATTGACTAAGTATAGGATAGACTTGACATTCAATGCTTTTTCGTGTTCCATGTTTTAGGAGTCACCTGACTCGCTTATCATTTATGTGTCACATGCGATATTATCGATATATCATGTATCCCACCAGCGATGAGGTACAGACTAGATCTGACATTCAATGTTTTTTCGTGCCTCAAGTTTTGGGGATTATCGACACCTCATGCCATTTTCATATTGCTTGCAACGTTATCAATTCAGCATAGTAGAGGTTTGAATTGAAACTAAATTTTCCTATGAAATTACAAATAATGTATAGAATAAGATACTTTGCCTATGAAGAATTTTTACGATTTAGAATTCTACACTTCTGCAAATATGATGTATTTAATTATTTCTGCGGGTATTTTCTTAATTTTCTCGGATGTGGTAAACAAGGCGTGGGATACAGGATAAAGGTTGCCGAATGCAAAAAAGTAGTGACATGGAGTAGGAAATACTGAATGTAGGGTGTTAGTATTGGATTGTATATATTAGATATGGGGTAGAGAAGACTTGAAATTGGGAAGTGAGATAAGGAATACGAAAGAAATGACAATGAAACTTGACACGATAAATGTCTGTTCCTCTTTATTAACAAGCTGAGTTAGCATACCTTGTGAAAGTTTGACACTTCGATAAGACATTCGATTGTTTTATTCTTTTTTTTTATATTCTTTATTTTATTTTCGCGTTAACCATAACGGACGACGATTAATTTTATCGAATTCGTCCACGGATAGTTATACGAGGATATGATACATAAGTTCTAAGGTTCACGGATCTCATGTATTATACAAATAATTCGCTGGTTCGCAGTAGCTGCGACGAGTTTCTATATCACACGCATCTCACCTATGCACGCGTTCATCGGACGCACACTCGAAAAACCAATTGCGCTATTTTTTGTTTTCGCCCAAATTTTTTTTTCTAACTACGATCACGCATTTTTTTGACTTTGAAAAAAATTTACTAGAAACCATACGGTCGCTGCTATCGTACGTTTTGCGCACGATTTGATCTTCATAAAATTCGCCATGTCCGCTACGTTTGTACAGACGAAATATGCATTTATGCACGTATAATAAATTACGTCGTTATCTCGTAAGAGGGCACACTCTGTATATTTGATGTCTAAATTATGAATTTTTCTCTAGGGGTTTTGTAATTTAATTAGTTAAGCATATGTTGCACGTCAATAGTAAGGCGCGTCATTAAAAAATGTAAAAAATTTAGAAAACATTGGGATAGCCCTTAATAAATACACACAGTAACTCACAGAAGTATTTGAACACTTATCATAGAAAACTTTTATGTATATACTGTATATTTTATTTATCTCAAATTTTACCAATATAATCATGATAGTCGAGTCTTATTAGAAATGCTAATGAAATTTCAAAATGTTTCGTAGAACAGAAAAGTTTATAAAAGATTTCTACAAATGTTCGAATTGTTGTTCACTTTTCTGAGCTACTGTACATGATAAATATGCGACATATTATTGAGTGTGTCGTTAGTGAAAGAGGAACTTCGGAAGTTGAAGCTGTAGTCTAGTAAATCCCTGTAAAAAATTTGAAATGGGAAATTGTTACATTTAAAAGTTGATATGGCAGTTTATTGATTAATTTTCAACTAAAGTATAGATATAAATATATTAGTACCATCGAATTCGATAGTTTCAATAGTACTTTTATACTGTTACTTATTAAAAACGTTTGTGTATTAACATTATTACGAACAACCTAGTCTGTTAAAAGTTTTCGTAGAAATATATTATTCATATAGAAAATGAACGTCTTTCCCTCTCTTCTCTTTGGGATAAAATGCACGGAGTATGCCCTCACTTGTGAAAGTACTGAAGTTATGAGCAGTCGAAAAACGTACGGTCTTAGACGTCATGATAACGATATCTTCTTTAATTATTACGATTAAGGCAATAGCCTTATAAATTAATAGTCTTTGGGAACCGTAAACTTTGTTTGGCAGAAATCAACTTAAGCGTAGTTAATTAGCCTCAGTCGCATCATTTTGAGAATACGATGCGTGAGACTTTCATTGCTTATCGACATTTGAAAATGCCTTATCAGTCCGCGTAATGGGTAACTTATCGATCATCGTGAAAGTCGTCCGATTCGATAAGTTTTGCTTCGAACAAAATGTTTCACCTTTTGTTTCACTATGCATTTCAAGAACAAGCAATTTAGAATTTTTTACTCGTGCTTTAATAAAATTTATATTAGCTTTCATGGAAGCTAACCTTTATTCTCAGAAACCAACTATCGATAAAAAAATTTCCTGTTTGCTGCTCTTCCTTTGTTTCCTTTCCCTCGTTTCGAAACGCATGGTTACGAAAGGTTAAACATTAAAATATCTATATAGAATATTTCGCGAATTAAAACAACGTAATACTTAAAGCTATCTTTTGTCGTTAATTAATAATCGAGCTCATTGTATGTCGATAAATTGTTCACCCTCTAAATATGATGCATACATGTATGTACATTTTTAAAACATACCGTTAATTACTCTTTCTCACTCACACTCCTCGATCTTTGATCGAAAATGCGCGTTCTGACGCAAATATAATCCTCGAATTATTTTATCAACATAATTAATCAAAACGAAATGTTGAAACGCACAGTCGTGCTTTCTTAATGCCGATATTTAGGAATGTTGTTGCAATTAGCACTCTGCGTAAAGCGGAAGTTGCCATGATGTATTTGGAGATTCGTTTCTTTCTTGAAACATCGTTATATTATACTTTCTTATTCTTATTAATTTATGTAGCGATAATTTTACAAATGATATTTGTATGAAACGAAGGGAATATATAGATTTTTTAATGCTAAAATGTAAACAGCGTCGATTTAATATAGTTGCCCTGAATACACCGAAATAAAGTTGCATTCATTCTTCTTAATTCTTTGTCAGTATAATAGAATTACAATTGTACTTAGTTATCATATCATTAGATTTTCAATAAACGCTTCATGTCAGCTCTTTTGTTTTATGATATAAAGCGAAGACCACAGGTAAAAGACACGATAAGCAATTTTAAAATTCAATAATCAATTCCATGTTACTAAAACTATTCTTTTGAGTAATTGTGGAATCACATATTTCTTGCACTCTACTGGACATTCCAAAAATAATTCATCAATTGCTTTTTTATATAATTTTAAAGATATATTGCCTGTTTTTTTTTTTTAGACATACCTGTGCACCTAATAAGTTGTTAAAAATCAAGAAATTAACAAAGATGTCACGACAAGATGAATTGTCACGTTCTTTTCGTGTGCTGTTCAAGTATAATAGAAGCGACTATACAATAGATATTTAAACGATGTTTCTCGAGGATAGCAGCAAACGATTCTCGATACCTCACTCTCATCGTGCCTCTTCAACTATACAATCCATGGTAACAGTGTGACTAATGATACGTACAATCTATACTATACAGTAAGACGATTATACACGTGTGTAATCCATCATTCCATCTTTAAATTGACTTGTAACACTCTGTTGATGTTCTTGTTTCTTCTTGTTAATCGCTGTTGCAGAATCTTTCCAGGAATGATTTCGTTTGTTGCTCTCACGTAATGTATGTGGTTGGGTTTTAAAAGATGAAACTCTTATATAGGGCTAAGGACTTTTGTCGATACTTTCACATGTAACCGGTTCCTGTCGTTTCGCGATTGGTCGATCGGAAAGAACTGCGAATAACGCAACGGCAGTATTCGATGCAACGATGAAGCGATCGTTCAGGCGATTTGTCTATAACTTTTAACAGGAGAATGCACTGAGAAAAATGTTTAAATATAGAGAAACTATCGTTTTAACCTATAGGAACATTTTGTATATATACATATACAGTATTATGCGTATATATACAAAATGTTGTATATGTATTGTATATATACATATACATTACATATTATATTAGATGTTATGCTAACATTAATTTCTCTTAAGTAAAATGGACATTATCTTCGAAATGTTAAACGCTCTTCTCAGTGTTCCAACGTGAGCAAAGATTTTTATTTTTACGACGAAAATCCCTAGTTAATTCCGATATCGACAAGAGTTATAACCAAACTCTGTCAATTGTTGAAAATTACAATTTTTCACTGTACGTTGACGTTTCTGTAAGACTCTTAGATAGTCAGAGTATTTTTTAAACCTCTGTTTATACCTTCTCATGAAGAGTTCCGCTAGAATTGCTAAATCTTGATCATACATGTATAGTGAATTCTTGCCTTTCTTGTTCCTTTCTTTGTTGGTACCTGAAACGAGATTGAGTAATAATGTTTTTAGTCGTACTTCAAGTTGCAGGAGGTATGCTATTTTTCTTTAAATACTAATCTGTCTTTTAACGCTAAACAAGCTTTGTGTCATTGAAGTTTTTGCTAAATTAATATGTGGCGTGAATTTTTATTTGAGTACGACTGATGATGCTTTTCGGTATAGCTTCTTTAATCCTTAGAAGACATCTGTTTATTTATAACTCAATAAAATTTTACTACATTTATTCTGAGAATCCAATGAAATAGTAATTTTGGTCTGAATATCATGATTCGATCGTTACTTGCAAAGGGTTCGATCAGGATACGTATAAAATACATTGAATTAACTATAACATCTATTGACCATAATAAGCAGTATTCGAAGTCCACGAAGCAAACCTTCGATATTAAATTTGGTTTGCATTCATAAGTACATATTGAACTTAATCTCATCATTAATAAATATAGTGGTGTGTAAATACTTTTGGTAACTATCGTATATCTCCTGACGAAATTCATTGGACAGGATATAGTCAATCAAAATTTCAGAGGTCTTCCCAGGATTAACATGAGTAGAGAAGGGAATCTCAACGTGTCAGCTTACTACGGTCTACGGAGGTTCGTGTCGATACCTAGCGAGCATAGATTCGACGGCCTCGATCGGCAGTCTACCTAAACTGCCGCCGTGGCGGGTCCCGGTCGACAGATCTTGCCAGTCCCGTTCACGATCACGATCACGATCACGGTCACACTCTACGTCGCTCAATTCGCGGCTGTCGCTAAACCCGCTTGGCGGCAATAACGTCATGTCCTCCACCGAACTGCACAATGTATCAAAAACACAACTCTTAGGAAAATAAGAAATTATTCATAATATTATATTGAAAAATATTCTTATCGCCATTCATTAAGAAATTGATCTTTGATTCAAGTTCGACTAATTATTCTGGATCTGGTATTTAATGGTTAAATAACGTTTAAATTAAATATTTGTATAATCTCAGTAGATCCAGATTAATTTAGAGAAGTTTGAAAAAATGTTATTATTCAATATTTTATATGGATATAATTACTTCATGATGATGAGAGATTATGATGATATATATGAATTTAATCGTTAAGGAATTTGATGAAATTTATGAAGATATACGATACGATATCTTCAAGTAATAGAAAAATGTAATCCATGTAGTAGTAAGAATGAATTTTTATGAAATGTATTGCATATGAAAGATTTTAATTCTTTTATTATCATCGTGATTGTCCTTATAGACTTTACACTTTTCTATTATTTATCAGACATGAGATTGATAAAATCGTGATACGAATATTGAACATAATCAGGACTGAGTGCTATGTGGAAACAAACAAACCTTGGCTACCTGCGAGTAGACCGGCTCGGCTGTCGGCTTCGTCGTCTCGCAAGTGAAGGTGAGCCTTCGTTGTTGGATTCTGTACTCGATTCCACCCCTCGTGAAAATACATCTACAGAATGATTTTATGCACATAAGTATATAATTGTAAATTTATCAAACTATAGACTTATTCTATAAAAAAAAGCAATAAATTAAATCAAAAACTGTTTTTACAAAATTACTGCTTTAATTGCTAATCTTTCTAGAAATTTAGAAAATAACAAAATTATGTAGAAAATCTGCGTCATTCAGGGGGCAAAGTAGAAATATAAAAATTGGAACGAAACAGCAGGGTTATGTATTAATAAATCAAAGAAAAACAGTGAATTTCCAACAGGAACTAGAAATAATATTACAAAATTTACCTCTGCAAGGCTTCACTGGCACCCTGTAACTAGGTCCAGCGCACTCTCCACAAGGGCTTCCGGACGTGTCGCTTCCGGAACCTTGACGACTCGAGCGCAACTTGCTTTCCGCTTCTGCGATGCTTGGGAAGTATCGTTGCTTGTGCCACCTTGGAGTTTTAGACCTGAACGTGAAAGAACACCAGAAAGAGGAAGAGAAAAGGGTTTGGGAGCAGGATATCAAGCTTTCTTTAGCAAGGAAATCGAGCAAGGAACGTTTACTCCCTCTAGCATGCGTTTTAAATAATGGAAAAGGGTTGAAAGAAAACAGTTACCTCTCGAAGTCCACGCTGGACCTCTCGTAATCGATCGTGTTGATGTCCTCGTTCTCCAAATGTCCAAACGTTTTGAATTGCATCGTATAATCGAGCGTGGCTGTTGTTACTGAACGATTTTCTCTTCCTGGTACGCTGAACGTGGCGTATGGACTTATTTCGTACATTTCTACAAGAGAGAGAATGATTGTTAGTTAATATGTGTAATAAAAATGCAAGAATATTATCTAAAGATCCCTTTAGAAAATTATATTTTTAATATAAGTCTCTCATTTCTTTCTATTGAATCTAATTCTCCAATTTGACAAGTGATAAAAACAAACCTGATCCATGGTCGTTAGACTTATGATTATCCTGTTTCACCGGCGAACTGGTATAAACCTGATGATTTCTTCTATTATCACGTTCAGCAGTGGACTTCAATTGCATGGTCGACATACAGCTTGAAAGATGATGATGTTGCTGATGCTGTTGCTGTTGCTGAACCAAACCCAATCCTGACTGTTGATTCTGTTGTTGTCCAGGAAGAATTTCTCCTAAGTAATTAGCTCTGAAAGGCACAAATAATATCATCCTTAATCATAAAAAATATTTATCAAATAAATGACAATTTTTAAAATTTATACATATTAATGATAATGTACATAAACGGTAGTTTTTGAAACTTATACAATTCAAATTTTATATATAACTAAAATTATAATTTTGAAAATAATATACCTTCCATTGCGTTTCAGCATTACGTATCCCAGAATGGCAGCGGAAATAATTAGCACGATTGCACAGACGAGAGGTACAACCACGTAAAGTACTTTATGATTAGGTATAGCTTTTTTAACATCGTTTTCCATAATCAGGTCATTCGGAGGACCAATACTAACGCCACTGAGAGTGGTCGTCGCGAATTCCATTTGCGTTTGCGTGGATCCAGCGTCATTATGAGCTGTCAGACGTAAACTATACCACGAGGCAGTTTTTAACTCTCTTATGACTAGATCTTCTGTAGCACGACTTGCCACTAAATTCCATGGTTCAGTGCTGACACGTCTACGGTACTCTACGGTGTAATATTGAATCGGGCAACCACCATTTGGCCAAGATATAAGATTTAATTTGACAGAGGTGCCATTGGCAGAGATGATGTCTCGTTCTTTTGGTAATAAAGGAGCTATGAGAAAAATTTGGGAAAGTTATATCTTATTTTAATAGGAGATTATACAAGAAGTTAAACTTGTATTAAGAAGTTACCAGTTCCTTTGGTCGTGGCACTAATTAAAGGACTTGGATCTCCAGTGCCCACACGATTATGAGCTGTTAAATGTGCCAGGTAGGAAGAACCGCATTTTAAACCTGATAAAATGAACTCAGTTTGTTCGGGTGATAATGCGATTTCTTCCCAGCCACCCTGGTCCCTTTTGTAGCTTAACACGTAGCCTGATATCAGTTTTATTAATTATCATTAATATTAGAAATAATATCATTCTATCGTTTGGTTATTCTATTACGACTTTTGATATTCTATATTTCTAATATACCTTGAATAGTAGCACCACCGTTATTAGGATGATTCCACCTAAGTCTTATGCTATTCGTTGTTGTATACTGTAGTTCTAACATTGGTGCTCTGGGAGGCATCACCACGACCAATGTGTAAGTGATGGAATCGTCACCGAATAAATTGCTAGCTGAACACGTGTAATTCCCAGCGACTGATTGTTCTAATCCTAAAATTTTTACTTTCTTTAATTTCTTCGTTTTTACATTTTTTTAACTTATTCAAAGTTGTCTGAATCTTACATAATATTTTAAAGTTGCAACGATTCTTTAAGATTATTGATTGAATGAACAAAGTATGTACATATAATTGATTAAAGTACACATATGTAGGTATATTAATTGAGGAACTTCCTGAGAGGGCACGTAGGTTCATATGTATTGTATATTATATATAACTAAGATTATAATTTTGAAAATAACATACCCACGACTAAATACATATATAATTAATCGTTTTACCTTATCGATCCCTTTACCAGAGATCATTTCAATTATTTTTATACCGATATTGTTAAACTAACCACGGATATTGAGATGACCATCAGCAGTTAATTCGTAATGTCTTCCAGTAGAAACTTGACTATTTCGATATGTCCATATTGGACGAGGCGTAGGATTACCCACGACCAAACAAGACAAGGTAATTGATGATTTAATCGCTCTTCTTAATAATTGCGAAAAAGACGCCACTCTAGCTGGAGCTGTAGAAACAATTTTATTAAACCCTATTATGTATATTTAAAATTATCTATAAATTGAACAATTTACAAAGAATATTCTATGAGCAATCAAACCTCTAGTATTTGTAGTTTGAGTTACTATGGTGGTCGGTTCTCCTTCACCCAGACCTGTCGTTGCTGACACCCAGAACTCGTACAATTTACTGATACGTGATTTTATTTTACATCATTATTTGCATTAAAATTTTATTACAGTAATTTTATAACATGGCTATTACCTTTCAACCAAACCTCTTAGTTCCATAGTAAGAGTGTCAGTCGGTGACGATGGTGGTTCATGCATGGTGTGCGTGTTATGGTTACTGGAACCTGCCTCCCTGCTGTAAACCGTGTACTTGGAAACGTTCCCATTTGGTTGTAGGGGTGGTAACCACGAAACTAATATACTCTCCGCGGTTAGTGCTAAAGCTTTGATACCAGCTGGAGGGCCTGGTACTAAAATGAATGATAAACAAGTTACAAGTCATAAATAGTAAATGAATTTATATTAGGCGAAGAAAAAAATAATAAAAATATAATTCTTACCATCTTCTTCTGTTGTACAAAAAATCGGCGGACTTAGAACTCCATCACCAGCACCAGTATAAGCCAATACTCGAATAGAGTAATTCGTATATTTGTACAGAGTGTGTAGATAAGTTTCTACGCTGGATGTCTTCTTTACTTCACCCACTGTTGATATGTCCACTAAAACAAATTTTAATGCGAACAAGTCTTTAATGGAGAAAGAGAATAAGATATCTGTAATATAAAATGCTTAACTTGAGCAGATTGCAATGCTAAAAATTCTATCATAGATCTGTCATAGATATATCTGAGAAGTACTATAATTTTAATCCGTGCTACAGTACCAATTTTTGGATGAAAATTATACAAACACATGAAAAATATTTGTTTTTATTAAAATAGATCTAATTTATAAAACAAGTCACTATTAAACAAAATATAAATATTTTCTTGCGACAGACTGAGATATCCGTTTGTTACAGAAGAAAGGTTGAAAAATATACAATTAAATACACTGTTAAAAATCAGAGAAGAAGAGACAGCTTTATGATACGCTTGAAAATACTTATAGAATGTAATAAATATTGTGTTTAAAAATGTTCATAAGAAGATACAATACACATTATTTTACTTACTGTTGTCAGTGGGTACTGGTCTGTAATATACTTTATAACCCTGAATGATTCCTCCATGTTGATGGGGTGGAGGTGCGCTCCAAGAAACTTTTACACTTTGGGAAGACAGAGGAATACATGATACTTGCGTTGGCGGAGTCTCGGGTACTAAAATAATTACAAGACAATACAATAAATTAGTAAGAGATCACCATCGTTCCATTAAACGGTAAAACAATAATATTCATAAAAAGGAAATGTTCTTGCGGAAAGTTTATGTATATCGCACCTCCTTCCTGAGTTGTTCCAACAATGGGAATGCTCGCTGGGCCGCTGGCTATACTATTGAAAGCTCTGATCGATATATCGTACTTGGTGAACTTTCTCAAGCCTGTAAGCTGCACCTTTGTAGTCGCCCATCCGTTCACGGTTAAACTTTTGCTTTGGTTCACACCTGATGTCGAAGATGAATGCTCCGACCATGTCACTATGTAGCCCAATAGATCTCCGTTGCAGGATTCCTTTGGAGGTGGCTGCAAACGCAATAAACCTTTCAGCGTTTCATTAAAGTTACTTTGAATTAACATCTTCCTACAAAATCAATCAAATTTATCTAACATGTATAATTAATATATTAGATTGCGTAATAGTATGTATTGAGTAATAGTCGAGTATTTATATATTTTATAAAGTATATTTACCTGCCAGCTAACCATGAGTTCTCCAGGTCCTGCTGATTGCACTTTGATATTTTGTGGCGGTTCAGTAGGTGCTGTTAAAAATAAAAAATATGGAAACTATGAGATAACGGTGAATAAAATATTTATAAGTTTATTAAAATTATATTAGGCAGGAGTATATTTCTGTACCTTCTTCTTGAGTTTTGGCGACCACGGGATCAGTAGGCACACTCACATCTATTGAATTTATGGCAAATATACGAAACGTGTAAGTCACTGCTGGATGAAGTCCTCCTACCAAAGCTATTTCCTGATCGTCGCTAGTAGTCTCGAAAGGAGATAAACCTAAAAAATATGAAACTGCAATTATTATATTGAATTATATTGAATCTAATTATTATATTACGTTCTATTGAAATTATTATATTAATTACAATGAATACTATTATACATAAAAGCAAAGATGTTACATTATCTAAAGTCAGAGATTAGTTAAAAATTTTACTTTATGTGAATATGAAGGATATCGATACTGTAAAAAGAAATCAAACTAAACAAGAATTTAATGCTTTCGTAAATTGCATTTTTTTGTAAACGGTATACTCTATACGTATAGGTCGTCTATTAAATATCACAAAATTAAGCTAGAAAGTATTGTCACTTATAAAGATTAAAAAGAAGTAGAATAGAGATAAAAACGAAGACATTTTCAAAAAATAACGACAGCTATAGTTTTACATGATTTAAAATGAAATTACCATTTTGCGTTGGATGTATGTTATTTCCGTTATTGGAACTTCCAGGGGTGTAAGTGACGTTGTGCGTTTTTGCGGGATTCCAATCGTCGGCTAAACCGTGATTCAGAGATCGATATTGAATAACGTAATTTCGTATCGGGCTGTTCCCATCGAAAGCTCTCTTCCACAATAATCGTATCGATCGCGAGCCGATTTCTATGACTTCTAGCGAGGCTGGTGGATCTGGTCTCTCTGTACAGGCGATAGAATTAGCATAATTAAATTATCATCCGTGATCACAGAATAAATTAATTCGTTTGGATACAGAAAATAGAACAATACATTTATTCATGATGATAATATAATGTTTTAGGAGCGTGTAGAATTATATTATAGAGATTAATTAAATATTTTTTAATTAATATAATGAATTGTATTATCAATTATTGAACATACACATATGTTATCGTATTAACAAATATCATCGTTATTAATTATTTACACTTTAAAACCTTTTCACTTGGAGAGTCTTTTGACTTGAAGAATTTTTTATTCCGAGTACTATGAAACATTTTGAGATTTTAAAAATCTCGTACTGGAAGTATTATCAAGGATTTTAATATTCTAAAAACTATGATTAATACCAATACCCAGAGTTATTATAGTATTGTATTAAAAATGTTCTCCCCATTTTTTAATATTTTTTTTTTTTTTGACACATTTCTTCTAGTTGAATATTTCATTTTAAATATCAATATTTATATTTATATTTAATATATCATATCAAACACGAAATTGAAAAAGAAATTACCTAATTAATAATATTAAAAAATTGAAATATGATCCTAAAGGTACAACAATGAAAAATCAAAGGAAGGTAAATCTTATTAGAATACTACCTTGAACAGCAAGATAAATCAGATGTTCGCTTCTCCCATAGGCATTGTCCGCTGTGCACCTGTAAACTCCAGAATCTTGACGATCACTGCTTGCTATAGATAATTGTGACTTGAGGCCGTTGTCTGTTTTTATTTGACTGATGCTTAACCGGTGACTGTTAGTATCTAAACGGTCACTATTGTGCATCCATTGGACTTCTATGGGATTATCCCCGATGACAGTACAATCAAGCGTCACGGATTCGCCACGACGGATCGTCACGTTCTTACTCTGGAACTCGAACCTCGCTGGTTCTATAAAAATACGATAAAATATTCTCGTTTGACAAAACTTACTTTATAAGATTACTGCAACGAAATTCTAATAAATTTGGTAATATTTTATAAATATTTTCACCTTTGTGTATTCTTAAAAAAGAGAAAAGGAAATAAAAGAATGGAATAACTGTGATTATATAAGGATGCCAATTTATTTTCAAATTTTCCAGACACCAAGAATAAATAAGTGACGATTATTCTAAAGTTTGTGATAATTGGGATACATGTCTATAAAAAAATAGTATTTGAAATGCTGTACAAATATTTCATAAACATATTATCAATACTAATATTTTAGTAAATTTATAGATATATGTTTAATATTTTCCTTCTACCCAAAATTGAATATTAGGATTAGAAATTTAATAATACAAAGTAGAATATATTTTCTTAATTGATAATATAATAGAAATTAAATACAAACTTTGTTCTTTAACACTCAAGACATAAATGTAGAATAGATAAGTTCAAATTTTGCTTAACATAAAATATGAATTAAATAAAGACAATGTCCCCGTCAGATAAAATTCAAAAATTCACCTTGTTAAACTTGACTTACCATGAACAGATACATAGATCACTTTACTTAGACCAGATCCAATGCCATTATTTGCTCGACACAGATAATGTCCTTCATCCTGTGGTCCAGCAGATGCTGTCCACAGAGATCCATTCGGTAGAATAGTTAATCTTCCATCAGAACCATCAACAAGAGGTTGATAGTCGTTGGAAGTTCTTTCCCTGGCACGCAACCACGTGACACGTGGCGGAGGAAATCCCTTGGCCTCACAATGGACGTTCAATGGATTTCCCAGGAGGGTGGCCACGTCTTGTGGCTCGAAAATCCATTGTGGAGGTACTTTTACCAAAAGTTCCGCTGTGTGGTTGACTTTGGCCGCACTGTTAGTCGCTACGCAGGTATATTTGCCACTGTGCCGTGAAGAAAGTTCCTTAAAGACGAGTAGACTGAAGAACTCAGCTACTCTCTCCTCGATCTGAAATGCAAATATTTGTGAATGGAGCTTTTTCTCAATTTAACAGTATTTAATAGCTTATTTTCTAATTTTTTGAAGTTGTTATGGGATCATAAATGGTATTAGGTAGATATGTTATATTGGTTGTTTATATCTATTACACTTTATATGTTACAGTATAACTGTACAGACTATGAAACTATAAAAGCCAGTAAGAGATTTCTTTTTAAAAGTCTAGAATTTTAGTTTGTTAATTATTTCTTTCTCAAACAATAGAGTACAGTTTTCAAATTACTTTGAGACTACCAAACGATACAATTTTAATTTATTTGTAAATTGTTACGCTTGGGCAAATAGGAATAGAAAGGAATTTTGTTGTTAAGTCTAATATTGGTTCTTAAATTGTGCAATTAAATATTTTTTTGCCATACGATATAATAGCTGGTTCGCACAAATTAGTTTTCTTAGAGAGACAAAGACGTACACGCAAAGAGGAAGGTAACGGTTCACCATCCTTTAGCCAGGAGAAGTAAATTGGAAGATCACCGGAAGTGACGGTGCAGGTGACCTGGGCGCGACTTCCTTCTTGGAGGTTTGAAGGGAAATTGAAAGGACTCATTACAGGTGGACCTGAAACGAGTGATATTTTTTGCTCTTACTATTTCTTTAAATTTCCATGTCTTTATTCATTCAATCATTATCTCAAATATATGTAAATATGTTATATACTATACACATAAATCACGCTAATTATTGCAATAATTTTATACCTTTTTAATATAATTTTTATGTTGTTATTTGCAGTCATTTGAGGAGTAAAAATTGACATACAAGAGAAGAAAGTAAAAATAATTACTGTGGTTAACACTTATTAGTTTCCGTCCACGTGTATATCTTTTACCTTACTTTCTCAAACGTCACGATAAATGAGAAAAAGTTGAGAAGTAACGCTAGAGGAATTCTTTCCGGCGTGCAATTTACTTCTTTCGCCTAGTCTCGTGACTTCTTCGTGGACGTAAGCGACCCGACCGTAAAGAAACAGAAACAAAAACTCGTTTCTCGTTAAAACGAATGTATGTATGTGCATAGTGGTGCTTACGGTTTTTGTTTCTACTGAAATACGATCTTATCAGGAAAAATAGATAATAATATTGTGCTACATTTTTCATTAGTACTTCAATTTCCTATAAACTATCAAATCTAAGAAAAGCCATCTCGCATTTTAAACTTCTTAATACACTAATAATTAATTTAACCCTGTAATCACGAGTACTTCAATTTTCTATATCTTAATATTCCATCCGATAAATTAATATTAATATTATAATATTATATAATATTATAAATTATAATTTATAATTGAAGAAATATGAACATTCTGTAACAAGTAAAAATTGAAAATCAATATTCGAGGAATATTCTATAATTAAAAAATATTTAAACTTAAAAGAAATTACTCTATTTTTATCCCCAAAATACTCACTACTGACTGTTAACCGGATGTCCCTGCTCGCCGTTTCACCGGATCTTGCTTTAACCATGCAAGTATAAATGCCAGCATCGTTTGGATCCACATTGGCGATGGTAAGATGGCCCTCGCTGTCTACACGGTGCCTTATGTCAAGAGGCAGTGCAACTCCTCCACGGGACCACTCGACTGACGTGATAGGATAGCCGGAATAAGGACAAGCTATGGTGGTATCGACACCGGCTATCGCACGAACTGGTCCTATCGATCGGATGTAAGGCGGTCCTGAAATTATTAATCGACGTGAAGTGGCTTCCAACACTTTTCACCTTTCCATTAGTCAAATTATTATAGGTACCCCCCGACGTAATTAGGAGCGATCAATGTTTTTTAAGATTTACCGCCAAAGTTTCATTACAGCGTTATGTTCTAATATTATTATGTAACTTTTTTAAGTATTCTCAGTGCCAATAACTAATTTTATTTCTTACTTATTATTTATTTAATTTTATATTTATTTATAATGTATTTAATATCTTTAGGATACTAAGAATATTAGTATTACTATTTATGGAATTATAAAAGAATTAATTGGAAAATTAAAAATAGTAATATTCGTGTGAGGAGAATATTAATATTAATGTTATTAACATTCTTGTATTATAAAAATATTACGAATTTTTTTATTCAAAACCAACGTTTCTAAATTAATCTATGTAAAATAAAATCCTTATATTAATTTGCCAATTTCACTATTTTAAAACTATCAGATTCTCTATCACAGGCCTTCTCTAGCGTGAAATTAAAAATCAATGAAATCGAATTAGCTTCGGTTAGATCAGACAATGCATTCAAGACGACGTAGCCCTTGTCAGGTAACTTACCAAGTTCAAAATTACGACTACACCTCTCTCATTAATAATTTACCTATCAAATTCGCAAAATTGCTTATCCTATCTGTTAGACTGAAGATTAAACTTTATTACAGATGCAACCTGTATACTTGGAATTGAAACGATCTCGCTTGACATCACAAGCCAAAAGATGATTCCAATTATCATAAATCTAAAGCCACGACAAAGATGAAATCTTATCACAAATACAATCTCTTTGACCAAATTCGAACAATATAATCCGTGTCACAATATTAGTCAATGTAACAAGTCAAAGGATGAATCGAATTACCATAAATGTTTAGTCTAGCTTTGTGCTCGACCGTAGCCAAGGTATTGGCAGCGACACAAGCGTAGAGACCACCATCTTCAGCACCAGCCGACGATATGTTCAAATGACTGATCACGTCTCCGGACTGATCGACGTACTGTCCTATCGCGTACCTGTATCGGGTATTGTGATCGGTTAAGAAGCTGAATATCGATCGATGAGAGATCTAGATACGCACCTGTGTCCAGAGGCGATCTCGCTTAGAGGCTCTCCATCCAGCAACCAAGTGAACGATGGTGGAGGAGATCCGGTAGCAGAACATCTCAAGGACACTGGAGGACCTGGCCGCAGTGCTTGCTCGATGAACGTGTATTGCAACTCTGGTACAGTATCTGACAGAATAGATCGAGCGTTAAATAGTTAATTAAGCCAAGTTACGTAGAAATCTGTCAATCCTAAAAACTACAAAAAATTGTCAGTACGGAGCTCGTAATTTTGTGACGTAGGTTGCAAAAAAAAAAATAAAAAAATGATCAATTTATAGAGCAACTTTTACATTATACAATTATTAAAGGTATCAAGCCATAGATTTATTTTAAGCTTACAATTATTTTGCAGAAAAATTCTAAACTATATATTAATTATACTACCTACTATTAAATAAGTCATCAGAAAACATTGTAGAATAGTAACAAGAAATAAAATGTACCTAGTAGAAATTTGGAAGGACACATCCTCCTTGAGAAATTAAAATCTTAATTTTAGATCATTAAAGACTGGTAATTGAGGGCCTTAACTGAGTAAACAGTCTCTTGGAAAATACGTTCTTCGTATAATAAAAAATACAATAAATATATTATAAATCATTTGTAAATTAATTCTCAAATGAGACATTTGTTATTATGAACCTCTAGAAATAAAACATTTGCTGTGTCATATACCTTTGTAAACGAAACACGTGTTAAGGAATAATATTCTTTTGACAAATATAGAATGTATCGTTTTGTACCTTTATCTCTGATTTTGTTTATATGAATTTCTAAGAAAAATGGGTTATTTGATTTCCTAATATTGATTTTACCATGTTCAGATTCTTGTTTCTGAGCCTTTCAATTTTGTATGTCATAATGGGGATGAAGCTCTCAAGATACCAATAATAATTGAACAGATACGTCGAATAAGAGAGTAAAGTACATGTAGAGGCACTTGGCAGCAAACTTGGCCACACAAAGACCCTATTCTTAGGACAAGATGATTGCCAGATATCGAAACATCTTCATAGCATATTTTTAACTAGCCTAAGGATCCGCTTTAAATCTTAGGATTTCTCTAGCTAAGGTTCTTCAAACGAACAAATAGCCTTTGTCTTAGCATTCCCTAAATTTATTACCTACTACGGAAAGATACGGGAAATCTGTTTTTTCTCACGTACGATGCTTCCCGCTAGCAACTTTCCCTCGAGGGCGGTTAGCATCCTTCCTCAACCACCAACCTAGAGATTAACCGATTAACAGCAACGTCCATTTCCCTTACTTCCCTAACGAAGGTTTTCCTCGACGAATCCGATGATCTCTTATCCTTAGACAACACACCTCATCATTGTTTTCCTCCGCAACATCATCGTGACGGAAAGTCAGTTGGTAGTTGATAGTTGACTAGAGTTCCTCGACGCATCTTGAGCAATCATCGTCCGAACTTCCTCCGCACATTTTGCCGAATCGCTATCGTAACGCATCGTCTAGAAGTCGAACTTGTAACCGCGAACCGCTAAGTGCAATCGCGAGCTCTACGTAAACTGTACATCGAGTGTATTTTTAATAAATATACTGTTAATTAGACTCTAGTTTTTCTTCAGTACCTATCACGACCTAACTACCTCATACATTTAACACATTTTTGGAGAAAGCTGTTTTTAGGTTCAACTGTTCCACAAGTTTCAAACATTACATCACCCTTTGAACAGATATCTGCCATTTACGTGTACTAACACAATCCACATGTGCTATAAGCCCTTATTCAATGTTTCCATTCAATTAACGAGTTCTCGAGGAAAGTGATACAAGCAAAGGAAATTCTTCATTTAAAAGATTGAATTCAAGCAGCTTGCCCAATCTAAACAAGACTTTATCAGATGTATCTCCCCATATAGTGGACTAATTAGCTCAACGAAAGAATATAGGCATTCAAGTTGTCATGATTAATTCTGAAACCTCTATCAGGTTTCTAGATTTCGAACTTTCACGATGACTAGATGCTGATATCTATAATTCATCTTTCAATCCTGTTGAACCCGACCTGAAAATGAAGATTTAAAAATAGTGGAGCGAAACCTTCAATTTCAGATCTGCTTCGAGCAAAAATGAGCTGGAATGTTCACAAATCCTCAGAGCGAAGCGCAACGTACTAATAACGCGATTGAAACCCAACGAATCACAAATACGCATGTCGCCTTTATCAGGTTCAGTCGAATATACCTCCAAGCTTCAATTCGGCGGTAGCCTGCGCGTTCTCCTTGTCGCTTCTGACCAGGCACTGATACATCCCCTTGTCCTTTCGGCCGACCGAGCCTATCACAAGCACCAGAGGAGCCAGCAATCTGATTCTCGTGTCCTGCGCGGTCAATACCGGCACACCGTCGTGCAACCACTCGACGCTTTCGACCGGATAACCCTCCACCGTGCAATTCATAGTGGCCGACTCCCCGGAATTGATGATCTGTAAATACCGGGAAACGGTTAACGATTCGTGCTCGAAAGTTAATGCCCGTGCCGCGATTTACGCAGCTGCACGATCCTTTTCCCTTTGACGCAAACACTGCATTGTCTGTCCGCTTCGTTGATCGCCCAACCGTTTCATGGTGCTTGCATTTTTTCTTTTTTTAGTTTGTAAGATTTAATCGATCTCATGGAAGAGTATAGAGGTTTGTTGCAATGTTGGTGATTATTGGAAAGAGAATTCTTTCGTGGAAAATGGATGGGATCGTCGAAGTGGAGATTCGATTTTGAACTTACGCGGTAAGCGTTGAGATGTTTGTGAGAGTTTCCGTGTTAGGAAGCTCTTTGGGATTCTTTGTTACGACGTTAGATTTTCTGGGAAGAGTGATTTTATGAAATAATATAATTTTGGATTGTATGTGTTCTTTTTAAACTCTTTCGTGAATCTTTGATTTGAAGCTCGCTAGGAAATGCGACGAGAGTTTTAACGACTTATATGTAATTTTATAGAACTTCCCTTTCAGATAATCGTCTCTTATCTTCGATAGTGTAAGTAGAATGCTATATAGTTTGAAATAATAGGAATGAAGTTGTAGAACAAATCTTCAAATGATTTGCTTCCTAGATTTTCATTTCTTATCTTTACTAATGTAAGCAGAATACGATTACTTAAAGAGAAATAGAAAGTATAAGACTGTCGGTAATATTTTCTACATACAGCAATATTATTAAAAAATATATGTGAAAATTCAAGCAGTACCATCTTCAAATCTTCTTATGCCATCTTTCTAGCGATTTGCTGTAAGACGTCTGATAGTTATGAAAGTTTTATTCATTAATTTATCTGTAGGTATCCTTAGGTAGTCATCCTCTACAATTAATCATACGAAAGAAAAATTGTCTTCAGACAGTCATTTTTCACGAGCTTCTGCTTTTTCGTTATTTTGAGAACGAACATATTTTCACATATCAAATTGCTTACAATTCAAGTACTTCATACTTGATTCAAATGGGACGTAATACATATGAATTGAAATAAAAATGCCGCAATATTACAAAGAATATACATGTACATGTACATGTATACGTACATTCTTTGATTTATATTTCTATTATATTTATATTATATTCTTGTATATTCTTTTATTATTTTTATACAATTAACAATTTGAGATTTGAAATTAATAGAGGAATTTCACATTTTATTTGCAGTTTGCTAATTACATATGAGTGTACATATATATATATATATATATATATATATATATATATATATATATACGCGCATATATTTTGAGTGATAAGAGGAATATGTTATCTGGAATCTTCATAGGATCGAATGGTTCGATCTTTACGTTATTTCCGCGATTTTGGGACGATAGTCGTAAAAGTTAAGAGTAAGTGTTTTAGTGTCATAGCTGCCACTTATGATAAGTACTTCACTATTGTAGAACACGAGGGTCAATTGTAATTGGATTTTATGACTCAGAAATGGTCGCGATTAAATTTTGTAGCCTGAGAGTTACCATAGTCGACTTCGATGGCTTAACGAATCCTTGCCAATTTATGTGATTTATGAATTCATAGAAATCGACACCATTACCTATGACTTATGATTTGTGAAGTCATGATTATGTTCGCTGTTACAATTGTGATCTAGAATTTATATTTAAAAATTCATATTGAAAAATTTATATCTAAAAATTCACAAGTTATAAAAAAGATATTCATATGCCTGTGTCTATAATAGTATTCTATAATAATTTCACTTTTAACAGGAGTACAGGATTTTACAAGTGATCAACATTATGTTATTGAGGGTACTAATAAAAAATACAGAATAAAATACGAGCAGACTTAAGACGTCTGTAAGCTATATAAAAAGCATGTAGAATTAATATAGTAAAACAGTTATTACTGGAATAGAGTTATAAAACAATAAGAGAGTGAAAGTGATAAAATAAAGAACATAAAGAACGTAAGAAGAATATAGGCTTACAAGTAGAATGAAAGATATAGTACATAAAAGATAGAGTTAAAATAGAAGAAAAAAAAATTAAAACACGTGAAACAAATAAAAAATATATAAAATTAAAGATAGTATAGATCAACATATATGAACAGTGACATGAAACAGATTTCGGAACTCCTCTTTATGTTACAACAAATAAAGAAATGAAAAACATTTAGACATATAGAGTGTCTTTTTATGTACAATTCTGTCAATTCTTAAGCATTAAACATATCTCATCATAAAAAGTACTCTCCCTCAACAGTTTCGAGAAAAGTATGAGTAGCATAATTGTTCACTAACAAAGTGTGGAAAGGTTTTTGGAAATGACTTGACTCTACAGTCTGTCACACAAGAGCGTGTCTGCGATATTTCTGTAAATATTTATATATTTGTAAAAAAATTTATATGAATTGAATCTACATCTAAAACACTAATACGCTATTACTTAGTAGGGTGTCCAATCTCCTCCATTAGCGATTATAGCTTGACATCGTTTCGGCATACTCTCGACTAATTTTTGAGCGTAGGATTCTGGTAACGACCTCCATATCTTTCGAATGTGATGTACAAGTGTTCTTATTTTTGTGATACGTCTTCCTCTCAGCTTGCCTAATAGGACACCATGCCCAAAACGAAGATTCATCAGTGAATATTATATTACTCCAATCACGATCTCTGTTTTCATTCGCCCATGCCAGACAATTTTCGACGTTTCGCGTACGCGGCACTCATATTAAAAAGCTCTGTTCCTTTCACTGTTTCAAATGAAACTGAAAGGTATTCAGCAACGCGTATTAGAGAAGTTTTCGTTTGTTTACATTCTTTTTATCTCATTCTGATTAGGTGTCAGGTTTCGCAGATATCGCAGACACGCTCTTGTGTGACAGACTGTATATTAGCGAGTAGCTCACGATCAGTTCTAATTGACTTTTATTCCAGGCTAATACTTTATTATATAATGGAAGTATAAAATAAATCATTCTTATTGTTATTATTCAGAAAATATGAAGTACGCTTGATAACATGGCGAAAAACGAAAGAAAAAAGATATAATTAATAATCTCTCATCGAAGAAAAGGCAAAGCACTATAATCTATCGCAGATACAGATGTATGCTATCGTTGAAAAGGTCACAATTCATGATACATGTACTACGTATATTTCTTTATTTACCGTAACATGAGGAGAAATTACGAAGGTTTTTAAGTCAAGTAAAGTTACACAGGAATGAAGGTGATAAATCCAAATCCTACCTGAACTCGGGGTTGTATTCGCGCGTTAAGTTTTGACGTGACCGACAGGTGTGTTTCCGCTCGTTGCTCGCCGACCTGATTGCTGGCTCGACAAATGTACCTTCCTGCGTCCTGAGCGTCCACGCGGCGAATTTGCATTAAATCGCCCCACAATTGAATTCGACCAAATGATTCTACCGGTATCGAATGACCTGCAACAACAGGATATTCGTTGTTTGATGTTCGATGCTACTCTCGCTAACGCGGGATATTACATGCTATCGTACCTCGTCATTTTCATGCACACTTTCGTTCAAGACGAAGAATGGAAGGGAATAAAGTTGTTAAATTGAACTGATCGGCGTAAAATTTAATATAAATGATGTATGTATCGTAGTTTCGATTTTACGAAGATTTATCATTTTCATTTATTACAATTATTATTCTAATTTTATAATTCAGCATAATTATGAAGTATATAAGCTAATAAAGAATTGGATAGTATAGAAGTAAAAATTAACATTTATGACAGTACGTAAAAATTCCAAATTTTGTTGTTACCATCAATACAACGAAATAATCTTACTTTTTATTATATTCTTTATTTAAATTCCTGGAATTACTTAAACATTCCTTTCTTACAGTAAAATGCACGATATATAAAAAATAGCAGTCAAAATTCTTAATTGTGTGTATAATTCTTTTCAAAAATTGATTATAATACAAACCTTGTGGCTCTGATATTGTATGATTTGAGGACAGCATTAATAGCACATTAATGGCAAATATTTAATCGTGCACAAGCTTACAAACAAATGTTTTTGTATAAATTTTATAAAGTGACCATTGTAGCCAAATTCACATGAGATCCATTTTTTTAAAAGCAATCGTTGGAATTATAATTATTTAAACGATATTATGCTTATGATCTGATATGATTTGATCACGTTGGATTATATGATGCTATAGTGCATTTAGATTACACAGTAAACAATCCCGTAATTAAACCAACCGTTAACATCGCGATACCAGGTAAATTGCGGGGGTGGAGTCCCCTGGGCTGAGCAAGTTAGATGAACGTCCGAGCCGCTTTCAGCAGAGATGGCGATCTGAGATCTCTGCATCAACCTTGGTGGCATAGATCCCGTTGGTTCTAAAAATTAAACCATATATATTCTATTAAATATTCATTCTCTTTGATAGTTCGATGAAAATTGAACTTATATTAACATTTCTATAATATAATTCATATTGTATAATACGGAATGTGAGTAAATACATATAGGAGTCCAAGTGAAATTTTGATATCGACGCAATTATGAATGAAATAATAATTAAATAATGTTGCAGTTGATATTGATATTTAATACTTCAATTAAAATTTCATTCGAATTTAAGTTTCTGTAACTCGTAGTGTGGAATGTTAAGTGAATGTGAAAGCGCAAATTAGATTGTAACATTGCTATGATTATAAATGATACGATAATTGAAGGGTGATAACAAATTAATTTTATAGCGATATAAAAATTAAACAGTATCATAGTAATAGTTACATTATATCTAAATTTGCTTTCTAGCAAGAGAATCTTGGTAATGTGAAGATAGATTGCTTAAGCAGAGAAATGTTCAGCAGTAAGAGAAAAATATGGTTTACGCAAAAAATACAAGTAACATGCCTGCGACTGTTAACGTTGCAGGCTCGCTTCTTCTTCTTTCACCGGTCAACGCGTGAAAAGTTAAACACGAATAGGTGGCTCTGCCGTCTTCCGGTCTGGCGGCTCGGATATGCAGGTCCCCCTGAGACGTGACCACGAACCTTCCACCTGCGATCAAATCAATTTCTCAGTAAGAAAAGTCTTAAAATTGACAAAGAAACAGATTAAAAAAGGGAAACATTGAATTTAGTTCCATTCACGATATTATGAAATTGTCAATCGCGTAAAAAGCTTATCGGTTTCGCTTCTGAGAAGTTCAAATTATTATCAACTTTTAAATGATATCTATTTGTTGAACGATACTGCAGTTTTTCTTCTAAGCACTATAGTACCAATTTCACTTAAGTCTTTATCTAGACTGAATCTTGGTGACAATAAATGTTTTAATTACAAGTCTAGCGTGATGAAATTGATTTCTCAGAGGCTCAATTTATTATCGATGATTAAATGGTACACCTCCTAAAAGTACTATAATCAATCAATTAAACAGCGTTGCAGTTTTTATTCCGCTGCAATACCAGTTTTCCTTAAGCTTTCATTTAGACTGCTTCTTGTCATCAGTAAATGTTTTAATTACAAGTCCAGCGTGATTTATGGCGTTTACGGATGAGACTGGTGAATTACATCGTCAAAGTAACGTAATACGTCAGCGGCCGACGTTAATCTCCAGTATTTGACGCGGCCAGCGAACGCCACGTTTCAAATAATCCCTTTGAAATAGCTTTACAAGCTGTACAACTTTCCCACGGTTCAGCCCATCGATATATATATCGTGCATCGTATCATTTAATTCGTTGTTCGATTTCACGCGTTTTTGCCCAAAGCCCGCGAGAAATATCATTTTTCAACGTTTCGCTCGCGCGTCCTCGTTTTGCGCAGCTTTTTATTTAACTTCCGTTGCAACGGCGGTGTATATCCGGAAACACGTCATATATTACGAGGTCGTACATTAAAAATCGCGAAAAACAAAATGTTCTTCCGACTCGTGAAATTACTTACTGCTATTTATATCGGCGAATGTAGCACGGTGAAATAATTTATTTAACGAAAGAATACAGATATTCCAGCACTTATGGACAATTTACAATGGAATTTATCTCCCGATTTAATCGTTATCAATAAATCAGATACACGAGACGAATGTTTATCCGATAAATAAAAAGTGTACGTAGATTATTTGAAACGAAGCTCAACTTGAAATTTCGTCGAGTATCCCGTAGAATTGACCGTTAATGTTCGTTTTCCTCGATTCCTCACCGAGTAATAATTTATATAATGCGGACAACGCCTTTGATGATTTATTAGCTAGCGGATATAAATGTGAAATAATATTATGGAAGTAAGTAATGAATATAAATATTAAAATTGCTGGAAAGTATCATCAATCTTTTGGTATCGTTCACGATATGTATATTTGTGTGTAATAAAATTTGATAAATGAAGAATCGCGTGATAAATACGTTTTGTTGGATTATTTTGACAACTATTTTCATGTATTAATTTATTTTGTGTGTAATATCTCGTTTCTTTCTTTTGGTTTTTAATATTTCGTGAAAGTTTGATGGAAAAAATACACCTTTAGACCACTATGCTCTGTACGTTATTTATATTTCATCTATTTTTCCATGGAAAATAGTTGTTATTAACGGTATAGAAACATGTATCTTCATTTTGACGATTCTCTAAATAAATTTTTCAATAAATTCAAGCTTTATGAAGCTTTTGCGGTTCGAAGAATGATTAGAATCTTGAAAAATTGTTTAATCGACAAACGAGAAGTGTATCGTTTACATTTCATATCGGAAGGACTTTAATTCGAATTACAAATTAACTTGTGTTACGTACAGTTTAGAAATATTAATCATTCAACATAAAAATCATTTAAATGAATATAGAAATCGCGAAAGATAACTAACAATTCACCATGGAAATTAAATAATATTAAATATAATGCTTAATATTAATTTTTACATATTCAATTTAATGAATATAAAACATTATTAAATCGATATAAAATTCATTAAAAATAAAAACACATTAACATTCAATGCGATGTTTCATAATTTATTATGTTCCATATAATAAATATAAAAACGCAGTAACGATTATAACAAATTGTTAAAAGTGCACAGAATGCACGAAATATACAAAAATATATAAAATATTTAACGTCATATATACACTAAATTCATTATAATATCCAGTAGATAAAACAATTTTCTATGTAGCTTCCAATCTTCTAATTTATATTAAACTACGAAAGCAAATTAAAGATTCAAATTACATTAAAACATGTATATCTATGGTAGATATATACACATTACAAACAGAAGATATGAATGGACCCAATGTCTATTATTTACATGCATTATGTTACCATATTTACCTGTCATTATTTATAACAGATCACAAATAAATCAGGAAATTATTAAAAGAATTTATCTTCTATCGATCAATCGCATTCAGTACGAGAAAACTAAAGCAATTTTATTTCGCATATCTTCGTAACGCGATTGAGGCCGATACTCCTTTTGGAGCGCGACTGTTTCCGATAGAAAGCGGCTTCAGGAGGCCGGAAGCAGTCGGCTCGATGGAAAACAAAAGCTGGTTATGCGTGGATTTCACGGATCCGGGGGAAATAACGCGATAGCTTCGATATTTTCGTCTCGATTCCAATCCCCGCGAGAGGTTATGCAAAATCCTCGGTATCTGTCGATGAAATCCCGCTGCCGATGTACCGTCAGGCGTGAAATTTTCAATTTAGTCGGAGCCAACGGCCGCTCGATTCGCCGGACCTCGGCTCTCTTCTGCTTCTTTTCAAGATCCTTGCCTCGTCCACCAGATTTCGACTAAGCTGCTCGCATGTAACTGCCCTCTACGCCAACGTAAACGCTCGGATATTTCGAGTGATCCTTGAATCCTCTGGTTCAGCAAAAATGAAATTACTCTCTGTAACGATCGTGATGTGCAGATTGTTTTCACTTAGTGTCTTCATTTTTACTTGTCGAAGCTATCTCGTAGTTTGCATTGCCAGCTTTTTGTATCGTTGGAGGTTTCACAAGTTTTGAGATTCTTCGGTTCTATTGTTGTTCGGTACCTCTCTATCAAGGAGCTTTTTATATCGTTAACAATAGTTGAAACTCTGTATCTTATATTATTAACAATATCTGGAATTCTATATCTTCAATGACCAAAGAAAACGTTATTTGAGATTCTTTGCTTTCATTGTTATTTATAATATCTCTTTATTAAGGATATTTTTATATCGCTAACAATATGTAGGACTTTATACTCTCTATATTATGAACGATATTTAAATTCCTGTACCTTCTATTGTTATTGACAATTACTGAAATGTTATATTTTCCAAAGCCGGAAAAGTAGGAATTCCAAAATCTACGCGCCAGTCCTCCCCAACATTCTACGTCTCCTTTTTAAATTTTTTAAACTTCACGACAAAACGTTTTTCTTTCTTCAACCAGTAAATATTTCCAATCCATTTCCAATGGAATCGAACGAACCAAAGTAGCTATTTATTACCCTCGATCGAACATTCGAGTTGGTGCTTATTTCCTAAGTATGCGCACAATCTTTTTGTTCATTACGTCAAATAATGTTTTTACGCACGAAGGTATCCAACAATACGTGAATGGCCCTGAAAGAAACAGGAAATGAGGTTGCTAGACAGCCCCGATGGGGCCAAGTTTCTTGGATGTGAAAGAAGCAATTTAATATCGTCTCTCCCGACGGAATAAAAATACGGAGACAAATAGCTCGTAACTTGCAGCTCGACAGCCCTATGCGAATCGCAAGTACGATTACTGTCGTCCACCAGTGGGACGGCGCATGCACGTCCCTGTCACGAGGCATCAGGATGGATACGTGGACGTGGAATCGCAGGAAACGGGCCAGTGGCAATCGATTCGAGCTTTATCGACTGTATCCCTAGTTTTTTCCTTCGTTCGATGTTCGACATATATAGACTTTGATAAATATGTACAATTATCTGAAAACTCATTGTCAATCCATTTTTTTTTAAATCGTGGAAGGCGTATAAATACGTCTTTAACTTCGTTACAAGGCGATGTCTTCGTTATTTTCAACGATACGCAAAGATGACGAAGAAATAAATTGTTTGGTACGGAGAGACAAATATCATGGCGAATAAAAGTTTTGTCTTAAGATCATGTTTTTCGTGATTTCAAAACGATCGGTTTTTTTTTTACGGAGCCATATATTTTTTAATCCTCTATAAAAAATTATTAATCTACTTATTTCGAAACACTACTAATTTAGTAGATATTTTGACTTTTAGTTTGTAAAATTTATTGTATGAAAGAAGGAGAAAACGAATAAAAAAATAGTTAGCCGATAACGATAAATTCATAAATTTAAAAACAAGCTGATTATAAGTTAAAGTAAACCGAGTACGCCGCATGCAGTTAACAGCGATTGTCTTCTTGTACTTTATCGATCAATGACAAAAATATCATTCGATCTGGAAACCAGTTTCAGAATGTACCGAAAACGGTACACGTGGCTTTCATTTTTACGACACTTCCATTATCCCCAATATCAGAAGGTCTGACACGTTTTCGAGGCTTCTATCCTCTCGCAGGAACAGGATATGAGGAGAACAGGGGCCTGCGCCGAGGTCTATCGATTCTTTTTGAAGTTTTTCTTCGAGTTACACCGGCGGCTGTTCGTGTCAAACGTCTGTCGGCCAAGCTTTGTCGTCTTCGCAGCGTCTGGATGGCGCATTTTCATTTTCCCCAAGAAAGGCAACATCCAGCCCTCTTGTCACGTCGTTGTCTCAGACACCGAGTGAAACAACGGAACACACGAACCGTTCAGCACTTTTTTCCTCGAAAACATTCGTCCTTTCATGGAAATTCGTAGAGAAAAAGAGAATTAACGTCGAGAAACAATTCCAGTTTGGAAATTCTCTGGTAATTTGTTCCAAGTTTCGCGTGCTCTCCAGAGAAACACGTACATTTTTTATAACTTTGAAGATAGCGTGTGACATCGTTTGTAACATCGTTTTAAGGTTTGAATTGGAATTGTTTGTTATAGTTGTTTCTGTTTATTTTGCCATTTTTATAATTGGCCACAAAAAGTATCTGGCTGTATTACGTACTTATTAAGTACTATTATGTATTATTATTGAGTATACACATATGATTCAAATACCATACTTAATATATTCTTTATAAAATTATGTATCAGCAAAGGGAAAATAAATTCAGATTTATTTTTAACGAACACTTATTATTGTATTTTATGTTTCAGTTTATTTTACCATTTTTATAATTGGCCACAAAAAGTATCTGGCTGTATTACGTACTTATTAAGTACTATTATGTATTATTATTGAGTATACACATATGATTCAAATACCATACTTAATATATTCTTTATAAAATTATGTATTAGCAAAGGGAAAATAAATTCAGATTTATTTTTAACGAACACCTATTATTGTATTATATGTTTCTGTTTATTTTACCATTTTTATAATTGGCCACAAAAAGTATCTGGCTGTATTACGTACTTATTAAGTACTATTATGTATTATTATTGAGTATACACATATGATTCAAATACCATACTTAATATATTCTTTATAAAATTATGTATTAGCAAAGGGTAAATAAATTGAGATTTATTTTTAACGAACACTTATTATTGTATTTTATAGTGATGGGTCAGTTGTTAACACTTACTAATTATTACACGCCACTGTAAAACGTGCTGAAAACGACAAAAATAAGGACGATAAAAATCACAAATATCTGTAACATTTGCGTAAAAAGAATAACTTTAGAAGAATTATTTTCAAAAATTAAATTCAATTATATCCGGTTGAAAATAATAATCGCGAACAAGTTCGAATATTCTTAAACCACAACGTTCTCCTCAAAACTACCTTGGTAATATAAAATCACTTGATACACATCTGGAAATTTCCATGCTCTGATTCTCGTAGGAGCCTCAAAATCTTGCAGAAACTTGCGGCAACTTCAAACTTTCGTTGAACGAAACTTCTCACTCGATAATTACGCGACGAAAGCGCAGTGAAAGACGATCGTTCTTTCGTTCAACCGAAGTATCGAGAAGTTCATATAACGGTAGACGAGGCGTTTACGTAAAAGCTTCGAACTACTTTGTAAAATCTTCGAATGCCCTATGGACGCACGTCCGCGACAGATTCTCCTGGCACGTATTTCAATCGAGCGTTCGTTCGCCTGTGAAACTATCCCATTTGATCCCCTTTTCTTATAAGAACCCAGTCAAGAAAGAAGAATATTTTTACGAACAAAGGTGGAATAATTCTACGCACGATCTTTGAACCAATGCCAACGAAATATAGACGAGCTGTTTTTTGAATAATTTAAAGAAGTAATGGAGAAGCAGTGTAGCAGTGACGGAGCTTTTAATTCGAGGAAATTGCTGGCAAAGCTAAAAACTTTGATCTTTGATTAATATCTTCTTGCCGAGTTATAAACCATTATAATAGTTTTGATTTAGTTATATTTAGTTATATAATTAATTAGTTTTAGGAAAAATTTATATTACTTTTTCCAAAACGTATTATTTCTATTTGTTGCTTTTATTTATTGTTTATATTTCATTATTTATTATACATATGTATTATTTTTCCAAATATATTATTTTAAAATAGCTTATATTATTTTTCTATTGTGCTTCATCATTGATGAACTTAAAAAATAGATTCTTCGATTTAGTTTCTTATTTTGTATCATAATCCTTCTTAATAGAAAAACAATTGCATTTCACGAGCTAGTAAAATAGTAAAATTATTTTTAATGTTTGAAAAAGTAATTTCAGTTTAGTCGATTATATTTTGTGATATAATCTTTCTTGATGAAAGAATAATCCTATTTTCTGAAGTACAGAAATAATAAAATAACATCCAATTGAATTTCTTTTTCATGCGTGAAAGAGTAATTTAATTTGACTGGATTATGATTTGCCACACAATCCTTTTACGAAATAATTTTTCGTTTAACGAAGTAATGAAATAACAAACTGATTCCTAGATGTGGTATTTCAGGCGTAAAAAGGTAATTTAATTTCATTCGATAATAATTTATGACATAATCCTTTGTTGAACCAGAGATTTTGTTTCATCGAGTAATAAGATAATAAAATGATTTTTAGTTGGCCTCTTCGAAGCGTAAGAAAGCAATTTAATTGTTTGGCTATTATAATGTTTGGTCTGTGATATTATCGAAACAGTGGAATTACACTTTAACATAGGAAAACATGGTTTATCTATTTTCCCTCTATAAAAACTGATAAATTTTATTCGTACTTTTTCAAAATAGCTATTCATTGCAATGGAAAATCTGAAATAGTAAAACATTTTTGCAATCGCTATTTTTTGTAGACGAAAATATAATTTTAAATAGAATTTACGTATACAATGTTTGATTGTTACGGGTAATAAAATCTTCAATCTTTCTTTTAAAAGTGCAATACAATTTTATATATCTGTATTTTTTTTTCAAATAAAACACATTGTAAACGTAATTTTAAAGAGTTTTACATGAAATTTGTTCTGAAATATCAACGAAACCACTCGAAGCAGCGATTTGTTCCATAAAATGATTCTATCGTTTCATTCTACTCCTATTCGTTATCGATTTCGTAGGAAACGCGAAGGGACAGTGAAATATTGGCAAATGTTTAAACATGCCAGCAAGTGTACGTTCCATGGTACAAATGCCTCTATGAAATACCGTTCAAAGTCCTTTCTTCGATTGACGTTATTCCGCTTCACGTGTCAATTCCACCTGTCGTACAATTCATTTTCAAACGACGTCCCTCGTAAATGTCTATTCTCCCTGATGCCTTGTAAATACGTACGTATCGAATTTTCATAGCGATAAGAAAAAGTCTTTAAACTATTAAATTGTTCCCATCGCGTCGCGTACTATTCGCAGCAATACGTATGAAAGTCGATGAAAATGAATTGAAATTACTCTCGATTCCTCACGAAGAAAGTACAAATTATCCATACGTAACCAAATCTTACCGTGATACTCATTTCCTAAATATTACACTTAGCAAATGTATTATACTTCGAATATTTTATGTATTTATAAATATTATAGGTATTTCACCGTTTCTAAATTTCCCATAAATATTTCATCATCCGCAGTCCATTCTTCTCCTAAACCGAGGAAAAAAGTAAACGCTTCTCTGATCGTTTAATCACAATCTTGTGAAACCTACCCCCCTGAATATTAAATACATACTTAACAAGTACCATACTTTGAATATTTTATATACATACTTTTAAGTATACTATGTGTATTTTTATACACTTAGTAAGAAAATTTTGTAACTGAATTTTCGTCTACTCCCACATATCCGATCAACCATTGAAAATTGGCACGTGTGCATGGTTTCCGCGAAAATGTACAATGCTTTAACGCATTTATATGATAAAAAATTTACAGACCGATACGACTAAAAATTTCACTTTCAATCACCCTGAAAATCTATAAACATCCACAGTTCATCCTCCTTAAAAAAAGAAAAAAAAATGTTTAACAAATTCTTTCGTAATCACCATCGCACGGCGTATCACTCACAGCAATGAAATTACTCTCGATTCTTCTCGCGAAGAGTGTGCAAAACATCCATACGTAAACAGATATCCATCCACATCCGTCCATCCGAATCCAGCACGGGCTAACGGGCCGCTTCTACTCTCGTCCTGTACACGCTCAGCCATTCATGTCCCATACATATTTATGTCGGTCGGTTGCACGTAACAGGTATCACCTTCCACCTAACCTCTCCCTCATCCTCTCCCTCATCCTCCCTCTCTCTCTCTCTCTCGTCTCCTGTATCAGTACAGGTATACACGAGGCACCGTGTGTCCGCTGACGCAGGATATCACGGTGAACATCACGTCGTGTCCGCCTATGATACGTTTGTTTCGTAACCAACTGGGCCAACATTGTGTATGCTGCACGTCGCGTCGCACGGAAACACCTGCGCGTCCTCCTTAGTCATCGCAACGAGCAACGTTATCAGCGACGCTATCCTGACCCAAGAACAGTAGACGGAGCAGCCTTCGACGACGTTGTATCGCGGCGACGTGCCAACGTCGTTAACGCGTTCGTCTTTAACGGGCGAGGTAAGGGGTGGGTTGGTGACGAAGGTGGATGGCGTGTCTCCCGCGTCTCCGGGGAACGATACAATCGATGGGACGATGGGTTTTCTTTTGTGCTTCAGGTTGATGTAAGATAATGGGCTTACTACGTGGTGAAGATGACGGCGAGACGCTGTTCGAGAGGGTTGATGATTGCTGCTGAAGGGTCTTTTTGGGGTGCGAATGGATGTATCTATAGTTTTAAATTTGATATAATTTTAATTTTGATATTTTTCTAACTAAATAATCTTCCTTTCTTTGTCACTATAGATTTTCATGTACTAACATCCAAAACGAAATTTCGGTTTATATATCGATTTTTAGATTGTATTTTGTATGCGATGTTTGTATAAAAATATTTCAATAAAAATTGAAAAGGGGAAATAAATAAAGCTGCAAGTGATGAAACAAAAGTTTCACGAAACATACCTTTTTGTTCGCCGAAATGTAGTTTATCGATAGAATATAACGAAACTTATTTATTATAGGTTCTGTGCTACTCTATATAATTTTACAATATTTTTAGTTTTATATCTCAAAGGTTTGTTAATCAATAACAAAAAGTATTTTATATTTCAAGTGAAAGTACCAGAACATATTTTCTGTCTTGATGGGATAAACGAAGTAGATTTATCTTTAATGTCGATGGCGAGTAATTTTATTTTCTTCTCTGTTATAATTCCTGTTCGATGTCCGAATTATTTTTCGTTCATTACCTTTGCATCTCTCGTCACTTCGTCGTTTCATTTTTTTCCAACACACATATTACTCATCACGTTTACGTTTTCCACAGGTATAGCGGGTGTATATACGTGTTTATATTACGTTTATTTATAGTATACGCTGTCCGCGTGGAGTGGTCACGTAACGAATGACGAGCAACGAAAATAAAAATAAATTCTCCTCGCAATCCAAGATGCAACGTACATGTCCGAGCACGAGCAGCTCGCAGGCACATTTAGCCTAATCTCGGAGACGAATCGTGTAACATACATTCTATATCACATACGAAATGCTACAAATTAATAATATTTGCCTCCGTATTTAATGATATTGGTTTCCACATAAACGGCCTTCTTAAGGAAAAAAGAATTTTTTTTTGAAAATGCACATACAGTTTTTGTTATTTCCACCCTTTGATTATTTCGTTATCTAAACTCTTCAGGAAATGGCACAAAGGATGCTTTTTAGAACAGATATTGAGAAATTATTAGCAAATTGTTAAGGAATTATCATTCTAAGAAGTTTTCTGTTTGCTGGATAAAGAGAAGGATATTTACAATTTTGTTTCTATGAAATCAGTTATTGCAATTATCGAGTGATGCAATGGGATCCAGTGATGGTGCAAGTTCATGGCCAAGACTCTAAGCTCCGAGTTTACGAAGTTTCAGAGTTTAACAAGTTCCTCGTCTATCGAATTCCCACGAGTTTGGAATTGTTTTCACTTGAACTTCTAATTTGTTTTAATCGCGAATGCTAGTCATGACGTTCCAGTTAAATTGATTTGTTTAACCTACTTTTTTAATTTCTTTGAACGTGTAGAGGCGTCGTATGGACCGTGGTATGTTGTAGCTCGTGGTGTAGAGGTCGCTGCGGGGTAGGAGTCGCTTTTCTTCTCATTTTGTATCGCGGAAGAAAATATCGGACTCCGGTCGCCGGGATTTGAACCCACGTTCCGAACGTTCGTAACCTAAGGCGCTAACCACTGCGCTGCCGTCGTCCGACGCTGGTTAGTGTCGAGTGGTGGTGTTTTGACTGTCGAGTGCCCCCACAGTACCCCCTTACCAGTGATAACGTTTCCTTTTTCTATGTGTTGTAAGCGTCGGCTGTTTCGTTGTCAAGACTCGTGGAGATGTTGCTTGAAGAAGTCTTTTGGATGTGGCGGTGGATACCGTCGGTACGGGGCGGAGCGTTCCGCGTACGGTCGTGGGCCGCTGTTCCTCTTCGATATGACGTGTAGAGCGGAGGTGATGCCCATGGTCTATTCGATGGCGACGTCACACTCCTGACTCGGTCGTCGTCTCGTTTTTCCGTCACCTGTTTTGCGCGTCGATCGTAGGTGAGGCGTCGAGGGGTTCGCTGAAGATGGAAGGGCCGTTCCGTGTTCGTCGTGGCGGTGTACGTCCAGCTCGCCACAGTCGTAGGTTCGCGATGATGGAAGAAGTCTGTAGCGATATCACGGTCACACCTCTTTTCGCTGTCGATCACGTCGGGGTCACCAATTGTAGAGGCGTCGTATGGACCGTGGTATGTTGTAGCTCGTGGTGTAGAGGTCGCTGCGGGGTAGGAGTCGCTTTTCTTCTCATTTTGTATCGCGGAAGAAAATATCGGACTCCGGTCGCCGGGATTTGAACCCGAGTCCCGAACGTTCGTAACCTAAGGCGCTAACCACTGCGCTGCCGTCGTCCGACCCTGGTTAGTGTCGAGTGGTGGTGTTTTGACTGTCGAGTGCCCCCACAAACGTTTACGAAAATTTGATAAACGAAGATAAATGTGAAAAAGTGGTTGAAACATTAATAAGACTTTTGTAGAACTTAAATTTTGTATAAATATTATACATAGTACCAAAATAATGTGCAATTGGACAAATTTAAAAAGATTAGTTTTTAAATCGTGAAATTACTATTTTAATTACTATAAACCCAACATTTTTCACTTCAAAATCTAATCTGTCCGAATTTAAATTCTACGATTGACTTTCATCCCTCTGATCTTTTTTATTTTATATATCTCGTATCTTATACGTATGTGTATTAATATTTGAATAAAAATTTCATTATGGCCATTTAATATTTAGACAATATAAATATTTCGAGCTTAAACACTTTTCCATATTACAATTCTACAGAAACATCATCTGTGTCATAACTCTCTATGTAACTTCCACAACATCTTTTCCTTCCTTTTTGTAATTTTGCATGATTACCAATAAATTACAATAAAGCAATAAATTAAAATTTGAATTCTCTTTGAAAGTGAAAAAAATCCTTTCATAACCATTCAACAAACAGAAGCAGAATTACCCTGAACCAAATCTCGTGCACGGTCCATCGACCGGAAGCTGGTGAATGATTCAAGCCTCCATCTTCCGCCGGTCCAGTAATTGGTACTACTCCACGAGGATGGCTAATGTTGACATCTCATTCTCCGGTTCAAACTAGCTCCCATTTCTATTACCGACGTTCCTCCAACTTAAAAATCTTTCTTTCCGACAGCGAAGCTTCGCAGAAGCTGGCCACCTCAAGCGTAAGTGTGTCCGCACACATTTGCACAACAACTTCTCCTTGCCTTCTTGTTCTCCAGCTCATTTTCCTTTCTCTTTGCGTCGTCGCGTTACGACTTTATTTCTCCGTACGTAACTTCGACTTCTTCTTTCGCTTTTGCTTTCGATTCTTTCACGTTTGTTTACTGGTAGACTACTTGTATCGTGGAGCTACAATTCGTTCAGTGTGTTCATAGCGTCTATTCGTTTTACTTTGGTTTTTAATCAAATGTGGCGAGATACAGCCGAGGACGAAGATAAGTGGACAAATAACGAAAGTAGGTATCCATGAAGTTTCGTTAAGTAAGGCAATTTCAGATACAAATTCAGATATTAATTTCAATTATTTACTAAACAACGTGCGTACTGTAAAAAATGTATATACAGAACCTGGCAGAATAATGTGTAAATATAATATAAAATATAAAAGCGGTTACTACGTGATTCCTTGTGAAGAAAAGAATAAGATAAAATATAGAATAAAATTGTTTCACTCTTCGCTTAGTTTCCGAGAAAATCCAGTTTGAAAATTTATCAAGTATACTAAAAACGTGGCTGATCCTAGACTTTGAAATTAAATAAAATTATATAATAGGGTTCTACTAAAAGAAAATATCGACGATCATGGAATCTGATAAAAGAATTACCTCGAGACAGCGTAACTTTCTTCTGAAAGGTTTTTCTATACAGTAATTAATAAGTGAGATATTTTATGTCATCCCGTTTAGCTGAATCACTCTGTACTGCAACAATCACGGATTACCTTGAATTAACTCCTGCCAATTTCGAATCAACAACCGTTCAGTTTAGAAATCAGAAATATGGAATTCCTTTCTATTCTCATAAGAATCGCAACATCTGCAGGGGATGTCCTCGAGGGCCCAGTAAGGAACAGCTACGACTCCGATGGAAAACTGAACGATAAACGTTCGCGTCGAAGTGGCGCGCTCCGCCGGTTTTAATATCGGCAATAGCGAAAACAAATATGGCCATCGGAAGAAATATAGAAATATTCCGGGGGGGGGGGGAAAGCATTCAGAAGCGAACATCAGCCATGACGAGATGGTAATATACCCTCGTGCACGATGCCCCTCTCTCGATTGCAAACAGTGGACGGTTTCGTGACAAAATGTGAACAAAGAAAGAGGATGGAAAATGGACAGAAAAAGCGGAAATGGAAGGGTAGCCTTTAGAAAATATTCAAACTGGAAAGGTGTTTTAGTTAGGGGACGAAAATTAAATTTGTCTGAATGGTTCTTGGGAAATTTTAAAGTACATACATTCTTCTGATTTTTGTTTGTTTGTTGCGTTTCATGGGGCGTGTCTTGGTTAATCGTTAAGGTAATGGAGTTTGGGAAGTTATGGTGAAGTTGGAAAGGATTTTTTGGTACTTTAGATACCAAAAGAAAATCATTACCAAAAGAAAAAAAATTATTCTTTGCTCCTTTTACAAATTCTTTATAAAGGTATACTGATACTTCTTTCGTTATATTTTTAAAACTTCCCAATCTCTAACAACAATTAAATAAGTGCCCATCACGGATTAACAATCTCTATCTTCCAAGCAGTTAGAGGCCAATCAATCTCTCTAAATTAATTAATTGCAAACACACAAAAGACGAATTATCCATATTTCCACTATTTTCCAAATACATTACCAATAAATTCTATTATCTCTTCCGTTACGTTTTCTTAATCCGAACATCTAACATTAATTAACATCTTCTGGCCTCTAAATATCTAAAAACCAATCAATCTCCTAAAACTAATGAATTGCGAAGATCAATCTCTCCAAACTAATTAATTACCCCTTTCCAGACGGATTACCGTAAAACCTGAAATTTCTAACTTGGTCTAATCCCGACCAAAATAAACCAAAGTCATCGTGAAACTCTCAAACTATTTAAATTCACGATACTCGCTGGCCAGTACGAATAGTTGAATTTTCAGTCTGCTTTTTAATTTGTATCGGCGGTGCGTGGCACGAATTAACGAATAAATCTACCGAAAAAGAAGTAGGGAGATTAAGTTTCGAGCAGGGTGGCGGTATTTTTCCCCGAGGGTGCATCGAGGATTGTTTATAAAAAGGCACCTAGCGAAAGTCTCGCGCCGTGGAAAATGAAGTTTGAAGACCTCCACTTTTTTTCTTCTTTTTCCTCTTTTTTCGTCCCCTTCCTCTCTCTCTCTCTTTCATTTGATTTTCCAGCGAGACTGTTTCGGAGATTGTTTATGCAGGATCCACCGATGAAACTTGCACGTTTAAACTTCTCTCAGCCACTACGGTCGGTTTTTTAATTGAAATCAACCCCTTTCACGATTATAAATCCATACACGTGGAGAACTTCGGCTCTAAACGAACGGATGCAGACTAAAAAATTATTTACGAGTTCGATAATGGAAAGCGTGTTATATTGACGAAGTTTTCATACGTACAAATTTTGTAACAAGTTTCCACCAATTTTTCTCGGTTTTCGAATATGGTAGAACGTTCTATGTTTCATGTTCGATGCTGGATATATTTTATATTTTATTTTTGATGAGTTATGTAATTATATAACGAATGTATAGTACTTGTGTAACTACAGTGGTTAAGAAAGTACTTGTACATACTTTTACTTTCCAATGAAGCTTCTTTATCGGGTTTCACAATCGTTTCACGTAAGTACTAAATTTTTATAGTCATATGAAAAGTATTACGAGATGCTATGAAACTTAACGTGCTTGAACTCAATTAGTTAATAAATGTTATAATAAATTCAATGGTACAAATACTTTCCATAGTCACTATATATTTATCCATATGGCAAGCGTTAAACATGAATATTCATACTGAATATTGAGACTTTTAGCATAATGGATAATGGGCCATTTGAATCTATTTATGTTTTTTACGAAATATACACTTGCAAGAAATATTTTGTAATTTCTATGTATATTTTCGAATCAGTTTCAATCTTTACCAATATAATCATGATAATCGAGATATTAGTACGGCGCTAATGGAATTACAAAATATCTTATGTAACGCGCACAAGATATTCACAAAAGGTCTACGAATATTAAAGTAATTTTGTGAGGCAACGTATATTTATTAGAGTAACCCAAGATACGTAATTAATGTTAGATATGCAAATATACAGTCTGTCACACAAGAGCGTGTCTGCGATATTTCTGTAAATATTTATATATTTGTAAAAAAATTTATATGAATTGAATCTACATCTAAAACACTAATACGCTATTACAGTAGGGTGTCCAATCTCCTCTATTAGCGATTATAGCTTGACATCGTTTCGGCATACTCTCGACTAATTTTTGAGCGTAGGATTCTGGTAACGACCTCCATATCTTTCGAATGTGATGTACAAGTGTTCTTATTTTTGTGATACGTCTTCCTCTCAGCTTGCCTAATAGGACACCATGCCCAAAACGAAGATTCATCAGTGAATATTATATTACTCCAATCACGATCTCTGTTTTCATTCGCCCATGCCAGACGATTTTCGACGTTTCGCGTACGCGGCACTCATATTAAAAAGCTCTGTTCCTTTCACTGTTTCAAATGAAACTGAAAGGTATTCAGCAACGCGTATTAGAGAAGTTTTCGTTTGTTTACATTCTTTTTATCTCATTCTGATTAGGTGTCAGGTTTCGCAGATATCGCAGACACGCTCTTGTGTGACAGACTGTAATTTGTGTTTAATTAAAATAATCCGAGTCAGAAGATTTAATGCTTCAAGTCCTTTAATTACCGAGAATGTTACATCACTTAATTTCCCGACTTTCATCATAAATCTTCATATCCGTTAAACCTCTCGAATAATTAGTGTCGGATATGTAAGCATAATTAGTGTTTAATTGAAACGATCGGAGAGGACTTAATGCCTTATTACTGAGAATGTTACATCATTTAATTTCTCCACTTCCATTACAAATCTTCAAACCGGTTACATCTCTCGAAATTTCACTCTTTCAAGAAAACTACACGCTACAACACACACGTCATCTTCGTGTAATTGCAAAAAGCTCGCTTCCATCCTCATCAGAAGCTTTCTTTTGTCAACGCTTCGCACCTCAAAGATCTCTAAACATCCGTTCGAATATCTGCATCCTGTCTGATGTCGATCTTTGATCCCTCTGACGTTTGATGTAACAAGAACAAAAAAAACGAAGGAGAGTGAAAAAGAAAATGGAAATTCGTCGTCGACGGCGGATAAACGAAACATCGCGAAATAAGAAAGAAAATGGCAGCAGGGAAAGCTTCGAGATCGTCTGAAACTGCTTTGTCCATTAAGATGTGCTGTCGATTTGGATTTAACAACCGTTACGCTGATGAGACGCATGAGAACACGCGTCGTCGCCGTCGTCGTCGTCGTCGTCGTCGTCGAAAGGACAATGAGCCACGGGAATTGTACAAAGGCATAAAGCCGGAGAGAAGCACGGCTAAAACACGCTTGAAACACGTCTGAATCGCGCGTGCTCCACTGTCTAAAAAAAAACGGAAAGGAGTCGAGCATCTATTTCCGGTGCTGGGACGTCCCGGCCGACCAGAGAAGGGGACGCGATCGTTATTACAGGCATGAGGCTAGTTTTGTTTTAGTTGTTACTGCATAAAGAGATTGAAATGCAAGGACCGAGAATGCTGGATTAATAACGAGCATCTGCACATTTTAGATTTTCATTCATCTGGCATATTAACTCGAAGAATAGATAAATCTGATTCTCTCAATATACACAATACGTCATTTAAAAAAATTACGTAAAATTTTATTTTCATAAAAATCGATTATATACACATTTTCTAAATGTAACATTTCAACTCGACGAATAAGTGAAGATAATTTTGTCAATACACATAATCTGTTTTTTAGAAACGAGATGAAATTGTATTTTAATGGAAATCGATATAAGAAGCTTTCTTAAAATTTAGGATTTCAATTTTAACAAAGTAAATAAGAATTATTTCCTCAAATATGCACAATCTACTTTTGCAAAAATAATGTCAAATCTTGTCTCAATGAAAATCAATATAAAAAGTTACATATGTACCGATAGAATTCCATCATCCATCTCTTACTCGTTTAATTATAAGCTGCATAATTAAAAGAAGTTTTTTCAAAATACATAAATTGACGTCGTTCAACTCTATCGATATCCATTAAAGTGTCATCCAACGTTTATTCTCAGTTCAGGCACGCAGACCGTTTAAAAACTATCAAACTCCGTTCACAAGTCCTACCTACCACCTGTTCGAAACACGTCCATCGAACGAACAACTTTGAAACAACTCAACAGTTAGTTGGCGTGTTATATTCCGCCCCATTCCTCCGCTTTCCATCTTTTCAACTTTATCGTGGACTCGTGTTCCTTTCGTCGAAACCGTTCCCGTCATCTTCTTTTCCCACGTTTTCTTCTCGCGATCGAATGTCATCCTCTATCTCTCTGGGGACCCACTGTGTTTGCACTCTATTCAAGTGGATATTTTTATGTTTTGTTGGCCTCGTTCGATCGTGTTTAGAATTTCATGGCACGAAACGACGATTTATCATCGTGTTGCTGCTGATCGATTCCAGATTACATTTTTTGCTCCATTTTCCTTTTGATTCGGCTGTTGGAGGTCTCTAAACGTTTGGAATGAGTTTTGCGAGAAGAATATGGTGATAATATGTGGACGAAAGAAGGGATTGCATTGCACTGATGTTGTTAGAATAAACAACGTATTTAAATTTCAATTTGCTACGCGTTAATCGTAGTATCCAACTCTCGTTTCCGATCAAATGTGACTCAGAATGGGATAGTGAAATGCAGAGTGAGGATAATGAACTGCAGTGAACAGGAAAAAAATTGTGGAAAATAAGAGAAATTCTCTTAAACTGAATGATGCAGTTAAGAGAAACGAAGAGAGACGAATAATCTAGAGAATGGCGCTAAAAAGGTAGAGGGAAAAAGAGGATGCGAATAGATTTTCCTAAATTAAATAATACAGCTAAGGAAAAGTTGCGAATAACGTAAAGAATATTGCGAGAAAAAACAGGAAGTGAAAGAGAAAAATACGCATAGGAAATAATTTTTAAATTGAGTATATGTGTGTTATAGCTAATTTTATATAACAAAATATTATTCACAAATAATATAACTTCGAAACGTCTAATGTTAAAGCTGCATTGTTACGTTATATATAATGTAAATAATTGAAATTTGTTAAAAATCGTTTTAAAATAGCAGTAAATTAATAAAGCGATATTCTTTCAATTTCTGAGAATTTGATCGCAGAAAGTTGAACGTTTCATTTCAGTTGCCGCGTTAGAATTTTTGTATCTTGTATTTTGAGACAGTAACAGTTAAATTTAATCGAATTCTTAATTTAAATTTGTTCTTTAATGCATAAGTCAATAATTTCTTATGTGTCTTTTAATATCAATAAAAGTTTTAATAGCTTTATATTAATACGCTTTGAGAAATGAAAATTTTTACGAGTTTTTCATAATATGTGCATAGTAATTATGAATATTTTTAAATATTTCCAATCAAAAATGAAAAATTGAAGGGATGTAACATCTCTGAATATACGGTCGTTTAAGGATCGAATTTTCCTTGTGAATTCCTGTGGAAAACTTGTGATCTTTAACGAACATATATCTCGACGCTAATATTGTTTTTTTTTAAATATCAACAAAGGTGTGCCGTTTGTCAGCAATTAAAGTCAACTATTTCACCAGAAAGAGCGCGCTTTAAAGTAGGTTATTTTTTATTTTTTAGAAATACCTAGACAGCGGAATGCTGTCGGCCGTTTTATGAAATATTTTATGGAATATTGCCTCGTCGACAGGCATTCTAATTTTTACGCTCTCATTGTTTCACGACAACGGGAAAATATTGAAATATTTATCATTGTCGTAAACGTAGGTAATACAAATGTATGGGATGACAAAAAAGTATTCTTCGTGACTTTGCAAAGTGATTCTACACTTTCGGATCGATGGCGATTTTTTAAAAATGTTGAACACAAAATTATCCTTGAGTATTAATTTGGATGCAAAATCTTTCTTGTTTGCATCGTATAGTACTCATCGCGAGGAACAAAAGTCTCAAAAGAGTCACGGATCGTAAATGACAACTTGGAAAAGAACATTTCAACTTCCATTAGTCTTCTTAAACTGATTTTATTTATGTAGTAACCTACAGATGTGTTTGTTTTATTATCTAGAGCAAGGACAAGAAAGGATGGTTTACTCGGAGTTAAGTTCAAGTTTATTCGTGTAAGCAATACTCAACATAAAGCTGACTATAATCGTCGCACGTCTTAAACTCGGCCTCCAGCTTCTCAACTGACTTAACTCAAACTACTCCACTCAACTGCTACTACTCAACTCGACTCTTCGACTGCCTCACGTCTTCCGTCTAACTCGACTGCCTCACGTCTTCCGCCTAACTCGACTGCCTCACGTCTTCCGCCTAACTCGACTGCCTCACGTCTTCTGTCTAACTCGACTGCCTAACGTCTTCTCCACAATTGAACTGCCTCACGTCTTCCGTCTAACTCGACTGCCTCACGTCTTCTGTCTGTCTTCCAGACGTGCCTGACCCATTCCCAGGTAGATCCCCTTTAATTACCCCAATGTTGTAAAGAGCCACAGGTATGACCCATTGTCAGGCACGTCCCTTTCCCGATACTACGTTTATTATATCGAGGTAATATAAAAAAAAAAAAAAAAAACAGATAAATATAGTGATAACATAATACAATATCAGTAGCATCAGCTCTCAAAACCATGACAAATACTTTTTTGACGCGTATTCTATCATCTGTAGATTCGAAGAAATGATTATTTCTTCTTCAATAGGTGGAATTATTTCAGAACTTGTGTTCGTAAGTATCTATATGTAAGTAGTCTTGAGTACTTGCACAATAAGTAGGGTGATGTATCTGAGTAACAGATACTTTTCAAGTAGGTATATCATTAACAGATTTGATTAATCATATTAAACCTGCTAAGTTGTTTTGGTGGTTTTCGACCCAATTGTATTCTTCTAACGTTACGAAGTATGTGGACTTTGGACTAAATACGAAAGAAGTCTTATTCAAGTGCAAGATTTCTCGTTTCAATTTTATGTTAATATCTTCTTCAAAAATATTACAACTTCTTTACGTTTACCAAAATGAGAGCAAGATAGAAATACAAAAATTGGTGGATCGTTGCAATGTTAATAGCAATGGCCAGCAACTGATCTTGTATTTTAAGAGCTCGTAGCTCGTCCAGACGATATTGGTTTTCGATCGATTGGATAATTTTACCGAATCCGTAACAGCTGAAAACAGCATTCAAGCAATTCCTTGTCTTCGCTAAAGTCCTGATTACTTGCTTCGTTTGTTCGTCTATTCTGCCATTTGCAGTCAAACAGGATGGACGTAAATACATTTTTCATTATGTTTTGACATTACGCTCGTAGAAAAAAGACGATCAAAGAACATTGGTCATAATCTATTGTAAAAAATAGACATCAATGTGGTTTCTATCAGATGCTCATGATTCAATTAAGAAGAAATGAAATAACATTTTTTAACTATTTTCTTCTGTCAATATTTGCTATTTAATGATCCGTTGAAAAGAGTGGAGAGGGGTTTAACAAAGTCAAAATCTTTTCTTAATGAGATACATAACTTCCTCCACTCTGTTTCTTTCATATTTTTATTCTTTGTACGCGTATCTTCTTCTATGTCATACAGCGCGCCTTTACTTTGCTAACATGATGACAAAATTCTGTATTTATTTCTGCCATTCTCCACGGTTCGTATACGCTCTCCTCTATAACTCTTCCATAAATACAATAAAAAAAAAAAAAAAAAAAAGAAAAAAAAAACGTATCGACCGATTCGTTTTTATTGTCCACTTTATACCATCGACAAAACCAAATGTCGAAAGCGAGCGAATCGGTGGTCCCACCAAATGCACGGATAAGTAAATGTGCAATTACACAAATAAACAATTGAATCGACAAGTGAACGATTCGCCGTAGTGTGAAGTAGCTATTATAGTAACAGCTATTACACAATTCATTGAATCCACTAATTCGTATGTATGAGAGCTGAACGTGCGACGTAAAATATAGAAATGTGCGGACATTGATAATACTCGTAAGGCTGTTAAAGTTATCAAAGGCATCTAGTAGCAAGTATAACAAAAATGAAGCTTCTCTAACAAACATGAAACATATAAACATATGAAAGAAAGGATAAATATACAGTCTGTCACACAAGAGCGTGTCTGCGATATTTCTGTAAATATTTATATATTTGTAAAAAAATTTATATGAATTGAATCTACATCTAAAACACTAATACGCTATTACAGTAGGGTTTCCAATCTCCTCCATTAGCGATTATAGCTTGACATCGTTTCGGCATACTCTCGACTAATTTTTGAGCGTAGGATTCTGGTAACGACCTCCATATCTTTCGAATGTGATGTACAAGTGTTCTTATTTTTGTGATACGTCTTCCTCTCAGCTTGCATTTCATTAGGGACCACACATTTTCGATAGGGTTTGCATCAGGGGACTGCGATGGCCAAGGAAGTACTGTGATGGCGTTTTTCGCTTTCCATTGGGTGCAGATGCGACTTCGATGTTCAGGGTCGTTGTCTTCTTGCAATATCCATTGGTCCTCGGTTTGGTTGAACCAACGTTTCACGGATGTGAGAAGTCCCCTTTGGTACAATTTCACCATCTTTTGTGCATTCAGATTGTCTGTAAAGACGCACAAAGTCCCAAAACCGCGTGCGTTAAAGCAACCCCAAACATGCACTTTTATAGGGTGTTTTACACTTCTTTGAATCATCCTTCTTCCATGGATAGTCCAAGCACGCCTAATAGGACACCATGCCCAAAACGAAGATTCATCAGTGAATATTATATTACTCCAATCACGATCTCTGTTTTCATTCGCCCATGCCAGACGATTTTCGACGTTTCGCGTATGCGGCACTCATATTAAAAAGCTCTGTTCCTTTCACTGTTTCAAATGAAACTGAAAGGTATTCAGCAACGCGTATTAGAGAAGTTTTCGTTTGTTTACATTCTTTTTATCTCATTCTGATTAGGTGTCAGGTTTCGCAGATATCGCAGACACGCTCTTGTGTGACAGACTGTACTTTTAAAGAACGTTGACACTCACCCGTGTCAGTGCTTCCAGGTAGAAGAATGGCATCGTCACGAAACCAGGAGGTGACTGTCAGATGTTCCTTCACGTCTTCTCTTGCCGTGCAAGATAAAACCGCGTTGCATCCCTCCACCACCGGAGACCTGTTCACCCTTACATCATACCCAGGTACTGTTAACACTGAAATTCGAGCACAAACTCCAAATTAGAGCTTATTAAGCTGTTCGTAGCGAAATTGATGAGAAAATTTAAAGACAGCGCAGAATTAACGTTTGATTGTATTATCGTTGATATTAACCCTTTCGCTTCGGCAGTCCAGTCCGCCGAAGTACTGTCACTGAACGGAAACGCGCGCCAGAAATACGCACAGTGTGCGTGGGTGCTGTATATAGGTTTTCCTAAGTCTTAAATATCAATAATTCTTGTAAGAACCGTATATGAAATATCGTTTTACTGTCAATGGATTTAATAGATTTTTTAGCATGAAACAGTATACGATCGTTTGGATGTTTGGAATATATTGCGTGAAGCGTTTTGATGTTGTTTCAACAATGAGTAACTTTAAGAAGTGCATATTCAATTTGTCAATAAAATCAACAGAAGATGTTTTGCCGATAACGAAAAAATAAATTATTGACTACAGATAGCACTTGTATATGCATCATTTAGATGCCGCTTATATGCAGCGCTCGTATCCACAGGTCATCTCGCGGGTGCCGCCTATAAGCGGCGCTCGAAGAGAAAGGGTTAAAATTTGAACAGAAGCTCCAAATTAGAACTATTAAGCTGTTCGTAGCGAAATTTCAGACAAATTTTAAGACAACGCAGAATTAATATTTTAGTGAATTGCGTATGACTCGTTTCTTCCAATGTAACTTCACGTTTTCAAACGACTAATACTCGTATTTTCCAGCAATAAATCGAAAGGAACAATTGTTAATACAAACTTGATAACCAGATTTGACAAAGCTTAATTACCAAATGCTTCATTAAACTTTACTCTTTCGCCATCTTTCCTTCGTTTTTTTCTGAGCTTTACGTTTAAAAAGCTTCATCCCTTAAGGAAAAGGATGGAAAAAATGTTGCTGCAGATGTTTGCGCTGCTGTTTGCGTGGATTAAGCGGAGATGAAAGGGAAGTTTGACAAGTTTGGGGTTGTAGATTCCTCATTCTTTAGGAATCGGAGACTTCGAAACTGAGTTTATGGTAAGGGGTGAGTTATCGATTTGTTTTCGAGTGCGTTTTGTCGGGATTCTCTTGAGTGGATTAAAGTTACGCGAACTTGTAAAGGTCTTTGCTTTTCCAAGGCACAGATTTTTGTCTGTTTCTTTGTACGTTTCGAAGTTTCGAATCCAATCGCGAAATTGTTTTGTACGTTGGGTGGCAAGTTTCTGATTGATAATTAATGCTCTAAACGATACTTTAAAATAAACTTTTATCTCCAATTTGTATATTTCAAATAATATCTTTCAAATGTTAGCGAAATATTAGTTACTTCAAATCCTACTTCATATCTTTCATCTGTTATTGATAAATTTAATATTACGTACATTATTATAAGATTATCCAACAAGACTTTGCGTTCGAACCTTCATAATCATATTCCAGTAATATTCTCTATCTTTTTTGAGTTACAACGACAATCTTCCCTAATAGCCAAATATGATTTCCTGTCTTGTAAATGACATTTTCTAATAAAATATCGCGATTTATTTTTATCCAACGGCACAATGTAGCCATTATTAAAATAAATACTAAAAATCTTCAATCAAAAATCACCTCGGCGATGCTCGAAAAATACTTCGATCCACAGCTGAAGTCAGTCTTGAGATTTACGAGAATGTAGAGAAATAATCTATCGCAAGGATCAATTCTCATAAAACTATCGTAAATTATTACCCTGAAACAAAATAGAACAATCAAGTACGCTTGTCGTTCTATCCACACGATCCAAAAGAAAGAATCGCGACAGTCGTTTTCGCCCATCCGCTATTTACATAAATCCCCTTCCGGACGAGGATTTTTCACAGAGCTGCACGTTGTTTACCGACACGTTTCGTTCGAATACCGATGCAGGAGCTATAAATCACGCGGATGGACGTGACATCCGTTTCCGATCCGACACGGAAAATTCTCAGAGTAAAACTCGACGATACATCCCGGGAAGACGTTACCACCCCCGCAACGTCATTACGTTCGCGATTCCACTGTTAAATCGATAAAGTAGTGGATCGAAATCTTTCATTCCCGTGTTCCAATCTCCTTTCGCTACAATCGTTTACACGATAAAGTTGCTCGAGCGAATTTATCGAGAGTTATGTATCGCGATAAGATACAATCGTTCATGAAAGTATTTTTGGAGTTTCATTAATTAGAATTGCAGTGAGACTCGATTATCACGGTTATATTGATAAAATTGAAAAGAAATTCAAAAGTATACAGCGACCCGTATTAATTTAATTTAACTCGGGTATTTCATACAGTTTAAACATTATTTAGCTTATTATTTTTATTTAGAAAAAGTATATGCATTGGACAAATAAAATATTTTATTATTTGTATTAATATGATTAAATAAGTCGTTGACTGGAGACGATTTTCGTTCTTTTTTACGTAGTAACTGGGATAAAATTTATTTCACGGTGTATCGCCAATAATGCGTTAATTATCAGGCACAAACTTATACAATAATAATTCTGCGCACACTATGGTGCCGGAATATTAATGATAGCCTTTGTACATAGAAGCCACAGGATACATATTTAGTGGACTTGTACATTTTGAAAAGATCATATACCGGTATGTATACCGACGATAATAATTTCGATTAAATCATATGATTTTAGAGTTCTATGGTTTAATCTGTATTTAATATATAATAATAATATTAGTGACATTTATCTTATAGCTTGAGACGATAAATCAAAGGAGACAAATTAAATCTAACCAATCTGAAATTAAATAGTCTGATTTGAATTCTATACATTAAATTATATCACTCGACGATACCAGCTAAAGGTTAATTGTTATCCAACTTCCAGTTACGTGAAACCAGTGAACAACAAATGATTCTCGATTATTACTATTTTCACGTTTACGGACTCGTTCGGGTTTCCTCGGTGAAAAGAAAGGAGGACGTTTGTCGAGGTAAATTCCGTTGCGGAGATAAGATTAGCGTCGCATCCGGAAATTCGTTTTCAGCTCCAGCAGTTCCGTCGCCGCTCCATTTATTCCCAGATCTGACAGGTAGCTACGATATTGCTCTTAATAGCACTGTCAGCCTGGGCGTCACGCTATTACGCGTCTCATTTCGGAGGCACAATTTAAGTATTAAACGTAACGCGTTTAAGTCACTCCTTCCCTGCTTCTGACATTCGAAAATTTTGCAATAACCCGGCTCCTCTCTTTTCCACGTTTTCCATCCACGCAAAACGCTGTTGCACGACAGTGAACAACGTCGTTTAAACGAATTAGATTCAGTTCATAGTGTTAATTTAATATCCCCGGACAAGGCACTTGTCTGTCATCCGGATGTCAATTTCAGCTTTACGTTCCATACAATGTTATTTCGATTCTAAATTTTATTAGACTTTTTCTTCTTCTTCTATGGTTGATGGATATTCGGAATTAATTGACAATTACATTGTTGCAATAAGTTACAAAGTGGACAGTGTTTGATGTTATTTTGTAGTTGGATTTTATTAGATTTTGTATTTAGATTTATTAGTTTTCCTTTTTAAGTAAGGTAGATATTTGGGATAAATTGAAATTTCTAGTTGAGTAGCATTTTGTGTTCTTTACCATTTATATATTGTTTTGTTGCTGCATTTAAATAAAACTACTGACGGTCCCATCGTTCGTCTTTATGAAATGTTAGAAAAGAAGAACGTGTCTATCACAGAAAAATTCGGTAGCACGAGAGTGGATAGAAAACGGTGGAAAAAAGGAAATTCGAGAAAGCGTCCAATTGCATTTTGGAGATATGAAAAATGAAGAAAGTAGAGTGTGTCGTAAAAAATTTGAAACTGAAGAAGTTAGAAAATATTGGATATAAAAGATGAAAGTTCGAGGAAATATCGAGTCAATTACTTTCTGCAGTCGTAAAAAAAATTAAGAAAATATCCAGAGACAGAATGTCTCGTAGAAGGATTTACTGGAATGGAAGGAGCTAGAAAATATTCGAATATAAAAGAAGAAAATTCGAGGAAACGTCGAGTCGATTGCTTTTTGGAGACGTGAAAAATTAGGAAGCCACTTGGAGAACGCCCCGTGACTGGAGCTGGCAAATACCTGGATAACGATCAAATTCCGTCGAAGGGGAGGAAAACGAAACGAAACGTGCAAACGAGGCCAATATGCGCAGATCTCCAGCGAACCGGGCAACGATATTTCCCGTGGATTCGCAGCCAACCCCAGGATTAAGTTTCTTTTCGATTCACGTTCCCTCGATATCGTGGCGCAGCCTGCAACGCCTCGATTTCTCTCGGTTAGATTGACGTAATCTGTTGAGGACAGACGGATCATCCGTTGAATCTTCAATTGGAAACATTTCCAAATATTTTTGTTAACTTCTTTATGTAGATACTGCATCCTTGAAATTATTATTATTCATTCGATGGTGCTTGACGTAATTATGAGGATAATTCTTTGATATAAATGGAGACGAAAATTTGTTGTTTATTTTCCATGATGTCTTTCTTTTTGATATTTTATCGTTCAAGTCGTTGAATTACGTATTGAATTATTTTATTGGTCAAATTATTGGGTTCTCGTTTCGTTATAAACTTTTTGATACGAAGTCGAACATGAGATTCTATTGTCGATGACAAACGAAAGACAAATTTCTCTACAACTCCAGAGATAGTCTTAGAAAACACTAAATCAGTGCAAACCTTGTTACAAAATTAGCTAATTAATGCACCGATACTTTATCAGCCACTCTTTAAAAACGAAATTTATAACAAACAATAATATTAAACAGTTTCAGAATTGTCCAAATTAATCTCCAAATCTGATCAACCAATTTATATTTGTAATTGCCAAATTATACCGTTAGACACATACTTCTGAATGATCTTAAATCTAGACAGTCTCGTCCTATAGACTCCAGATTAATGAAACTCTAAATGGAAATTTCAATAACACCGAACAAATTTCAAGATCTTTTTCCTTCTTGAAAGACACGATACTACATAACAAAGTCTAATCTGATCCCGTGCTCCAGTGAAAAATAGTAATAATCGAGAATCATTTGTTGTTCACTGATTTCACGTAACTGGAATTTGGACGATAATTAGCCTTTTTAATGCGGTTGACGCGACGTTAAAAATTACTTAAAAAAAAAAAGAGAAAAACAGAGGAAAAGAGAAACCAAAAATTCCAAAGAAATTTCCTCGACGAACTAAAATAAAACCCATTTCTTGATTCATCTCAGGATCAATTAATGATCCATTCGTTCTCGGTGCACGATGCTTCGCAGTCGCTGTCGGAGGTCATCATCGGAAGTGGCGCGGCACGAGCGCTTCCCGGGATGCCCTTGCGAGAAACCCGCGCCAAGTTGGCCAGAGAGAAAAGCAAAAGCACGTAGAAGGAAACAGAGAGAAAAAGAGAAAAGAAACGGCTCCCCTTTTTTCTTCAGACAATGCAGCTCTTCTCGGGAACAAGTCCTTTGGCGGACGACGAGGGTCGAGCCGATGTCATTTCAGATAAATTCCTCATCGCTTTTCAGCCGGGTCCAGGCCTCACCTCTGTATCTCGGCCCTTTCATTCCAGTGATACCGTGCATCGAGAAGAGAGCAAGGAACACGTGGAAATCAGCTTGCATCCCTCCTCTTTAATCGTGTGTTCCTTCTTGCGGTTAGTTTGATTTTTCCAGGTGCGACAAGTGTTCTTCTCGTATCTCTCAATTTCATGCAGCGGTATTTCTTTTCTAGCATTGTGATTGACGTTTATGATTAATGATAGGATTAATGTTTGATGGTTTGAAGAGGTTGTTTTGGAAATTTGAAAAAGTAGTTGCATTTGTTCGTTGCGAGAGCAAGCAATTGAGAAATTCTTTACTTGAACCCATTGCAGCGATTATGTCAAATTATTCATTCGTTTCTTGTACTCTTCACGATGGATAGTACGGTTGATGTTTGTTGGGTTTATAAAAGATTGTTTTAGAAAATAAGGATTTTTGTTTGGGAATTTTGCTATTTATCGTGGGAGCAAGGACTCGAGAAGTCGAATTCTATCGTTCCATTATAATCGAACGTTTTATCTTATTTAAATTTGCTAGAGAAATTATATAAAATTACCTTTCGTTTCTACAAAATTGTGCTTTAATAATATAAGAAAAGTGATACAACAACAGTGTTTCGTCTTATAATAAAATGCAAAAATAATCTGTTCACAGATATTAAAATTGTATTAATGGGAGGAAGAAGGAAGAATTTAAGAATTAGTTGTCGAAATCTTTTTCATATCAGAGCCTAAGAAGAAAACAAGAACAAAATGAATTTCTTCCTTAAATTAGCTGAAAATTAATTCTTATCGAAATACAGAATCTGTGTATCCTACAATTAAAAAAAAAAAAAAAAAAAAAAATAATTTCCTTGAATTAAAAACTCGCTTAAAAAATTAATCTTTTTTAAACTAGCTTCTAAACAAATTCTCAATTAATTAAACAACTCTTAGAAATAATCCCCTGCCGTTATATCTCAAGAATTTCACCAAAAAACGATCAATTTTCCTTTCACTCGCTACAGAAGCGACAAAATTAATAACATCCGTACACGAGAACCTGCAACTGCTCCCCTAAACTTTGTCTCACATTGTCCGCTATCCTTCCATCTGATGAGCCAGCGATAATTAACGCGCGCAGCTGTTTCTCTTATCCGGAACCGCGGCACGAAACGCAAACTGCTCGAATTGCAAGCGAATAGCTCGGCGAATATATACCAGTGTCCCCTTCACGACCAATTAACCGTTTCATTCGCGGTATCCGCGTCGGATCTGGCTTGGAGAAGACGCTGCAACATCCTCAAGTACGTCTGTCTCTATCTTCAAGCGCGACACAGACGTACAGACCGGAAACGGGACGGAAATGGTACATGTTGAGGTTGAAAAGGCGCAGAGTTGAAAAGCCTCGGCTTGAAAAACGGACGGAGAAAGACACGAGAAATACAGAGGACCAGGCCTAACGTCCAAGCATCGCGAGGCAACCCTTCTACCCACCCTTTTACCACCCCTGTTTCTACAACGGAAACGTGGAAAGAAACAGAGAAAAGGGTAGGAAGATTGAATGAAGATGGCGAGTCCTCTCTGATATTATCGAGACAAGAAACGAAAACGCTACTTTCACAAACTAAAGAACTAGCGAGAGAGAGAGAGAGAGAGAGAGAGAGAGAGAGAGAGAGAGAGAGAGAGAGAGGAGTAGAGTTTAACCAGAGGGAGGGAATCGAAATGGGGATGAAACGCGGAAGAGCAGAAGTGGGGATGAAATCTTGCTGAATGCCGGGTCACTCGTTTAAATAATTAAACGCGTAATTACCGCCGGCTGGAACACATTTTAATGAACGGTGCCTTTTCCAGGAAGCTCTGCCCCGTCTCTGTCTACCTAAGCTAAACCTTCCTCTCCTGTGTTTTTTTGCCAGGCAGCAAGAAGTCGGGGAAACTGTGCGTGGGTCTAGGAGACTCTCTTACGTAAAAGGAAGTTGCCAGACTTTTTTTGACAGGTTTCCGTGAGTCGTAAGTTTTGCGTAAGTCTACGCGAAGGTTAGGGTTCGCCGAGAAATCTGGTGAAAGGGTGATGCCGAGCGAAACAGAGTGGTTGATAACGAGCCACTTCTTTTCGAAATCCTCTTTGGCAATCTGCTTTTAAAGGGTGGATTTATTACGAAACGCTGAAGGCTCGAACGGTCCAAGACGTTCGAGAGATTATCGAAGATTTCGATTCGACGGCAGCTTGTTAACGACGAAGTCCGTAGAAAGTCCGATGTAACGAGGTTTAATTAACGCCGCGTCTCATAGATCTGGCTTCTATGATCGTTTGCGTTCAACGTCTTTTCCGTTGCCCCCTTGCCGCGTCTTCTCTTCCGTCTTTTCCCCTTCGTTCTCCTTTTTTCTCTTGCCAGGCGGTAATTACGTTTAAGAAGAGAGGAAAGTCGCGTCGTTTATTAGTCGGCAGACTTGTTACCACCGGAAAACGTTGAGTTTCCACGGTGGGACGAGGGAACAGGGTGGGAGGACTTTGAGAGTAAATTTGGCGGAAATTCTTGGCGAATTCATGATAATTCGATTGTTATTGTTGCATCCTTCATGGGATTAAGCAGCACTCAATAGCGTTTAATTGGAAGTTCTACTTTGAGATGAGTCGAAGAAGTCTGCACTTTGTGCTAATTTAGGGAATAGTAGATATCTTTAGGAACTAATTTTTTTTCTTTTTTGAACAGAGAATGTTATTTATGTTCATTTTTTAAATGCTTTAGATACTTACGTTGGTATAGTTGATCGAACATTGGCGAACTTCTATATTTTTATATGCTTTTTAAAAGTACCTTTATTGGCAGATAGGCATATTTTTAAAAATAATGTTCCTCGTTAAAAGATTGAAATACTGATATTTGGGATATTTATATTTGTTTCATTTTATGTTTAAACTTAAAATGTAATTTCTTAAATCCTACTTTCAATAGACGGTCAGATGTCGTATTGAACAATTCCATAAAGTGAAAAGTACAGAAGAGTAATGACGCTACAAACACTGTTTCTTAAATTTACCTTGCAATTTATCATTATTTGTATCATCTTCTTGTATCATATTTATATCTCTTCTCATCTTATATCATCGTCTAAATGAGCTTATGGAACTCTACATAAACTTATATATCTTTCTTTCTTTCTTGAGAGTTGAATATTAATCGTGTATGTAACGAAATAAAGAAATTAATAAACCGTGGAATTGATAAATCTGTCCTCTGTGAGGCTTAGTTTTCCTTTACGAATAATTCTAGTCTAAACAGCTAAATCCTCGAAGCGACATCGCGAAACGAGACGAAACTCATGGGATATTAGTCGAAGACGCGATCAAAGTAAACTCTTCTATTCTCGTTCTTCGATCTAAGCCGGAACACGTGCAAGTCGAACGATTCATGTTCGAGAACTCTTCGCGAAGTGACCGACTTACGAACGAAGGATGAAGTTAAAAAAGGGGAGATCGTATGTTCAGGATCGTAGGATTTGACTTTCGACCTCCTCTCCAGCTTATTCCCTTTTTTTCCTATACCAACTGGTCAAATTGACTGGCCCGTATACGCTCGCGTTTCCTGCCGGAGAACTTTCTCGCAGTTCCCCAGACGGGGATGTCTCGACGTAAAGTAGAAAGAAGAATTTTCTGTTGCCGCTGACGGCCGCGACTTACGAACTTCCCCAGACGAAAAACCGACCAATCGATACACGCTCCTCCACCTTCGTCTTGAGAACTTGGCCGAATTTACTGTCATTATATTTACTGTCATAAATATTAGGCTGTTGCATAAGAAATGTTTTTCGAGAAATAACTTTCACAAGGCAAGTATTCGTAAAATTGCGTATTTAAAAATGCTTATATATCATAATTTCAAAAAATATCTGGAAAATTAAAATAAAGTAACCTAACTTAGAAAAAACAAAAATCACGCACATCTACTATATTATATTGATCTAAAGTTCAAAATGAAAAAACCTTCATCAACGTTAATTTTCTTTTCTCCTAATCAAACAGAAATCCACCTAAAAATGAGGTAAAAGTAGAGAGAGGACTCGTCTACGCGAAAGTAAAACAGTGTGTCGACGAGGTCGCATTAAAAAAGCAACGGAACGAATCGAAGGCAAGTTAAATGAAAGGATTCGAAATTTTCTTCTAATTTCGGTTACACAATGTACACGTGCTATCCACGGCAGGCGAAAGCACGTAGCTTGCTATACGCGTTGGTCGGCGTAAAATCAGCCATTTAAATGGTCGCTCACGTAAAGCTCGTGGTGCCGGACCAACCTTTGTCCCATGTTCTCTCGAACGACGTTCCCCAGACGTTTCTCCTGTCTTCTTCCTCTTTCGCTTCTTTTTTCCTATTTCCATCTTTCCTCTGGCCTTTTTCCTTCTCTGTCTGGTCGTCTGTTCAAATCGAACTTGCTTCGATACAATTTAACAGCTTTCATTGGCGTTTTCCCTCCGGTATTTACTCGGCGATGTCTCGGTGAAAACGCGGCCCGCGTTTCCGGCATAATGGGATCTTCAGCAACTTTCCGCCATTTCCGGCGACCAGTCACGTTCCAAAGGCGACGTTCTCTACTGTAATTGACGTTTATTGTGCTCACGCAACACGCCGTGGAAACGTATCGATGGGTACAAGATCTCCTTTTAGTGCTCCTTTCGCGATTTATGTTTTAGGTCCTGTAGCTTGCAGAATGAAAGATGACACGAGCTACCTTTGTGCAGTTCCCTTCTAAATAATTTCCCTTAACATTTTCTAAATAATGAATATACGATTATAATTTTTCACATGTATTCATCGTTTGCACCTTATAGCTGATAGTTCGGAGAATGCAAGACGACACGCAATACTTTTGTGCAGTTTCCTTATCGAAAATTATTAGGCCTCTATTCTGGACAAGGAATTATTATTTTTAGCGTTTCTTTTTTAAGTTTTAGCATTTGTCATTCGAAGAATGGAAGACGAGATGGGGTATTTTCGTGCAGTTTTCTTTTCAAAAATTCGTTAGTTTCTATCCTCTATAGTGGATATTCGATTATTATTTTCAGTGTTCTTTTCATCGTTTGCTCTTCAGTTTTCTAGATTGAACGATATAAGAAGAACGAAGGGTCTTTATGCAATTTTGTTTTTTGCAGATTCTTACTTCTTATTATCGATAGTACAAGATTACTGTTCACTATTCTTCATTGTAGATATTCTCAGTAGCATTCGACTATTATTTTTAGCGACAGTTTCATCGTTTGCTTTATAGTTTAACTGCTTAACGATACTTTATTGTTACACAATTTTGTCGTCAAGTCATTTTGTCCTATTCCGAATCCTACACTGCACTGTTTAATTGTTTCTAATATTTTTATATAGCGTTTACTCCTTAATTTAGTATCAGATTGTCCGAAAAGTTTCTTTCGTTTTATAAGGAAATAATAATATGTTTTTCGTTTTACATTAGTTTATTGAATTATGCACGAACGTAATAATAGAAATATAACGAAATGGATCATACCTAATTCAATAATAATATAATTCAAATTATAATAATTCAAATAATGTAAAACAGAAATTGTTGTTCGTCTATTATCACCTTACGAAACGAAAGAAACTTTTCGGACAACCTAATAGCTTGAAGAATATATAAAGAACAGAGTATTTTCACACAATATCCTTTTATTTATTTATTATTCGCTATTCCTACGGTATATTTTTATTACTTCGTATTGCCAAGAAACATATGGAAGATATAACATATAAGGCTCGAATAAATCGAAGAAGTTTTTAATAATAAATTTCAGGTTAAAGTCGCGATTATTATTTTCTCAATATATCGTGTATGTGTGTACCGTTTCTATACAGCAGACTGCGTGAACATTCCCCTTCCGATGTTGGGACATCGGGGGAAAAGACATAGTAATTAATGAGGACCGCGCTGGAACACGATAATGAGACTTCTGTCCATAAATGCAGAAATACGGATAGAGATTTTCCCTCGCGATATTTTCCGCTATTTTTCTGTTATTAACGCGTTGCCCTTTACTCGACTACCCCGCAGAACTGAATAAAACGCGACGCAACCAGAATCTTTTAATTATTCGTTAAGCCTCTTATTTGTTGCCATTTCAACCGACTAAAAAATATACCATTGCTTCGATTCAGCTTCATCAGTATTAATTGGAATGTAATTATAGACGAATGCATGCAATTTAGTATATTTATATTTCTTTTACATTTATTTCAATTTCATTTGAGCGTTAGATTTTGTTATTGGCTACAATTTTTAGTTGTATATAGAATTGTTTGTTCCTTTATATTATATACATTGTCCGCATGTCTTAACATTTTTATTCTATTACTACAAATTTTATTTCGTCTTTCTACTCGTTTGTTTGTTCCAGTATTAAGTCATTGCACTGGTTTCATGAGACAATTTGACGGCCATAAGCGAAAAACACGATGAATCACATCTTATGGAAGAGTAATCTCGAAATGTAATTTGCATTTGATTTTTAGATTAAATATGCGTTCGTGTTCTCCTCTTGTACGTTTAAAAAATATCAAATTAGCATCAAAGATTTATACATGTGTAATTTGTTAATATTTGTTTATCTCTACGCACATACATTTACATATTTATGAATTTCATATCATTCACATTAACCCGTTCTTTCTTATAAACTGTTAATATATAATTATGTTAAAAAGACATAAGAACCGAACAAACATTATTCGTTTTTCAAAAAATACATTGTGTATTTATCATCTATTTTCAAAAGATCTGTATCGACTATTTCATGTTAATGAAATACTTCCCTTTAGCCATCGAGCAACGTAAAACTGAGAAAATCAATAAAAACGCACTCATCATATTTCTCCTGTCTGTGGTCTTCATTTATAAACTGAACGTCATATTACGAGTTAAAAATTCGATCAGCCGACTCTCTAAATTTTACCAAAAGTATAACAAACTCACCAGCACGAAGAGTAACTTCCCTGGAAAGCACGGTTCCAACGGAACTGGTTGCACGACACCTGTATCTAGCGTTGTGCACTTCCGCTCGAAAGTCCTGCGCCAGAAATGGCGGAAAGTAGAGGGTGCCGTTCCCGAGCAGCTGTCTGAAACAATGGAAAAAGAATGAAAGAGGAAGAAAAAGAAAAAAAGAAGAGAGAAACGAAGAAGCTAGAATTCTAACGTCTTCGCCCAGGTTCCATTACTGGCGTTACCATTTCGCGATATAAATTCGCCCATTTTTAGCTTCCTTTTACCATTCTGCCTTTTTACCACCGACACTCTCACGAGCAAATGCCTTTTATTAATTCGCCCAGGAAAGCTTTTAAAATTGCAGAAGAAAATACGTGGTTCGAGAATAATTGAAATATGCGAATAAACGAGAGAAATTCTAATGTTGCATTGAATAGAGTGTGTTTCAGATTAAATTATAGCGAATTAAATGGTACTATTTAAAGTGTTGCGTTAATTCTTTATAATTCATGTACACAATGTTTCTTTCTTTAATTATTCAGTCATTTGGTTTGCGAGATTCATAGAAATTATTTAAAAGTTTCATTTTTTAATATCGTTTAAAACATTTTTTTGCATCCTTTCTATGACTTTCTTGTATCCTAAGAATTTTTATACAGCGTAAGGAAATTAAATTATGGAAATATATTAAATTCTAGAAAATCTGACGCTATTATTTAGAGTTTTATGTCGATTCTTTCCGGTTTTAAGAATTTGCTGCATCTTTATTGCCAAATTTTATTTCACTCGATCATATGATCAAAAATAGTTACCTTTTACTTGATATGTTTACTCTTCTGTACATAAACCAATAAAATTCTTCCATAATCAATTACACTAGGTAAATGGTTACAATCCAAATACAATATACAAATGATAAAATTAAATTTCAGTTTCAATAACAATAAAGTATCAGCTCGAAATCTAGTATTACCAAAATCTATGAATAAACGCCGTACAATTCAATTTTTATTCCCCTCTAACCCTATGTTTCCTTCTAATCTGTTCCATTCATAGTCATTTTGTCAAGAATCGCTAAGCCTATACACAAATCGCGCTTGCGTCGATGGAAATTTTAATTTCTTCTTCTTCAAGTAACGAAAAAGTCGTTCTGCAGACGCATCGTGAAAAGCGCGCACGTCCATATAAACGAATGTCTTTCCCGTAAGCGATAAATTGTCGCTAATGTATGCGCATAACATAAAAGTCGAGTCTCTTTCGAGCTGCGATAGAAAACATTCCGTAGGTCGATCAACGAATCGAGTTAACCGCAAACGAGTTGAAACATTCAGGATTCGCGTCATAATAGCATAGCTAAAAATCGCTAAAAAGGTCTGACTGTATCGGGATATCGATTCTTCGAGAGGTCAAACTAGCAGTTAGTTTCTGTTCGTCTGGTCATACGTGGGATCATCACGAAGCTTTACAGTTCTTTGAAGGAATTTAGGATTTCAAAATTGAAATTAATTTGGATTGACTGGGATATTTCGTTAGATATTTGCATATTATACTTTGATTACTATTAATTACGAAGATCTATCTTAGGCAAAATATTTGATAATCTTCGAAAATATTATTGCAAACTAGAATTATAACAAATATGTCTTTCGTTTTCAGTATAAATATGATATCGCCACAATGAGATCTTTCGATTTTTAAGAGTTGGAAAATTGGAAAATTCCAAAATTGGAAATATCTCTATGCATCGAAATTCTTCTCTTCGTGTGGAATGAAATTTTCCTCTGTACAACAAAAATCTTCATTCTCTATGATATACGTGTAATATCTTCATAATGAAACGATTCAAATAATTTTTAAATACCGATATATCGTAAAAATTGTAACATAATGCAGTATGACGTATGACATTCCAAAATCTAGTCATAGCGAGGACCTTAATTTTTTACGCTACAAATATAATGCTCTGAAAATAGATCCTTTCAACATTCAATTCTTAAAGATTGGAATATTGTAAAAATTATAATATATTACGACAACAACATAGCAACATAGTAAATACCTTCATTTACTGCGCTACGAACAAGATACTCGTAAAATAGGTTTTTCTCAACAAGTTAAAGCTAATATTGTTTCTCGTTAGATGTCCGAGTATACGTTGTCTTATGCTACCTGCGTTATTAGAAACCGTTCTGTATTCACTGCGTAATTACACGCGTTCGTGTACGCCCGTACAATGCGGTTACGTTCCAGGTTATGATAGCCGGCTGACAAAGCTTTCGGCTATACTACTTGTTTAACTACACACCGAACCATACTACTTAATCGCTTACGTAACCTACTTGTACTGATTACTTACACAATCGGGTAACAGTTGTTTGATAAAACACGTTACTGTTGCCGTTGTCTGATTAGATATTGTGTCGGACAATATTTACACCTATTCTACTTGTCTAGTTTAATGCAACCGTATGCTATTGAACTCGATCGTTTGTTTTAATCTTTTGACCAGTTTCGCTTTAAATTTGTTTAACAAATTCTATCGAACGGCTATTATCTACTCTGATCGATTTTCTACTCAGAGAAGGTTAGTGTTCTACCTGTATTATGTTTACTGCATATTGGAGGATAGTAGAATGACTCTATTTACTGACCTATTCTACTGTAGCATTCTGTAGAGCTCCACTTTACTTGTTTGACCACGTACAATCCAATTCTACTTATCATACAGATAATGTCCTCTATCGATGACTCTATTTTATTAGTCGATTATGCACAAGTTTGCTCTCGATAGTTCTTTATTGTTTATGGAAATGATAACATGTTTGTAAGATATAAAAGAGAATAACAGTTTGGTATATTTTTAGATATGAATTTTTGGAATTCAGTGCCAGTGTACTGTAATGCGAGGTAGAAGTTACGTAAGTTTATAGCTAAATACGTATATATTGTATAATTAATCCTAATTAAATGTGTTATTAGTGGAAGTCGTATTAATATACAAGATGCTATGGGAGGATTAACATTGTCTCTCTATGATGATATATATGCTCTGTTGAGATACTTAACTATACAAATATCTACCTGCTCATAAACGGGCTGTGTCGAAGGCAAATAACGTCATACGTGAGACAAATTTATTCAAGTGGATCGGATCATTTATGGAACTACAAGCGGGGATCAGAAATGAGAAAGTGTCATGTTTCAGTCTCAATGAGGTGTACTAATATATAATTTAAAAACCTAGTATATAGTATCTATGCTAATATCTAATAATTCTAGTAATAATCTACTAATTTCAATTACTATTCGAGAATCAAACTTTCTACAAATCAATGGGAATATCAAGTTTTAGCATTTCTCAGAAAACAAACATTTATTTCTCAATATGATATTAGATATAATTCAATAAATATATTAAAATAAAACATTTCATTATTTTTTTATTCTGCATTATTTTCAACTTCTATGTACAATTTTAAATAATATATGCATAAAACGTTAAATTGTCAAAGATGAAAAATATGTTGCTTATCTCAATGTCTTCCAACTGCTTTAGAACTTAGCAAATTTTAATTCAAATTAATGCAACATAGCCAGGGGCAAGCATCGCGTACACAGGGATACACGAAAAACTGTTAAACTCGAAAATTTGTTAAATTCATGGCACGATATTTCCCGCTTTTTCCATCGACATTTCAAATATATAAATAATAGTGGAAAGAAATATTGAATCGGATGTGAAAATCGTTGCATACGTGCAATTTCAGAAAGTGTTGAAGAATATATTAAGCGGATGAACATTTGCTTATATCCTCCACTTGTACGCAGCATATCGCACAGTGCAACTAGCACACGCTTGTCATCCACACTTTTTCCGCGTGTCGAGTGTCATCAACAGATTTTCCAAGCTCCGCCTGTGAACGCGAATGTCCCATTTCGAGCTAACTGACTCTTGATCATACATCCTGCTGACTATTGTAAAATGTGGGAATATAATTATCTGATGATGTCGATCCTTCATTTGTCACGAGCCATTTCACGAATCACATTTGTTCCAGATAATTTCGTAGGATTTACGAAATTCCAAGATAATAACATACGAATGAAGATATGAAAGCCAGAAAATGCAACATTTTCGGTTCGCTACAAGAATAACGCGATTAACAGACGTACATTTTTTTCAAGGAACCAGGCACAAAGTAAAAACGAGTTTGTTGAGACGAAAAGTTATTGGAAATAGTAGAAAATATAGAAATAGAAAATTATTAACAATTCAAGTATTTGGTATTAAAAAGATTTGCTTTCTCTTATTACTCAACTAATATTTTTTGAGAGTTGAGAGTATTTAATAAAATATCACGCATTTGTTATTATTCAAGGAAAATAAAAAAAAATTTCCCAATTGTAATATTTTCAGTAAATACTATAATTTTGTTGGTTAACCATGACATTTATATTCTAGCAAATAGTAGTACACTATCACAGTAAATTTTTGCAAATATCAATATTGACAGTTTAAATAATATATTACTCTTCTAATAAGCTACGTAGGAAAAAAGTTAAATTCTGAAACAGAGAAGGCAACATCTAATAATATCAAAATTTCGAGGTAAATGAAGAAAAAAGGGAAACTAAACGAAAAAATATAGCAAAGAAAGGGGTTATTCGAGCGAAAACTGTTCCGAAATGGCAGAAACCTGTTTCCAGTTTCCAGGTAGCTCGTTGTTCGCGTTACTTTTGTATGAATGATTTTATAGGTGTTACTCCTTTATGCTGCACTGGCTTTAGCTCTTGATTTCATGTTTCCACATCACTCGTGTTATTTGTTTCTCGTGTATTCATATTTATGTTTCTTTCCTTTTCTTTGGACACTCTTTATATGCTTTTATTGTTTATTATGTAACATTTCCTTTGACATTTTCAGTTCCTGCCTTTTATCGACGATTCACATTACGTTTCTTTTATACTTTACGTTGTACAATCTCCTTGACTTTCACTTTAATTGTTCCTCGTCTATTCATCATTATATTTCAATTATACCTTATTTTCAATCCTTCCTTCAATCTCCTTTTCCATTCGAAGAACTGAAATATTCAAAAAGAGGGTGTTTCTTTTATCAACACAACTGCGAAAAACAGCATAGAATTTACTGCATCATTTTAAGTGCAATTTATATTTCAATGGTACGAGTATTCGTTTTCATGAAATATTTATCTGTGTGCTATTTACATCGAGAAAAATGACCAATTATTTTCATTAACTCTTCCCACATAATTTCAAAATTGAATTTACGTCTGAATGATTTAAATACCATTTCTCGTAAGGTATTCTTTATTTGTCTGTATTTATCTCACTTATCAAAATTTTCAAACTGCATATTTGTTTAAATTTGGACCTTTCACCGTAAAAGACTTTTATACATATTTTCCTTTACTTACCTCATTCACTTCCTTCAATTTCATTTATGCTTTTTCTAAATATATTTTATTTACACCTAACGTACTACAATTTCAATATCAAGTGTTCATTTAACGATTAGTTAATGAAAGACGCATATTTTATTTATTTCGTAATCTCTGACAAATATTTGCACCATTATCCATTCGATTTTCATTTTTATTCCCCAACCTTTCACTACCAGTTTGATTCCAATTTATCAATTCCTCGTCTCACTATTTTATTCATCCCATCCTCCCGTTTTCACCTTTCATCTTCATCATTTCCATCCCTGAATCCTCTTTCGCGCGCACGTCGTTACATTTATTCCAGCAATTCCTCCTCCGGTTGCTTTATCTTCTGCAAACGAAAAACAGCCTCCAGCTGTTTCCTCTCGCGTCTTTAATCGATCGACGTGTATCGAAACACCAACACCGCCGGCAGTGGATTTTCGTCGAATGCGAAATGAACAGAAAGCTCGACGTCCGAATTACTGAAAACCGAGAATCGAACAGCAAAGAGGAATGTTTCGCGGATGAACGTCGAATCGGAAGTCGAAAGGGGTTGCTTTTGCTTTGAATTCTTCCAGCTTCTCTTGCAGCCTCTAACTGATACAAAGTTTCGACTGCTGAATGTTCGACTGGTTCAAGGCTGTGTCTGTTTTGGCTCTGATTTGCTTCTGATCGATGCGTCTGGAGTATGAGAAAGGCGAAGGTAAAGGTTTCTGCCAGGCTTCAGGGGCAATTAGATCGCGTAGCCTTGACAAGGAACAAAAGATGGTTTTTGCAAGCTGAGCAGTCTTCAATGGAATATTTCAGGTTGAAGAATCAGCGAACAAAGCGAAAGTGTTTTAAGATACTTTAAATATTTAAAGCACTTTATATATCATGTCTTAAGTATGCTTCTGAATTGTGTTTTTCAAGAGAGAGGTTTATTGATTCTTCTGCAATTCGAAGATATTTTTGTGCACGACAGCGTGTCGTACAATTAGGTTGAAGAACGAGAGCTTGCAAAGTTACATTGTATGAGACAGAAAGTTAAAGTTATTATATAATTTGAAAATAAAGCGCGAGTGATAAAATTGCGATTACAAACTAACAAATAAGAATAAGAAAATGCTGTGGAATCGGTGACAGATTATAAAACGAATGAATTATAAAAATAAAGTTAGAACTCGGAGTTGAAACATTAATGAAAAGAAGTAGCAGAATCCGGTATTAAAACTGCAGATTCTGATATTAGAATTTGTATATAGATTTTCCAGTTATCTGTTACGTAGAAATCTCAATTTGAAATGTTTAACTTATTTAAAAATTAAGATCCACGATATACGAAACTTGAGGTAACCGAAGAAAATAGAACTCGAAAACAAAGAAGTTAGATCTCCTAATTTAAGAATGTTACAGAAACAAAATGATCAAATTGCAATTAAATAAAGGATTAAGAAAAATGGAACTGAGTTACAGACCCAACTCTATTGGGTATATCATGATTAGAATTCTAAGAACCTCCTGAAAGATAATTCGTTTCGTTTTTTTTTTTTTCATTTATAAGATCACTCGTTGGTTAAAAGTTCATTAATGTGCAATAAGGGTGTTATCGAAACGAGGTCGAGCGGGAGGCTACGCTTTCCTGTGGGACGTCCGCTTGCGGACAAACTTACTGGACGACCATTGGGTAAGGAACATTTCAATTACCGAGAGGAAATGGTTTGCCCAGGTGCTACGTTTACGATATTGCCGGACGTGTGGCATCAAACTTCTAATAATGTTGACCTTACGCGATTTGCACGCGTTTTATCTTGGAATACGTTCCGGAAAACTGTTCAAGTTCATGCGCCTACACAACAAAAGTATCGAAGTGGTCACCACTTCAAAGAAAACTCTACATCTGGTCTTTTAATTTTCTCAAGCACCGAGGCCATCGACAGCGTATAGACAAAAGACTGGGACGAAGGCAGACCATAAACAGTACACAGGCGACGATGGCTTCAGGGCTTTCAGTGCGGATCTGGACCAGTTCAATTATATTCCGACTTGTATTTACACTTCTGTATTAAAATATATTTTCTACCTTACAATTTATCCACGCGTTCCTTTGTTCACATACATCTAATGACTTCAACAAAAAGCATTTACAATAGAACACCAAACGTTTAATAAAATTATCTTGAAACATGATATTAGTAATGTTTCATTAACGAACGGTTCTAGAACAGAGAACTACGAGTTTTGGAGGGTATCGCTGTATATCTAATTAGATAATTAGTGCATAACCGTAATGTAATTGAACAAGTATAATAGGATGACACATGATCAGACAGGTATAACAGAACAATGCTTGATTTGGCAAATGGAATACGTTGCTTGTTCGTGCAAATAAGTATAACAGTACGATAATTAATTAAATAGATTGATTAATATCGCGTTTGATGTAGCGTACTATGTAGAGAATAATAACAATTTTGAATTAAATTACACAGAACAAAGGAGTTCTTTCCCTGTAAAATTTTATCACGCTCGAATTATCTTATTCTTTGTTTCGAATATGAAATAATTATATTTGAATAATATTCGAAATTACACAGAAGTAATACGTTAAATAATTGAGAACTAAAAATAATTTCATTTCAATCACATTGCAACCACCTTATTTTAATATCGCTTTGAAACATACGCAGATAATATTTTCAACAATTGAAAACAGTAAAACGATGTTTTAGGACACTTGGATCATCTCAAACCTTATTTTCAGCATTGAATAATTATTCTCGGATATTATTTTATATTTTAAAAATATACCTTAAATATTTTGAAATAGTAAAATGATATTTTAGATTATAACGTTGACAGTAAAATTTAGGTTCTCACATTCTTCAAATTTTTCATGGTGCAACTATGTTCGTACAGTGCCTCAACTATTTTCGATAAACGATATTAAACAAGTCTGTAAAGTACAACAAACGAGAAACCCGCGAAAAGCAAACGAAGAACTTCCTTTTGATTACTTTTCGCCGCCTGATGATATCGGTAGTTGAACTTCCTAATTATGTATGTTTTGTGCCGTCGTTGTAGCTGTATTTTTTCACGGGACACCGTAATTCCGCCGCGTTCGAAACTCCCGCAATTTACAGCAGCTCGCAACTTCTAAATCCTGGCGCTCTAATCCGCTTAGAGTCTTTCTATCGCGTCGAGCACTCTTGCAAATCGCGAATTTTCAGCCGAAAATGCGGATCTTACAACAGGCCAGCGATAGTGGAAACGCTATTATCGGAAGCTATGCCGCGTCGATGAAAACCTATTCTCTTCGTGCACGTTTCTCATCGAAATTTCTATACGAATCGAACATATAGAATATTGTCGCGTTGTTAACTGTTTGTTAGCTTACTCGTATATTCAAGTAAGTTGTATTTGCGCATTTTTAATTGTATAATTTTTGTATTTAATTATACGTTTATTATCTAAAATGGCCATCTGCAATGAAGAAGGTGTATTGTAGTGAACATTCTCCAAAATTTTACTTTAATCGTCTGAATATTAGTAGGAGTAGTAATATATTGTTTTGTCGACAATAATTAATTTATCTTATATAGACAGATATTATTTATTACATTATTATTGATTTATTTATTATTTGTTATTATTTATTTATCGATTGATTTTGATTTATTATTGATATTATTTAGTCAACAGGTGTAGTTAGTTTACACATTATTATCTTATTCACATTTTTACCACAGGAAACATTTATGTCTATATTGTATTGAATGTTTCGAAACATCATTAGCACTGTAATGATTATACTACTATCACAATTATATTGGTCGAATCCGAATCCAACTTGTATGTAAAAATTACAAGATATTTATTGCAAGCATATATTTAGTAAAAAACTAGTATTTAGCACGAATAGCTATTTTAAACTATAATAAGCGTTACATACGGTGTCACAGAATATCGCAATTCATTAACACAATTTAATGGATATTGTATATGGATATTGATAATTGACTGTTTAAATAATTTTTTTATTCTTTGCGAAGTATATTTAGTATATTTAGTACTATTATTAGTACATTTTTAATTAAGTGAGTTATCCTTTAATTTCTATATATATTGTCAGATTTGTTTCAAACTTTGCCAATGTAATCATGACGATCGAATTTCATAGCAGTGCCAATGAAACTTTAAAATGTTCCGTATAATACGTGTAATAGATTTAAAAAAGGCGCCTGTAAGTGTTCTACTTACTTTAGTGAGCATATGTATTTAATTGCGAATTTTACGAAATAAATTTTACGAAACAGATTTTTTCCACTTTCAAACCTACTGAGAACCTACGAACCTAATAAAAAGGTTGAAGTATAGTTGTAAGTACTTTGTACTTATGTTAACTAGCTCACCTTAGTCCAGGAACTGCGGTGACCGATCTCTGATCCGGACTAGTTATCCAGGTGACGTGCGGCGTTGGGCTCCCATGAGCGGAACAGCTTAGCTGTGAGCCTGTGGTATTGGAAAAGACCAGAGTACTTGGTGGCTCGAGAACGAACACCGGACCTTGCTGACCAACCACGAGTTCCAGAATGCAAGCTGAAGAATAGAGTAAAGATAGACGGATACGTTAATGGAGTTCCCACATTCGCAAATAATATAGATATTTCGTTTGCTCTTCGCGATCGACAAATTCGATTGTGCAACAGTTCCGTGTGCAAGTAAAAATACGTACAAACAACCCTCAGACTGTAAACGTTCTTACGGCAGCCTCGAACCGCAAAAGTGGGTCTCTTACGTCCGACGTATTTTTCAGTAGATAATAATTTGTTAAAAAAATCCAGAAAAATCATATATCTTCTAAATTAAGTCTATTGTAAAACTTTTGTCAAGCAACTTTTTTTAGTCGGACGGAGAGAGGAAGATTTTCTACTTCGAGGCTACTCCCTTGCGAGTTCAACTCGGTCGAAATAATCCGAGCATGAAATACCCACCTTTGCAGTTTAAGGGATGAGTACAAGGAAGTAATTCTTAAATACAGTGGACCTACGTTTATGTAAATCTGCCGAGGATAAGATAGTTCATATAATCAGGTGGTTTATATAAGAAGAGTCCATCTGTTTCTCCATATCACCTATGATTTTTCGTTCAGTTAATAGGAATGTTCATGTTCATATAAGAGTACTCCACGAGACATTTGCTCTTACATAACGCGTGTCCCTACTGTTTACATCTTATCGTTAGACGTTCATATGAGTAGATGGACCCTCGATAGTTCAGGTAACAGGAACACGGCTAAAGCCTATTTAATCCGGGCCCACTGAAATTTCGTTCATATAAGTGGAGTTTATTATAAACAAAGTTCCGCTGTATATATAAGACATATGTAGATAGATATACATCTCAGTATATCGAGCCGAGTCATAAGACACAACGTTTTTTGAGGGTGTCATCAGGAACAAGGGTGAAAGAAGGATTTGCATTTGTCTTAATGTATCGCGTCTTAAATTAAATATAATGCTACTCTATTTACGAATATTTTAATATTTTTTGTTTATAAAAGTTATTAGATTTCAGTGAGAAGAGTAAGGAATTTGTCCCATTATTTCTTGAAGCAAGATTCATTAATTTCTATAGAAGAACCAGGTCACAATATATATGAGAAAAAATATTTAATAAATAAACATCCGTACATGTAAATGTACCTGAAAGTATCACAAAGCAAGCTAACAAATAATAAATAACCAAAAATAAATTAATTACCCCTTTTCTTCTTTTTCTTTTAAGAACAGCAAAGGAAAACAACAGAGTGTGAGATAAATCACTTTTTCAGAAAGTTACAGATAACTTGAGCCATACAAATTTCTTCTCCAGTTTCCAATGTTTCTTTTACGATTGGTTAACAAGAACAGTCGACTATTCTTCTAATATCTCAATGTCAGGCGACGGATATTTACATATCAGAGCAACGGATTAAAACAAACGGACAAAGATAGACAAATGGACAGTCTATGGAGGGATAATTCAGAAACCGGAGAAATCAATTCTGGTAAGCCGAATTCGACCTACATTCCATATCGATTTGACACTATACTATCGGACAGCTTGAGATTAAACGGCCTGGGAACCGAGTGACCGCATCATCGGCTTCCTAAAATATTTAATTCGAAATCCAAAGGATTAAAAACCGTTTCCCGGGAACTGGGCCGTCTCGATTTATGATCGAATCGTTTCCCCTTCATTTGCCCCTGTACGATGGCTTCTTTGTACCCTAAATGCATTCTTTCGCATCTTGTGCGCCATTTGTGGTACACGGGTAAATAAAAGATTCTTATTGGATCTATATTTACGGTAGAACTCCGCTTAACTGAACATGTAGGGAGACAAACAGTTTATATAACTGGAATTTCTGTAATAGTACTTCACCCACTAGTTATTATTTTTCGTTTACGCAGTTGGAACTCGCGTTCAGATAAGTGGATTCGATCGGCAAAGATACAGTTTAAAACAGAGTTCTGGAAGAGGATATCTTTCATTGATTTCGACAGAACACTGATGTTTCTACACACAGACAGGTTATTTTATCCACTCGCCGAAAATAGAGACGGTTTCAGTATTTAAATATGGATGTTGTGGATGCTGCGATCAATAACTGCCACGTTTGCACGCGTTTCTTCCTCAGTTTGTGAGGGTTCCAGTTATTTCTTTAAATATATATCGAAGTATTTCGGCTCTATTTTACTTTACTGTCAATTATCCTTTTCTATTATACTTTTAACGATACTTGCTTTTTCAATATCTTAAATATATTTATTTGATAATATCTTAATATATTTGCATAAGTTTCACAAAAGTTTATACAAATATCAAGCTGTTGATCGATTTCTAGCTCCTTGCAAGGCATTCAAAAATATAAATCAAACAAAATTAACGAATATAGCATAACATTTCCAATTACACAAATGATATAAACGCTAAGATATTAATTGATACGTATCAATCTCTATTCTCTTATAGGGGATTAAAAGTTATTAATCAAAAGGAAATTTTTATCTCACGAGAGTAATCTGGTCGTTCAATTCGCTGGATGAAGCATCGTCCAGTTTTCGCGATCCTCAGCACCGTGCGGAGATTCGGCAACCCAATGCCAACAGGCAACACGGGAAAACGCAAAGGGTAGCGTTTTTACCACGGCAAGCAGGCAGCCGTGAAAACGTTTTCCCGCCGTGTTTGCAGCAATGGACGAAGATAAGGAATTTTCGCGCGAGCGAGACTTCTTTATGAAACGCAACGACTTGATATTTTTCGAGTTCTGCATTGATGAATGATAATAATTAAATATTATGTACATATATGTATTTTATATACAGATTGTGTACATTGTTTGTACATACATTTTTTTACATATGCAGGTGGCCCGAAAAGTCGGGACAAAACTTATAGTACGTGTTAATGAGGCAGATAAAAAAAGTTTATGTAAAATTATGTCCGAAATTATGCTTTGTTGAAGAGTTATAAGCGCTCAGAAATTTGTATTCTTTTTTTTTCGAATATTCCTGCTGTCCTAGGAATAGAAATGAATATATTTGCGACTGTTTGCGATTGTATAATCGTATAACGAGGCTTATGAAAAGGAACAACAATTTCGGAAATTTTTGAACGATTTTTTTAATTACTTGATCTCATTAGCACGTAGTATAAGCTTTTTACCGACCTTTTCGGACAAGATGTATAATATTATATATATTTAATAATAATAATTATTATTGTATTAGAATTATTATACGAAAAGGAAGGATGGAAGGAAGAGAAGAAGTAAAATTTCGTTTGGCATACAAAACTTGAAATTCTCTGATATACCTCTGTTTCTACAAGGTGTTTAAAAAAGCGGACGACATTTATGAAATGTAACTCTAGACGTCAAGATAGTGAAAAGTATGTTTCTATATGAAAATGTTGGTGTATATCGTATAGTGTATTTAATATAATATAATATATTTATTAAGTTAATTTACATAGTCGATATAATATATAGTCAGCTTCAGAAATTAAACGAACTATAGTAGAATTCCACTTATCTGAACTTCATTTGTTGCAACGAAATTTTAGTTAATATCCGCTTAATCTAAAGCTATCCACTACAAAACTGAAGTAAAATTCCAATATTTCAATTTATTCAAAATCCGTTAATAATTTAATTTATTCAAAGTCTACCGTAGTAATAAATTTCTGCGCTTTCGAATATAAAGCTGTCGAATCCTGTATCTGTACCTTTCAATTTCTTCCCAGAAACGCAATTTAAATACTACAGCTATCGCTTTAATCCTTCAATTTTCACCGACTTTTTTCTTCGTATAATATGTATTAAGAAGTATAAAGAGACACCATAATTTTACACATTGTGTTTAAAGTGAATAAATTCTGTATAAGGAACAGTGAACAATTGCGATATTGTATATACCATAGTATATATATATAGATGACCATTATCAGAATGGAAAAAATTTTTTAGTATAAAAGTGACTCTAATTTTGTCATTTTTAATACAAAATTCATAGTGTATCGATTTTAAACTTTCTCTTATCCATCACTGTATTTGTGGTTTTCCGAGTTGCAATGGTGTTTTCCTTAGTATGTCGTGGCATATGATGGACAAGAATCATTGTTCGATTCTGACCTTATTATTCGCTGATGTTACACATCAGTCTATAAGTAATATAAATTGGAATAATAACTTTCTCAAAAATCGATAGAGGGTTAATAAAATCGTTTATACAACAAAATCAAATTACTTGAAAATTTGCTCGCACATTCATTATGTTATACATTTTATATACATATACTATACATTCTTGTCAAATAGTGTTTGTTATATCTTAGACATGTAAAATTTGAGCAAAGATACAAATATTAATTTCCGCTCTAAAAATGTCATTCTTCCCTTGAAGAGCAATTTGAAGAAAAAGGAAACAGTTTAAATCATCCTGTAATTTTGATTGTTTTGTATATCAACAGAGTACTGTAACACATTTCTATACAATATTTTTCTGCTACAAACTGTTACACCGTACGTTCTTTACCGTTTTAGTTAAATCCATTAGTAATGACGACATGGCTGAAGAATGGATTTCTTACAAAGCTTATTTGAAGAAAATCTTAAAAGTTACACAAAACCTCTGTTCTTTACTAAACGCCAGTACGAAATGGAAAGGAGAATAAATAATTTCTATATGACGTTATTCTTATTCCTGGCATTGGGGCTACTTACTTAACGACCACCATGTATGTTTAGAAAAAGAAATAAATATCGAAGAAATTTCAACCGAGCCAGCGAGTAAGAAAAATACCAACAAAGACTTGACAAACAGACTTTTACTGACGTCGGATCCCTTCGTATCAAGTTTCAGGGGAACGGCACGTTATATGCATTTTTTATTTTCCTTTCGAACGCTCCGCTCCACTTCTTCAAGAAGCAGATCCAGAATATTTTTCTCCCTATATATTCTGTAATATTTTTCGTGCCGATAAAAACACGATTGAGACACGAACAACCATCGGTCGATGTGACATTTTAAAATGTAAAAAGGTAATCGTACACAAAAGTACTTTGCGCAACACGGGTTGCCAGGATCCAGGGAAAGCTCGTGTTTGAAATGGAATTTCAATTTCTCTGCTACGGGGAGCGTCGTAGGTTAACAGAATCTAACGAGAGATGCAAATTTCATCTGGCGTCGGGGCGCTGAGACGCCGAGCGTCAAAACGTATTTTAAGCTGTGACACGGACCGAGGGCCGACTGAAATAATTCATCCGATGAATTATTTCCGCTCGTGCGACGCCCGTTAACGAGGATCGATCGTCTTTCGTTCTTCCTTCCATCGATCGAAACCGATTCCTCGACCATCTCGAACTCCCACCCTCAATTCGCTCGAAATGCGTGCGAAATCACACCGATTAAACGAACCTCTGCTCGCCGTAGAATTCAAATAATAGAATTTCTTTCTGTTCTATTTTCTTCCTTTCTGTTGCGCTCTTCTTTTTACGAGCTCGTTTCTCTGCGAAGAATTGCTTGTATTTTACAGCGTGAGAGTACGATGGCACGTTTAAAGAGTAACGTGTACGTAGGAACTTAATTTCAGATATGAAATGAACAATCGTATAATGTTATTTATAGAATAGAGCCTGGTTTTATGCATGGAGAGATAATTGCGGCAAGTTACCAGGGAAACGACTAAGTGAATAAAATTTCGCATTTATAAAAAGAACGTGGCGTCCCTTAATGCTGTGACCTACATCTCATTAAAAAAATGTTGAACGAATTAAATCAAAACTCTAGAGAAGTTCATATGTATATTCGAAATCTTAACGAAAGGAAAATTGAAACAAGCGTTATGAACAGTAAACGTTATAATTATGGCGAAGAATTGTTTCAAAGAACGAAAGCTTTGTGCAATAACGACTAAACGAATTTTAATCAACGAAAATGGTATTATAATAATAATTGAAGTTTCTCGGGGGAATAAAAAATCCAAAGAAACCAGAACTCGAAGTGAAGAAATAAATCCCTCTGCAACGTTACGAACAATTATTTTTATAATTTTTATAACATAATAACGAGACTGGGAATCTTCATGTTTTACACACGTAACTATGCTACTTGTTGCGTGTAACGCTTAGCGAGTGAAACAAATCTCTGCAGAGATTCCGCTTCTTTAATTAACTGTATAATAGTTAAAATATATAAAATTACAGTATAGTGATCCGTAGTTTTATAATAACTTTCGAATCATCCTATACGATAATTAGTATTACACATAAATTTCTAAACTTCAATTTGACAATCACAGGACTGTAATGAAATATTCGTAAAAATACCACGTAATTCCACGCAATTCAATCGATTTTTAAACAGTGCACAAACTTTGAAAATAAATAACTCTGTATCGATAACTATCATCGATATCGGATTATTATTTCACCGGAAACGTACATCAAAAGTGTCTAGGAGGATCGAAATCGCCTTTCGATTAGCGCGCATTTAAAACAGGCATGGGCCAATAAATCAGCGATAATGCATTCGCTGTAATGAATAAATTGATCGAGTTATTGTACTGGCAGCCATATAAATTAACGTAGACGTCGGTATGTCGAGCTTTGTTCAGCCATGTAGGATTTGAAGCATGAAATCTATAGCTGGTGTACACTGTTACCGCCATTGGCTGTTGTTAACAACACATGCATCGCCTTCTTAACACATTTACAATTAGTTTCACGAATGCATAAAACCGACGGTGCTTGAACGAGAATAGCAAAAATCCTGGCTGCTTACAAACCGGTGTATATTCCACGGTAGATAAGTTTTCAATGCCATCTGCGAAACTCTGTACTCGAATTATAATAACATTTGTATATTTTTGTCACACGATACGCAGTGGCGAACAATAGAAAGTTTATAAAATAAGAAATGTTACGGCGTTAGCAATTAGTTTAAGCAGGATGTACGATCCGGACGCGACTTTGTTGAAATTTCTGAGTTTATGTTTCTATACGCATTGCTGCTACAGAACACGTAATTTTCTTTATAGTCAGAACTTTAATTTGGAGAATTAATGGGATAGTCAAAGTTTCGTTTGGAACCTCAATAGCATTTCACGTAAACAATAAATAATCATATTTTATTTACTGGATGTATACATTAAAAATGTTAATATTTTATGTCGTTGAATATTTGAAATTTTACACTTCTGTCACATTAACAAAACAAATATTTTACTTCTATTTCAAATTTTCGTCGACGAAACAGTGATGTTTCAATCTGGAAATTTTATGCTATATAGGGTTGGATTTATAGAAATTTTATGAAACGTTTTACTTTTGAAAAACTGCTTTTCATCGGCAAATGTAAATAATATTTTGCTGCTGTATTTAACTTTCCATAATGGAATTAATACGTTCATACTTTTTTAATTAAAAAATTTCACGAACTCATAATATTATCATATTAATAACGACGTATAAAAAAGAAGCAGCAACTTTTTGTATTTTCCAACGTATTGTAAATTTTCTCAATATTTGTCAAGACTTTCGAAATATTTCATTGTTATTTTAAACTCTTGTATACATACAGTGGTGCTTTTTGAAATTTTTAAAATTGATATATTCTTTCTATATATACATATATTTATTTTTATATATATATATCTTATTATTTCTCTGTATAATAGATACATTGTAATTCTTGGATACTATCAATGTAAGTTAGTCTTAAACCATAGACATAAAACCTAGAGTCTACAGCTTATAATTAATAGACAGCTAACCTGTGATAACAAGAATTCTTTGGCTTTTATTGCAACTTACTTCTCTTGCCAATTGTTCCACTGTACTATTATACACATACAATTATTTCACTAATCTGCCTATTAATAAACTATTCATATTTTCCTTTCATTTGTCATTTCCTAAATACTTATATTCATACGATAGCATTCATAAAATGTTACATAATTTGAATATATTTTCAATAATTACTTTGTGGTCTTCATTAATCAAAGGCTAATAAAATTTGTCCTGTGTATTTCGCCGAACGTTTGCTCTACAGCGAGTAGCATAGACCTACATGTAGCCAGACAAGTGATGAGGCCCGAACACTGGCCGACAAGTGAAACAAGCCAGTGTAATGTCGGACAAGTAGCTTGCTCCCGTACACGATCAGCCACGGCTATACATCCGACACAGTTGAACAACCGAACACGACAAAAACTTAATTTCAATATTCTACTAACACGAACAGAATAGAACTTTACGATTTATTCTAGAGATGAAAGAAGGTAGGAAATAAGATTTTTTAAAGAAAAAATAAAAATGGGGAAACATGATGCTGTGAAATTTTTGAAAGTGTCCTAGCGATTTGATCGCGCAACATTGTTACGATTAATTTTGAATTTTATATTGTTTCGACGTTGTCAAATTTTGATAATCTATCTATAAACGATATTCACAGAAATTCTAGAAATATCTTCTTAAAATAAAACTTATTTAACAAGCAACGTTTGACGCTAAAAATTTGTTTAAAACTATTATGACATTAAAATAGTAATACACCCATTTCTAAAAAAAAAAAAAAACGCTTCCATGTATTTCTGCTTTCTAAAACTTCATGCAACTTTTTTCTAAAACAAAACATATTCGAAAATAAAAGTATACAAAAATTCGACACAAAACAAATTCCTATACTAACATAGTTCTAAAATGATACCGTAGTAACCTACAAAAGAATATTTACATATTTCTCCAATATCGAAAAAATTCTACCAACTCCATAAAAAAAAAAAAAAAAGAAAGAAAGAGAAACAAATTTCTAAACTACAACAAGTTTGAAGCTATTAATAATTCCTAAAGGGGTGAAATCCAAATAACTTCTGACAGAAAACTGTAGTTGACAAAACAATTTCATCGTGTGCGGTCTTTCTTTTTTACTGGTTAATTTAGTCGCGTGATTTATCACGTGACCGGGAAATACGTGTTCGGCAACACAGGCACGAAGATTGATCATTATTATAATCTGGGAGGGTGGTAGCGTACGGAACATCTGCTACTGGGAACTCCTCTCATCTATCTCCATCACGCAGCCGTAGTTTCGCACATGCATAATCTCGCGAGCCGCGTTGTCCGACAAGGAAGATCCATTTCTGATCTTATTTAACCCAGGATTCCCAAGCCTGATTCGTACCCGCGATTGTGTTTGCGCCTTTGCGTTTCCGAGAGAATACGATTAGTATTCCACACCGTGGTTTAGAGCTCTTTTAGCGTGTTAACGTTTTCAAAGTGTTAGGTATACGTAGAGGGAAATGTATTATCGTTTGAAGGGATTCAAGTTAATTTAATTATAGTCTATTCAAATATTAATTTTTAATTGCTATATAAAATAAAATTATTATATTATATCGTATATATTTATTATATTTTATATAATAAAATTATTATATATAATCTTCAACTATATTTTACAAAACCTACAGATGTTCTCTATTTCTATATAATTGTCCCCGTTTATCATACAAACAAAAAAAATAAATAAATAAATATATATATTCTTAAACAAATATTAAAATAAAATATCGTAATAATAAATATAATAAATACAACATAAAATTATATCGCATAATATTTATAATATAATTCTTACATTTTGTATAATATTACAAATATAAAACAATTTCTATCCACTGCAAACAAAAGTCTAAACCCATTAGTAGCAAAATGATTTATCAAACCCTAGAAACTTTTATTTTTAAGGTAATTTGGAAAGCACACATCGTGAGGTGTATAGCACGAATATCAGTACCACTTTTTGTAAACATCTGAACACTTCTCTCTATGTAATAAAATCTCCCTTATTCTTGTATATCTTTTTCTGCCATCGATTACAATCGTACAATCCATCACAGAGTCTAAACCAAAATTCAATCAGCTCAAATAATAAAAGAATTTATCTTCAGTCAGCTTGGCGAACGAATACGAAGGAATATATCCAAGAACGAGATCCAATGGAAATCGTAAGTTCATTAAAGCCCGTACCGTGATCCCCGTTTAATTAATAACTCGAATGTGCGTCGATTGGCTGATCGGTTGGATCGATTTCGTTTCGATAGAGATCGCTGATTCAAGCGACAGATACACTCTATATCCTTTTTATTAATTCAATTCAATCTCTTCGATATTCATCGATGCGCGATTTCATCCGAAGAATGGAGGCATTCGGGTAAATAAAAAGCAAGAGGGGGTCGGGCTTTCATTAAATTTATGATAAAAGTCTAAGGAAAACTCTCCTCCATTTGAAAGAACTGTCCTTCTTCATCTCCAGGCGTTCCTCTACTTCCGGTCGGATCTATTATTGCACGACAAATCAATCGTCACTTCGAGCCTTAATAAAAACCGGTTTCCACGTGTTTCGTTCACTCGCGGAGAGACGCGATCGCGAAGAAGCACGTCAACGGCAGTCGTAAATTCCCGTTACGATTAGATAATCGACGCCGCGAAATGATCGATCCCCTATTCTGTTTAGGATAACAGGGGTAATTAAAGTAAGTGTGACACGGATATAACAATATATAATTAACAGTTTATTATGGTAACTGATGTACAAACTAAGTTCGAATTAGTAAAAGATAATTGTGAGTTCGAAACGAGTAGAATATATAACATAAATGCCAATTGTGAAAAGGTCGAAAACGGAAAAGCGACTGACTCTCTATCGTAATGAGGCTACGAAGGAAAACTAGCGATGGGTGGGTCCGAAGACATGAGATGAGCTGATTCGTTAAGGACTAGATTTCGCTATGAGAGAAATAGGCTTCCATGTCAATTGGTTGTTTGCTGAGTTGGTAGGTGAAGAAGGGTAATAACCGCCCTCGAGATGAAGTTGCTAGTGGGAGGCCTCATACGTGAGAAGAGCCAACTTTCCCGTGTCAACCCGTGATAGACAATAATTTAAGAGAAAAATAATCTAGTGAAAAAATGTTTGTTCGGTCTGAGGGACCTTTAGCCAGAAATTCCTGAGGTCTATGGGGAGTGCTTGAAACTATTGAGGGACTCAGTAAGTATGTGAAGACATCTGGCTGCCAGCTTGCCCGCGGCGTGTGGCCTGGTCTAGATAGAGAGTCGTCAGACGGAACACCACGTAAAGGTTATAGGAAACAGACGCGACAAGTCAAATTTTCTATTCTTGAATTGGGATAGAAATTTTGAAAGTGTTCTTTTATCTTCCTTAAAATTTTAAAAATATTATAATACAATAGTACGATATCGTTTGTCGAGTATACTTCGGCTTAGTTAAGTACCTGTTGAGAATTTTGAATCTTAATAGACGAAACAATGGTATAGGAATACTAAATTTACACTTAGAATTTATATTAGAATAGTGGAGAAGAAATAATTTGTCACAATGTTATAAACTTTCTTAAACAATTTCGTCAAATGTCATAATAATATAGAACCTAGATAAAAGAAGAAATAATGTCAATGAAATAACAGTCGAACAAATTCTTGCAATTCACTTTCACAACTATTAGATTGTCCGAAAAAGTGTCTTTCTTTCGCAAACGTGTTTTTTACAACAGTGCATCTTCATACAAACGTGAAACTAAATCTGTGAAATGTCGCGGTGTTTATCTCAACAGAACACGATGGACCGTACGTAATTCGACAAAATAATATATAAAACAAAAAATATCGTGCGTCTATTATTTCCTCATAAAACGAAAGAAACTTTTCGGACAACCTAACGCAACGTCGAAAAATCACAACGCTATAACGTCTACTAAATTGATTAAAATTACCATAAATTGCAAATGAAATATTGCACCAACTAAAGATTGGTTTTTAATAGCTTAATTTCCAATACAACAGCCACGCATTATTATCTCATTGCAAAGTTATAATCTGGTCTGTAAGGATAAAAAGTTGTGCAACCTTAAAACGAAACAAAATCATAGAATTTCACGGATTCCCTCATCCAGCGATAACGAAGTAACGCGTTGGTCGATCCATCCGATACGTGAATAATTCGTGTATCCGATTCGGTCTGCGAACCGAACAGCTGGCCACGTCTTCCAAATAATCTGATCAATAATCCACCCCCCACTGGTGGCCATCGCGCAGACCAATTTCGGCGACCACGTCGAATAATCGGCTCACCGTTCGAGTTTTGCCGCGTGCAGTTGTCCCAAGAACGATTTACACACGTCCGCGTCGATTCTTCAAATTTCGATTAGCTGCTTCTACTCGAATTGCATTTCTTCACTGGTAGCTATTTCCTTTCGTTTCTTTTATTTTCCTTCTTCCTCCATACTTTTCTGTCTACTTCTTTTTGCAGCAGCGGCGTTATTGGTTATGGAAATTGCAGAATTGAATTCTTCTGGATTTTTGACGAGCAAAGGAAAGATATTACACGGCACGGAAATTATTTAGATGTTGCGTCAGAGATTGCAGAAACTATTACAGAAATAAAAACATGGATCTTTTGATTTTTAATTCGTTTATCGAAATTTATGTTTCTATGAATGTGATCGAAGGAGAGATTTGATTTTAGTATGAAAATAACATTTTTACGAGGTACATACGAAGCTTTTCAATTATTTTATTGTTTTAATTATTATTTAGAAAACGTATGCGTTTAATTTTCTTTTATTTACCATACGACGATTTATTTTGTCTATTGTACGTGCCTGTAACTTTCCTATCTTTTTACATGACATTTTTCAGTTTTCTTATATGACAAACGAATTTATTATAATTGGCATACAATATACGACAAGAAGAATTACGTGAAAATATTATATTATAATAATGGTTGTTAAATAATTCAGGAATAAAACAGTTCAAAGCCTAAACAATTTCCTACATCATTTTTTCTAACATCGTTTCACCCCATAAAGCCTCTGCTACTTCCTACAATCAATCTTTTTCACCAAACCAATTTGTTTTTCTCCCAACGAAACGTGGCCTATACGATTCGTTTTTTTAACGCAGCGTTTTTTGCACAATAGTGAACGCCCGAGATGGCAATAAAGCGCGGGCAAAACGACATAACATTAAACGGCACCGTTCCATCAATCGTGAAAGTCGCGTGTCAAAGGGAACCCACCGTTTCCGTTCCGGCAATCCGTCGATCGATCGACGCGAAAGCTCATTCGTAAGCTCGCAAAATCTGCCAGAATAGCGTGCCTGTACGTGGCACGTGAAGCTGTGGAACGTGAGATCCGACAGTTGCAATTTTACCGCATCTTGTCACCATCCAATCTACAATGTCCTCCCTCTGGTCCCTTTCGACCCTTCGCATCCCCTCTTTCTGTGACCTTTCTGCTTTTTCAGTCACGTTTCCACCAATTTTCATATAGCACTACATTTTTCATTTACATATACTTCTTCTAGTATCAATACCTGTCAAAGTGTCTTACCTTTTTCGCTCGGTTTTATTATTATACGACGCTTCTCTTGTTATTAGAATATTTATTATGTTGTATATTATTATATATTATATACTGTATATTGCATATATTATATTATATTTATGCATTTGTAAGAAGTGCAAATATATACACGTGTAAGTGCAAAGATGTGCGTTAATAAATAGTAAATTAGTTTTACTTCCTTATCTGCGGTTTAGAAACATCTGCGATATAAATATCATATATTGTATGGAAATGTGATTTGCATGTCTAATTTAGAATTTATATTACTAGGATTAATTTAGTCGATTAATTTGTTCAATTAGGAATTATGCTTATTCTTACGCTGTATTTTGATGACGTATCGTTGCTTAGAAGAATTATTGGATCATGCTAAGTATTAACTATCCAGGATAGAAAGTGTCTGAAACAAGGTAGAGCCGATGGTATCTTCAAATTGGAGATTTAAAATATAAATTGAAAAAGAAGATGATGTATCATAAAATATGAAATAAAGTATGTTAAAAAGTAAAATTAACAATAAAAATATAACATGTTGACGTTTCACTAATATCAAGGATACTATAAATATTCAAGGATTATTTTAATTAATAAAATATAAAATATAGAACTGTAAAATATGAAAACGTTAATAATAAAATGTACATCCGAAATATCGTTTAAAAATACACATTCACGGTCATTCACAGATCAGTCACGGTCTGGCGATCGATACTCTTAATGTTAGTGAGAGATCAGGATCGAACGATAAGTTTCCAAGAGGGTCAATAACTCATAATTGTAGCCGTTATGTCGCTGTTAAATCACAAAGGTTCGAGGTGGACTTCAAGGACGTTTGTTATTGGATTCTGCAATTACCACGGGGCAATAATCGTTCGCACCGCAAGAGCGATCGAAAACACCGGGGGTAATTACTCGACACGTGTGGAAAATGGCCGCGTGAAGGGGTCCGTCCAATTTTCCTGTTTTTAGCAGCCAATTCGGAATGGTTACGCGGCGAATTTGAATGGGGAAAAAAGAAGAACGGAGGGAAAAAGAGGGGAAAAATAACGCAACGACCAGTTTCGTTCCAATCAGCGTATTCGTCGCGAATACAGTGTTTTCAAATTTTTCCGATTAGCTCCGGGATGAACGAACGAACTCATCACGTGAAATGAGAGAAAACTTGTTCATATCGTAACTAGGAGAACCGAGGATTAAAACTATTATTGGACCAATTTCAGTATGTATTTGCAGAGCCAAGTCGATTCTAACGAAAATACGAAAGTTTTATATTTTAAATGACAATGAACTATCGTTTTTAATAGCTTGCGACATTTTCTATTAAATAATTCATTCTTTGCAATTCGTTATAATTTTATAATATAAATTGTTAGGTTGGGAATTCGAATCTAAGACAGTTATATTAAACGCGTAACGCATATTGTACCCTTGCGAGGAAAACGATTCAACTTGAGAAAGTATATTTTCCAGAAAATGGGAAAAACTGTTTTTCAACGTAATTGAATCAAATTTATAATCGGCAAGAATAACGCTAGTAAAACAGGCTCAGGCGTTTTTTCTTTTTCCATTTTTATTTCTTAACCGAGAGACCACCCTTGCAATCAGGACACAAGAAATAATAAGATGCATTTGCAGGACACAGCACAGTGCCACATATGTAAATCAGCAAGAGCGTCATAACTGCTCTCTACCGGCCAAATTGTGAAGATAAATGAATAAAATTTACATAATTGCTCGAGGAGCGTCTCTGCAATATTTTCAAAGGAATAACTCGAAAATCGCGTCTTTTCAATTATATCGCTTTCTTCGCGAGGATGCGACATTCATTTTTACAATCACCCACGGTAGAACTTCATTTTTTCCGAAGGAAATTTTAGTTAATGTCCGATAGATTGAACTTTTGCTGGTTGAATTCGTTTATGCGAATACGAACTCCTATTGTGAATGAAAAATAGTAAATATTAGAGACAATTGAGGATAATTGGGATAACTCCGATTATATACGCTGTGTGTCCCTCGACACAAGTTCAAATTCATGGAGTTCTACTGCATCTCTAAAGATTACATATTGCACTAACAATATCGTAAAGAAATTGACAAGTTACATATTTTACTGTAGCCTTAATTGAAAAAAAAAATATTACAAGTAGAAATAAGGAAAAGAAATAAACACGAAAGAAATTTTTTAATATTTATGGCCAGTAGAGTAAAAAAGTAGTATTAGTTTTCATATGGCCAGGCACGTGATGGTATAAGTTGCGGTATGGTGAAAGAGAAATCACGAGGCGTTGCACGCCACGCAAGTGGAATCGCACTGTGCATGAACAGACCACTAATGATGAACTCATTCGTGCTCTGAAATGTATCATGCATTAACAAGACGCCTATGTTATATAAACTAATGAATTTCTGTTATTTTAGCGACGTAGTTATTACAATAAATCTACCGTTGCTTGGATAAAGGGATATTGTTCTCTCTCTCTAAAAATATGTCGTTTATATGTAAATCTAAAATAGATGTAACGCATTAATTTGTGATAATTATTATTACTATCTACGAATATTTAGGAAAAGCAACTCAAGTCCTAAATTTATGACACTCAAGTACTTAGAGGATTATCACAAAAGCGATCTAAGCTCGTGTTTGTCTTTTTTTAACAGAGTCAAAGGATATACGAGGATGAATTACAAATTTCAGAATTTAAAATGATATATATATATATACATGTCGGGTTAACATTAGGGTTAGGGGCCTGTAACGAATCTCTCTCTGGATTAGACATTTTTGTTATGCAAAAGCGATGATATTTACTAGTACAATTATGATTGTGACCGAATTTGACAAATAATTGTGGTAATTAGATACTCGGGATGCGAATGGCCATGATCTTAGATCGGATAACGAATCCACGGTCAACGGGATGACGAATACGATTTTTGCCACAGTCTGAGTCGAACTCAACTTACTGATCCGCGATTCGGACGTGTCTCAACGTACTTGTCCACGGTGCAAGTAGAACTTATCTGACTGAATCTCGGTCCAAGTGGAACTGCCTTTATATACTCCTCTCCGTGTTTATCTCTCTGTACCCCACGGATCAATCTTTGTTTTTAAGGAGAGTTATTTAATTTACTCCATACCTCTGTTAGGTACACGTCCCTCCTGTGACCGTGGTTACGTTCAGCGACCCATTATGTCACTTCGAGGCCAAGCCCACTGTCATTAATCTCGGGCACCTATACTTGGATTAAATCACAAACAACTATTTCTCAGTTTTATCATTTAAATACAGCTATAATAAAAAGTCTGGACTAAAGTATCGGGGACCTTCCCAAATTTTCCGAAAGAAAGGCCCCGATGTCCTTTCATCTCTGACGTATAATTGACGAGACCTTTGGCACTTTTCTTGCCCTAACTGGTAGCCCTATCATTATTTGTTTCTGGATTGGCAGTCCTTTTCCTATGTCTATGTATTTAATATATTGATTAACATCCGTGTATATGTATCTATTATTATCAAAACCTGAGTAAATAAATAAATAAATAAATAAGTATATTTTGTTGCTCATAAAATCAAGATACATGGAGCAAACAGAATAATAGATGCTCCAATAAATGGGTTTAAAGTTATTTGAATTAACCGGAACAAAAGTTAAGCAAGGAATGTAATATGAAACAGTACAATGCAACAGACATCTCGGATCGGTCATCTCATCTTTATTTAGTTTTCATGGTGAGACATAGCACGAAACTAGTCCATCGTTCACGAACGAGTCGTAAAAAGCTACGATATAGAGACGAACGAGGAAGAGACAAAAAAGGTGAAAGAGGAGAAGAAAAGAATAAAAAGTTGGAGTTGGTGTTGAAAAGGTTGGAGCGTCGATTCGGCGTCGCATCTTCGTCGTCGTCGTCGTAATTCAAAGGGTGTCGAGGGATCCTAAATGTATGACGCAGTTATGTATATGTCGATGGTTTTTTTTTTCTCACCATTGGACACGATAGCTCGGGCTACAATGACATCGAGCGAAATATGCGAGCACTCGTACGTTATCGGCGCGTCAGGAACATGAACCAATTTACAGCGCGTCGATATTCCGCCGTAGACTCGTGACCCGTTGCGAAAGTAAGAGATACTCGTCACGCTAGTATGTACATACGCGTATATTGCTCTGAATTACGAACATTCGAGAATTCGAAGCATCGCAGGTAGAAGCTTCGGATTATTCTGGAAACTATTGTACATGGAATTCTTTTTCGACGTTTATCTTTCCGAATGAAATTAATTTTTCTACAATTAAATTTAACTCGATCTTCGTGTCGTTGAACTAGTTGCAAATTTTAATGAAAATTTACAACATTGAAGATTAATTCTTTGAATGATGTTACTTGCTCTATGTTTGAAAACAATAAAAAATATTAATAACAAAGAGTTAACGCTTGTTAAGAATAGCTAAAACAATAAAGCTAACCTACTGATGACAAACTTAGTATTATCATAGCTTTGCTCAGTTACTTGGAAAATAAATTTCAATGGAAATTCAGCATATTTTTAATTAGTGTCTTTTTCCATGATTCTAGTGTCTCCGTGTTAGAAAATGATGAAAACAGCCTAGTGAAAATAGCTGCGGTATCAGGTCCGTGAAACTGACCCGGTGAATCGTCTTTAATTATCAGAATGAAATTAACAAATACACGAAAAGGTATTATCATAGCTTTGCTCAGTTACTTGGACAATAAATTTCAATGGAAATTCAGCATATTTTTAATTAGTGTCTTTTTCCATGATTCTAGTGTCTCCATGTTAGAAAATGATGAAAACAGCCTAGTGAAAATAGCTGCGGTATCAGGTCCGTGAAACTGACCCGGTGAATCGTCTTTAATTATCAGAATGAAATTAACAAATACACGAAAAGGTAATAAGTCTAAAAATGTAAGTGCAAGTTAACTAATCACAAATAACAGAAATAAAACAGTTGAATTATCGTAGTCTTCTATGAAGAACAGAGTCAAAGTATCAAATGGCACCAAAAGACATAAATATTTTATTTACGTCATAAAATACCATCGTCTTAAAGAATAAAAAAAGAATAGATTATTAGATACCAAAACAGAAGAAACAGATAAAAACGAACGAAACACGAATGATGATAATAAAATAGCAAAAGTGTCCATAGACTTACACTGAAGAAAGAAAAAGTATGAATGCTTGCGGTCCTATTTTATTAAAAAAAGAAGAAAACACGCACACACGCATACGCAAAAACTAACAAAAGACAAGTAGCAGAAATAAAATAGCTAGAAAAAGAAGGCTGTCGGAAGATCGATCGCTATAAGTGGTCGCGTTTCCGTTTATTTCTCGGGGTCGTATTATTGGACACGTAGGCGTCAAGCACACGCGTGCGTGCGTGCTACGTGACTAAACTGCAAAACGACAGAGATGAAACGAGGGGAAAGGAGAAACATCAATGCAGAATATTTTGGTTTTCCCTTGCAACTTCCACGGTTTTTCCCAGCCCTCTCCGCCGGCGTCTGCTTTGATGAGGAATGCATGTGCGATCGCGGGGTTGCATTTTTTATGAGCCACGAGAGAGAACGTCGCACGGAGACCGAATAACCGAACGTCGGGTTATTCCAGAACAAAAAAAGAAAAAGAAAAAGAATAACCTCGACGCTGGTGAAACGTGAAAACTCATGAATGCCACGGGTTTCCGTGGACTTTGCGGACCGTTCGATCGATTCCTGATTAATATTCGACGGGAAACACCGATTTCTGGTAATATTTTCCCTACCACTTCTACAAAAGCTTTTTCCCCGATGTACAGTCTGTCACACAAGAGCGTGTCTGCGATATTTCTGTAAATATTTATATATTTGTAAAAAAATTTATATGAATTGAATCTACATCTAAAACACTAATACGCTATTACTTAGTAGGGTGTCCAATCTCCTCCATTAGCGATTATAGCTTGACATCGTTTCGGCATACTCTCGACTAATTTTTGAGCGTAGGATTCTGGTAACGACCTCCATATCTTTCGAATGTGATGTACAAGTGTTCTTATTTTTGTGATACGTCTTCCTCTCAGCTTGCATTTCATTAGGGACCACACATTTTCGATAGGGTTTGCATCAGGGGACTGCGATGGCCAAGGAAGTACTGTGATGGCGTTTTTCGCTTTCCATTGGGTGCAGATGCGACTTCGATGTTTAGGGTCGTTGTCTTCTTGCAATATCCATTGGTCCTCGGTTTGGTTGAACCAACGTTTCACGGATGTGAGAAGTCCCCTTTGGTACAATTTCACCATCTTTTGTGCATTCAGATTGTCTGTAAAGACGCACAAAGTCCCAAAACCGCGTGCGTTAAAGCAACCCCAAACATGCACTTTTATAGGGTGTTTTACACTTCTTTGAATCATCCTTCTTCCATGGATAGTCCAAGCACGCCTAATAGGACACCATGCCCAAAACGAAGATTCATCAGTGAATATTATATTACTCCAATCACGATCTCTGTTTTCATTCGCCCATGCCAGACGATTTTCGACGTTTCGCGTACGCGGCACTCATATTAAAAAGCTCTGTTCCTTTTACTGTTTCAAATGAAACTGAAAGGTATTCAGCAACGCGTATTAGAGAAGTTTTCGTTTGTTTACATTCTTTTTATCTCATTCTGATTAGGTGTCAGGTTTCGCAGATATCGCAGACACGCTCTTGTGTGACAGACTGTAATACTGTTGTCAAGCATGAATGACATCGCGGCGCAAGTATTAGATTGGAGTTATTAGAATTGAATTCTTGGACTTAACCCTGCGATGGTATTGCGGGGTTACAGATTGGGCAAATTTTATTTGAGATTAAGATAGAAAATGGCGATTTGAGATAAGAAATTATTTCTACTATTTGAGTATTTTTATTCGAATAATAACAAGTAATATAACTTTATTTCGTGGTAAGATTGAATAAATTATTGTCGAATAGGTTTTTGTTAATTAAATATTAATTATAAATAATTTCATATAAAAATATACAATACGTAAATTAATTATTCAAGTAATTCTTATCGTGGATTATCAAATAAAATTACAAATTTCTCTAATAAGAATGAAAAGCCGCCATATAACTTAATTTTAATGATTTAACATTTATTTATAAACTAACTTATAATTTTTTCACAAACAAGGTAAATAATGAGAGATAAACATTTGAATTTTAAATATTAGTTTTCACATATATACATAGAAATAAATATTTTTAATACAGTCGATAATGTTGCCTTGATAGGATCAAAAATGGTCTGAGATCTTATTTCAGGAAGTATTAATCCAAATACAAAATATCTAATGAGACGAAGGATTATCTTTTTCAATGGCTGAAAGCTAGGATACATGATATTGTATAAAAATTTGCATATTATGCAGCTCACAGAAATGTGTTTGTGTATGCGAGATATTTAAGAGTACGGTACGATTCAGAAGCCAAAGAGTTCTGTGTGAACCAATAAGTAATTTGATAATTGAAGAAACAATTCCAAGAATTTTCACTATTATTATTAAGTATAATTTTATTTATTCTACTTTTCATTCAAAGAGTAGAAACTTGTCTATAACCCAACCTAATAATATCATATGTTAAATAAATTTCACGAAGAAACTAAATTTGAATTATAATGTATAGATATAATAGAAAATAGCCTGAGATAATACGAGCAAAGAAAGGTAATATGCGAGCGTATGTGACTAGGTAAATGGTACGTGATCGTATGCTGTTAGACAAGTAGTACGTGACCGTATGTAATCAGGCAAGTAGTATTAGGTCATATATAATCGGGGCAAGTAGCAGCGGATCGTATATAATCCGACAAGTAGTTCTACGCAGCGTTGTACAAGTAGTATGCGCCGATGCGTGGTCACACACGCTGTGCAAGACTACCGCGGCATGCCGTTCGCGGTCAGGCAAGGCGTGTGAACTATTAATTTGCAACACGAACACGTAACGGGCACGTGTTGATATCATTTAATATTTTATTCCGATATAACAGAACATAACAGAGGAAATAGCAAAAGCTTTTTACCAAAAATTAGTCACGGTTGCAACATGAATATTTTGGTTATACAAATATTTTCGATAGTTTAGTTATAATGTATTTTTACTACTTTATTTACTGTGTTATTAATTTTCATTTCGGTATGTATTTCTTCCTTCTGTTCAAAAAGATTACAAATACTTGAGAGCTATATTTTTGCTAAAAAGTTAATATTTAGTATAATTCATTTGTATAAATATGTATATCTATAGATATGTATAATGTAATATCCTACTGTGAATTGATTATAGTAAATCAAAAGAACAAAAGGTATTTAATTAAAACATTAATTACAATCATTTCTCTCTCTTTCTCTTTATGTTGACATCTCGCATTCAAAGTAAAATTACTACATGAATTCCCTATTTTTGTGCACAGTTGAAATTAAAGATTTGATATAAAATAAAAGAATGTTTAAATAAGCTGCAATATTTACTACACAATATAAGAAGTAACAGTATAGTGGAACATAATACACATTGGAAGTAAATGATATTAAATTCTAAACCGATAGCCTACGCTCCAGTTCTGAGGCGGTTGTCTGAATATTGCATACTCAATCTACTCCACTTAACGTTCTACTGCATCATGTACATTCAGTGAGTAATTCACAAGCAATTTGACTGGTGGTTTTGCTAACTGTAATAGTGAGTAAATATAACATAGACTTGGCTCTCTTCAATTACAACTTTTCAAACTTCCAACTTCTCTAAATATTATATTCTTTTTAAAGAATATTATTCTATCCGATTAAAGTATCCATTTCTTTATATCCTATATGTTCACAGCTATAGTAGTACAGATGGACACAATGCTATTCTTTTAACCATTATCGTTAATCGACTACTTGCTTCCCCATGAATTTTATATTATATAAATCGATTTTATTGGCTTGATAGTTTCTAAAACAGTTCAATCTCGGTATAAAATGGTCTTTTCCGTCGCTAAGCCCCAACCTGCTAACAATTCTGAAAAATGGTTGCTGCAATTTTAAGCAACAACAGAGAAGAAAGAATTATTGGAACATAAAAAAAGCTACTAACTTCGCAACGAATTAAAATACGCAAGATATTTATACGAGTTTTTTTCGTTGTTCCTGTGTTCTCCATCTATTCTGGGGTAGGCCGCACACGTTACGAAAGAACTTGTATGCTTCCAGCTTCGAAAGTTTAGTATTTTATTCCAAACCTATTTATCGAGACGAAGACAAACTGCATCAAACGATAGCTTCAAAATAAGAATATAACATAGAATTTCAAATAATTAGAATAATATCAAATCAATTTCAAATGTTATTTAATTCGAGTATAAAAATATTACAGACCATTTCGATTTAACGAACCTAATGTCACAAAGTTTCAGCGGAAGACAAATAAAAGATTAATCAAATTCTAATATCAACAATACTGAAAGTCATTGCAATGATCGTTAAAAAATTGTAAACATGATCGATTTTTTAATTCACGTTGACTTTGTATCGCGAAAAAGACGAACAAGATTTTGGTCGATAGTGGCGTCCCAGCCTAAGGCGATTATGACACCGCCTCTGGGCTTCGGGAATCTCATTACTGTCTCGACGCTAGAGTTCTTCAGTCTCCGAGTCGAGACTCAAAGAAACAGAATTAACAGCGAGAAACAGATGAAAGAAATAGGGAAACACTGCTGCAACGATATCGTCTCGATTGAATTCCAAACCCTAATGCTCCGCCAGTGCTTTGTTTTAATGTCATAGCATACCGTGTCTGTAAACGGCGATGAATTTCCGGGGGTGAAAAGCTTGCCACGTTGTTTGAATTTCGTTCATATCGCATCCATATCAAACCTCACTCTGAACGATACTGTTCGTGATTGCGCTAAGCAAACTTGCGGAAACTTGGTATGCTTATAAAGGAGGGTAGCAGCTATAAAACGAGTGCTTAGGCAGAGCTGTAACTCTTTTCGTTCTCGAGATACAAACGAGGGTGCGCTATTTATCAGCCGACACTCGTACATAAAATAACTGTTGTAAATCGTTCTTATAGTGTGCCACTGTAACAGCTATGAAATAACTAGAAAATGAAACGATACAGAGATGAAACGATCGAAATTGCAATATCGGAGATCTTCGCAAAAGATACGTAAAACACTCCCAACGGAGAACCAAACGTGCGCATCGCCTCTTTGCTAGAACTCCCCATAGACTCTAGACCCGCACTTTCCTTTCGCAACAAAGCCCTAACAAGGATTAAAAGTGTTAACAGCGATTTATGAAAACCCGATCGAGAAGCCGCTCGTCGTCAACGAATGGAATTTGCCAAGGATGGGAAACTGCGAGCGAGCCAGCGAGACCAGGAAGAGCTAGGCCAGCCGAAAGACGTGAACACGGAAAGAGGCAGGAAGCTTGGGTGGAAAGTCAACAGTGGAAGGGAAGACGGGAAAAACCAACAGAAGAAGATCGGCGTCGTCGTGGACGAACGCGAGAAAATGGGGGAAAAAAGGCGTGGAACTCTGGCGAGTTAGACAGAACGGGAGAGAAATATCGTCGGGGATTCCAAAGTCGACGAGAGAGTAGGTAGTCACGTCGACGTGAAAGATCGTAATTGCGAATTCGTTGACCCGCGAGTCGAGTGAGCTTTTCCACCAAGTCGCAATAGAGGGATGCTGTGTTGAAGAGGGGTTGGAAGGTAACCAAAGCAGAAGAGAGGGGCAGCATTCTCTCTTTCTTTCTTTCTCAGAGAGAGAGAGAGAGAGAGAGAGAGAGAGAGAGAGAGAAGAGGGACGAAGAAGGGATAAAAAGAGAAAGAAAAACAGAGAGAACGACGGGGTAGGGGTAGAAGCTGTTACACACAGAGAGAAAAAGCAACGAGAAGAGATTCCGCGTGAGAGGGAAACTAAGGGTGAGGGGATGAAACGACAGAGAGTGAGAGAGGGATGAAAGAGGCGCGAGCAAACAGACTTTGCGATCGTTTATTTTTCTGGCAATTATATTCTTCCGTGAAAGGAAGCCGAGCCCTTTTCAACTTCGTATTTATTTCTGTCGTGAATACGTCGTGAAACGTCCGACCTTCGCTGGTGCTCAAGACGGGGGTAGGGGGCGCGGATTCTCCACGCTTTTTAGAAGCGTCAACCGGCGATTCCGCGATTTAAGGAAAGCGCGCTAAGGTTCGAAGTCGCTCGGGCAGCATTGAAATTTATTTCCATTTTCTTTCATTTTTCTTTTTATGTGTCGTTTGTGTCGCGAGGAAACGCTAGAAGACGAGGGATAAGCGAAGAATGCCCAGCTCGACTTTGATGCAGGTCTATCGCAGGTTCTAAGCGATAGAAGGCTGCGTGCTATTGGAGGAACATTTGTCGCAGAGCGACCGAAGAATTGCAAAGGCGATGGATTCGCGGAAAGGTTTTCGAGGGGCGAAACGTGCCCTTCGTAGAATCTAATGAATTTGTTAATCTCTCGAATCGTTGGGAGAATCGAGGTAGCTTTAAAATTAGTAAAAGAATTGCCTTTTTCTGACCAACTAAATTCTCAAATATATTAGATCGTAACGTAAGCTCGTTCTTAGAAAGGAAATTTTAAAGAACAATTTTGTGTTCAGTTCGTTTGAAATGTATTATTATATCATAAATATATTACATGACAAATGAAAAATCAGAATTTGAATTTTGTTCGAAAATGCACCAAATTAACTTACGCGACTAATACATATATATACATATACCTGTAATATAATTTATTGTAAAAAGTACCGCTCCTTTTCCATTATGAGTATTGCCACAATAACAAATAGAGAAAAAGAAAAAGCATTTGTAAAATGTTTTTATATGTAATTTGTAAAATAAGTATAAAATCCTGACCATCGCCTGTCGCGAACATATTAAATCGAAGCAATTACTCCAGACGAAAAAGCATTGGCAACTGAAAGTTGAAAACTTTTCACTCTAATGTTTTCTCCCAAGATACTATCTTACCAAGGTATCCGACAATCCTACAAATAGAATTGTCCGCTGGAAACTTTTTCGTGCAACAAAGAATGTAATAGTTTCTCTGAAGGTGAATCCTTTAAATCCACCGATACACGAAGGATTCTGACAACGTGACGGAGAAAACCTCGGGACAGGCACTTTCACGCGAGCAAAAGTGTCCACGTCAGAACTCTGTTCACCTCACGGGTCAATTCTGTCTGTGAAACGGGAACGAATGATTCTTGAAACGCTCCCCCAGGAGGATTTAAAGGAAAATATCGGAAATGTCTGTTTTATCTTCACTACCTTAACTCCTCGAGGGAGTTGCGTCTTCGGTTTCAGCCTTTTCCACCGTTTTCAAGCTTGTATCCGCGTAACTACTCCTGATTTTTATCTTATATCTCTCAAACAAGTATTTTCCTTCTTAGGTTATCGTTTACAGTAACGTCAACCGCTTGAGGAGAATTATTAGCGACTTCGGTTCAAACTGTTTCAACGTGGCATTTTGGTATCCCAGACAGTTTAATTTATTTTGAAGATCGGGAACTGTGGTTAATAAACAAATTAGAGTAAAATGAGCAACTCTAATCAAACATTATTTCAATTTTACTAAGTTGCAGTAATCGCAACAACTTTAATAGAAATATCAATCTTCTTAATTTTCTTGAGATTCTATTCTCAGATTTCTGATTGAGACTTCTTGAGATTGATTGTTTTTTCATGGGATTCTGCCTTTTATTATTAAAATTTTCAACATAGCTTTGCATGACTGTAAGACAATCGTAACTATTTCTCACAGTTAATTAATTAATTCAGCGAATTGTAAAACTAATTTATCTACGTTCTTTGGTATCTATAAACTATATCTAAAACTTTTTCCCTCAACAATTCGACGCTTCATTAAATTATTTTGTCTTGTACAGTTGTTTACTGACAATTTGTCAACCATTTTCCCTTTGCATTATAATAAAGTAAACAACTGAACAATCCATAAACGAACAAACAAATAAATGATATGCTTCTTTACCATTTACATACAATTAATTTCTAAAATACCAAACTTAGCAATTGTTAGGAGAAAGTGCAGCTAGAAGATTCTAATTCTACGAATTCTTCGTTCAACAATTCGATACTTAAATCTTCGATACTCGAACATTTCGAAACTTTTCTTGCTCATTATACTCTTCCGTGAAACGCCTAATTATTCGCGGAAATACACGTTGTAGCCGAGGGAGGGGTAGGTCTAATTAAAAGTAGCACAGCATTCGTTGGAATTTCGTAGACGGGTCAACGAAACAGAAAATGCCGAAGGGACGGAAGAAGAAGAAGAAGAAGAAGAAGAAGACGACACGCGATAACGGGCCAGGAAATTCCGGGACAAATAATCGATAGGCAATAATTCTTAATTACAGTCGCGTCCCTAATTATTGGTTTTCAAGTTCGTCTGGCTGAGTTTTGCGATTCGAGTAAGTCGATAACGAAGAGGATTGATTGGTCGACACGCACCATTCCGATCTAACGAGGAAACAGAGGGCTTCACATTTGAAAAAAGAGCAAAAGAAATGTGTTAACGAGGATCGTACGTGGAAATGCGACCTCGTGAACATACAGGGTATCTCTCTTCAATTCGACATCTAAGTCATTTCCATTGATATTCGAAACGAGAAGAGCAATTTAGATGAACATCTGAATATATTTTGCATGATGTTGGATATAAAAAGAAAAGGTTTCAAGACTGGTTGCTTTCAAGATTTGTCCAAATTATTTCCACTGACATTCAGCAGAAGAAAGGTAATTTAGATGAGGATCAAAATGATTTCCATTGTTGTTCGATATAAAAAGAAAAGTTTGTATGGTCCAAAGACCTGGACGTCTAAATGTATTTCCACTGCCATTCGATGGAAAAAAGGCAAGTATATGTCGTTTGAAAATTTCAACATTTAAATTATTTCCGTGGATGTTCGATATAAAACGTACAAAACGTACTGCTTCAAGAACATCTAAATTACTTTCATTGTTCCTTTTCGAATCGCATTAATCTATAAATTTCATTCCTATGCTTCACGAAGAATGATTCAACACTCCAAGAAATGCCTCGTTACTGTGCATCGTAATTTATGAAATTTTTATGAGAATTTAGGAATTATTTTGATCGCTTAACTGATTTTATTCTTAACAATGTGGAAAACGAAACAAGAAGGTGGGAAAGACGCGAGGAGGCAGCCAAAGTGTCCTCAATTGACGCGACGCGGCTTCCGGCTGCCACAAACAAAACACTTTTCAGAAGGAAGGGGTTGAATGTAAGTGTGCCCCCAAGCAATACGTGGGCGACGAAAAGGGTCGAGCACTTAATTAATCGAAGCTCAACCGAGGGAAATTCAAACAATATTCGAGGAGGAGACCCTCGCCATACGCGCTGTTCTCTAACTTCTGCTCGCGGCTTGCCTTCCTTTTTTTCATTCCTACTTCCCTTTCCTTTCCTTTTTTAGCCAACGTTATCCCTAGCCATCATAAATATTCGCGATTACATTGGATTATAATGATCACGTTGAATATGCATAGTCTGTTCGTGTCTCATGCGGAATGTATTCTTGTCTCGGTGAATTCTTTGCGAAATATGCCACATACGCATATTTATGATAATAATTATTTATTAACGTTCCATGCGACTGAAATAATTTCTTACTTTCTTTTTCTCTTATTTTGCTTTTAGAATTTGGTTCGATGTCGTTTAATTTGGATTTAAAGAAATGAGCGAGGTGGAAACTATGAAGCTTTTATTTATTGGAATAATTGACATTCCTGGGAATTATAGTAGCTTATTTGTTCCTATTTTCTTTCGCTTTTAACTTCTTTCTTTTCCCGGTCTGACTTGATTCGAATTAGGATTAATCCTTAAAAGAAGAAAAAGGATCAGTGTGATACCGCAGAATAATAATTCATTTTTCCTCCATTGTCCTTTTCGACACGGTTTGATTTCGTTTGAATTAAGTTTAAGATGCTCATGGCTGTGTTCTATCTTTTCTTTATCGCTGAATTTTGATCCTTTAATTTAGCCAAAAAAAGATTTAAGAAGTAGCATGGTTCAAGTTCGTAGTTCTTGGCTTTTTGAATTTAATTCCGAAAATTGTTTTTCTTTTATTCTCTTTGTATAATATTGGTCAAGGCGATCAGCATCGCGACAGCTAGCGATATTTATAAATTTAAAATTGAAATGCAACGTATATGAATTAATTAATCAAGATATGCTGCATTACGAATATGAAATTCGTAATTTCTGGGAATAATAATTTAGGAATATTTGGTTGATTCTCTCTCTTTCTCTTTCTCCATGAAAATTATTTTATTTCCTTTAATGAAGTAAACTTTAATGATTGTTTCTTTGTGTATTGTGAAATTCGCAATAATTCACTGACAAATGTATCTCATTATATCAGCACGTAATTTTCTTTATATTAAAAAATGCCAAAATAAATTGCATACTATACCTTTTACGTCAGTTTAACACATGCTACTTTGCACCAAAATGTGATAAAAAATTACAGCGAAGAATTATTACAAATAAAAAAATACAAATTCCAATTTTAACGCACAAATGTATGTATCTTTGTTTTACTTTAGAGCACAACAATTTCTCAAGAAGATACCACTCGCGAATGATCTCAGTAAGAAATGAAAAATTCCAAATCAAAATCAATTCCCTAGCACTTTCAACAGTTTCAACAGGAGCAAACTGTAAACCTACTGCACCATGCAATCGCAAACAGTAGCAACACGGAACGTTATAGGAGCAAACATTCCAACAATAATCAATCGGCAGAAAAATTTCATTCGCTTCGACCTTAATCAACTTCTGAACGTCACCGACGCGTTCTAAATTACCTATTCCGCTCCCTAGCTGAAATTTCAACATTAAACGCCCCGGTTACATTCATTTCTAGGCTCATTGTTGCGTTCCTAATAAACGGGACCAAATTCACGAGATTCCAGTAACACGTGCACAGTTACCAGGTATTAGTTGCTAGGTAACTATCAGGGCACTTATTGATGAAAACTTTGAATAACTTGAAAATGAAAGAATACGCTAATTCTTTTCTCTGACGATCCTCCGATCCATTTCTTTCTTATAATAAAAAGAAACATGAAAATTACTGATATTAGTTTATAACGTGGACACGAACATCCATTTGAAAGTTTTAGATTTATCGTTTGAATTGTATTCAGAAGTTATTTACCACATAAGTATACTATTATTAAGAATAAATGGTGATTTCTGTCTTTTTATTATCATCTTTCTTGTATACTTTAGGTTTCAGTTAGAGTTGCAGGTTTTTAAATAATTTTTATGTTATGGAAGAAGCATCAAAGTCTTTTCCAATAACAAACATCCGAAGATAGCAGATATCTCTACCCGATTTCAGAGTAAAACTCTAAACAATTATTTTCAATAAATAACATAATATTCATCCTTATGTCCATTAACAATATGATCTGAATAATACAAAAGAAGCTTCAAAGCCTTTTTAAATAACGACTCCAATTAGTTAACATTTCTGATTTCAGAGTAAAATTTGGAACAATTACTTTCAGTAAGTAACATGATATTCACCCGGTATATCTCCCACAATATGGTCTGAAAAATATAAAAGAAGCATCAAATTTCTTCTCTAATAACTAATAACAGACACCAGAGGATAGCACCACCTCTATCTGATTTCAGAGTAAAACTCTAAACAATTATTTTCGATAAATAACATAATATTCATCCTTATGTCCATTAACAATATGATCTGAATAATACAAAAGAAGCTTCAAAGCCTTTTTAAATAACGACTCCAATTAGTTAACATTTCTGATTTCAGAGTAAAATTTGGAACAATTACATTCAGTAAGTAACATGATATTCACCCGGTATATCTCCCACAATATGGTCTGAAAAATATAAAAGAAGCATCGAATTTCTTCTCTAATAACTAACAACAGATACAGTAAGCAACACAATATTCATCCAGTAAATCGCTTGATAGTAGGATTTGAATAATAAAGAAGAAGCTTCAAAATCTCCTCTAATAGGAGAAACTCAAAGATAATTTTGACTTGTAAAAAACCTTTACCTTATATCAGCAGAAAATTTGAAATATTCAACTACTTTCATTAAATAGTTTAATGTCCACTCAGTATGGCTCTTAACAATAAGGTCGATCGCATGGACAGATATTCAGATCCCGTAATACACAAGACGGGGAGAGTGGGGCGGCGGCGGTGGTGGTGGTTAATGGCGCGTTAATTAGTTGCACGTGCTGATCGTTATAATTACCGATAACAGCAACATTTTAATCGGCCTCGTTTAAATAACCGCGATAAATTTGTGTCGGTTGTTTACGATCGCTGGCCACGCCGGTTTTTCGTATTAATTTCTCGTCCTCCCACCCGAAAATTGCTTCCATAAATTCGGCATCGTACAACAAGGGAGGAAAGGGTAAATCGGGGTGAAAAGGATAGCCGATACAATTCACCCCGTGACCTCGATAATTCACCAAATTAATATCGAGCCATAAGTCTCTACGATTCCCTTTACGTGACTCTCCATTCGCTGACCAGTGTCGTTGAAAAATAGAGGAACTGCTCCTTGTCGATGCTCGACCGCAATCAATGTTCGAGTAACGTTGCTGTTTCATCTTTTATACGTCCAATAAAGTTTTCAAATTTGTTGACAAAATTTTCAGCTTTCTCCATGTTGGAATAAATTAGTTGGGTAGCTTGTTTTAGCGAGATGTGAATAAAAATCTTTGATCGAAAGTAGTAAAAAAGATTAATTGTCTATGAAAAAGCCTCATTTAAATACTATTACCAATCCTTCTGTCTTTTATCGCCGTACGAACACGCTGAAAATCATTTTAAAGATTTCCAAGCTTGTGCAAACATCCGAGAAACTCAAAACTCAAAATCTTAAAACCTTGAAGTCTAAGAATTCCAAAAAGTGTTCCCCTCGAACGCAAATGTCCAAGGAATTGAAAATACATAAAGTTAGCAACGTAATAGATAGCGGAGAGAGCGACAAAAATCTCTCTTCAGATATCGAGCTAAAAATCTAAAAACCTTCATACCAACAATTTTAAAAACCCGACTGCTGCACGAGAAATATCCTTCGTTTCCAATCCTCACTTTCCACCAAAGATATAATTACCAACCCCTCTCTGTTGCTTCAACCCCCGAAGCTGCCACCGGTGCCACTAAACCCGAAGAAACCCCAGACCCGCAAAACGAGGAAGCTGCGCTCTCTTAATACTCGTAATCCTAAAAATCTTATCGCTGGATGACGAATCTTTCATTCTCAAGTTTTACTCTCCGTCAAAGATATAATTATCATAGCCTGTCTCCTCGATCGCGATACCACCATACCCAAAATTTCAAAGGCAGAAAAGCCAACTTGCATAACAAGGATGCAGGATTTCGTGGCCGCGGAAAAATGCACGTCGTGTCGTTGGCCTCGTACCAAGTTCCCCGCAGCCACAATAGGCATCCTTGCCACCAGATAGGCAGATAATTTCCACCCGTCGTTCTCATCCCCTGTGCACACTCACACACGCCAGCCTGCACATCTATATGCATATACTCAACATGCACGTGCACATTACACATATATCTTTGTTACGCGATGCATCGGAAGGATAGTCGTCCAGTGAAGAGACATCGATGACACTATACATATTGACAAGACACTCGAGACCGCCTGACTGGGTCCTCGCCCTCCAGGCTCCTCATCGCCCTCCAGCAACCCTCTACCGCCCCTATCTATACAGAGTGTCTCTGTAATCGTGGTGCAACCGGGCGAGGAATGATACTTCATGAGGAAATATAATAGCTTCGGCATATGGAATAAAAATGTTGGCTGCACTTCAATTTAGTGAAAGCAAGTTTGAAAAAGATAAAGGCTTCCGGGAACGTAATGTTAGCATTTGAGGAAGATTAAAGATACCTCTTATTCTATTTAAGCAAACGTTTCGACGCATACATTATTTTGAAGAGACCTATAAACGAAGAAATCACGATCACTCTGTCTCTGGATTGAATCGTGAAATCCATAATTCTTCTTATAATTCTTAAATCTTTCAAAAGCATTAGTACGTTCTGAGGTTTTTTGAATTGTGAAAGCAGCGATCACCCTTATGCAAGATCCAATGAAACGAGATAATCATTGAAAAGGAATATTGGATGATATGGAAATTATTTTAACGAAGTATGGGATATTTTGTAAAAATTATGTACGATTAACGTTTGCTAATCCAAATCTAGTCCAAAATTAATAGAGTAAAGTATTTGCGTATGAAGCTTTGAACACGTGTAGTATATGTGAGTTTCGACTTAGTAGACGTCGTATAAGACACATAACGTATCTACAAATGGTTTCCACCATTACCTACCATAATATATCCATAAATATTCAAATACTCTCGCGAGCAATCGTATACTCGCCAAGTTTCCAAACTCGATCATCTGAAAAATGAAACGTTGCACGAAAATATTTTACTCTACGTTTTCCACTTATTTTCTCGTATAAAGTAACCTTTTTTCCTGTTTGTATCACGATTACTGGAACACCCTGTGTATCTTCTCTTGCTTTCCTTCTTCTCCAAGCTCCCTTTCCATCCATGCAGGCCAAAGGCAGTCGCGTAACAGAGAAACGAAGCGCCCCTGGACCGATGGATCGTTACCTTTTTTCGATTGGACCAGAGGAATCCTGGCGACTCACGAAGGGGTGGGACAGGGGTGGTAAAGTGGGAGGCTGCATCGATCTCCGAACGCGGTGAACTCGAGCTTAAACTGTCACCGGCTGTCGATACCGTATCGGAGAGATTCTCTTTTTACGAGCGTCGCGAATGTTTGGACACTGCGTTCCACGCCACGTTTCCGGCCAACCGGGGCATGTTTTCAGCTATGGCAAGGCTTCTGCAGAGGAGTTGCAATTTTATCGGCTGGGTTAGCTGTGCTTTTTTTGTACATTGGTTTCTTGGAGGGAGAGAAGCGAGTGGATTGGAACGCGAGGTTTTGGGTTACTCGAGTCTTGTTGCTGGCTTCATAAAAAATTCGATAGAAGCTCACGACTATCATTGAGGATTAATTAATTGATTTTTCGCACTTTCGGTGGATTTGGTTCTGCATTTCTAAAGATATCTGCGAAGGTAGCGGTCTGCAGGTATTCAGGAGAGAATTTGTTTGCGATTTTCCAAGGTTACATACGATTTTGGAGTAGTCAGAGCAGTAACAAGTTCCGAAGATTTGAATGTACAAAAGAACGCTCCTCAATGCGTTCGATTCGACCACATAAACAAACAACAGTAAACAGAAATGGAATAACCCATCAACTTAATTCGACTGCATAAAAATCTGCTTCCTTTCTGCTTCTAACTATTTATTAATATCAGCAACGTTCCAACAATACCTTTAGCTTCAAACAATGCCAAGGAACAAAAATACAAATCATTAACCCCTGACCAGCTCCATTACCAATCCTTTCCCAATCCCCCTCGCGAACCAACCGAATAATCCAACCTCCGCCGATCTCACAAATATCGTTGTTGCATGTACCTACAGGAACAAATCGCACGATATACGACGCATTGGTGGAGCACGCATGAAAAGAACGGGACGCAGGACGATATTTGCGAATGTTCCGTGGCAGCACGCGTAAGTATAAATCGAAGCTGGGAAGCTAACGAGGCTGAACCCGCGCGTCGATAAACCGCGGGACAATGGCACGCGTTTATTCCACAATGTCACTCGAAAACTACGAGTGCAACGATACGGAGACCCCCGTCGAGACAATACGTCTCTAAACAATAGCGATATCTTTCGGCCAATTCAGAGTCGAAACCGATGATGGAATAGCGATTGTTCGACGGTTCGGAAAAGGGTGGAGAGAGAGAGAGAGAGAGAGAGAGAGAGAGAGAGAGAGAATTCGATTCGTCGTTGAAATCGTTCTACCTTGCGCCAACGAAATCCGTCGATGACTAAATTGGAAGTTACCGATGGATTTCATCTATAGATTACGGGCTATGGTTATGGGTTAATAAGTCTTTTTTGTTTCGTTTCTTTCTTTTTTTTTTCGATTGATTGATATGTAGAGATGGATTTTATATTTGAAGATTGAGAACTTTGTATAGATTGGATAGTAAAGTAATTCTTTAAATATGTATAAACGTTATGCCAGCGATCATGTGTCTTTTTGTATTCTTTGATTGTACAAGGTTTGTTACGTTATGGTTTAGTTACGATATATGTCAGAAGAACAAAGAACAAAATATAATCTAATTATTTTCTTCTTTAAATTATTCTTCTACAGAAACCATAATCACAATCCTAACCATAATAATTTCCAGAGTAATAAATCTACGAAGAAAAATATTCTTACCTTTAGAATCATTCCCATTTTACATGAAAATCACTCAATCTAACCATTCTTTCCCTTCCAAATGATCGTTTCTTGTAAAAACTAAAACCTTCATACTAACAACGATTTGATGAAAATGCTTTTCACCATCTTTTCGGAATATCGTCGATATCAAGTTTCAGGAAAATTGCGCATGATACGTGTTTTTTGATTCCTGGCCGGAATCCTCGTTCAAGTGCCGCGCTGTGGAACGTGCGAATATGGCACACAGTGGATTAAAATGGAAATAGTCATTGTTCGAGTTCGGCCTTATACGATGGTATCATCAGCCTGCATGTCAGTAATGTAAATGTAAACAACAATCCTGCCCAAAATCGATGGAACATCAGCAAAAATCAGTACACCAGAATCGAATCTTTTGGAAATTAGCTTAATAGTGTTTGTTGCACGTTAAATATGGAGAATTTGAGCAAAGATACGTATAACATTAATTTCCAACACGTAAATGTCTTTCTTTCTTAGCAGAGTGATTTAAGAAAAGACGATTCAAACAGCTCTGTAATTTTGATCGTTCCGTGTCAAGAAGATATTCCATTACATTGCTATGTAATCTTTTTCTGCTACAAACCACTACACTGAACACTTCATTTCTTTTCTTGTTTTTTCAATAAAATCCATTTCATAATCGTGACTTGATCGAACACTGAATTTCCGACTGTATTTATTCCAAGAAAATTTTAAAACTTACTGAAAGACTGTTCTTTACTAAATGACAGCGCGATACCTGACGGAATGGAGGGGAGAATAAACGATTTCTGCACGACACTTGCGAAAAAATGAAAAGATTGTTCCCAGCGTATGCATTATTTATTTAAACGTCACCGTGTGTGTTTAGAAAAAGTGACAAACATTGAAGATATTTCAACTCAGCCAGGGGTAGGGAAAATATTTAAAAAAATATGAAACCTAAAATTTCCAACTCAAAAAAAAAACAAACAAACAAACAAAAAAGATAGAATGAAATAAAAGGAGACAAAACTATATCCGATGGAAAGAATCAAATTTTCAAATGTTTAGGCCACAATCGCCTCGCGTAAGAGCAAAAGCCGGAAATCTAGCGGAAAGTAACGGCCGAAAGGCGGAGGTCGTCCGCACGAGGGTTAGTTTCCTCATAACGGAGCACGGAGATCTAAAAGACCAGTCAAATATTTACTGGGACTTCCAACGGCCCCTTTAATAAGTTTTTTATTGGACTTCCCTCTTTATACTCTGCGAGAGGCTGGCCTGGTATTTGCGCGCGTCCGATCATCCCTCTTCTTTCCCTCCCTCCCTCCTTCTCTCTTTCTCTTCTCCACTGAATCTTCAAACCAGGCGGCTGACAATGAACTTGCATGGGACGGTGGTTGGTTGTTCGCGTTCCTGAATCATTCTCGAGGCGGCCGGTATAAGGAGAGCCGCCGGTACACGGCGGAAATGCGAATCGACGTTGATTACCCGGAGAAGCATCTCCGGGATTTCGCGTTTACTCGACTATGAAGCAAACATCGCGTTGCCATCGATCGCCCGCGTGCAAACCGGCCATCCTATCAGCGTGATTTTATAGAAGGAGAACGGCGAATCGAGCACGCGGATTCGCTTTGTTTCTTTGAGTTGTCGGTTGAAGAGCGTCTGGGGACTGGGGGTGTACGTTTGATGCTGAGGATTCTTGCGTCGAGGCCGGGGACGTTGTTGCGATTTTTGGATCGACCGAACGGGTATTTTTAATGGAGAGGCAGCGGGCTGAGGTACGGGGAGTATAGTAGAGTGGCAGCGTGTTTTTAAAAGGAAGGGTTTGAATATTCAGACTATAAGAGCGTACAGGGCAAATGGTAGGGGCTGGTGGCACTAGAAATTAAGCGTTGAAGCGAAAAGAAATTGAATGTGTAATAAACGAGTTAAAAAGTGTACTTTGATATTGGGGATTCTTGTAATGGGAGTAGTGAGTTATTGAAAATATAGCAGGTGTAGAGGAAAAGAAAGAAAAGAAAATGAAAGAGTGGGATGAAGATATAGTAGAGTGAAACTATGTTCTAAGAAAGAGAAGTCGGAATATTGAAGATACAGAGATGCAAGTGAAAGCAACGACGTTTTGAAATTAAGCGTTTAGATTAATAAAGAAAAACTTAATACGTAGTATTAGTATGAGAAGAAAAAATCTTAAGAATCGTGAACTGCAGAGTTCTCTCTTTTTTTTTTTTTTTTTTTTTTTTTTTGAAAGGAATGCGTTTGATGTTTAGAATTCTTGGATTGGGTTGGACAGTTGTTAATGGCCAGTATAGATTAAAGGAGTATAATTTAAGAAGGAAAGGTTTGAATATTGATAACCTAGAAAGTGAAAGTGCGAGAGAAGAGTTACTAAAAGCTGCTCATATATTCAAACGAAGGGAAATTTAATATCTAGTGGGAGTATAAGAAAGAGAGAAATCTTAATAACGGTGGAGTCCTTGTTGCTGGTGTTTGATACTGAGGATTCTTGGATCCGGAGTGAAGAAACTGGTAAGAAAAGATGTTTTTAATTAAGAGTATGAGGTGGAGAATGTTTGAGGAGGAAGATTATTGAATATATAGTAGTTATAGATTGGAAGAAGATTTGGGAAACAAGGATTATTGGCAAGGTGGAGATGTAAGAAATGAAAATTTTGAGTAAAGAGAAGCTGAACGTAATGGAAGTGAAAATCCAAAGAATGAGAAACTAAGAGAAAATCTAAGACTCTGTAAATTAAGGATTTAATAAAAAAAAAAAAAAAAAGAAAGAAAGAGGCTAAATGTTGAAACTGAAGTCCAGAGAAGGAGAAGGGATCAATAAAGAATTTAAATAAAGAAATACTTAGAAAAGAGAGTTAGATACAGGAAAACTAGCAATAAAGGAAAATAGTACAGATAAAATATCAAGGCACATGTTTCAGAAAGATATAGCAATAAAAAGAATAATACATATAAAATATCAAATTACAAGTTTCATTGAGAGTTTGTGTGTAGTTTATAATTATGATAGACCATCGTTATGACACTTGGGAACATAGTGATATCTACGTGATACTTAGAAAGCACTTACAGAAAGTAACGTTTTATTGAAAACGATGTGTACATTTTCAGAGATCTTCGAGTTTTATAAACTCTGCTTTATCGGCCATACTTGACATACTATGGAGTAGTGTCGTAGCTACAAGTTAATGGCATAAACGATCTAACCTATGTGATACTCATCCTCTGAATGGCTACTTCGAGTCTCTAAGGAGAATGAGTTATGATTTTTCAACTTTCATCGAATCTACTACTTATAGCCTTCCTCTATAGAAGAAAAACGAGAAATAATTGAAAAATGAAGATTGACGAGAGATTGGCGCAAAGACACGACTTTAAGGAAAGTCAGCATCGTGAAAAGAGAAATTTGTTATCCCTGTCATTGATCAAATATACCGTCGTAACAGAAATCTCACTCTACAATTGATCGTTCTTCGAAGACGTCTTCCACGTTCTCCTTTCGCTCAATTTACTTATACATATTGAAAAGATCGCCAAATTAGTTTCACGAAGGAACAAAGGCTACCTACACATTCTACTCGGTTGTTCAATCAACTACCGATAACATTAACTTATCTATTAGGTGGTCCGGAAAGTGTCTTTCCTTTACAGACAAGTCTTTTACAACGATGCATCCTTATACAAACATGAACCCTGATCTGTCAAATGTGATTTTTATCTTGATAGAGCAAAATCGATCATACGTCATTTGATAAAATAATAGAAAACGAGAAATGTGTATTTATTATTTCTTTATAAAACGAAAGAAAGTTTTCGGGCGACCTAATAGATCCTCTTACGTGGCGGAAAAATCTAGCTAATAACAAGAATCACTGAACTACCCGTCTACATATACCACGGATTTTCATGTATTTTATACAAATTTTAATACGCGAAAATATATAAAGTATCCAAAATAGTAGATGAAACGAATTTCCCTTTAAATCGCTTGAAAAAATCCTTTGAAGCATAAACTAGCAGTCTACTTATATAAATTCTAATTTGTACCAACTGCTTTCCTCCTGATGAGTCTACGTAAATAGAATTGTACAGTACATCAGCTCCAAAGCACCGCAATACGTTCGTCATTTTCATTCAAACGACGCCGTACGACCACCAGAACCAAAACGTTTCGAGGATCAAAGGGACACGATGACAGCAACGCGTTATCCTCTCCTTGTGAAGGGATCGGGATTCCTTGTGGATGCAGGACGATCGGGAGTGGTATTAATCCGGAGCCTAGAAACGGCAAAGGAAGTGAGAAAGCATAACCAGAAGAAGACAGGAAGGGAGGGAAGAGAGTGGACGACTGGTGTCTTTGAAGCAGAACCGTTGGCGGCCGCGGAGTGAAGGGGATCTTTGTAGCTCGTACATCTTGCTAATTAAATAAAAAAAAGGTCCCCTCCTGGTATTTTCTGCCATTGCTGCTGCTCTCTGGCTGTCGTGCCGCTATTCTTCTGGGTGTCGGCCCGCGGGCAACCGTCATTCGGTGTCTCTGACTTCGCCAAGGGTGCGGACCGGGAAAAAGTCAGAGAGGAAGAGAAGTATATAGAGGGTGAAGAAGAGGGAAAAAAGAAAGGGGGCGCGGGGATAAAGAGCCGTGGCACTCCGTACCGAGCATTGTCTCCGCCATTGTTCCCGTGTGTTTGCGTTGCTCGCGGTGAGAACCAGTCGAGCGACGTTACGCACTTAGCGTTTCTGATATCGAGTTACCGATGGGGCTTTTGAGTTTTCTAGATGGAAGACTGGTGTAGTTCCTTTTGGAGGTTATGGGGGTAGATCTTTGAGTGGTTAAACAGGGTGAGGTTGAAGAAGGTTTGAAGTCTCTCAGGTTTCTCAGGTTTTTGGTATTTTGGGAGAAATTTTCGGGACAGGGGTTAAGTTTTTGGGAGGTTTGCGAAGGGATTTGCGTAGTTGCCATTTTCATACTTCCTGTGGGATATTTAAGAATTCAGAATATTTTGTATTAAGAGTTAGCGAGTGAGAATTTAAGATTTTCAATGTATCACGAATGATTAATAGTCTTTCGTAAAGTATGTTGACTTTGAAATATTTTCAGGAGTTTGAGGTTTTCGAGATGTTACGAATGATTGATGACTCGATCTGTGTTTCATACAGAACGTTTCTGAAGTTGGCAGAAGAGTTATAATGTTGATCAAAATTCCTTGCCAAGATAATAATTGAATTAATCTATATAAACCTTCTAAAAAATGTAACTGTTTAGTTGTTTGTTGGTTCGATTACTTTCAAATTTCAAAATTCGTGCTTTTGGTTTCTTAGCTCTCTTGTCTAACAAATTCGCCAATACAATCTTACACTTTCTCAAAAATTTCATCCTACACACCTTTAACAATCTTTCGGATACCAAGCTCATAATTACAACAAACAATTATCATTAGGCTGCAAATTTTTCCGCCTTTATGAACAATTTAAGTGTTCAAAAATATACAAAACGCTCATAATATACAAAAACCTGTAAGATCTTCAGGGTAAACATCTCGTTATAATATCATAAGCATAAGACAGACATTTACCTAACTTTTACTTCTTTGACAGCGTTCATAAAAATACGAATGTTTATAAAAATCCGCAGTCTATTCACCATACAGAGAATCAACCAAATAATATTCAAACTTAGCCAAATTCCCTGAAACCTCATCCAACCTCTTCAACAGGTACAACGGTTTGACAGCGTTCATAAAAATACGAATGTTTATAAAAATCCGCAGTCTATTCACCATACAGAGAATCAACCAAATAATATTCAAACTTAGCCAAATTCCCTGAAACCTCATCCAACCTCTTCAACAGGTACAACGGCGTGCAAAAGTTTCCAGGCAGGTAAGTTTTTCACATTATATCTCAAATACGTTATTTTAAAGAATTTTAAGCAATACTACATATACAACTATATAACAATGTTTATCTATCATACTATTTTATTTTTACTTGACACTTTTATACCCAATATTATTTAAGATTTGTTTGTTACACACAAAAATGAATCTTTTCCAATTTTTATGTAAAGTGGAAGTTTCATTGTCGGAAGGAATTCGTTCCTAATAGAACATCACCTAATAGACATCGCCTTTTGAATATGAATTTAAAAATCCACTCTGGCCGGAAATCTTCGCGCGCGGCTGTATAACATCGGCTTACTCCACGCGTCTGGCCAACATCACACGAGTTCCCCAACCAGCGAGCTCTTAATTCAGCTATCGAACAATAAAACCCCTCGCATGGCGTTCCCCTAACTCCGTCGCCCTATTCATCAGCAGCCCTTTGGTCTGTTCACGTCTCGAACGAGATCTATTCTTCCGTCATCGAGGATGCGCGCAATTTTTCAACCGAGTAGACACTTGCGCGGCGATCGCGAGGAATCAAGAGCCAGAATTACAAAATCATGAAGAAAGGGGACGAGACAAAAAGAGAGCGAGAGAGAGAGAGAGAGAGAAAGAGGGAGAGAGAAGAAGATAGAGGAGAATAGAAGAAGCTCGGTATTCACGCTTTTTGCAGCGCGAAACAGAAGACACCTTTCGCTTTGATCGGCTACGTCACGAGGAGGCTGGCGAACCTATTGGACATTCGACGCGCGCGTTTCAATTTCGCGCTCGCGGCGACACAAGCGTGGATTGGCCGTGATTATACGAGCCACCATTGTTTTCACCATCTGTAGAACGGTTTGGTAACGTAGCTTCATTATTCTTGCGCGTTCAAAACTATCGGGTTTTATTTTTGCTTCGAGTGGTTGATCGTGGCGATTGATGCTTTCGAATAATTAATTGGATCGAATGAAAAGCGTGATGTATTGTTTGAGGAAGAAACGTAACATTAGACCATTCTGAATGTTTTCGTAGTCGGAAGCTGTTCCTTTTGAAAGGATATAACATTTTTGAAATTCTTTTTATCTAATCTCAACTGTGTAAATCGATATTTTTGATATTATCAGACGCGTAGTTCAGACGTTGTTTAATATTCTATTTATTAAATTGTTTGGTAAATCAAAGCGTTGTTTAACACATGGGTTTGTTAGGGATTTTTGTACGATAAAAAACTCTCAAACGCAGAAGTTTCTGGAAATCTTTCCTAGATTTTGATATATAATTATATAATTAAATATATGATATATAATAATATAATTTGATATATTAGATATATAAATAGGAAATAGAAAATTTGTGTCATGAAATCTATCGAGGAAAGTTCAAAGGTATTGTCCGATCGAATTTATGTACCGATTATTTATTTGTTTGTTAATGTCATATTCTTCATTCTCCCGTTATATTTTAAAATACTGCAAGTATTTTTTCTTAACGATTAATCGATATTTCCTTTTAGACTGATTGTTCTTAATAAAGTTGCAGTGCTAAACAGTATTGGCTGAAATTATTAGTGGATTTCATGATTACAGTATATTCTGGTGGTGGGTTCATTTATGCACGTATAATCGGCTGAAAAGCAGAGAGACTGTGGCACCCATAGAGACGCAGATTAGTCGAGATTGTGGCTCGCCAGAGGAGCTTTCTCACGTTACTCGAGTTTATTACGTTGCCGTATGTTACATATATATATAGATAATTTATTAATGTAAATAACGCAGAGCGGTCCGCGGTGAACCTAACTATAATTGTATAATAAATTCGTAACGCCTTCTGTCCTCGTTTCTTCATTTCTGTTATTCGTTATGCTGAATCATTTATTAAGTTTCGAGGTGAATAAATTGGATAAATCGCGTCTCCATAATCGGAATAATCTATTTCCTTTATATGCAATTCTCATAAAATAAAAAAAGAAGAGAATAATTACGTGAAGAAATGAAAAATAAAAAAAGATCAGCCTTAATATATTTCACTAGAATATTAAATGATTAAAGTAGAACAGAACGAAGAAACGAGAAAGTTCTGTATTATTTAAAATAATTCCACGAAGAGGACGAATCCAAAAGAACTTCCAGCCTAAAAAATGTAGGGAAGGGGACACACAGAATTTAATAATCCTGAAAAAAGGAAGAAAACTAGAAAGAAAGATATAAAAGAAGAGATATTAGATGTAGGAAGTTAAAGAAGTTGGAAGGAAACTTATAGAAGAAAAAGGTACACGCGGCGCTGTCTGTGAAAATAAGAGCTGGAAGTTTGACGCTTCTTATCGCGAGTCGTTCGACTTAACACTCTGTTCGATTCTTTTCTACGCCAAGCATCGAATTCTCGTCATTATTTAGATTACTTCGCTCCTCGCGGCAACCAGCCACCGAAGAAATAACTTTTTAGGTTTGAACCTGCTCCTCGAGAAAGTTTTCACAATCACGATCTTGTTATATCGTTCCACGGCAGTGGCGTCGATCAACCATTCGATTTGAAAGTCTAGCAGACTCCTTGGATGAATCTAGTTTGGACACCCCCGACAATTTTTCACTTGCTAACGAAGCTTAAAAGATTAACTTGAGCGATAGTAGACCGAAATACTTTTAAGTATTCCATACCTGGCGAAATTTGTGGAAAATTTGATTGTTAATTACGAAATTGGGTTTCAGGTGTGTTGCCAATGTACGTGGATTTCTTTCAACATTTTCTTCCAAATGTTCATTCGTGTATGTTAATTGTAATATGTGTTTGATACTGTGAAAATCGAAGCTTTCTAATGGCGTTAAAAGTCAAATTATATTTTTGCATTTGCTGATGAACAATAGACGAGTGTTTCTTTCAAATGTTCGTTTCATCTATTGATTCATCTATTTCATCTAGTTTAGTCGTAGTACGTGATTGATAAAGTAAGAATCAAGTTTTATAACGATGATGCAAATCAAATGTCTTTCTGTTTAATTAATGGATCAGTTGCAACCGAGAGCTTGACAGAAACTTTCCATCTGTTTCAAGCTACCAGCTTCTCATACTCAAAGCTAGTTCAAATTAAAATTCAATAAACTTTATCTCCTAGTATTTATAATACATTTGCTGAATTTTATTATTTAGTAGTGACACACGTATGTGAATATGAGTGTGTGAAGTATGTGTGTGCGCGGTGTCTCAAAAAACAGACGAATGTAACTGTTCCATTGGCAGTGTGGTATGAAAGATGGTGAGACAAAGAAAGTGCTGAGACGCGTGCAAATGTATGTCGACGAAGATCCTGGAAATCATTTATTAACCCATTTGCATCCAAGCGCGGATTATTACGCGCGCTGCGTCTGCTTTTTTTATTTCCATTTTAATCTAAATAATTTTTTTTAAATAAATAATTTTTACTTTTTTTCTCTGTTATAAAGAATGTAAGATTTGACAATGTTTGCAAAGTAACATTGTCTACCAATCGTTTTGAATAGTAAATTTTCGATAAACTCCATGATGTCATTTACTGCACCTACGACCGACCGCACGCGGTGATAGGGACCAGTCCTCTGAAGTAGGGCCACGATGCAAATGGGTTAAATAAATCTGTAATTATTTTAATTTGAATTCTAAGTGTAACCTTAGTGTTCCTTTACTTTTATTTCGGCAATTGAGATCCACAATTCTCAACAAACTATATTTATTTATTACATGCGATCATATTATTGTACCGATCTCCAATAGCAGACTATTCGCATCAATTCTTACCTTTCAACAATACTACGCTAAACAAACACTTGTATACTTGTAAAGCGCGAAACGATATTCGTATAAATTTCCAGTCGCAAAAATTTGCCAAATTTCTGCCAACAATAAAACAAACCTAATCCAAACCCTCCAATTTCATCATTTATACATACTTACGCTTAAGTATATTAAATCTTGCAATACTTCCACAGGAATATAAACGTAATTTCAATCTACGAAAATGGAACATATGTAGAATCTGATGAAAACACGATTGATTAGAAGAGGATATACGCAAATACGTTTAGCCATCACCGCACGTAACTAGCCTTTCCAAACGAAAGGAGAAACGATGAAAAGGGAGATACAAAATTACGAATCAACATTCTAATTTCCTTATTGTAGCGTTGTGACACTTCGACAGGTAAAAAGAAAAAAAAAAAGAAAAAACGGATACAGAATAGGCGGAAGCCAGCTCGGTCGCATTTCGCGGGAAATACGAACGGATCACTCGACTCTCTCTTCGTATTTCCATTCTGTTGAAGTCGTAGACCCCGTGAGCGAATGCCGGCTTTGCCAGGCCGAGCGAGCCGAGAGGATGGTAGAGAGAGGGTGTAGGAGAGCGTGAGAGAGGGTGGGAGTTATATCGGGGCTTTCGAGGTATCGAGGCTTTTGGGGATCAAGTCTGCCCGTCCGTTCACGGGCTCGTCAGGCTGCGTTGCTGTAAGCCGATTATACCCGCTGCAGCCTGCATCCTTGTTCATCCGACACACTCGCCAACCTCCCACACGCTGCTGCTACAGCCCCTGATCGACGGCAACGTGGCGTGTTCGACGATAGGCGCTCGAGTTTTCGACGAAACGCGAGATCCCCAGACGAGGAATCGTAGAGACGGGTTACCTTCGAGACTGTTGCCTTGATTTATCGTGTCGTTGTCTTGATCCCTTGGCAGATAGGTATAGATGTTGCATGCTTTCTACGGTTGGGAGAAATGTAGTGATTATACTTTAATAAGGATTCTTAACGTGACTTATGGTAGCGAGTCACATTTGTGACGTGTGTGAATTTCATTAAGAAGCGTTATACTCGCGAGGAAGAATTAAAGATTAATTTTAAACAATTTTAATAAACTGTTTGTTAATGATGATATTTGCTTCATGAATTATTGGATGATCGAAGATTTCAATATCGGCGAATGTTCATACCAGATGGCAGATTTCTCTGAGATAATTGAAATTCGTACTACAGTATTCCAAGTTAACGTCCTTTGGCTAAATTTTTACAGACTTCTCTGCCTCTTTAGAAGACACTTTTTTAGACTTTGCGAAGTTTCTGCTAAATTCCTAAACTTTAGCCTGTCCATCCTGCCCTTTATCTCGATTCAGTTTCACAAGAAAAATTCTCTCTGTGTTTCCCGGTAGATACGCGTATCCTTTTCGACGACAATGTTCCAACTCCTACGCTCACTACGAATATAGAAACAAATCGAAAACTAAGAACGTAACTGTTGCTCGCGTTTCCACTTCAATTCCCGCATCACAAATTACCAACATTCCAAAAATTCTCTTCGCATTTATCTATCATTTATTCTTCCCTATGAGGATTCCGCGATCGCAGTATTCTCCTCCAACATAGAAACGAATGAGAAACTAAGACACTCTGAAATGCTGCGAACTCCGACTATTTCGTCCTTTAAAAATTCTCTCTACACTCTCCAATTGTGTATCCTCTCCAATGACGATTCTTTAATCCCAATACATCGGTGCGGTATCGAAACAGGCGAAAAGCACACGACGATTCAACAGGGGAATGTTTCTTAATTTTCTGCGATGCGCACGTCTCGTTGCAGAATCGAGCCGTTAATCGTCGCCAAATTGCCGATGAAATCCTGCACGTGCATCGGATATCATACGGATCGCGGATGGAGGGTGAGCTGGACGATCGAGAGGAACGGCATCGAATGGAGCAGGGATTTAGAGAGGTCTGGCTAAGGGACGGAGGGGATGTTAGGGCAACGGGGTCATCGATAAATTCGAGGGAAATGCAAGCTTCTCTCGCAGGCCTAGCTTCGTGTTTTCAAAGCGTTTTCAAGCATCGTTCGACCAGGCTAACCAGACTGTTTTTGACCTGGTTTCCGGCGCATCCCGTGTCTCCTACTTTCACGTTTCTACGTGAAAGAGAGTGTACCTTAGCTTCAAACGTTTCGCGAAAAGGATATTCAGTATGGTTTGCAGGGATGATACCCACGTATTTCGCTTACGAAATATCATGTTCGTGTGGTTGCTATTTTTTGTCCTTGTTTCATGTTCCATCACCGTGGAAGATCGTATATATATATTTGCGTGCAATTTCAAAATAATACTTTTTCTCTCACTCCTTTTTTTACCTTCGGCTTGCTTTTCGAGGATTTTTGTTTGACGTCGAACGATGGTTTGCGGCAAAAAAAAAGAAAGAAAAAGGAAAAATGTTGGTTTCTGATATAATTGTCTCGGCGTGGATAACGATTCTTCGATTTGTTGAAATTTAAGGAGAATGAATTTTTGCTTGTTTCATGCACTACTTTCGTAATGGATGATGAATTAATGCAGATAAAACGAAGAGAAATATTATCGTAGATTGAATGTTTTTGTTTATGGAGATGTATGTTCTTAAATAAGTATGATTAAATGGATATTATATAAACATTGTTAATAAGTAGCGTTTTAATGAATTGCATGGAAAACAATTGTTACTAAATCGGTACCTAAATTATATGTAGTCTTCTTCGTCATGTTTTATTGAATATTTTGAATATTTCTATATTATAAGTATTTCTCCCTACTATACTCTTATTATTGAATACTTCTTTTTGACTAAATAATTTTTTATTTATTTTCTACGATGAACACGTATATTTTCATACTTTTCCCAATTGGAAAAAATACTGTCTATCGTAATATTAGAACATCGACAGGCATTTAAATATCGAAGCTATTGAAATATCGTTCGTTTTAACAGCTGTATGTTTGGCTGTGCTAACACAGTCATGAATGCCATAAGGTATCATTAAAATATCATAAAGTGACATTAAAATGTCATAAAGTGACATTAACATAAAAAATCAATAGAAACGTACTTCTCATCTTTACCTCCCACTATCTTCAAATGCAATAATTTTACGTAAACTAAAAAAATCCCTCCTTTAACTACCGCTTCTCATTTTCGTCATTTCTACGAATAAAAAAAAGAAAAAAAAGAAGAGAATGGCAGAAACGCAATTCTAAATTTCGTCATGGTAAAAACGACGATAAATAAGCGCGTGACGACCGCGAGAACGGAAGCTTTGTGTGTTTCGAAAACGTTGGTTGTACAGGCTCGCTTCTACAGGGTAACTGAACTGCACTTGACCCAGTTTCCGGTATATTGCTATCATCTCGACGCGCGGCAAAACCGTGCTTCAGATCAAAGCCAGCCCGCGACGAGAATGTCCTTTACATTTTGATTGTTTTGTCGCTGCCAAGCTTTACAAATCGTCGCCCCGAGCCACGCCGCTAGAACTATTCATTTTCTTCCAGAAGCGTTCTGAATTCATTCCACTTTTATATCAAACGTCACCACCTGCATCATTCGGTTTATGCTTTCTCTGCCTTTCGATTATTCTTTCAATGCTTTGTTCGACGTCGCGTTTTTCGGAACGTTTGCCAATGTAATTTGCTATTCGGACCACGCAAGAACTTTTTGCCCGCTGTTTTTCCGTTCGAGATTTTGCATTTCTGTTTACTTTGCTTCGACGCAAGGTAATATTCGTCGAATAATACAAATAGGCCGAGATTGCAAAGGACTTCCTCATTCTCCTGCTGACTCGGTTTTTCGGGTTAAGTCTGGATTACACTTTGTGTTCGAGAAATATTAGTTGGTATTGACGAATAGAAAATTCACGTGGAAGCGAGCTTAAAGAATTAACGTAACGGCCAGCATTGGAATCGACGTGGATCTGTACCAGATTCGAGTGAAAGTAGGTTAAGCCTGGATTAAGTATATTTCCTTTAACTTTCACTTCCTATGTTACATTAAATTCTCGTCACTTTTCTTCGTTCTGTTGATTAGAATTTTACAAATATGACAAGCTTCTCACTGAATTTCATCGCCTCATAGACGCTTCACGTTTCTTCAAATTCTATTACTACGTGAAACCGTTCGCAAGAATGAGAGATTCCTCGCGAATTACGTTAATTTGACTCTTCACGATCGGAACTCGGTTCACAGCGAAATAAAAGATTACATTTGGTCGCGGTATTTTCGTCCGATTTGAAATATAGGAATCAAGGATTGCGATTAAGAAATGGCTAAGAATCGCTGCTATTAATAACGAGAAATAAATTACATTGCTTCACGTACAATCACATCTTGTGCTGCTGCGAAAAAATCATAGTTTCTCTGGTTCAAGTTTTCTAGTTCAAAGAAGCCATTCGTTGCTCTAATTTGATATAAAATCTGAAAATTAAAAATTATCCGTAATTATTTAAGATTACTGCCGCTAATAGCGCTAAAGAAAAGATCTCCTTTCTGTTGGAATACAACGATATTACACGCATAGACACAAATGCTCTTATACAGACACCTGCACAGGCATTTGAACAGGACACTCACACAGGTCATACTCATTACTGTATAGCGAGTGGGGTTGAAAATCTTTAAGGGATCATGGGTCACTACCTAGTCTGAGAGTAACTGACCAACTGTCAACAATCCATATATTCTTTACCCGCATACTTTGTTAATTATACCATATCACTCGCTTATATTTTAAATACATTTGGTTCTGTAGTTCTGTTCAGTAAATATCACCTAATATTATTTTAACACAAACATTGTGTCTTCCACAGATTATTTATCCAAACTTTAAGATTAAATTCTAACAGTTTCTTTTTTTCGTGTTATCATGGAAAACGATATTATAGCGACTGCAGAATACAACGAAATGTTTAAAAAGCAAATGAAAAGCGTTCTTATGCCATTGAAATGCTATTAAAAATAATTCCCATCGTCGATACAATGCCCAGGTGAAAATGTCCGATTTTGATGGCGGTACTCACGGTTCTCGAGATAATTGAAAGCGAGCAGGAAAACAGGGCTGTCGCGCGTTCGAAAACAACGCCGCCGGAAACAGTTTCCCGTTGGATTCGAGCGCGTTCGCCCAACGTATTGTTATAACCGATGATAGCTGAATGGAGGGACCCAAGTAACTCTAAACAGTTTGCAGTGTACCGTGACTGTTGTTCCGTTCGAATAGATCAATCCTCTAATGATGAACGCATTGGGCAACGATTTTCCGATTTGTCGATCTGACGAACCGTGTCACACTCGGTATATATGTATGTATCTAGGTTTCCAAGCATTTATGTAGTTAGTTTTATACTTGAATTTACGCCAGTACCAGTTTTTTTTAGAAAGATATTAAGGAATCTTTGAAAATTACCTTAAAATGTATCATTACATGTGTCGATTTCGTATGATCAATAAATTTACGACGGTAGATCATTCGTTTTTTTAGGAACTGAATATCAACTGCGCGATAAGAAAATTAACAAGTTTACAAAAAGTAAAGAAGATTTGACTCTTAAAAAGAGGCACTTTACTGTGACTTTTGTCACTCTTTTATCATCATTTGTCAAAGTAGATCACTTGTTTCTTTTTTTTGAGAATTGGGGAATTGAATTGTGAAATTTACAGAACGTGGAGTTAATCAGTTTGGATTCTGAAAGGCACAATTATATTTACTGTTGTTTGTGTCCTGAATCGATGAATTTCTGAATGATACGTTTCTTGAGAGTTGAATATTAGTCGATCTAGATAATAAAATTGGGAAATTCACAGAAAGTGTGTTTAATCAGTTTGGCTTCCGAAAGACTCGACTATCAGAAAATAATCAGCCACGTATAATACGCGATATCATTGCAACGAATCGAAAGCAGAAACAGAAACTCGAAAGAGATTCAAAGAAGATTAGAAAATTGCATAAGGTAATCTAGTGGTTTGGAAGAGAAACGAAAATGAGGTAGACCCTTTGAACTACTCAACCACGGTAATATTTATCGTAAGCCTGATTATGCGAGGAAAGTTTTCGCAATTTATTTTCGTTGCGTTGGCCAACGAATAGATTTCGTCTATTTCCTCGTAACGTAACGTCGGATTTAAACATCAAGCATAGAGGCAAAAGCTCCAGTAGCCGCCTGTTACGCCAGGGATTACGTCATTCACTTTTAAATGCACGTGAGCGCAACAGCAGGAAGAAATTTTAAATCGAGTAGTCGAGATATTGCAACGTGGAACGCGATCTACGTAATAGCTTGCTATGACCCGGAAACAAGAAAAATTCAAACGTATCGTGCTGATTCGCCTTCTCTTGTTTTCAGATCGTCACTTATGAAAATCCCTCGCTGAAATATGGCAATATGGTTTTGTATTGGAAAACGGTTTAACGATTGGTGAAATAAAAGGGATATATATGTATTTAGGTTTATTTTACGATAAACGGAGCAAGGTAAAGCTTCCTATATTTCAACCAATATGCACACAGAAGCGTCTGAATAATAGAATTCTTGAATAATAGAACGTTCTCACTTTCTTGATATTTTTCATTCCTATGAAGACACATTAATTCGTTCTAATATTTAATTTGTCCAATGTTTTAATTCCAAGTATGGTTTTCTATTGAAAAATTGTAGCTATAATTAATGGAATAAGAAGGATATATGAGGTGAATAGGCTGTGATAGTTGTAGTTGCTGATGTGTTTGTGTAGACTTCATAGTTAGTGTGCTAAAGCCTGTGTATGTGTTGTGTGTATGGGTCGCTGGTGTCGCTGGTGTCGCTGCCGGGGGTGGTACTGCTGCATTTTCCTTCTCATTTTTGATGCCGCGGAAGAAAAATCGGACTCTGGTCGCCGGGATTTGAGAACCCGGGTTCCAAACGCTCATAATCTAAGGCACTAACCATTGCGCTGCCGTCGTCTGGCACTAGTTAGTGTCGAGTGGTGGTATTTTGCTGTCGAGTGCCGCCACATATATTTAGGAATTTTCTATGATAAATGGAACACAGTAGAGGCAGGGCTTTGACAAAATAATGGAAACATCTCCTATACGTTATATACGACAGATACGTAATTATCGTAATTTAACATGGAAATATAATGTCAAAGAAGTAAATGTAACCATCATCCAAAAAGTACATGTATATGACATATAAGAGGCGTTTCCATTATTTTATCCAACCTCTGTATTTCAGCCAATAAGCAGACAGCAATGTCTGAATAATAGAATTTCTTAGATCATAGAATGTTTACTTTTTTAAAATTAAATTTCATTTACTCAATGGGGACGAAGAAGACTGACAATTCGTTCTTATAGTTAAAAGTACAATTATGGCTTTTGTATTGAAAAACTGTCAGGATAAGTGTAATAAGAGGAATACAAATTTATATTTGTCCTACATATTTAATAATATATTAATTAATTAAAGAGATACTAATATACAATATTTATTCTACACACGGTAGATGGAGTACGGTATAGTCTCTTATAGAAATGTTCGAATAATAAAATTTTTGCACAATGGGGCAATCATTTTCTTCATATTAAATATTATTTATATAAGTATGGACTAAGAATGTTGACAATTTGTTACATAAAAAACTTTGCAAAATTATATTCCCTTCGTGTTTCCTTTTACATCCTTTTTCTGGTTCAAATCGTCGAAACCCTTTCCCAAGTGCCCTAAGTATAATACAATAACTATAATGCAAACAAGCTTTATAACAGAACATCCCTTATAACAGAAATTATTCCCTTCGATAAACAAACCACAACAGTTATGACTGTAAATGCTTTATGGACAAAGTATCAAGTTTCTTTAAAGATAGGAATTACCCTGTGAAAACCTGTAAAATTGAGTCAGAACAAGAAGCTGTGCTTTTTATATCCCGCTTCAATGTACAGATTAATAAGCACTTTCTTCGTGTAATCATAAAATCTGCTTTATGGGATTAATCTCGTTCTTCGTTGTATATTATTTGTTCATTTTAATTTAGTTTCCAGTAAAATAAACCAGAGGTCTACTTCGTAATACCAAGAACAGAGTTAAATAAAGCTTCAACTTGCTATTAATATCTCTGCAGAAAGAAACTCCACTTTATCGCCTTTCTAGTTTATCAAACTATTTTGTAATAAAGCAGCGGCAAACGTTACGAGGTTCCCGATCGGAGGTTGTCTTTGGTAAAACACGATCCGTTGTTTGTGGAATGCTCGTAATCGCGACAGGAAGCACGCCGAACGTTTCCCAACCCTTCTGTCTCTCTCTCTCTCTTCGCCCTTCAGTTTCGTCTGGTTTCGCAAATCACCTCTAACAACGAGATTGTGCGCGAAATTTACGGAAGATAAGCGGGATCGCGACAGTGTCGATTTCGCTCGCAGGAAGTTTCTCGGTAAACCGAAGTTCACTGCTAATTTCTCGTCCCGCCACACCTCAAAGTACACTTTAATTACGTTAAACGGTAAGTAAATGACATTAGATTGTCAACGCTCGAGGATGTAAGCCCCGACGACACAGAGCCAGGTTCCGACTTCCCATACGCCCTCTACGTTTCGACAGAGTTCAGTCTGCAGCACCAACCAGATTTAATTAATTACTCTGGATATCGGTGTATAGGCTGTTTACAATCGATAAACTAATTTGCAAATATGTTGCAAGATCGTCAAAGAAGAAGATCGCGATGAGAATGACAAGGAAATAATAAGGAGGTTTCAAGCTTAGACAAGTTGCAGGAATAATATGGCCGAAAATGGTGATGAGTGGATTATAAAATCGATCGAAAGATAGTTAACCCATTTGCATTGAAGCGCGGATTAATCCGCGCGCTGCGACTGCTTTTTTAAATTTCCATTTTAATCTGAATAATTTTTTTTTAAATAAACAATTTTTTCCCTCCGTTATAATGAATGTAAGATGCGATGCTTGCGAAGAAACATTGTCTACCAATCGTTTTGAACAGTAAATTTTGGATAAACTCCATGAAGAATTCGGATGTCATTTATTGCACCTACGACCGGCTGCGCGCGGTGATAGGGACGAGTCCTCTTAATTAGAGGCATGATGCAAATGAGTTAAGGAAGAAAAGTGTGGAGTCGATGGCCAAATTAATTAGCACAATCGATCTGGCACTCCGAAATCAAATCTGTGTTATCATTGTCACTTTAAATGAATAAATAGATACGTCTCGTATATAGAATAAATTTTCGAATTGGAAGAAATTTTTATAGAAAAAATAGATTAAATTTTATATAGAGTACATACATAGTGTATTTAAAAATGGCTATGAAATATAAAATCGATGGAAAAATGATCAAGAGGGCAGATGATAAAACGCAGATAAAGAAACAATAAAAAGTTTGCAAGTTTAGAAAGTTCTTAGTAACCAAGGCTTTATTAAAGCCTCTACTGGAAAGTGTAGAAAATGTTCGTGAAACGTAAAATCTATTGAAAGATCGATAAAGCGGTAGACTGTGAAGAAACCGTAAAGAAGGGATAAGAAGGTTCCAAAGATAATATATTCCAAAATCCTCTTGAGACATGAAATCCTTTGAAAGATACCAAAGGGGAAAGTTGTAAAACAACGATAAAGAAATAATAAAGTAATCTGAAATCTAAGAAATTCCAAAGGCAATATTTCAAAATTTCGATAAAGCCGATAAGGGATAAATCGTAAGGCGACGAAATGATACAGAAATTATACAGGCAATATTGTTGTAAAATCCTTATGAAACATAGAATTCACTGAAAAATTCTTACAGGGGGACGTCGCGAGACAAATATCGACTTTAGTTGAATCTTCGCTCTACGCTTTTATTGTTCCTTTCGATAAAAGGACAAATAAGATTTCAAATGCTTAAAAATTCCAAAAGCTAAATATATACAACGATTCTCATAAAATACCACCGACTTAACGACTAATCGAAATACTCGAAAAATAAAGTCTACTAGTCTATTTACTGGATAAGCAGTGGACCAATAGTAGACTAATAGTAATATTTCAATGATCACGAAATACCAATAGCTTGGCGATTAATCGAAATACCGAAGGTAAAATTCTCGGCTAATGAAAAAACCGTCACAGAAGAAAATCAGAAGAATTTCATTGTTTGTTTGTCGTTGCTTCGTGATATTCTTCTATCTGAAATCCGAAAAGTCCCAAAGCGATACACGCGCTGAAATTATATACAAACACAAAATCCATGGAAAAACCGTGAAACAGGTAAACCACGAAGCAACAACGACCGAGTTTAATCGTATCATTTCAGTATCTGGCGAGTAGTCTCGATTTATCCAGAGCTCTCTATTTCGTAGCTTGTCGTCCATATTTGTACATTATCGAAACATCGTGGTGGGGTTTGCAGCTGGGAAAATGGGGATGGAAACGAGCGGGCTTTTGGCGGCGGCTTGCAAAGCTCCGGAAAAGCGGAGAACAGACGGAAGCTTTGATATACGAGCGGAGACCGGTCGCAATCTCGCCGTGTCCTCGCGCGCCCCGTGACTACCAATAATCGAACGTTATTGCGTTACTCGTGGCCCGTGGTTCAGATCCGTTCGCAGTCGTAACACGTGCACGTCGAAATGGAGAACGGGTGTTGGTCGATAGGGATGGAAAAAATCAGAAAGAGAGACAGGCAGAGAGAATAGAAACGAGATTCGATCGTGCGAGAAAGATTTTAACGCGTCGTTTCGCGTGCAACTCGCTCGGCCAGCTTGATGATTGCTCGTGACTAGGGAGAGATATGTGTTGCTCGAAAATAGGGTAGAGATTTAGGGAAGAGTTGAGAGGAAATTTTGGCCACTTTCATTCGTTGGAAATTGGTTACAGGGGCTTGTTATTTAAGTTGTATAGGTATACTTGGGTTATTTAGGTTGTTTGAATTATTCCGAGTTGGGTTTGGTTTCTTTAGAAATAAGATGAAAATAGGGGAGAATTAATAGAAAGCGTGGGGAAGTTTTTCTTGTTTAGAAGTTAGTTTAGAAGTTGGTTTGCGAGGTTCGTTTTTCTTAAGACCGGTGAATCTATTCTGTAATTCTCGCGTTTAACGGAAGGTAGAGGGATTTATTTATTGAAGTTCGCGGTGGAAAATAAAGTTTCTAGATGTTAATATTCAAACGCAGTTGCAATGAAAGATATAGAATGAATGGGTTCGTAGCGGAGACTACAAACTTTTTCCTTTGGATCTAAATACCGAAACGAAATTTTTTCAAACAGAATCTTTTCAAAAGTACGGTAATATAAATAAATATAATAATGATCAAAAATGACTTTTCAGATCAACGATCAGTCTCACATTGTTCGTCTCATCAACAAAGAGTTCTATCTAATCAAGCCATTTCCACACTACTAATATCTACATTCGTTTTATATTTTACAATCTGCTCGAAAACAAAATATTTTGTACCATAAAAAAAAAAAAAGAACAAAGAAAAAGTAATTTCCTGCTGTTCTTTATTTCGATTTAACGCATCTCGTGGAGTTATCTTTTTTCCATGGGAACCGGATATCTCGTTTGCGAAACGCGAACCACGTTACGGCAGCCGGCGATGTTTGCTGAATTTTTGAAAATTTGTTTTTCATTTGTTCGGCCTGATAGTGTGCGCCCAACAATCGACACATATATGTCGACGACAATGTTCCAATGTTGTTCGTGACTGTCGTTGTTCCCAGGCAAACAATTTATTTATTCCAACAGACCCTCTACTTCTGTCCGATCATTTCCAAGGCTCTCGCTCTTTTCTACGCGTGAATCGAACCGGTTCGATGGAATGTTTGCGGATCGTTCCGAGCGTCGCGTCGGCCGTGTTAAATGAATTCGAAATAAAATTCTATCGACGGCAGATGGTGGTAAAAGAGACGAGAGGGGGCTGGGGAAATAGAATGAAAGAAGGGATAAAATCGAACGTCGAAACAGTGTCAGGGCGAATAAAATATTTCTGACCTGGATCCACCGATCTGTTTAACAGCACCAAATTTAGAATTCTTGTCCTGTTTCCTTAAATTGCATTCACCCGTTTCTTCGTTATTTAAAAAAAAAAAAAAAAAACCACGCACCATTTTATAATCGACCGTGTTACTTTGAGGTTTTACACCTAGATGAAATTCTTTTGATTTCTTGTGTTGGATTTTTCATAGCTTGGAATATATTCGAACGTTTTTGCCACTTGAAAAACTTGTACAATTTAAAAATATGCAGTCGGACCATTGGCTTTTTGTTCTTTTTAACAGATTTAATATATCACGATGTTTTCATCATTCAGACAGTTTTTATAGCACGAAACTGTACAGTTTAATATTAATATAATCGATATCGAGTAAACATTAAATGGATAGTTTAATGTTAAGTTTGATAATAAAGTAAATTTGTTATATCGTTTCTTGGTCTACTTTATACCTTGTGAAGTTTTTACTGCACGAGATACAACATCCCTGATGCACCGTTTTGTAAGTTTAAAAATACCACAATTCTTTAAGATGCTGCCTCCTATTTATCCTAACTTGTACGTATCGTATCATATTTTCATACGCTTCGCTCCTCCTCTTCGCTATTTTTATCCATCCTGCTTCTGTATATCCTTAACGTCCTATACACTTTATAATATTACAGAGAATCTCATAGTTGTGTCATTGGATCTTATATTATTGTAAGCACAAATACCAAACTGATCTTCCAATTCCTTTCCTTAAATGCAAAACTTCGAACACAATATCTTTTTATGTCACGATGTGTATTCCCTGTGAAATTCGAAATTCATTCAAAGAATCGATGAAACCCAAGAATTTCTCGCACAAATAAAATAAAACAGAATTTAAATATTAGAAAATGGTGAAAAATATGGAAGGCAGGTATTCTATTCAGAAAAATGTTTATTCTCTTTTTATGAAAGAAATGAACATTAAAACTGTTGAAAGAATTACAAAGAAATTCGGAAAAAGATTATAAACTCGACAAGGAGTTTAGCAATTAACCGTTATCTTTATCCTCCAAAATACATATATGATTACTAAAAATCCACCAAGTATTCTCAAAGGTTGTATAACTATTCGAAAATGTGTTAGTTTCATTGATGAAAGAGGCAAGTACCAGGAAACTTTGAAAAATTGTTCAAAGCACTAGCTGCAACTCGCCGAAGAAGAGTCAAAATCTCGGCAAAGGTTTTAACAGTTACGTTTAATCGCCACCTTTTCAGTCCATAAAAAAGTACAATAAAATCCCCCAAAAGCGACACTTTCAGATCTGCAGAGACGGTAAATCTCTAAAAGAAGGAACATCGAATGAACCAATTATAACGTTGTTACACAATATACGTCCGCGAAAAATGCCAGATAAAAATCGACAAGAAAAAACAGAGATAATTCTCAAAGATTGAAATATTCGACAAACATAACTTCGCCAATCATCGATAGACGCATCCTCCTTCTAATATCTTCGCGAAAAGCTTTGCGTTGTCTCTTCTACCGCCTGCACTTCGGCATCGACGAGATTAAAACACGAAAAAGAAGAACGAGCAAAAAATCTGAGAGAGAAAAAAGTGGAGACTAGAGAGGGGAAAAAAAAAAAACGAGGATGCAGGAAGAGTTGCGGTCCTCGTACGGGAAATACGGTCGAGTGGCCCTCCAAAGCTCCTTTTACTATTTCTCCCTCTCTCCCTTTATCTTCTTTTTTCTTCTCTCTTTTCTTTTTACATTCCTACAGTCATGAACGTTAATAATGGCAGAACGTTATTGCATTATTCTGTCCGGCGGCGAGTGGGCCGACAGCACGGAAAGACATTGCTGTGTGCACACTTCACGTTTACAGTTCCATTATGCTATGATTACGTCAAGAATCGCGAACGAAGGTCCGCCCAGCTTTTTAACGAGGAATCGACACGGTAAAACGCGGGACTCCGTGTTCAGGGTATCGCCACTTGACTCCATATTCTTCTGCCCTCTTCTCGATTGCACCGAGGACAATGTTCCGCCGGGAATTACGCGGTTCTCGATGATAATTCAGTGGTAGAGTGGAAATACACGAAATTATTGCGATTATGTGACGTTATTAGGGAACGTTCGATGAATAGGATAACGAGTCGATCGTTACGCGCTTGGTCCTGAGGCTCGTCGATGGCAATCGATACATTTCTGGTTATATGCAAATATCGAGACGTTTATGGCTGATGAGTGTACTTGGAAATTATTGACAAGTGAGTACAAGTTTTAAGAATTATTATATCGTAGTCGATAGAAATGTACGCTTGTGGTTGTATGAGAATGTCGAGACATTTATGGCTGATGAAGCGTATTTGACAAATATTGAGAAACGAGTAACTGATGGAAGAATTGTTATATCGTAATCAATGAAAATGTTTAGTTGTGATTACATGCCAGTATCGCGACATTTACGAGCGGCGAGATGTATTTGAAAATTGTCGAGGAGCGAGTAAACGCTTTAAGAATTATTATACCGTTTGGTTGGAAACACTGGCTCAAATAATTGTTAGAAATCGTGACATTAACTAATTGAATTCTGTGTTAGACACGTCAAATGGATTCTGTGATTAATATCGTGGCTTCTCTATCTAACATAGTACGTACATACGTATGCAATTATCTACTACTAGGTACGTGTATCCTCAGGCGTGACTAATAGGACATTTATAGAAAATGAAACGTATATGTTTAGAATATCATCGCACGTCTAATCAGAGAAGATGCACAGTTTTATATCGTTCTGTGAATTGCTAAGAAATTTATTAGAGTAGGCAAATAAGGAACGAAGATTGAGACAGATTAACACGTGTAGACTAATTGGAAAATAATGATTCGTATTGATGCTCTGTACCGAAAATATTAATCCATCCTTTCGTTCGACGTTGGAATATTAATATATCTCACGGGTTTAATATTTCGTTTTCTTAATTAGTTAAATTCGACAATTGCCTAACGAACATTATTTTACATATATATAAATACATTTGCACCAGAATTACTGCGGTAGCGAAAATGAAATACACAAAAGCTACATCGTAAAACAATTAAATCTAACCATTCACCTAAAATATTCGTGTCGATAATTTCACTCGAAACACAAATTTCATTCATCCATTACGACTCTCGATTCCTGCTCCCCAATTATTTCAAATCTCTCGATCAATGTAACCATTTCTCTCTAATTAAACCTGCCGCAACATCATCGGCAAGTGTTCATTTTCTTTCGCTATTATCCGCAAACCTTCGCAAACCTGCACAAACAACAGACACAAACTCATCGCGCCAGTTTCAGCACGGTGTCGAATTATAGAGGCGAGTCATCGATTTCATCGGAAATAACGGTGGAATTGTGACAATGGGACAATGCTGGATTCGCTAGACGTTGCAGATAGTACGGAATTAGCCCTCCAAGTGCATCGAACCAGGGGAAAGGAGTCAAGTGGGCCGGTTCACCACCTAAGCGGTGAATTAAATATAGCCACCGTGTAGCAGTCGAGTGGCTGTTCGATAAGTGGTCTAAAAAAGGCAGCCCTGGAACGCCCTTCCGTTCGCGCCCGATTCCCCTTCCTTTCTTTTCACACATCCTCTTGTTTCAATCGCGTGAATTCACCCTCTTGAATCGTCATACCGTCACGCCACACTGTAGGTCTTCACCCCTTTTACTATCAACTTGTCTGTTTGTTTGAAAGTTCTGATAAAGCTGTGGCAATGCGGGTCAACGGGTCTGGTGCAGTAGACGAAGGAGCAACTATGTTTCAGAGAATTCACGATGACCAGGATTGGCGATTTATGGGAAACTCGAAGACACAAGAATACACAGGACGTACGTAATAAGCAAACCGAGAATAGAATATTATAAAACTTATTGCGGTGTTTAGCAAGTTAAAAGGCTCGAACAGAATATGAAAAGATCCTTATTAATATGCATGATCTCTCGTATTGAATATCTTATTAAGTCGTTGGCAGACACCCAATCTTCATATGAATATTTCATATTTATTAAATTCATATCTTTAAGAAGGTAATTACGAGAGTAGAACCTCGGTAGAAAGTTGTTCAAAAGTATTGTAGAATATTATAGAAAGTTATATTATAGAAAGCACTGCGTTTTGAATAATTTGTATATTTTTTAATATTACCCTGTACTTAATGTACCCTGTGCAATTTTCCACTTTCAAATTTCCTATAAACGCGTAAATCGCCGTCTAGTCATTACAGGTTCTCGTTAATTGGTAAAATTGAAGCAACATCGGGATATAAAAATTGGACGATCGCAGCGGTGTTAGCTTCACGTAGAATCAACGCGTATGCGATCTATACGTTTAAAATCTATACAAATTTCGTATAACTTGACTAATGGACAGAGATGTACACCTATACATCGTTAAAACCACAACTTTCCATAATCCATAATCCATAATCAACCCTCTCTCGACCTTTCACACAGACCTTTCTCATAATTATTATCAACAATCACCATCGACGTTCATTCAGCTTTGACCGAAGTCAATTTGCGGCTTCGTACATTTCAAGCACGGCGATTAGATGCGACCAGTCAGATAGAGATGATGAGTCGCGGTTCGCTGTCCGATCAACGCGCAAAAGCGTCGCACGGTGGATGATTCACTGGCGGAAATACAACGTGCCACCGACACTAAATCTTTTCGTCGAGGTAGCCTTCTGTATCGCGATATCGTACACGCCTTCCGCGAAAGACGCGATTACCAACGGGCACGGATACCAGCGGCACACGATTTACCGATTTAATCGGATCCTCTCTGTTATTATGTAGATAACCCGGCGGCGGTGGGAATAATTGAATTTGGCGCGGCGATCGGACGCGTCATGGAGACGAGTGGGATTGGGAATTCCGCGGACCGTGAAATAGGATTTCGCGAAATTCTCTTTCGCCGCTGGGATGGGTTTCGCGATATTAAAAATGAACAATTTTTTTCCGATTCTTTTCACAGGCGACCAACTATTCCAGGAATTTTTTCCTCGATTTTAAGGGTCGCAGAAGGGTAGTTGACGAGGTTGGAGAAAAGTTGCACGGCTTTCAGGTATTTTTAGATTTCAGGTTGCAACTTCAGTCGATTGGGTTATCGACGTATACTTTGGAATTTTTTATTGTTAATTGCCTATGTTTAGGGGAATTTGAGAAGGTTGTGTTTCGTGATTCTTAAAGCTTTGTCTCTTTTGCTTCTTTATGGTTAGTACTTTGTATGTTTGCATGTCGTAGTTTCACCATATTAGAAATTTCGTTCGATTTTTTGGGAGTTTCAGTTTTTAAGTCAGCTAGCTCAAGGTAGTTTAAGTTCGCGTCTTGTGGATTTCGTTGATTTATAGAGTTTCGAGAAACGTTGTTATTAGTTACGGTTGCAGCTGCTCGCTGAATTATTTTTAGATTCTAAATTAGAATTTCAATCGATAGAATAATTTGTTTCGTGAGACGTTTCAAACCTAAATTGCTAAACTGCAACGGCTGAATCTGTAGGCAAAAGAGGGAAAAAATATAGTTTGTCAGGAAACGCTTTGTTACAGAGCTGTAAACTAAATATCGCGCTTATGAAACAAGCAACGACGTGTTTTCCATTACTGCACACAAAAATTAATTGTATCATCGTGTTAGCGTAGTTACGTACTTTTTATCATATGATAACAACTCCGTTAATACCTACAATAATAATACAATAAAAAACAATTAACTAGTATTTTTAATTATACTGTCCCTGTGGTTGGATACAAGTTTGACATGGATGAACAATAGAATTAATAGCATTTCGTAGTTCCCGGGAATTTTATTGAGTTTCAACGACTACGTGTTTCATTCGTTACGCTAGTTTTTCATGTGAACTCGTCTCTATAGAATAAACCTTTTCCCTTACAGTTCCCCGTAAGTAGAAGTCAAGGTACGTAACACTCGGTGATCTCGGTGGCCAAAAAGCTGCTCCACCACGTCCTATGCAGCTTTCAGCGTACTTGACACGAAGAAACAACTAAGAACATGTAACGAATAAAAACATACACTTCTCGAAACTCAACGAAATTGTCAGGGGCTGCGAGATGTTATTAATTCCATTGTTTATCGATGTGAAACTTGTATCGGTGCGCAAGGAGATTTCGAAACGTGGGATTAAAAATACTAAATAGGTAATTACCTTTTATTGTATTATTATTATAATTATTCTGAACTGGGCAGAGAATTGTTATCACGCGATAAAGAACATGTAATCACGCTGACACAATAATACAGTTAACTTTTGTATGCTGTAATGGAAAATACGTCGTTACCTATTTCCTGCGTACAATATTCGTTCATAACTCTGTAACAAAGCGTTCCTTGGCAAACTTCATATAATAACGTTTCTTTCTTGCTTTTCTTGCAATTTGACGGTTTAAGCTTCCTACGCGTACGCAAATTTCAAATACAAATAACGGGAAACGCGAAAGCTTATCTTTCTGTACATTTCAATGGATTTTTGAATATTAATCGTATGTTTTCTTAAAGGTGTTGATTTTTTTGTATGGCAAATATTTCGTGCCTGAGTTTGCAAGTTGTTTAATATTCTAATATTTCATAGAAAAATAAAGAAGATATACTGAGAAAAAAATTCTTCCACAACGTATCGAACTTCGAATTTCTCTATTACAAACGACGGGAAATGTGACTTATCGTACAGAGTACCATTCTCAAATAAATCTTCTGCAGTTACGCTTAAAGTATCATCAAACACCCGGTATATGGTGTCACTTGGAGACAAGTTCCTTTTTGGTTTTTCATGATGTTTATTGACCCAGAAAATGATTATTACATATGAATGGTATTCATGATAAACAATGAATTTCGGTTGTGGAGTGGACTAGGCAAAAGTACCGGTACGTGTCGGTACGACATAGCCATACAATGTTACGTGCGTCTGAATTACATTTTTTTTTTTTTTTTTTTTTTTTGGCATTATAATTTATAATTTGGATTTAAGTCGCTGTAGAGCGGTGCCTATATATGATATTATTTTTTCCTTCTGTCTCTGTCCTGAAAACCTGGTCGCAAAAACAAGACAGTTCGGTAGTCTGCTTTTGGAGACAAGTTCCGTGATGGTTTCTATGATCCTAAGATCCTATCCTTGAAAACGGTTCTATTTTAATAAACAGGACGACGAGATCGCTGTAAAACGCGACACCAGCCACGAGAGTCCGCCAATTTCCGCGCCCCCTGATGTCTCTCCGATTACAACGTTGTTGGGCGGAACAGGCTGGCAAACCCGATTTGTTGTGTCAAGCTGACAGCCGAGACGAACTTCAACACGCAATAGCGAACGTGTACGCGTCGACACGGCGTCGCGATGCCTAACGCCGCTGCCACGCGGTGATGGATTAGACGCGCGGAACGACGCGTCACGGATACCAGATGAAAATCTGATTCGGAACGTATACGCAACCAGCGAGTATTCCGACTGGTAGAGGATTCAGCTTTCTCACGGATATTTCAGATGTAACGTCTGATTTCTTTTCAATCAGTATACAAAAAGATTCGAATTAATTTTTGAGAAGAATACGGTGATTCGAATTTTGTACGATTTTTGATTATTAAAGACTGTGGAGAATTGTTGAAATTTGCTAGATTGTAATGTAACGTTGATGTCTCGTAAAAATGACTAAAAATATGATTTTAATATTTAATATTCTTTGGAAGAATTAGGTTGATTTAAACTTAAGAATGTTTTATTGGAAGATCAGTGGGAAGGAAATAAAATAATTCTGTAAGTACGTAACACAACACTATTGAAGAATGCTGTATCTTTACGTAAATAAGATAATTACACATTTTTTGAGAATTTTGTTTGCGTTAGGTGTAAGTGAGCAAGAAGAGAACATAGGAAGATCGACGAAAATTTGTACGTTTTAAATTCTAGAATTTTAAAATTGTAATTATTTTAATAACAACAAGATAAACAATGAAGTCATTATAATTTAATTAAATATCTCTAAGTGAGCCCGTATCAATTTTATATCAGATTTCGGATATTTATTCGAGCTGTGCAAGTATCACGTCACGTCTTAGATTATATTAGTAGGAGAGACAAGAGATTTTGTTAAATGTGATTAAAATTCTTATTCCATCACGTGTGTTACAGGCACGTGCGGTCGTTCCATTTTTCGTGTTGCATCTTTTAAGATCTTTTAATAACTTTCCCTACTACGTTTCACAATGTCAACGTGTCAAGACGTAGGATAGAGCGTGCTTTGAATATCATCTCATTTCTCTTGAAAGCTATCCCATAAGCCTATTAAACCTGCTGTACCTTAAACCTTCAAACCTCCTATTAAGATGTTAAACAGCAAAATAGTTTGGTATGCGACGATCGGTTACAAAAAATGGAAGATTTAATATACGTACCCCTACTCCAAAGCTATTGATTAAATTTCAAAATTTTTCACTAAACTATATTTCAAAGATTAGGACAATTTACCCGGAGAATTTTATTCCATCAAAATCATTGGTCGGAATTTTCCCTTCGTTAGGAAAGTCCGAATTACATGTCCTCCGCGAACTGTAAACCTAATGACTCCGAGGTCGGGTAAAAAACCCCGGGAAAGGACCAGCTGGTTCAAGGACAGTTCATCATCAGACATCGTACCGTACAGATGAAATACTTCACTCCCAACAAGATCTTACCACCGCCGTGTTCTTAACATCATACGATATTTTTTGTCGAAGTGGTCACCACTTCTAAGAAAACTCTATATCTGGTTTTTTAAATTTTCTCAGGCATTGAAGTCATCGACAGCGTATAGACAAAAGACTGGGACGAAGGCAGACCATAAACAGTAGACAGGCGACGAGGGTTTCCAGCTCGGATTATATTCCTTCTTGTATTTACACTTCTGTATTAAAATATATTTTCTACCTTACAATTTATCCACGCGTTCCTCTGTTCACACATCTAATAACCTCAACATTTTTATACAAATGCAAATACAGTTCTAGATTAATCTAACACTCGATCTATTAAACCTCCTTCACCTTTAGCGTTAATTCATTCGAGGTACGCGATATCGACAGATGGTTTGACCTGACCGGTTTCCCTTTAGTCGATAATTCGCAACAATCATTAATGCTATAAGATTCTCAATTAGATATCTCAAATCAATAAAAATCCTCTGTTAATTAAATTTTCAAATCAGTCGAAAAATATTACATAGGTTGAAATGAAAGACGATGTGTACGTACATTCAAAACTTTTGCTCGGGAAAATCACATAAATTTTTACAACCTAAAATCATTGAAATCTATTTTCGTGAACGACACATATAACAAAAATAAAAACAACGAGTAAAAAAAAAAAATAAAAAAAAATCAGCGTAAGAGACTAAAACATAGAAACAAATAGTGTAAAAAAGAACGAAATGAATCAAAATATAGGAACGGTTGTTACGGGGCAGGTTGTCGATTTTGTCGAAATCGATTTTATCCGCGATATTACGGCCCCAGCCGGACGTTTACGTGACCGCAGAGCACGCGTTGCCAGAGGCGCTAAAATGCGCGCTTAATATTTACTCTGGACCGCAAAGCGGAACGCATCGCTGCCAGGTATCGCAAATTTCATTAACAATATCGTCGATCAAACGTAGCCTGCCGTCGATAGTTCGCGATCGCTTTCTCTTCAGGCTTCGCGTTTCATATTCGCGGTGCTTTACTCGTTCGCGACAGTGGCAATCGAAATATTATGTGGGTCAAATTGAAATTTTACGGTAAACGGATTCGCGATTGTCAGAATTGAGCAGAACAGTCTGCTACGTGTACTGAAATTGAATGAATAAAAATAATGGCGATCTACTTTGTATAAAAATAAGGGATTGAGATAAAATTGTTGCGAATGAGCCTATCCTTGTGGGAAAATGATTTTGTAAATTTAACGAGTGTACATTTGACTATTTTAAATTCCTACGGACTTTTGAACCTACAGTGAGGTAACAAGGAAATATGAAATCGATGTTTATTTCAATTTGGAATACAATTTCTCATCGCCTGAGTAATAGTCATTTTTTATCGATTTTCTGGCTGCATGAGAAATGATAGCTGTTAGCTATTGTAAAACACACTCATGTTTTATCATGTTTGATATATAATACAAATTAAATACACCGATGTTTAGAAATCTAATTTAAATATAATGCGATGATATTCTATAGTTTTATTTTCATATTTGATACTCTGTGAATGGCCTTCGATATTAATATTATTATTTAGAATATTTTTAATGCTTTCTAACTTAAGATCAAAAATACACCGAGATTCATAAAAGGAAAGCAAGAAAAGGTAGAACGCATGATACGAATGTACCTTTTTCACGGTGTAACCCGTGAAAATTCGTCAGTCGTTGGACGAGATGGAAATCCGGCAAATTCGATCTATCGTTTTTCCACCGCTTTGATGTGCACGCCACGGACACGATTTAATCCGGAAAATAGGGGTGAAGAGAGGGTTGACTAGAGTGGCGAAGGGTGAGCTGCAGGGAAGAAACGAAAAACACATAATAACGGGAGATCAAAATCGGATTCCCCGTGGTACCGTGCAACGCGTGAAATTAGTTTTCGCGGTGTTCTGAAACGATCGAATGTTAAAAATATAAAATCGATTTGTGGACGAAGGGGATGCCTGCATCGAATTAATATTCGAAGTATCTGTTTGTTAATTAATCCGATGGATTTAGCCAGCTAAATAAAGTTCGTGATCGATGAACGATGATTATTTACTTTGGAAATTTTCCGTTAAATATTTTTGGTGAAAATTTATATTAAAAGCAATAAATTAGATAGTAATTTACCGTGCGGAGCAGTAACTGCTTAAAAAGATTCGACACGAGAAACTTAGAATAAAAAATTCAGGCTCTTAAAAAAGTTGGTTAAAATCCTGAGAAGGTTCGTTAAAAGTTTCAAAAAGAATTCTCTGAAAATTTCAAACATGATCCTCGAACTTTTTTTTCTTTTTTTCAAGTAAAATTACACGATAATTCTTACTAATTGGACTTGTCCAATTGGATAACTCTCCATCTACTGATTTATGCGTCAATCGATGACACTGAAAACAGCATATACATATATCTGTACATTTGTTTTGTTAGAAATTTAATTCAATTAAATATTAGGTTGTCCGAAAAGTGTTTTTCTTTCGTAAACCTGGTTTTTTACAACAGTGCACCTTCGTACAAACGTGAAACCAACTCTGTGAAACGTCGCGGTGTTTATCTCAACAGAATAAAATGGATCTTACGTAATTCGACAAAATAATATAAAACAAAAAACATTGTGCGTCTATTATTTCTTCATAAAACGAAAGAAACTTTTCGGACAACCCAATACGTAAAATTGTAGACAAGGAAATACAGAATCGTATTCGAAGACATTTTGACAATCTCAAAAAAATCTGCCAAATTCTACGTCGCAAGCCTCTCATTCATTACCGATAATTGAGCACGAATGACAAACAATTTATAAAACTATAAAATTATCACCATACAATTATTCAACTACCTTGAACTATCGTAACTACTCACGTAACTCGTTATATTATACTGTCTCTTGAAACTACTATCACAATGAATCTACTTTTAAATATACGTCAAAGGTCAATTATTTCAAGTTCCACGATGAACCATCGTATTAACGCTCACTTATCAAATTCTATATCTGAGGCCTGTATCGATAGTTGATCGTACATGACAGACGATTTACAAAATTATAAAATTATTACAATTATTAGCTACAATTACCAAATTCCATTGAACCGTTACAGTCACTTCGATAGCTCGTTATATTATATTGCCTCATAAAACTACTAGCACAGACAAATGAACCAACGACCATCTCAAGTTCCAACAACCCCTATCATTCACTTCGACCCTTCATTCAAGATGTGACACTTTCTTCATCCACCCCGAGAATCAGTTACTTCGAGTTTCATGGTGAACCATCGTATTAAGGGTCACTTATCAAATTCCAGATCTCAGACCTACATCGATGGTTTATTGTCCATGACAGACGATTCACAAAACCATAAATTTATTACAATTATCAACTGTAATTATTAACTACAATTACCTATGTACCTTGCTGTATTATACCGTTTCATCAGACTATTACCACAGACAAACAAACCAATAGCCACGTCAAGTTCCAACAACCCCTATCATTCACTTCGACCCTTCATTCAAGATGCGACACCTTCTATTAGGTTGTCCGAAAAGTTTCTTTCGTTTCCTAAGATGATAATAATAAATGAACAACAATTTCTGTTTTATATTATTTTATTGAATTAAGTATTATCCATTCTGTTATATTTCTATTATTATGTTATAATTCAATAAACTAATATGAAACAAAAAATATTGTACGTCTATTATTTCCTTATAAAACGAAAGAAACTTTTCGGACAACTTAATATATCCACGTCGAGAATCAGCTACTTCCAGTTCCATGGTGAGCCATCGTGTTAAGGGTCGCTTATCAAATTCTATACGCCAGACCTGTCACGATTTACAGAATTATAAAATTAATACAATTATCAGCTTACATGCCTCATTGCGTTACACCGCTTCGTAAGACCAAAACTATTAACACGGACAAGTTAACCAACGATCATCTCAATTTTCAACAACCTCTTCAACTTCGCTTCGGTCTTTCATTGAGGATGCGACCATGTTCTGTGTCGATTGTTTGGAGTCTTACGATAAATTATCGTGTTAAGGACCACCTTAGATAAACCATAGATAAAGAGAATCGTTTGATCGGTGAGTGCTGGAGGAGCAAAAATGATCATAGGATTACGCGTGCGAACGCGTTACCAGATAGCACTCGCACTATCTTGCGAACTGAACCGTTCGATCTCAGAATACGGTCACGTTTCATCAGTTGGGAACGGGCACAGAGTTGAGTTATGGCAACGTAAGCATTGTCAGCGAATGAAGCTCGAGCGACAGGCGCATGCTTTCAGCTGCTTTCGCAGCGAAGCGAAGCTGAGAAAGAGTAGTGTCGCGTCAGGAAATTGCTCCTTGCGCGGAATCGAGCGAGTTGCAGATGGAATGGCACGAATTTCGCGGCCCATTGATGGGCTCTTCGAGTTCCCCGGCAATTATGCGGCGTAGCGCGAGTGGGTGTGGAAACCTATTGGGGTTGAAATTTCTTCGGCTTGGCGATAGAGTTTCCCCACGTTCAAGATTGACGATTTAATTTATTTTGCAAGAAGAATTCGTCTAAGATTTGAGAAGAGAATCATTTTCGAGTGTGGCTGTACTTAGGACAAATTTCAAAGCAAAGCAATGCGTAGATTGCACGTCTGCGTTTCTTAGAAAAGATTCGTGTAAAATTTACGAGGAAAATTATTTGCTCGTGTGTCTGTACTTATGAGAAACTTAAACGTAGAACAGTGCGTAGATTGCACATCTGTGTGTTTTTTAAAAAGACAATCCGTATAAAATTAGCAGGGAAAATTATTCGACTACATTTGTTTATTTATAAAAACTTTAATTATAAAATATTGTACAGATCGTACATTATTGTTTTATAAGAAAAATTCGTACGAGATCTGTCAGAATGTTTCTTAGAAAGTAAATTATACAAATGTGAGAAAATTAGGTAACAGTGAATTTGAAAAAAATGAGACTGTTATACGAAAGTTTAATTTAACGATAATGTATATGATTTGGTGAAATAAATTCTTTTGAAGTAAAATAAAATTACGTCAAAAAATTCGAAATATGCTTATTTAGGTATTTTGATATATCTTCGAACGATTCGATGTTATTTTCGATGATTTCGATACTCGCGCGAGATGATGGAAATTATTCAGTTCATTATATGACAGTTAATTGCCTCTGTAACGTGCAACGCTAAATTACATTAAATTCGACTGTTTAAGAAAAGAAACCCTAATTTAATTTTGACGTATTTAGTCCAATGATTAATCAAGTATCGCTCTAGAAACGGATACGTATTTATACTGACGGTAATATTACGATCATACAGATTCGAAATTTCAATCACGCTTTGAAATTAATGGACATCTCTGATATCCCTTCTCAATCATCGTTTAAAGAAAATCGTACAAAATAAGGAAAATTAGAAGGATAAAGAAGACAGGCCGAGAAGATAAAATAGTAAAAAGATATATAAAAATATTAAAATAGATTCTCCAATATTATTTGACAAACTGTAGTAAAAATTATCATTATGTACCATAAATTATCATTAGGTAATATTATAAACGTCAAAATATCGTTATTTACGATAATATTTGCTACATTGGCAGAATTATCCAAACGAAGAATATTAAAAAGTAATTGTTACGATAAAAAATCATAGATAACCAGAGAAAATATCTCGTTTAACAAAGAATATGATATGCTTTGCTTCGTATAAAGATTTTGACTGAGAAATAAGACAAGATTTTTGCACGACTGTAATAGCTAGCTTAGAATTCAATATTTTCGCAATAAATAATTATCATTTCGTTATCACTGAGCGAGTAAAACAATCGGAGAAAGCCGATCCCAACAATGCCGATCTAAATAATTTATATCCAATTCGAAATTGAAACTGCTCCATTTTTCTTTTCTATTTTAGTCGTCGAAATATATAGCGACGATAAATCGAAGATTTTCAATGTGATTCGAATAAAATGCGATAATGGAACGCTGATTAAAAGAAATGGTAAGATAAAAGAAGATGAAGGGTTGAAAAAAGACGGCTATCCTCATTAAAAACGTATTCTTTCATGAAACGTAAACGAGGAGAAGGGAAGATCGATGGAAACAGCAACTTGTAACGCGAAGAGAAAGTGATTCATATTTTTCAACTTTCTCAATATTTTAATTTTTACAAGCAAAGCGATATGCCGCGATTGTTATCAATTTGCTTTGTAAATGCATTAGAATCTACAGATGTCGAAGTGAATCAAAATTTGAATTGTTAAATCACATGTTTTTATAAAGTCAATTTTACGTGTTTTTGTGACTGTTGAAATGAATAAATTATTCTTTCAAACATTATGGATAAATGTAAATTCTTGGTGAATGATATATACCATCAGCTTATTGAATATTCCTTTGAACGATAATTTCTTAATATTTGCTGAAAGAGCATTAATTTGAGTTCCATAATGCATCGCTAAAGATACGAATATTTTATTAATATATTGTATCCTAAAAAATATGCAGCCTCAAAAAGTAACAGATGCCATTCACATGCTATTTTAATACTACTTAACACCAGAATCTTTAAATCATTTTTTTTTTTCTGGGTTTCTTCTATATATTATATATATTTGTATTTTTAATTGTAGGGTTCCTGATATTCGATAATTATTCAAATTTTTCTTCAAATATTGCACGTACAAAATTTCGTAGTATTACATTTTTGGCCAATAGTATACGAGTGTCTTACGTTATAGCAGAAATAGCTGGTTCAGTCATTCGTTTGTCTTATTAATTTCTAAAATCAGACAATAAATGTCCTAGCACGTTATACCTCAACGAAGAGTATCGACAAACCAAACAACTCCGTCATCATCCAGCTTTTTACAATACAAACACCGAAAACACGCAAATCCAAATCCATCATTCGCTAATTAAAAAATTAAATACCCCGAAAAAACCTAGAAAAAACGTTCCGTTAGCGATTCAAACCGAAGAAGAAACAGGAAACTCGTTCGCATGCTTATCTTCCATTAAATTCCACCCCTAGCGAAGACCAAACTCATCTACATCTAGCATCCGTTCGTTCGCGTAAAACAAACACAGCTAGAATTACCACAGGTAGGAGATTCCCTGCCGGCGAAATGTTAACAACGATCGCTTTCCAAACAGGTCGAAAATTCATCATCTCGTCAACGTTGAAGCACAGCCGAAAGCCACGTGCAACGTGTATCCGAGGATCGGTGCCCACGCGATGCTTCCGCGAAAAATACAGACACCGAAGAGGCATCATACCCCTGTGGTCCCTGTCCCCCCGGTCATCCCCGTATCGATTTCTGCCCGATGGAGTATCGCGATACTCGCTCTTTGCCGCATCTACCCCTTCGCCAACCCATCCAACAACCCCCGCTGCCTGCCTGCCATCGTTGGTCCACCCTCGATCGCCATTCTTTGTGACTCTGGCGGGCAACCCACCACCTCCCGAAGCCTTTTTCCCTTCTTTCTCTGCTACCCCTCGTGTCCTTCGTCCTCCGACCATTTCCCTTGCACGCGTGTTCCTGCATCACCGTGAACGGACATTAAGCGAAGGTACGTGTCCGCTGGAAAATGGACGACTTTACGGTGGCTACCGTTATTCCGGTAGCTCGCATCTTTCGCACGAGAACGTCACTGTTAGGGGGATGATGAAGGGGGTGTTTGAACGTGCATGGGGTTTTGAAACGGTGCGATGCAGTGGCTGACGAAAGATGTTCGAACATTTATCGTTAGACCGAGGATTTCTATGCGAGTTGGTATTTTATAGAATTTAATTAAGAAACTATAGAACCTCGGGAGAATATTTATATATTTGTAGAGAATGGTTGGTCGTGTGGTAGTTTAATGACGAGATTACTCGATGTTGAAGCGATTAATTACCAAAACGAACACTGTAAGGAGAAAAGGGTCTGCGTATGGTCAGACGCAAGTTATCTTCGCCATAAGCGTCATCCTCTGACGCTTGATTTAAAAATTCACGCGAACAAAACTTTCCCACGTATTTCTTTACTCTCTCACAAACCCAGCCCAAACAGATTAAAACTTTCAGAACTTTTATCGATAATATAATAGAGTTTAAAAACGATCTACAGAAGAGCATTATACGTTTATTAATATTAACTTTTAAAATTACTTATGTTCCATGAAAATATTCTATGGAATTAAATTTGCACCTTTTTACATGCACATATAACTGTATGACGTTTATTGGCAATGATAATCTTCGTTATAATCAATTATTTACTTTATAAATTCGATCACACTTTTGATTAAAACCGCCGCGAAATTGAATTTTTAATACCTTCATCATTTTTAACTCGTAACGTTAATTTGAATGAAAGCAGAGAAAAAGCATTGTGAATGAAAATTACGTGCTTCAAGTAGAATGAAGCACAGTTTTTTATTCGTTTGGTTTTGCAACGGCAAGTGTTATAATTATTGGTGCTTCGCATCAATTCTAGTACTTTGGCTTAATTGTTCGTTAATTAACCGCGAGAAATTAATTAATACTTGATTCAGCTCGTTGCAAAGTTGTTAATGCGGGCAAATTATTCGATGTGGATTCTGCTGAAGCAGACCTCCAAACATTAATTCGAGCTTATCGAAATCTTAATTCTTGGGCGGATGAAACCGTTGTTAATTAAGAAACAGGTGCTTTTAGCAGGGAGAATTCTAATTAAAATATTTGTTCCATGTTCGGTCTTGTTTAATTCGTTTGTTCTCTTATTTTTCTACTAAAGTATTTGCATTATAAATAATCAAAAAATATTGAATTTCTATAATTGACGTTATGAGAAAATATTTCCTGGACATCCAACTTTTCATTCCTTTAATTCGCTAATAATATACACAAAGTAAGGATAATTAAAAAAGTTCTAATTTTTATGAATAACGTCGCAACAAACTATACATAGATATTATTTATTATGAAATGTTACGTCGAAACAGAAGGCGTTAATTAGGAAACTTCTTACTCTACCAACTGATTATGGGATATTATTTCTGATTTTTTAATTTTCTACTGATGTGTAATTAAGTATAACATAACAAGTATTATGTAAATCAAGTAATTATCTAGTTAAATTTGATTTTCATTTGAAGTTCTTGATTAGTTTTGGCAATATCATCGTAGAAATATTACGGTGATACTTCGAAAATTGATGTAAGGCGGGCCAAGTTTCTGTTGGTATTGGATTAAACCATACCAGCAGAACAGAGGAAGGAGAAGAGGGCTGGCTTTGGTCAGACACTTATCTATCAATTTTTTACGTGTATAATACTACTTTTTCGACCTATCGCTATAGTAATACTATCTTCCTTTAAGACGTCTAACTTTCTATTTTCGAAATTTATATTTTATATTTATTTATATAATTTTACATTCAAATTGAAACACTACCAACGACTTCAAATTCGATTTAATTCCACTATCACACATTTCACCCTAACTTTTTACCATAATTCACCTTCTGTAATAACAAACCACTCAACACCTAATCAAATCTCGACCAAACAGTACAACATTAGGTAGTCGTAATTAAATGTTATTTGAAATATTATAATTTGTAAATATAAGTAAATATTTTTCAATCCCACTGAACGCACAGAAAAGTTAGGAAAAATCCATCTAAACACTTCATTCTTATCTGAACGAAGCCACCCTATTACCATTAATTACTCAACAAATCCCACTTTGCAGACCTCTTCGTTACCATCAGGCAGATTAAGAGGAATAAGCAGAAGCAAAATCTCGACGGCGTATACCGACTTGTGCACCGTAATAATTAGCGAACAAGCGATTCGTCAGCATTTTCAGATTCGGCTGATTCGCTCACTTCCGTTCGTCCAAAGTTAACCGATAAAAGCGATGCTCTTTGCGATCGTTTCTCTTAAATATTTAAAGAACATTCGTTTGGTTTCGATTCTTATCGATATCGAGGAGCGGTTGAAAACGTCGTCGTCGTATCACCCTGTCGTTTTCTGTCGTTTACTCGTCCATATTTCAACGCGGCCTATCTCCGCTGTTCTCTAATGGATAATTTCCATCCCATCCCTGTTGCTGCATCGAAACTTTGTACGAACGAGCGAAAAAACCCGGTCTGATACGCTTGTTGGCATCGACGATTGCCTCGATAAAAAATCAATAGGCTTGTCTAGAGCGTCTCTTCTCAACGCGAGTCTCTCGCGTACGTTGCTTGAATTATTGCCATAATGTGACACGTGATCCCAAGATCCTAGAATCCTTGAGACGGAGTATACGTGTCTTTTCTATGGTGCTGTCCGAAGAATGGGTTTTGCCGAGCTGTTTTTCGTTATTAATGTTTTGCAGTGTTAGATATTGTAAAATATTATTGTAATTCAGACAAGGCAAAATATTAGTTTTACAGTTGTCCAGTCGAGTAACAAGCGGGCATGATGTCTGTTGAAGTGGTCGCCACTTCTAAGAAAACTCTACATCTGGTCTTTAGTTTTCTCAAGCACCCAAGTCATCGACAGCGCATAGACAAAAGACTGTCGAAGACAAACCAAAAACGGTACACAGGCAACGTTGGCTTCAGGGTTTTTCAGTTATACAGTAACACTGCTAGGGTGCGGATCTGGACCAGCTCATATATATTGTATTCCTTCTTTGTATTTTTACACCAGCTTAAAATATATATATTTTCTATCTTACAATTTATCCACGCGTCTCTTTGCATTCATATACACCTAATAACCTCAACAATGTCAAAGAAGTCTTAAAAACCACATTCCAAAGTGGAATACCATTAACGCTCAAATTATAATTCTGAGATCAAGATAAGCGGCAAAATGTTAAATTTCAAACTAATCTAAAAATATGTGTAGAAACTACAGAGTTAGATTTCAGCCGTTGTAACAAGTTTAAATTCTAATTATGTAAGTAAAAGTAAATCCTAGTGAATTAACTCGAAATTATTACCTTCGCCAATCTTTTCGATCTACTACAGTACAAAACATCGATAGACAAACTTTAGATGCCTTCCCATACCTTTGTAATATACAAATGCTCCTTCATATGAAGAAGTCTTAAAATTCTGAAATACTCTGAACGCACAAACCACCGTTCCAAGATTCGTCGAATCCTGCGACCTCTCGACATCGATAAACCGTCATAAATATCATATCATCGATAAAGTGTCGAGTTTGAAGCGAATACACATATACAAATTACAAGACTATATTCCACGCTTGTTACAACGATCTTAAAATCGTTACTTTTTCTAATCTTTTTAACCATCTAGAGTAACAAGAAGTAGATAGACTTTTATGCTTCTAAACTTTAAAGTGTCTTCTCATTGCTTCGCAATTCCTCTGGCAAAAGAGCCAACGAAGTCTTGAGAAAACACATTCCGAAGTAGAATATACCCTGGACGCTCAAATCATCGTTCCAAGATTCGTCGAATCTTGCATCGTACCGGCATCGATAAACCATAAAATGAGAATCACTGAGCTGTTCGGGCCGGAGTGTTGGCACAGTGCTCGTGATCGATTACTCGTCATCCGCGCGCAATGTCCCGAGTTCGACGCCCACCGCCCGCTGCCAAACCAAACGTACTTCTTTCTCTTTTTTCCATACCCCGCCAACCCCTTCTGCAACCCCTTCTCGCCTATCCTCTTACTCGAGCTCGTTGTCTCCTGCTCTCTTTCCCCTGTTCTATTTCCAACCTACGGGTTCCTCTCTTCGGTCGTTGCATCGATCTCTTCTCTTTCGTTCGCTCCCACCTTTCTCTCTCTCTCTCTCTCTCTCTCTCCCTCGACACACGTAGAAAACGGCCGTTGTATACGGTGGACGTTCGCACACTCAGACTGATCCTTCCTTTTCTGCTTGCCATCGGGACCGCTTCCACCGGAAGGGAATCGTAGGCGCAAAAAAAAAAAAAAAAAAAAAAAGAAAAAGAAAAAAGAAGAGAAAGAAGAAAGAAGAGAGAAACCAGACACGCGGGAAGAGTCGATCTTTGCCAAATCAAACTTAAGCCAGCCCCATCGTCTTCCGTCGCATGCTGGACATTCGGAATATGGTTCGCCGCGTTCAAAGTATCGATCGTAGGTGACTAGACGACCAAACTATGCTCTCGTTTTATCTTCTTTCGATTCCTTCATAGAGGACTCTTTCTTGTCCACGTTGTTGCAGGCCAAGGTTCTTTATCGGGGGTTGCTTCGAGCCGGTTGTGTGGATCTCTGATTTGAATGTCGAGAGCTTTGTACGTGGAGATAGTGACGTTTGAACGGATGATGGTTCGCAATGAGCAGAGTTATTATTCATCCACGACCTTTTTCGTCTCTCTTTCTTTCTTTCTCTGTTTCGAAGAAAATCTTTTAAATTCTTTCACCGTTTCGCTGTGCGGATTATTGGTTGGAATATTTAGAGTTTCGTACATGCAGGTAAATAATTGAGTGGATAGCGATTTGGAAGAAAGTGACTAGATACGATCACGATCACGACATTTTTCGATTTCTTGATAGAGGATTTACCTCTCCCTATTTCTGAGAGAGGAAGATGCTTTACAGGGATTTGATTTGATTCGGCGAATTGTGATTTGAATATTGAGAGTTTCGTGGAGGAAGATAGGATTGTTTGAATGGATAGTGATTTGAATAAGAAGATCACTAGTCTACGACCATTCTCGATACTTGCGTTTTATCTCCTTTCGATTCTTTGATGGAAAATTTTCTTCCGTTTTTCGCGATAAAGCTTCTTTACAGAGATTTTGTTTGATTTGGAATAAGGTGACACTAGTCTGCGATCATCCACGATATTTTACGATTCCTTGATACAGGAAATTCCCCCTCTATCCGTTTTGCGGAACAAGGTATTTTAAGGATACACCGTGCATTTATAGTAGAACAACAGTAAAACTATAACAAGCGAAAAAAGAACAACACGCATTTCCTTTAATACGATAAATCTCAATCGATGCGTAATCGAAGCTGAGCCGATCAAACGCGTTATTTTTATTCGAGATTAAAAAGGCAAATGTATGAAAACCGCGAATGCTTTCAGAGAGTGCGTGTGACGAAGCTTTATCGAAAGCCACGTGCTTCTAGCGCAAACATCCACCTCTGTCCTTAATTAAAATGTAGAGTAACAAACAACGTTTCGAGCAAATAAAGCTCAATAGCGGAATTAAAAATACGCAAATGATGATACACCGTGCGTTCTTAATTTACATCGACGGCTCTCGTGACTTTCAAGTTATTATCATAATCTGGCCGAACGAGTGACTAGCAAGATATTTCTTTTCATTGAAAATCATAGTTGTTATACAGTACGATAACGTTCGTATGGAAATGTTTCCAACGTGATTGAAAGAAAACGTCAGATTTTCTAATTCCACTCTGCTAAATCTTACAATTAATAGAGAAATATAGGAAATATAATTGATCTTTCAGCTTGTAATATTCTTCTATCGTTTTAAAGAGGAATATTCGAATCATCCAATATAGGGACAATACGGTTTTATCAGATTTGTCAATTACAAATTTCAATTCTGCTAATATACGTTGATGGATTCATTTATGCAATGTGGAAATTAATGTTATTGTTTGTATAATTTTAATATATTAATATTAATTGAAATAATGGTACAACAATAATAGGATACTAATTATACTAATTGAAGTTAAATAATGAAAATTATTATAGACTCCTGTATATATAATTTAGCCCACTGTGATTTTATTTGCTTACAAGAGAAGAAAATATAAATTCAATATTCTATTAAAATTCCGAACGTAGAACTGTTAAACAATATTAATTAATTGTTTAGGATATAAAAACTATAATCAAGTTTCACTTTCTTATCACTCTTTGTAAAGATATGAATTTAACAGTTTTCGCCATACAACATTAAATTACATTCTGATTAGACAATTTGAACCGTTACTTTTTAATAATAATTAACAGCTGTAAAGATTTCCTAAACATTTTATCCTGGGATACCTAGTTACTTCTCGATAATAATTAACTTTTGTAAACATTTCGTAAATATTTTATCGTCGGATACTTTTAGATAACATCGTATACAAACTTCCCCTCTTTACAATTTAGCATCTTAAGCGATATAAAATTTAGAGTACCACTTCAAAATGCAATCTCTCGTTTTCTAAACCGAAAGAGATTAACTCAAATCGCAATCACTCGTCTTATCTACGCTATTATCAATTTCTCGATAAACCAATCGGTCAACCGTACAAAAGAAACAATCTCGTTCATATAATGTTTTCTTTGTACTCCACGTATAATGGAATTCAAATTACTCCATACACTTTTGAAAAAGATCGCCAGATTGGGTAGGTCATTGTCTTACGTTGCTCCCATATAATAAGAACGCTATCTGTCCATTAATCTAGACACAGTTCAAGCACGGCAACGCGTCCCCTAGGATACACAAACCCTTTTCTTTCCCCCTGCTGGTGGCTATTATCGAGGCGAGAGAGAGAGAGAGAGAGAGAGAGAGAGAGAGAGAAGAAAATAGAGAGGCAGAGGTCGTACTATGTTCAGAAACGAGAATAAGCCTAGACACTGGACACGCCAGAACGCTGCCAATTCTCCATTGTCCTTGGCAATCGGCCATTCTACCATTTCACCTGTACTCTTCGTTGGGGTGAACATTTTTTGGAATTACCCAGGTGGAAAATTTTGTTGCAAAACGTTGATTTTTATTCTGTTATTAGACAATACATGTCATTACGTGTACAGAAAAATATAATCTATTTCCGGAGGTTTTGTTTTGCGAGCTTGATTAACGAGCTTTCACTCTGTCGAATGAAGTATCACGATGAATATGGATCATATAGAGAATAATATTTTTGAAGAGTTTGTGTCGGAAGGTCAATTGCAGAATTTTGATCTCGATCGATGAATTATTAGGTTGTCCGAAAAGTTTCTTTTTTTTTTATGTTTTATGAGGAAATAATAAACGCACAACGTTTTTTGTTTTATATTATTTTGTCGAATTACGTACGATCCATTTTATTTTGTCGAGACAAACACACCGTGACATTTCACAGATTTGGTTTCACGTTTGTACGAAGTTGCACTATTGTAAAGAACACGTTTGCGAAAGAAAGACATTTTCCGGACAACCTAATGTAACCATGAAGCTGAATTAAATATACGGAAGATATCGTTTTTTGGAATTTCATAGCCAAGGACGCATCAAAGGATTTTGACTCTGTTGGACAAAGTAATGTGACGTATACAGATTATAATATAAAATATAATTTTTCGAGATTTTCTTGCAAGATGAATTAAAGAATTTGTACTCCACCGAGTAAAATACGGCAGAGAATTGTCTCGTAATTTTTATTAAATTCTGGGATTCTGAGAAATTACTGGAAAATTGTATTTCTACATATCTATTATACCACTCTAACATACTAGTCCAACTTCCGGTAATAAAATCATTTCATTTCGTTGAAAATAATGGAAACATCGAACCGATATAGATAACCGAATAAATATTTTTAAAAATGTACAACATACACGATATAAGTTTCTATAAATTATAACTCGCAATTGTAAGAAATCAGTTACATGGTTTACAGTAACACAATGTATAAGAAATATAAGTTGAACGATAAAGTTTGAAAAAGTGACTACTCACCGGTCAGAAGGAGTAACGCCACGGTCGAGTCCATTCCCAAAGCCGAAACTCTTTGAAACGCAATCAATTCAACGCATTCTCGGAACATTCCTGTAACAAGAATTACCAGGTGGTTAGGGAACGAAGCAAAAAGCTGGGATCATAGGGTGGCAAGTAGTTTGGAACAGTGTACGTTTTGCTATGATGGATTTTGGGAGTTTCTTGCGGGCGTCGGAGACCGGACGGAAATGGCTTTCCAAGCGATTAATTAGGATAGAAGGTTCCAACGGATTGGTCGGTGATGTATCGATGTTTGAGCGGTAAATACGTTTACTACCCGCATTTATTCGATAAATTTCGCTCGAGAGGTCGTCAAAGTCTATATTAGGATATTATATACAATTCTATATCATGAGATATATATCGGGAATATTATTGTTGAGAATTTTGGATCTTAATAGCCGAAATAATGGTATAGGAACGCTAAATTTACACTTGGAATTTATATTAGAATAATTCTATGTTTATCTGATAAACGATTTCAAAGATATTCATCGATACACACTTGCACGCGTCTCAGCACTTCCTTCCATATCCGACTATTAACCGACTGAACAGTTTACATTCCTTTGTTTTCGAGATACCGCGCACACACATACTTGTACACACTGATATTCACTTACAAGTATTACTACCACGCAGCTAACCTAGTCTAGCACATAAAATTATATATATCTCGATAATTATATATAACGCTTTATATAACTTTATGTATTTATTTATATCTAAAGGATTCGTTTGTCATAGAAGAAAATGAACTTCACCAGAGGAGGTGAAAAAGTTTATCCTATATTCCTATTTTTCCCTATTTATTTATTTATTTTCTATTTGCATGTATCTCGTTTTATAATTTAAAATTGCTTCTGTTTAGAAAAACATTCTTATTCTTTCGTCAGCAGGTATTTTTTACCTCCGAATTAAATTGGATATAAGAATCCAAAGGGATATTTAAAAAATTCATTTAACAGTACATATTTGTCTTAATTTGAAACGACTTTCATTTCATACGAGCAAAATCAACTTCGGCCAAGTACAAGTTGATCCTACAAAATTTGTCATAATTCTGTTCAAAATAATGAAACTGTTTTCTAGCAGGGTATTAAACAACTTCCGTTCATAAAATCAACTTAATCCATGTAACGCAGAATCGAGTCAAACTTCGAAACGATATTCGCTACAAAGCCTACCATGCCACGAAGCAATTCTCGTTCATAGAAATGCGAAATTGAAGCAACCTTTCTGTGAGATTTCATAGGTTTAGCAAAAGACATTTTGCCATCCTATCTTATAAAATCGTTTAGACTAATACAACTTATAGACTGTAATAGAGTTGATTTCTTAAAACTTGGTTAACGTACTTAGAACAGAACGGAGCTTCGTTAAAAGTCTAAAAAATTACGAATCTTTTATTATTCCTCTTTGTTTCTTCCCATTCTGCAGTGTAAATAACGATTCGATCGATTAAATTGAAGCTATTGGAACGTCTTGATCTTAAGGATCATTCATATTGATAAGATTTAAAGATCCATAAAGTAACGTTTTACTGAAAAATCGTTACATCTAAACGCGAATCACAGTTGCAGATTTATTATCGTCAACCTCACTTTTGTATTATTCTAAAGCGAAAATTAGGTTTCTATACTTCAAGTTCATTCGCGTTGATACGATAAAAAGAATCGTGCTGTAGCGTGAGATTTCTCAAAGCGTCGTTAAAAGAATTAAGAAGTAAATCGCATTTGCAAATGTTTTACCGTCACTGTCGCTCGTTCTATTGGGTTGGCAACTAAATGATTGCGGATTTTGTCATTACCACCTAATGCCCAATATTACGTATCACGAGTTAGGATCGTATGTTTCGTATTGCAGTCATTCGTATTGACGTAATTCGAAAATCTCTAAAAATTTCTCTAAAAGGAGTGTCGAAGAGGATCGGACGTTTGCGAATCTTTTATCTTCGTCATCCTAATTTCACGTCATTTTACGGGGTTAGTTGGACGAGTCTTGCGAGGGCTTTAACGACTGAGACAGCCTGGAGAATCAGAGGGCGAATTAGCATGCTGCCTACGCATCTGTTGACCATTAATCAATTAGCGCGATTCCACGAGCAGGCAGGCGGTGTAACGACTGTCCAAGCGATAGAGTGTCCCTGTGGCGTAAAATTTCAGTTAAATGGCGCACGCTCGTGCTACGCGCCTGTTAAATGATCACGTCGAAAACCGCGGCGAGAGTAAAGTTTAATAACGCGACAGAAACGGCCATCGTCAAACCGTACCGGCCAGACCATGGTGGCCGTACAAAATTATTCGCTTTATGGTGCAGTGGTGTATTGTGGTTGTTCATGGTGAAGGATAACGCGCAATGTTTTCGGGAATTTGGTTGGGTTATTGGACGTGAAATGCCGGTGAATAGGCATCGTTGGTGAGGATTACGAGGTGTGCTGTATAAATGGAACGAAAGCGCACGTCGAAGATATGTATGTGATTTTTGCTAGATTTCTTTTTAATGAACTATTATAAAAGAAAATGGTAAAATTGGAATAATATTGATACGCGAGATATACATATAAGAGATAGGAACCGATAGATCAGCTTCATTTTTCTATCAGTTCCACTATTTTATTACCGAAATATATGACAAACGCCCAATTTTCAACAAGATAAAGGAGCGCATGAAGTACGTTGAATAAATCGAATGAAATCGCGTGTCCGATATAAATGTGATTTTTATCAGGTTTCTTTAATTAATCGTTGCAAGTAATAATAAAATATGGTAAATATCGATAAGAGTCTCTTAGAAGCCACAAAAATCAATTTTCTACTATTTTATAAGTATCACAATTTTACTACCGAGGTATATAATTAACGTTCGACCATCAGAAAATAAATAATTCATTTCCATAATTTTGCTTATCGAAGAAACATGGCATAAATAGTAGTGGCGGCACCTAGATACGAGAATCAACGTTAGTAATCGATAATTAGAATCTAAATCTTAATAAATTCGATATCCTATTATGTCGTTTTTTAAAAAGTAAAACTACCTTTTGCCTTCATTTTTCTTAACAAAGTAGAATCAATTTATCGTTCTACATAGAATTAATATTCATATGGCGACGAAAGTATTTGAGAAAATTCTACGATTTCCAATCCTTCGTACGATTCTTCCTAAAAATATTTTTAAAAATATTCACCTCATCGTAATATATTTCCTGTTACAGTTAACCAATAAATAATTTTTACCCGTGTCACAATTCGATAAAGCTATTAAACGTATTCTACATCTGTTAATTCTATAAAATGCTATAAAGACGTGCTTTGAAAGGTAACATGACGTATAAGCGAAGGAATTTCTGTTCGAGATTCCTCGAATGTCCAACGTTGGAATTGAAACGTATTAGGCTGAACGTGGGTACACGTATAAACCGGTCGATAAGCGATAAGATTGATGATGGCGTGGTTAAGATATTCATTTATTTCTGAAGAGTGACACGCTATTTTTCAGGACGCTCTTCGACGAGCGTAATACATTTATCTTAATATTTCATGCTGTCCAGAGAGCCGAAAACGTGTGTGCGTGTGTATATATAGAAGGAATGTAACTACGAACGTTGGAAATAGAAAGAATTACACGACGTATTTTATTTTTTACCATTCACATTTTATTCTATTCTAACTCTAAGGGATAACAGTAATCGTACCTTTCCATTTATATTATACTCTTTTTATTCTTCGTATAAAGCTTTTATTTAATATTCAAGGGTCGAAGATATTGTGATATATGGTAAATGGCAATATATGATACAAGAAATATTTCATCCCCTGTGTATAAATTGAATTTTAAATTTCAAGGAGATTCATCTCCCTATCAACTTTCGAATAAATCATCGCATTCAAATTCTCTTCTCTTTCTTCTCTTTTTTCTTATTCAAGAGGTCTAAAGTAGGCATAGCTAGATATTATAAACGAAAGGGAGGAAGAGATTTTTTTATATCGACATATCGTTGAAAATGACAACGTGAGATCGTGCTAGCCCTTCATATGCAGATGCACTAGTTACAGAAAACGGTAACTAGAAGATTGTTCTAGATACAATCGATAGACTCGATCGATAGTTTGAAGATGTTCTTTCGTTTCTCTTTTCCCCCAGTCCATGAATGTGTGTGAAATAAAGGTTTTTCGGCTCAGAACGGTGTGACAGATTTATCCATACAATATAATAATAACTATTGTGATCCTACCTCTGAATATAGAAATAACAACACATATAAAGAACTTTTCCTTTCTGTCTAGGATACTCCCACTATCAAAATATAGACATAATTGAAATTAAATATGAAACTACTCTGCAAAGTGTTTCAAGTAACCCCTTCATTCCTTCAAGATTAGGTTTTATTCACTTTTTGATCATTCTCTCAAAGGATGGTCAATTCTTAGCTTTCTCAAGATCTTTCGATAAAACATCAGAAAATAAACAACAAACTATCTTTTTATTCTCATTTTTTTTACTATTTTATACTCATTTATCAAATTCCAACATGCTACTCTTTATCTCGCAATTCTTTTCTTTACTTGTCCACCCTTATCCTTATTATCATTCTTCTAATCATCCTTCGTCATTCCCCAACACAGAAATTAAATTACCAGAACGTGATCGTAATATTAATTGCTTACTACTAACACATGTTACCAATAATTATCACGATTACTTCTTATTAAATAATTAATTAATTTTTCACATCATTTTCAGAGCGTTCGAAAAACAAGAAAAGAAAACTACAGTCAAAAATACTATTCCCTGTCCTTCCACTTTGTCTTTCACCCCTATCCATCATCCGTGAAAAAATACGCGTACCACCAAACTCCTAGTTCCTCGATTTCTTTTTCGTACAGCAGACTAAAACTCCAAGTATCCAGAGTCGCACGTACTCTGCACCGCGGTATAACTTCAAAAAGGGTACGCACGCTGCTGTAGTTGGTTGATCTCGGCGGAACGACGACGACGTCCGGGTTATGGTCGCGTAGGGGTTTACGGGGATTGTAGGTTGGGTGGTTGGCTTTAGAAGCACATTTCGTTGACCGGACAGAAAAGCACGGGAATAGTTCAGTAGGGATGGTGCGGTTGTACTGGTGTCCGGAAGCGCGACGACGGTCATTTTTCACGGCGCGGACGTCCGTTTCTGGTCCACGATCACCGCGAAATACAAACAAAAATGGGGCAGGAAATATGCGGAGAATGAATAGTGGCTTCGACCGACTTGTTTTCCGCGTATAGTAAATTTTCTCTTGTTTCTTCCTTTTCTTGCATCTTTAAGAGGTTAATGAGTAACGAGAAGAACAACGTTGTTTGTTAAGAGGTGCATAATTGTGCGTACTTACTTCGCGGTCACGTGTTATGTAAATTTGCTGGTTTCTTAATGGCACGTTCTTTTATCCTGCTTTTAATTATCGTGATTTCCCGTTCTATGCGTAAACTTAATTTTAACATTATAATCGAGAAGGTTATTAACGATGGTTCCTCTAATGATTATACGAACCGTTTTTCCTTTTTTAAATGAAACTGCATGAAATTTTCACTTTAATTCTTATAATTTTTGGTTGTATTATAAATACTGAGAAAAAGAGATTTGTTCTGATACTTAATTTTACCATTGCCATTGGATGTGTAGCTTCCTACATTGCTTGACACTTTCTATCACTACGCTGTGTTATATGAGTTAACTTATTAACGCAATATTCGATGTACATTTATTTACAAAGATTTTGTGCAATTAAAAGTACGCATATGCTGGAACGTCTACAATTTTCAGCCAGAGTCTGGTAATGAAATAAAAATTCAATCTTTAGGAAACAACAAGGGATTGTTTAACAAAAGAAATTATTCGACTGAATCCTACGATCGTTTACACTTATAAACATATACTTACGCACTTACACTTTATAAAATAAATTCCAAACAGATCATTTTATATATTACGTTTTATCAAACGTTTCTGTTAATCTTCGCATATGTAGGTAAAACCTAAAGTTTGAACAAAATAATAAAAGATAACTAACCAGCTAGTCCCTGAAATAACTTAAAAAGGTACTCGACATGAAATAAATTCACAAAAACGAAATACTCTGATAGTTGTTGCCAGTGGGTGACTTAGCGACCAACGACAAATATCGTCTCGGTTCTCTCCCCTGTCGATCGTATTTTTTCCTGGTTTATGGTGCGTGCACAAGAATTTACTGTTAAGGTCTCTTAGGGTCTCTTTTTCTTGCACAGCCGAATAGCGACCAGCTTGACTAAAGTAAGCCCAAAAAGGATGATTTATGATCCGACACGGTTCCTTTTCGAGCTTTTCAGGGAAATCGACCCCTGCGATCGCAACGTATCATGCGATATGAGAATGGCGCGGGCGAAAAGAATTTAAGCACAACCGTTCGATAGGAAGTAGATAGTTGGAAATTGTCCCGAGATGAAAATTTTCGAGAATATTTTGCTAGGAAGCTTGTGACGGAGAAAAATCGAAAATCTTCAATGTTTGTGGTTAGGATAGTTACTTTTTACTTTTTGCTGAGAATATGGAATATGGTTAGGATATGGAACATTTATCGAATCGACAGACACGTGAAACGAGATCCAGATATAAGCAAAACCGTAGCTAATGACCGTGTTATCGACGCGACGTTGAAGAATAAAAGAAGAAAATGAAGAAGAAGAAGAATATTGTACAGAAAATATTTCTTTACGAAAAATAATTACATAAAACTCAGCTCTCCACTCGAGAATAAAGCGATATATATATTCTACATATTATAAGCGTTAAAAAAATTTATAAATTTCATTTCTTCCATTTATCCTTCGATATACAAATTACGCTCAATATATTAATAGTATACAGGATAATGGTATTACACATACAGTAAGCTTGTTACTATCTTGAGATGCAATGATTACAATTATTAATGTTATACAATTAGAAATGGAACCAGACAATATATTGGCAATATTTTTAATTTTTCACCGCTTCTCGAGAAGGCTGCAATATAATTAGTATACTGTTTAGTAACCAAACGGGTAATCTAACCGTTGTTGCATATGTGCGTAGATAAAATACAAATAAAATAGAAATTATCTCATACTTTTTAGCGCTTTTCGAAGTCAGTAATATCTTTTTGGCAGAAAGTCTTTTATTTCAGATTTCGGCAACTTTTGACACGGCCAACACGAAAATTCGAGGACGAGGAATCATCAGGATCGTTGCCCATTCGACCCCAAACCGCAACGTTGCGATTTTTTGCAATTTAAATGCAATAACAACGAAGCATTTTCATGAAGGACAATTTCATGGAGAAAGAGTTCCCGTTACAACATCCTCTCGAGTTCGGTTAGCTTTGCAATTTACGTTGCATGTAGCTGCGAATACAAATTGGTTTGATCGATACACCGAGCCAATGGATCACTGTCGAGTTTTAGAACTCTCGTTCATTTGTTGTAAAGAAATGTGTCGTTGTTGCATCGTTGTCGTATCGTTCGTGCGGTGAAAAGATATATCGGAAAAGTCGACGTTTCATTGTACAAGCTTTTATGAGTGTCAACCATAAAAGATATTTGGTGCACGAGAATTATTAAAATGGATTGTTTTTTCCTTTGTTTCTATTATACTGATTTATCGTGAATTCCATTTACAAATTTTTTATTTTATGAAATACTTCCCGTTCCTGTTAATGATACACTGAATTCGTTACATCGATATAGTTATGACTATTCGTGCGATTAATATTTTAAGCAGTACTGGAATTTTTTTAAACTCCTGACTATGTTACTATGTCTTCCAAAACTCCGTTCCAAGTATCGAACGAACATTTTAGCTACAAAGCGCGATACCAACTCTCAAACGTAATTTTTAATACAGTGCAAATTAAAGACGCAAATAAATAACAAAAAAATCCTACAAATAAAATTTCCAGCGTTACAATCAAATTACCAATCATTACATACAAATTGTACCAAAGACTCGAGCAATTGCCTACTCGCAAACTAAAAAATAATTTCACAGAAAAAAGTCCCCTCTCACACATATACAATCATCGTCAAGTTAACAAGTAAATGGCCAAACAAAAAATCGACGTTTCCCGGCCCAATTTCACGCCCGCAAAATCAACCGCGTACAGAACGAATAACCAAAGAACCCCCATAGAATCGCGCCAAGTCCCATTCAATCCCTCGATTCGAGAGCCGCTGCTTGTACTCTGCGTAACCATTAAACCACCATTTCCTCGTTCGCTCGCTATCTTCCTACAGAGAGACACATCTCGAAAGCACACGCAAAACGGGAAAGGGAAGAAGAAAAATATTCCACGTAAACCAGGAAACGGTAGTTACGTTGAAACGATAGCGCGTAGCGTACAGAGAAAATACGAGAGGAAGATGGATAGAGCAGAAAAAAAAAATTATTAAAGGTCTCGACGACGACGTCGACGACGTTGGAACGTTGCTACAACCGGGATCAACCGTTTCAGTATCGCATGAATGCATTATTCGCCTGAAACGCGCTTACCGCGGTGAGTAACCATAGACACGCGTGCAGAACCTCGACAGATTTCGTTCGATCATGCGACCGAGGGAAAAAAGGTTTTTTCAACCTCCCCTGCCCCGCCGGGGGTTGTCACTTTGCGCTGACGTTTGATGCTTTTGCTCTGGCGTCTCTCTCGCTTTCGTTTCTCCTGCCGTTTCTCCCTTTCGTTTTTCAAAGCTTTTTGCACCGGTGAAAAGAAGCCAGGAACCGGGCACGGGAAACACCGACGACGACGACACGATTTCCTCTGGCCGTCGTCGTCGTTGGTGGTTTTTACGCTATACACGCGTCGAGAGCATCGCGGGCGTAACTCGCCTATACGGCGAATGGCTATACGTTCGTTACAACGAACTGCATGGAAAAGGGAGATTTTTTCGTTGATATTCGATTCGTCGCGAGAAAGGGAGCCTTTCAGGGGCTGTTTCTTTTCCCCTTTTCTTCTGTATTTTTTTGCCAGTCTCATGGCAGTGGTTCGAGTCGAGTGGTTGAAAGTGAACGTCGATGGAAAGCTTTTGGAAAGCTGGCGCGCGTTTCCGTTCACTGACGGTACTTCGGCGGACCGGACTGTCGAAGCGAAAGGGTTAAGGGAGAAAGACGAATTAACAGTAAGTTGAGAAGTCAGAGAATGCGGTCAACGTTGTGAGAGAGTATTGTTTACGTTGTCAAGGAGAGTGATCCGCGTAAAAGAGAGCGTTGGAACCGTGGTGACGAGAGTTGTAAATTAACTATTTATTTGCCTTAGTTATTGTATTTAATTCGCGTTAAATAACTATCGTTTCCCGTTTAATCCATTCTAAGTAAATAAAACAATCCTACAGTACCTTAATTTCCTCGACACGTTCGATACTCCTTTACGTAAATACTTCTTCACCCTCGCGACAAAGAATTCTCGTCGTATCCTGAAAATTACATGTCTCGATGCATTTCGCGGCGGCTTTCGCTTAAGGATACCCTCCGGTAATGGAAACCATTATTACGGCGAATATCGAAAGGATTTTGCGGGTAAGCGGGCAAAGGGAAGAGGGAGGGGCTGAACAGGATCGGGTTTAATCGGTGGAAAATCTACTTTGCCAGAAAATTACGATATTGAATTCGTTGGCACTTTAACAAGTCCCCCACGGGCCGAGTCTTCGCCGCGATCGATCGATCGCAGAAACTCGGCCCCGCTTTTATCCGCCACCGCGATACGTCTAAATCGCTTATCCGAACGTCTCTGCGTTCTCTCACCTGTTGAATACTAAAGAAAGTCCGCTCGGCGGGCGCGTCGATACGCCGCCGCGTTCAGGAATAACGAGAAAAGGGTCTCGCAGTTGGTTGCGCGCGAATAATAGGTCAAAACCGGTCACGTGCCGACCTTTTCCTTCCTTTCGTTCGTTCGAACGATCCCTTTCTCTTTTTTTCATTTTCTTTTCTTTTTTTTTTTTTTTTTTTTTTTTTGGGATGCGTCGACGCGTTCCGATGTTTCGTTTCGTGTCTCGTTTTAGAGGAATTTTCAACTTTGCGTACAGTGGCTGAATGAAAGTAGTCGAACGCTTGACCGTAGAAAACTTGTATGCATATATCGTGTGCGTTATATAAAACATTTTGAAATTTTTATCGTAATGTTATAATAGTATTGTAACGAGACGCGAGTCGTGATTATGTCAATTAAATTTGGAAACGATTTGGAAATGTAAGTGGAAGTTAGAAGGATTTATTGCGAATGTATATTTAGTAGAAAATTAGTACGCCGAAGGAATAGCCAATTAAACTCGTGAAAATATTTGAACATTTATCATTGGAAATTTGTACGTTTGTTTTATATATACGAAATTTGAAATTTTGTTAGTATTACAATGAGACACGACTGTCGTGGTTACATTGTTAATATTTATAACCAATTTGAAAATGTATGTAAAAGTTACAAGAGACTTATTCCAAATGTATAGTTAGTAAAAATGTATAGTCTGGACAATTATGTTAAACATATAATGAGTATTAAAAGTAGTTGCAATAAACATTAAGGCGTACCGATATACTGAATAATCGATTGTTTATAAATTATTATATTTAAATACATAATATATATACAGATTGTTTATAAATACTTTTGTGATCTCTGTGAATAATCACCTACACTAAACATCTTGAAACCTCAATGTACATTTTCAAATTTGCTTCAAATTTTACCAATGCAATCACGATAGTCCACTTACGTTACAGTGCTAATGAAACTTTTAAGTGTTTCGTACACGACTCATATTAACAACACAAGGCAAAATATAACATGTATTTAAGAAATTCCTACAAGCTATAAAAATAATTTCGTATTAGACGCATATTAAGATCACAAGGCAAAATATAATTTGTATTCACAAGAAATTCCTACAAGCTATAAAAATAATTTTGTATTAGACTCATATTAAGAACAAAAGGCAAAATATAATTTGTATTTACAAGAAATGCCTACAAGTTATAACAATAATTTTGCACAAGACTCATATTAATAACACAAGGCAAAATATAATTTGCATTCACAAGAAATGCCTACAAGTTATAAGAATAATTTCGTAAATAACTGTATGCATGAGAAAATGCGGTTCATCTGTCGTTTCAAAATACTTGAAAAAAATATGTAAGAGCTGTATAAGGAGAATGACAACAAACATACGGAAAGACGCAGAAGAAATCGGAAAACAAAGCGTTTGTTTTGATGGTACGACAAGGCACCGATAACAGACGACAGAAATCAAGAGCAGAATTTTCATTAAGCGAAGAAATATACTTTTCACTGTACTTTCCCCAATGAAATTTAATAGAATGTCATGCTAATTAAATATTTACTTTCAAACATTTTTCGCAACACGGACGTTGACTCTTTGACGCTAACACATGTTCATAAATCGAAATTACACAACAAATAGCATGACAAATTATACAAAAATATTCGACACAGAATGGTTTGTACTTTCCACTTATACGTTTTCTTTTTCAACAAACGTACAACCGTATAATAACGAAAATGTAATAAACGAGTTACAACATTCATGGGATATGAATTTATATAAAAGGAAAATAATTTCATATAATAAATAAAATAATAAATATTATAAATAAAATCTCAATATTAAGAGGTTAAAACGTTCCCTCTAACGCGCTTTGTATATCTGAATTGCACAATAACACCGATACGATTCACAAGATGTCTAAAAAATTTGACTTTTATAAATTCATTACAGCAACGCGTTAACTATTTTTCAACTGACTTACTTACACTCGGAAAAACTCTAAAATCTTGTACAAAGTCATCTAAAGTAGAAAGAAATCTTACGTGTAATTCTCTATGTTCGTGTCAATTTTGAAAAAAAAAAAAGACGTACTCGTATCGGTCGTTTCTCCACACAACTTCTCACTTAACGTAAAACAAAAAGAAACTTTTACCAACCTTCCACATCGATCCATAGCAGCCTTCGGTGTTTTTCCACGACCTCCACGATGAAACGCACCAAAGTTGCTCCATTATCACGAAAAACACGTTTACTTCACTATCGAGAAGACCGGTAACTAATCGAAAGTTTCGCGACACGACCAGCTCCGTACGGCTTAACGCGATTAACTGAAGAAAGAAAGGGGCGAACGTGAAAGGTCACGGTTGTTTAGCCGGCCGAACTTGTCTAAATGCAAACACAATAAGCCTCCGGTGAGGGCGCGAGTCACGTAACATCGCGTAAACAAGCTGTAACGCCGACAGCGACTCATTATGAAATCCAATAACGCGAGTTAAGACATCGTTACGCGACACAGAGCAAACGAAACTGTCCTCGACTCGTTACCTGAGCCCGACTAATCGCGACTAAGCTTGAAAATCGATCACAATTGACGCTTGGCGAAAGGTCGTGGAGGGGATGTCGTAATTCTCTGCCGATGATTCGACTGCGGATTTTCATGGATTTTTATATCCTTGCGAAATATTTCTATTGTTACGACTGATCGTATACATTATATGCGAATGTATAGTTATATTATGAAAATGGAATTTAGATAGAAAATTGTTATGTATTGTTATGATTTTATGAACACGGTCGACGAAATAGAATTTCGATAGAGAAGCAGAGAGTTTTTCGGTAGAATTTTGCATACGCCTACACATTATAAGCATTTTTCACATTTTTGCATTCGCAGATTTCACATAAGCTTATAAAAATTGTACGTTCTAGTTATAACAAATACTCTATTTTGGATATTTTATGTACATATATATATATATGCATTTGTGTAGGTCGTGTGCAATTTTGAGCCATCAAATTTTCCATAAATACATAACGATAAACAATCTTAGACTCTAATAAAACATAATATTTCTTTATGAATTAAAAGTCTTTTTTTTAGTTTCATAAATATACAGCATGTTATCGTTCTTTGATCCAACTTTATTAATTTGTTCTGTAGCAGGTTTGACCATTAGTTAAATAAAATATTGGACATATAATGACCAAAGCAATACATTGCCTCATTTTTACTAGATATTATACTGAAGTAATTATGTGTTTCCTACAAATTATTTCATTATTTAATCATATTAGATATTTAATATATATCATTAAAAACGATGAAACGGTATAGGACCAAATCGAACGTAAATTTATTCATAATAATTCGTCAACAAAGTAAATTATACAATGTGAACGTATACTTTAAGAATTAAGTAGAAAATGTGGTAATGATCAGACACTTGTGACCAACTGCGTACGTTACAACCTAATGGAAAACTAGAATAGATTGCCGATAACCATAATCGTTGGTATTAACATCCTCTATCAAGAAGTTTGCTGTATTCCTATTATTACTTTTCAATAAAACGTTAATTTAGTAGTATTGGGTCGTCCGAAAAGTTTCTTTCGTTTTATAAGGAAATCACGGATGCACAACATTTTCCGTTTTATATTATTTTATCGAATTGCGTATAATCCATTTTGTTCTATCAAACTAAAGATCACAACGTTGAACAGTTGTAAAAGACGTGTCTGTAAAGGAAAGACACTTTCCGGACAACCTAATATTATCGTATTTAGCTACGTCGCTCTTTCGAGTTGAGAGCGGACGATTTATTTAAATATTTAAATATTACAAACCTTAGTATTGGTATACGATAGTTATATATTATATATCCTTCTTTAAACCACGAACAACAAGCAAATATTTATATTTTTCCCTAACACCCTTATACCGTTTTCACAAGAGAGAAATCCACTCTCATCCCCATCCATCTACAAGCGCACAGAGACTCGAGAGAAAAGTCATTTCGAAAATCCCCCTTTTCAATCATCGCATTCCCCGCTTCTTCAAAATCCATCTCACCGGGTTCCCGTATACATCTCTGACTGTTTCCATTTCCTTCCTTCCCCTTCTGTGTCCTCCAACGCGTATTTATAACGGCGTTATCGATCGACACACAGGTTCACGGGACACTAATTGAATAGCCGGGCCTTATCAGATGCCACGAGTGCGCTCGTCGCCGAGCAGATCGAGCTTTTTTTCGTCGTCGCCTCTTTCCAATTTACCGACCAACGACTCGGTGCATCGTGACAGACGACAAGGCTGAAGAGCGGAACGGAGTGTCGCTTCGACCACTTTAACGAGCTCCTCCAGTTTCCTCTTTTCCAGCGAACCCTCTCTCACCCTCCCACCTTTCGTCCTCGTTTTATCTCTTTTCCGACCTATAACTCGCCGTTATTTAATTCTTCGGCTATCCTGTTTTCTAGTAAGCGTTAGAAACGACGACACCATTAGTGATTACTAGATCGCGTACTTTCATGTAAATTTATACCGCTGTGGACGTAATTAAAAAGATGGAAGTTAGATAGAGACTCGTTTTACATATTGCAAACGATAAGAAATATCCTATTTCGAGAAATGTCATACACATTTGTCTTGTACTTTTTTGCTACGTTATATACGAATTCTGTGCATCTCCTGCGTCTTCGAGTTTTACACAAACGTAGAAAACGACACGGTCCGGTGATTACGTTTCGCATTTTACGCGTCAAGCAAGGTCTTCAAAATTCTTCTGTCATAATAAACAATTTTCTGTCATAAAAATCGCAGAGGAGTATTTTTGATATATTTGTGATTCTTCGTGTTTAAATGTGTAGAGCAACGTAACAGTAATCGGCTGACTTTCTTACATTATTTTTCTGCATTTTCGTGTGTCTCGTAAATCTCAAAAACCGTAATTTTCTGACAGACGCATTTCGAAACGTTTTCCTACGTTTGAAGGGATCGTACAGTTAAGGATCGAAGAAAAACGCAAAGATTTGGAAAGGCGTAGAATATTGAAATATTACATGGTGGAATTTAGAGAATGTTCGAACGAGAATTCGCTGGAACTGTTTCTGAATGATCGAAGCTCCGTGTGGAGCGACGCGGTGAAATTACAGAACGCAATTTATGTGACGCTCTAGGGACGTCCCGGTAAAGGATACAAACTAAGACCATTTTTAAACGTGTGTTCGTAAAGTGCTAGCTAAACCTTATCTAAATTCCGCACCCACTTTATCAGTGAAAACGATTGCAGTTGTCAGTCTCTGGAATCGCTGTGGCAGCTTTTCAACCTTCGCTTGTCAGATAAAAGAGAGAAAGGCTTGGTTGGCTTTCAAAACGTTTGACTTGGAAACATGTGAAGGAATTTGTAGATTAGCAGATACTTCACCAGCTGAAGAAAGAAAGAGGACCGTTGAAGAGGGAGGAACAATTTTTGTATTGCAATTTCCTCTAGTTCACGACACGTATTAGTTTAACGTGCAAAACGATTATCAATAAATTATTATAATTTATGGAAAAAGTTTCTACTTCAAAATTTCCAAAATTCCTCTTCGTAGTATTCTCTCCTGTTTTTAATGATGCGAGTAAAATATAGTCGTTGACTTAGAGAAATAAAAATGGACGCTTTTAACGTGTAGGTGAGTACGTTGTACCCAGTTAATTAGAATTAAAATAGTACGTCGAAAGTTAACAAGCGCATATATTGGGTTGGCAATTAGGCGATTGCGGATTTTGTAATTACCATCTAATGACAAAATCCGCAATCACTTACTTGCCAAAACAATAATTATTAAATATGTAAGTACAGGCAATTGATTTTTCGTCTCAATAGAAATAGGCATTCGTATTTTCGATAAAATCAACAAATCTGATAACGACAATTTTCTACACGCTGAAAACAATTAATACGTAAAATATATATACGTGTTCTGCATATTAATAAGAATTGGAAATTCTATTCGTTTTAATTGCTCTTACTATTCATTCGAACTATTCATTCAGAGCACGCGCGATCAAGGAAATGTTAAAGTAAGTCCTAACCTAACTAACTTCCTATCTTACCCTAACTTCCTTATCCAAATCCTTAACTTCTTCCTTATCCTTAATCCTTAACCAGTAATCCTTCTGAAATCCTTAGCTCCTTACCGAAGTGCAAAAAACAAGATCTAAAAACCAAGACTCCATTTCATCATTGCATTTCGTGTAATAAAAATCCAATCGAAGAATCATGGAATCGCTCAAGCGACCAAGATCATCGCTAAACTGTGCGTGTCTATGCATTTATGGGATAATCGAAATGTGCAAACATAAGATGTTTGAATTAAAGATGTACAAAAGACGTATAGAATGTGCAAAGTAAAGCGTATCTAGCACACACGTCGTAATATTTAACGGATGAACCACATTTCTATTTAGGTTACATTCCTTTGGTTACATTCGTACATGGACTTTGGATGTTTGCACAAATCGGTATTTTCATGTGTTGAAGTGGTCGCCACTTCTAAGAAAACTCTACATCTGGTCTTTAGTTTTCTCAAGCACAGAAGCCATCGACAGCGCATAGACAAAAGACTGTCGAGGACAAACCAAAAGCGGTGAACGTGCGGCGTTGGCTTCAGGGTTTTTCAGTTATAGAGTAACACTGCTAGCGTGCGGATCTGGACCAGCTCATATATATTGTATTCCTTCTTTGTATTTACACTTCAGCTTAAAATATATATATTTTCTATCTTACAATTTATCCACGCGTCTCTTTGCATTCCTATACATCTAATAACCTCAACATCGTGAACACGTTTAAAGAAACGGAAGTTGAACAGAGGAAGTCTTTCGCTCTTTCGTACTCTGCACACTTCTATACGGTGGCGGATAAAAGAAGGTTTATAAAATAGAAATTGTTGCAAGGGTATTATAATTTTTCAAAACGAACTTATTTTCAACGATAAGAGCAACGAATAAATATGACACAGGGTGAGTCAATAAGAAGTAATAATAAAGTTAATTCCTTATCTATTGGTTTCATTGAAAATCATTTCAAATGAATTACGTTGTATTGTTACGTTTATCGACGCGATAAAAAGCTTTCGATAACATCGATTTGAAACTTTATATCTTCCTCTGTATATTATAGTGAATTAATTTTAAGCTCTCTTCTATCCGCTGCTGTATTATTTATGTATGACTTCGTGCATTCTCGCGCCTTTAAATTTCTCATGAATGCATAATCTGCCGCGATCTATTCGTACAAATCTGAATTTTCATAATCGAAAATCGCAGCAAAAATCATCGGTCGACTCGGTAAAGACGCGACGAGTGAAACGACCGCTGTGAAACGTAATAAGTGACGGATATAAGATCGCCAGGGCCGCGAATACCTAGCAATCTCCGTTTTCTACGTTCTTCATTTCCACCCTTCTCGCATAATGTGGCTTCTTTGTCCCTCTTCGACTCTTCGCCTTCTCCTTTTCCAACCGACGCGGCCAGGTACTAAAAAGGCGAATTTATTTTCTCCGGCGGTTCATCTTCGATTCAGTCGATCGTCATAGCGGACACTCTGGAGGACGCTTGGAGAGGACGAAGCTGGCTTAATGAGAAGCCGGAGGCCGGTGTAAATGTTCTAGCAGAGGTTGAAGGGACTTCCAGACCGCGAAAAAATCACAGCTACCTGGAGCTAGGTTCCTGCTGCCGAACGAAGGATCGGGTCATCGGTGACCTCTTCAGCCGTGGTGAAACGCCTCCGGTGAAGAGAATTAATTGAAGCGTTTGAAACGCGAAGAGGGCGAAGAGAAGAGTTGGATCGGTTTTGTGTGACGCGAAATTTATGTAGCGGTTATACAGCAGTACATAGCGCATTAGCATTCCCAGGGAAATTGATAAATTGTGTGTGAATTTATGTTTGGCTGTGACGCGAAGGAAATTTAAAAGGTGGAAACGTTGAGGTGAGAAATTGAAAATATTCGGCAGAATAGTTTCTGTATGTTGCAGATATTTCAGTATTTCGGAGGAGATTGATGCGCGAATTAATTTTTAATTGTGATATGACGGAAGCTCTGAAGTATAGAATCATTGGGGCAAGAAATTGGAAATATTCGCGGGAGTAGATTATGTATGTTGCGGATATTTTAGTATTTCGGAGGAAATTGCTATCTGAATTAATTTTTAATTGTGATGTGCCAGGAGCTTTAAAGTATTGAATTATTAGCATTAGAATTGTCGAGGCTGAAAATATTTGGGAAGGTAGTTTTGTATGCTGTGTACGTATATTAATCTTGGGAGGAAAATGATAAGTGTGAATTCATTTTCAATCTTAAAAGTATAGAATTATTGCGACGAGAAATAGAAAATATTTGAGATGGTAGTTTCTGTATTGTTCGCGAAATTCGAGGGAAATTTATAGATAAATGTGGAATTATTGGATTGACAAACTGACAATCCTTTTAGAAGGTTTTTGAAATATTTTATTGCATAATACTATGGTACGCGGTATACCCAGGAGACTTGAATTTTCTGGAAAAGTTACAAATTAGTCTTTGAAACTAATTGGAAAAATTCTATAAAGATAAACAATTTACAGGACCATCGTCTTAAGTTTTACTTCTCCTCTTAAAAATTGCTGTGTTTAATACATTTCTAGTAAATAAAACCGTGGTAAAGAGACATCCACTTACAAGGAAAACAAGTTAATCGAGTTTTAAGTAGAATGCCTCAGTCGCTAGTCAGACACTGGAAACTCTAGAAGTTGGACAGTCAGATCGTCGCACGACAAGCAGGAACAAGGATTTTACATTTTCCTTCTACAAATTGTACCGTAATAACTTCTTCCCTTTGCGCGGCTTGTACCATGTCAAAAATTAAACTCGAGAACCAACTATTTTCCAAATTATATAGAGAAGAATAAGAAACTAATTCGCGAGAGTTAATATTACAAAAAGCAAAGATTCAACAAAGGAAATAATTTGCATCCCCCTTCACTGCACAATCACACTTCTTCTTACTCTAAAAAAAAAGAGAGAGAAAAAACATAAAGAAAGGGAATAAAAGAAAAGAATAATTAAGAAAAATAATTCCTTTGCACAGAGAACAATCTCGGCGGCACGCAACACGTCACAGGGATCGATCGACAGCTTCCGTTTCCTGAAGAAACCTCGAGGTGAGCGTCAACGGTAACCCGCTGGAAGTTGAATAGCTGAGCCCGAGGGGTAAGACAAGGACGGCCAAGAGTTATGCATTATGATTCGCCGTTCACAGGCCCCCTTTTCACCCTTCGCCGCCAACCTAATAGCATCACTTGTTGCACGGGCCGAGAGCCTCTGTGACCCCGCTCCAACCCCCTCGCTTCGTCGAAATCTCGAGCTGAGAGCAAAACTATTGCTCGCCAACCACCGTTTCTCAAACCTGCAGACCGAGAAAGTCCCGTCTGGAGGATAGCGAACCAGTCTTCTTATGAATTTCATTTATCTCGCGGAGCATCTCGCACGCGAACGACGTCGCGCCGCGTCCCGACGCGTCCAGATGTCTGCGAACGTTTATGGCTGGAACGAGACCACTTGTACGATTATTCGCCAGGCTATTTTCCAGGGTTTAGAGCGGATTGAGATTTTATTGGGGCGTTGCGAAGCGGAGAGCGGTTGGCGGAATCAGCAAAACGGTGGTCTTTTTATAGAAATGATTTTTTAATAGATCTTTTCTTTTATTTTTTTTTTTTCTTTTTTTTTGGTATTTTTATTAGATTTGAGTTATGTCGGTATTAGATCCAAATCTACGCTACGTGGAGGTGATTGGATTTTTATTGAAGCGTGGCGATTATTTCAACAATGTATTGTTGTATTTTTAGGAAATTGTTGTCGGGTTCGAATTATTTAGCTGTCAGATTTAAATTCCTGCCATTTGAAATCGTCTGATATTTTTATCGAAATCGTGGCGAGGGTAAGGTCTGATTACGTCTGAGCTAAGTGCAATTTCAAGATACTTTCTTGGAATTTACAGTCGGTATTAGATCGGAGTTCAAGTTATTTATAATGGATTAATGTTTTATTGGAGAGCATTAAGAAGATGAGACCATTTAACGAAGGGCTGGGATAACGATCTTCAATTAAAGCGCAATTTTAATGTATCCTCTTTGTTACATAGCTCCAACTTGCAGTTTCCTAAACTTCATCCTCTAAATATCTGGCGAAGTAGTACTTCACGTGCCACAAAGGAGAACAAACTGTACCTTCTTTCATCCAAGTATTCTGTTCGATTGTCCATTGAAAGAACATTAATTCTCGAGTGTGTTCAATCACACTATACAGATATTCGAAGAACCACATTGCTACGTGTTTCATTTGTACGCATTCCACGAATTACATTTTCTACAACAATCGACACGAAATACTATTATCAAGATATGTACAATTTTGTATAAGAATAAAATGTTAAATTCTGTATATATGCAAACGAGTTACTTTGATACGTTGACAATCAAAAAAGCAAAGGAAATATAGAAATATAAATAATTATGTCTGCAAGCTATTTCTTGGCTCGTGCTTGCAGAATTTCCAATAATTTCTATGATTATAAATTTTATATAATATTCTACTACCCATTCTATGAATTTTAAAAGTTTATACGTGTTTGTATTGATTGTAAAATCTAATCATCTAACGGGTTGTCAATATCTCATCATAAAAATGTACGTTTCTTAAATTGATAATTTTAGCAATTTTATATATCAGTTCTATAACTATTGAGATATGTATAATTTTGTGTGCTAGACTATATTGGCCGCGTGGTAGTGACACACGTATGTGAATATGAGTGTGGGGAAGTATGTGCATGCGCGGTGTCTCGAAAATCAGATGAATGTAACTGTTCCATTGGCAGTGTGGTATGGAAGATGGCGAGACAAAGAGACTGCTGAGACGCGTGCACATGTATATCGACGAAGATCCTGCAAATCGTTTATTAAATAAATCTAAAACTATTTTAATACGAATTCTAAGTATAAACTTAGTGTTCCTTCACTACTATTTCAGCGATTAAGATCCACAATTCTCAACAATTATTTTACAAAAATTATCAACAAACCAACTAACGCTATAATTTACTGTACAATAAAATCCATAAAATTTCACGGTGTAAAGAAACATCATGAAACCCATTATACATACCAACGCATTCGAACGTCAGCGTACCCTTTAGAACGTGAAATCAGCGGTGCTTTTAAACGAAAACTATCTTTAACAGGAGATCGTTATCAGGAACTCTTGATTTGTTGTTTCATCGCGCGATCGTGGTTGCAGAGGCAGGGTGCGTCGACATCAGCTATTTTCGCGAGAGCTGTGCTCGGTTTGATTGCGCGTCCCGGCCACGGCTCGTTGTGAATCTCATAAATCTTTCATCAAAGCGATCGGGACGACGCGTCTGAGAGCGTTCTTCCGTTAACGACCGAGCGTGTCAGCTTGATATTTCGGCGAGCGGGCTACCACTCTCCCCCCGTGATATATGTACGACGAACCCATTGCTAAAATCCGCAGCGAGGAATCGCTAACGACGGTTGGAATCGTCGCCAACGATGAATCAACGTTCGTCCAACCGTCGAAATCGATGTACTTTTTAACCTTCTGGTCGATGGTGAAACGTCGTCTGATGAAAAGCAATTTTGAAATTTGCAAATTCTTTGATCATCGATGTGTTTAGATACGGCGCAACGTATCCTTCGATGACGTGACACGGTGTTGTCTATTGTGGAAGATCTTTCAATGATCACCAATTTTAACCCTTTAAGTTCTGAATCTTGTCATTGAACATTCTTTTCTATCTTTCTTTTTTATCGTAGTTTGTGTTCCAGGTATTAGGTTGTCCGGATAGTGTCTTTCTTTTACAAACACGTCTTTTACAACGATGAAACCTAATCTGTCGAACGTTGTGATCTTTATTTTGATAGAACAAAATCGATCATACGTAATTCGATAAAATAATATGAAATGTTGTGCATCCATTTTTTCCTTATAAAACGAAAGAAACTTTTCAAACTACCTAATATTTAAAAGCTACCCAAATGACGTATGTTACGAGTGTAAATACTTGTTGCAATCGTTAGAGCGTAAATGAAGAGTGATGGAGGCAGATCAGGTTTGAATAATTTACATTATTTACTTAGTCTATATATTTGGAGCTCAGATTCTGAGTGTATCCAGCCAATCATTTGAACAAAATTACATTTTACGTGTTTCTCGTATCAAATTTTTCACTCTTCCCAATGGTGAACATTTTTCTGCCCCGTGTTTTTCACATAATAATGCAAAAATGATATTAAGTCTGTATCTCGTTCCAAGACAAACAGTGTATTTTTCATTTTAAAAAGCAGCAATGTCCAGTACACAAATTCACGTCGAAGCAATAAAATTCTACAGTTTTTATCCGCGTTCGTGTAAACAAGGCAAAAATTCTGTATACGTTCAACGATCACGAAGTTACAAAGTTTCTGCAACTTTGATTTGCTCTCCTCTAAAGTTTGGAAATCGTAACTTAATACGCTTTGACTCTAACGGCAAGATATATATTCAACAAGTAATTGCCGGGAAATTAATTATAATTGAAAATTCCTTCGGAAACGATGTCGCTTGAACACAATGAGATTTTCTTTCTCGACATCGAGCGTTGAACGTACGTAGGCAACAGGGAACGGAGCGATTTTTTCTGTCCGATGGTCAAATCGAAATCAATGCAAGTTCGATAACCGGGTGCGCGTTAATCGGCGTTTTTCGTCGACCGTAAATTGAAAATTCGCCGACTCTTTAACGAACGAGCGCTGTTGCCGATTACCAGATACCAGGAAACGAATGTCTGACCGAATGGGAATAATCGAGTTCCCCTCTGTCGCCGCGCGGCCGAATCGCGGCTGGTGATAGCCACATTGCCACGCAAAATTAAAAGTGCCGCGTCAACTGAACTATGCAACGTTTGCGTCGCTAACGTTCCATTTCCCCGTGCGTATTATCGTGTATAAGTAGAAGCATATTTTAGTCAATTTATTGCAATATATTGGCTGTGAGGCTTATAATAGTAACATTGACACTGTTATTATTATTAATAATATTACATAATATACTATTACATTAATACTATTTACGTTTTTTTTTTTTTATCAAATTGTAATTGTTGCAAACGTACAATTTAGTGCTTATCTGAACATATACCAGAACGAGCATGAGTCTTAATTATTTTTAATTATTTCTCAATTTAGATTGTTTACATGTTGCAGTTAAATATTCCAAAGTTAAAAGTTTCAAACGTACAATATTTATTAAATTCCAATTAATTCCGATGTTTTTCTATCGTTCCAGAAAAATCTCCTTTACTTATCTTCTTTATTCCTACGATAATTTAAAAATTACACAGAGCCCGAAGATTCCTATAAGTTTTCTAATTAACACAAGAGTTCCATACAACTACCGACTACTACGGAGTGACTTTAAGAAATTACCTTTACCGCGTAATAACGTAGAATGTACATAGCTAAACAAGTAGAATCAACATGTAGATTTGCTTTGTCTTCTAAATATTCTAACGAGTTTTAACATTCTGTACACTTTTACATATCATATACGTTCTATAATATATATTTGCACGGTTCATAATGATAGCAATAGGCTAGTGTACATAACTCTACGGACCACGTAATATTAAAGTGATCGCACAGATTCTTTTACGAGCGTAATTCTATTAAATTGCATTCTATTTAAAACGAGCAATTAGTTCCAATGAAAATCCAATGGTTAGTCGCCGTTCGAATATTCGTGACACGATTCACTTGTGATTTTATTAACCAACTGCCTTATTAAGTCACACCCTGTACATTGTCTCGTCGACGCACATATCAATTAAAGTCGATATCGACGAGCTGGCGAGCTTGAATTTTCATTTTGTAGACGTGCTTTATCAACGATGTAATTCGAATACAACTTTATACGTATCTATATAATGTAAATGCGTCTCGTATCGAGTTAGTCGCGTCGAACCTCGATTGCACTTGAGAATCAGGGGCTTATTTCGCGTCTGTCTGCGTCGCGACGCTTCCGATATTGCGTATGGACAAGCTTGCATCAGTCAAATGGAAAGCTAAATCAGATTGAGACTCGTTCGAGTAGTTTGTGTTGCGTTATAATATGAGAATCGTATAAAAATAAAATGATAAGCTCTGTGTATATGCAAATGAGTTACTTTGATACATTGAGAACGAAAAAAGCAAAGGAAATATAGAAATCTAAATAATTGTGTCTGCAAGCTACCGACTTCTTGGTTCGTGCTTGCAGAGTTTTTAATAATTTCTATAATTTTAAATTTTATATAATATTCTACTATGAATTCTATAAATTTTAAAAGTTTATACGTGTTTGTATTGACTGTAAAATTTAATCATTTAACGGGTTGTCTATATCTCATCATAAAAATGTACGTTTCTTAAATTGATAATTTTAGCAATTTTATATATCAGTACGATAACTATTGAGATATGTATAATTTTGTGTGTTAGGCTAGATTGGCCGCGTAGTAATAACATACGTATGTAAGTACGAGTGTATGGAAGTATGCACAGCGTCTCGGAAAACAGATGAATGCAACTGTTTCGTTAGCAGCGTGGTATAGAAGATGGTGAGACAAAGAAAGTGCTGAGACGCGTGCAAATGTATATCGACGAAGATCCTACAAATCGTTTATTAAATAAAATTGAAACTATTTTAATACGAATTCCAAGTGTAGCCTTAGTGTTCCTTTACTTTTATTTCGGAGATTATAATCCACAATTCTCAAGAATAACTCTACTAATAAAAATTTGATAATTCCATTTATTTGGAATCTCAATGATTTCCGTAGGTTTTGTCAGGGGAAAATGTTTTCATGAATTTTTTCTCAACTCGTAATACGATTTAATTATTTCATGTTTCCTTCGTTTCTTATAAATTTCTACAGACGTAGAATATTATTTTTAAATAATCCTCTTACTTTTCCAAAGGAAACCTAGTCGCTCCTTCCGTGCAATATTTTCTTGCTTGGCCTCAATTTTGATACGAAGTTCTTGCCAAAATACCATTGAAAACGCGTCCTATTACGATTTATTAGCGTGTGTCGCGAAACGTGAGAAACTTCTTAAGGCTAATTCTCAGAGTCGCTGAATTATCGCGACAGATTTCTAACTGAGAAATGACCGTCGTTCCCTTACGTGCTACTACCAATGGCCATTCGTTTCCTTGCTGTCGCCTGTTCACGAACTGCGGTTGCTTTTATTAGAATTCGTCGGGCGGCACACTGTATATTCGCGTTTCAAAACGAACTCTAATGGAAACAAAGGCGACAACTGTACGTCTAGATATTTAACTTAATCGCGTCTGAATGTCTGTACTATTTATTACGTTTATTTATTTCATCTCTTTCTTTATTTGAATGTAAATTAAACGTATTTTTTATATTTTTAGTTACTGTTAGCTGATTTAAAAAAAAATATGAAAAAATGAATTTAAACAATGGAACTTGCTACGATATTCTACTTGCTATTTCCAAAATTCGCAACAAGAAAAAGCTTGTCATCATTCTAATCATAAAGCTCGGTTCGCCATATATATTCGCCATACGTTTGCAATATCATCCAATATATTTCCCAATCATACACCAAAATTCTAATAAAAAGAAGAAAAACATCTTTTAACCGTTCTTCTAGCCCACTTAATAAAAGATTATCCTCATCAATATCAATCGATTCTACTTTTCCTGATCCATTCCAACTGCTCTCCAATTCGTATTTCAACGAGATAAAACGAGCCAAGATTGCCGTGGATATGAAAACATTTATTACAGCGTAGGTCGACCGGAACGTCGTCAATAGATCAAAGAAATCCTCTGGTCCCTTTGTACGCGATTCGGCTCTCTCTCTCTCTCTTTTTATTTTTTATTTCGTTATCGACGCGAACTTGCACTCGAAGTGTGTCCCCACTTGGCGACAGGGACACGCAGACGGATCGTTAATTTTCACTTTGGCGAGGGACCGCGTTTTTTAAACGCTCGATAACATCTTCGCGCTGTTTGTCGTTTCACCGTATAGCGTACCGTTACACGTATATCCGATATATCGGTCGCTCAGAGAACAATTTATATCGAAACGCAGCTCCATCTCGAATCTCGGATCTCTTTTTCATTCCTATTAAATCCTTTCGAAGCTTCGACGCGATACGATCGCTTGTATCCCGGTCCAAATCATCTTTTTGAATCGTTGATACCGCTTTTCTTTCCATGTTTCATGGTGTATTTATTTTTTAGATGAAAAAAACTATCATGTGAGATGTATCTCTAGCGATATTGATATTTGTTACAGAGAAATGGCAATTTTTGACAGATTTTTCATAACAGTTCGACATTTTTTGCGAAAGTTTCTGTACTCTTTTTGATCAAACTTTTACGTAGCGCAGACGAGTGATGGAAGAGTCGTGGGTTTTCACGAGAATGAAAATCAATTAATGGACGTTTCTGTTGAGAGTGAAACGGCAAGTTTTTCCAAGGGGATAAAACGCGCGACGTTTCGATTTTTACAAGCCGAAACGAGCTACATGTAACGCATTTATTGATATACGTATAATGCATATGAAATGAGAATACGTTGAAAACTAGGGATCCTTGGGCGAACCGTTAAATTTGAGATATTGGTAAAATTAACCTAACGACCATACGTACACACCTCTAATTATTTCTACTATTTCGAAAATTCAAAACCGATCTTGCCTCTAATCTGAAAAAATAAATGAAAAAGATAAAATAAATGTGCCAGTTGGAAAATCATGTGATACGTAATCCAATATACCGCAACACCATCCACGTACCTTTTATCTCTACTACCTGGAAACCTCGAAGAAACTCGACTCTTAACTAGCCTGAAAAGGATGCAATACAAAATCCACGTACCATTTCAATATTCAAGCAAAGTAGCTATACGAGCTGACCATCCAGACATAGAATCCAAAATGAAACACCCTTACACTCGATCAAACAACGTCCAACCTATCTAACCTACCCCTAACTATCCATTTCCGGCACCTGGAAATTCCAAGCAACTGGTGAGCAAGCTCTTCCCAAAGCGAACAGCGAAGAAAGATCCTAACCATCCAACCGAATCAAACGTAACCCAACATACAATCTACCAACATCTACGAAACTCGAATCGTCTGTACAACATAGAGACCCGCGACAACCGTCGTAAACTACCTGGAACGATGGAAAAGAGGCAACTAGGGAAAAAATCCCCGACGCACGATTACCCATCTAGCTGAACTCCAGAGACACGAAGCCACGATCCTTACAGTCCTGGTCGGAAAGGATCTTCGTTATCGTCCTCCGATTGCCTAATTCTGAGGAACGAGCCAGCCCTCCTTTGCAGAAGGTGGTGGGAAAAGACCATCTCCTATTCTCCGCACGCTTAACCCTTCCGTTCGATCGATCGATGCCTGAGCGGCTAGAAATGAGATAAAACGAAAGCGGACGGTGTATAGAGTGCAGGAAATAGAGAGACGGAGAAATGGAGGTTTCGGGAGGCAACTGGGGAGGAGGAAGGAGGGTGGAGCACGGAGGAGGTGGGTGGCAAGGAACGACAGCAGCGGGTTTCGAAGGACTCGAGGGAGGCAAGGGAGGCGAGGGAGGCGAAAGGAGGATGTGCTGTCGTTCTGAAAGGATAGATTGTTAAGCTACGGCTGAATGGGAACGTCTCCTTTTTACCTCTCGTTCGGCTCTTTTCTTTCGCCCGTCTCGCAGCCGACTTTTCGATTTTCTACGTCGTCGCGAAGAAAGGATATTGTTCGGCTCCGGCAGGAGCAACCTCGGGACACAAGGTTGCTTCAAGAAGAAGAGTAAGATGGAGGAAAAAGGAGAGAGGGGGGAGGATAAGACGGCCAACTGCTATGAGGATTTTTCATCAGCGTTTGCCCAGCCAAAGTGCTGATTAGCGGGAACCGCGCCGATGAAGCTGTTTCCTGCTTCGAAGCTGCGCGCGAATGGAATCGAGAAACGCCGACGGATCCTTCCGCAGACCTGAATAGATAGCTGGTTCTTATTGAACCGGTGAAGCTGTTTGAAGACACGTGGCGATAAGCGGGAAAGACGGTTCTTATGGGGAAATTTACGCAGTTTTCTTTATGCATATTTTATTTAGGCGTTGTTTAATTTATTGAAGATGAACGCTGGCTTGGTAATTCCATTATCAACGTTGGCAATATTTCATCTGTAATTTCTCTTTTAGACAGTTTGTGTTATCGAACGTTGATTCTAACATTATGCTAGTTACGATAGCGTTGAAGTTTTAGGATTTAAATAATATTTCCAATATTTAATTTTTGTAATTTGTTGTTGTGTAATTTATTGTTTCGTTTAATATTGTATTAACGCACTGTTTGATTTGTAGCTTTTATTTTGAACAGTTGACGACAACGAGTTTTGTTTTCTAATATTTTTGAATGTTTCAGTTATGGAAGAAAATTCCAAGGGTTTCTTTTATCGTTATATGTCCTTAAATTTGCAATCTTTTTAGTAACAAATGGAAATTCTAAGAATTTGTTTGACATTTCCCCTGCTACTTTTCTTCCATCTAAATTACACCGGGAAGATTAAAAAGATTTTGGTGAGTTAATTTAAGAGATTTTTGGTACTATTCACTCGAAACCGTTTTTATTGCAAGGCTGATTTCTTACGCGTCCTTTTTTGGAGTAGAAAAGAAGTCACCTTGCAAGTTAGGTGATTTATCTTCGTTTTCTATGGCGATCAATCGGCGAAGTTCCGGTCAGATCGAGGGTACAAGACATTCCACTATCATGAATTGACGGTACAGTAAACGCTATAGCATTCTAACGTCGATCGTGGTAAAACGATTAAAGTGATGAAAACTATCTTATGCAACTATTATGCAACAAGGACCTTTATAATTTGTTTAAACCGTAGAGAGTCTTGAGCGAATTATTGAATTGTAAGAATCACTTAAATTAGTAAACGTGTTGCCAATTGTACCTTTACCATCATTCGTCACTAGAATATTATTTGCCATCTACAAATCCATAAATTTCCATTTTTTCGTGGATTGCGTTCACAAAGACTCGGGATTCATCGTCAGAAGCTCTCCAAGCAAACTAAAGCTCCAACTCTCTCCGCTTACAACCAATCTACAAAATTTCATCTCTCAAAACTCAGAATTTATCCAAAAAACAAAAAAAAAAGAAACAAAAACAATTCTCTAAACAAGCCAAAGCTCGCAAAAATTCTCAGCTTGTAATCCTAAAGTAATCAACATTCTCATCCTTTTGCTTCTCCAACCCATCTTACGCCATTACATCCCGACAACTTCCAATTTCACCTTGTATCCACCTGTGAGCGTAATCCAAACTTGCCATCGAAACGAGGTAAAGCAACGGATGACGAAGGGGAGGAAGAAACGACGAGAGGCAAGAAATAGGAGACGACGAAAGGGAGATGGACGAATCGTCCGAGTAGTCGGTTTAATTTCCGGTTGGATAAATTTTCCAACGTGGAGAAGCCGATCCAGGTTTCGCGAGAAGCAGCGAAAGCAACGAAAGGTAAACCTCTTTTCCACCATCTCGTAGGAATGGAATCTTTTATGCGGTCGAAATGCAATCAGCTTGTACTGCGCGCTGAAATATCCGCAGCAGGTACAGTTCGGATCGTGTTTGCGTATCCACGACTCTCGATTCTATTTTCCAGCGGAATTATTAGCGAAGGGGTGGAAAGGGGTGCGCGAGAGCGGGTTTGATCGTTTGAGTATCCCGAGGACAGGAGAATCGAAAAGGTAAATAGGAATTGAATGGTTTTTTCAGGTATTTAATTAATACGTTCAAAACGACCGAAACAATTTTGGAACGTTTTTAATTTATCGATTAACATCGCGTGGAAACTCGTTTCTTTCCGAATACCATGCTACTGTCGTGGGTTTATCTGACCCATACGCGAGCACTCGTAACGAGCCGGATTAGTTATCGAGATTATTAGACATCAAGATCTAGCAGGAAAGGCAATTTCGAAACTAAACTAGCTATTTTTCTCAACAATACGGAATTATTATTAATTACGGAATAAATCATGGAATCGTTGAAAAGAATATACTGCTGGTTATTAGCAAATATTGTCGAGGAGATGGAATTTCGAGTTAAAGATTACAACGTTATGTTGTCGAACTTGGACCAACTACAGTGAATATTCGGATACAACGGTTTGCCGATTAAAAGAAGCACGTGTCGAGCATGTTTGAGTACATTCTAATATACGGAATATTCAGATACTATCAGCAGCAATCAATTTTGGAATTGAGAAACTTATTACTTCAGAAATCTTCCAAACTTTCAATCGAAGTCGCAGAAACGCTTAAAATCGAATTCCAAATTTTATGATGATAACTATGAAATTACTGTGAAGTTATAATTGTGATAAAATTGCCAATTCTTTCGTGAGATTCTAGATAACTCTAACGAAATCTCGATGTCGACTGAATAATTATTACAAGAATCAGCGAGATGAAAAATTTGAAACGTAACATTTGTTTAAACATATCCAAGGAATTAAATGCACGCGAGTAATGTCCTATAAATGGCAAATGAGCGAAAGGTATTTGGAATAGCGCAAATAGATCGAACGGCAGGAATTGTTTCGTAATTAGTTGTTAAGAACGTATTTGCGGGTAGAATATATTTTTTGGGGGTGAAAATCCATAAATTCCGAGCGTAGGAAAAAATGAATCCGTGCAAGGAATTTATGAACGTGCAGCGTAACAAAAATTAATCGCATGGTCCGCGCGAGAGCACGGCCGCGAACAATAAACAATGTCAGCCAGGAGTGAACGTGTAAAAGTGCTTTGCGCGGATTTCACAAACGTGGCTGGATATAGCGATCGTAAATTAGCAGAATAACATGGCATGAAGGAAAAATGCGTCGTAAGTGTCGCGACAAACTTAAATCATACTGAGATTTTTTGGATCGTTAAAATTTCCCTAAAGACGATTTTAAAACAGGACAATAAAATATTTCTTATTTACTAAACAGAATATCTCTTTTCCAATTCATTTTTAGAATATTCTGTAACAGATAGGATATCTAGCGTTTGTACAATATTTAAATGAGAAGTATTTTTAATTAACTTTGCAACATATGAAGTAAATCAATAAGAATTATTAATAGAGCCATCCCGTTACCGGTTGATTTAATAAAGAATTTTTCTTATGAAATATATTACATTTTTTTTTTCATCTGTTCATGTTTTATTTTATCAGAGACGTCAAAGAATCTTCCGAGCTTTTTAAATTTCGACGAATCGAACTCCCTACAAATTTCATCAAGCTTTGTAAATACTTTCTTTAATAAGTTGCAACCAACAAAATGACTAATTCAATGATTTCTAATATTAACAGATATTTCGTGTATATTTTTATGTTTGAAATACTAGCAATAGGTATATAAATTCTGTAATTGCACGGATAGTGTTTAATATTCATATGTTTTCGACAGATCAATTGATATTTGTAACGCAAATATCGAATATCGATATTCTACGAATATTATTTAGAAATAATTATTAATTTTGTACAAATACGTAATCTGTTTGTTTATTCTGTTGTTTGTATGTGATTATAAAAATGGTTTGTTTGGCTCTACTAGAATAATGTAAAATCAAAGCCAAGGAAAAGGAATTACATACCAAAGGGATTTCTTTAAGGAGGTTAAAGCGAAAGACTCGAAAAGAAAGGATTATTCCACATAATAAAAGATTCTCTTTTCCTCTGATAGAATAAATCTACTTTCTATCTCAGTCGTACTTTGTAAATTCTACAATATCCATCAATAAATCCTATAAATTCTGTCAATTTTTGACATCGCTAAATTTATATTCGCATATAGCATTCTGACTTTACACTCCATATTATTTATGTACGTGTAGTACCTATACTTGCCATATCTGTGACAAAAATATACAATTTCCAATATGCATATCTGGATATTGTAAACAGGCTTCTCGCATATTTTAATATTGCGACTCGAATTATTTAATGTTTCATCTACAAAATCATAATAATCCTTTTTTATACTAAAGAAATGTTTGATGTGAAATGGAATCTTCGTAATATCTGGATAAAGTTAATATAATAAATCCAACGACTAATAAATAATCAAGATACCATATGGTATTTGTATATAAAAAGCTTTAAAATTCATGCAACTTTTTCTACGTTCAAGAAACATTGCATTCGACGATCGGTCATTTTTCTACCCTTAGATCCTTACCACCCACTCTAAGAATCAAACTCTGTCGTTTTAGCTGAAATTGGTATGTTTCTGGCATCTGGTGAATTATTAAGATTACTAAGATTTCTAATTAATTAAATACACGTAGGAAATCTACGATCTTGCTCAACTGCGTTGAAGTTCTTTTTTCATTATTATTATTATTTTGAAATTTTCTCCGTGAAACCCCGATCGCTTTTACATACATACAAACATTCCACGTATATTTTTAACATTAAATTTTGAAACTTAAGCCTTCTAATACAACAAAAATATTACATTCTAATGTCTCTAATAAAATTCTAAACAATTTCTTTTTCCACTGAAATTCCCTCGAGGAACAAATCTGTTCCATCCAAAGTCACAACGCAACAACCGCAGTGTCTAATAAATAGACTGCTGATTTTCCATGCAAATTCGTATTTTCACACAGCCGATTAAACAAATGGAATTTAAGTTTCAACGTTTCTAATTTCATCCACTAAATATTCTGAATAAGTGCCATGGATATTTTGTCTATTATTTTTGCGTGTTACGTGCACTTTGTGCATCCTTGCAATTTCTAATTTCCTGCAAGCTCATAGAAATCCGCCGTGCTCTAATAGATAATCAAGATGCTGCACCGTACAAACTATCAGCTAAAATATCGTACAATGGATGCAACGATTCTCGAGCGTCTCGTCGAGGCGTTTAACGAAACCTCTCTCAAGAATCTCTCCCGAGTTCCCGGCATATTTTAGGATCGTCGAAGCTCGCCGTAGGATCCAGGACCGTGCCATTAGCCGGAAGATTCAATTACCTCGACAAGATATCCCTCCATAATCGAGGTCTTGCCGTCCGCGTCGGTCGAGCGTTTTATTAGCGACCTTCCAAACGCAACCCTCTACCACAGCCATTTTACCAACGAACGATTAAGAACTACGGCAGGATAACCGTGTGGATAAGATAAGACACTATAGCCGGCCACCCGTTCTCAACGTGTATTTAAACGTCACAATTAGAACAAGTTTATTCCGTACTTAAACAGAAAGTTCCAAGCGTTGGAAGCAAATATTCAAGCGGATATTCGTCGTTCGTTGAATTCGCGTTGATTTCCACCGAATTTGAGGCTCGTTCGCTATTTATCCCCACCTGCGCTCCCTGATCCTACACACTGATTGTCCCATTAACTCCGGAAACGACGATAACGAATACCTACGCTAATAGTGTCTGTTTCCTTTCTTTGAATCGACGATCTTCGTGCTCGTTACAAGATGAATATTTGAGGTAAGAAGCTTGGATTTCGTCTCGTTTGTCATCATTCGAAGCAGAGAATTTCAGTTGTGTGTCTGGCTATTTGCATTGTTTTCGTTCCTTGTAATTTATCTTGTTGTAACTCGCAACGATTATATTTTCTGCGCTAGAAATTATTTTCATTGGATGTTGCGACGTATTTTTAGGAGCTTGTAAGAAATTTTCTAACGCTAAGATATATGCGGAATCTATGTAATTTGCGATATATATGAAATATGGAAAATAAAGTATTCGTTATGGTATGAACTAATTAAAAGAAATTTCTATTTAGAACTCCAAAATCCATCGCTTTAATAAGCTTCATCGTTGCGTTGGTAATGTTATTCGCACTCAATCTTCAGACTGTGACTTTAAACACTTTTCTTTTATAACAATTACGGAATTTCAAATCTATCATTTCCTTAATTTAGAATGCAACTTAAGATCCATCGTTCCGATAAATTACGATACACTTTCGAATCTATCATTTCGATAATTTCGAATAAAATTCCTACGTTTCATGGTTTGCCGGAAGAATCGTGTCAACTGCGAAGTTCATTGTTCCGTCAGATTCGGTATTTCCACGATTAACGATAGTCACTGAGCGTTGTCTGAAACTTCTTTGATAATTGTCCTCTCGACAAAACCGAGAATGGCGCGCGCTTAAACGCGCTATTACCCGCGTCGAGCTTCGATAACAAACGGGTTTCGAAGGAAAAGCACGCGACTCAAAGGATCAACACGCGATAATTACCCGAACAAAGGACACAATACCTCTTCACCCGCGTGCTTTCACACCCCTTTTCACCGAAACTATACACTTTCTCAAAACAAACGTTCGTCTGGCCGTTCGTCGCATCGACTGCGAACAACGCGCGATTTCTCAGTAATTAAGAGCCGCATAATGCAAGTCGTTTTAATTGCGGAATCTTAGCGAGCTTCGCTAAGGTACGTCCAAACAATGAACGAATGTCTTTCGGAATCGCAGCCGTGAAAGTGGCGTCTGAGGGCCAACGCGCGGCATTGATTGTTCCCGCGCGTTGTTTACGCCATGGAAAAATTTCGAAAAGGAAGTTTCTGTGCTTTGAACGGAGACGCTTTTGTAGTCACGTGGCGCACCGATCGACGAGTGTTTGGCCGTCGTGGCTACTTTCCTGAATAAGGCAAGGTTGTGCAGATTCTTTCCTCGTTTCCATCGATTAAGTTCCTTAATTAATCGATATCGCACGTAATATCGGCATGGGATGTAACTTACCACTGTGATTTATCGATCGATCAAAGTTCAGATGCGAAATGTACCGATAGAATATTTTCTTATTTGGACAATAAAAACTTGCTTAATTATACGAACGACGCTGTAAGAGATTTTTCAAAATTCATCAAAACCTACGATCTTCGATCCTCATATACATAATAATAATCTTTGTTTCCGTTAAACGAGTTAACTTCGGACAATGTTCCACAATTTTCAATACTTTCCTTCAAGAGGCTGCCATTCGAAACTCGACGAAACTCACAAGCCGCAATTCATTTCTCAATGACCAACTAAAATGCCCATAGTACCTATCATTTCCTTTTCCTCTGAAAACCACAGAACTCGTTCCAGTCTAATTTCCATCCTGAAAAAGGATCACAGAGACAATCGAGGCAACGTATTCACCGGTCGAAAAAACCTTCACCCCACAGTATCATCGGCCGAATCGAGATCAACCGAGGCGAAAGCGAAAAGACAGGGCGACGACGGGGTGCCGTTTTTCATTTAGCCGGAACATCTATCCGCACGGAAATCGTAATTGCATAACTCCGTTGCCGACAACGCGAACAAAGAGCGTACCCTAATCATTGATTTTCACGGTTTCACGATGGCAGAAAATCGTTTGCGGCGAATCACATCTAAACACAACAATGGGCTATATGATCAACAATGGAGGCTGTATTGTTTCCTCCGTCATCATGCATCCGCCCCCGCGAACATCGACTCGCGATTCCATCATCAGAACTCTGGAAACCAAAACACAAAGGGCATTTCCAATCACCGATACTATGCTATTCGCATCTTTCGCCCTCTTGCTCCGCCCCCGACGCGATAATCTACCCTTGCTGTTTCCTTTTTTTTTCTCCCCCTCTCCCACTCTTTTTTCTTCTCCTCCTTTTCTTCTCCTGCGTTCTCAGCTAATGCGAAACGCATAGCCTCGCACAATAGTTGGATGATCTCCGCGGGCCTCGAGGGCGAAGGTCCTTCATCGTGGTGGCTTCGGGTCGATGACATCGAGATATTCGAGTATCCGATGGATTCGTCGATCGTCTATATCGTTGCTCGTTTATCCGCGATAGTCGTGGCTGTTTGTCCATGGTGTCGGGGATGGGCTTGGCGAGATATCGAGGAATCGCAGCAGCGATGGAGGATACTCGATGGAACATTTTCGGAAGATCGTGAAAGATTATTTTGAAGATAGCTTCGTTTTTGATGATAGCTCGGTAGAATATGCGAAATTACAGAAGCGACTGACGCTTCTTCTTGCGTTTTTCCGCCGATAGAAGATATTGATCCGCGCCATTGATATTACCGTTGATTGGTAGCATTGATGCGCGATATTGATTGGTCGTATTCGAACATATTGATATGCGACGTATCTATGTGCGACGTATATGGCGTCGGGGTTGAAGTTTGTAAAATATTAGAAGCGCCGGAGAATGTGGAAGATATGGTACTCGTTTCAAGAACCTTCAAGGCTTCGCTTGAAAAATTCCATCTCGCAAACTTAAACCTGATATCGCGCGTACAGGAAAAAGATTCTTCTCGTCTTATTATTCGAAAATACCTCATCTAACTTTCCTTATCGGTTCGTGTTCTCCATAAGTACAGCGAAAATGAGAATCGTCGAATACTACCACTTGAATAAAGCTGGCTCGGATGTTTTCAAGGAAACGGCAGGAAAAAACACGCGCTGTCCGTTTATCCGGCTAATAAATAAACGTTATCTTCGCGACGCAGAACGATTAAGCGGAAACGTCGTGCGACACATAGCCATTTATACAGGGTGTCCCAGACAGTTAGCTGGAGTTAGGTAGGATCGAGTTTGGAAATGTTGAAGATAGAAAGTAAAATTGCAATGTTAAATGGTTTGCAGGGGTGTGTTATGCGATGTACGAGCTTTATACGTAGATTGATACGTCTCAAGATCAACTGGATTTTTTAACGTTTCATTCAACGTTATTAAAATCTCTTAACGTGCTCGTTTAAACAGAATCACATATCTTTTTCACGCGTTAATTGACGTACTTTACAATTATAATTTTTAATTAAGTTATAACGTAGGTTTAATTATATTATAAAATAAATTTATCTCCGTATGAAATGATATTAAGCTGCTGCTGTTTTAAAACGATTATTTTAAATGATATATTAGCGCCAATTTTTCACGAAGTTATGCTTGCGCTCGCGCACCTTCCTCTTCCTTTTGTTGCTGGCAAACATTTTTTTAATTTTACATTCGAAACGCAAAGAGAGAGATATATATGAGAAATACCAAAGTATAAACTATTGTTTCATAAAATTAGATGTAACGTATCTCGTATCAATTTTCTGACAAAAGTATTTCAACATTTTACATCTTTAATGATGGTTAGACGATATATCTGTGGTATTTCGAGTCTCGTTGTGTTTTCATTGGTTAGTTGCTCATTTTTCCGACGTTTCGTAAATATCCTCGTTCATCTCTTCAAGACAGACCCGAGATCTGTCGGAACAAAGAGCGATATACTAAGAGAAAGAGGATCGAAATTCAGAGAACTACAAATATGTCAAGTATTTAATTAACATTATGTGACAAAAAGAAGAAAACTAAGTCAATCTATATGTTAATAAATATCTATTAAAATATAACATCCATTTCGGGTCATGTAAATCGCAAGAGAACTGAACTCTCAACGCTAAACTCTGAGACACACTACAGTAACTGACGAAAGTATTTATACGATTTCCCGCGTGTTTTATGAACACGTTACTTGTGTTAACCATCTTGAAATTTCATTAGTAATGATAATTAACTATATCATGGTTATATTGGTAAAATTTTTAACGTCTCTGAAGCTGTATACAAAAGTTAAAAAATATTTATTGTAAGTATATATATATTCCAGAGATCAGAAAAGTATTTGAACAGGAGATTGTTCACGATATTGTAGGATTTTTTTATTTATCCTGTACGATAAATTTATTGATCGATAGGTGTCTATTTGCAATGGATTAAACAGGAAACGATGGTTACTTAACGTGAACTAAATACAGTAATGTGCTATAACTAAATAGTTAATTCACAATTCACAACTAATAGTTTACAACTCATAACAACTCGTCAACTCAACTGTCGACCCCTCACACCTCGACTCTCAACTCACGACCATCTCAACTCGATTCTCAACTCACGACTATCTCAACTCACGACTATCTCAACTCACGACTCCGCGGTAAAACAGCCAGGCCTTTCTGGCCTAACGGCACTTAGGCCTTCCCGTGATATTTTTTATGATTCACCCGATATTTCTTAGGCCATTTGTCCACGATATTACAATACATTTACAATATATACTATGATACACAAAACATGCTTCAAAATGCTGCAAACAAATTACACGCTTCACACAATCGTTGATACCATATACTAATTTCTCGCTAAATATAAGTTTGCCGTAAATATCTCGCAACCCTTATGAATATTTTCAAATTACATTCAAATTCTGCCAATGTAATCCTGCGAGTCGCGCCTCATTATAGCGCTAATGAAATATCAAAATGTTTCACGTAACACGCATAGTATGAGCATAAATGAAAATTTTCTATGGAAAGCGTACGAGTACTTTTCGGAGTAACTGTATATCCGCGTACACACGAAGCAACAAGGATAATAAAGCCATTTCAACCGAGCTTGGCGTCCGGCGCGCTCGTTGCGAATATAATCGCGGCTGAAAATGTTTCTCGGTCGAGCGATTTATCGAAGGAAAAAACTCATTCTTGCGCGGAAACGGAAGCACGCGAATCCTCCGCCGCTCCTCTTCAGGTCGCTGCTCGCTGGTCAAGCCACCGGAAAATGTCGCGAAAATTTATGCGACCATTCATTGAAATTTCGAAATGAATCTGATCCTACTACGTTAGCCGGTGTCTGAACGGAAGCTCGACGATACAAGGAAGTTGGCCGGGAAATTTATAGCGGCACGGGAATGAAATCCCAACGAATCGTGCGCGCGTTCCCAAAGAATTGTCTCGTTTCAACGGTGACGCACGCCGCGGAAAATTACCGTCAGGGAAACGGAAACGCGTCGAGTCTCGTTCTCAACGATGCCGCGATGAACGTTTCGGGGATATGAGAACTCGATGAGACCTCGATAGATCACACGAGATCTCAGTCTATAATCGTGACATTTTTCCGGAAAAACGTTATTTCTCTGTTGTAGACATACGCGTTTTATGATAGACCACGTGTATGTAATAGATTCGAACTATCTTCCTTATCAAATCGAAGATGCTTCGGTGTAATAAATTGAAGTACCTGCGTTATCAAATTGAAGGTGATCGAGGATCGCTAGCAAGCGAGACGATGGTTTGAAAGGAAAACGGGAGAGACAAATACACGTCAGGAGCGTAGTGAACTGTATAATAGTTAATTTGTAAAGCTTCCGAAACGAAATCCTTTCTTAACGTCTCAGTTAACAAGTGAGAAGAGTTGTAACGTATTTTATATCAGTTAGAAGAGTTCAACAAATTGTTGCTTCGTCTGTTTGTCGTCATCTCTTGCGAAATGTTGTAGTCATACTGATGCTGTAATATAATCAACTATTCCTCGATCAAATTGAAACTTGAATAATTTTGTCCTTTCCATGTTAGAAGATTGCTAGAAAGTAAAGTAAAGAGTCATCATCTTACAAAGACAGTTACAATAGAAAGAACTGAAAAATACTAACATGTCTAGTGCATATGATGTAAATAAATAGTATGTTGTTTGATACAGCGCTCATCTCGTTTCTCCTTCATGTTCAAACGAGCTCTCCATATTGTCGCCTAGGAATAATCTCGAGCAAGCTAGCCTCTTTCCTCGGATATTAAATTTAAAAGCGATCTATCAGTGACAGGGATGATTTATCGAGCATCCTGACTCGTTGTCCTAATCCAATCGCGGTCCAACCCTTCTATTTACCCGAGGAAAGTCCCTGGCAGCTCGAGAATAAACGTAAAACGAAACTCTTCTTGCACAAACTTGATACACGATAAAAAAAAAATCATAGGTCAATTGCAAACGATGTATTTACCTGGATCGCTCATCTTGCATAATAGAAAATGAAATTGTTATTTATCCAGGAAAACTTTCTGACAGCTTCGAGATAGACGGAAAGACGAATCCCTCGTCGATAGATTATGCAACATTAATTTATGCAAATGCGTGTCTTTCCGAACTCTATTAAAGAGATGAAGCGAACAGGGATTTGTATAACAATGAATACTGCATTTTAAATGTTTTCTACATTCTAGCATGTTATGTGCATTTTATGCGTTCCTCCTATGAATTTATTCATCGTATTCGTAAACATCCGCAGTCTACTCGTCACGCAAACTCAAAACATGATGGAACAACCACAAATTGCAAATGATCTATCCCGTTGGACCATTTATCTTATATGATAAAAGATTCATGCAATTGTTATTTAAATTCTTATTTATCTTCTCTTTTCAAGACAACTCACCGACAGTTAGAAAATAAATGAGAAACAAAATCTTCGTCAACTCGAAGCGCAGTAAAAGCGTGAGTAACAGACCGATCGCAAATGATCCGTAGAGGACTTGTGTAGAGGATCTTTGACCGTGAGATTTATTGGACGAGATTGCTCGTTGTTGAAACCGTCGAATACATTTAAAAATAATTAAATAAATTAATATACAGACAATATTTACTGAGACGCTCGTACAGTGTATAAGTCGTAAAATAGGATCGTTAATGACTCGTTAATTAGATCGTTGATAATTCGTTGATAACTGGTTGATAACTGATCGACGACTGACTGTAACTGATTTCCTTGCGGTCGCATCCGCTTATTTATACTGATCGGGGTAGAGTCGGAAAATTCAAATTCGTCTCTATTCGACGGTTGCACGTAACGGCGACGTTGTTTTGCTCGGAGTTTATTTATTCTCACGTTACGTGTGTTGAAGAGGTCACCACTTCTAAAAAAAAAAACTCTACATCTGGTCTTTTTAGTTTTCTCAAGTACTGAAGCCATCGACAGCGTATAGACAATAGATTGGGACGAAGGCAGACCATAGACAGTAGACAGGCGACGATGGCTTCGGGGTTTTCAGTCATAGGGTAACACTGCTAGCTTGAGGATCTGAACCAGCTCAAATTACGATGATTCCTACTTGTACTTATACTTCTGTATTAAAATATATTTTCTACTTTACAATTTATCCACGCGTTCCTCTGTTCATTCATCTAATAGCCACAACAACGTGTATCCTAACGATCTTGATACTCCGAGGCAAAACAACATGATTTGAATTGTCCTCTAACTCATGTGCCGCTGCACATTCTCTTGCACCAGTTACGTGATAAAAATCTTCTGTCTATCACGTTCTTTTTTATTCAAAAAGAGAAAACTCTGCAATCGTTCGGCCGCGGGCAACGTGGAAACTGCGTTCCCGGTACGTTTCTTGTTAACTTGCGCGGATGACGCGATTATCGCCTCGCTTCTATAATAGTTACCGCGGTATCCGCCAAACAATGCCAAACGATGCTTCTCCTAGATTGAATTGTATTTCGTATTTGACTATACGGAGTCGCTATTTCATCAACTAATGTCTCTACACGGAACCATGTTTTCAGATATATCATACTGGAAAACAGTTTTAACTTTCCTTTTGTATAGTACGTCGATATTCGCGTTTCCCGCAAGATGCCAGAAAGCAAATAGAAATATTTCCTTCGTCGACACAAACTTCCAGATTTCTTTTTCGATATCATTGAAATACTTTCACACGGTAAACGCATAAGCGAGAAATATTTCCACGGTTTTATAAGGCAGCGGTTGGCGGGTTAAATTCTAAAATAAGACAAAATTCATTTTGCTCGTCAGCTTGAGACACAATAAAGCAATCGAAGATCGATCGCAAACGATCCACTCTCCTGGACTACTCGTCTTCTTGGGTAAATAAGAAACCTTCGTAGGCGTAGAATTTCTATCGCGTAATTTCTTGCGTATTTCTTACGAAGGTCTCTTATTTACCCGAGAAACCTTTTCAAGTTTTAACCCGAGCCGGAAACAAACGCCTTGTCAACTTGGGACGAAAAAGAAGTCATAGATTGGTCGCAAACGACCTCTTCTCTTGTCACCGCTCATCTTACGCGATAGAAAATTCATAGCCATCCGATTGCCGCTCGTATTCTGCTACGATCGCCAGAAGAACAGCGTTTTCAATTGGGGCAGTACGTTGGAATCTAGCGGATCATCGGATGACCATTAGCCGAGTGCTCCGGTGCATCTAAAATTCATGTTTCCATTACCAGTTTCGAACAGTGTACACGATCGAGAGGGTGAAAAAGAGGCGAAACAGGAAAATGTACCGACAGAGTGAAACAAACGGAAACGAGGAAGATGGCAGGTACAGGCTGCATCGTATATTTCATCGGGTTCGCGGCTACTGAGATTTATGTCCGCGGTAGTAACCCGTTTTATCAGGAACGAGAAGAATCACACGATATTTTATATGTTTTTGTGGTGAACACAGAGGATGCACGCTTTCTGTCTGGCGTCGTTAACACGCCAGGGCGTCTCGTATTGCGTCCGGTGAGCGAGAGACTTTCCAAATAAAAGCCACGCTACTTTTCAAATGCAACTATAGCGTAACGACGCTGGTTCTTTTATGGACGACGACTATTTTCCTCGGGAAACTAGACGGTCATTGAATTTTTAGAATCATTGTTATTGCCATTGAATTTGGTTGAGGTCGAGGTAATAAAAATTATAGATCTACGACTCAGAGTTTAATGTAGTTGTTACACATGTTTCTATAGCTTTACGAGTGTTATTTTAGTTTTATCGATAGTATTCTTGGAGCACGCATATGAGAGAATTGAAGGATAATTTCTAAGATTTTGCAAGTAACTGTGATGGTTGGTGGTGTGGTAGCTCGAATTGTCCTCTAGCTATGTGCCGCTACATAACTGCGGGATATTTTTTAACGTGCAGCCGTCGTGCAAAGATGCAAGTTCTTTTAACATTACACGTTCGTAAATATCAAGACACCTGCTGGTCTCGCACAGAACGTGACAATCGATGTACATTATCGGGGAAAAGAATTTTCGATTTATATAAAATACGACCGAAGATATAAAAGGTAGTACAGATTGTTTGCAAATATTGTGGGAGAATAATAAATTAACAATTCGGATTTCGTTTATTTATTTGGAATTTTATATTAATAATGCATAGGGGGTTTTTTTTTTCTTTCTCTTTTCATTATTTGAAACGTGAAAACAAAGAATGGAGAAAATTCGAAGATTTAACTATAGTTTCTCAGGATCTCGTGTGAAAATCTTCGACTACTGAAAGAAGCTTATTTTCAAAGTTGCTTCATTGGTAAAATCTATATGAGAAACATATACCAATTATAATATTTTAACAATGTATACTTTAACATACACCAATTATAATATGTTTCGGAGATCGCGTATATTAAAACGTGAATTTACAGTAATGTTTTTAATACGATACGTAGAGTTTGATAATAATCTGTTTTAATGTTGCAGCATGGAATTTAATACAACTTTAATACAGTATGGCCACAATATTTTTCTTTTATTGGATGAAAAAATTCAGAGAATTTCCAAAATATTTCAATAATGGTACAGACTAGAAGGTGGATTTATCTAACAGCATATTTCGTTAATTATTTTTAAAGATGGCAAAAAGCGGAAACCAATGAAAAATCAGCAAAATTTCTAATACCGAAAAATTCACGACGGTAGAAAACACTCACTGACTGCTTTAAAAGCGCATAAAATCGAAAATCCAATCGTATTCAAAAGTTGGAAATCGGTGGACGATAACAAAGTTCAAGTCTGGTTTCCAATTCAGGCGCAATAAATTAACAAACAAAAGTTAACAATCGCGTTCCAGTGTAATAGAAGTTGCAACTGATCGAACGTTGAATAGGAATGTATCAGTGAGTTGCACTATATCTCTCTCGAAGGAAGACTTGTCTAGTTTCATTGTAGAAGAATAATAGAGACGAGGGAACACAAAGAAGACAAGAGAATTCTCTCGAAAGATGCTTTAAATTTTGAAGATCGTCGTTTAATCTAACGTAATTTTAACTTGTAGATTGACTGTTCCCTTCGTTGAACCAACGATAAATAAAGATCCATTCTTTTTCTCCATATAGTATTCCAGATCGATGACCGGTGATTCGCGAATCTAAGCGTTTGCCAATTTGCAACTCAAACTTGTATTGTACCTTGTCGACTTGAGAAAAGAGTACTTTTTATACGTTTGCAAAGATAACTAGATAAAAATATCATTTCCAGATCATTCCTTTAGAGCTCAGTATAAATCCGGACCAATCCCAACACACCCTAACACATCTTAATTCTCAAAACCTGTATAGAGAAATTTGAACAAAACCAAATATCTTAACACCCAAACCCACCCAACGTAATGACACATCGTACGCCATTTGCCCTAATGATAAATTGACAAATAATCCCTCACGATGAACGCTCACAATGAACCCAGGCCCATTAAAAAAGTACATCTCGAACCCCTCTCTATATACACAAACAAATCTAAAACCTTCTTCCAACCTAATCATACGTCATACAACATGTAACTCACGAATCATCCCACGAACCACCCTAAGACCTTCCAACAAACCGCAGCATTCCAACGACGACAACGAACACGTCGTAATTCTTAAATCCATGAAACAGATCAATTTTGCTGAATGGATACGAATTCAAAGGGAGACGACCAGCATCGTTCACAATCCTCCTACCGATTATCGAGACACGCGAACAGGCTGCCAACACCGGAAGCAAGAACGCGAGTTTTATTCCGCGTGGCGGACGTCGCGTCGTGCACGCCTATGCACTATGCAGCCGTTAGTACACGTACGCAACCGTTACAGTGGACACATCGTCTGGTCTATACTGGTTGAGATAGGGCTTTGGATCCGGTCAGGCACCGGTAGGAGGCCGCCGCTTGGATTTATGTCCTATTCATTACGTAGCGACACAACGACGCGGCGTCACGCCGCAAACGCACACGGGGAATCCAGCAAACGGGCATCGATCCCGCGGCCTGCATCTGCCGCTACCTACCGTGTTTACCGTGCACCGAGCCCCTGTTTGCTCGCTACCTACGCCAGCGATACATTAATGACAGGCGGTCCGCCGACGAGGATAAGGCTCGTACCAGAGGACGTGGGACTCGCTGAGGGCCACTCCGTCATGGGAAGTTCCGTGGTAACGAATGGCTTCGAACGGTGAATTTTCGGCAAAACGCTTTTGCGCGTGCAACGTGCTACATAGACGCAGAGAGATTGTGTTTTAAAAAAGGTGTTTTAGATTGGAGGAGGTTCAGGATGATTGGACTACACGTCGCTGAGTCTTTGGATTTCGATCTGTGTATCTCGTCGATCCGTTTGTCCTGAACTGATGAAGCGCAGACGTCGCGACGATACGTACCGGTAACTCGATTGAAACGAAGATTCACAAATATACGAAGGAGTTGTTTCGATGAATTCTTTTACGAGTGTCGAACTTTTGGAAACCTGTGGTTCAGAATGTGCACGGTTCTTTGCTGAGATTTCTGACAAGCAGAGATCAATCTTTGATTTGGAGATTTTGGACTCGACGGAGCGTGGAGCGCAACACACAGATGCGAAATGGTGGGAGTAGTTTCGCTTCATTTTTGCGGACTCTTCTATAAGATGGATCGAAAGTGCCGAATTTTTTGGAACAGGTGATTTGTGGTATATGTATGTTTGTGGATATTTCTTGAGATCTATGACGAGTAGAAATGAATGATTTGGGAAAAAGGCTTTTGAGAGTGGAATATAGAAGAGTTCTAAGATTGGTGACTTAATGAAGAAAATCTAGAACGACGTGCCAGAGCCTCTGAGAACGTCGAAAACCGTTTTTGGCACAGTTAAGGAGTATACAGTGGAGAAGCTAAGACAAAAGTACGAAGCTGCTTTTATGCTGGAGAAATGGGTCAAGGTTTAGGTAAACAGGCTGGAATACGAAGCTGAGTACTGCAGGTGGCAGCCATCTGAATATTAGCTTCAAGTAGAATGAATCTGTCGATGGCCTGGATTATTCCACCAGTTTGTCTTTCGACAACTAAACAAACAAAAGTTCTAATCCCTTCATATTAAAATATCCCAAGTGAAAGCATTAGATTTCTTTTTTGAAAAGAGGAAAGCTGAAGGCAGTAGGTAATGCATGTTGATTTTATGCTAATAAGATTGCAAATTCAAATTCCCATTCGACCAAATCTGCATTTCTTTGCCTCTGCAAAGCATCCTTCGAAAGAACTTTCGGCATATCCACGACCGTCATTTTGCATTCAAACTACTCCTCCATGGTACATATGAATTATATCTACACCAAAATTTGAAGAAACTATTTTAATTCCATTCCTATTCTAAATTCCCAAATAAACGAAACGATACACGAGTTACAGCGAATAATCTAATTCAAACGGAACAAGATTTAACCACGCCATCAAATAACCACGAGATTTGTCCTGAATTAAGAAGTCAACAAGAATTCCAAGTTACTAGTTACTCGATAAGAGTTACTACAGTAATCTACGCGATATCACTCAGTTTTATAACATTTCGTCTCGAACCGTATTTTCCATCGTTTACAATGTTCCGAAAGCATGCAACCTAACTGAAAGTGTGCACCAAAGTATTGTAATCACGTGTGCATTAGCAAAAGCAATCGGAGTTCAAGCACGCCACTACAACCACGAAATTCTTCTTGAAGCAAGAAATCAACGCTTGGAGGGGCAATTCGAAGTTACCTCTGAACAAGCCACAGTAGTGTTTCCAAAGTTGGCAGGCCCGCAATGGCCCTCGACCATCGGCGTTACAAAGCAACCAGTTGTTTCAGGGTAGCGTTGTCCCGCCTCTGTTTGTGCAGGCCTGCCAGCCGCAGTATCGTCGCGTTTGATGGCGCGGCTATTCTCGCTGAATTACGATGGAAGCGTGCGTCGGGCCAGGTCAGAGTATTCCGCTCGGACGATTTCTCGTTGGTCACAGCGTACAAGCATTGCTCTTTGTGAATGTAGCATGCATGGGACACGTGCATGCTGTGGTCCTCTCTGTCCAGCGATCACGCTACTTTCGCCCGTCGACGCGGCAAATGAATGCACCGTCACCGGCACCGCGAGTATTTAACCGGATGTCCGGCGTACACCGCGCGTTTCACGGCGGCCGTACGCGCGCTCATCGACGTTTATGACGACAGCTTCTGGTTCGATATTACGCCAACTGGTATATCGAACGCGTGACGTTCCAACCGACGCCGAATGTTGTATTTTGGGCTGACTGATAGGGCATTTTATAAATTTGGGAAAAAATGACAGATAGAACGTTTATATATGGGGTGGTTGATAAATTGTATTTAAAGTATATCATATATCGAGGATCTATGATAATAGCAACTAAATTTGTGCGGTTAGGAGATTATGGATATTTATATTTTTAGGAGCAAAATTAATTGAATGGAAGCTAAACGGGCGATGTCTGAATAGATGCCAAAGTACTGTGGGTATTTCGTAAATTTGGAAAAATTGGTAGATAGAAGGATTGATAAAGTAGGTATGTATTATATTTTGAGCACCTAAAGTAACAGCAGCTAAATTTATATAGTTATTACACCATCCATATTCATACGGAAACTAAGCAAGTGATGTTCCAACCGATGCCGAGTATTGGATTATGAAACGAGTGAATAAATTTGGAAACGATGGTAGATGGAAGCTTTTCATGGGATGATGTGGTCAAATTGTAAAAATATTAAATTTCGAGGATCCAGGATAAGGGTAGCTAAACTTATATAGTTACTATATTCATAAGATATTACATATTTTTACGGATATAATTAGAGGAAACTAAACAGAGATACGTTCTTATGTATACTTTTACTATTTTCCATATTTCAATTTCTCCTAAATGAGTGTAAAATCTACTACTTGCTGTTTATAAATTTACTATATACTATATAAATACACCATATTATATTTTTTTCTGCCTCCGTTACTATTCAAAAAGGATATTACACGGTGTACCTACGTAATTCCAACAATTCCAACATTCATAGAAAAAATGAACTTATCGATTCGCTCAGGAAAACGCTTGGACCATACGAACTCTAACGACTGATCGACTTTACAGTCTGTCACACAAGAGCGTGTCTGCGATATCTGCGAAACCTGACACCTAATCAGAATGAGATAAAAAGAATGTAAACAAACGAAAACTTCTCTAATACGCGTTCCTGAACACCTTTCAGTTTCATTTGAAACAGTGAAAGGAACAGAGCTTTTTAATATGAGTGCCGCGTACGCGAAACGTCGAAAATCGTCTGGCATGGGCGAATGAAAACAGAGATCGTGATTGGAGTAATATAATATTCACTGATGAATCTTCGTTTTGGGCATGGTGTCCTATTAGGCAAGCTGAGAGGAAGACGTATCACAAAAATAAGAACACTTGTACATCACATTCGAAAGATATGGAGGTCGTTACCAGAATCCTACGCTCAAAAATTAGTCGAGAGTATGCCGAAACGATGTCAAGCTATAATCGCTAATGGAGGAGATTGGACACCCTACTGTAATAGCGTATTAGTGTTTTAGATGTAGATTCAATTCATATAAATTTTTTTACAAATATATAAATATTTACAGAAATATCGCAGACACGCTCTTGTGTGACAGACTGTATTATCTCGTTATACAATGCAGACTATTATAAACACGTTTCGAGGAAGTTTCATCACGTTGTTGAAATTCTGACTACTTTCTGAACAAATAGTCCATGGACCTAGCTGTGTGTCAGCTGGATATCGGATCACCCGATAGAAGAGAAATCGATAGCACTGTAATCCCAGCAAAGGATTTTCGGGGAACCACATTACCAGCTCACCCTCTTTTCTATCGATGGGAAAGAAGTACTCGCTGCCAGCGAGCTTATTAAGATTTGCGAACTTTCCTCTCTCGTAAATTTCGCGGCAATGGCCACGGTCAAGCGTTCGACGTTCGAACACTCCAAGAAAGTTCTCGTTCCGCCTGGAAATCCTACTATTTATTCCTGCGCTATACAGCAGCCCTGTAAACGATTTCATCGATACTACCCCGTTCTTTGTTTATTTTAGAAGGCTCTTGTCGAAGGAAAGTTATAGTTTCTTACGTCTGAACTTTTTTCCAATGTTCTGTAAAGTAATATCGTTTCACTTAATAATGATAATATTTTATAATAATTATTCGCGATATCATAGAACGTTGTAGAGCATATAGAATACATCGTAGAGTACGTTGTTCATTTATACGTCAGTGATAAAGATCTCGTAAATCGACTAGATCTAATTGACGAAGTTTGACGATTGGAGAAAGTCGTATTCGATGATTATTGGGAGATGAAGAGAAATCGAAACGAGTTCCTCTGTTGATAATTACGAAGATAAATGTATGTACGCCTCTTATTGATATAATTTCACTGGAATGGCGAAACAATAGGACAGAGAGACGCGAAAATGTGGTAGAGACGATAGAAGGGAAAAAGCAAATAGCAACATCTGCATCACGCCACATTATACCCATATTTCCCATGGGGTGACAATGAAACTCTTGTAACCAAGGGAAGAGCTGCGTTGCGTTCTCGAGATCATGAAAAGCTCGTACATTTTCAAGGGGAGACAATACGATTTAAGATCTCGATAATAGATGAGATGAGATGAGATGAGAGGAGAGGAGAGGAAAAGAGAGAGAAAATGAAATTTCCTCGATACCTCGCCCTTTAAAAACCTCGTGAACGACGTCGGACAATGGTCTATCGAGGAAAAAGTTAATACTCGTAAGTAATCGCAAGACGTGGAACGATTTTCCAGCGGACATACCGATGAGAAAGTTTTGAGCCATTTTCTACGGTCAGAAGCTCGAAGAAGCTAACGGCGTCACAGAGTTGATTTTTGAATTTATTTTTAATTATAGTTATATTATAGTATAGGTATTTTATTTATTAGTTGTCGATACGTTTGTTCAATTGTTGTCGAGTGAAGAGATCTTTCTCCTGTTCCTTTGATTTTCTTGACATAAATGTTCTCTGAAAGTTTTTATGAATTGCAAACTTTCTTAAATAAATAAATAAATTGTTAAATTTTATAAAGATCATTAATTATTGAATCGAATTGATTAAATTCATTGAAGTATTAAGGTAAGTTAATATTGAATACGAGAATTATTCCTGATGATCAAAACTTTTGTTCAAAATTTATAAATTGACCAGAGTAATTATTAAATTTGGAATAGAAAGTGTTTGGAATTTAAAAACAGTAATTCCTTTTAAGGTTCTTAGATTCTTTTAACGTTTCTCGCGAATATTTCTTTTGTTATCTATTACAATGTGTGAATTCACTGATTTTCGTGTCGCTTGGTAAATAATTTTAATAATATACAGTTAAATTACAGCTAAAAATCAATAGCCTATAAATACCAATATGTAATATTATGACGGTCGATATTTTTGAATTTCAGAAAGGTGGCAGAAATACATATTTAATCGCGAAGCGGAATAAAGTGACAGTTTAGAAATTGATTAGTAAAACCGATTAACAGCATATTCAATTTTCAAATTTATCTCCCACAAAAACAGATATATTAATATTCCCAAAAAATAACCTTACGGTTTAAAATATTGGAAAAAATTCCTATAACAATTTTTTATTCCTTTTATTCCTTTCCATAGATTTTAAACTCAACCTGAAAAAAAATTCCTCTTACCTCAAAATTCAGCAAAAAGTCAACGAAACTGTAGTTATCACGTCTTTACTCTGTAGTCTTCAAATATACCTGACAATTGATAAAAGTTACTAGACTATCAAAACCACGTTACGCATGGTAAAAAAAAAAAGCGGAAAAGATTCATACAAATCCCTAAAAAGTAAATTCTACCAAGTTCCATCAAGTTCTACACAAACGAAATAACAATACTCTACTACGTGAGAACAATCCGAGATTTGCGTCCCGGAAGCACCCGCCTCTTCCTTCAACATGTTCCTTTCTTTGCTGATACCAGGTGGCATAAGCGATCCGGATAAAACGAGCGGAAAACTCGAGTTTTCCTTGGTATTAAGAACCGATTCTCGATTTTGAGAATTCCAGGGGCGTTCCTGGCCCGGTGGGAATGGGCCAGAATTTAAATTCTCCGCGCAAAAGAATCGATTTTCACGTAGATCTATTTCCTCCTGCTATGTTCACGTTCCAGAAACTGTAAACGAAGTCGGGAAAAAGCTACACGTTCGTCGATCCCTTTGAAGCTTTCGCATAAGCGTACCGATACGGCGAAAAAGAGAAAGGAACATGGAAACGTGGTTTTTCTTTCCTTTAGAATCTTAGCTTTGATGTTTTATCTTTGACTTAGAAATCTTTCTACGGTTTCTGGAAATCGAATTAAAACCATATGTGGAGGACCGAGAATCATAGCGGTGTAAGTCACTTTGCTGATTAAAGTCGGTCAGTAAATAGAAAATTAAAGAAACGATACTTGTTCAAATTGAAATAACTGAAACATAAATCTTCATTTATGATTTTCAGCTTGCTATGTAGAAATTTCACTTTTCCAATTAAAATTATGGTTGGGTAAGCTGATTAGCGATGACTACTACTTTGTAATATTAAATGTGAAAAATATACATAATACTAAAAAAAAAAATATATATATATATAACCTTAGCATGGAAATATAAATTTATACAAATATTTGCAGTCTAGTTATTACATTTACGTTATGCCGAAGAAATAAAATTGTTACAGAGTTCCTTCCATTGAAACGGACTGTATTTATTTTATTGCCACGCGGTGTTACAATTCTAGTGTGAACGATATCAATTTTCTCTTCCTGTTTCGTATGGAGAAAAAAAATTGTAAAAAACAACGAGAGATCGAGAGAAAAGTTCAATTTCTAGCGCTATGTGTATATTCATAGGAATTCGATTCTATCATCATACGAGATCTTCAACTAGAATGAAATAGAGTAGCGAAATATCAGAATATCATTATTACAATATCATATTATATTAGATGTTGAAAGATTCTAAAGAATTTTTTATTCAGCTATAAACAAATACAAAAAAAGATTCTCCACTTCTCCAAAGTGAATTACTTACCAGCAACTTCTCCATTGTATTTTCTTTGTATTCTATTTATTTTCTATTAAAAGATAAATTCTATCTCGTATATCTTGACCATCCAAATTCCACTATCGAATGGCACCATTATTTAAAGTTAAATCTGTCGATGTAACAAAGAAAATTCTTCGGAATTTCCCATGTGGCAGAAAAAAAATGAATAAACATGAAATGTAGAAGCTTCGATTATTAAGTTGATTTTTCTTCAGCGTAGATATATGGTCAGATAGATAGATTTTCAAAGTGATCTTTGATCGAGCACGCTGTCGAACATTAGGAGCAACACGATCATGACAGAGGCTCTTTTTTAATGCGTCAGCGAGCAGACAGCCAGGACCATACGATGAATAATTTACAGGTTGAAAGCTTTTCGGGCAAACATCCGTGCCGGCGACGATTTAAAATTCCGATTGACCCTCGTCCGGCTATGGTTGCGCTGGGAAAACGCCCACGGGTTCGTTTCACCTCGGCGTTGGATGATCACTTCCGGTCACTCCAACTGATCACCGACCCTTCGCTTTTCAATAGAATTTTAATTCTTGCAAGGAGCTACTGATCTCAAATGCTACTGTCTCAAGTGTCGCTTGAATGAATTGAGAATTGGGTCTTCTTTCTTCTTTTCTTTTTTTTTCTTTTTTTCTTTTTGTGAAATCAGATTTTCTAAGCTGATAAATTTTTGTGGTATTTTCAATGGTTAACGTTAATATTCCTTTTCTGTTGTGATTCTTCAAGAAGAGATTATTTGAGAATTTGAGAATTTTTTCTTACTTCTGGAAATCGAATTTAATAAGATGGGATATTTTGTGGTATTTTCTACGTTTAACGTTTATGTTCCTTTAATACTGTAATTTTCCAAGAAATATCTACCTTGACTGTTGACCACACTCGAAACGTTCTTGAACCCTAAACCACACCCATCCAAACTCAACAAAGAAACACCGAACGTTCGTCAGAGCTATCAAACTAACTCGACGAAGGTACACATAACGCGATATCCCAGTGTTCAAGCCCTAAACGAAACGATTAAAGGGAGAGACCTGGCCCTCGTAGCTCTCAGTCGGACGCGCGTTAATCGACATCGCGATTACATATATCCATTGTCGTCGCTGCTCAGATATTCAGATACACTATGGTGTAGAGGGCTTAATCCGGACAACTGCAGTCCAATAACGATAAATAGCCATTTCACGAGGGCGTGGGCACCAGCGGATAAGCATCTAAATACCCGGTGTCCCTGGCATCCTGAATCTCGCAGAGCAGGCTGACTATTAGCTTCCCCAACAGCCAGCCGTTGTGCACGCCGCGTGTAACGCGATATAAACACCTTATGATTGCCCTTAGGGGGATTTCGTAACCCTGGCCAACGATAAAGCCATGGTATTTATAGGGGAACAGGGGGCCCAAGCGACCAGGGTAAACGCAACCGCGATTTACCAGGATCATCGTCGTCCGATTGAATGAAACAATCGGACACGGTCATTAGGTTTATACGGGGACATGTTAATAAATGCCGTGTCAAAGTAGACGGTTTGTCGGAAAACTCGCGACTTGTAGTTTGTTGAACACTTGCAAGGGAAGGCTCCAGGTTTTGGAAAATTTGCAAATATTTCTGCGTGTGTTTTTATTCTCGGTAGAATCTTCGACGATCCTTCGACGATCCTATCATTGAACTGTACCTGTTATTTTAACAAATAAACAAATCGAAATGAATTATTCTTCTCTGTTAAAGATAAAGGCCAGGCGATTATTGTTGCTCCTAAAAATAAATCTCAGAAAATTAATTAACGTCTTCTCTCAAACCTAAGTCTCTTCGTTCTACTATTAAAATGTAATGTTCGCTTCTACAGAGAAACAATAATTATTTCACAAACAGAAGCACCAATTTCACCCCCCTCCCCATCGTTCCTCAACATCCTCAAACAGAAAGTACCACGTATTCTAATCAAAACTTCATCTTTTTCCCAATCCTCTTCAAGACTCGTCTTCATCCCGCGCTAACTAAAAAGCGACAACAACAACGAGAACCACAAAAAATAATTAAAATCGACGCGCGGAAACTTCGTACAAAGAGTCCGGTTGAACAAAAAGAAAAGACACCTGAAACATAAATAGCCGCTGGAAAGGTAACGGAGGCCACTTTCAAGAAACTGTGTCGAAAAAGCAGTAGAAAGGTAGTTTGCTTGAAACGTGACCGTACTTTGGTGCTTTCCGTAAACGAGAGCGACGTCCATTGTCTTCTGGTCCGAACCGTGTCACGCCGTTACAGTCGTGCAATCGCAGATTTCCCTTAATTGTCGCGCAAATTGCTCGACAATGCAAATTACACGAGTACGCGCGATTAAAAACAGCTCGCCACTCTAAAGGCGACCTGGAAACGCATCAGGTCGTACGTCGTGGTTTGTTGATTGAGAACATCGATTGTCTCTCCGTCCTGCAAATTCGTGTGATCGACGATTGTTTACGACAGAGGCTACACAACTTGCTTGTCACCCGCTAAATTTCTTATCGCGTTTGCACTGGTGTACGTGCGCTGGTTAATTAGCTTCAACTATAATAAATTTCCTATCATTTTGCAGCGCTTTTCTCATCGTCGGTGTGATTAGAGAAATTCGGTATAATATGGGAACGAAGCGTAGAATTCAATAAAACAACGCTTTATTAGAAAATAATGTTGTGGACAAGTACTTTTTGTACTCACCGTACGTGGAAAGGATGAAGATTTGTAAAATCGATTGTGTAAAAGTAGAGGGAAAAGGCGAGGAATGGTAGATGATACGCAAGTGAGGAAAAGGATGCAGACAAAAATTATATACGATGATACTATATTTTTTTGTAACAATGATGTTATACTCGATGCAACGATATCATAGTTAACGCGTTGATTTTCATATACATGAAACTTGTACACACGTTGCCCTGCGAATCGAAATAGATCGAAACGTGTCTACGCTATAGCACGTTTTCTCTCACGATATTATTTGCATCATTCGCATCGTTGATAATTTGTTAGTGCATAAAACTTACCTTATTTTAATCATTTTAAAAAATTTCTAAAAAAAAAAAAAATAGCCACCGTTGCAGTCAACGTGTTAACGCAGCAATTTATGCGTGATTTATGCTCGATGCAACGACGCAATGACGCGACAATACCATTGTACATTAAAAGGTAAAAAAAGGGCGCCGGAGCGACATTATGTTCGATGCAAGAAGAGTACATCTCTCGAAAGCTATAAAAAGATTCTTAAAGTATTCAGAATTTCTCTCGTGAGAAAAGAAAGTAAAAAGTACATTTCTGTGAGCTGTGAAAGGAGAACCAATCGAAGAGAAACGCAGGTGTATTGCAGCGTTCAACAATAACGCCATGTTCAACGCAATAGCAAAATCAATGCAATGACACAACAATGCTATTGCGCGTTCAACGCAAAAAAAAAAAAAAAGAAAAGAAAAATGTAACAACGTTAAATTCGACGCAAAAGGAATACGTCTCTGGAAAACTATGAGAGGGTTGTTAAAGTGTTTGGAATGTTCCATCTGTCTCGTAAAGAAACAGAAATAAAAAATACATTTTTGTAAGTAATCGAAAGAGGATCAATCAAATGGAAGCGCGAGTATAGTTCAGCGTTTAAAGTGGGCTTCTCGAATCGAGCCGTAAATTCACATCACTCTCCCTTTTCAGAAAAGCACCCTCACGCACGTGCGCCCTCGATCACAACGCGTCGGCGATTCTTGCACCCTCGACACCATTCGCGTCCCAGTGCACCGTAAAAAGAGGAAAAGAGAAGCACGAAATACGACGATGATGAAAGAAATGGCGAGAAAAATTCGTAGTTGCTTCCCAGCGGAGAAAGTTGGAAACGAAGTTTCGTCGCGGTCGAATCGAAGAATATCCTAAACATGTTTCAAGTATTCTATACGCTCCGTGCACCAAGGGAATGGAGAGCGTCGCGAAAAATTTCCAACTAGTAAGTCTAAAAGTTGCATTATGATACGTAATTTCAGGAAACTGGCGATAGGATTGCAAAATTTCCGATTCGCTTCACTGAAGAAATATTTTCAAATTTTTCATTTAGAATTTTTAATCCACGTTGCATATCCGACAATCGGTCAAATTCACGTGGATATCGTTGAACCGACGTTGTTCGACGAAAATAAAAAATTATCTACGCAAAGAAAAAGAGGCAATGCAACAACGTTATATTCGATGTAAAACGAATACATCTTTCCAAAGTTACAAAAAGATCTTTAAAGTATTCGGCATTCCCGTGAAACAAGAAGATGAAGGGTACATTTCTCTAAGCACTGGGAGGATCCATCCATCGACGATTAACGTCGTTCCAACAACTGACGCTTTGAATAACGAACAGTGAACATCTCCGATTCTATCATCGATTAAAACTCGTACGTGTCTTAAATTCAAATTATCCAAGAACGTCGTTCGATTAATTACAAACGGTGCGCCACGTTTTTTATCGTATTGTTCGTCAAAAACTGCACGTATCTCAAATTCGAATTATTCGAAAACCGTCCATCGACTGGTAATGTCGATCGAGCAATTACAAACGGTAACATTACAAACGATGTACATCGAAGAACCATTTTCTTCCGCATAACGAAGATTCCACTTCCGGTGACCAACGATAGAACAACCCACTGAGTCTAAAGGGCGTTGATGGAATATTTGGCGCGTCCGTTTAAGAAATATTTCTCCTACGCGAAGAAATTTAACTGGCCTCTCACGAGTAAGATGGAAAAGATTTCCCAGCGACCTTCTGTCCACGTGGACCTTCTGAATACGTAACGAGAACGAAATGATTATAAATTATGTGGAGCTCGTGCCGCGGCGTATGAGGGCTGTTTCGACGTTGTTGGGATTTCTCTTTTACAGAATGAAAAGGGAAGAAGGAAGAAAGAAGGAGAAAATATAGCGAACTCGAGCGGAATACAAAGTTTCGGGTGTTCTAGCGGAAATGTGCGTTGGAAAAATTTGATGGATTCCTTCGCTACTTTCCCTTTGGACGATATTTCAGCAGTTATGGGATGTCGCGGCATTTACATGTCAAAGAAAGCCAGGATAGGAAAGATGCTCCGCATCAGAGCGTATTCTCTTAGCAAAGCTGAGCCAAGGGGCATTCTGTACGTCGCGTTTCTCTTCCTTCCTACGAGAATGAACTTCTTTCCAAACGCCCGTGGCAACGTTCTTTTCGACCGATACTCTGTTTCTTACGTGAAACGATGAAATAAGAGCAAACGTCGGTTTGATTATCGCTCACCTCGTATCTATTGCCTCCCCACGTGAGCGATTCGCAACAACGTGTAATAAATAATTTCGCTTTACGTTTATAGCTTCTCTGGAAATGATATTCCTGGACTAAACGATAAGAAGGGCAAGATTAACGAATGAGAGAAACGCTATTCCATATTGTACTTTCTCCATCCTATAGTTGTGGATTCTACTGAAACCATATTTCTCGAGTAAAATAAATAGAAATGTATAACTTTTATTATTATTATTATTATTATTATTATTCTTGCGTCATTGTTACGCGTCTGAATGATAAATCTTGAAATACCGTGTAAGATTCATTGTATATCCTTCTGCCATTAATGAATCTTATATATCATCTGCTACAGTCTAGATCGTTGTGAAAAATAACCTGAAGAATAAATACATATGTTCAATATAACCTGTTAATAGAACATGTGTATATAAATATATATTTCATTGTTAAGATCTAAGATATAAAAGTAGCAGAATATGAAAGCAGAAGGAAAATTTTCCTTTACTTTATCCTTTGCGTAACTTTAAACATAATTAATGGAAGCAGCAAGTTCGAAACTAGTATTACATGTAATCCGTCATGAGAAGATTACAGGACTTTTCTGAACCGAGAAACTGCTGTATTTATTACGCTATTTATTATGGTTACCATTCTGTCGTTTATGTCGTTTCCGTTACTGTATGCTTCGAGGAATACAGGATAGGATAGGGAAACATTGTAACGAGATGAAAGATTAAAGTTTCAGTCGGTGGATTAAAGTTGAATATATGAATGGAAGAGAAAACATTAATTGTGAATTTATTTACGAGAGCCTTCTTTGTTATACGCCGATCAAGATAACGTTCCTCGTCCAATTTAAATCAGCTTCTACCAGTGATATAATATGGAAATGTTACTTTCTATTTGCATAGAAGTTCGTTGCATCGACGTGATATGAATTGCCAACGTGTTTTACATCAGTATAACGATTATGAAATATCATGAATAATATATTAAAACAGGATGCAACTATTTCTTCGATCCTCGCCGTTCTTATCGAGGAGGATTCATTACGAATTATTACTAACTCGTAAAGGATATCGTCGGATAAGATGCACGCGAATTTTTCTTTTTACATTATTCTGCTGTAATAATATCATCGTAATCTTATTTGCAACGACTTTGTACAATAATTTAGAACGTAGACATTTGTTTATTATTCGATATGTAAATCAATACAGCGTATTCTGGAACAAGAAAAATTCCAATTTCATTCACGAATGTGATATAAACTTAATCGCTAAAATAATTTTTATTATCCATAAAAATTAACTGCAATTACAGGCAGTGTTTCTACAAGATCACAATTTAAAATACAGTCATTTAGAATGAAGTCGTAAAGGATTGAAATATTCGACATGAAAAATAATAAAGTTTAACAGATAATCGTGAATCTTCTAATTTTAATTTTCTAAATTTATTGATTTCCTGGTTTTCGTCCTCCTAGTTGACATTCTTGAATTACTCATGAATTTCCATGATTTTTGTCTATTAATTAATCGATCGAAGATCAAAGAATACCCGAGCTTGTGAACTTTCTCTCGTAAAATATCGAGGAAGAGCGAAGGGAGCACAGAGGTGAAAAAAGGAAAGGTGGAAAAAGGGCGCAAGTGAAGTTTCAGGAATGTTTTTAAAATGATAATACAAGGGTGTGCTATCGTATCGGGGATTACCACGAACGAGGTCCGACACAAAAGGCATTTTTATGTAAATCCTTCAGCCGGTGGACAATAATTCTACGTATTATACGACGGAACCCTGGGATAAATCTGAAATCTCTCGTGAGATACGGTGCACGACGGAAGAATGTAGAATTTCGACGTCAAGAAGTTCAGAAACGGTTAACTAAGAAAGGAAGCACTCGAATTCTTGAAACGAACGCGTGGAACGTGCTGCGCAAGTCCTTTGATAATTTATAATATTTTCGTGTTATCTGCAAGTCTGGAGACTCGATCTTCTGACGCGTAGAGGAGTAAAATTTGTAATTTACACGTCGATACCTTGGTTTCCTTTTACCTTTGAGGAAGACAATTTTTGAGAACGAGTTTCGAGATAAGTACTCCTTCGAATAAAATTGTAGACGAGAATTAAATGTATTAAACAATGGGTAAAACAATAGCAAAGACTCGCTTGATATATCAACATAGAACTAAATATAAAAAGAAGATATGCCGAGAGAGATCGATCGCTCGAACAAAGATTCAGCATCTTTAATTGAAATTTAATATAACTTATATAACTATAGGAAAAGAGATTAAAATATTTTGTAAGTTTATTTTGGGAGCAAAAACCAAAAAATGTGGCCTTGTCTGGGTATGGAAATAATTTTGAACTAACTAACTTCTAACTTAACCTGGAGAAATTGAAGGTAAGTTTGATGTGATTTATTGAATAGGTGACTGAGTAACGTCTCTTCGTCGTCAGAAATAAACACTCTGTTCTCGTTCAAAATTATCTTCGCCTTTGACCTCGGTGGACTATAGTCGTCCAGAAGCAGTCCATAGAGGTATATCGTATGTACTATATTAACCTATGTTGACCAAACACTAGCGCAATAGCATCTGAACTTCGAAGATAAACGACCTTCAGCCTGATATACCGTATATTATTTCTATACTATACTAATCGAGATTACCTATTACTAAAAATTCATGCGACAAATCAAGATACTCTCTAACGAAGTAACGTCTTTGATTCAACAAAATAACAAGCTTCTCCTACGAAAAGGACGAATATCTCGGAATTCTAATAAATTCAAACTCTAAACTACCTGTAACAAAAAGTTCATGCTAAAAATCAAGTATACTTTCCAATCGAGTAACATACTCGATTGCAACATCCTCCTACAAGAAAGATGAATACCTAAAAGTTCTAAGCTACGATCTCTAATTCCTCTTAGCGAAATATTTGTATTCTGCCGTAAAAATATTAAACCAAGATAGTTTTAAAAGTAAAAGAAAAATGCCCTTTTCCCTCGCGTATATCACAAATTCTACATTTATCAACACCTTTGAAACCCACACCTTGACGAGGCTAAATGGCCAGCAACCACGCAGCTCCAAACTCATCAACGAACCGAAGCCATTACACAAATCACACACGATCGTCGGTAGATCGTAAAACGAGCCAAGGAACAGCGATCAACCGGCCGAAAGAAATCGCTAGAAACGGATAAACTTCCTCTGGTAAAACGAAGAGGGAACGCGGAAACGTGGAATTGAGGATCGACGTGGATCCAACGGCGGAACCGTTCGATAGACGCGACGGTGGCTGTTTGCCATGGAATCAGGCGCAGGACGAGCGTGGAGAGGTATTTGCCCTGATGAAAGGGCCTTTCAAGCCGAGACAAAAGCGCCGCCGGCTTTCCGGTGCGATCGATCCGCGCCTATGAAGGGACAGATGGAAGCCGCGAGCGGACTAATTCGAGGAGCTGTCCTCGAATCAGCGCGTCGCGGCGCGCTGAAAAACCAATCGCCACCGATTCGTTTGCAACGAGTCGAGCGAAACGAAAGGGACGGTTCTCCTTTCGTCGAATAGAAAACTATTTTTCTTGGTAATTGAGATGTTTCACTATGTTTGAGAACGTTCGTCTTGCTGGGGAAATGTATAGTTTCGACCATTCTTTATCATTTAGTTTGTAGTTTGTTTGAAAATCCAGATAGAAAACTATCTTTCTTGGTGACTGAGACGTTTCACAATGTTTGAGAACGTTTGTCGCTGAAAAGATTCTAATTGCGATCATACTTTGTTGCCCAGTTTCTGGTTTCGTTATCTGCATTCAACAAGAAAACTATTTCTCTTGATAACTTAGACGTTGCGCTATGTTCGAGACAGCCTGTATCATCGGAAGAAGATCATAGCTTTGATCGTTCTTTGTTACCTTAATTTTTAGCTTCTTTATACATCTACATTGGCTCGCGAAAATATTTGAACACTTATCCTATAGAGTTTTGTACTTTCTGATTCGATGCACTTTTATCACATCGTATGCGTTACACAAAACATAAGATTTTGAAATTTCATTACCACTATAATGTCGTTGCCACGTTACTGTCACGATTATATCGGTAAACTTTGGAACTCGGGCAAATAATTCGTGCAATTTAATCCAAATGTAACTACAAAGTATCTAATCAAGATAGAAATTTACTTATTAGCTTCTATCAGGATAACCTTTCCTTCCTGTTATATTAAATATTTCAAATCCAGTTTTCCAATTTTCGTGTCTCATACATAATTCAACGCATTCGTTCACTTTAACATTCATCGAACTAATCTTCCGATCAATTCCGTTCACCGATCGATCTATTAAAGTCATCAAACTCGATCCACGCAAGAAATATTCCATCTTTATAATCTTAAATCTAACAATCCTACCAACTCCAACATATCCTATAGGAATAATTTCATTGAATTTATAAATTTATTTAACGAAATATCCCTGAACCTATAAATCGAATTCGAAATCCGTACCGAGGGTACTATCAATCTGACGATAGAAAAACTAAAAATTAATTTTGTGTTACATAAAAGATATTGTCATGGCTCTGCAATTTCTGTTGCAGTGATATGTAACAGCGTGAACCGCAATTTCTGCATCGCGTCAAAGGGATCTAATTCACGCGGTAAATTTTTCTCCGTGCGATCGCGAGGCGGTCGTTTCGCCACTAATTACGCGTACGGAGATACGCGTAGCCGCAGCTGGATGGCTCGCGTAGATCAAAGCTTGCCCTAACAATGACGAGCGAGCTCGACCTCTATCTCGTTGCCCTTTAACCGGCCTTTCGACCTCGTCCTGTTGGTCACGTGAGAGAGGAAGGGAGAAGACAGGTTGTACCTCGTTATCGGTCCCGTGTGACCCGGTGATTCAACCTGTCGGTCGCATTGCCGCACAAAAATTCCACTGTTCGACGAAAATTAATATTCCTCGTTCCGTAGAACGTTTACGACTCTGTGGCGTACAAGGAGTGTTAGTCACAGCTGAGAAATCTTTTTAATTGTTGTTTATCGTATCCTATGCATACGTAATGCCTCGTGAAAATATTCGTAGACACTTTTTATAGATATATTATGTGTATTATAAGAAGAAATTCTAAATTTTATTACAACGAGGCACGGCTATCGCGATGATATTACTCGAATCTGAGAATGTTTACAGAAGTAACAAGGTACTCTATTTACATACATTTATCTACCAATAATAGTTTCCTAATTCATTGACGCAACACTCTTCTCATCCTCCTCTATTTCTTCTTTCAACCGTCTCTCACCTTGTTCATACTCAATCTCCTAAGGATTTCCTCGTTAGAACTTTTGTAGAAATAAAATAGCTGTACTTGGTACTTTTCAGTCATACTGGATACACATAGTACGTACGTACACAGTATACCTTTTGCAGCTAAATAATTATCCTCTACCACTATCGTACTAATAATTAACTAGTAATAGTTCTCCAGTTCATTAACGCAGTGTTTCCTTCACTTTCGCTACAATTTTCTGTACATATACAATTACCTCAACCCTTCCAATCCTTTCCCTTATTCTCACCCGACTTCCTAAAGATACTACCAAACGAATACCTGAAAATGAACAAGTTGTACACGGTATACCTGTATGCCTTAAATTTGCAATCACACATGTTGCATACACCGAAATAATAATTGCAACACATTTCCACCGTTATCACTACCATTGCCACTATCTACGAATTTACCTGCCAACAATACTTTCCTAATACATCAACGTTGTACCTCTTCCATTCCCATCTCCAACTTTGTCCACCCTTCGAATTTCCTCGATCCTGTCAACCTTTCCTCCTGCCTGACGTTCTAAAAATATATATGGACACACGAGAATTAATTTCTCGATAGCCTCGCCTACTCTCTACCATAAGGGCCAATTATTTCGTCCGTTGGTAACAGTTCTACACGAGGTCAGTGTACACGTAACCCATTTGCACGCGTGTGTTCCGTATCGTCGTGCGTGTACGTATATAGAGCGACGTGAAAGGGCCTTGTGTATCTGACTGTATGGATGTCCAGTGGGCAAATACACGCTAGGTCGAGCACGAAGGCAGCAGAAACTGTCGTGTCATTACTCTGTCGCGAGTCTCTCCGTGCACAGGCTCGTGAACGAGAATCGCGAACGAGGATCGTGAACGGCATTCGCTTCGTTATCGAAAGGGCGTGGTATCGTGATCGATTTTAACGGTATCCGGTCAATGACAGAGCGATACGTGTGTTTTCGATAACGAAGTTTCAACGTGTGGCTTGTTATTAGACCCCGTTTCCCATAAAATCTGTTTGATTTACCTGTCGATATTTGTTTGCTCCCTTTACTCTAACAACGCGACAATTGTTTGACGAATTAATAATGCCAGCCGGTCAACTCGTATCAACGAATATTCTTCGCTCCGATAATTATAACGCGGGCTGATAGATATCGCGACGAGTGAATATTTTCAGGAATATCGCTGGTATCCAAAGAATATTGCATAAAGGATATTGTAGTTTCCGGAGAAATCGAATTTTCAATTGTTTTGTTGCTTGATATGAGACAAGCTTCGAGATACGGTAAAGTTACTGACTTCCTTTTAACGCGTTCAATATGTGCGATATGAATCCAAAAATTGATACTTTTAGGTTGTTTATCGTATTGATTCGAATGTAGGAGACGCGAGTCAAAAAGCACGAAACTGTGACAAAATATTTGATAATAATTCGCATCGAATACGTACGTAATAATTTACGTTTAAAAAGTATTTGTTAATACACAGCACGGTAGATGGAAATCGAACTCGGAGTGAACGGATTAATGATTTTAATATTCTGCATCGGATATGATGCTAAAGCAATAAACGTGGTAAGGGCAATGCCAATGTGCGTGTAACGTATGTAGACAAAATTATAGTACGATAGATCAATTACGTAGGTATTATAATTCTATCAAACTTCGACTTTATAAATAAATTTCTTTCAAGACAGCGATAATTTCATCGAATTCTTTGATAGCATATGATCAAAAATAAAAGAGATACGTACGATTGAATGAAAGTTTTGCCATTTCAATAGGGAATCCGGAAATATCAGAATTTGCAAGTTTGAATTTAAATCTGTATTCGTGAATATATAAATTTGAATGTAAATTGAAATTTGAATTTTAAGAGTCGTATGTTCGAACGTAGATTTGAATTTGTATTCGAATAATTAGAGAAAATGTTTTTTGGGCACATGTACAACGAGTAACAAGCTTTACCTAAGTTGCTTATACTTTATACAAGCTTTCCCGTAGTCGTTACGTTTGAAGCGTTGTTAAAATACTACTAATTCTTCGTTATTACAAAAGCAAATGAATAATCATGCCTCGTGTAGAACATGCAATGCTGCAAGTAGTCAACGACGGAACCGCCGCGTCGTGTCTGACCATTGCGGTCGTCTACTACTGCTGTTCTTCCTGCGTTTCAACGTTAAACACGTCAAATATTACGCAGCCATTTCCCGTGAGATTTAATATAAACTCGAATGCCACGGTTATTAAAAAATAAATTATAAAAGATCTGAGCTACTTTTTTAATAAAATAAATAAAATATTAACGCACCTCCTCTTAAACAGGAAGATCGACTATAATTTTAAAATACGAAAGAAATCGTTTATTATTAATTTTGTTAAACGATTAACGTTGAAACGCATCGTAATAAACTAACTAAATAAATTGAATATAAATAAAGTAAACACTACCAAATAAAATAATTTCTCTCCTATACTATAGTATATTATTTTATCAGATAACAAAATAATTTTTTTCTACACACCAGTGCGATTACTTAATTACACAATTAACGTTAAAATACAGAATATACTAACATCACGTGACGTTCAATCGGTAAAATCAGCGACGGTTTAACACTATGAAGATTTAATTGATAAATCACCGCTTGGTAATAACTTAAAAGCATCCAGCCACGTCACGAACGTTGTACCAGGATTGCTAACGAATTAACATTAAACAGGCGACTAATTTTAGGCGACCCATTAAATATATTTGTCGCCGATGATTTAGTTACGAAAGGAATTTCGAAATCGAACCCGCAGTTTACAATTCGCTTATCCCGGGTTAATAGCGTTGATCATCGAAAGGAGAAATACGATCCGATTTTCAGTTCCAGCACGGAATATTTCCATAATTGATAGTTATGTACGTTTCACGAAATGAATGTTATTATAGAAAAAATATGAGATTGCAGGTCACTCACGTTAGAGTTGTTTGATCATTCAGGCCTGACCTCCAGGTTGACCTCTGATCTGCTACACCCACGCTGAAAAAAGAATAAAAATGTTCCTGGTAAAGGAATTTCTTTAAATTCGCTGATAGAATTTTTGTACAAATTTGAAGAACTCGAATTGAAAGATAACAGGATACGAGGATTTCATAAAAAATGATGTGCAAGTTCTTTGAGAATATAGAATTTTTTTTAGAGAATGACAAAATTCTACGGTGTAAGGTTTTTGCACATTTTTATCGCACTTTTCGAAGAAAATTTATAGAAACGAAAAATTTGAAAATGCCAGCGCCTTACGTTAACACTTTGAAAAAATATTTATAACAATTTACATGGATTTCACTAAATAGACATTCGTAGTTTCACTGTGTAATAAATTCTTTAAGAATACACAAATTTTTAGTAAGCTTCTTTATGAATATGAAATTTTTTTCATGAAGATTATCGAATTTCTTATCACATTTTCGAAATCTACCACGAAATCGGAAAATTCAAAGAGACGTAATATTTAAAATTAATAGAACTGTACCAGTGAAACTTTAAAATCATTGAAAAAAAGAAAGAAGTCTACAATCTATCAATTCATTAATATTATCAACTGGTGAATTATCGTAAAAGACTGCAGGTAACGAAAGCCTGAAAAATGAAATTTCATGATTTTGTCTCATCATTTTCACGTCGTTTCGTTCGAAATAGCGTAAGGTGCTCGATCCGTGTCGGACATAATTAATTCTGTGGCGCATTCCATTAAACGCGACAGGTCTGGAATTATTATTCTAATTAATATACGACGGCCGATACGCGTGTATTAGCGGCCGACTGTTGCTCTATTAAATGCGACGCCATGGCCGGACAAAATTTAAATTTCAAATCGGTTTCGGTTGCGCGACGACGCGGCGGCCAGGGATTCAGCGCCCCTTTTCACCTATGCCACTGATCGATACAATCGTTCGACCCTCTTTGCATTCGCCAATTTTCGTTTATTAAAAATGGCAAACCACTCGGTGAATACACCAATCTCTACGAGATAGTATTTCGCGAAACGATTCAGTTGTTTGGACTTCGATTTTAGTCATAGAACTACGAACTAGAAATTATCGTCCAGGAAACTACCTTCTTAAGGTTGAGACGATAAAAAGCGATATGGTGAAATCTGAAGGTTGAATGAAAAACACCAAACGAGATCATCAAATTAGACACAAATTTCTTACTCGATAAAGCATTCTATCCGCAACACATTGAAATTATAAAACAATTACTTATTGTAGTATCGTGGGCAAAAGGCCCTAAAAATATCGGGTGGGCCATAAACATTGTCGCGAGCCGAGGTGCCGGCAGGCCCATCAATGTGTCGTCGATCCTCTAGCTGAGGAGTTTCGTGGAAGAAAGGCCTGCGTGACTCTGGCCACGAGCGGCTGCGTAACACGTGCGTGGTGAGACTAAGACAAAGGGACAAAAGGGATGCTAAGGCAGAGAGACAAATCCACAGTCCGTGTCAGTAGAGAATTCAGAGAGTGCGAGTTGCGTTGTTGATATAGTGTTGCTAGCGTTGTCGAAAGAGTAGGATCCGCTGAGAGAGCGAGCGTTGGATCCGTTGTGACGAGAGTTGCAAATTAACTATTGAGTTGTTTAAAGTACAGTACGTTGTTGCGATTAGTTCTGTTAGATAGCCATCGTTTTCTGTCTAATCAACATCTGTATCAATCCATATATTCATTGTAAATAAATCACATAATTATTTACGCGATACTACATCATGTAATTCTCATAATAATTTAATTGATCATTTTCAGACCAGTAGAAGCACCGTAGAAGTATACAGGTATAATGATCAAACTGAAGGAAGATCGGTTAAAAAATAAAAATATGAATTTAGAATGAATCGAGGCGACTATAAAATCTAAAAACTAAACAAAATCAATTTATCGAATCTAAAAAATCATAGAAATGATTTGTAACGATCATGAGTGTATTATAATCTATCTCTATGATACCAAAATTTCATGTTTCAGTATCGTTTTTCTCCGTATTAATAGATTATACGACAAAGGAAGAAATTTCAATGGAATTTTCAGATCGAACACAAGTTGAAACGGATATGACAATCGAGAAACTGGCTGAAACTTTTCTTCTCGGAGAACCTCTTCGTTCAGCATTCGAATTTCCACGGCATCCGTTTAACAGGAAGTTGCCGGTCCCGCTGGCTCCACCGGCGCTCTCCGCGAAACGTAAAACGAAATCGTAAGCCGCTTAAAGACTTAACGGACCCGACGAAAATTCTACTGGTTCGCCGCAGCTCGCGCGAAATCCTCCTCCGCTCTGTTTCATGCTGCTCCACTCGCGTTTTTTCCCGCGATACGAGTCCAGAACAAACAAAATGCAGCGGCGCCTGTTACCGTGAGATAGGTGAGAGAAATTTTTGTTGCGTGACGGAGTCTAAATAGATCGTTCAGTAATAAAGCGGTCCAGAATGAATGAGGTTACTATTTTTATCGTTTTCTCTTTTTTATTATTTTTTTTTTCGGTTTTTAAATCTTCAACCTTTCGAATTTACAAGTTTTTAAATTCGAAAAGTTTGAACTTCTTGAACAAATTTTTCATATTTTTAATTTGATCTTTCGAAGTTTTGAACAGTCGAATATTTAAATTTTCAGTTTCTATTTGGCATTTTCAAGTCCTCGAATCTCCAAATTTCATTCTTTTATATTTCCCAATTGCCGAGATTTTGTATTTTTACATTTCCGCATCTCTTCCGTGTCACTTTTTCAATATTTCAAACAGTTTGAATTTATAGATCATTTCAGCCTAAAATTCTTTGGAACGAGAGAAATTTTGAAGAAAGAATTCAATAGTATGCTTCGAAAGTGTTATCCAAGTTTTATTGAAAGGAATCTGAGAAACCTTAGTAATCCTAACGCTACATATCAAGGATAATATCCTGAAAGGAAGACCCTACGGCTATAGGGCTGAATAAGTACCATAAATAAGAGGAACAGCAACCACCAACCGACTTCACCAACGTTTACTTACTCATAGAAGTACCTGTTGCGACGTACATTCTATTCCTCCAAATTTAACTACCTACTTCAAGAAAAATCCTCTTAAAATCAAATCTTATATCATTGACATTAACTTAAACAAAAAGTATAAAAACTGAAAAATAAAATAAAGCCTCGTTAAACATTACACGGATTCCACTAAACGAATCTAATATCTGTTTACAGGGAACACAACAAATTAATTAAAACTCGCGTTAAATTACTTAAATAAAACTTGAAAAAGGAAAAATTGCAATTAACAGAGTGTCACATTTTTCAGTATGGTAAACTATAATGAGAATTAGACGACGGAAATGTAGAAATTGCTAAGTTGAAATATTTGAAATTTCACAAGTTGCAAGATTCAAATTTTAAATCTCTCGATCTATCAAAAATGTCTTACGATGAATTTGAAGAAAATGACTGGAACGATAGTTATAATTTAATTTCTTTGACATTGCTAGATCACAGCACATATCATGCAAGACTCGTTCTAAAATAATTATAACTGACATATATTTTTTCAAACTTCAGTGTATTATAGGTATATCTATTAAATTTCTGTGTTCGTCGTTGAAAGAAAAATTCATCTGGGAAAGTTTCAAATTTATGGCTTTTCAAATTAAGTTTCAATATATGGTATTAAACGATACTTCGAACATATCGAGAACTGAAATATCGTGGATCTCGGTACAACATCTAAGAAATTACGAAAGAAACAAATCGACCAGTCGAAGAATTATCGTTGACGATCGTGTTTCGTGACCGATCGAGAATGCAGGGTAAAGTGCAGGTGAAAACCGACGGAGGATGGAACGGGTATTTTATGGAAAACGAGAACTCGATAGAACGCGACGCGCTGCGTCGGTTTCCAGGGTACAAATAACGCGCTGAAACTGGAGACTCTCGAACGTCGCGGTACGTTTCCAGCACTGGCTTTATTATGCGGGAACACGGCCATTCTGTGGACGTTTGATGCGCTCGCGAGTAAAAAGAATTCTTATTCTCCTCTGTGGAATCTAATATCGAAACGGTGTCAGGTGTTAAGACGTTCTTTTGTGCTTAAGAGAATGTACATGTGCGATATAAAGAAACGGAATTATCCACTCTGTGAAAAGTTCCAATTTGATTTTCTAACGTTCCGAGTATTTAAGGAATTGTACGATCGAAATGTAGAAATATTTCTGATTGAATATTTATATTTTTGCAGAATAAAGTGTTTGAGTTCTGAATTTGTTCGTACGAGTGGAATTTTAAAAGAAGTACAGTCTGTCACACAAGAGCGTGTCTGCGATATCTGCGAAACCTGACACCTAATCAGAATGAGATAAAAAGAATGTAAACAAACGAAAACTTCTCTAATACGCGTTGCTGAATACCTTTCAGTTTCATTTGAAACAGTGAAAGGAACAGAGCTTTTTAATATGAGTGTCGCGTACGCGAAACGTCGAAAATCGTCTGGCATGGGCGAATGAAAACAGAGATCGTGATTGGAGTAATATAATATTCACTGATGAATCTTCGTTTTGGGCATGGTGTCCTATTAGGCGTGCTTGGACTATCCATGGAAGAAGGATGATTCAAAGAAGTGTAAAACACCCTATAAAAGTGCATGTTTGGGGTTGCTTTAACGCACGCGGTTTTGGGACTTTGTGCGTCTTTACAGACAATCTGAATGCACAAAAGATGGTGAAATTGTACCAAAGGGGACTTCTCACATCCGTGAAACGTTGGTTCAACCAAACCGAGGACCAATGGATATTGCAAGAAGACAACGACCCTAAACATCGAAGTCGCATGTGCACCCAATGGAAAGCGAGAAACGCCATCACAGTACTTCCTTGGCCATCGCAGTCCCCTGATGCAAACCCTATCGAAAATGTGTGGTCCCTAATGAAATGCAAGCTGAGAGGAAGACGTATCACAAAAATAAGAACACTTGTACATCACATTCGAAAGATATGGAGGTCGTTACCAGAATCCTACGCTCAAAAATTAGTCGAGAGTATGCCGAAACGATGTCAAGCTATAATCGCTAATGGAGGAGATTGGACACCCTACTAAGTAATAGCGTATTAGTGTTTTAGATGTAGATTCAATTCATATAAATTTTTTTACAAATATATAAATATTTACAGAAATATCGCAGACACGCTCTTGTGTGACAGACTGTAAGTGGATTTGATCGAGAAATTTATTTAACAACCTCCTTTACGTTGTTGTATATCGAATAATTTATAACTATTGATATTTTTTAATCTTGAGAAATAATATATAAAAAGATAGCTTTGGTTGTAAGTAAGTGGAATAGGACGCTACGACGGTGTAACAACCTTCGGTAGAATGTTGCCTTGTAGTCAGACAAACTTACATCCCTACGTTCCTCAACTAAAGACTCCGATTTAGATGTTCCGTCGTTAAATGAGTAAAACACATAACACTAGTAATAGGTGTTACGACGGCCGACTCTGTTCCTAGACCAGGCCACACGCCGTGGGCAAGCTGGCAGCCAGATGTCTTCACGTCCTTACCGCGTACCCTCAATAGTCTCAAGTACCCTTCATAAACCTCAGGAATTTCCAGCTAAAGGTCCTTCATACCGAGCAACCATTCTGTCATTGATTTATTTCCAAAACTCATTGTGCATCACGGGTTGACACGAGAAAGTTAGTTTTTCTCACGTATGCAGCCTCCCACCAGCAACTTCATCTCGAGGGCGGCTAGTACCCTTCCTCACCTAAGAACCCAGCAAACAGCCAATTGACAACGAAGCCTATTTCCCTCTCTCATAACGAAAACTATGCCTTAACGAATCAGCTCATCTCATGTCTTCAGACCCACCCATCACTAGCTTTCCTCAGCCACCGCATCATTGCCAAACACCACTGATTTTCCATCTTCCGAACGGTCAACACCTTTGACCTCGTTTCTACCATTAGATCAGTCACACATTCAACTTGTACATACGCAACAGCGTACCTATTCACTACAATATTGTTGGAATAAACGGTTAATTATATATTGTTATATCCGTGTAACAATCATTTCAATTACCCCTGTTATCCTAAACGAAATAGGGGATCGATCATTTCGCGGCGTCGATTATCAAATCGTAACGGGAATTTACGACTCCCGTTGACGTGCTTCTTCGCGATCGCGTCTCTCCGCGAGTGAACGAAACAATAGGGTTACGTATTTATGATATGGAAATATCTCTTATTAAACGAAATATACAGGAATACACACGACGGTGTAAACTACTTCAAATAGAATATTATTTGTAAGTCAGACAAACGTAAATCCCTATGTTTCTTAATTAAATAAGCCGTTTACACAACATGAACACAGATTGGCCTTCTAACTGAAATCTAACTAAAATTATGCCATCTGTAACGAGCAACACGACATAGTTGGTGTTCGATGCGAAACAGAATAGAAACAATATAATCCCTTTGACTTTCACGAAAGAGGTGTACAAATGCAATATTCTACGAGGTATAACGTTGTAATTAATAATCGTTGCCTATCAATCATTTTACATTAATCGAAGAACGAAATTTTATTAACCATGAATAACATCTTAGAACGACGGAGAAGAAAATCTTCGCCTAACACTCGAGAAAAGAATCAAACATCTTCATTAAAAAAGAAAAGAACCTTTGTTCGTTAACAGTTTCCAAACTACTTGAATACGATTGTTATCCATTAATTCGCAGGTTAACCAAACCGAATAAAACTCAGTGATTGTATATAAAATTTAAATAGTACGAAATCTGCAGTGTTGTACGCGGGGGAAAAAAGAGGAGAAACAGTAAAAAGAAATTACAGTCCTAAGTACTGTTGGACGAAAGCAGTCGTCGCTTAACGACACTAGCGTCGAGTTCACCAGAAGAAAAATCCAACGCCTGGACACCGAGGGCAACGTAATAACCACAAATTGTCGAGTACAATCGCACAGCGAGCGCTTTTCCTTTGAAAATTTCCATTGTAGCGAAATAGAAAAAGTAAAATCGTTATCTAACCGACGAGGCCGCGGGGACTCGTCCGTAAAGAGGGGATGCTATGAAACAACGTTGGAGAGGGTCTCGCAGCTTTCGTCTGGTAAACGCGAGGAAAAAGAAATACCTAATTAAGTAGTGCGTTTGAAACGCGGCAATTTGCGTGAAGAGGCGAACGAACAGCGAACGACCAGAGAGAACCGTCTCTGGATGTATCCCGACTCTCGAAACTCGATAAGAGAACCTCTGTTGTTTCTTCTTTCGAATGCAGATCCCCTGGAATCTTCTCTATCCCTCCCGGTTTGTTTTACATTATTTATCTTCCTTCTATTTCTTCTTGTTGCATCGTTACGATCGATGTTACGGGGTGAATGACGTATTGCGAGGAATTAATCGACGTGTTACATGTTTTATGTATTTTTTAATCGAAGTGTATACAGCAAAAAATGCGCAAAGTTTATTTTTGCTAAGTGTTTGATTTTGATAGCGTTTTTAACGAACAACTCGTTAGATTAAAAGTCCAAATCTTTCAGAAATAGGTGATAAACCCGTGGAACTTTTAGATAGTTAAGGGAATATTTTATGTTATGGCACTTGGTATTTTTGAAACGTTCTATAGGGTGCCCGAAAAAAGCATGTCTGATTCTACAGGCGAATTAGAAAGGTGTCGATCGGAGAAAAATTATACAGAAAAATTATATTGTAAACGATTTGAGTAAAAGAGAAACAAGAGGCAAAGTGCAAGGAAGAATGAACAATGATAATGGTTAAAACTAACCATATGACAAAAATGATTTTAGTAATTTTCACAGGTTTGTGGCTCTAACATCGAGAAGAATACCAAATAAAGGGAACGAAAACCCGTGTTAATTAACACGAAACAACTACCTGTCTGTCTAGTCGTAAACAACTAAGTAGAACAACTATCGAACAAAAGCGCAATAACAAGAGCAATATCATACGAATCTAATAAATTCCCTGCTACGGAACGTCTTCAACGTAAACTACAAGAAGAGTAAACTGTAAGGAAACCGCGTTTCAGCAACTTCTCCCTTCGATAAGACCGTTCCGTCCGCGTAGCAAACACATCAGCGAAATATGAGACAAATTTCAGCGGAAGTTGCGAGGTATTTCGGGACGAAAGGGATCTCGGCAGAAGTCGCTGGAATCCCAACAAAATATTCCCAGGCAACGTGTATCCGTGCCCGTGTTTCAATTCGAACTATCCGACGCAGCTTCGTCCCGGAACTTTTTCTCCTGACTTCGTACTATTCTCCTACGTTTCTGCATCTTCCTCTCTTTCTCTTTCTCTTCCTCGCTGTCTCTTCATCGTGCGATGGCGAGTCAGAAGTTTGAAATTCAAATACGCGAAAGTTTCGCCAAGAATAACGTTGTCCCGCTTGTATCGTGGACCGAAGTTCCAACGGTGAAAATTCTTGGTATTCTTTCGTGACATGGCCTGCCTCTTTTCGCTGGGACGTCGACTGAATTTTCCGGCAATAATCACGAGAACCGAGACGAGAGAGGCTTTTGTCGTTTCTCCGCGTATATTGAGTTTCGGAGACGGCGGAGTTTAGGTGCGCCGTGTGCGATACGTTCGCTGAAATCTTTGATATGAGAGAGTCTAGAGGGAAAGAGGCGGGCTGTTTTGTTGTAACAAGTGTATTCGGAGATGGGAATCGAGCGTTAGGATTATTTGATGCGACGGTGATGTAAATTGCAGGTTATCGGTGTAGACCTTTGTCCGTGGAATGTGAAAGTTTATTCATTTAGAAAGTATATATGCTACTGCCAGATACTATCTGGATATTTCTTACTGTATCATAAAAATAAATTAACGTTTCAGCTTGTCTTGTATATTGTGTTAGTACATTATGAAACAAAATAATTCTTCCCTGATATACTTTCTTTCAAACAACGACGGGTAGTATCGTTTTTAATTACATAAAACATACTATTACAATTATGTGAATAGAATATACAGTCATTAAAATTGAGAATGCCAATAACAATTTTTCTATCCTGTTCCTTTTGTACGTACAAGGTAACCGATGATTACGTGGTTAATTTATATTTAAATTTCTTTTTTCCCTTTCTCTTAGTAAGGTGTTCATCTATAAAACGCAGAAACGAAGGAAGAACGTTATTACAGTTATTACACAGACCCATAAACGTTTAGAAGCTTTTGCTTCTCGAAACGCTTTAGTTTAAAAGAGTTTCATTGTGGCAATATATCAAAGTCCTTTCTGATCATAAAAATGTTCAGAGCGCAAAAGCTTAAACCACGGACGTCTTAAACTCGTCCGTATCAACTTCGCCAAAACCTCGATATCTTCGCTATAAATCTCCAGCGTGAAACTCCTACATATTCCACCGCTATATCCTCAACTTTCGGACGAGTATCGTCTCGGACAGCAATTCTACGTCTGGCTTCGGTGCAATTTGTTTTCCAATGATCCGCAACTCGTAACTCCGTACGGGAAAGAGGGCAGCAAACAGCGTCCGTTAATGCACACGGCGCAAACCAAGGCACGTGGTGGAGAACACATTTTTCAGATTCCACGTTTATTGCCGCAGCTTTATGATACCTTTATGATACGTGCGCGCACACGTCCGGCCACAGTTACACGCTCTTGCTCTTACCTCGTTCGATTCTTTTTGCACGCGTGCAATTCGCGTTCCAGCCGCACCGCAAATTCCATTCGTTGTTGTCCGCCCATAAATTACGTGCCTTTTTCCCACGATACGATCCAGCTCGCCACCTTCCAGATAAGTTGAACGAAAAATAGACGTCGAACGCTATGACTGGTTCCACTTTGTGAGCAAAGATCGAAGCGATTCGAGAGTATACGAGTTCCATAAAAAAAGTATGCGTCTGCTGGATGTTCGGTGTTCAATGTTTATAGCGCGATCAGCGTTTGATATTTAGTTTCTTCTTAGTTTATAGTCGAGAAGATATTCTCGGAAGCTGCTCAGAATTTAAACAACGACGCGTGTATCTTAAAATATTTCCATCGAATAAATATACGAAATAATAATACGGAAGAATATTTTATGCATTATATTTTATATGTGAAAAATGAAAAAATTCGCGTGAAACAGAATGTCGAAAATGAAATTTTCATTTATTCAAACGAAAGTTGACCAATGCTCTAATTGAATGAACGTTCGTCGTGAATTATTCGATGAATTTAGTTATCTAATCGCGACTGTCCCTTGTTATACGCATGAAAAATTGCAAGTAAAGAAGAAAATCAGTGAACTGTTCATCTCTTGACAAATTTATACGAATAAATTTCTATCGTAATTCGTAAGTCGCGCATCATTCCAGAGTTAACGTCATTTAATACGATAATTATCCTTAGTCGTACCAGAGATCTAACCTACCAGCAAACGACCATAACCGCGGTCAGAACTGTTCATTAAATTTACGCTATCAGTGTGACGACTCTATGAGACAACAGGTGTTCACACGTGTTCGATAACATTTGTTTAAAATGGCTGTTAAGTTAGAGCAGCATCGCGCGATGCTCCAGATGTTCAAAATATTTGGATACTTTCCGGATAAACTTCGTACACGCACGTAACATTTCAAACTGTAATATTCAAGTAGAAACGAGAATATAAAAGTTCCATTCTCCTGTGACTTTATTTCGATACGCTCAAACGCCATCCTATGAAATATTGCAGCCTTTTGGTCGCTTATGGATGCCTTGGAAAATGCGCGGGTGAACGTGCAACTTCTCTGCAACGCTCGTTCTGATAGCGAATATTTATCGTTGTCGTTATTATTGGAATTTTGTGGTGGTGTTAGTACGTATAACGAGAAGATGATAAGATTGTCCGTATTTAATAATCCTGAGAAATAATAATAAAACGAGCTAGCTTATTAGAATTCGGTTCTTCGCATTGCAATTGCGATAGCGTGAAAGCGATGAATATTATGCGAATGTTATATACTGGTAGAGACGCGCAAACCTAACTTAAATGAATAGACTAACGTAGTTTACCAATCGTAAATTGTACAATTTTAAAGTATGAACAAATTCACGTGTTCGACATCGTAATAAAATGGAATGGGAAAGGATTAAAAATTCAATTAATTGACAAATATCAATTTAATTTTGCAAGTACAGAGTGTTTCACGCAATTGAACCAAGCCATAACTCTGAGACGATAAGACGTACTTTTACGTAAGGAATGATAAAACACATCGATAGCTATGTGAAAAAATATATGGTTCATGACGTATATAACTTTATATTCAATTTCAATATATGATTTTGAAACATCTCCATTTCCAGAGTGGATACATACGTCGTGTAATGTATCATTCGAAGCCAGGTAACCTTTTTCTATATTCTACCGTGTCAGAATTACAACTTGGCCCAGTTGCAAAAATACACCTTGTAGATACGTAAGTTATTTATTACGTTATACCTTACTTTGCTATTCATCGTTTCGAAATATACAAGAACACAGTTCCCAACGAGATAACGAATTTCAAAGCTCTCGATAAATTCTAAACCCCTTAGGGGTTCGCTGAATTTTAGAAAAGTGCGTGAGAAATAAAAGCTTTGCGTAATATTAGCATTTTCATCGAGCGTAATATCACGCGAATGAAATTTTAGAACATAGGATTAATCATTTTTCGCCAATTCTCTAATTATTCTTTTGCAAGGGTCTCAATGCCACGGAATACAAAACATCGATACGATTTAAGCATCTTTCCATATTCTCCCAAATATATTCGAAAATTCTCTATGTTCATAATCGATCACAATACAACGTCGAAATTAATTTAACCACATTCCTGGTGAATCTTTCAGCGTGCAGCCGTATCAACGGACTCATTAACGCATTCGACGCATTATACAGTCCGTATTTCTTTGTCCCTTTGTTTCGTTTCGTCGCACTCGCTCCACGATAATTCCACCCGCCATGGAAACTAATTCCAGAGCTCACGGTTTGCCGAGCAGAACTAACGTGGCATTATTCCGGAAACGGACAAATAGGTAACCGTTGTCGACAAGCGGGACCGAACAGATCATATTTCTCTTCGGGCAACCGGTTCCCAATCCCCTGTTGCGTTTCTCTGCGAATTGAACGTATGGCGATTAGAATCGATCGTTCGATTCCTTCGATGAACGAAGAAAATGTCGAACTTTATGAAGAAAATGAAAGAATGCTACGAATTACTCTCGTAATTACATAGCGAAAGGAAAAGCAAACAAATATTTCAAACACGTCAAATTGCTTTAGCTTTCTGCCAAACAGAAGCATACTTTCGATACCCCTTTTTCTATGTCGATAGATTTTCTATTTTATACCATTGAGCTTTTATTTGAAACATTTCTTCGTTAAATTATTAGAATCAATTTAATACTGGAAAGATCAGTGGAATTATTTTGCCCCGTTAAATTAATTTTGTGTCGACAAAAGTTACTGTTTTTACTAACAAGTATAATTATCTGCGAGCTTTTAACTTTCAAAGAAAATCGTTTTCTTGTTTTAGACAAAACTTTCTGTTGCAGGCGAAACAAAAGATTATCTTTAACAATAGTTTTTATAGGGTATAATAATAAAAGTATAGATACTTCAGGGAAAGACACCAGAAGCAAGAAACTCTGGTACTTCTAATACTGAATACCGCAACGATTAACTTATGTCACATCTTCTATAAAAGGTTCATACGTATAGAAGAAAAATGGTACAAAAGTTTGTTCGTGATATTTACCGATACGTATTTGCGATAAATACTTGGAACTTCCCTGTACGTTTCCAGGCCTATCTTCAACTTCGTTCAAATAATCGCGATAATGGTGTCTCGTTACAACGTACACGAAGCTTCAAAATATTTTACACCACATACGTAACATACATAAAATTTCCTTCATTCAATTTCTTTCGAATAGTTTAACGAGCCACGTCGATACGCTTAATGTCGCTGTTTGAACGACCGGCCAATGTACGGAGGAAATTGTACAATTTTTAATTTCCAAATTTCGTCATTCTTTATTAATGACGCTAACGTGTTAAATACGCATATTCAGAAACACATAAAGGATACCGTATTCATCAGAGAAAGATTTGCAGGTTGAAACGAGATCCGTACTCGAGACACAAGACACAAAAGGATTGGGCACATGAAACTTTAAAATATTTCAACGAGGAAAAGCGCAAGTACTAAACAAGATCCGGCGAGATTCCCGTCGCATCAAAAACTCGGCTCACTTTAAAAAATGCATTTTCTGTGTACATCTGCCGTGACTTCCCTCCACGATTCTCCGAAAGCCCTTTCCCGCGACGCCGTCCCTAGTTGAATTCGTTATATGGCATAATGTAACTCCATGAAATACCTTGTACACGTGACGTTTTATTTAAAAACCCGAGACTCGCTCGCACGTGTACCCTTCACAAGCCTCCACAGCAATTTGTTTTCATGGCTTTCGAATGTTCGACTATTCGATGCGACGATTACCACGTCTCCCTGCTAAATTAAATTCTTCGTGAATTTTTATTCCGATATATGCGTAATGCGTTGTTTCAGTTCGTAATTCTCTTTAGAATATACGCTCTTCTTTTCTTTTTCATGTAACGTAGATCAGGAGTGACGGAAGTACGTACTTGACTGTGTATTTCGTATTCAATCGTTCGTGTATAATTCGGTAATTCTATTTTATCTTGAAAATTTGAAGATACGACCGTAGATAGGAATGGATATTCGTGAGAGAGAGATTTCGAATTGCTTTCTCATCATCGATATTTCGGTATCAACTCGTGAAATAATAATTTTATATAAATGTAGTATCGGGAAAAGGGACGTGTCTGACAATGGGCCATACCTGAGGCCCTTTACAACATCGGGATAATTAAAGGGGATCTACCTGAAAATGGGTCAGGCACATCTGGGGATAAAAGGAGAGTACATTAAGGAGTCGGAGGAGTTGGAGTTGGGAAGTCGAGGCGAAGACGTGAAGACGTGGAGTTGGAGTTGGGAAGTCGAGGCGAAGACGTGAAGACGTGGAGTTGGAGTTTGGAAGTCGAGGCGAAGACGTGAAGACGTGGAGTTGGAGTTGGGAAGTCGAGGCGAAGACGTGAAGACGTGGAGTTGGAGTTTGGAAGTCGAGGCGAAGACGTGAAGACGTGGAGTTGGAGTTGGGAAGTCGATGAGAAGACGTGAAGACGTGAAGACGTGGAGTTGGAGTTTGGAAGTCGAGGCGAAGACGTGAAGACGTGGAGTTGGAGTTTGGAAGCTGAATAGAAGACGCACGACGATTATAGTCAGCTATATGTTGAGCATTGCTCATACGAATAAACGAACTTAACTCTCAATAACCATCATTCCTTGTCCTTGCTCTAGAAAGTAACACAAACACCTAAGTTACTACATAAAGTAGACGGATAATCGCTAATTTTAATCGAGCGTTTCGTATTATTTATTCATTTTGTATCGTTCCTACGTCTGTTTATACATATTCATATCTTTCCATGATAGAATAATTTATATTCAATATTAGTTCTATATTGTAGTTTACATTTCTTCATCCATGTTTACTCGTAATAACAGAGATTATTATTTATATAGCAATGGAATTATACAGATCGGTGGATATTACGTTGATAACAATCTGTGACATATGTGATACGATGTTTCACGTTTTAAAACAATCTGTACGTGATTCATATCATATGAAAACCGTTTCATCAACCCTTCTATTCCATTCTTACAGAATACATCATTTGTCAGAAACAAATTAACAAATTTTGTTTCGCGAAACGAATCAGCGAATTATCAAACGAACTTGATTGAGAACGATTTTACAAGAAAACGCCGATTATGACTGGAATTAGTCCAATCGCGTTGTATCCAATCAGAGCTTCTTTTATCCGATACAGAGTTTCGTCAGATAATTATAGTCACCTTTAGCAAGTGTTCGACGTTAGGTAATTATAGTTACCTTCAACTTCGATGAAACTGTTAAAAAATAATCACACGCATACACATACAGAGAATATACCTTAACGAACCATTTTATTTTATCCGCTAGCGACCAATTATCGCGGCTTTCATCAGACGGCAAAAGAAGAATGGCGACGAATCTGGGTCGAACGTGGTGCCGGCTGAAAATTGCTGGTATTATAAACAGTTAACGACAATTAGCCGGACGTCCGGTATCGTAGCACCGTGTACGAAATCTGTTATCCGCCAGCCGATAACAACGCGACACTCGGCCCGCTCCGAGCCAAATTTATCGTCAATAATTGTCAACGCGAGCTCATCTGTTTGCGCGAATGGCGGCCCCGATTTCCGCTGTTAACGTTTACTTAATAATTTGTAATTAGCGAGCACACGATCGCCGTTAATCGACTCGCCCAGGCGAACGCGATCATTCTTGCAAGGGAGGAGGGTGTATTGTGACCCTTCGTTGACTTCATAATACGATCTATGATATAACCAGGTCGTAAAATTAGTCGAAGGATTAAATTTATATGTTTGAGCATGTTATCGAGTGAATTGAGAGAAATTTGATACGAGAAACATTCGACAACTTAAATAATAACTTCGATCTTATTAATAATATCTTTTCTCTTCCTTTTTTCTGTAGTACGTAAGTTGATAAAATTTGTTCTTTTTCTTTTTGTATCGTCAGAATGGTTTTACCGATATAATATTGTAGTATCGTGGACAAAAAGGCCTAAAACTATCGGGTAAACCATAAACATTGTCGCGAGTCTGTCAATCAATGTGTCGTCGGTCCTTTAGCTGAAAAGTGTCGTAGAAAAAAGGTCTATGTGACTCTGGCCACGAGCGATTGCGTAAATCGTGCGTGGTGAGACTAAGACAAAGGGACAAAATGGATGCTAAGGCGGAGACAAATTCACAGTCAATGTTAGTGGAGAAGTTCGAGAGTGTGAATCGAGAAGTCAGGGAGTGCGAGCTGCGTTGTCGAGAGAGTATGGTTCGCGAGAGAGGGTGAGCGTTGGATACGTTGTGACGAGAGTTGCAAATTAATTATTGAGTTGTCTAATGTATAGTACGTTGTTGCAATTAGTTCATGTTAAATAACCATCGTTTTTTGTCTAATCAACATCTGTATCAATCCATTCTTTGTAAATAAACCATCATTAATCATTTAATTATTAAGTAGTATCCCCCCCTTTGTATTCCCGATACTACAATATCTGTTTTAAATATAATATGTAGTTGAGATTTGGAAAATATGATGTTCCCAGTTTTATCGATATTAATCCCAACCCTTTGTAATTCTTTCTAGCCAACCGTTTCCTCTTAAATATTCCGTTTTCCACACACGAACGTCCGCTTCCACGTCACTGGAAATTTTACGCGCATTTCTACGTGGATAGCTCGACGCGAAACACTTTTATCGTCCATCGCGAATCCACGAGCAACGTTCTCCTCTTCGTTGCGACGCGTCTCGTCACACGCGTATAAACACATCAACGCGTTAATGGACCGCAATTTCTACACCGTTTTCGTGTTCAGTCGTCAAATGGAATTAATTTCATAGATATTCTGAGGTACAAGCACATCGGTACTAGCAAATCAAAGTAGGAATGATACATGTGCGTACGTGATTCTGGACCAGATATGGAGCATTTCTGAAGAACAGTGCTTCGGTTCAACACGCGTTAATTTTTCGTTACGTGTACGATACTTAAATGTGCGGTACAAAAGCATACGTAAAGTAAACGCAATAAATATTCGTATACATCCATTTTTATTAATTATGTTCCATGTTTTACTTTTATGACAAAATATAGACCCTGATGTTCGATATAATTGTTGGATTTATAATCTCACGGTTACATATAAATAGATTACAGTAAATTGTTGAATATATTAATAATTACTATGGAATTTTTATAAATGAAGTTTCATAATTTATAAATTGCATGAGAAAGTGGGCTTATAAAAGGAAAAGGAATAATAATTCTTGTTCCAAGTACTTCGTATAAAGAAAAGAGATAGAAGGTAAAATAAATTTAGAAAAAGAAGCAAACAAATACCAGTCGAAATTCCACAATGTAAAACTGTACGTCAAGTATCCTTCTTCGTTTTATTTCCTGGCAGATGAAGGAAACCAAGAATTTAGAAAGAGGAAGAAAGTAAAACGAACATAGAAAAGTAAACAGAGCTGCAGAATTAAAAGACCGCGCCAAATTGCACGAACAATTCCTTATCGTATCGTGCTCGTCGTTCTCGTAAATTGCCCAATCGTCCAGATAAGTCTACAACATATCCTAAATCCACTTGCATTCGTTTCTCATTCTCACAGATAGAACCTCATCATTGTAAAACAAGACGGGATTATCATTCATGAACTTTCTTCGACCGCAGAAACCGACTTCCACCGGTTACTTCCGTCTTGTTGCAACTGCGCGGGCAAGAACGATGGAAAGAAGAGAGGAACTCTTTTAAAAGTTCCGCGCGAGAAGATTAATTAAAAGACGTCGCGAAGAAACAGTTTACACCGTGCAAAAGCGACATCGAATTTTTTAGCTTCAACGTGATTCGCGTATCCTTCGTTCCATCCGCGACCTTTCGACCACTTGCGTCCTTTTAAGCGACTTTCTCCGAGGTGCAGACTCGTCTTCAGAGGGGACGTCAAGGTTTTGATCTTGTTGGATCTCTGGCCTCTGTCTCTGAGAAAAGTTGCCGATACTTTTCCGCATCAAAGAAGGAAACTGTCGCGATCCCTGCCGATAATTGGAGGAAAACGAGCAGCGAGCAATTCAGCCGTGCGATTAACGAACGTATAAATACGTCGCCGTTGGCCGCATTTTGTTTTCCTCGTTTCCTTTCGCCACGGCAGTTTCGATTCTCTCATCCCCCTTTCTATTTTCTTCGCGTGAACTTTTAACGACGCAACTTTTTTACCTCGCTCCTTGTTAACGATTTGCAATCGATCTAGGAAGCAGCTTTCGCTGTTTCCGGGACCTTCGAATCTCGTTCTACAAGTTTTTAGGCAGAAAAGTTGGGGGAAAACGCGTTACGCAGAGCGAGGACACTTGTTCTAATTTGACCGATACAAATGAAATTACAACGTAGCTAATTAGTTAGAGTGCGGATGTTTATACGTTTGGCAGAAAATCGCGAACTTGCACAAAGTGCAGATAATGTGAAAAAAATATATAAAATGCACAAGGTATACAACGCTTTCTACAATACCTGATGGATAAAATAATCTGCCACGTTTTCTTAACTAATATATTCTCAAAAATATGAATTTACATGGAAGAAAAGTAAAACCGCAATCTACCGATAGTATCGCCCTTTTAAAATCGATTTTGTCTGCTTCAACCAAGCAGAAAAGGTTCTAATGTTTTTTCGAGGAGATCTTTGATAGAATTTTGTTTCTGGGGAAAAATGCATTTGCAGTGATTACGATGATTGTTGAGGTTCGAGTATCTTTTAACTTTCTTAATTCTTTATTTGGAATCACACGAAAGAAAATCGTAACTTTTCGTTGGAAAGTTATCCAATTTTAAAAGCAATCTTAATAGATAACTTTTCTGAACTCGCTAACTCGCGTGGTGTTTCTTTACGTCGAATGATCTCGAAAGAGAGTTCGCGACTCCGAGAGTTTTCAATGTGACAACTTAATGGCGCGAGGCTACCATTGTTATCGAAGACGGTGCGACGAAAATTGAAAGAATCTTTTAATTTAAACTAAACTACTTTTGAAATACTTTGCCTTGCTTTTAAGCACGTAAGTGCCTCGAGTAATTTAATGTATCACTGTAAATTGAATTACTGTATTTTCACAAGCTTAAGAGTAATTCTTTGCTCATTACAGTGCTTATAATCGAATAGAATATTACACGTATATTCCTTTCTCAAAGCAAACGATGTCTTTCTGCGATATTTTAATGTTCCTTATATTGCAACAACAGGTGAAATATCAAGAATATTTAAGTCGATGAGAGGATGACCATTTAGTAATTCCTCTTCTTATTTTTCTCTCGTTCTTCGTCGGGAAGAAGCATTTGACAATTCTTTGCAGATAAAATGGAGAGCAGAAGCTAAAAATCCATAAAAAGAAAAATTGGAGATGAGAATGTATAAATCGTAGAGATGTAGGAAACACGAAGGGAAGGTAAAAAGGTTCATAGAAATAAACCTAAAATATTTGCCTTGATTTATCTACAGATATCAAATTTCTTAATATTAATAAAAATTCTACGTCGAGTTTAAGTTCACTGTTTCACAGATAATTTACAACAATGGTGAAACAAGTTTTTCAAGTCAGCTAAATCGATTCATTTCGTCAAATCTATTCGCTTTTAAAATGCTTCTCTGCCCTACAATATCTGCCATTGAAATCGAAAGAAAGTATAAAGAACAGACATGAATCTTTCCGAGAAACCACTGAGACTGGTTTGTAATCTCGTTCCTGGTAGAACGATCAGTTTCAGTTGCATGGGACGCAAAGATGGAATCTGAATGGCACGATACAACGAACGAACGAACGTTCATAATCCGTACGCAGAATCCTATAAACCAGTTCGCCGATCTGCAGTTGATTGATTCAAAAATGTTATGACCTGTGCGAATGACAGCTCGATAATGAGTTTGTCAACGAAGGACGAGCTCGAGCTGATCGCGACTCGATATCGGTGAATTATTTTTTCCCCCGTAAACAATGGTCAGACAGCGTATTATCTTCAACAAAAATATACCAAGGAAATATTCTTCACCGAAATTCTCTCGAACGATCTTTAAAAATATAAACGGCACCTTCGACGTTGCCGAGATAAGGTTCCTCTAACGCTTTCGTAAAAATCTGAATTTACATAAATATGCGTAATTTGCGATTATAATAATAAATATGCGATTACGGGACGAATATAAAAAGCATCTTTCTTTTTTAAAGCAGCGTAATTTTTTCAAAGTACACTCATTCGACGTGGTTAATAATCGCATCTGTTTAAACAGTTGATACAGCGAAATTTAACGACGAAAAAAAATCGTTTCGTCGATTTCTCCGTTGCAGGATATTCAAGAACGAACAGAGATAAAATACAAAAAGTAAAAGAATGGGAAGTAAAGCGAAGAAAAGGGGATGATACTGGAATAGGGAAAAATAGGGCTCTCTGTGTTTGAATTTTTTTTTTTTTTTTTTTTCAACGACAAGAGCAGACTCGACGTGCTTCAATATACTAAAAACCTTGCTGTTTTTCATCCTTTACCGGTGGAAACTCTATTTAGAGAAGTCGCGTGCGCGATGCTACGCGTGCATTCATGGGACACGTGTCCCCCGTGTGTTTTGCATATTTCGAAACGGAGCATTTGACTGATGAAAACATTTTTGTGTAGACCATCGTGACGTACAATGGACGTACATGCGAAACCACCTCCTCCCTGCTTCACCCTGTTTTACATCTATAGTCTCATTCTCGTGGATGCACGCGAAAACGACGGAATATCGACGCCGCTTTAATTACTTTAATTATCTCGAAAATATTTTACCAGACGTTTAATCGCGAGGGACAGAGGTAAGCAATTTCGTCCTTCGACGAAATTATGAATTTTTCCCGGCAATTCGATATGGTTTAAGATATTCCTGTTTTTAAGATTAAATTGAATTTTTGGTATTAGCAGATTTTTCTTATCTTTTGTTGTATCTTTTTATTCCCCTCTTTTTTAGTAGCAAGGAGGGGAAAGAGGAGGAGATAGTTTTAGAAGGAAGGAAGATTAAACGCACTGGTTCGAAGAAAGTGTCGTTTAATTGAGAAGTAAAATTCGAAGTACCCTGATACCTTTAATTTCTATTCGATATATTTTAATTACCTTCGCAAATCGAAAACCTAAAGAAAACGCTTATTTCGAGGAACAAGCGATTAATTGACAGATTGCATTCAGGACGCTCTGGTATCTTTAGTTTTCATTCGACAAAGTCGTTTCAGCGAAGTTAAGAACTGAAATCTGAATTAACACGATCTTCAATTTCGATGCCGAGTAAGGAGGAGATGAAATTATTTTGAAACCATCGTGACAACATCCTTTGCTAATTACATCTGAATGTATTTCCCGTGTAAAACGACGAAGGAAAATTCGAAAAAGCTCGCTTGCAAATTTCCAACTGTCTATCGCGTTACGTTCGGTCCATAAAGTCTTGGTCTTTCCTGTCGTTTTTCGGGAAGGCGTAGAAGAAAAAAAATGCAATTAAAGGGGGAAACAGAGTAGAATCGAGGGAAAAGAGGAGGAGAGAAATAGAGAATGACGGAAGTAGGCTGTTGGATTACCGGGGATTATTCAGAGAAGAGACATTCGCAGAATGCAACGTCGATGCGCAGGATCTAGCAATAAACTGCGAAGCCACCCGCTGGAAACGATTCGATTTTGCGCTCGTACGAGCATGCTTTTGCCACCGCTATAGGGACGTCACCATAACATGCGTCAAATTATGTCTGCAAGATACTCTTCCTCGTTTCACGATGAAAACACGTCGTCGTCAAGCTTCTCTGAACTTTAACCGATAACACGACCAGAGCAGAACAAACATTTACTCGACGACTTAATCGTTCGTCTTAATCTTTTATTGAAATTCCACGGGAATAGCGAATTTCAGTTTAATGAGATCCCCGGTGTTACGTACTTTTTCATGTAACGTTTTTACCTCTTTGAGTACAGCCGCTGTACATACTCGTTTCCTTATAATTCTAACGTTATCATTGTATTATTACAAATATCAACGATTCTACTTTTTTTCATTAATCCATGCCGAATCTTCTTTTCTGCGTTATTGCCATTTATCCATTAAGCACCGGTATTGCATTAACGCAACATTATATTTGCGAATTTTTTTCTTTTTCTTTTTTATGAATCTGCATTATCAAGTTTCATATTCCGTATTTACACTTTTTCATATTGTAGCTGTCGGAGGGATTTTTTAAGGATTCGTTTAATATTGCAATATTGTTCCGTCATTATTTCCTTCATTTCGGTTCTACGATTTTATGAAACTAGTGCGTCATATAACGTTACGATAAACCATTGCTCGATCCTTAATGGTTTAACGGAAGCTTTATTTACTAGAAATGATGTATTTTGCATGAATTCACGATAGATAATTGCCTTTCAATTTCATCAAATACGTAACGGATCATATCGATCCTCAAAGACGTACCTGACTTCTCCAACAGCTCAAATATTTATAATAAAAAAGAGTTGAAAACTTCATTTCACTACTTTAGAACGTAGAAACTATCGAGATTTATTAAATAAAATTTGATACCCGATTATTTCCACACAGAGGTAGAAAAAATATCATTGTTGAATTTATTGTAACGTCGGGATGAAATTTGTTAATTTTAAAGGAACTACACAGTGATCAAAGGTTCTCCTGTTACGAATTGCTGTAATTATTTTAAATAATACACATTTCCCTCTGTCCTTTCGTTAATCACGATTTTACAACTTACGAGAGATTCAAATCTCGGCCGAAATTCCAGGCGAAAAAATACAGAGGATCCACACGGACGGTCTTGTAATGTACAAAACCGAGTTAATGGTGCTTCGTTGTCTGTTGATTAACATACGATATTATTTCCGACGAGCTTTGGCTTTTTAAATGAAATTAACGCGTGCTCTTTAATTCTACGTTTCGACCAAATTATTATTACTGGGTTTAAAATCTCTCGTACGAATTATCTTTCTTGTTCAACGAACCGACAAATATCAAGATATTTGCATAAAGAAATACGAAAGGATCGTTTTCCATCGAAGATGATCATTTTCGAAGAAAATTTCTTGACAATCTTTGTTTCGTCGACATTTTTCTATTTACATCGAATATTTTCTCTAGAAAATAAAAGCACAGAAGAAGATCTTATGTTACATTCTTCTTCTATTTTTCATTCTATTCTTGTCTTATCTTTCGAACAGAGAAAAAGATATAAGTAGAATCTTTGATAAGATTTTTCAACGATTCCTTAATAATATTCTGCGTGAATATTTTTCCATCTTTTCTGCCGTCTTTTCTGAAAAATAAAAATACAGAAGGGAGATCTTGATGCTGTGGCTCGTATACGCTTCCGCGTTTTCTCAAAAGGACATAACTCCCCGGTTAAAACTTTTTCCGCGGTAACACACGCGAATACTCATTAGCATTTCCTGTGAAGCCGGTTGAATCACCTCCTTTGATAGCATATTATCTCGCTTTTTGAAAGAAACGAAAATTTGCTTTTTCCCCTCGTTTATATGCAAGGAAAAAGTATAGCGTATGTGGAAAGTTTATGATATTACATGTCTACAAGTTGTTTTATCTGTTTACTATTTGCTATACTTTTGCTATATTAAAGTAAATTGTATGCAATGTTTTCTATAAAAATTATATGTCTTTTCTGAAAGCCAGCGTGCAGTGATAATTTTATTCTTCTATATCTCTGTATTTTATATCATGTACGATACACGCTTTGCTGGAAATAGGTCGAACATACGTACATGTTTCAAAAGGTACCTTAAATTCAATGGAAATTGATCATTGAAATTATTAACTCGATAGAATTCTTTTAATAATCCATAGCTAATCGTGCCTTTAGTATCGTACACGAAACGAAATTATTTCAAATTACTAATAGATGAACGTTCGCGATAAATTTATGCGTTTTCTCTTCTAGTTACACGATCCTATGGTATTGAATCCTACGGTATGGTTATGGACCCTGTGATATTCAACTAAATATAAAATCCTATCAAAGTAGAAAAAAGTTTATTTTCAAAATAAATATTCCCCTATTCAAAATACTGTTCTCGATGATATTTTATAACGTGTAAGCAACGTTTAAACGCACAAAAATCCATAACGTTTGATAAAAATTCAAATTACATAAAGAACTATATGTAATATGCTTATACGTAATGATATATCTAATATGTGTATATATAGATAAATATGGAATTTTTTTAATAACTCCTGTTCTCCTTATTGAAATGATATTTGATGATATTTAACAATATTTGTTTCGAAAACTACGATGGATAAAAGAGTTTCTATACGAGAGCGTAAGAAAGGAACGAGTGGAAATGTATAGAAACTGAGATGAATTTAATTCAAAGATAGTGCGTGTAATATCCCTTTTCCATTTCCAAAGGGTTATCATCACAGTACGAACAAGTTAATTGAATTCCTCTTGCATCGTAGCATCTGAGACATTACTGTTGACTATTCAGAGACTGATACGAGCGAATTAACCCAGTCGATCGAGACACGTACAGCTCCATGGACGTCTCAGATAGAGCATTACAGACAGCTGTTCGATGAAGATGTATATGGTGCCCGCAATATCACCTACGAAATAATTCGAACAACGCACGTGCAGAAATAAGACGGTTTCAAACAAAATTTCTTCTATTAGGTTTAAGTAAGTTCAATTTGTTGCTAGTTTTTCACGAAACCTTGTTTATATATATATTTAATAAAATATGTTCAATAAATTGTTAAATATTTAATACAGTAAACGTTTAATAAAATTTATCAAAAATATCATCCGCAACAATGTTAAATACACCAAGTTCTATGAAATTTCTCGATATTAATTTTGCTACGGTCTTTAGTTCGTTTTCAATCTGAGGAAGATCATACTACGATCTCGAAACGAATACAAAGAAATTACTGCTACGATCTTTTCTTAAAAATACGAGGTAGAAAGAGAAATTTTGCACTCCAGTTCTCTTCCAGACTAAGTCCGCGAATTTAATGACAAAGAAGATTCTATTTCCCAACTTATTTTCGTCCATCGCAACACCCTCTAGCCCAATAAATCTCATCGTGCGGAACCACCCTATATACATAAAACACGCCAAACGTCTAATCTGATCAGACACCTACTTGTGTAACAATCTCTATATACTACACATCAGATGCTGCAAAATGCTCTCGCCACTCTTTCGCGCCTAACGCTTCGTGAAACAACGAGAGAATTTCATCGAAAAGTACGTCTCAGTCTCGAAACTTGAAGAAATGGAAAATATAGGGAAACACGGATGAAATTTCATGGCGAACAAAATGTTACGTAAAATCGAGCTCGATCGCAGAGGTCCGAACCGATTCCCATGGAAATACGTGGAACGGCACCGCGAGCGCCGCATTATGCACACACAGATTATTCGTTCGAGAAATATATGCGTGAGATTCGCTCACCTGACGTACACGTATATCGCGGCGAGCCTCGAAATTAACGTGTGAGCGTGATTATTTCAATGGTCGCGCCGGTGGTCGGTCCGCTGTTCGACCTACATACCGGCAAAGCAACCGAACCACCCTCCCAAACGTGTTAAATTAGCGATCGGCCTACTTAACAGCCTCTACGACCAACCAATTGTCATTGTCTCTCTCTCTCTCTCTCTCTCTCTCTCTCTCTCTCTGCCTCTCTCTCTCTCTCTCTCTGTCTCTCTGTCTCTCTCTCTTTCTCTCTAGAGCGCGCGTAATATCGTTCTATTAATGTGAAACATTATTTGAAACAGCTTTGTCTATGCGGGTGCAATTTGGAAAATTTGGATGTTTCAACATGCGTGGGATTTAATGCTGGGATTTTCGTTGGAATATAAAAATTACGAAGTTGATAGCGTTGCTGGATTTCTGTGCGTTCAGTGCAGTTTGAAGCTGTGAGAAGAGACGTGCATCTAGTTCGGAGGATTCAAATATTTGAGAATGTGGAGACTCTCGTGGAGATGCAAAAATTGTCGATATTGAGCGCAGAAACGTAGAAGAATGATAATAGGCATACAGTTTTAATGGACGTTGATGAATTATCAAGAAACTTCGTGAGTAATCATGTTTGACCTTGTCTGAAGTATTCGCGTTCCTGTGAATCTCAATGTTTTTACAAAAATGTAAACGTCTTGAACGTGGGGTATTGAATTGTAGCAAAGTCTCACGAACTCTCTTACTATTTATGTAAAATAGAAAATATTCATCTTATTCGTTCGAAAGAATAATTTAAACTCGAAACGTACAATTATAGGAATCCTATAAAATTTCATAGCGACAAATAAACCAGAAAATAAACATCAAAGAAAATCTTAATGCAGGATTTACACATTTCATTCTATTTCCAACCACCGAAACCTCAGCCTTATTGATAATTTGTACCTTACTCGTGCAGTACTGCACATTTTACACGCACCTCTGCAATCCAACGGCAATCTAACGTAATAACATCGAAATATTCAATGTAATTCCAAGTAAAATGACAAAATGTATACCCGACCGAATACACAGAAGCTGACTCGTGTTCCAGCCTTAATTAAAAGTCCGTGAAATATCCGAGTAACGGCGTAATAAAGGTCTCGCGGTAGTTCACACCTGTGAACGTTTAAATAACCGGCATTGCAGCCCACCTCGAGCAGAGAATCAAGAATCTATTCGCGTAAACTGGCGTCTGCTGAACAAAGAGCGTTTATTGCTCCAAGCTGTAATAAGAAGGACGCATTTAATTCTTTCAACGCGCACTTATGTCATGGAACACTGACAAGCTACGATAGTAATTAAGAATCAAAATTCCTTTGCATAGTAATTTATTAGCCGATGCAACATAGATAGATTTATACTATTAGGTTGTCCGAAAAGTTTCTTTCGTTTCATAAGGTGATAATAGATGAGCAACAATTTCTGGTTTATACTACTTTATTGAATTAGGTATGATCTATTTCGTTCTATTTCTATTATTATGTTCGTGCATAATTCAATAAAGTAATATAAAACAAGAAACATTGTGCGTCTATTATTTCCTTATAAAAAACCAAAGAAACTTTTCGGACAACTTAATAATTTCTCTTATTGTAACTACTTCGTCATATCAATCAATCGAATTAAATTTATCACTAACCAAAATACATAAACAAATTTATTTAATTGACTTCTAATATGCAATATAGAAAAAAATTATCTGAAAAATTATTTGTATTGAAAATATTTCAAGTAATGAATATTTATAAAACAATAATAAATTTGAGATTTAGAAAACTGAAACACAGTTTGTCTAATATTTTGCAATAAATTAATCGATTCAAACCTTCGTTTATGTAAATCGAATTTAATTGCACGCAATTTGACAATAATATAACTCGTATATAAAATAGAATAGAAAATAACAATAGTCATCCCTGAAAATGTACAGGCTACTTTCAGAATGAAACGAAACCCTGCGACTAATCACAATTCTTTTTTCTCGCTATAAACATTCTGATCGCAAAAGATGAAGAAATTTCCAATCAGCGAATTATCAGTTTCTAAATATTTTAATCTCTGTTTGTCTATGCTTCTTTCTATATTTGCCAAATTTATTCTAAGCTTATGAAACACGAATTTCTGTGAGAAACGAAGAATAGACGAATATTTTTCATGTCTGAAAGAAGTCGGCTGGTACGTGCGTGATAATAGTACGTTGTATCAGTGCCAAGTGTCATTTATACCTTGGGGAGAAACGAGCCACGCGGATTATTGGTCGCCCGTTTGTGGGATCTTCCTATCAATGGATTTCGGATACAAGTGCCTAACCTGCCATATTCAGGTCTCCATTGCCTTTGAACGTGGACAACCGAATGCCTCTAGCACATCTAGCCCACAATGTGGCTTTGCTGTTCTATGAAGATGATCCTGTTCTTCGAGGACCACACTGTTCGATCGCAGTTCCCAATACTCTCTACATACTAGATGTTTCACGACGCATTGCGTGTAATTTTAGAAATCTTACGAAGAAAATACGGAATATCATTGTTGAGAATTTTAGATCTTAATAGCCGAAATAATGGTATAAGAACACTAAATTTACACTTAGAATGTATATTAGAATAGTTATATATTTATTTGATAAACGATTTCAAAGATATTCATCGATACATACTTGCACGCGTCTCAGCACTTCCTTCCATATCCGACTGTTAAACGACTGAACAGTTTACATTCCTTTGTTTTCGAGACGCCGCGCACACACATGCTTGCACGCACTGATGTTTACATACAAGTATTAATACTACGCAGCTAACCCAGTCTAGCACATAAAATTGTACATATCTCAATAATCAGAAATGCAAAGAAGGAGTGGAAATATCGTTAAAATTAGATCGTAATATGTAAATGAAATGGAAAAGAATAGGCGCGTTGGATGGTGAGGAAAAATACGTTACAGTATATTTACCCTTTCGTACGATTGTGGTAGATTCCGAATTTTCTGTAATATCAGTATTCTAACGTAGAAAGTATTTGTAATTTTGAAATGACGAGATACCGCGATTAGCGTTACTTTTGTGTCACTGGGAAAATTCTACGCTTTTAGAATTTTTGTTATTCCAATATTCGTATTTATGCGTTATTCTAATATTTTAATACGGGATTTGAAATTTTGTAATGATAAAGTGATAGTTGGCATTGGTTTTGTATCATTAGAAGGATCCTGTTCTAATTTCTATAATATTAGAATAATAATTCTTCTGCTATACTTCATATAAGGTATATAGAAACGAGGATCGACAAAATAATGGTCAGAGAAGAATATTTCGTGTACATGCTTTGGCTATTCGAAAGCATTCGAATCTCCGTCGTCGCTACATTCGCCAACGTTTCTCACCCCTCATTAACCCATATCGCACCACCTAACACAATCTTGCATTTCCTTTCAGCATCTCGATCATCTTCAATGAGAAACCTACTTTCAACACACTCATTCACAGTGAAAATCATACAAAATAGAATTGAAAAAAAGCCATTCGACACCATCACAGTATCAGTGAAGATCTGATTCCCTGGAATTAAAGAATACGACAGAGAAACACGCATTCAAACTCCCACCAAAAAAAAAAAAAAAAAAAAGAAAGGAAGAAGATAAAAGAAGAGAAAGATTTCACGGTTTAATAAAAGCTGACCTATATGAGAATCATTAGAGGGAACGACGAAGCCGCGTGAGAACATTTTGAATCGAGAAATACGCGATATCAGTTGAAAGAGGTTTTTCGTCGAAGCGCGTTTTCAGTGCGCTTTTACTTTTCTTTCGCACCTTTTCGCTGGTTACTTTTCCAGACACACCTTCCACGTGTTAACGTTCGCTTTAAATGCCCTTCTGCTTCAATTCGCTCGATTTTACGCGCTTTTCTGATAAAAATATACACGCGGGCACAAAATTTCACAAGAGACAGGATTCTCGAGCTTTATGGCGGTGCTACTTAACGCGTTCCGTGCTACGACGAAATTAACAGTACTGGTAGCACTTTAAAAAGAAAGGAATTATACAGGATGTTCGATCAACTGTGTCCACGTAACCCCAGCCTAAGCTCTTCGTTATTTTAGATAATAAATAAGAATGTTATTTATAAGAGTCGTTATATTTGGATTAAGTTTGAGCTGTAGTATAATATAAAGGCTTTCGTGTGGTTATTTAAACACGTATTTCTTAAACCAATATATCCATACATAAACTGTCTATCAATTAAAACAATATTTATAACGTCACGGAGATTGGCCGCTCGAAATCTCCAAGTCTTAAAACCCTCGAAACTCGAACCTTTGTGATATCAAAATTCAGACACGTGCAATAATTGATTTTTATTGCACTGATAAAGATGCAATTGAGCTTATGTTTAAACATCGCTTTAATCGGTAGCATTTCACCAAGTCACTACGATCGTTTATATCGAGAAAATGAATTTTAGTTCCTGACAAAATAGGCAACCCTTGGAGAAAAAAAGAATTGTCGATTATTTAGTACTGGACAGTCCAGAATTAGCCATGTTAAGTATACTCGATAAATGTTCAAATTCGATTTCCTCAAAAACTAAAGTTTACCTATTTATATGTGGTTCTCATCTTTTCATAAGGAACCGCCTCGTGGTCGCTTGTACATGTTATTCAGCCGCATCCTGTATGTTATGTGGTCATATCGAAAAGCTGAAAGTGCCACGCAAACAAGCTTCGAAAAAGCACCGACACGGCAAGTAGCGAGCAGTCAAAGGACACGGTGTTCCACCGGACATTCAGCAGGCATTTCCTGTACGCCATCGACGAGCTTCCGCGCTCGCGAGACAATGGTCCGGCGAACAAAGGAAAAACGAAAAGCAGCGGCTAACGGTGCGTCGAAAAGAAGAAAAAAAAAAAAAAAAGGAAATAACGCCGTGCTGCATCGTCGCCATGGTGCAATCGGATGCAAATCAAACAAGAACGTAGCGACGAAACGAAAGGCTAAGAGAGAAAAAGAGAGGGACAAATAGTATCGAAATAACGAAAGCGAGATAGAAAAAGAGTGTGTGCTGTCTAGCGAACGAGTCTAGCTCCTCTTTCGGCCTGGAACACCGCGAAAAACGCGTTATTATTAAAAAAGTTGGGCTTGTTATCTCGCCGGTATTCATCCATTAATTGCACCGTGTCTCTCGCGAGGTTTGTCCGCGTGCAACTGCAATGGCCGAGAGTCCTGGCGAACCAACCGAATCCTCTCACGGTGCAAAAGGATTAATAATTTCGTGATACCGCGATATTGCCACGCGATAATCCCTTCCTGGTCTCCGGAGGTTTTCCCTGTTTCCAAGGAACCAGAGTGACGAACGGCCTTGGATATTAACATATACGAACCTCTGAGACCTGATACGTGGCGTTCTCTAGTAATCGCTATTTACGTTTGACCTCCATTAAACTTGGGAGAACAGCAAGATTGGTTGAAAGAATTTATTCTTTCGTTTTCACTGGAACTGCAATTAGAATTAGCTTTCAATTTACGAGTGTTGAGAATAATTTAGTGTAGTGGCGAAGGAAGTTAGAATCGTCCATAGAGGAATTTGTATTTGTCAATAATGTTAATAATTGGAAGAATATTCGAAGAGGAATTTTCGAAAATGGTGAATTTGAATTTAATACTTCGATAATCGGATATCGGAGTTTATTCATTGGTACTATATTAATTAAATATTAATGGAAAATCTCACATTCTGTTAAGGTCTTGTCTATTTTGCATCAAGAAAGCGATACAAATCTGTCTTCTTAACGATTCTTCTTCGCAAGAGATTCATAAGAAAAGCCATAAGCAATTTCTTCGCAACCTAATTACAATGTATTTATTATACGTGAACTACTTTTAATATTCGCGTGTATCTGCGAAGAATTGAATTAGGTGTTTACAGGGAATTTTCAACAAGCAAAGCAGCCATTAAGTTACAAAAATTAAAAGTCTACTTGCGATAACACCGGAGACCGACCGAGAACTTAAAGTTCAAAGACTTCAAATCACAATCGCGAAATACGTATATTCCAAACGACTCCACGGCCTACGAAAGAAAAGTCGTGGAAATTCACCCCTGCCGATTTGGAGAGGCTTTTCTCTTTCAATATCGACGACCTCGACACCCCTAACACGACTTCCCTAAGTGAGAAACAACTCCGGTGAACGTTCCACGTCTTCGAATAGTCGTGGAACCTCGTTCATTCGACCTCACTCAACCCTCCTCGACAAGATCGAAAGAAGAAAAGCGGCGAGGCAAGCAAAGCCAAGCCAAGAGTCTCGGGATTAAATTGCAAAATAGTTTCGGTGGTAAATAACGAGGAGGGAAGTTTGGCGAATGGCGTCTTCATTTACGCCGTTAGAAACCGTCACCGGCGTGTACATACAGTGAGAATCAAAAGTGAGCATACACCTTGCAAGCATATGGAAATATCTTGGAATTTATTCAAAAACTTTTATGTGCGTGTTACGTGAACTAAAAATAAGTTGGGAAGATTTATTTATTTATTTATTTACGGGGCAAACCATTTGGTACAAAAGGATATAATGTAGATAAAATATATATATATATATAATTCAATGGTGAATAAAAGAATGTTTGAGATTAATGCACTATGAATCTTAGTAATTTCTGTACTAACAATTTTTTGTCATATTAATAATCTTTTTATTGCTTTTGATAAATTAAAAGCAATTTTGTAAAATTGCGTTGCTCTTTTATTTTCCTTATTTTATCAGCTTTCTTTTTGCCACCACTGTATATTGTATATATACAAAAATGAAAAGAAGCAAAATAGAAAAGATAAGGAAGAGAAAGGTAGAGAAAGAAATATATAATTAAAGTATAATATATGCCCTACGAATCTTGAGAATACTAGGAATTGATATAAAGTATATAGAAATATAAATTAATATTAAAAATCGTAACAAGTTTGTGGACAAGTCAATATTGTACGAACCAGAGTTTTCTAAGATGTGTACTCACTTTTGACTTTCGCTGTATGTACGATTACATAGGGTTGACCCTACCCCTTCTAGTATGAAGGCCGAGCCTGCCCAATGGGGAACGACCGAATCGAATTTAATTACCGATGTGCAGATATTTACTTCGTACACCGGCTCGCCGGCGACCAGCTCGTTAAAAATTTAATTTTCCACGACGTCGGGGCTCGCTGCCTCGCGTACACCCACGCCAAAGGTCATCCAAAGAGTATACGGACCAGATGGAATTTATTTAACCGCCAACTTTCCATCGATTGCGAATCCCCTTCCGTGTTTTTCTTCTTGTACGTTGCTTCCTACCCTTCGTCTTCTTCATTCATTACTCACCGTACTTCATTAATGTAGAGGAAAGTAGCCAAGTAAAAAATATCTTTTCTTTTTTCCTGAATGTCATTCTTACAGAATCGATCGCAACAAATAAAAGACTTTTATGGGTATTCAGCCATATAATTACGGTCAATTTAAGATCGGTCACATGTCTCTAACGTTATGAATAATTTGCAATATTGGACTAACATTAGACAAACATAAATTTATGTAGCTAACGAGGAACAGGTTGTCAAATATGAAACACTGACATCAGATACGATACTTTTTATGAAAAACAAGCAAAAAATAATTGTATTCTTCTTATTGATTACATTAAAAAAAATAAATTACCTGCAATAATCACATATCCAAGTGTCAAACATCTGCAACAACATACTAGTCGTATGCCTAGAATGAATTAAATGCGTAACGCGCATTTAATTCATATTTCCTCAGCAGATTATTGCAGGAAGAATTCTTGTCAGAATTGAACGGGTGAGATAGCTCATAATCGGCAGACCATAACTTTTAGCCATTTGTTAGATTTTTAAAATGATGATTAAGAATGGCATTATTCCATATTTTGTTACTTTCCTCTAAAGGATATAAAATTCAAAACGTTCCAGTCTTCGTCTATCTATGAGTCAATTTTTTTTTTTTTATTTTTCTATTTGCCAAATGAAATGTATTTTCAATCCCTTGGCAATCCAATTCAACCAAATTTCAAATATCTTACGTGACGTTTGTTGCTTAGCTCTATGGAGTTTTAGAAAGTTTGAAACTGCTTAGTCCGATTTCGTATTGGAAAGTTTCGGGGGTCGTTGACCATCCTCCCCACGAATCTTCCAGAACCTTATGATTTTCTTTCACGACACACACACACACACACACACACACACACACACACACGTGAAGTAGAATTGTGCTGACTCACGTGGAGTTCAAAAACAATTCTCGTACGTTCGCAAATTTCCTCCTTCAGATTTCGCTGGGATAGTGGCAAGTTTCTTCGTTGTCGTTACTTCGCAGTTTTACAGTCGATAAGGCTGAAGGAATATCAATGAAAAATACGAACGTCGATCTCGCTCCTACCTTTTCGAATGTCTCCTTCCGAACATGAAGTGTCGAATATTTCAGATCTAGGAATGGATTTTCTTTCATACATTTTCTTTCTCGAATTTTTATAAGATTGGGATTTCTGATATTCGTTGGTTGTTCAGGAGTGAGAAGATTTATACAAAAATTATTTATCAAGCAAAGTTAGTTGGCAAAAAGACTAAAATCCGGGATAATTTTGCAATTTTCCATTCTTAACCCTCGAAATTTCTCTTCGACGATTTTCATATTCTTCCGGTGCAAGACTCGATATGACTCAATCGACGAGACTCAAGTTCTGAACCAAACGGAATTCATCCTTAACCCTGTCATGTCCTTTTGCAATTCTATGCCATCAGGCGATTTCACAAATTGGAGAAAACTATTGTTACAAAAGAATCCTCATCGGAACGCGTCGTATTTCATTTGAATTCCACTCCAAAGAGTATCAAAAACTTTTCTCTTGATCGAAATTCTAACAAGATAAAGATATACGAAATATAGTAAAAGTAATATAATCAAGGAAGCCTAAAACTTTCGTCCAAGCAACATAAAATAACCAACCTAACCCAACCTATTCAAACCAACGTAAGTACAAAATCTCCCGTACGTTTCTCGGACTTGCAGCTACGCGATCTTCTGCCCTACGACTTTCCACTTACATAAGCCGAAGCTAACGAGCAAAGACGGGGGATGTAACCCTTCGATTTTTCCGCTTCTCCGGGCGACAGTGCCAGGATAATTGTGATTACGGTCTGGCTCGACGAAGAAGAGAAAGTCGGGAAAGGCTAAAAAGTGGAAAGAAAGGAAGAGGAGAGAAAAGAAACGAGACGCCCGGTGCACTGGTGGATACTCGTTTTTTCGGTCGTTACGAAATCGGTAATAGGAGCTGCGCCAGAATGCAAATGAAACCGTAGCACGGCAGAAATGTAAATCCGACGTGGCGACCGAACTCGAGGGGGATCTCGTTACTTATAAGCACTTGTTACCCGGTGGTTACCACTTAATGGAATTAATGGACGACGTTGGTGCACGCGCGGCTCCTGTTACTTCGTGAACGTGTTCCGGACCTCTGTTCCGGTTGTCTGTCCGAAAATGTAGGACGTTCGAGCCGAATGAAGCTAAAAGAAGCTCTGTTATACCGTGAGTTTCTTGTCCTACTTCGAAGGTTCGTTGTAATTGAAAGGTTAATTTGGGAACACGCGATTTTTTCTATGTACTGGTTGTACTTTGTCTTGTTTGTTCAGTTTTATCTTTCAGAACAGAGGTACGAGGGAAATATCGAAGGATATAGGAGGATATATAAAGATATAGGAGGAATTCAGAAATACAAATAATTCACTTTATTCGGCACACAACAGTTATACACATATATCTTATACTCTGAAGCCTTGTAACCTACTCGCACGCACGCTTGTTGTCACCCGACTCTTCCAGATGCTTCTAAACGACTGCCAATCGTCTTTTGTCCCAACTATGTCCTGGACGCCCTCTGACGCTTATACACATTCACATGTACAGTGTAAATGTATCATCTTCCTAACAAGAAATAATTCATTTTCCAGTCTCAGGAAACAAATAAAGTATTCAGAAATATAGAAGAATACATATGAACGCAAAGGTATATAAAATATCGAAGGTAAAGCACGTATTATTAAATTCAAACAATGAAGCATTCTTTCACATTTAAATTTCGTTTTTTTTTTTATCCGTATTCGTGGTAATGTGAATCTGCATGGACATACGCAATTTTACACCGCTCTAGCCATTGGCTTATCCAAAAATGAAAGAAACTAAACGTCGGAAGTTGATCCCATAAGAAAATAGCCGTAACGATTTCCTTTCAATAATTATTTCAACAATTCTACAAATTCTATCGTTCACTGTGACTGTAATACTTCTTCCTTTCAATCTACACGATTTTGCAGCACTAACTTCGCCAATATTTCGCTCGAACAGGCGATGTAAAAATATATCATATAACGTAACAACAATATATATATATAATATTTAATTGTAGCAACATCTTCATATTGTACAATATGAATATATACCGTATAATAACCGTCAAGGAATACTTCACCAACTTTCCAAATTTTACATAATTCTACAAAAATCCATCATTCATATTTACTGCAATCTCCTTCCCCTTTTAAATCTCCACAGTTTCGTAGTTCTAACTTGGCCAATGTCCGCGAGCACCCGCCAAGGGAAAATATCGATGAATCGTTTTTCTCGAATCAATTAGATCGAGATTTTCCAGGAGCTGGGGCGCAAACATCGGGGTATCGGTATGAAAACTTGAAAAGTATTTCACCTGGTGGAAAGCAGTCCGTGGCAGGGGTAGTAATGAAGCACCGCCGAATCTCCCGGGAGTCAACAAAGTTTCATTAAAACGGAAGTAGCTCAAGCTGCCGCGTTCCCTCATAAATGAGTATCCCCCATGTAGGTAACTTAAATCGATTTTCGTGGAGTTGCCGCGGCCGCATCCACAAACTTTAATTCCCTCCGTCACCAATTATTCCAACGCCGACGTGGGACACTTTTGTTTAACTCTATCGGATGTACACCGCCGTACAAAATCGCTTCTCACATTCCCTCGATATACGCCACGCTTCTACAATCTCTGCTCCTCTTCCTTTGTAAATCGTACCAATTATCGTAGATGCATGAGTAACGTTACTCTTAGGCGTGAGTCTTATCGTCGCGATGCTTTCCACGAAATCGCTGTAGCTTTAGAGAAAATTATGCAAAGGTTTATTTTGATGAAGATGAAGCTGAATGTTAATGAAAATTCTCTTTCTCTTTCACAATCGACCATTGGCATCAAATACACGGCACGAAAGACTTCTGTGTTACGATATCCCGCAAAAATGAATCTTATCTGATCTACGTAACTAGCAATTTTCTAATTAACATGCTTCAAGAATGGTTATAAAAATGAATTACACGATATAAAAGATTCCTGTACTATACGTCCCTCAAACATCGAACATACATAAACTTACTAACGTTACTTCTGCGGATTACAAAATTTACAACTGCACGACATGTATGTACGAAATACAGACAAAGTTGAAGACGGAAGAACGTTCATTCTCTTCTCAATTCAACGCTATAAATTAATCACGTAACGTAACATCCTTCTGTGTCACGAGACATCCTTCAGAAATAAATCCATCTGACTTACATACGTAAAATCTAAAATTAACACTTGCTAAGAGTATTTACAAAAATTAACTACTATCTAAATTGACACCCATCAACGATAAATCTACCTCACCTACCTAACAAAAAGTCTTCTAAAATCTAACAAAAATTAATTGCACCGCATAAAAGATTCCTGTATTATATAACGTCGGTCAAACGTAAATCTACTCGACCCTCTTAACGATACTTGAACCAATTAGAAAATTTACAGCTCCACAACCTATAATGAAAAAAACTGCACCCATAAAACGGTTAAACTACTCATTCCGTTCGGTAAACGAGGGTTGCAGGTGACTCGGAAGGTTGGACGAAACGCGTCGTCGGCTAAATGAGTCGAAACGACGCGAAAAAGGAGAGCAAGCGGATACCAGCGGTGCATCGTGATCGAAGAAAATCCTGCGTGACTGGGCGAGAGGATTTAACGAGGCCCGTTTATATCGTGCCCCCGTTAGCCGGCTACGGCACAATCCAATTTTTTTGCCTCGTTCCTGCTCGTCTGGCGTCCGTAATGCGCGCCGCCCACCCCTTTCATCCACCCTCTTGCCACCTTGATCCCATGGTGGAGGCAATTACCTATGTAAAGAGGCAAAGGAAAAAGTAACGAGCGGAGCGGACGCATCGACGGTGGAACGCACGTCAGAACGACGCCCTTTCGAACTCGGTTTAAGCTCGTTGTCTTCCTGGACGAGCAAAGAAAAGAGGGCTTGAGAATATGGGCTATGGGGCCTGCTCGTGATAAGCTTTCACGTTAATGCCGGTAATCCGGGACTTCTTGGAGGGCATTCGCCGAGTTTTAAAAGGATTTCGTTCGGAAATGAATTATTCCAGCCGCCTCCCTCTGTCGTGCTTGGATTTTACCTTTTTCGGTTGCACTTTCTTTTTTAGGGGGAGGGGGGAGTGGATGGAAGATTACGCGCAGATTTCTGGTCTTTTCTTGGATGCCAGAGTTTAGCGATTCATCGTGGAAATGGGATCTCGGCTTTAAAAAAATATGTTCTTTCAGCAAAATTTTGCTTAGAAACGAATTGTTCCAACGATCTTTCGAATTCCGCCTTCGCTATCCTTTTCCCTTGTTTCCGACCATTTCGCGGAGATTTTTACATCGCTGTCGAATACCAGAGTTTAGCGTTTCATTGTGAATTTTTAAAAAGTATGTCCCTTCGACAAGGTTTCCTTCGGCAGAGAATTATTTCAACGATCGCTCGAATTTGGTCTCCCGTGCAAGGTTTTGCTTCTTCCCTGTTTTCCAGTAAATGGAAGATTATGTGGAAATTTCTGGACCTTGTTCGCATGCAACAGCTTAGTGTTTCGTTTTGGAGAAGAGGTCTTGACTTTCAAGAAAATATATTGTCTTAAAACAATTTTATTATAGAAACGAATTATTCCGACAATGTCACTGACATTTGGCGTTCAGTTGGATTTTCCTTTCTCCTTGTTTTGGCGCGGATAGAGGATGATATGAAAATTGTTGGTTCGCACGCAAATACAGAAGCTTAATGTTTCGTTGGTAATTTGCAAACGAAGACGACGCCTTAAATGGATATCGCACAATAGTATTTGGTCTTGGAAGTGTCGAGTCAGAAACTGGTTTATCAAGATGAAGTAAGAGGATTTAGTAATTCGAAGGGTTGTCGGAAGGATAGAGTGAGATTAAACAGTTTGTTGGGTAATTCATTACTCATCTTGAAGTATATAATCCCTAATTTGAAATACGTAATTGAATATATGTAAAAGTCCAAAAAGGAGATTGATGTCTGGTCATATATACGCTCATACTACGTTTCATGTTTGATTACCGTAGTAGTAAATTGTTCCCTCCGATTTTCCTTAAAAATTTGTATACGCTGAAAAATATGGAATCGAAACACATTCATTTGTAACGTCGATCTACACTTTCTTGCCTTATCATCTCAAAAATAAGAATTCTGTCGAGTGACTCGTCAAATAATTTTTCAACAAACTAATATCGTACATTCTATTTTCATTTACTTTCATCACCTTCTATCTCTCTTGGCTCGTTCCAAAATAATTCTATACTTGTTTTACAAAATTTCACTTGCTTACTGTAGTCACTGAAGCGTCTCTGAAAACTTGTGAACCAGAAAAGACTGCCAACACGTAAACAAATATTTAAAACAGTCTGTGAACGCGTGAAGGAAATACATAGAAACGTATAATAATCGAACAGAATAACCGAAACATTTGCTAAAAATAAATCGCCGTTTCAACCAAGCTCCGAGAAAGCTGTAATAACTTCAAGAGGACGATTAATAATCATCGAGGTCGATAGGAACGAGCTTTAAAGAGTCTCTTAATATTCCCCTTGGCAAGCAGCACGAAACACGGTAAACAGAGAAGCAGAAACGAACTGATTTTCACCTAGGCCTCCCCCTCCGTCGGGGACTCGCTTTAATTAATTGCGGTCAGTCAGCGGAAACGACGTCGCCGTCCTATCAACGGTAAATTGCTCGACATTTTGACCCTTCGCCTTCGGCCGATGCCTCGGAGTAATTGAAATTTAAGACGCGAAACGAGCGCATCCACCAGGACGTAGACGACGGCCACTAGTTTGGCCTTGCGTCGCCTCCATTCGATCCAATTAACCACCGCCTCGAGAAATCGAACGACGACCACGTCTTCGTTCACGAAGAGATTCGATTCTGGTTTCTGTGTTTCTTCCTCGCGTTTACTCTGGTCTTGTCCCGTCCTTTTCTTCCAGGGAAGGTGACGTACGAACAGCGGCTACAATGACGTGAATCAGTTTCCAGAACACCGCGATCCTCCGGTCGATCGAGCGTCACACCGAGGATCACCGAAGGTGTTTACGACGCGGCGTGGCCGCGTGTGCAGAAGACTTTTTGATTTTGATCATTTCATGACAAGTTCTTATGTCGTTGAAGGGAGGAGGCTTAATGTGTTGGAAAATGAGAAAGGCAGGGGAAAGTGGTAATGGAAAGAGGAAGTTATTGAAAATTCTGGTTCTTGACTTTCGACGATTAGCGAGGAATTTTTAATAGACCAGGAAGCCGATGAAACACTATTATATTGACTCGAGAAAAGCTATTGGAGCACTCGTTTTCAACGCAGATCTTCTACTTTTCGTTTGGCAAGAAGTTTTGATTGGAAACAAAACGATATAAGAAATTTGAAAAGCTACTTTTAAATAACCGAGAGACTTTTAATTTGTGCTATGGAGTTTTTAAATTCTTGAAAACTTCGACAAGTTTGATTTTACCTATTTGGACACGTTCCTTCGCTACTTCTTCCGAGTACGTTGATCTCAACCCCTCTGTGTCTGACATATGACGATCCTACGTTACTTTCTTAATTTAAGGTGAATTTACAAATTTAACTTTTAATTAAATTTTAGTTTAATTTCTTTGGTGATAAATGAATAAAGTCTTATGACATCGTAATAAAGATTGAAATATTTGTAGAACTATTAAAATTTTAAATTTAAAGAATATATATATATATGTTAGAGACAGAGAATATTAAAATATTGATTTAGTTTTAATTATTCTGGAAAGATAACTGTCAGAAAGATGTTTAAATTAGGTATTACGTATTGATCACATTGAATAAATAATTGTACCTACTATAAATTTCGTATAAACGTTCATTATGTTTTTCGTTAAATTTATGCAGCGACATGAACGCTCGAAATCCACTCACGGCAGACCGGTGTTAAAATCACTATACTTATACATCCTACGTCTATATCTACACTAAAGCTGACGCTACTAGCCGTGAAGGTACTTAAACAAATTGGCTTAAACCAAGTACTTGTTAGGAAGTAATCTTGTTGATGGAACAAAGTACACTCTTGTGGATAGTAGATGAAGTTCTATCGTTTTCTGACTCTGTGGTCTAGATTTCCTTGTAAAGTAAACTTGAAATATCTTTTTACTTAATTTCTCTGTCTCATTTAACGAACAAAATAATTATCACTCTCGTCCTGAATATTTATTAACATGACTAAAAACTGGGCAACAAAAGGATAAAAGATTCGTGAACGATATTATCGAAAAATATAAATAACTTGACTTGCATATTTAGTTTTATCGAGAGTTTTTAATTAATTCTATATAGAGCTGTTACAACTTCTTCAAACATCAGAAAATCGAATCGTTTAAGTTACAGAAGAAATAGTGACGCTAAAGATATTGTTGAAGATACTTTTTGTTGTAAATTCGCCGGTATAAAGTAATCGAAAAAACGATCGCGAATAAAATGTCCCGTTAATACAATGCTAAACTTTAATGACTTAAATAAAACTGCGTTAAAAGTTCTATTCGAACTACCTTAAAACCAAAAGAAATAATTCGAAGCACTTTCCAAGAACGAAGCTCAACCCTTCACCTTTTCAATTCCATTTCCATTTGAAGATCTATCAAAAGCTCTTGAAATCCTTCCGAAAATTATTCCAACGCGTCAAATCGTCCTCTTACCAAGAAACCAGAGAGCAGCTCATAATCTCGATTCTCGGGAGACCGTCGAAAACTCTCTCTCCCTCTCTGTCTCTCTTTCTCTCTCACTTGGCCTTTATCTCTTCCCTATTCTCTCAAGACTTAATATCCGATTTCGCCTTCAACGGGATACAAACTACGCTAATGCAAATCCGTGTCGAGGAACGTTTGAAAATTCCGCGAGCGGAACCGCCGCAGATTGCAGCAGATTAAAAGGCAAAAAGAAGTGGGAGGAGGTCTAAACCGGACACGGAAATAGATAAAAATAGTAAGAACATCGTGGCTAACTCCTCTATTGGATATTCGTTGTTCTTAGTAAATCCCTTTTATCGGCATTCTATTCGAAAATCTACCATTGTTGCTTACTGGTGATTATGGTGCTCTTATTTAATTTTTTAAATAATTTGAAAGTATTTTGTGCGACCAATTAATGGTAATAGTATACTGGATTATCAACTATAGTGTAAGAAAGTAAACTTTGGGGAAGTGAATTTTTTTGTAAAGAAGATTCGTATACGAAGATGTTTCGGAAGTGTTAGAATAAGACTTTTTTTCGAAGAGACAGTAGATTTGAAAATTCGTAAAGCGTACTGGGGTAGTTTTAGTTAACTCGATGTCATATAATTTTTATTCCTTCGTTTTATTATGGGTTGCGTTAGTTATTCAGTGACGCTTAATTGTGTCTAATTAATAAACAAAATTTTACTGCCCGTATACAGCCGACTGTAAATATTAGAAAGGGGATATTTCCATAACGTGACAAAATGTAATATTTTTTACAAATCCAAAGCTTTCGAATATTATTTTTATAGATTTACCTTGGGATTTACTGTTATTTACGCTATACGTTCCCTATCGATGAACATATTTACAAAATTAGAACACTCGGCCCTTCAATTCCAGATCTGCATTCGAATAGTGAAATTTAAGAAATCACCGTCCAAAGTAGTTCGATTAATACTGGAAATAAAAATGTTGAAATTGTTCCACGTCTATGATACTTCGAGCTACCACCAACTGCTATGTTATAACAAAATAGAAATGAAATACGATTAGTTCAATTTACAAATTCATTATACATCTATATATAATAAATAAATTTACATATTACAATAAATTTACATAATACAAAATTACGATAATATAAATTTACAAATTTCCTTATCAGTACTATCACTATTGCACACCATTGCTCGTTTTAGAAGCACAGAGAACTTACAGTAAGGCGTTGGTGTCACGATATGCGAACAAACGCCGATTACGACAGTCTCTTAGCTTATGACACCCTCGTGTGTAATGGGAAACTAAGAAGAAACCTTTAGAAACTCTCTTTATACCTTCGTATTGGACGAACTTTAATGATACTTCCATCTGAGCTGACCTTAACGTGTCTATATTGCGAACGAGTTTAGTCCCTGGAGAATTGCATGGCAAAAGGGTGTGTGCGTTTCATGATCAGATTATCGCGATTGTTATCGAGGGATGAAACACCGAATGGAAGTGTGAGTTACCGTAGTGTGATTGATATTGTTGCTACTCGCTGAAAGCGGATACGTTGGATGGATCCGAGCTGGTAATTTTGTTTTCTCCTTTAGACGCTCGATACCTTTGTTCTTATATTATTGCATTTTGAAATGAATATGTATACGGAGTGCCTTGTTTCAAATTACCAGCTTGTACGATTGTTGTCGTTGTTATGAAGATCTGATTTTTTAAATCAATGTCCGATCAAGTCAGTCCTTTCGAAACCATTCGACTTCCATTCCAACATTTCTCGCTGCGAATGATAACAACGATAAAAATCAAGCTGGTAATTTCAAGCGAGACAGCCTGCATTGTGAACCTGTGTTTTATGAAAATGTTAAAATGTTCTTAGGTATAATTTTTAAACAGCATATATAAAGTGTCATGGTACTTAGTTGATCGGAAGTCCTTCATATCGAAAACATCGAATTAAATATCAGAATTTTACTCAAGTTCAAATAACACGCATATTTGAAATATTTTATAATCTATTGAATTTCAATAAAATATTATCACGTATACTGTCTCAATTCAACCGATTAAAAGCTTCTCTAATATCTAATTAATAATATCGATGTTAATTAAATGTTTTATAGTAAAATGTTGAAATATTAATATAGTTAAATGCAATTAATATTTAAATAGAATAGCTATAAAGTCTATTTAAAATTATTTAAAATTTATTTTTTAGAACCAAATATTTTTTTAATAGCCTTTAAATCGAATTATTCACAATTACCCCGCAATAATCCAACCACAAAACTCTCGTAAAGGAATGACAGAACTCTAAGATTTAATGTGATTCGATGGTTTGCTGGATTAATGGCGGGACGACGTTTATGTAATTCGCGTTTCCTTGTTCGTTCCTTTAAGGAATGCAGCGAAGATGGTAGCGCGGAACAGGAACAAGGCGGAATTAAATCGATGGAATGTTCAACGACATTGGCCCTGAACGAAGCGATCGCTCCAAGTCGGTGTAATTCCTTGATTAGAAACAAAAGACCGTCTCCTTTACTGGCTCGGTCGCTCGATTCTTGATTTTTACTTTTGTCGAGGCGAATAGACCAGAAAGAGGCGGTCTTTACTTCCCTTGTAATCTCTTAGAGAACTTACTTTTGCCCGCTGAACCTTGGCAATCGCGTTATTGAAATGTATTTGTGAAGACATTTTGTTAAATATTATCGTCCTTCTTCTTTGAATTATCTATCAAGTTAATTCGTTTAAGAATTCGATTAATTAGAAATTATAACATTCTTATTTTGCTGCAGAGATCATCCTGCGAAATATTATTTTTAATAGTTTCAATACGCGATAAATAATTCTTAATTCTAATCTGCAATTTGTTTAGAAATTTCGTTAATTGATAATTATAATACATATTCTGATTTTGTTGAAGAGGAATGTGTGAAATATTATTTTCATTATTTTTAAAATTCAATGTGTTATCTCTGATTTCAACGTGCGATTTATTTAGGAATTTGCTTAATTGATAAATACAATAGTCTGATTTTGTTAAGAAGAAACGCGTGAAATATTATTTTTAGTACTTTTAATGCGCACTATGTTATTTTTAATTATGGTTAGACGGATTGCTATTATTACGGTAATTGAATGAATGTGTGGTGAAGGTTTAAACCAGGTAACGCAAAGTATATTGGGACGATAATTATAACAAATGTGAAGAGTTCCATCTCGCGTAAGCATCGAGCCACGACTACCTGAACTCGGCGCGGCTTTGCTCTATCTCTCTTATGCTACTTCGCTCATGGCAGTTCCGTCACAGCAAATGAGTGTAACGTTAAGAATGTTTTAACTTAACGAATATAATAATAAAACTACAGTACTACAACGGAAACTTCGTTTACTCTTCGTCTTAAGTTACTTTACATTTCATTACATGAAATTTCTAAACGACTTTTTAAGTGACAAGAATGATGTTTGACATTTTACTAATGTCAAATAACAATTATTCTAATTTTCATCCATTTGCTCTAAAATCTGTCAACTTGTACTATTATTAAAATATCACGCCGATAAGATTTATTAGATAAAATTTATGCTACAAATGAAAACTTAAAAAACCTAAATTCCCTGAATACCTAAAAATCTATCAATTTTTCTTCCAATGTAATTAAAAAAGCAAAAATAGAGAACAAATACCGTAATCTACCCAACGAACCAAAATCTTCTTTTCAATTTGATAACGGGACTGTTTGCCACGCCTAAGCGATTTCCGAGCAATTCTTTCAGCGACAGAGCGCGCTCGTTAATTATTCGCGGCGTTGCAATGGGCAGAAGGATTTCGCGGTTAAAAATTTCGAGCGACGAAACAGCAAGATGAGACGACGCGCACGCGAAAGAAAACCGCGAAAACCGAGTCATTAGGGGAACAATGCCTATCGCGAATTTTTTCCTTTTTTCTACTCTCCACGACTATTGTCCAGCCACTGCAAACATTTTTTTCCCTCGCGATACGGATTCTAACTATTTGTAAACGTAACTCGTTTAACTAGTTAGAAAAAGTCTAACGTTTCCCATAGAAACGTACGGAATAATTGTTTATAAAATTGCAGAAATCAGTTGCTCGCTTCAATCAATAAAATTGCTTTAATATATAACGTGTCACGAGTTTTTCCTTAATAAAATCAGAATATCGTAATCGTCAATTAATCAAACTCCTAAATAAATTGCACGTTAGAATTGAAAATAATATGTTACTTATGAATTTAATGTTTTTGTTGAGATATTGCTATGATATTGGAATTTAGAAAACTTGCCGAATCTGAACGAAGGTTAAGATATACAACGATCGATAAGCGAAACGACGAAGAAGGGAGGAAATAAAAGTGGAAAATCGTTTTAGAAATTAAGAGCAACGAAAGGCAGTCGTCCAGGGGCGGTACTTCCGGAGGAATAGGGCTTAATGCAATTACCACAGGCTGAAATCACGTTTCGGTCAATCGAGTTTGCGAACGAACGAACGAATCGGTCGAACCATCCTGTGATACTCCAGCAATTTATGTCTCGCCGAGGTTCTTCGTAATTTATATTTGACGTTTTATTGTAGCTTCAAAACGATTTTCTTTGGTCGTATTTCATGGCAGAGATATTAATTGTGTTTGTAGAATTTTACTTTCGTTCATTCAGCAACATTATAAATTAGAAGACTTAAGTAAAGCAATAAGATTAAATGACATAAATTGTCTCGAGTTATAAATCAACGTGGGATTATTTTGCTCTTCTACTGGATTTGCTTGTGAAGATAGTACGAGATAGAAACGAAGGAACTCGCTGATTTATAGTTTCATATAATTTTCTTTCTACGATCATTCAACAAGAACTCCAAGTCAATCGCTTAAAATATTTCTTCTAAATTTTATTCGAAAGAAACAGATTACGTTACTCGTTCGAACAGCTTCCTGTCCCTTAGACGCTTCTCATCCCATGTGACAAAGAAATTACAACAAAAGGGAGCGACTTTGAAATTATTCCAAAGATTATTCGGTTATTCCTACATAACTTAACACCAAAACAGTTACGTTTCGTTTAGTATCTCGTTTCGTTTTCCCGTTATTTTTCGTTCTTTCTTAACACCAAGTAATACCTTTGGTCGTTAACAGAATAGACGATACAGCAGTTTATCAGCTACTTTTATATCATTGTAAACTCGCCATAACGTATACAAAGTATTACTATATTTATCTTTCTATTATCATCCTGTTGTTATTGCATCGCGTTAAGTTAGAACAAGAGAAGGAAGCGATAAAAGACGTGAAATGGAAGCTCTATAATTCTTTAGGGAATCAATGAAGAAGTAACGATTCACAGTACCAAAAACATAGCCATCCATCGCCTACTCCAATCCGCGCTTACCACGAAAATTCCTAACGAACGATCGTCCGGAAGTGGCGGATTCTCCGGCGCCGAATCGTACCGCGGTGTCTGATTTTTGCGTCGATTGGTCTCCGACGTATGAAAGCGCGAGGAAAACGCGCACGGGTTTTGCGTACGTCCAGGGTAACTCTCGGTGTGCCGTGTATGTATTATGCAATGAAGCTGAAGTGTCGCTCTCGACTTGGTCCCTCGTACTCGCGCGCTCCACGCGAAGAGGGCGGAAAGGCGGGGGAGGATGGGTTGGCGCAAGAGGCTGAAAGAGGAACCAGGGAACAGGGACGCGTTTGAACAGACACGCGACACTCGTGTTTGCCCTCTCTCCTACTCTCTCCGTCTCTGTCCACCCTTTCACAACCTGTACGCTGTCTTTACTTCCGTCTCCTGTCCCGCGCAAGCGTTTTCAACACTCGCTCCCGATTCCCTCTGTGTTTCGTTCTTTCTGCTTTTTTGTCCTTCTTCTTTGTATCATTTTACAATGGAGACACCGGTGCCGTCGCCGCTTCCACCGCGTCGCCTGACCCCTCGTCCTGGGCCGAGGATTGAAGTGCCATTCATTTTCGAGTTGTGCGAGATTCCGCGCGCCAAAAGAGTCGAGCGTCCCCTTTTCCTTCCTTCTTTCTCTCCATTTTTCTACATCGCCGCCCCGCCCTTCTCCTCCACTTCGCCATCGTCTTTCGTCCACCGAGTAATACTTGCCCCGTCACCGGGAGGCGAGAAACCGGGGAACGTGGAGAAAGGACCGAACGTTGAACGCGATTGAGAGAAAAGCAACGCGAGCATCTTCGATTTCGCGGGCGATGGTGACACGGTAATGGGAGATCGACGAGGTTCCTACGATCCGCAACTTGATCGACGCGATTTTGAATAGAAATCATGTGGGAGGAAGATGCGACGAAACGTGGAAGAAGGTCATTTGACGATCGTAGAACGTGGTTTGTAGACTACAGGAATTTTGTGCTTTTATGAAGAACTTGCGCATGCGAAGATTAACAGAGTGCGCGCGAAGAAGAGCGAGAAAACGTATCAGACATGGAGAATAAAGCACAGAGTAAAGAGTTGTAACGTTTATCTTACGTGAAGCAAACTTTTATTTAGGTTTTAGTTTCTTAATCAACTTGGTAAGAATATAACTTTGCGTAAATGTTCGCTGCCTAGACAAGGTTCTACAATCGGAAATGTTCGATATAGTTGAGAAACGATATAATTGAACGACCTGTTTCTAAAGAGAGATCTTATTGAAAGAAGATGTTGTACGTGTTGTGAGAAAGAAAATGTTATCTGTAATTGTAAGCCATAAAAAGCTAAGTTATCGACAGTATGCGATATGACTGAGAGAATCGCTCCGATTCAAATTTAATCGGCGTGTTTTTAAATGGAGATATCGTGGAAGGAAGACGTGATACCAACAAAGAAATGATTATCTGCGATTGTACAATAAAACAGAGGAAGATAAGGTTCTACGTTCGGATATCTTCGATCAGAAGTATAAAATGTAATTGTGCTGCAATTAGGGTTTGACTGACGTGTTTTTGAACGGAGAATTGGTACGACAAAGATGTAAGGAAGACAGAGAGAATTATCTATAAGATCTGTGTAATGTGAGAGATAAGGATAAATTGAAAAATTTCAGGTCGACATTCTATAATACAATTAAAGGTTGTCCTAAATTCCACTCGATGAACGAATCTTTAGCTAGAGATTTCATAGAAGGTGATGCAATATAGCAGTTGTTCGTGATTATAAAGAATAGAAAAGCTCTAAATTGAAGAACTAAGAAATTATTATCGGCTCTTATAATTGTAATGGTTTATCTCGTTCAGGTTTGATCAAAGATGTTGTGAAAGATAAAACTATGGAAGAAAGGGAATTTGCAAATGAAATTTCAGTATCAGAGAGGAGAAGAATTATTTAAAAATTCAGAATTAATCAAATCTTGTTTGTAAGCTCTTAGAAGCTTCTAAAATTTTATTAACTAACAGCGACTGCTTACAAAGAATGTAGAAGTTATCGAAGAAAGGTGTCATAAAGGTGTTACTACCGATATTATTACCCATATCTCGATCCAGACAAGACGTGCCGCCATCAAAAATTGATTGATAGTAGCCATAACCTGTATCATTACATATTGCGATTACCATAAAACAGACGAAGCACATTTACAGGCTCGTATAGACAGCTTATTAATTATGGCGACTTTTACGATGTCGACCTAACAAATTAACGACAGACACGAAACGCTCGTAACGCGCTTTACGACGTATAATTATCTGCAAACGCGACGTAAGCTTTCCAACAGGAGAAGAATCATGGTTTTTGCAACGTCGACGAGACAGACAGACACGCGTTCTTTAATTATAATCCGTTCACGAAAGTTATCGCAACGTTTAATCCAGTGGCATACTAAAGCTTTTCACACTGAACGTTGCCTATTTTTACCTATTTTGCACTAAACGTTGGAAGCTTCTACTTTCTCAAGATATACCTTGGCTACAAAAATTATTAGCCTCCTTATTCTCCGGTAAAGTGTTCTATACATTGGGTTTTATACATTTTATTTTCATAGTATAACATTTTTGTAGTTGAATTTGAATCTATTTTGTACGTCAATCTATAATTAATGTAAATGGTGTCCGAATATTTCCTGCAAGCCATTGCAACAGATATTCTTCAGAAAGTAAAAATTATATTTCTGTCTCTTTTTTTTTTAAATATGTGATTGAATCGAAATTCTTATAATCTTGACCTGCACAACTATGGTATTCAATCCGCTAAATATCGCTTACCGCGTTTTTTAATATCCTGTATTTGCCAAGCTTTCGACCGAAACTCCATTGCTATAGAAACAGGCTGCACCGCCATGTGACTCTGATGCGATGAGAAAATCATTTTTAAAGGGTCGACGTCGTAAATTGTGTCACCGGCTGTCCTAAGGGCTGACCTCTTAGACGTATTTCACGCTTGAAATTCGAAGGGGACGACGGTCTGGCGCGAGGAAAACCAACTGAGCGAAAAGTTGCGGAACTTCCTGCTTCCAGGGAGGATTGACGAGGGTAGATTTTACCGGGAAACGCAGCAACTAACGTGGATACGAAAGGTGCGCTTCATATTTTTCAAATACGCCAGTACGTGGAATTAAAGTCGCTTTTCGAAGTTTAATACGCGAATTTCGATGCGATAAGTGGAGATTAAAAAGTTTTCTACGGCGAACGAAATATACGATTACTGGAATTTGGATGACGAATTATGTTTGCAATTTGGCGTTTTAATTTCGTATTTAAAAAATTGCTTGATTTGGGAATTTTTTGAAAGAAGAAACCTGGTATTATTTGTTAAAATTTTTGTTATGGAATATAGGAAAGAATGAATTATCGGTATAGGATATTTTTATTCTAGAATCTCGTATTTCAATAATAAAAGCACTCCGAATTCTTTTTCTAAATGCGAAACACCTCCATCATTTGGGATAAACTATTGGGATAATAATTACCTCTCTTCTCATGAAATGAGAATGAGAATGAGAAATGAGAATGAAAATATTATGAATTTCCTTTCCAAGTTCACTGAACCAAAAAATCTTTCAACCTACGGTATAAACTTTCGTCATAGTGTAAGATATATTCCTGCGAAAGTAGAACGGAGAATTCTAACTTAAAATACCGTCGAATCTGTAAAATATTCAGAAATTAAAATAAAATTCTACGTTAAAACATCTGAAATCTCGAATGAAACTTAATAGAATATAAGAAAAATACTATGAAAAAGAAACAAATCCTTAAACGTAAAATTAACTATGGTAAATTAAATTCATCGTATCAAAAAGTACGTTCTAAACATAATGCTATAAAGGTCAGCAAATATACTACAGTTGATACAACAAGACACATAATTGCATCGAAAATTCAATGAAGAACGACCTCGCTTCCCAATAAAATAGGAAATTGTATACTTTGTGTTGCTTTCGGATCTAAAAGCTGGAAATAAACCATCACGTTGCGAACGTCTCTATTGTAACCGTGAAACGTCTTATATATGTACTTCTCGTAAAGCAATGAACAAAACGCGGTAACTCGAAGCAACGTTAGCGAAACGTCGCTGCGACGCCGGGACCAACAATAAGAAAGTAGAAGGAAAGTGTCGGTGGAAGGACGAGAAATTACGGGGGCGGCGTAAAAATGCACCGCTGGACGATTTTACGCTTCGAATAGAGACGCAAAATCCAACCGCAGCTTTACGTACACTATCGTCCAAAAGTATCCAGACGCTATTGCTAGAACGTCTCTTAGCTACGAAATTACAAATGGGAAGGTCCGCAGTCATTTTATTCTTTACGATCATCGTATCTGCACGCACGCTGTAAACTTTGAAGCGTCCTACGTTTTTTAGATAAAATATTTTTAAAGCACATTTTTTTGAAGAATAAGAAAAAATGTGTTGTAGCTATGGAATTACAGATGAAAAAGCTGTGCAACAAATTTTATTCTTTGCAATCATCGTATTTATACTTAAGGCTATAAGGTAGGAGGAATGTTATGCTTTTTAGGTAAAATAAATCTTTTTGTACGTTTGACGATATTTTTTTTAAAGTATCAGGATTATAATTTTCATTTTTAAAGTTTAATTAATTGCAGTTTCGATTCTTCTGAAAAATTCCATGGAATTTTACGTGAAACGATAGAGAAAGTGGTGCTTCTAATTATCAGTTCGTCATTAATATCGATTTTAATTAGAATTTGTCAAATTCAATTTAAATTCCAAAATTTAATTCCATCAATTAAACTTCAACTCCGAAATTCATTTGTTCCTGTTCAAGTGCAACTCCAATTGGAAAATTTAATTTGTATGTCCGTCTTGGTCAAATTCAAATACAACTCAGCCAAAGTGTTTGGATACTTGTAAATGATAGTATATATATATATATATCGCATAGTACATAATCATCTAAAGGATCTAGTTTGTTAGAAAGAAATATTTTTCAACTAATTTTCATTCATCGACGTTTATCAAGTGTGGTAATTACCGAAACATGAGCGCTAATACTATCGATTTTACCATCGTATCAGATTACAATGTAATTTCATGGTGAGCTACTTATGTTACCACAATACACGTCAGCACGTTAGTAGTTTCGGAAATCACAGTGACTGTTATTATTATTATTATCATTATACTGACTTTAATGTGTACGGATATATCGTACAATTGGATAACAACGACTTTCCCATGTAATTTTTTCTTTTCATTTATCAGTACAAACTAGCTCCTCGATATTACGACACGAGTCTCGTATAGTGAATATCTTCCTTCAAAGTATAGTATCTTCCTTCAAAGAAAAGAAACGTACTTTTTCCATCTCCTAGATCCACTCCGCTCTCTCAGTCTTCGAAGCAAAGGAAAGAAACGCGAAGCCCGAAGAACAACCCCGATAACTCTGTCTATCTCGGTAACACTGGCCAATTATTCTTGCGAAAGAGTTACTGCAAAATTCAGAAACCCGCGAAGCAATTATTCGGCAGAATCAAGCAACGTCGTAAGGGTTTCGTGGCGGTCGTGAAATTCTCGCGGAAGCTCGACGTGCTTGAGGCATGCTCACCATGGTGTACACCCCTTCGAATAGAACACTAGGTACACAGGGTCGCGTTTCAGTGGCAGAACGACCGTAGAAAACGTACTGTTTCACCGTGGAAACATTTTTAAACTGGCACGCTCGTTTCTCTCTTTAAATCGCTCGATGCCGCTGCGATACGTTACAGAGATCCATGGCTATGGCCTCGAAACGTTCCGCTCGTTTCTTCTCCGAACGTTTAGGGATCAGTTACCCGCCGCGGTCACCCTTATCCCTTCCGGATAATCGCGCCGCGATCTTCGCTCATCCGTCTTCCTTCCTTGGTTTTTTCCCGGCTGATTTTCTCCAAAGTCACCGGAGTCCATGGAAACGGATGGGATAATGTTTCTTTGCACGGGATGGAAGTGGTTTTCGTACGGATAATTAGGTTAATGACCGTTATCGAGACTGACAAATTGAACATGATTTCGACATGTTGATTTTTGTTGGACATTTCATAAATAGACCTTCGAAGGGGAAGAATATTTTGTGTAATGAACAGAGGTGATAGGAAAGAAGGGGCAGGTAAGTGTAGGAATAAGAGAAGGTATGTATATGTATATGTATGTTTTTTTAAAAAACAAGATTTTTGAGAGCAAGCGTGATCCGATAGGATTTTGTATAGAAAATTTTATGTAAAATCTTTTAGCCTTCCTAGATTCCTTCAAAGAACGCTTTTCGAAGAATAAAATCTTTTAGAAAATAAGATCGATTTTGGGAGAATTTTATACATATAGAGAATCTTATATAGACTTTTAAAATTTTCTACTTTTCTTCGAACCCCTTGCAATCAAATATCATTCGATCCACAAGTTTCGTCGTCTAGTCGCGCGTCTAAATCCTTAAAATTCTGTTAGTTTTATCATTACATCGTTGTACTATTTTCTCTTACGAATACAATATTAGCTTGATACCGAACTGTTCAAATGAATCTCATCGCCTATTTATCACATGTATGTTTTAGATAAAAATTAAAATACTCTTCCTCCCTCTGAAATTTTCAATTCCCATCGTAATTAGAAAATTCCGTAGAAAACTTCTAAACTTGAAACTCCATCATCGAAAGTAACCCTATAAATATACTTAAAACGAGCATCATCTCATCCGAGCCCCTCGATGTTATCAGACGATTACCACGCCCCTACTCGATCGAACCTCGTTCGATAATTAAATTAATCCCGCCTTTAATCGCGTTACGCGATTTTTCCTCGATACAGGTCGGAGGGGAGAGCAATGATAGATAATGGAATACTTTTAAGAAGTAGCCGATTCACCTCGTTGAAAATCGTGTCTATTTTTCACGAAGACCGATCTCGATTTCTATTAAATCTGACGTTTCGTTACATTTACGGATCGATTCGTTCCTTCGCCATCATTGCATCCTCAACCAATCGGATTTCGCAACTTCCTGTTTACTTTAGTTTCGCGCGTCTTGGATAGAAGAACGAGCAAGTAGATACTCGAGAAATGCTTGTACCGCAAATTCGATAATGGAAATTCGCCGATATCGCCTGTAATCTTTCCTTTCCGTGAACATTTTCTGGGAAAAAGTAATATAGTACACCCATGATAACTAAGCTGCAATAATATTTTTGCATAATCTTTATAGATACAACTGAAAACAAAATGGAGTTGCAATTAGACTAAGCAGATATTTAACTTCTCGTTTTAAATATTGTAACAAGCGCTCTACTTCTGCGTTCCTTTTTACCTTTAAATTTCCTAAGCTATTACATAAAAAAATTATTAAGATAAACGTATAAAAATCCGTGGTCTGTATATTTAATTAACTTATATTCCTTATATGCAATAGATACATATACATATAATATAATACAAATACAGCTAGATATAGTTACATATATTTGTCATATTACTTTCATTCTAATTAATCACGTATGACGTGCATAGTTCTAGCGTTAAGTAAACTTTGGATATTTTGAATGGCATTCAAATCGGCTGAATTGCCGGTCCATAGAGGTACGAAAATGCATTTCGACGAAGGGAACTCTGTGGTGGACTCAACTCTGTGACATTGCACAGCAACAAATTCTATGAGCGTCTACGGATCAAATTCGTAAAAAAAAAAAAAAAAAGGAAGAAGGAAGAAAAAATACCAAACGAATAATAAATAAATAATTAATTATAAATAAGCAAATAATTAGTCTAACCAAAACATTTCCTAAAATTTTCTACGTTGTAAAATTCCTAAATACGCCTCGCACAAAATTCATCGAGGTAATAGAAAATAAAAGATTGAAAAAAGGAATACCAACGACCGATATGAAATATCAGAAGCACAGGACATTTCCATTTCAATCACGCATACAATTTACGCGCGTTGCGTGTTCCTCGTATTACATCATCCCGCGAATCAAAAGCCGCCGCTCGATTAGTCCATTGAAAATTCGCCGGGCGATCGCCGCGTGTCGCGTCCATCCGGTTGAATGTCGGGTTCGCATGAATGCGACGCGACAGGCATCGAAGTAGCGAACGTCACGCACTCTTCAGACGGGACACGCGGGATTTTAATCAGCCGCGGCGTGTAATGAGGCCGTACGCTGCGGGTACCAACGATTTTGAACAGGCTTCGTCCTAATGAACACAAGTCCTGATGGAGCTAATTGAAGAGCTCGACTCTCCTCTGACTTTATCGGGATAATTAACTCGTCAATGTAAAATTGTCGTCGTTAAAATTAAAATACGATGCCGCGACTATTGCACTCTTGATGTACGCGACTGACTAGTATGCTATAGAGTCGATGCTAGTTGTATAGATTTTTTATTCGGTTCGAAAGGGTATTCTGCAAAAATTGGTAAAAATATTTTCAAAAATTCTATTGATAATTAATTCGGCTGCGTGATTCAGTCTCGTGGACTACTGAAGTTACGATTCAGTATAAACTTCTTTATAAAATATGTACATTCTATTAAATGTGAGAAATATTGAAAATTTCGCGTGTCTCTGATTAGATTGTAACTTGAATTGGAAACATTCAGATATTCAGCTATCGCGTGAAATATTAGAATCTTCTTGTAATTTAACGATACAAGTCTTTTTGAACGGTTCTTGAGAAATTGAGACTTTTATATTGGAAATTCTAAGCAGTGTCTGTATTAACGTGGTGTGCTATAAACTTGTACATTAAGAAGTAATTTTAGGGATTCGAGATTTTTTAATGTATCAGGAATAATTAATAGTCCCGTATAGAATTATATTAAAAGATAATGAAGAATATCAGTTGAAATTTCTGTAAAATACCCAGAGAAGAGTGAAATGTCTTGATAAACCTTCGGATAAATTTTTCTATCTCGCATAATTTCCAATTCATCTTGGTCGATGGTTCCTCTGCAATCTCAATTTAATCAGTAACGATATAAAGTAGTTACTGTACACATCTATTTCCTTAATAATTTTTCCTTAAAGCGTTTGTTCGCGCGAAGTATTCTTTTCTAATAACTGCCTAATAGCAGCTGTCTAATAACTCAATTACCACTTAATTAATCTCCAACGGTCGTAAAATTCCGCCTCTCATTCATAAACCGTCCCTTTATAAACTCATATCTCTTCCTCGACGATCTTACGTCCGCTTTCAAGCTAATTCGATTGAAAAAAAAACATGATAAAATTCAAAAACATATCTGTCATCATCGTGATTTCTTCAAAGACTGAGAACAATCGTGTCGCAGTCTTTGAAGATTTACAAAGTAGAATTACCAATTTCGATCCTCATAAATATTTTTTAAAGAATGAATCTTCAGAAAATTGAATACCAATGAGAAAGAGATACAACACTGATCTGAATACCAATCGAAAACAGACAAGAAACAACCGGGAAACTAAATCTACGCCATCCGTTCTACTCCGATACACGAATCTCGCTACTACGCGATCTAATCGTTCGACAGTGTTTTTAATAAATACAACATTACTGTCTTGATTGAACGACATTACCAATTTCGAGAAGTTCGCCCTAATTTTGCAACAATGATTCTGATAAATACGAAATTGCCGATTACTCGAACCGATCTCCGGGATAAACAAAGAAATGAAAATATCCAAAAATCCAAATTCCATACTCGACTCTGTACAAATCCCAATATTACACATCCAAATCCTCCAACAATGTTCCTAATTAATACGATATTCTCGATTCGCCGAATCGATCTTCCCTACCCCCTCCTCGTCATATACCGAATTTAATAACAATACGAAACGAGAAACTCTAAACGCTGAAATTATATCCTGGATTCTGTGCGTATCTCTCTAATCCTCTAATCCTCTAATCCTCCAATAGCGGTTCTAATAAATACAAACAAGCCCCGACGAATTGTTAACACCTTAGCAGCTAGCTAAGTCAATTACGACTACAAACATCGGGAATTTACCCTCGTCGACTAATACTCGACATAACGCAACAAGAAACGTTTCAGCCAGAGTAAAATTGGTGGTCGATAGCGAAGGATCTGCGTTCGTTAGGTCCGGCAACGATCTTGAGTGTTTATTAATACACGAACAAGAGGGGTGGAGCCAGGTTGACGTACACGTAACCTGTTTGATTATGCGACGGTTTGCGTTGTAATTAGCGCGGCCTGTTTGACCAGGCCGACCAGATACTCGTGCTACGTGCCTGTAACTCATGTGACCCGGTTGCAGAGCCACTGAATTACATAATACACACGCGACGCGCGTACGCGAACGCTGCAAATGACATTTCCATGACGTATGTAGCTGCAAAATGAACGGACGGGTCGGCCCTTGTCGCGAGATCGGCCCTCTGCCAGCGAGTGTCGTGAAAACACGTTTTAATACGGCCAGCCGGACAAGACGACCACTCTCAGCGAAGAATTACCGCGAAATAACAACAATGTGGGATAGGTTCGTGGATGGAGAAAGAGAATGTTTAACCGAGGACAAGGCTGCTTTGTTAGTGTCGCGAACGGCTGAATATTTTATCAATAAAAAAGAAAAATTCGTAGCAAGGTTCGAGAAAGATACGTTGTTCTATTAAATTTTATGAGAAACTTGTTATTCTTTTCAGCAACGAGCAATGAGTTTTTCCAATCTTCGAGTATTCCGTTTTTCATAATTAGACTGCCGATCTTTATACAAGTTAATATTTTCGCGAATAGAATTAGAAAACGAAAGCTTCCCACCTTTTAAATTTTATAGTAGCAGCTGTTGTCCGCGGCTTTGTTTGCGTAGAAATTAATATGAGTTTAACTTCGTTATTGTAAATTCACTGCGTCACATTCAATCGTTTGTAACAGAGGGCGATATAGTAAACAGTTTGGGAGGAATATTTGAAGGAGGTGGCGACTATCGGTCGATCGAGGCGCAGCCTTGCAATGAAGATTAAACTGCGTTAGTGCGACTTGGATCGAATTTGTACTCATTGTTCGATTCCTTGAGAAGTAAGTAATAATAATAAATTGTAGACTGTGGCTATCTGGAGGAAATGTATTTTCCAACGGTAAAAGAAATAACCGAATCGATCGAACGGTTTCTCGGATTTCCTTGGACACGCGCACATATACCTACTTAATGTTCTTAATCTTAGAGTAAATTTACGTATTCGCGTCTGAATCTCGTTGACGATAAATTGTCAAGGTATAGATCAAATTAAAAATAAAAGAAACTACATTGATACGAGTATTTTGCAATTTATCGATATCAACGATTGAATGCATAAAAATTATATTATTTATCGGTGTTTTATTCATTAGTGAATTTTAATCTAGACTTTATTTATCAATTTTACACATCCCAATATACGCAAACTAATATTCGTTTAATGTTTTCTATTCAAAAGAGAACTCTTTCAAGTCCAATCCCTTTTACTCTATACATCAAGTATGTGCAAGAAAAGTGCCTCTAATTTCAATAAAAATTTCCCTATCCCATAATTCTGAGCTATTCCAGCGTATTTTACTTAGCTCGCATCTAATTTACACCTTTCCAACTTCAACCCGCATAACTTTCCAAGCCTCCGAAGACGTATCGCTTTTCCAGTATGCGTACCAGCCACGGGATACATTCTTATAAAATAGTCGGAAGGTACCCGACTGCGCACAGGTGAAAAATTTTAATACGAACAATGGCGGTGGAATTAACATAAAGCGCATCGATCATTGGTCTCGCGCAGTATCGTCGTCTAAGAGAAAGTTTCATGACAAGAGACATTCTCCTCTGCCGTTTATTTCCACGGGATGAAAATGGCCTCGTCCCTTTCTTCTCTCCGTCGTTCTCAGCATGTAAATCCGCGAGAATTAAATTTCACTCCGATGAGGTAAATTTCAGAGGCAATTTAAGATCCCACGATGCCTTTTGTAAGAGCGTGCACCGTATCGACGATTACCCGGTTAAATGGCCTGGAAGTATCAAGTCGATTGTAACCGCGACAAAGTGGATTACTGGTGTAGCATAATCTCGATTCTAAGCCAAGGCCGTCGTAAAACTTCCATGCAATTCTTTTCCACGATGCGCAAACATCGTCGAAAGGACGCGAACGAAGCCCCTCGCGACATTAACGAACTGTTGTGCCCCTCCATGCTATTCGAGGGATCAATGGCTCCTCGAATCGGAAATGGATGATTCGAGAGCTTAGGAGGACGCGTTGAAGAGAAAAAGTAAGATGGTAAAGTGCCAACGTTATTTTGTCAATACCACCTAATGACAAAATCAGCAATCACTTAGTTGCCAACCCAATACACTGAAATTTTTGCAAATTCTGTGCGAGGATGCTAGTGAACGAACGATGGATGTTCATGCGTTTATGCTGAGTGCGAATATGCAAAACTGGACAATAACAAGATGCTTTTATGCAAGTTTTGTACGTCAGTTTTCATGAACTTGGAAATTTGTACGAGTATATATGCAGTATAAATGACGTAACAGATTTAATTAGAAATTTTGTTGCAGGTATTCGTTTTACGGTAGCTTCTTCGGTTTGCCTTGTTTTATGACCTTGTGCATGTACATATATGTACAATATATGAGAGATTTCTTCGAATTTGAACATTGATCGGACTAAACGAATAGAATGCACTTGGAATAAAGATTTTGTCAAACTCTCTGTGAGAATATTAATCTCTAAAGTTAGCTGCTGTTTCGTATAGAAGCTTACATTAGCCTAACATCTCTATCATCGTAACAAATTCTCCAAAGCAACTCGACAAACGCTCCAAGGGGCAAAAGGCGTTTAGGAGCATCGGGCCGTAAAGAAAGAAATAAAAACAAGTTTGTTCCGAAGCAAACGGCGTAAGAATACTCATTTTCGAAGAAGCGAACACGAAAGAACAAAAGCAGGATCAGCCGTCGAGTAATCCACGTTTAATCGAATCGCTCGTCAAAGCTCGCGGCCCCTGTTCTCTCACGGGTCGTAGAAAATAGATTTCCAGCTGAAATATTTGCACGCTGTCACTGGTCGTCATATTCATGAGAGCAGCACGAGAATGGAGTGGGAAATGGATGACAAGAATTAGATTCCACGTAGGAAATGCGACCGGCTTTTCTAGACGATGCCTACGCGCCATGTCAAAGCTGACTTCATCTCCGTGGTATGCTCCCTTTTTTCCATTTTCTCGTTTTTCCAAACGGTGTTTCTTTCCAACGGTATATCTATGGCTTATTTTACCGTGTCTGTGTAAAATCATTTCTTCACACTTGTCTTCGCTAGAAACTATAGGAACAGGTGGAGAATCGGAGAATAATACGAATTGTAGAGACTCGCGACAATTTGGAATGCGTACGAGAAATGTTTTCAAGATCGAAAGAAACTTTAAATGTAAAAGAACGAATATATCTTATCCCTACTAAACAATAGTTGTACGACCTATTTCATTACAGTGTATTGAAACATTTATTTTGTCCAACTGTGTTTACTAAAAGAACTAATCCGTGGCAAATGGATATAATATCAACGTTACGCCATCAATTTCTTATTTACAGTTCAATTGGACTACAGCATCAACGTTTTAAAGACGATGCTCGATGATACAATTAGTAATTTTCTTGTTTGTATTTATTGCTTTTTTTCCAAAGGCAAGTAAGCGCGTTACTGATTTTTAATCGTAGTACTAATTTCAGGAAACTTGAAATCCAACGAAATAATTTTATTTCCATATTTAGAATAAGAAAGTTATTTCAAAATAACGTGAATAAAGACGATAGGCAAGCGAAATATACAAATGAACGTTTGTTTAAGGAAAAAGAATACGATTCATAGAAACTAAGATTAACGTGTTGTTCATAGGAACAGTTGGCGTGTTGTACTGGCTAAATGAAATAACAAGCTTCTGTATGGACTTGAATGAAATTGTACGAGCAACGTTGTCTGTATCGGATGTAATAGACTTTTAAAACTGGCAATTGTTGGTGAAAATCCATTGCGAACGGTACACGCGATTGAAATTCGCTTAACGCGTCTCTGTTACATCGATTGCGGTTGAGAAAGCGTACTGTGAATGTTTGATTTAGACGCCATGCCATATTGATTTCAGTACTTCCTTTGATTTATGGTGTTTGTTTCACAACGGAGGAAAACAATCGTACTATGTATTTCTCGTATCAATATAACTCGAAGAAATAGAAATGTAATCGTTAAGGTGTTGTTTGCTACATCTGGAACATTTTCATCTCGTGAAGGATAATTCATTGCTAATATTGGCGTCATTTGTAATTCCTTTAGCCTGCAAGAATCACTTATTCTTAACCTTTATAATTTTTCCATTGCTTCTAACAAACTGACTCTCCAAAAGTTCAAATAATGCCATATTTCTTTCACAAAATACCAGCAAAACTAATATAAAATTACTAATATAACTTTTATAACTAATATAAAAACCATATATTATTACCATATAACCATAATAATATAAAACAAATAATTTCTTCATTTTTCCCTAACAATTGCCTTCTTCCAGCTTTGGAATAATAACAATTCCGCATGAAAAATAATCCACTGCTAAAAATCTCGTCTCGAAACTAACCCTTTTCGAATCCTCTGTTGCTTTTACCTTCTTTATTTCTTAAAAAAGAATCATTCGTTTGAAATGACTTCTTGTTTTCGATTCACAATTGTGCCAATGCTACAGCTATGGTGTAAAATCGTTATAATCGCGACTCGAGGAAAGAAAAACGACTAGGAAAGAAAGAAAGAAACAGAGAGCCAAACGAACGGTAGGTAGCGCGCGTAAGCACGAGCGCGGAAAAAACGCAACACGAAAAGCTCGCGTTAATTTCCGTAGGCAACGCTTTAAGTACGAGCGCAATTAACGCGATCCTGTAACAGCGGTATCAAAAGGCTAGCATTCCGAGTTTATTTCGCGCCACTGTAACGTCGCTCTTAAACTTCGTCGTCGTTGCAACGTCACTACTTCCCCAGTCGCTATTTTCGAAACCGAACGAAACTTCATCGCGGTATAGATGAAATATATTTATCACGCGATGCTTAATGCTCCAATTCCAAACTAAAAGTCAGTCAGACATCTGGGCATGATCTGGACAGAAGAATGACATGGAAGCGACACATCGTAGATAAATCCAAACAACTTAAATCAAAATTTAAAAAATTCTACTGGCTCGTTGACAGACGTTCCAACTTAAGCGCGCAGAGTAAAGTAATTAGACCTATGGGATCCAACTATGAGGAACAGCAAGTCATTCCAACATAGAAATTCAGCAACGATTCCAATGGAAAAATCTAAGATCCTTAGTAGATGTTCCTTGGTATGTTACCAACGAAACAATACAGTTAAAGAAGAAATATCCAAAACCCACTAGTTACTTAGTTACATGACACGACGGATCAGATCCGCAGGTTAAAGAGACATTACCCTTTAGATCTAAGCATTAGATTCAACTAGAATCAAACACACGATAAACACTTATTAAACATGACGTAGTACCATGCCAGAATGATTTACTTATAATTTTCAATGAGAATTGATTGTAAGATTCTTCCAAATTAAAAAAAAAAAAAGATGCTTAATGCGAGCTACAGTATCCTGGTTGTAGCGTGTAATTCGTGCTACCAATCCGATGGAGAAGAGGATAATTCTTAACTAGTTTCTAAACTAGATTTAAGGGTGTTGAAGTTATTACTTCAAGAAAAACTCTACATCTTTTCTTTTACATATTCGTGACCTGGAGACTGCTGTTACCAAGAGAATAGAGTTTAATGAAAATATTCAAAATAAGGAGAGGTCCATATTATTGTGCTCTTGAATATAAATTTTGTTTTGGGTTACAAAACCTAGAAACGAAAGAACTATAAGTGGATTTCTATTGCTGTTTTCTTGTAGCCTTCAGCTAGATCTACACACTAAGGTTAATTTTTTGGTAATGTCCTTTGCTATAAATATATGAACGTGCTCCCTGTCATTTTTCCTATTGTATTGTAACACTATAGGAGTGAGGGTTTGGATCAGCATACACTATACCTGTACTTATACTTATTTCAATATATTTTTCTATTACAAATTCATCCACTCGATCGTCTATCAGTCAATCTCAACAAAAGGATTAAATGCTGAAGAAAGAATTGTCAGATGTAAAGATTTAGTAAACTTGGATTCGACGATTTGAATAATTTATTCAGTGTGGGATTCTATGATTTGTTATTTTAATGATTCATTGAATGTGGACTCGGTGATTTAGCGGTTTTAGGGATTTATTAAACGTGGCTCACATGATTTATTAACGGCGCTTTGTGATTTATTCAATGTAGATTTCATGGTTTGTGAGTTTAACGAATTGTCAAACGCGAATTCGGTGAACCGATAACTCGTGAATCGGTTGAAAGATAAGAACGATCTGGATGTGCGATCGGAATTTTGAGAAGAGAATCTTAAAATCTTCGATATTTTAGTTATTAGAGGGTAAAAACGAGATTAAACGCGTGATAAGAATTTTCCAACGATGGAGAATTTTGTAAAATACGTATTCCAGGTTAAGATGAAACAAATTAAAGGAAATCTTAATTATCGTATTCGGTAATTTTCGAAACATATCGTATATTTTCATGATACGTTACGCAAACTGACGGAAAAATAAAGCAAATACGTATACCTTTGAAATTACGGAATATGATTCTCTGTAAGTTGGATTGATCCGCAAAGATATGTCGAGAATTCTTTAAGGCAAACGAAGTCGACGTTAGAACGTTTTTAATATTTCAGATTTCCATCAGCAGATTCCGTCTGTGAATTTCTAATAGAAATCTCGATGTTCCTCCAACATTTTATATTCGACTTTTTTTCGATCTCAAATTTTTTCTCAAAATATTCTTCCATGTTAATCAACAAGTTACTATTTCAAAGGTGCATTTTAAATAAATTTCTCTAAACTGAGATACATCAAAATCTTTGGAAAAATTTCCGAAACAGTTTCCGAATTAACTTGAACAATTCCTTCGAGCATCTGACATTCTCTTGTATTTCTTTATATTTTCAAGCCATGTTGCAGTCTACTTATCAGAAGGCATTACGCGATCGCGAATAAAACGAACATGGAAAGCCTTATATTTTTCCATATCTCCGCCGTCAGTGTAATCTTCGTGAAATCGATATGCTGTGTAAAGAGGGAAGAGCAAAACGAACCTATCCACATCCCTTTACGTTTGCAAGCATTTAACAATCGTTTTGTAGTGCTTTTAAAACTCGCAAGAACTCGGCAAAGTGCAGAGTGTACACAGTGTATCAGACACCATGAATTTGGTCGGGTGCGGATCGAAAGTGGCGCGATTCGAGAGGAACATTCGCTGCTTTTCGCTTACACGAGCGGAGCCATCCCTTCGAACAAACAGCCGGAGAGAAATTCGGTGGGCGTGACCGGTCGTAAATTTTTACACTCTAGATTACCTGGTGCCACGGCAGCGAATACCACGTTTTAACGGCTCGTAAATTTTTTTACGCGCCTTTTTTCTATATATATATATACGTACGTTTTGTTACGCTGTCTCTAGCTGCCGCCTCGTTAATTCCATTAATAAACCTCGGGACCCGCGTAACAAACGCTACGACGAGCCTTGGCAGTGAAAACAAATAAAATGCAACAGCTGAGTGCTATTGTGCCGTGTAAAACAAAACAACTACTCGGAGATTATGTTAACCCTTTGTCTTATGATATTGATTCACGCTCGTCGTGTGCATTTAAATACAACGAAGGTAAGCTGTACTCGCGTCAAAGCTCAATTTTATATTGCAATTGTAGAAATTAAATACGGTGTTGTCACGTGTAATTGAGAGTTTGCCTTAAATTCAAATCTTTTTCCTCTGCTTACTGCATAAATATACTATGTCTATATTCTGTGAAATTTGTGATTTTACACGCAGAAGTTGTTAACTATTTTCTTATGCTGTATAAAAATCGTATTTATACCCAGTTTATAAATTTGTGAAAAATAATATTTTTGTTTAGCGTATTTAGCGTATATAAACCATGGACCATCTTCATCATTTTAAAATGGATCCACGCACAGTTTGTAAGTAAAATGGCGTTGATAAAGACGAATACAATACATAAAGTATTTATTTAATTATAAAATATCATGAAACGTTTTAAACTGTTTTTCTCGAAAACGCTCAAAGCGAGCATAGAATGTTTGTCCAATAAGCGTTCGATATTTAAATCTCTTTTCTTTTATAGTTTTCAAGATGTCTTATAAAATATATTCCCATCGTTTCAACGTAGATTTTAACACGTACAAAAATCGACCTACTGAACATTTCTTCGAGAAATACATGACTCGTACGTTTTATAAATAGCAACGATTTATTTATCTACCATAATACGATCCATCATCTTTCATCGATTTTTCATTGGTATCGTTGAATCATAGGTGCCCATAACATCTTAGGGATCAGAGGTTACTTAAATTTAATTTACACTATATACTTCATTTAATAAAGACAATTTGATAGCTCTCATTGCGTAAAATATTGATTTAAAGGAATTAGATATTCCAAGTAACATCCTGAAGGAACAGCGACATTGTATGAGAAAGTTTCCGTTCGATATCGAAAATTCAAATTCAAATTGTGGCTGATAGTCGGAGTACCACCAGACTTGGCTCGTGTTCGTATCGATAAAGTAGAAAAAACGAAGAGAAGACAGTGTAGAAAATATATTACGGAACGAAACAGTGGGAATTCGAGCTCGATGGGGAATTTAAACGTAACATAGCTGGAATTGAAGTATCGCGACGACTCCTCGAGACTTTTAAAGCTGCACGGTTGCGCCTCCGAGGCCGAGTATCAATTCCGTTCAATCGACGTTACAAATTTACGAGGGAAACTCGTGATAAAGCGGCGCGTGCCTACGATATTTTAATATTATTCCCTGAAACTACACCATGAGGAGGACGCGCCGACGAATATTCCATGAAACATTGGGATGCATCGGCCGTGAATCTTTGATATCTTCATCGGATATAGGATTATGGAGTGGCGCTAATATTTCAATTGATCCCGGTTCGTTTCGATGAGCACCCGGCCGATGTAACAAGCGAAAAAAAACCCCTGAATGAAACTCGTGAGAATTATTACAAAAGGCGTCGATCGGTGCATATTTTTTATTTTAAATCGATTATTACGCGAAACTGTCTCGTCTGATGTTTATTTATACCTTGAACGATGCATTTTTCATCCGATCTTGAATAATACCCCGTCGGTGAAAAATGGGATCGAGGGGAGAGGGAAGAGAAAATTGAAAAATTAAACTCGACCGCTGACCAACGCATCGGAAAAGTTGATATTTTCATATATATATAGAGAGAGGGGGGGGAAGATACAGAGAGGAAAATAGACGGTTACTAAAATTGCCAAATCGACAAATAAATCAGAATTTTTCTTTTTTTAACTGGAGAAATAATAACACGAGCTCAGCAGAGATCGGAGCGCCCTATCAGCGAAAACGTGAAAACGTTCCGTTAGCTCGAGCGGACAATAACGCGAAGCGATTATTAACGAAAATCGTCAGCGGTGGGTCAGTTTAAATGTTTTATACGCTGGTTTGATTCTTTCACCCAGGTCAGAATGCCTCGAAGCAACTAGCGTTTAAAATAGTTTCGCTGAAATTATGAATCTTTAACGAAGTAGATAAAAGCTGACTTTTAGGGGGAATGAACACGGTATTTGAAATAGAAATATTACGTGTTACCATTTGTTGAATAAAGAAACAGCTGAATCTAGTAGAAAGTAGCGACATATTAACAAAATTATCGAACTACCCAGCCAAGATCAAATTTGGATAATATAGATGTATTGTGTTGTATCGCGGGTAGAATAAAGTTGTATATAATCACACAAGCTAATTGAAAAAATATCGAACGATCAAGGAAACAGGAGAGTGCCACCAAGATAATAAATTTAACTAACACAGAGATATTACATGAGTAGACAAATAAAATAGCATTGTATATAGTCAGACAAGTCGAGAAAATATGATGCAAACATCAGGATATTAAATTAATCAAAAAGTTGGGCTAATATAGAGACATCGTGTGGCTTCATAAGCGAAGTAAAATTGTATATAATCAAACAGGTGAAAACATCAAATAACCGAAGAATAGAACTGCCATTGTCACGATCACGTTGGATTAACGTAGAAAGACTGGCGAGTGAAATAAGATTGTATATATCCAGACGAATTAAGTGAAATAAAATTGTATATAGTCGAACGACTTAAGTGAAATAATCCGGACAGTAGAACACAACCGCGATCAGTGAAAATAATTTTACAGGGCCACCGACTTGAAAATACTAAAGTCCTAGATCAGATTCTGCCGACTATATTAAATTCCACGATTCTGAAGTGTCTACTATCTACGTTCGTATATTCCATGGATCTGCATCAAATCCTATGTTCTCGTGATTTTTATATGGAAGTCTAAGAACTTAGCAGAATCCTACATCGAGACCATATGTTACCATGGCCATCCGTATCAAAACCCTATCGTTCTATACCCTGAATTTATTGTATGTATTAGCAGGCATTTTCGTATTCTTATATTCCATAGCAACTTACTGGATTCCAAAATATCTCATACTATGGCTACACGATTTTTATCGTTTTCTCTTTTTGCACGATGTTCTACGCGACTTTGGCTTTCTATATTATGTCAATTACGATCTGGCAATTTACTTCGGACGACATCGCTCGATGTAATTTCATCAAAAGCGGTTCGATACTACATTCAACGCAAAATATGATTGGGAAACGCACGAAGCGCACGTCATTGATCATTCCGTGTATCATCGCGATAGATATAAATACCAATGACACAATTTTCCAGAATTCACTCGGCTTGAATCAGTTGACGGGTTTATAGTAACACAATACAGTTGTCGCGGACGCGTTCGAATTAAAATTACGCGCGTTATAAGCCAAGTGAAAACCGGGTCAACTCTTTGAATCGCGTTGCGATGATAAATGACGTTCCAGTATTTCGCCAGTGTGGCGCCGAGCTAAGAGAACGAAATTCTCAGACGCGCGTCAAATTCCATAAACTAACGTAATCGAGCTCCTGTACACGCCTGTACACGCTTCGGTTACGGAGTGACAAATTAAGAGAAACATTAACGTCGTACCGACGCGACGCGGATCTTTCGAATGAACCACGCTCGACCGTACCGATACCCCACATAATTTATCTCTTCTCTCAGGAGGAGATTATCGTTAGACGGAGACCAGAAGATCCATTGTTCCTATACGATTAACAACGACGAGCCATACCGATGACGGTTCTCGTCTACGATCTATCGATCGTGGTGCACGCCGAGACACCGAGGAAGATTAATCAGCCGTCAAACCGTCACAGATTAATTTATCAGGTGAATTAATGAATGAGAGTTATGTGCCAGGTTCTATCACTCCGATAAACGTTAATTGTGGTAAAATACGTACTTGCACGAGAAATGGAAAGAGATTTAAGCACGCAGCACCTTGTACAAGTTTTACAGACACAGCAAGTAGAAACGTTCTGGTCTTACGAACGAATGTAAAAATACTTGTAGAAATGTTGCTCTTTGATCAATCTTGTCTTAGTTTTAATAGATAGAAAGGTTTTTAATGATTTAAGAGAAGCTTTAAGAGAAGAATAAGACTTGAGCAATTAAAGTTTTAAGTTTTTTGTATAAACTGTGTAGAGAAATCGATGCCTGACTAAATACGTATTTACACTACTTTGATTGACAAATATCATATCGTACTACCTTCTTGGATCTTCTTCAGAAAATTTCACACGATGAGCTAAAAGTATGAAATCGAAACACGTAAGGTAAGAAAATTTTCTTTGAAAACATAATTCTTTCTTTTATTCTCTCCTTGTTTCAGTGATCTTGTCAAATAATTTTTCAATGAACTTATTTCGTATCGTCAGTCATTTTGCTTCCAGTATTTCAAACAATCTATTTACTTTTTCGTTCCTAACCGTTTTATATATTTGTTCTAAATCGTTCTATGTATAACGTATGATTCAACGAAGCTAAAAAATATTCGAGAATCGCGAAAACTGATAAAAAGTTAATACTATAAAGGAAATATCAAAAAATTCATCGACCGCATCGATCCGCAGCCTAAATTTAATTATTTATAACTTGAAAAATAAACCTTGTCCAACGTGAATCTTCCTCGTCACCTTGATGTCTAGAATAGGAAAAATAACTCGAATTTCATGCATAAAGTTTAATCCCAAAGTTTAATCCTAACGTTTTTTCTAAAATCCTAAAATCAATAAGAACGAACTTGCCGTATTCTTCTTCTGTGACTTAATTCCACCCGATACAAACATACCGTGTGACACCGTATAAAAATATTTCCTAAAAGGTACGATTAGTCTCCGTTATGAAACTTACTAACGTAGGTAGGCTGACTTTTGCATGATACAGCATAGAGAAAGTGTGGATAAAGGAGAAGCTTGAACACGGCGAGTAACAATGCGGCCAGCAATAAAACGGGATGGAATGAAACACGGGCATTCACGGGCCAGCCTTGGAAATCCAAGACTCTTCGAAACGAGGGTTTCGCGCGTCCGAACAAACCTGCGTCGCGTGATAAACGCGTCTTGAATGGAATTCAGGCTGCCTCGTTTCTGTGCAACGTCGCTCCAAAGTATACGTTGATTACGTTAATGGAAGCCGCGTGCCAACTACGAATTGAACCTTCGCTGAACGACTAAAAAGTGTCAGTGCATTTTGCGTGACTGACTGCAACATGAACCTCGTTCCCGTTTCCACTTTCTGTCCTACAGTTTCGTATCGGAATTCGATGTAATTATACTGTTTTTAGAGTATCGTTCTCGTGCACAGATTGTCGAATAATGATCGAAAGAAACGTATGTGTTTCGTACATCTTTACTTTATCGTCATATTATTCTAGCGTGATGATTATCAAATAACGATCAAAAGAATTCTATCTCTTTCTTACATCTTCACTAGTTCCTCCAACGGTTACTTTACGAGTATTGTCCTCGTGCGAAGGTTATAAAATAACGACCAAGCCAATATATGTTCGCTACAGTTTTACCACGTAGCTTTTTGTTATTTATTTTGCAAATGGATACTCGTGGATATCAAATGATTTCCCTCTTTGCCAGAACCTATACTTAATTATATGTATGCTTCGAGCAACGCAACATCCCCGTACAATTTCTCTACTGACAAACGACCAACAAAGAACACGTAGATCGGCAAAGGCACGCAACGCTTGGCTAAAGGATAATTATAAACGACTCTTCGTGCAGAGGGCAGTTTCCATCCGACTATCGCGAGGATACGGAAGGGAAGGAGAAGAACGAACAAAGAAGAAAAAAGAGATCTGTGGTACGCGTGTGCGGAAATGCAAGAATATTCGAAAACCGAGTTTCCGCTCGTTACGTAGCCGGAAAAGCTTGGTCGCGTTAAAAGTGCAGTAAAAGGAATCCAAGCTCGCTCTACGAGCGTACCAACGTCTCTGCCGCGTTAATTGTAATGATATTAATTACGATAATGGAGATCCCCAACCAGCCTCTCCGCCACTTACCCTCATACCCCTTTGCCTCGTCCCTTCTCTCCTCTCTTTCGATCCATCCTGTTACCCTTCCTCGTGCCATCCCTTGCCCGCGTTTTCTTCTCATCCGTTCACGCGGAGTCAATTAAGTGGATATCTCAAACGAAAAATTCTAATAAGCCCGCAAAACGACTCGACTACGGGCGAGCGCGCCGAGAGAATCGCAGAGAAAGAAAGATCATTATTTTTCGTTCCCTTTTAGAACGGTCGCGTTAATTCCCCAGCCCGTTAGTTTCATGCTGAATTTAATGGGGTTTAATGGTCTTCGGCGTTATTAGGTTGTCATAGGCGGAACTTGAATGCAATTCTCTTCTCTTTTATTGCAATTTATTTTCGCTTTATTCGTTTGTTTTTTTTCTTTTCCTTTCTTTTCCTTTTTTCTTTCTTGTAAATAGCAGGATTGCAATACGTTTTTCTTTGCGGACGTTTTACGGGGTTTAATTTATTGATCTAGTGGCGGAATTTTGTAGAACGGGATCGTTAAGTCTGGAAATAAGAGGCTTCGATTGTTGTTTAGGAGGACACGTTCGTCTGTATTAAATTGCTTTATACTACGTGATTAGACTATTGTGAAAATAGATGATTTGCGAGCGTACTTCTATTCTTCCAATTTATTTCTTTCCATCTTCTCTTTGCGTACGTAGCGGGTTTATAACGCTTCGTTTTTCTTCATTCTTTTCTATGCATGTATCTTCGTTCATTCGATATCGGATTTCAAAGGAATAGAATGAAAATACAAATACGAATTATGGATGAATTTAGAAGCAGAAGGTTTCGATCCTTGTTAAGCACTTCGTGATATGGAAACTTGTTCCGTTAATCTGAACTTCGAATTTTTAAGAAATAATAGAAAGATCTTGTTTCTCTTAAAATCAACAACATTTTTTCGATGAATTTAATATTTTGTAACAATTTAAAGACTCTGATAAAACCAAAAATTTTGATGGATTTTATATAATAATTTAATAAAGTCTCTATTGAGAAACCAATGATTTTATGAATGAAATACTACTTGGTGATCTTTGACATTACTAAAATATTCTTATTAAGTTCGCAATTACACGCAGAATTTTCAACAATTGTATTTCCTTTTCTGTGACTCAACATCGAGTTTTCAGAGAACGGTAGAATCAAGAATGAACATCGGAGTAGAGGATTTTGGTTTCTGTTAAAGCGACCTCGTTAAATCCTGGCAGTTAGTTTTACGCTGGATTTAATAGCGTTAGATGGTTTTCAACGTTACTAAGCCGGCATATTGGGAATGCTCGAATGCGATTTGCGTAGAGATTTATTCCTCGCTTCCGAGAAATCGGGGAGACCGTATACAAGGACAAAGGAATCATCGTTCTTCCCTTGACATTAAAATAGTCCCATTAACTTCGAGCCAAATTGAATAATCTGCTCCCTTTCTGATTCTCTTTCATATCGAATAATTCACCCAACCTAATATCCTTTTCATCGTCTTTGTCTCTCAAATTTCATGGATGATACTCATTTTGTTATTATCAAAACGAAATGAAAGACCAAACAGGCAAAATGAAAAGAAAAGTAAAAGAAAAAATGTAACCTTAATCGATTACTATGAACGTATTCAAAACAACATCAAAATTCCAGCAGAATCCCAAAATCTGGAAATAAGCATTTCAAATAAAGCGTTGAATCGACAAACTATTAAATTACACAGCCATTAACTCTCGATGATGTTAATAAGAAAAACCTAATGAAATTGATAAAAGAAAATCAGTGTACTGAAACATCCACTAATGCAAAAAAGAATTCTCAAGTTTTACCACAATTCCAGAGAGAGAAATGGACTGATACAAGTTTTTGGCCTTCAATGATATTGACAAAAGCCTAATCGAATCCATTCAAAAAGGTCTACCGATCGAAACGTTTGCTACTTTGCAAAGTAATTCTTGAATTGCAGCAAAATCTCAAAAAAAACGAGAGAGCAAAATAGCGATATTCGCAGTCTTCGACGACAAAACGAGATAGAAGGCTGATCGTAAATTCGCAAAGCCACAACACCGTCGAATATTCGATCGCGGGACAAGGTTCAACGTCCCCGATAAAACCGTTCCCACTACACAAAAGATACTTCCGGCATCGATCTTCCACTCGTGACGTTGCGTTCGTCATCGATATCATCGTGATCTTTCCTATCAATCTCGTCCTGCCAGCCAATGACTCGATACGAGTGCCACTCGAGTTCCAGCGGCAACTGAATTCCCATAGAGAAAGAAAGGGTGAAGATAGAAAAGAAGACTTTCCAGAGAAGAAAACGATGGAAGGGAGACTTCCGAGAATTCCTACTTTCCCTTCGACGGGACGAAAGGAATGAAAAGAAGAGGGGAATCAACGAACGAAGGGTGAGAGTGGCTGAAAGTATATCCGAAAAGGCAAGTGGGAAGCTTTTGTCTGGACGAGAGCACGAAAAACTTTTGTTCCATCGTACCTTGTCGCTGGCATCCTGGTTCGAGCCAGTGTCAATCGACGTCTGTCGTCGTAGACGAGCCATGCGATTCCCCTATCGCGCGAGAACAATCGCGCCACGATTCCGATTCTTATTAAGAATCCGCCTTGTACCATTCTGCCGCTAATAAAAGTTGCTAGCAGGTGGTCCGAGATATAGACACCATATCGTTCCATTAAGGAAACTTCGATGGAAGATTTATTGAGCTGAAAGCGTTAGAAAAAAGAAGTTTGTAATATGAAGAGCGCGTATGCCAGTGACAACGAGGGCGAGAGGATAGTTTTAAAAAAATTGGAATTTTAAGAAAATAAATTCGTATGATTTTTGTAATTATTTCTCTTAACCCTTTCACGAGCAAATGTCTCTTGGATTGTGTAGAACGAATAATATTTTCGTCAATTAATTGTAATGGAAATACAATTTTTCTGGTCCTCTTGTAAGGCATATAGAGCACGCTAAATAGCCTAATACCAAAATTAGGTTTTTGACGAAGAGAAACGCATTTATTACTTTGTTAATCAATAAGATCTTAAAATACTATGTCGTTGTAAATATATCGAACTCTGGGTGTGATTTTTTAAAAAGATCGATATCATTTCATCGCGCCTCTTAATCGCGAATAATTAAGTATTTGTAATGGAAAATAACAAGGAATACTTGTTAATGCAGAACGAACGATTAACGAAAGTGCAAAAATAACGTTCGATCGGCATCGAATAAATTGTCCCGAATATATATGAAATTAAAATCACCGTGAAGAAGTAAATATTCATGATCATCACGATTCAGTTATTCGACGTTAAATGGTTATTTAACGTCGGTAGGGGAAAACTTCCGGCGATTTTCCTTCTCATCATGAAATTAATTTCCGAGTAACGAATTTCGAGTTTAAAGGTCTCTTAATTGACAGAAATTATGCGGGTTTCCAATAAATCAAGAGGGTGTACTTTGGAGAAATCTCACCGGGGCGAATTAAAACGTTCAACTCCCTAACTATTTCGATACCGCCACACGGCTCCAGTGAATATTTATACATAGTATGAATTGCCGTTTCAATGAATAACTTGTAAATAGAAGTAGCAGTCATAACTGCGATTTACCCGGGGGAATTTTAATTAATGAATTTCGAACACTCGATTTCGAATGAACATCTGCAAACCGGAGGAAATGTAACGATGAGACTCACAGTAAATATTTTTCGAAATTTTCGACATATCCAAATTAAGCAATTTTTGTACGTACATTTCTGTTACGTCCTGTCATCGCCTTGTTATAAATGAATTTTAAACGGGATCAAAACTTTTCTATGTAAAACAGTTCCTCTCGCTATTAGAAACCAGATACGAAATCTTCTCTTGGTATATTTTTTCGGTAACCTAAATTTCTAAACACCGTCTCATATTCCGTAAACTATAAATTATCGATAAAAAGAAATGATAAAAGTAGTTGAAATTCAATCGATTAAATTTCACGTTTAAAATTCGTCGTGTAGTGAACGCCACCATTGCTGTACCTAAAAAGAACGAATATTTTTCTTCAGATATTCTCTGTGAATTTTCTGGTTTTTACAAATTCTCAATGTTCCCTGATCAATCTAATCACCGACAGAAGAAAAGAATATTAATATCTGAATTTTGTTCCAAACTCCTCTGTTAAAAGTCATCATCGCGGTCAAATTCAAGAACAAAAGTTGCACCATACGATCCATAGAACAACGAACCACAGATCTCCTATACAACGTTGTTGATTCCTATGAATTTTTCGTGACTATTTAACTAACAATTACTAAAGATAGAAAATACGTAAACGTATAAACTAATAAATCACTATCTTTCCAAATTACGAATCATATTTTTTAAACGTACCAAGCTTCGTTTATGGATCACTGTTGGTCCCGCTCGAATCCAGAAGCAAAACGTGGCAAAGACAATAAGCACCTCGCGTAAACAACAAGAGCTGCTCTTTATTGGACGATGAATATTTCAGATGGTGTTGCAAACGCAACGCGTGCAACGACTCGCCGATTAAATAAATTTCACATTATTTCTCCCGCTGAAGTATCGTTGTAGTAATGGCACGTCAATTGAATTAACACTGAAAGTATGAATTACCGATTAACGCGTCTCCCGGTCTTAACAACCATCCGCCCCTTCTCTCCCCCTCGACACTCGGCTATTGTGATTTATAACAATGTTGTTTAATATATCGACTACACGGTAGAGGAAATAATTATTCCTGCTGAAGTTATAAATAACAGACATGAAATTGTGCTGTTTCCTTCGCAATATAACTTATCGATGTATTAATGCTCATACCGATCGTTAAAAGCGAAGAATGACGAGGGTGCACCAGGATAAATCGGCAAGGGGATTAACCGACTACGAGGGTTAATTGGCTCGTTCGTCTTTATTACCATAATACCAATGGTATTATTAACCCCGGGATTCAACCTTTCGAATGGTTTCTCCCGTGCAACATTCGCGTCAATTGTTACACATTCGTCACAAGTGGACATCAGTTTTGTAGCATTTTCAGCGATGCTGTATTTTTTTTTTTTTTTTTTTTTTTTTTGATTTAGATGCTTTGCTGCTCGCATTTTTCCTTTTCGTTTTATTGGATTAATCAATAGTAGGATAGTAGATTTAGTCGAAGAAATATGAAATTCGTTTTATCGATTGAACGCGATAGTAAGTGCTATGCTTTGGATATCTTATATATTTTTATATATTATGCGTATTTTTGCAGCTTTGAACTTCCTATGAATACACAGATATCTATAATCTATTAATCAGGAATTGGAATTAAACACATTGTGTAAGTTAATACAGTTTTCAGATCATTTTTTATTAGATAATGGTATCTCATAGCTACTGAAAGAGCCTAACTGTGCAAGAATATATATAAAGTCTAACTGAAATAAGCTGGGGATTGTTGCAATGAATTTTGTATCTTATTTGAGGTCGATCAGCTAGTAATTTATAATTGTAGACTTTTAATATATCCATATTTATTGACTGATTTCATGTGGCGTATGATCCTCATTCTTTTCTGAATGTTGAAGAGTCGTACTTTTACGAAACAGAATGTTAGGTCAAAATAAAACGATCAAACAATTGTGTTTAAAATAAACAGAAGAAACATATGCAACAGATTGTACATTAAGTTGGATATTCCAAATGAAAAAAGGAAATTTATTTCCAGCTATCTTTTATTCGTATCGTATCTTTTGTTCAGTTCGACAAGTTTCACATGTATCAAACATTTTTATGCATTATCTAAAATAAAAAAAAATATTAAAATTGAAGATAATTAGTGGGACACGTTTTATTTATTGAAGTCTATTAAAATTTAATTGTAACTCGCCTACGCTTAATTAGTTGCTTTCTATCCCCAACTGGGATAACCAATAACAAATATAAAATCAACTTACGATTTAATTAATGCTGTTACCTACAGATATTCGATTTTTACGTTCTTCTCTATTAACGCATTGAATTAATGCACCGTGAGTAAATTAAATTCAGCACACAAACAGCGTAGCCGAGATAAACAGATGCAAAGTTCACGAAATTGTAGAGCTCATTTCAACTAAAAACACCTACGCAGATGATTGATTGAATTTCGTTTAATTTTTATATAAATGTGTTCACTTCACCTTTACATTCTTTCGTATACCAACACTTGGAATTAATGTGAAATCTAGAAAATTAAACGCGTCATACGAACGCAGCCGATTCCAATGGATAAATACAAGATAGACAAAAATATCAGACTCGTTTCCATCAAAACGACTGATTAATCATATCTCGTCCAATTCAAATCTCTTTACAGCCAATCTATATATAATCTGTACATTATCTTTATATTAATATTTCGGATTGATATAACGATGTCCACGAATATAATATTGATTCGTTATATTATATAGCATTTATGGTATAATATTTATCCTACGCTATATTATTAAATCTCAATGTTCAGTGGGAATGTATTCAGCGCTTGTTATATGCTTCAAATCGCTATTCACGCTGTAATAATATTTTATTAAATTCTAACACATTTCCAGATTGGTTTCTAATTTTACCGATATACCCAATCATAACAGTCGCGTTTCATTACAGTGCTCATGAAATTTGAAAGCGTTTTAGTAACACGTACGATATATTTTTAAAATATATTCTGTAAATGTAAAATACTACCATGAATCAGCGTATTAACCTAACAAAGAACGAGGATGGCTATTTAAACTGCATACTAATTTTTCACTGTACGAATCGCTCAGAAACCATGCTAATCAATTCCATAAATTAAAATACATTATAAAAATGACATTTACAAATATTACTCTTCCCATTAGATTTTCCTTGGTATTTACGATTATTTATGCCTTTTCCTTGCGATAAATGAATTTATGAAAATAAAATTCCATTATGAAAATGTTGAATACTAATTACGTATACATCAGGATAATGTGAGATTAATAACTTTATAAAAAGTCGAAAAGCTCGCGTATTTTGCCATTTCTACACACATTTTCAGACTGATTCCAAACTCTACCGATATAACAATAGCAATTGTGTCCTCGTTACAATGCCAATAAAATTTTAATACGTTTCATAAAACACATGTAATACAAACGTAAACGTAATGTGCTATTGTGGGCGTCGAAACACTTTCGCGAGCTGATGCGTATACAAAGTTGCACGCCAAATTTGAAAAGGATTTTCATGAACATGGTGGAAGAAGCAACACGGTCCACCGGCGAAAATACGCGTGTCACGTTCGCATAATAATTTCGAGCGGAGTGGCGTGTCGGCCGTCGGTCAATATTCAGCTGGGTTTTCCCGTAGAATGAAATTTATCGTGCAACGCACGCCATTATCGGTTATTACGTCACGAAAGACACGTGCCACTGATGTAGCCCAGGTCGCGCCGAATGCATGCATTAAACTCGGTTTTGAAATATTCAATACGATATCGAGCCGAACGCAAATAACAATGCTATTATCAGCAACGAAGTAATAATTAATTTACGCGCGGAACAATAGCCGGTCCCCGTAGTTTTTTATTTCCTGCAAAACGGGTTCCTTTCGGCCGAGTTCCATTAACGCTTTCAAACGTTCTAGCATTTCGTAAACTTCATCAATTTATTTATCTTTCTATGGATTATGTGTTTACTTCACGAATACACGGCCGTTGTTATACATTTCATTTGATATGTTGTTGCAAAAGAATGGCAAATGTCAGACAGGCTTATGTTTTTTAATTGACCCATTAATGGTCATCAAATAACGAGTATACGATGCGTAAATGTTATATAACGTTCTGACGAATTGTAAATGGAATGCTTTATACAATGGCACGCAAAAGTATTCATACATTCGTCGATATCTTTCATCAACGTGCCACGTTTGTTATACGAAACATTTTAAAATTTCATCGCATCTGTAATGGACACTGAACTATAGCGATTACATTGAAAAAATTCTAAACGATTCTGAAAGCATGTTGCCCGAAAAGTTTCTTTCGTTTTATGAGGAAATAATAGACGCACAAGGTTTTTTGTTTTATATTATTTTGTCGAATTACGTACAATACATTTTCTTCTGTTGAGATAAACACCGCGACATTTCACACACTTGGTTTCACCTTTGTACGAAGGTACACTGTTGTAAAAAAAAATACGTTTGCGAAAGAAAGACACTTTTCGGACAACCTAATACAAAAACTACAACTATTTAGTTAGAAGCTACGAGTATACTTATTTGCAAGCTACAAATAGTTCGTACAAGGATATTATTCAACCGATTTATCACAAATTACGACAGTCCTCCTATAACTCGATATTTTTGTAACACGGTTTCGATATAACACAAGACGTGTTATACATAGAAACGTTCACTGTATACATTTTGCAGAAATCACAGAGGCACTTGAACAAGCAATCATCCGTAATAAGAGACGCGAGGTTTTCACGGCCTGAATTGTCATACTTGACGCTGCTGTACACAACACTGTTTGAGTTGCACCCTGAAGAAACTAATTGCAGTGTTGGCGAAACGTCGGAAAGAAATTCCTCTCGAATACGACTTTAACCAGTGTTGTGTACAACAGCGTTAATAATAAATTTCCATATTCAGTAGGACCATCTGTAACACTTATTGCTTAAAATAACTGTTTATACTGCAGACCAATTTTTTATTAAATATAAATTTACAATAAACATCTTGCAACTTCTATTGATAATAGATATATGGATTTTCAGAGTAGATTCAAATTTTGCCAATACAATCTTGACACTTACATTTCATTATATTATTAATGAAATATCAAAATATATTGTTTAACACGCAGGATGTGCGTGTACAAATTTTCTATAGTAAATGTATATTTTTACTTTAGTGAATGATATGTTAATTGAAGTGGAAATCTCATATAAGAGACAGTAGCATATTTTGCTGAAAGTTGAATTAAAAGTTTTACAGTCTCTATCGTTTTAGTACACGCAGATTGGCGGATATTTCGTCGGGAGGCGGTTTAATGTTAAACACAAGAGACACTTTAAGTATTTTAGTTCTTAGTATTTCTTTATATAAAAATCGCTTTTTCACAAAATGCGTTAGACGTGCTTTAAACCTTTATTCGAGGCTTCCATATAAACATTGCTTTAATATATTTATTTATATTTTTATTCGTATAGTTATATATGTTATATTTATCTAACTTTTACTTTTTTCTTCGTATCAAAGATAACTAACAAGTAAAATTCCTAGGAAAGTATCATGAATAGTCTGAATATTCAAAGAGAAGCTGTTATGAGACCAAATATCGCAGTAAAATCGAATAAAGCAGCTTGTTACAGTTTTCACTAAGATATTGACAATAAGATAATATGTGAGAGAATAGTTGCGCGAAATATGCAAATTGCGTAGTGACGAAGAGGAAAAGGTTTCGATAGCATATCGGGTAGGATATTGAAAAGCAGAAAAGCGGTTTTCGGAAAATGGGAAAAATTTACGTGACGGATTTCGTGAATAGAAATAAAAAAAAGTTCTTCTGAAAAGGGTTTTCGAAGGCGATGGTTTAACGAGTTCAAAAGGATTCCGTGCAAATTTTGAAACGGATATTATCCCGCTTTAAAAACTGAATCAACTTGCGGATAATTTTGAAAAACTATGTTACTACGTAATCGGAGCTCGATCTCCGTTACAATATCTCATTTATATAAATTGACGATTAATCGAACTTTGATAATTAATTGGACAGATATCGCGTTCAATCGACGACAGTTGTATCATTGAAAAAGGAACGGAATTAATTACTTTGTTCGCAAACGATCCTTTATTTGCAATGTAGAATAATGTTAAACAGACTGCGTGATTCATTGGTAAAAAAAAACATATTTGTACTTCATAATTTTGCTTATCTGAAGTAACAGACACCGAGATCCATTTCGTTCAACCGAGAATCCCGTGTAATTAATGAGAATATGTATTTCATGGGCAGCAAAATTTGCATCGTAAACGTACGTGCAATCATAACGATTGATACCGAACATGCAAGTTCATCCTCCTTATTTTCATTGTGATTGCGTGCTCAATGTGTGCACAAAGTAGATACTCTAAGGGGGAATTATTAAAAGTTTTAATATAAGAAAAAAAACCAATCGTCTTCATACGTTAAACGATACTTCTGTACTGTTGTATACTATTTGAAGATCCCTATGATCATCCCATAATTTCGATTCCCATAATTCCCACAAAAATAGTTAGTCCCCTATGTTCACCTATAACTCTAGCCATTGACCCGAACAACCATCCAGAAACTTTTCTCGGCCTTTGTTCAACGATAACTTTAAATTATTTGGACATTTTCACAAGCACCTTGTATTTTCACCGACATTGTCGAATCACATAAAAATCTATGTATATAGCCTTTGCTTTTTAACAGTATCTTCGAATCACCCGAAGAACGATAAACCCTCCATCTAATGGAATAAAAATGATCATAAAACAACGGTATAAATTTACCATAAAACAGTGATCGGACGAAAAAGAACGAGCTACTTCCTCGTGAGACAACTTAACTAAGCAATATGAAAGCACTGAACACGTCATAGAAATTTACGTGGATCGATTTTACGGGCTCGAGTTCCGCCATATTCACGTACAAATTCTATAGAAAGCTGTACGTGAGAGTCTTAAAGTTATCTGGTAAAGCATCAAGATAAGAATATACGAAAAGATTATTTTTGTGAACGAAGGCGAAATACAGAGAGAGGTAGTGGTAGGTTTCATGGAACACTCGGCGTTTGATTATTCAATCCACGGGATAATTACACAAAAATAAGAGCATGTTTACACGAGTGCATAAATAACGGGGTAAACGGGTTGATTTCTCGTTATCGTCGGGCAAAACGAGACAACGATCGATGGGTTCAACGATCGAAAAACTCGGTTCAAAGCGAACAGAACGAGGAAGAGAGGGAAAAAAGGAAACAAGATGTATGAAAAGTAAATTGGTCTGGGATAGATCGACTGGACGCCTTGTTTGAACTGGCCAGGCAAAATTAGCGAGTTGCTGGGCTACTGTGCAACCAGGTAAACGATGTAAAGTGGAAAAAAGAATACATACACGCGAAGAGAACCGGGCTCAGAGGAGATTAAAACGTTGCGAAAGCGTTCCTGATGTCTTGAATTATTTAGAGCTTCAAACGGAAAAACTCGCGTTGTTTTTTTCACTAGCTCAGATTCGACGTTTTCATTAAACATTTCGCATAAATGTATACGTCAACTACTCACAAAGTTGATCTAATAAAAACGCCATTGCCATTTAGACAGGGCGTATATGTATAATATACTACATTTACACATTTCTCTCTTGACACATAAAATAATAGTAAAACAACACTTAGTCGTTCTAAAATGTACTAAACTACTTTGCAATAAAATTTTATAACATTTCGATCGAATAAATACAACCTTTTGGTAGGCTAAATAGACGTTTATGAGTAATTGTAGGCGTATCAAATTTTATACTTTCCCTGTGACATCCACAGCACAAGAAGTCAATCGAAACCACCCCTAAATCCAAGCTACATCGTGCAGAACAAAGCATCCATAAATCTTGTACAGACCGCCGCGTGTCACCCTTGCCAAGAATTCACGAGCACGCGGCGAAATTACACTACCGTTCATAAATATCTGGATCATAGTAGTATCATAGTAGATCATAGTATCATAGAGAAGCCAATGTGCCCCAAGAACAGTACTTGTCTTCTTATAAAATCAACGAGTAATAAGCTTTAGCTATTCAGTCATTGAACGACCTAACGATCATTGTTCATCGCCTCGTATAATTCTTATCTACAATTAAGATACATCTCGTCACGAGTAAGCGAGTCATGGCCCTAGTTCTTAACTGTTCTATCTCTCCGCTAGCCTCTACACCGAGAAAAAACCTAATTTAAAAATTATCAAGTTTAATATTATTGCTCGGATTTAGCCTTCTAAATAGAATTTTCATCGTAATATCACGAATTTCAATTCTTTACACCAACGAGACATACGTGCGTCATTGGTTAATTATTCATGAAAAATAGACTTAGTTAAGAACCAGGACGACTAATTCTCTCGGTATTTTTCTACATTTATTATTGTACCTATTTATTCGTCCAAGTTCTCCAAAGCCGATGAAAATACGCGAACAGTGCTGTCCTTCGAAAAAAAAAAAAAAAAAAGAATTAATCGTCGGTTGTACGCAGCATCGTCACCGAGCATCATCGAAAGGGCGATTCGTTATCCTGGTAACAGGTGCTCGGGACCGGCGGCGTAACAAAAACACGAGGGGCGGTTCGGCGCGCGAGAAAGGAAGCCCATTAGCGTTCGCGCGAAAGCGAAGTGGTCGCTCATTCATGAACTCGCCAGACATACCGTTGTACCCACTATCGTACTACTACTATCACTACTACTACTAGTACCGGTGCTACTACTACTACTACGATACGGCCACGTCACCACCACTTTTACGCCACTCCAACGGCAACGTTGGTGTTGGTTACGTGTGTTCCACCGCAAACCGGCACCACCACCGCGATACTGCACATCCCGTGGCCACCCGCGTTCCTCGCGTTCTTACCCGAAGGAGTTTCGAATGCTACTGCGTTCGCCCAGCCCTCCCCTCACCAGAACCGCCCAATCCTTAACCACCTCAATCTGATCACCGGCCACCTTGACACTGAAATTGAATTTTGGTAGCACAAGTATCGACTTGCGTGAATTTGAAGTAGATCGTCTCGGTGAGGAGTGAAGAAAGAAGGAGGATTTGAAATTTCGTGAACGAAAAGCGAAGAGAAGATGAAGAAGATCGGGGATCTTTCGAATATTCGAGTAGCGAACGAAAAATGGAAGGAAATTGAGAATTATTTAAGCGAAGAGTAAAAGGAAGATAGGAAAGATTGGTAATTTTTCGGGTGGGTTTATGGAAGAAGAAAATCAAGAAGATGTGGAATTTTTGAGCGAAGAGCGAAGAAAAAATGGAGAAGATTGAGAATTTAATTGAATAAAGAGGATAATTCGTGACAAATAAGGATACTATTTTGGGTTTTGTAATTTAAAAAATTTGCTCAATAGCAAAATCTATCTGTATACGAAATGATCGAGAAGGATCCTTATACAAGTCCCATAATTATTCAACGTGTATCATAATGAGTAGCCTTGGTATTAATCGATCGTGACAAATTATACTATTTAAAAACAAGCCATACATCTTCTTTGTTTACTCTTTGTAGCTTTCCTAATCATTTCTATGAGAAAGTATCCTCTTTAAAATCAAAATCGAAATCAATATTCATCGTGAAATTATCTAGCCTATTTTTTTTTTAATTTGAAAATTCATGACATTTGTTTTTCTATTCTTTTCGGTTTTCGTTTTAAGTTTGTTCATCCATTAACCCCTCAAACGTTTTCTCTTCAAGCCCTGTTGTTTCGAGATCTTTTATCTTTGAATGTTTTATATGTTTCCTATCGTTTGGAACTATGAAACGTTTCAAGATTTTTTTATCCCTTTTCTCTTATTGGAAACTATTTTTTCTGGATCGTTGTACGTTTAAGAGGTCTTTTGTCTACCTTAAAATATTGGAGCTATCCTCTACAAATTATTATCTACGAATAAACAATATCTTTTTAATACTTTCATACATTCCTTAGCATATAGCCGAAAAAAATGTGTAGCGTTAATTAAGAAGATAATTATCACGATATTAAATATTTTATGCTAAAAAGTACAGCCGTAAAATCTTAAGAATATTTACTACAAAAGGAAACAAGGAATCTTTTTCAGACTCTAATTAACTAGACTCGAAAAACTGAGAAAAAAAAAACTGTAGACTGCGAAGTAGAATTTAAACAAATTCTAACTCTGGAAACTTCGAATGATTTTCCCTTGATGGAAGATTAAGAGACGAGTACATTTCCATTTTATGGAATATTTTACTGGATCCCGTTCATACAGGATACGACGGATCAATAATTCAGAAATTCCAGCTTAGCGAGCTCCCAGCATAGGGAGAATGGTTTTTGGAATTTCTCGTAAAAAAAGAAAAAAAAAATACGTATACCAGGACCATTTTTATTTCGAGCTATAAGAAAGTTTATTCGCGGCGTAGCATCCCATAAAATGCTCGTAAACCGTCACGTACAGGCGTAAAAGGTATTTCAAATTTTTTTACTTCCCAAGTATCGTATACGACTGATTGCAGTGTTTAAACCTCCATGGAAGTTACGTAAAAATTGTTTCCCAGCCTAGAATGTATGTTGCTACCACTGAATTTCGAAACCGGAATAAAACCAATATTTATATTGCATCGATACTTGTACGATATATGCATAGTAGCTACAAAAGTATTTAAAGTATACCACTGTATTTACTACAGCCTTTAATTACGTAATAACGTTAGTTGGTAAACTGATCAGACACAAGTATAACGTATTAAATGTCATATAGTAATCTCACGTGACTAAAAAAATTTGATATTATAAAAATAAATAGAAGACAATTCAAATCACGTTGTTATTTTGTCTCTGAGTAGCAATATCGTTGGTATACACATAATGTAATAATAAATAAACTCCGCGCAAAACAATGCCGCCGCTACGTACAACCGTCAAATGAAAATGAATTTGAATTTTCCGGCTCTCCCCCGACCAGCATAAATAAACGGACGCGATCATAAGGAGTTCAGTATCTATCAGTCATCAACGAGTTATTAGCGATCTTATTAGCAATTTACACTGTATTAATTTACTTATTATTTATTTGTTATTTTAAATATACTTGACGGTTTTCGACAGTGAGTTGTCTCGTTATTCGAACAAACCAATCATCCTCTACAATGACCAACAAACCTCTACATGCAGAACCTGGGATAATAAAGGTTACGTGTTTCTTATGCACATAATATAATAATAATACTTCTTCCACAGCCATTGTGGATATCTCGATAGTGGACTACAACCCCCATAGGATTAAAGTACAAAGTCTTCTACTCTTTCTCGATCGATATAAATCAATATCTGAGAAAAACTTCATTCAAATCAGCTTGATGTATATTACATTATGGAGCTGGATATTTTCATACAATAGAAACTCGATTTGACTTTCAACCACTCGTTCGTAGCGACAATTATCGGAGAATTCATGAAAATGTTAAATATCTTCTCGCAGAGAGCTCGTTCACGGTCGAGTTTCAAATTGAAAAGAAGTCGATTCTCGAATGGAGGCGTGATTTCATCGTATTTTTTTCTTCTTTTTTTCTACCACCCCTCGTATCCTCCCTTTTCCACGAGAGCCTCAAACGATTACCACGTACTGCGAATTTTCACGCGAGAGACAGCCTCTTGAAAACAGTTCAGTTGACCTATTTCCTTCGTTCCAAATGACAGATTGGAATCAAACTTTTCTCCGGGAAATTCTCGCCAAAAATAGTGCACGCTGACGTTACCGGATGAAGATCGATGATATGAAACTGCCGCTGAAGATTTTCCTACTAAACTCGTGCTATCCTCGTGACACTAATTGACTCGTATTTATCATAAAAGGAACAACCAACGAGTAATATTTTACTTTTCTAAATTGATTGTTTACAGTCGCATTACAACAATATATCAACATATTATATATTTTTGAAGTTATCTTTTATAGAAAAGGAATGAACTCTAAAGTATATCATCTGGCTTGATAATAAAATATGTTTCAGTATAAGATGAGATAATCGATAATAACTTTTTAATTACATGCAATGGCTCATAAAAACTGTGTGTGTGTGTGTGTAGAAAGCATTTCGAAATTTCGCACAGTCCAAATAAAATAATATTTTCATATGATATGATATTGAAATATTATTCCTAGTCACCGTGTATCACACAACGAGGATTTCACGAAAAAATTTCGAGATTCTGTAACACTTAATATCGTTAAGGTAGCGGTGGAACGACGTCTGGATTCTCGATATCGACGCCTTGACCCTGAACAGCCACTGAACTTCATAACTTTGCAGCAACTTCCCGAAAAGTTTTCTCGTAAGAATAAAAAGTGACAGGGATGTGCATAAACAGGATGAACTTGTACTTTCCACGTTGAAAGTGTATTCGATGGTTTCGTGTAGAAGTTTTAACTTTAAATGGACCAAGTACAGAATGAGTTTCTTAGCGTTTCTTCTTGTTTCAGATTTATGAAAACTACTCGCTGAAACGAATGATATCCACTTTTCGTTTAATACAATCGTTTTTACTTTCCGCCTGCCCGCTATTTAATCCTGATATTCCACTTAATTTTAATTAAAAACAAAATTAAAAAACGGACGAAATTAATTAGTCACCAAAATATGAGAAAGATGTCTTTTAAATGAAAAAATATCTACAAACGGAATAACTAGTCGATAATATAATTTCGACAGTCCAAAAACAGCATAATAAATTAGAAAACAGCTGACAAACGAACGAATGAATAAAGTAACGGAATTAGACGAAGTTTAAGAAGAACGCACGAAATGCACGTGGTAAATCTGCGCCGATTAAACAACCCTTATATCGCTATGTATTCTATAACAATCCTAACAATATTATAATAACAATAATGTTATCCCGCAATCGTAACAATAACAATTTACGCGTTGATTTTTCTCAAAAGTCAACGATCCACTTTTTACATTAAAAATTCTCAACTAACACGAATAAATCGACCAACGATCCAACAATTAGACGTTCACATACGGATTTGGAGCAGATACAGCCACGTTCCAACCAATTATTCACAGTTCCCAACCGGAACGTGCATCTTGACTCACTCTGCACTCGACGAATCAGTTTCATCATCAGGTAAACCGGAACACATATCGGGAACGAACGTAGTAGGCATCGGTGAAATTCGCAGTTCGAAGGCTGCCTTAACGAGCAGCTCGTTAAACGCGAGGCAAGCTCGCACGTAAGCCCACGACCACGTGTCCACCAAACAGATTCTACGCGTTCCACCATCCATTACCTTCTTTACCCATATCAACTCACCAATCACTCTCACGACTGCGAAAAAAGCAAATATCCAGAAATCAACTAACCAGAGCTAAACCACCTGGATAATATCATTTAGAAACTGACGAAAACTTCTCCCTGCAACTGTTCGAGGGATAGGAAACCTTTCTCCGAAATACGACAGTGTATCCAAAATGAGAATGCCGCCATTCACTCTCACAAGTCCAAAGAACAGAAATCATTTCGCCTACACCTAACACTTAGCTCATACGTGTGTACTGAGAAACGATCAAACTTGTCAAACTTTTGCCAAATTTTTGTAACAGCGTGTCCGAAATTAAAGTGCGACGATGGTGATGAAAATGACCGATGAACGTGTTAAAAGGCCGAGCCGTTTTGAACAGAATTAAAAAGGTGTGAAGCAAAAGATTTCTCACCCCCCGCAGCAGCCAGGCCTCGCAGCTTCCGCTGGAGCTCCGACCGTAAACACACGTCGGTGGTTGATCGCGTACTGAAGTTTCCACCGCGGATCCGACATCCGACTAGGATCCCTCACCGGCGAATACCGGCAACCCCCGCCTCCCCTTGCCCCACCGTGCGTCCTCTGCGCCCCACCAGACACCCCGCTCGACGCTCGGCGTCGACGAACAACCACCCTTTTTAACCCTCCCGCCTAGCCGCCACTCGAAACCGTCACCCGACGTCACCGTACGCCTCCACCTACGGTACCATCCCCCTATCCATCCTGTCGGCCTGACACCTAGTCGCCCGACAGAAGCCGCCGGACGAGATGAAGTAGTTTCTTCTTATCTCAAGAGGATACGCGGGGGTAGGGTGCTCTGATCGTAGCGGGTTGTGGTGGTGTGCGCCGGATGAGAAAGAATTGGATGGGTCGCGACGTGCTGACTTTTGTTTTTAAAGATAAAGGTTGGCTCTCTTCGGATTTTTGGAGGAAGATTCGAAGATTCGAAGAGAAACTAAGGTAGATACACGAGGGTTCAATGGTACGCAGACGAGTGCGAGGCTCGGATTGTACGATAGTGTTGCAGTGGGTCTTGTTTGCGAGGTTGCTTATGGTTGAAGTTTTCTTCATCTAACAGGTTCGAAAGAAAGTATACGGAGCGAAGTATATGGGGCGTGATGATTGAAACGTAAGTGGCATGTAGTAGCTTGCAAACGATTGGGTGATCGTAGTTGGAAGTTATGTTGGAATGTGTCGGGTAAGAGAGAATTGTATGGGCTGCAGCTGAAGTTGCAGTGCTGGATTTTAAAGATAAAGGTTGGCTGTCTTCAAATTCTTGGAGGAAAATTGGGAAATTCGAAGAAAGAACGCAGGATATACGAGGGTTTAATGATACGTAGGTGAATACGAAGATTGCTTTCGTTCGAAAGGTTGGTTATGCTTGAAGTTTTCGAGGATTTGAGGGATCTAGCAGATTTTCAGAAAGATGAAGTATATCGGGTGTAATGATCGAATCGCGAGTGTTATGTAGTAGCTTTCGAATCGATTGTATGATCGTACAAGTTACGCTGCAATATATTGCGTGAGAAAAAATTCAACGAGTTGCAACGTGCTGGGCCTTGTTTGCTGCCAAAGCGTTGGTTATGGTTGAAGTTTATTGGGATTTGTTCAGATATTTGGAAGATTTGAAAGATTTGAAGAAAGGCAAAATATTTTCGGTATGGTGATTGAATCATCGATTATGTCATGGTACGGATTGTGCGAAGGAGAATTGGATGTGTTACGCTATGCTGGGCTTTGCCTTTCAAGATAAGTTGCTTCTCCAAAGACTTTTGTGGAAAATTTGACAAATTCGAAGACAAACGAGGTATATGGGAGTCGAATAATAACTGAGTGTGAGGGGATCGTACGACTGTATAAGTTGTGATGAAATATACTGGATGAGAGAAAGTTGAATGAGTTGTAGGATCTTGTTTTTGGAGATAAGAGTTCTTTTCAAATTTTTGAGGGGAAATTTGGAAGATCCAAAGAAAGATGGGGTTGAACGATAAATGAGCGTAAGTGTAAGGGTTGCATTATACGATTCTATAAATTGTAAGAAAATTCTATACTTATAAAAAAACATTCGATCGGTTGCATTACTTCTTCTACTTTTAAAGATAGTTTTTAAGACAAATTTTTCGAGAAATTTGGAAGATTCGAAGAAAAATGGGCTATGTTGTGGTTGGACGATAGGTGGAATGTGAGATGTATAATATACCGTATGTATGTGTACAAACAAAGCCTCTACATAAACTCCCATGTTATTATTCGAATGCTGCTTGTTTTTGTTCAATTACATTAAGCTCCTCACCTATTTGCACGTCAAATATGTAGATTTTTCGTTCGATTAATTCTCTTGCAACTTCGAACAAGAATCGAATGAGATATGTAGAATATCAGCAAACAAAGTACGCTAAAAACCTTGAAATTCATAGATCGTAATCGTTGATCTTTGTGTCTGAATAATTCCAACTATCCAAAATTAAAAAAGAAAATATATAGAATATTTAAATACTCTAAAACAGTTTATCATTTTACAGAGACTATTGAAGCATCACGTTTCAAAATCAAATAAACGTTACAACTTTTAGGAACATTCCTATATATTGTTATAATTTTTCTAATATTATTAAAGTCTAAAGAGATTTATGTTAAATAATAATACTACGCGATACTATGATACTATAAAATCTTATCGTCTAAAAGTTTGTTTTCAGTACTAACGTGCACGGTCGTCTCGATTCTAAAAGAAGAAACGAGAGGAATGAAATAAAAGAATATATAACAGTAACTTGAAATTGAAAAACAGTAACTTGAGAAATATATCTTTCTTGGAGGTACTGTAATTTTTAAAATTTGATTCTAGCGATACACATTTATAAAAAGATTGGAAATCTTCCATTGATATTATTATTATATTATTATTATGTATTAAAAGAAAGATCTATCGCGAAAAGATTAAATCAATCCCAAGAAGAACAATTTTTTTTTTTTGCTGTTACGCTTAAAAGATTCCTTTCTCTCAGAATCGAGATATTCGCAATTCAATCGCAAGTCCAAGATAGATATCTAAAGATGAAAAGTATTGTCAGGGTGAGATAGCTCCCGGAGATGATCCGCAGATCGTTGAACCTTGGATTAAAAATTTTTGAAAAGCGGTTTTTCAATGGAGAAGGGAATCGGATCTCCCCGGGAAAGTCGACGGTTTTCACCGGTTGCAGATTTGCCAGAGTCCCAGGTTGGTGAGAACTTTTTATTTCAGCAAAAGGCTTCCTGTTTCTGCAACTTGTTAAGAACTCATCCTTTCGCTTTTCCACCGGTACTCGGATAAAACGACCCGTTTATGCGAACCTTGCCCTCTCAATGTATACGCAATGTCCCCTTTGAATAAATTTCCGGTAATACTTCTCGAGCAGAGGAATATCATACGCGTCGTGTCCTAATACAAGTTTTTGCTACGTGTACGCGATCGAAAATGTCTTGTATAAAGTGTGAAAAGAGTTCAAATTTACTGTAATTATCGTCCACTTATTTTGCTACGTGGAAATGTTACAATAAGCTGCATTCACTGTAGAGGAATAACCTAATGTTTCTTTGGAGAGACTGAAATTGCGATCGAAGTAAAAAATATTGAGATATTTATTAGATTATATCCATAAGTTTATTTATGGCCCTTGAGAAAAGTGTGGGATATCGTTTTTTGTGTAATATCTATTTAATCAAGGATGTATGTATTATTTTGTCCTGATATCCTTCGCGAATGGATTAAGTAACTCAATTACCCTATCACTTTAAACTTTAAACTTCGTACGTTGTCTTTTTATAAGAATATCAATTTCAATATATATATCGAATGTATGTATTTTTATATTCTTTGAATTATTTATTGATTACTCGTAAAACAGTTCTTCAGATATTGCAATAATTCATACTCCAGCACAAGTTAACAGTTTAAAGTTGAATGCACCTAATGTAGTTTCTAATCTTCAAATGCTAATTGTGATAAAATGTAATGTTATACGTGTTTAAACATTGTCCTAAACATTCAGTAGCTTTACAAAACATCACTAGTGCAATATTAAAGAATTGTAGTTAACAGTTAAGGATTAAATGCTTTACACCTTCGACAATACTTAAAAAATTAATAATACTATGTAATATTTTCGATGGTCAAAATCAGTTATTAGAATACAGGTTCACATAGTGTTACTAATTATCTCGCATTCTGACGCCGTGGAGGATTTTAACACAACCACCTAAGAGGCTGCCGTGCGGAGGAGGGTTAACCATCGCGGTTGGCCGCGAGATCACCACCAACCTCCTGGCTTCCGAAGCTCTCGCCGCGAATTTAACCGGTTGTCGGTACTTACTGAATCTAGAGCGATTAATAGCCCGATGTACATGCGCAAGCATAAGTGAAACATAATCCCTGGCCAGAGGACGCTCATGAATAAACAATAAAGTGTGAATTACACTCGTAATTTGATAACGGTCTATCGGATTAAACTGGACGATTTTTATAAAATTACGGTAGAAGATATACTCCCTCGAATATACGATATTAATTGATGAATATCATGCGACGAGGGAGCCACTATTTTTTCCCTTCTTTTGTTAAAAAATGTTTGATTAATTTATTTTAATATTCTACATGAATATTATATTATATGATATATTATTAAAGCAATTTTATCTGGAATTTAAATATCTAATGATAATGTAAAAATAGACTTGATTTGGTTTTAAAATGGTAAAAATGATAAAAATGTTGAAAATGTATTTTACAGACTTACGTATGACGTATATCACCACAAGAGAAGGTAGCATAAAGTCGTTTCGGTGTACTGTAGTAGCTAAACGCGAACGTAAACTCTGAAAACGTTAAAAGATAAAATTGTTTATAAATAAATCTTATTTGCAAGTTTGAGTATTGTTGAAGATATCAAGATTTTTACCTGTTTGTGCAGAAATGTAGATGCAATTCATATTTTCAGTTTGAAAATTTTCACACGCGTAGATCATTACATCGTCAAAATACAGATCACGAATGAACAAGTTTAGGGACGAATATAGAAACTGTATTCGCGTATAATAGGACGCGTACTGACTCTAATACTATGAAAAGATAAAGTAACAAATAATTAAGAACACATGTTATATTTAATTAAGTAAAATTACACAAATAATTAGCACAAGATAATCAAACACTTTTTTCGAACTTACGAACACTTTTACTTTTGCAAGCACAATGTAAGTCAATTTAATGTCAAGCCGGAAGTCCATTTTAATTAAAATTTAATAAGTAGTGGAATTCAAACCATTATTTCTAGTAAATACTGTTTTGTTTTGTTTATATGCGGTCAAATATATTAATATAATTTTATGTACGACAACATAATGTCAAAAAAATTTGTAAATACAATGTAATTTGCAAAATATAAAATCCCGCCAATATTAATTGTATACGTGCAATGGATTAGAGTAGTACGTTTACAAAAATTCAAAATTAATAGCACATTTTATTTTTCATTTAAATTTCTCTAAACCCAAACTATTTCATAATTCAATAATACAATACTATGTTCTTTGCACATCGTATCCATTTAAAAAAGAGAAAATGGGACAAAAAATAAAGATTCATATTTTGATTATTGATCTATGTGTATGTATATTTTATTAGTAACATACTTATTTATGTAGCGACATTTATAAAAATGTTAAATAGCATATAAATATGTTATCACTACATATTTACAAATATAAATGATTTGATATCCAGCATCGTTTTCTTCATATCTTCATATGATACATAAAATATCATGATTTTATTCCAAATTATAAGGACTATAAAGAATAAATAATCTCACGTCACAAGAAATAGTTCCTAAAATAATTCACTGAATATATGGACCCTCCATTTCAGAAATGCTTCTGGCAGTATTGCATTTCAACTGTTTAATGTACATACATCGAGTAAACTGATATAAATAGTCCTTTTACTCAGTTGCTCGGAATGGCATATTTTGTGCTTGTTCCTTATTCGATTACTAGTGCTGTTAAGGCTATCACGTGACATTTTTATAAAAAATTCCTTGTATTTAAGATATGAAATGTTCTTAATTCCTAGCTAGACTAGTTTTGTGCGGTCAATAACGTTGCAGGTGTTAAAGCAACCCTTCTCTTTCCGTTTCGTCCTATTTTAAAATGCGACGATAATATGATTCCTATACAATTCCTTTTTCAAACGACTCATGTCTGATTTCCACTGAATACTTTTCCCTAAAATCCTGCTAGGTGCAATATCTAATCGACATTGACATATTGCCCTGTGACTGTGGCTGTTTGATGGTATCTTCTTCTTCCAGCAAAGTCTTCATTTTCCTCGTTTAATTGAGCCGAACAAGTTTCTACACCAGGATGCACAGGTGTAACCACAATTTGTTCATAATCATAAACTTTTCTTCTGAAATTTGTGAACAATACCTCTTTTATTATTATAGTTTCGCCCAAAGAATATTACAATAGTGTTAAAAATTACCCCATTATTCTCAATAGCGACGTTTTCAACCATTTAAGCAATTTAAATTCGGATGAAACACCTGGTTTAACTGCAGGATTAGCATGACCAATGTAACTCCAAACAAGGAAAACAACAACAATATTGGCAATAGCATAACCCCAATGAACAAGGAACATGATGAATAATTTTATAAGACACTGTAAAAGAAATTCACGTTATAATTATACTTAAATCATAAGTTTGATGATGTATAAAAAAAAATTTACCCCTAATAAAGAAAACCATCTATTACACAAAGGACTATACCAATTTCCCAATTTATTATGGATATGAATTTTTCGTTCTGAATTATCCGTACTGCTAGCATTTTCATCGATACTTGGAGAAGAATCTATATACATATTATTTTCAGAAAGGCTAGGATTTCTCTGAAAATGATAAATACAATATTTTCTATTTTGTTCTTCGTACAATAATTAATGAAACATTTACCTGTACTTACGATAAGATTTTTATGTCGTATTCGTTCAGGAAATAAATTATCGAGATCATTATCGATATCGGTTATTGAATTATTTCTACTTGCAGAGTCATAATCGTGATCAAACGTCGGAGACTGTGTTCGAAATCTTTGTTCACGAGACAGTTGAATATCGAATGTTTGTGCAAGGGCGAAATATGCATAATCCAAGCACGCATATGTCAAGAGAAAAGGCATGGTAACAATTGGCGCAAGTGTGTTAATTTGACCGGTAATAATGAAAGTCAATGTGACGATGGCAACGACTAACATTGCATACACGGGTACTTTGTTTGGCCCTTTCTAAAATGTAATTATTATTTTATGGTTATAACCACACGTGATAATAGAAGAAATGTATAATTGTAAAATCATGCTCACCCCTCTTTGCAAACAACTGATTCCTGGTATTACGTTTTGACTAGCGATAGATTGAAGAACTCGAGGTGTACCATACATTGCACCCAAACAGCTGCTAAATGATGACACATAAAGACCTGCTAGTAGCAATACTGAAATCGCTGATACTGTTGATGCAATCATAAAGTTCGTAAGTAGTGCCTTTCGAGTACAAGTTGCCGCAAGAAATAATGAGAAACATAAATACAAAAAGGTTCTGAAATTAAATACAAAATTATGATTAAGTTCTTGCAATGAGTATGACACAGTTAATTTTGAATTATGATTTTTACCCAGTCCCTACAGCTGCCAATGTTCCATTAGGAATATCAGTAGAAGGATGTTTTAAATCTCCACTCATATTAATACCAGCTAAAACGCCAGTTACTGTGGGAAAGAATACACCAAAAACTGTAAACCAATTATATCCATCTTGATAGTTGGTAAAAGTATTATTTTTTAAATTTCCTGATAACCATCCTTCAAAACCTGCCTCTATAATATATTCATACAACATATATACAAAATTATACACTTGTCAGAAGTTTCAATAAAAATATGAACTATAGACCATTTCCCTTACCAACATTCACATGAGTAAAACTTCCAACCATAAAGTCTACACCAGCAAGCAATAGAATTAATAATAGAATAAATTGGAGTTTTATGACCCACTTGACACCAGCAATATTAATAACAGATAACAAGATAACAGCAGTACAAGCAAAACCACGTTCTGCCCACGTAGATTCTAAACCCACAAGACCAGCCATAGATTCTCCAAACCCTAGAACATTTAGAGCACAGCCCACCGCCTACAAAAGGTTTTAAAGTAATGTTCTAAATATTATTGTTATACAAATTGTCCCACCTGTCCAAAACAATATAGTAATCCAATAGATCCACCAAATCTTGATCCTAACACATGTGATAGTAAAAAGTAAACTCCACCACTCTCTACGCGACATCTTTCACATATTCCCACAGCAGACAGTACAGTCACTAATGCGATACATACTAAAATAATGATGAAATATTAAAATTCTTCAAATGTTCAAACCTAATCATTACTGATACATAAATACAACTATTATTACCTGTACACAAAATTATTAAAACAGCATTAAGAACACCAGCTTGACCTACTATCCACCCAGATCTCAAAAAGACAATAACTCCAAAAATATTAATTAGACAAGACGTAAAAACCCCATCCCAAGTTCCAAATAATACAGGTTGAGAAATGAAAAAGTTTGATTTCCACCAAGGATCAGCACTCTGAAAGGCAGGAAGTTTAAGAATATAATAATAAATACTCTTATCTTAACCACTTACATATTCTTGAGCAAACAATTCATTTGCTCCGGTTTGATACATTTCAGGACCAAGTTCTTCATATTCTCTATTATGTCTTTGTGCTTCATTATTTCTTTGAGACTCTGCATTATTATGCAATCCATATCTAGACCAATCGATATCCCTATTATTTGTGGTATCTCCATTTGACAATTGATTTCTTTCGTTTGACTCCATATCTTCTTTTATACAAATAAAATATTTATTTTATATAACAATTACTTATGTTTAACAGTTGAATCAGTCTTCTTGCCTTCGATTAATTCCGATTTTCTGAAGATTTTAGATAGTAAACTGATAAGCACATAAAAAGTTTTTCCCTAAGAATCATGTCTACATTATTTGTTAAAATACATTTTATTTAATGCCTTGAAAGGACAATTTTTAACAACCGATCTAACTTGAATAATATAAACATCAAATTATTTTATTGTCATAACGAAAACGTCAAATGTACTTAGTGTTTACTGACGATTTTTATTAAAATAGGTTAGAGCTCGATTTAGGAGCTTTAAACAAAACGATAGCTATCATAGGCCTTCACAATAACGTAGTAATTTAATACATTCATCTTTTCAAATTTATCAACCTCTTATGTTAGTTCTGTCTCTTCAAATTTATCACCAATATATGCTGGTGACGTGTTGTTCCACGATAAAACGACCATTTTTTATCCTTCTAACGGTATCAACTATAAATATATGCCATAGTGATTAGTTCATCTCTATAACGCACTATGACGCTGACGCTACTAGATCGAATATTCATATTTAAATAAATATGTATATCACTCTTTTTAAAATACAGAGTCATTTATTTAACAATCAGGAAACGAATATAAAATTCCATGTAAATAAAAGTTAATCATACAAGTAAAATAACCTTGTTCTGTTAATGGGTTTAATAAAACATTTTGGACATTATTGCATAGTCTGACTTTAAAATATACATTTATTCGTATCCATTACAGGTTTCAAAATCATACCCACATAAATGTATTAATCTAGAAATACACTCGTTCACAACAACCATTCACTTCATAAAGGTAGAAAATCCAAATACTTTCCGGATTTATTTGAGGTCATTATCCATTTGTAACATAATGACTATGCACAATCTACAAATACCGCTAAACACTCTCTTTAATTCACACACTCGGAAACATTCTCATAACACAAAACATACAGTTGTTCAGTTTTCTCGAAATTTAAATTTATCGGAATAATAACAATAATCAATAGTTCTATCTCACAATATCTATTACAATAGTATTCATGCTCCTCTTCTCCATTTTTCACCATTACTGAACTTAGTCATTTCTCGACCGCTTACTCCACATGTGCCGATTCCAACTCGACCGTTTACATTTTCTGGCGTTGCAAATATACTTTTCTTAATCACACCTTTCTTAGAAGACTGCGTTAAAAACATATTATATTAATAATTAATAATTAAGAAATTTGGTAACGATTTGAAAAATGAAAAGTACTTTATTTGTAAATGCTAGCCATTTGTTTTTTTCCATTTCGCGCTCTTCTTCGAGTTCCTTAAATCGCTGGAGTTTCCTCTGTTTCTTTTTTTTTAGATATTCTCTCTGTTTGTTAGGATCCGAACCTGCTACTGCAGCAGCTTGCATTTTTCTGAAAATTAATAAACTTATCATTCGTGAAACCACTAGTGATAAATCTACCATGATGTTTCCATATAACATTTCTGGCTAAAAATAGAAAATGTGAATAATGAATTCTGTAATGAATTCTAGCAATATTGATTATTGTAAAATGAATTATATGTAAAAAAAATAAGTGGTTACTACTACTTTATGAAATATAAAGTCTAATAAATCGTTCCATCTCTATAAGAATAATGATAACATAGAAATAATTTTAATTCATCTAGAAACTTATTAATGCAAATTAATGTAAATACAGCTAAAAATTTACTTACAAATATTAATATTACATATTATCTTAAACTTCACTGTCATAAAACTCTTTATTATTTTGTCCTAAAAACATTATTATTATACTCAAATTCAAACTAATATACTATTTAAAATCGTGTGTAATAGTATTTGCATATGTGTGTGTATGTGTATGTAAGAAAAATAAAAAAATATTCCAACAAAAATCTGTTATTTCTTGTTACCTTTTCCTGGGTTCCGGCGATGTACACGAACAGTGCGACACCAAAAGACAAATGAACAATAATGGAATTTCAGATCGAAGCAGACCAAACAGTGGAGTGAATATTGTAGCCAATTGGGAATAAAGGAATAAGGAGAAAAATAAGCTATTAGTAATCATAATTTCTTGTAAAACTTATCCCACAATGTTCTTAAAAAAATCTGATATGTGCTCAATATTGTAAAGGGGAGATCATGTTAATAATGAATAAATAAAACTAACAAATAATTGTTAACTCACTTTGACTTTTGATCTGCCCAATCTGACGCTGGCCTTTTAGCTACAGATTTTAATTGACTAAGCATTGTGACATCTGTGTTTTTATATTCGTTAAATGTTATATTGACAACACCATCTTCACTTATTGCATCTATGGTTGCCTCATAGTATCTAAAAAAAGGAAATGAAATAATAAAAGATATTGTACATATATTTTCCGATTGGTTCCAAATTTTACCATCAACAATCATGATTGTTGTATCTTATTACTACACTATAGATTTGTATGCATTTATGACAGATTTAAAGCAAAAATGCACAGAATGCATATGATACATATATACAAATATATGAAATGCTAAAGTGTAGTATTTCTTATGATTGAACTACGAATTTTTATACTATTTTATATATTTCAGAATATATTTAAAAGGTAGAACCTTTGTGCAAAATAGTTTTACCTATCAAATATTATAAGAAGCACTATATTTTGGATACTTTATATATTTTTGCACCTTATATGCATTCTGTGCAATTCTATACTTCCAAATTTTCTATAATTGCAGACAAATCTACAGTATAGTTATGACATTTAATAGGTAAAACAAATTTCTATCTATGTTCCATTCTTTAAATTACATTCATAAAGCCACTGTAGATAATTACTAATTTGTCAAAATGATATATGCAATTACTTACTTGCCATCCTCGCTCCAGGGTGCCATGCATTGGTCACCAACCTTCCACTTATTGGCCAAAACTGCAAGTAAAATAGGATCTTTAGCATCCATGCCATTGGCTTGCCTTTTTTCCTGCTGTTGTGATTTAATTAAATCATGTGTCAGCTCTATTACTTCCTCGAGATCAATTTTCAATTTCAAGAGTTCTTCATTAGTAGGGTCCGTTGTAAGCGCCGCTTCCACCTAAAACGGTAAAACACAAAATTCATTAAACGTCTAGTGTCGTAAACAAGGAAGGAATCGCTAAAAATGGACTCGCCATCCCATCATTCTTGTTAGGTTAAACAAAAAACAAAAACCGTACCTGTTGAAGCTGTAACTTATAATTTTGTAAATCATCCATGGCGAGATCAACAATATCTTAAAAAAGACAAAAATAACGTCCAACAGCTGTTTTATTCCCTTTCTAATGCTCCTGTCAGAAAATCAAGCAAACGCGAACACTACAAACCACCCTACCCTCTATGTATGTATACGATCGTTTTAAATGCAAAACAATTCGTAAGATGGCACTGTCAATGTTAGCGCTTACAAAAATATAGATATTATTAACGTTTTTATAACAAATTGTTGTAAAATAAAATATATCCTCTCTTTCATGAAGTATAAATGAGGAAGTAACATTTCGTACAATTGAAAAATTAGGTACACATTAAATTTCTAATTGTATGAATGACTAATTAAGTATATATGCAATATATGTACACACATATATGTAATTATTCCATATATGTATTGTGTACGTCACTTGTGTTGCATTAGTACAACAATTGAATACACGCTGTAATTAATACTATTTGACAGCTGACAGAAAACGTCAATTATGGCCTATCCGGTAATTATCTTCCTGCAATTCAGATAGAAATACTTTGTCAATAAATTAAAATACCTTTTATCATTTTAAAATATACAATAGTGTATTCTGCATGTTTATTATAACTATTTATAAAGCATTACAATATTTATGATAATACTTATGTTATGTTTTGCTTATTCATCACTTGTTTATATTTTATTGTTTCAAAGTGAATGTTATACATTTTTAGAATTCAATGTTTGGAGCAACAAATCCTGAAACACAAGTAAGTCCAGAAGTACAGCAGTGGTTTGCTGCTGTTGATAGAGATAGCAGTGGAAGAATCACGGCTATAGAATTACAATCTGCTTTAGCAAATGGACAAGGGGGTACATTTTCAGATACTGCTTGTCGACTCATGATAGGTATATTCTTATAATTTAATACTCTAGTTTACTGATAAATTTCAGAATATCTAAAACATTTTATTCTCCATTTATAGGAATGTTTGATAAAGAAAAGAATGGTACAATAGATTTGTATGAATTTCAAGCTCTTTATAATTATATTAATGCTTGGTTAGGTGTTTTTCGTAGTTTTGATCAAGATAATTCTGGAAGTATACAAGAAAGTGAATTAAGTGCAGCATTAACACGAATGGGATATAGATTAAGTCCAGAGTTTATATCATTTCTTATAAAGAAAAGTGATCCTAAGGGCCATTCTAGTATCACAGTTGATCAATTTATTGTATTATGTGTACAAATTCAAAAATTTACAGGTAAATATATACATATAACAAATAAAAATGTTAAAATCATTAAAAATAATAAAAATATTGAAAAGTATAAATTGTATAAATAAACTTCATTTTTAACTACTTTTTACAGATGCTTTCCGAGTAAGGGATACTGAGCAAGCAGGGGTAATCAATATTGGATTTGAAGATTTTTTAGGTGTTGCACTTGATTGTACTGTATAACAGTTCTTCTTTTTAACAATAGTTGGATTACATTTAATACAATTGATTCCGAAATTAATATTGTGAGTTATGATCTCCTTAATAACAGACACAGCTACAATTTTTCTAGCTTAGAATTATTTTACAATAATTGCATACAAATATAATAAAACAGGATATTTTAATTATGCTTGGGTGTTTAATGAGGATTCAATAAAATAGGATGAAAAATAATTAAATATTTTGAAAATTAATAGTAAGATTACAATTATTTTTATGAATTTGTGTTTCATTTAACTTTCATTTTATGTATGTAAATAAATTAACAAAAAATATGTTTAATAAGTGACATTACTATAATACTAATGTAATATGTATATTTTATTGATTAGAACAAAAAATTGTTAATTTATTTTATATTATATTAATCATATTTTCTTATATTTAGTACAACTATTTTTGGTAGTAAGTTTTGGTTTGCAAAAATTATATATATATAGTTGCCATTGTTTTATTGGTTTAAGTTTAAACTGGTTTAAGCAATGGCAGCTAAAATGTATTATTGCGTATTTATACAGAAGTTTCTTGTGAAAAGCCTACTTATATTTTTGAATGTACATAAAATAATACATCGAATTATGTGATAATTCATATATGTAGATATGAAAAAATTAATATTTCATTTCAAATAATCATGTCTCCAACATATTTTTCGAAAAATGTTTCTCTAACCTAGCATCAAAAGAATGAATACATTAAGTATCTTTTAGAAGGCTATATGCAACAATAATAAATATGAATTTGTTCCGATGTATAACTACATATATTACAAAACGTTATAATAATGTAAATTAAAATTAAAAATAATTACAACATTGTTTATGGAAATAATAGTAGTATACAATTAAAGACTATATAATTAGGTAAGAAGATAATTATAAAATTTATTAAAATATATTTCATTAAAGAAACATACTTAAACCTCAAATGACAGTGAAATACAAAATTATTAATGGTACATTATTTTAAGTAAATAAGGAATCTTGTCGAATGTACATCACATGACAATTATATAATCTTTGTAACACAAATAATTAAGATCCTATTTATAATATAATATTATTGTTCATATTAAGAAATTTAAGATAATACTGTTTATAATAACATTTAATTTAGAATATAAGTAATGATAATTATCTAATTTAATCAGATGTTTCAATGAGGCTTTGTATGATGGATCAAAGCTTAAGAATTGTGATACAACATCACATTCTAGACAGGCACAGGAAAGAATTCAAGAATTCAATAGATTAAAACGGGCCAGACAACTTCTTGATGCTATTTCTCTTACAAATGAATTACTTGCAAATGGTTCAAATGTAGAAATATTGAGTCTTGCTAATACAATAATAAAAAGATTTAAAGTCTTGGGTGTTTCTAACATATCATTAGGTAAAGAATATATTCATGAAAACATCATGATCTTCTGTTATATTTTTTTTGAATAAATACAAATTTTTACAGAAAATTCCAGTCAAAATACAAGGACGTCTATATTCAAACCTCTTCATACTGGTATTTATCACTGCTGTACTTTCTGTTCAAGTGGGGGTAAGAAAGAAGCCACTTGTGGCTGTGGAGGAATTATACCTGGTAATATATAAATTCTCTAAGTAATTTTATTATTCACTATTATTTATTATAGTATAGAATATGTCATGTAATTAAAGGTGGATATAAAGGTTGTGGCCATGGTCATATTGGACATCCTGGGGTATATCATTGGTCTTGCTGTGGATCAATCTTACGTTATGGATGTTGCCTCTCTTTTCAAAAAAGTATACATCAACTGCTGTTTTAATGGTAGTGGTTTGAAATAAATTTTATTTTTTCATGAATATGTTTTATTCCTTTTACAAATATAAACATTTATTATATACAGATAATAGCATAAAATTATATAATGGAATGTTTTATTTTTTTAATTATTTGTATAGTAACAGTTATTTTTTATCACAGTTTTTTGTATCCTACAGCAATGCATAAGTTTTTACCTCAAATGACAGTCACACAATATTCTTAATTAAATCTTAAGATCTATAGTAATAATCATCACATGACAATTCAGATACATGTATGTAAGTAGTATATGTATGTACATTTACTTACATATGTCTCTCTTATAATATACCTTCTGTCTTAGCACATCCCTAATTTTTTTTTATATGTGTATATATATATTTCTTATAATTGTAATATTATCTGACAGATAATTGATTTAAAAAATTATCAGTTTAACATACCTATAATCAACTGAAATGCAGGTATCATTTATTTCCTCAAAAGAGCTATTTAAAAATGCATCTCGATCGTACTGCGTTAGGAGCATGTTTAAAAGCATTTTTGCACTTTGCAACATTTTCGTTAAATATAAAATAACTCGTTTTGCAACTCCAGCAGCATTTTCACTTGCATGACCTCTGTGTTGACTACTCCACATACATTCTTTACAGGTTACCTAAAAAAATATCTCACATACATAAAAAATACTATTTGTCAAATAGAAAAATATTATACATATAATTAAAATAGCAAATTATGAACCTGTTGACAAGCAATACAATAAAAACGCAAAGCATGTGTAGGATGTTGCTGGCAAAGTGCAGTACGTCGTACTTTTGTAGCTTCCATTAGCGGTCTTATCGAATGTTTTAATTGTTTTAATTCCAATGTGATTTGTTGTTGATGTTTCATACCACAGTCTAAGCAAAAATTGCGGAGACACGTGGAACACTGAACAACTGCCTTTAAAAATATTAAATATTAAAAGTCTAACGTTTTTAAATATCTTTAAGATGTAAATTTATTTTAATTTGGCATAATGCTTACAACAACTTCATCTGGACAAATATCACAAAGTATTTTGTTTGTAAATTTAGAACGGATAGCACTCATTATCAGACGATACTGAAGAGGATAATGCGGAGGTGGAACTGTTGAATTAGCATTTGGTAATTGAACATCACATAGAGGGCAAATTTCGTAATAATTATTTTGGCTGCTTTCCGATTGATTATTTTGAGTTTTAATACTTTTTGTAAAGTTATAAAATGCTGTGAATGTAAAAGAGAGCATAATAAGATTTCTGTTTCTGAGAAGGTACATTAAATTTTTAATTCTATACCACTTACGTTTACTCATTAATTCTGAAATACATGTTGAACATATAGGATGCAAGCAAGGAAGTAATCTAGGTTCTTGCATGCTTTGGCCACATCTAGGACATCGAAAATCTTTGTCTTCCTGCGTATTAAAGGAAGAGAAACTTTCCTCTTGTATATCTCCATTTATTTGGTCTTTCATGCTAGAAGGTAACTTAAAAAAATTGATATACAGAATTTGGTCTATTCGCATTCCACGGTAAAGATGGATTGGAGCATTTATCATAGTTAAATGAAAAAAAATTATGTAACTCCTTTGGTGGTAAAAGATTCTTTTTTTAATTTTTTAATGAACTTGTTGCTTTATTTGCTTCAAAATCTATAGCGTATATATGAATTAGACAATACAAACGTCATTTCTGTCTTTAGATTCTTAACAATGAATTAAATTTTTAATTTTTACTAAAATATATAAGAAAAGAATTTGCATTTTATGTCAATGTACATAAAAATTAAAAGTAGCACTTACCGTACATTTTTAACGAAATGTAATGGCTCCACGTTAACAGTGGAATATCCATCTTCGATTTTATTTTTTCGTTCAAAGAATATACAATCTTTATTACGAAATTCATTGTTCTTATTTTCATCGTCCATCGATGATTTTTCACTGCAGCAACTCTTTATAGATCGATATTTCGAACAGTTGATAAAATCCATAGACACCATTAAATTGTCACGCCAATTTATTTATTGATGTAATTAAAATTACGTAAAATATTTAATCAAAAAAATATTAAAGAGGACTTACTGATTGATGGAGAAACGTAACATATAGAGAAATTCGTCGGTGGATGGTATGAATATCTTTTGCACTACTTCGTGCTTGCCATAGCGTAATGAGTTATAAATAACGTTAAAGCGAACGCATGCGAAACGAAAATGTGGGTGCTTTAGAATGCTTTATACTGAATGTAAAATCATTTTATGATTCCTGTTACTTATATTATTTTATAATTGTAACACGTGCTATAAGAAATAATTACAATGTCTATTTAATATCGAAAACTATATTCGCTTAAAATATATGTTAAGGGAAATTAAATACCACATTAACTATATGGATAATAAATTTTATTATTTATCCATATGCAGTGTAAAAATAAGATCGATGATATACGTATTAAAGAGCAAGTATTACATACAAGAGATATATGAATAAGAAACGATTATTATATATAAATACTAATTCCAATACTTTCTAAGGCCGTAATCAAATCAAGTTTGATCATTGCGCTATAATACCGTACGCATATATACGGCGGCATAACTACAATTATATAATAAAAGTTTCAAATATGTGTACACAATACCAATAAATATATGTATTATTTCGAATAAATCAAACAAGATGCAATAAAGTGAGCGCGTGTATTTTCTTGTCTTTAATCAGTACTTAATTAAGTACATCTAGTTTTGTCAAATTCTTTTTACAAGTGGCGAGTTCTGAGAAATCATATCCTTGCTAGATACATACTTAGAATTACAGCCTTGTAACTGACTAGTAAAATTTACGGTTTTCTTAATTCTTTTTTTTTTTTTTTGGGCCAAACGTACACAAATGTGCGTCGTTTAACGAAATCTTACGTTCTATACATTCCTGAAACAAATTCCTGAAATTATGGCTTACTTAATGCGCGATTCATTAAAACCCTAACAGGTGTGACTATTACCTCATGTTTTCACTCTAGAGCCCACTTTAATAAAGCCATTTCGAGATTTACCGTTTCTTACTTGACTGCTATTTTTCGCTTTACGATGTTCGAATAAAACATCATCAGAGTCCGTGTCTGATTCAGATAACACCATTTTATGTGTTGAAACTAAAAATAACCACAAAGAGTCATGACGTAATATTATTCCTAAATTCATATAAAAGGAAAGATGCCGTACATGTGCTGCTGTCGTCCTCCGGTTCCGGTTGTAGAAGAGAATAACGCGGTGGCTTTTTCTTAGTACCAAGTGAACGTCGTTTACCTGTACATATTCTTTGACACAGACAAACAAGACCCCAAATGAGGCCAACCCAACATACGACTAGAGACAATAATGCTATTATTACGTAGAGAATACTCCAATCTGAAAAAAAAGTATGATTTCAAGTCAGCTTAATTTATTTTCATATTAAAATTTTTCGTATTTATTTTAACATACCACAATTGGAATCGCCATTGCCAAAGTATTTCTGTATTAAATTTTGCATCCAAAATGCTTCACACATACATAATCTTGTTTCTTGATCACATACTCCATGGCCTATTTAAAAACAAATTTCGTACAACAAAATTATTTATAATGTAATGATATTTAATAAAAGATACTTACCCGAACAATTATTTTGACACACAGCAGTATCAATGTTTGCAACAGACAAGTGAAGAATGCCTGAATCTTGTCTTAATTTTTCTTTCAATCGTTTAACTACTTCTGGCCCGTACATAGCAACTTTTCCTCCTTTTTTCTCTACATAGAAAATTAAGACAGCTCTGCCTGTATGTGGCTCTGCTCTTAAATTTCGGACAACAATAGATGCTTCATCCCGCAATAACATTTGTAATTTTAATACCAAAGAATTTTTTTGCGACACTGTTAACAAATTTGCTTCGATATTCAATGTTAATTCAACTAAATGCAATAATTGTGGGTCTATAAAGAATATATATATACATTATTTAAAGCTTTATTACAGTATTATTTCTTTTCTTCTGTAATATTTACCAGATTTTACTATCACGGATACAGTGTCCTCACTACTAAGACCTTGATCATCTATTACTTTTAATCTAAAAAGGTATCTTCCTGGCACGACATCTGTCAACTACAAATAAAATTTAAAAATACTCTGTTATGAATAAAAAATTGTCTACTTATGATAGTGTTAAATATTATTACCATTAAGATTGGCGATTTATCAGAATTCTGAACTATAGTGCCTATAGCAAGACTAGACGGATCCCTCGACCACATCCATTCACTAATTCTTAGGTCATCAGTTGATTGAGATCCATTAATAATTAGTGCGCTAATCGGGGCTACAACAACCTGATCTCCACCTGCGTTTGCTTTCGGGGCAGCATTTTTATCTATGTAACAAAGTTAATTTTAATAACCAAGTAATTACAAATGCTAGTTAATAGAGTGTAGGATAAAATTCTATTTACTTTGTGTAACTTTTACTTTAACGGTGTCCGAATCTTTATTTCCATTATCGTCAATTACAGTTAACTTAAACTCGTAATCACCCTTCGTTAATTTTGTAATATTCGTAACTGATTCATTCACTGCCGAAAATACAGCATTACTAGGTCCACTGTTAAATCAAATTTAATACTGCATTATAATATTACAAGATATAATATAACAAGATATATGAACTTAAATTTACCTCATTTGCTCCCAATGGTAAGATACAATCTTAATATCATCTTTACTTTTCCGACCATCAAGTACAGTTTTTGTTTCGGGTAACGCTATAGTTATAAGTTCGCCAGCATCAGCTATTTCAAATTATGTAAAATAAAATAATACTTAGATTTTTTCGATAGAAATATAAGAATAATTAAAATCATATAATTACCTTTCGGCGGTTTATTGGTTGGTGGTTTCACAAACACATGAACCTCAGCTGTAGAAAATTGTTCTGAATCGTCTGTTACTTTTAGCACAAATGTATACATTCCTTCCTCCAAATTAGACAGTTGTAAATACGGTGTTCTTGTATTCTGCATATCTACTGCCTTATTTTGATCCGAAGGACTTTTTGTCCATTCCCAACTTGCTATTCCATGATCATCTGTACTTAAGTTACCATTGAGTGTCAATGTGTTCTGAGGTAAATATATAATAATGTCTTGACCAGCATTAGCACTAGGAGGATAATCAATTATTTTCAGAACTGTTATATTAGCACTTGTAGAATTAGTGATATGATTGGAATCTTCTACTGTCAACCTAAAAAAATAAAAGATTTGAAATATTAAACAATTATTAAATTTTTTATAAATAAACAGTCTGTAATATCAATACTGACTTAAAAGTATAGTTGCCAGGGATAAGATTATCTAACTGTAAAGTAGGTGTATCAATTAGATTAGGATGATATCCAATAGGACCTCGTTGCAATTCCCAATGATAAGAAATAACACGATCGTCATCTTTACTCGACGAACCATCTAACACAGCTCCCGTATTCGGTAATTTTACAACCTGCGACGCGGGTGAAATTATAGCAACTGGTGCTTGATTTATTCTCTTGGCTGCAAATAATATTAAATCAATAAATTATAATAATCAAAGAAAATATAAGCATAATAAGAAAACTTACGTGGTAAAACGCTAACATTTGCGTATGTTTCTCCATAGGTATTTGGACCATTTACTGTTACTTTAAAAGTATATAAACCCTCAGATAAATTACTTAATTTAACAGTCATACAGTTCTGATCAGACATTGTACCAGTATGGCCATCTGGTTGACTTAGAAGACTCCAAGCATAACTGTAATGTTCATTTCCTTGTTCTGCTGGCACAGTATACGCAGATAATGTTACTTCATTCTCTGGTAGGCGTACTTCTTTTGAAACTGCAGAAACCAGCAGTCGTTTTACTGGTGGCTTCATAGATGTTCCAGAATCTTTTATACTTTGTGGTTTTCCTTGAGGTGTTACCCCAAGTTCTATGTCTTCCACCAAAGTGCAAATTCCTAGCATAATTAATACAAATTAAAAAATTTTCAATAAATTAAAACACATTGTATATCCTTCTAATGACCGCTTAAATGATATAATTACCTGCACTATTGTGCTTAAATCCAGTAGAACATTGACAAATTCCAATATCAGACTTATCCCCAGACTTAACACAGATTTCATGCTCTAAACAATTCGTTTGAGTGATGCAACTTATCCCATTTGACCCACCAAAAAGAATATGATCTCCTTCTGTACCATCCATGAGAAACCCTCTAGAAATCAATTAGAATAATTATTAATTAAACGAAGTTATAATAAAATATTATATATGAAATTGAAATCTTACCCAGTATCATCATTTATTTGATCCAATAAATCACTCCACATCTCATCTTCTTCTACAGGTTTTACTAGAACCATGCTTGGAGGATTTTCATTTGCCAAATCCTTCCTATATAAAGGTATACATAATTTAGAACTTTTACACTGCACATGATAGCAGGTACCATTATGCATAAGTGCCACATTGCATGTAGTTTCGGTGCAGCATGCAGCGACACAGTGTTTCATGGTATTTAAAGGCTGGGTAGTATATATTCCACTAGATAGATTTCCACGAGGTGTGTAACTTGTAAAAGCTCTCGGATATAAACCTGGGCATAGCATTTGCCATTTCGTGTCCCTATCTGGATAATCACCAATGCAATTTCCAAATAGCAATAAATATAATCCTAAATAAAGGATCTTAAACATTTTCAACTACAAAAAAATTCCAATATAAAATATCTTATTTGAAATCTTATTGTAAAATTATTTATGTTAATTTTTACATAAAGAAAATATTTTACCTTCTTATTCGTACACTTCAAAATTATCAATAAAAGTTGGTATGATCGAAATAATTTTTCAGGTTATTCTACGACACATCTGTCACCTTAAGAATTGCTTTACTATCTAATACTGGTCGCAGACTGTCAAGAGATCGTGTAGTATTATGTTCCGCTGGTATTAATTCCAACTTGAGTACAGACATATATGGCCCAGGCTTATCATATATTAACAGCATGTTATTATCAGCACCAGCAGTTAATCAACTATAGGGGAATTTATCATATTTCCTGTTACACCGGAATAAGGAAAGGCCAAGTGAAGAAAAACGACGTTTCACCTAATAGCACGTTGTCAGTCTAAAATGTATATTATTGTTAATTAACATCATGAACTTATCATATTCATCAAAATAAACCATTACCGAAAGTACTTTGCACGCTATTATCCTTTGACAATTCACATGCTGTAACACCTGTGCTTAACAGAAATGTTTTGCAGAGGTCGACACCAGTAAAAATAATAATTGACAGACAAATTAACCCTGGAGTAATTTACGAAATTACGCATGTATCGCGTATTCGTTATATTGTATTTTTGTTACATTTATCGATGTACGTATTTCATCGTTCATTTTATTGAAAAACGGCGCTCCGTGTTATCTATATTGATTATGTAAATGAAGCGGCTTACGAGTCTTATTGTCTGGCTTATTGAATAATAATTAGATGTCAGAATAAAAATTTTTAGGAGAAGTTTCTGTAAAAAAATATCATTTCACATTAGTAATTAAATTAATTTCAATAGAATATATTTTTTAATTTAAAGTTTATAAAATTACTATTTATATAGCGTAATATTGAAATTAATATTAAATTATTGCTCGAAGTCGACAAGATGATATACATAGATTGTAATACATGTAATAACGTATATATATATAATAATATGTATATGTAATAGTTGTAATAAGTTCATTTATGTTTTCTTTAAAAAACACGTCGTGTTATTATTGTCACATAAAATCTAATTATTGATTGAACCAACGAGTAATTTATTTACCTCACTTTATTGTAAATACAGATACACGTATCGCTTCTGTATTTAAAAGAATGAATTTACTACAAATTACAATAATTGCTAAAAAAATCACGCACAAAAGAAAATACCATGTATTATTAATATTTTATTTATGGAATGAGTTATTTATAAAATTTCCCGCGTTCGATGCGCAGATAATACTGCACATTCCACGATGCTGCCACTGGTGAGGTATTCGCGAAGTTGTTTACAGCCCCGTGCATTCAAACACCGGAAAGAGGTATGGGTATGAGCAAGTTCATCGGGTTCGTCGTGGGTGGCCTGGAAGCGAACGGAACGTGTGTGTGGTCCGAGCGTTCGTATGCTGGATGAGACTGTCGCGAGCATAGAAGATGCAAGACGCTTTGTCCGAACGAAACGGAGAGCCTTCTCCGTGGCACTGTACAGTCGTTCAGAAAATAATTGGCGTGTAGTTTTAAGTGATGCGTCCGAAGGTACTATTTTTATTCATGGAATACTTTTGTTGTTTATCTCTGGTGCAGTGCACGTGACATTTTCTTTTTAATTGAGCCGATAGCATGCCGGGGAATCGCGCACCGATTAGGAAAGCCTATAACAAATTATCACTATATAGTATATCACTGTTTCTTTTTCTTTTTAACAATATTAATTCTTTTCTTTTCATGATAATTAATTTTTTTTTTTTCAGATGACGCTCCTATTGATTTATTATTTTTTAATCTTTCATCGAGCGTCGTCAGAACTGGCGCACGGATTCCCTACTAATTCGAATAGTAATAATGAAACGTGGAAACATGATTTAGAGTTGAGTCCCAGGCACAGGATTAAGGATTCCACTTATCTGCTGGACAGGTACCCCATGAGAGAATTACCACCTGATTCTTTAAATTGTCATAGAGCAGCAAAATGTGTAGAAATGCAAAGGAGTACTTGTATGGGTACAAGATTGTCATATACCACTACTACATTGGATCTTATACCTGAACATGTAACCCAAGATATTGTAGAGGTATATTATATTACACATGAAGTATAATTCACATAGGTATTTTCAAATATGAATATATTTATAAATGTAATTTTTTATTTTTAAATTACAAGAGGCATATCTTTCAAGTCTAGAGTCACTTTCTCTTTTCTTTGTTCTCTTGTTATACCAGATATCTCAGGTCAGAAAAATGCTATTTAAAATCACCTCAGGTACTTCCTGCCTCGACTATATCATTCCTAAATATTACAATGCTTTTTCCTTGTTTCTATATTGTTTAAAATATTCTTTACACTAATATTTTATTGCTAAATGTATTTATTATGTACTTATTTTACAGGAAAAACTACATGTATTGCAAGCATTAAGACATATGCCAAAGTGTTGGGCAGTTGTTCAACCCTTCCTATGCTCAATATTTATGCCAAAATGTATCAATGACACAGTGGATTTACCATCACAAGAGATGTGCAAAATGGTTTCAGGACCGTGTAGAATCGTGTTCAATCACACAATATGGCCAAGTTTTGTTAAATGTGAAAATACAGATTTATTTCCCAGACTATGTAAAAATGATATTAGAGAATTGAAATTTAATATTTCTGGTAAATGTCTAAAGCCATTAGTTCCAACTGATAATGCACTTGCTATTTTTGAAGGAGTTGAAGGTTGTGGAACACAGTGCAATGATCCACTTTTTACACCAGATGAGCATAAGCAAATTCATTCTTTTATTGCCTGGGCTGCAGGGATCTGTGGTTCATTCAATTTATTTACAGTTGTAAGTAATAATTGTCACGATAAAGGAATATAAAATAGATAACATTGTATCTAATTTATGTGATATTTCAGATAACATTCTTAATTGATTGGAGAAGTGCAAATAAATATCCAGCTTTAGTTGTATTTTACATAAACTGTTGCTTTATGATGTCCTGTATTGGATGGCTTGCTCAGTTTACAGGAAGCAGAGAAGTAATTGTGTGCAGGAAAGATGGAACCTTAAGAATGAGTGAACCGAGGTAGCTTATAATTATTTAATGTGTACAATAAATTGTTGCATAATTACATATGTCGTATTTTGTTGAAAATCTTTATATTATCAGATATAAAAACTTTGTTTACTAATATGTTTTCAGTGGAGAGAATTTGTCATGTGTCGTAGTGTTTGTTCTTGTGTATTACTCCCTTATGGCAGCTATGGTATGGTTTGTGATCCTTACATATGCTTGGCATATGAGTTTTCAAGCATTAGGCAAAATCCAAGACAGGATTGACAAGAAGGGCTCATACTTCCATTTAATTGCTTGGTGTTTACCACTTGTCCTTACTGTTACAATCATGGCATTAGGGGAAATTGATGGAAATAGTGTTACTGGTATATGTTTTGTGGGTTACACTAATCATGCAGTCAGAGCTTGGTTTTTGCTTGGCCCTGTGTTAATTGTCTTACTCGTTGGAGGTTATTTCTTATGCAGAGGTATGTTTTTAATCTACATCTTTTTTCTATTTAGCTTTCTCATTTAAATTTTCTATTGTTCTATACTTTTTATTCATATAATAAAATGTATTTCTTTGTATGCTTTCATAAAGATCATAGTCTAGTAAGTATCTTGCTGAAAATAAATATTAAAAAATGATATTTTTACTTCGTTAACTAACGTTATTGTTAATATTTTTAGGTTTAATTACTTTGATTCGACTAAAAATAAGCAGTCAAGAAATTATTTCTGAAAGAGCAAGTTCTAAAATACGAGAGACCATCGTACGCACGGGACTATTCTCGATTTTCACATTCGCTGCAGTTGTGGTGACTTTTTATTGCCACATTTACGAATTTCAACATTCTGAAGAATGGCGTCAGAGTTTTAGAAATTACATGATGTAAGAAAATCGAAACATAAAAAATTAGAATACGTAATAATATACGATGTTTAATAACATTTTGTATTTCACGTACAGATGTGCAATAACAACAAAGTATTTGGATATTTCGGAATGTAAAATGGAAGTACGACCGAGTGCAGCTAAAATGCAATTACACTTGCTTTCACCATTTTTTGCTGGTATTCTTATGTCTTCATGGGTATGGACTGGTTCAACTGTAGATACTTGGACCAGATTTCTTAGACGGTAGTATTATATAGTAGTATATAATATTGCTTTCATTCTTTTTTTAAACTTTCAAGCTATTAAAATTATTTTATTGTAGAACATTCAACTGCGAAACAGAAGAGCCTATTAGACTGAAGAAACACAAAGTAATTGCTCAAGCGTTTGCAAAACGGAAGACATTCAATAACGCTGGCCGATTGTCTATCAGCTTCCATAACACCCACGAGGATCCAGTCGGGTTAAACTTTGATCTAAACTCTGTAGCTTCTCAGGATTTCAGTTCAACGTGGGCAGCTGCTTTGCCAAAGCTTGTTACTCGTAGAGGTGCACTCGTCGGTGGTACAACGGGCTCTGTGTCTAGTAACAGGAGAAATTCTGTAGATTCTGAAATCAGCTTTAGCGTACGTCGGGTGTCCGTGGAATCTAGAAGAAACTCTTTGGACTCACAAATATCAGTTCAAATAGCTGAATTGAAGACAACGCGGAAAGTCGCTAGCAGTTCACGCGGTCGACGCGGGAAACGAAGACGAGACTTCGGAAAATCTAGATCAGGTAAAGTAGGTCCACTGTTTAGAAGAGGCAGTACAACATCACAGGAAAGTCAGCTCGGTGCACAGATATTATCGGCGTTGACTATAGGTGGCAATTCGAAAGTACCGCCCATTCAAGTGCCTAATATGAAGAGACGATCGGCTAGCGCTGGTTTGGATGACCGCGCCTTGAATCCTAAACTATTCGATGGGAAGAATGCTGGGATGCTGCTTCCGTTCCTATTTCCAGGACAAAGTGGCAGTGATGAGAATTTAAGTAGTGAGGAGAAACGGCATCAAGAAATATCAGGAAAAGACGTGGATATCGAAGGAGGAAATATGGAAAAGGACGATCAAGACAGTGACAGTGATGACAGTCAACCAGAAGAAGATGCTAAAATGTTAGATCCTGAAGAACCTCATGAACGTAGCAAGAGTAAAATTAGCAACAAGAGTTCGAAAAGTTATGGTCACGAGAGTGATAGGAGGAGCAGAGAAGGCCGTAGGAGTAAATATTTGCTCCAAGATGAAACCATTTTAAAGCACTTGTTTCAAGAATCCAGTGATATTAAGTTGAAAAGTGATGCAGAAATAAAAGAGGTATATAGAAAAGCTGGAATGGGAAATCTGGCATCTAGTTTAAACTCGTGTTCTCCTGAATTGACAAGACTAATGCAGTCCGAGGCGCAGACTGGCAATGCACGAGAAATGGCAACACAGACATCGTTGCCATTGGACATTTTAGAAATGGAGGAATTAAAACAGAGCATAGACGAGATCATCAATAGCCGAAATTGTAGCTCAAAGGGAACACAGATCTCACCGCAATTAAATAAAAACAAAAATATCACTACGTAACGTCAGTTTTTCCTTCGATTTTGCGTACAAAAACTTTTTGTAAAAATGGTTTGCAATACAGTGAAGTTCAAAATCTGTCTTTTTAGTTGATAACTATTATACTGCTAGACTTATTCAAGTTTTTTTTAGCTTTGTAAGTTTTTTTATTTTTTATATGTGTATGTTCAAAGTATTTTCTAAGGAAGAAAACAACATATTTCATGAAGATTTAACGGTATAACAGCTATATGTGACTTGTGTTATTTACATGTGTGACTGTATATGTGTAATGGTGCAATGGCATGACTGCAATTGTAAATACTATTTTAAAATAACTCGGTCTTAGTAGTATATATTATTACATTTTATACATTTTATTATTGATAAAATTGCAATATAGTCAAAAATAATTCGATGACATTTTACAATACTAAAGTTGTAAACGTATCATAAGTATAATTTTCGCTTGGCTTTTTATACAGAACAATCTAAATCTATTTTTAACATTGCTCTGTATATTACAGTATTCTACAAAATGCATATCCTACTGTACTTAAGTCACATACAAATATTTTTTTATGTATGTACAAGTAGAATTTATTTACTTATTTTAAATTTGTCCTTTAAAAAGTTAAGACGAATTGTGCAACAAATTGAAAGAAATTACATTCTACATTTTCAATACAACATTCAAAATACATATAATATTAACAAAAAAATACATTAAAAGGTGTCTTTATTCAATAATATTAAAGAAAAATGATACGTATTTAGCAATACATCATTTCTTCAATAATTTTTGTTTCCATTTTGTATAAATTGTAACGATAACTAATTATTATCAAAATTTTTTATGAAATAAATGGAAAATATCTAGTTCTATAAACAAAAATGTCTCAGTTGAATATTAGCTCAACACATGGTATCTTTGTGAAAATGTATTCTGAAATTTACTAATATATTTATGGAACGTAACTATATATAAGGTCAACCCGTTATCGATAATTGATATTTTCCGTATATAGTTCAACAGCTTCTCAGTATGCGAGTCCAATTTACTCACAGATAAAGCCAATCACGTTAACGTGATATTTTGATTTTATTATAGTAATAAGTATTGGAAATTCATGAAGATCTTTCGTGAATCTTTCACATCTTTTTTTCTTTTCCTTTTTAATGCACTTATTATTTAAAGATATAACTAAAATCCGTTAACAAACTCTGTACTCTTGATCGACTATGTCATATTTCTTTGTACACTATATAAATGACGAAATGCTAAACTGGATCTCTAAAGTTAGTCTAATCTGTTATAAATGCGAAAACAGCATTTCTCATCTCCATTCGATACGTTTTCGACACGAGAATCATCGATGGCATTAAATCTTGATGAACACGAGTACAAGTGTTAATGATTTCTTTGCTCGATCAGTCCAGCAAAAGCATATTCCTCTTGCTCGATTCGCCTCACTTCATTATGCTTTCAAATCCGGTCCGATACATTCTGCTACGTACTTTTTTCCTATACTCGGTACAAACACAGCCGGATTTTAGTATTTGGTAAAACGGTATTTGTAAACATGTCTGTTGATATACCTTCAAAACGCGGAACAATGCATTCATTTCACACACGTGTTCACAGTTCACCATTTCTCTATGACGCATTTTCTTCCTTTCTTTCTACATTTTATTTCATTTCTTTGTTGTCAGAGTAACAAATATCGAACGTATAAAAATGTACTAGCTGTTTCATCGTGTGTACGTATGTGTGTTGTCCGTGTTTTTCTTTTTTTTTTACTTTCCATTTCTTTGCATTTTTTAATTTACATAACCATGAATATCAGGCATCAGAGTGTGTGCAGTGTACTTAGTCATTACAATTAGTCTTCCCTTTTCTTTGTTGCATATGACACAAACCACACGAGAGAAAAGAGTCACATCTACATGCTCCAGCTACGCAACCCTCTTCAAGTGAACAAGTTGTTAACGACCACGTTCTCCTCGTGCTTTCTGCTTTTGGGTAAAAATTAACGCGCTCCGTCCTTGCATGCACATATTACTATGTTTTTGTTTAAGAGTTTCCGAAAGAAAGTTTATCCATTGGATACGCGTGCATGCCGTAATGTAGGATAAATGGAGTAGGGGGATGATAGGAGGAGGAAGAGGAGGAGGAGATAGAAAATTGGTTTTTAATTTTTATTTACCATCACCTTAGAGGAGGCTAATGTATGACCGAAGTCAGCGCAGCTAATCACCATGGGCGAGGCTACTTGTTCTTGGCATAAGACTTTTTACTTTTAGTATATTCGTTACCCCAAAGAAAGTTGTCCACTGCTTCGCCGATAAAATACAAGGATAAGATGATTGAAAACATTACAGTGAAGAATACAATTCGTAACGGCAGCGGTAATACATCTAGTACTGGGTACACCCAGATACCGCTCTTATAGAAAATTATATGCAGCCTGAAAATAGTAATAATTTACGCAATTAACTTAATAATAAACCTTTTACTTTATATTATACTTTACGCTACTATATATTAAGTATACTTTATATTTACTTATAATTTTAAAATCCTAATCAAAATTTTAATCAAAGTTCAAAAGCAAAATATGACAGTTGACCAAAGCATAATATTCTCTTATAATTTTTATATTTTTTTTTTTTTTTTTTTTATACTGTCAACGTACCAAATTAAATACACAAGTGTGAAGAAGAATAAACATAAAAGGCCAATCGATCTCCTTGGATATTTTCTCGGGGCTATCATCATTTCTATTAGCGTGGAAACCATGATCATTGTGTGCATCAAATGATTGAGCCACCATGGATAGTAAGGATCCAGCGCCTTTGGAAGCACCAATTCACGATCCACAAACATTAAAGTCCAGAATGTTATTCCAACGAACTACAATCCAAGAAAATCATACGAAAATGTATGAAGCTTCAATTTTTAACTTTTTACTCAATTTTGTAGTTTTTGTCTTTTTCTTAATTTACCATGGCGATCGGAAAACCGAGGATCGCATGTACATTATCCTTTAATTTACGTATGAATGGTGGCTTCTTAGGACTAATTGCATTTGTGCCGAACCAATCATTCAGAATACATATGAAGAAAAATATTGCTTGAACGATCTGAAACAATAAATGATTACACACTTAATTTCTACTGTTTAGATTAATAATTTAAAAAACTTGAATATATGGTATCCTACTTTTCTGTAAAAATTATTCAAAACATTTTTTACCGGTTTACTTATTGCGATTTATGTAACTAATAAGTAAAAGTTTAAAAGATAATTTTGTACAGAAAGTAGATTTCTTCAGTGAAACTTGAGACGTAATGTTGAAATTGCAGTACAAGAATATTATGATGCCGCATCTCCTTTAAGATTGGACAAACATCATGTCTTCAATAATAATAAGAAGAATAATGCAAATAGCAAATAAAAAATCTCAATAATTAACATAACTGTAATAAATTTGATAAAAAAAAAACAAATTAGATTTGTATACGCACATAAATATATTATATATATTATTCTATTTAACATAAAATTGTAAAAAGGGAGACCTATAACCTACAATTTGTAATTTGTCAATTACACATATATATTTAGTATAAAGTGAAAACTTTCCGCTGCTTTCATTTTCTAATTATTTTATTATAAATGTATTCGCATATCATGGTTAATGTAAATTCTAAAATGAATAATGTAGCGATACATTATATATGTAAATTTAAACTTCTAGAGACAAAATCAAAAAGATAGAATTTAACCAAACACTTGCCGTTTTTCATTATGATAATTATACTGTACTTTGGATATTCTTTGTATTTCTATATGTATATGTGTCTATTATGTAAATGTATTTCATGGAATTTTTAATTTTTCATAAATTGATGAACATTCGCAATATATTAATAATATGAACGGTAGTGAATACTTAAACCGACATTATATATGAATAAAAAATTATATATGTACGTAGTTGTACGTAACATAGTAACATAAAATGTATTCATACATACAGATAAACAAAGTTTTATTGTAATGAATTATACCAAGAAGTATTGACAGCAATTAAATACTAATAAAACAATTGTCTTGTATGGATACTTCAAATCATGGAATGATAGTCACTTGACTGCATATAAACAACATGACATGACACGTCCTATTATACACGTCCATGTACTCGACAATTGAGTTTTGTTGTTATCCGAACTTCATAATTTGAAATATCAACGTGAAATGGTTATATGAATCGTTCAGTGGTAGAAAAAGATTATGAAAAATTTATTTTCCCGGTTTAGACATTAGTTCAATAAATATATAAATATCATAATGTATATATGGAGTGTTGTGATGTCCCTATAGTCCTCCCAACGAGATGAAGTAATACATGTAAACAATAGTTTATTGCGAATACCAATATTGCAACAATAAAATTTTCTTTATTTACACTGCTTCATTGGAGATGCTATATATACTATGTTAATATTATTGACGACTACTTTTTTTGTTATGTAAACATTTAAAACATTTGATTTGTAAATCACTTTGATGTTTAAATTAACTTTTTATTACAATTTTGAGAAATCAGTAAGTATAATTAAATATATTCAATTTCCAAAAAGATCATTGTATTTTCTTGTAATTTCGACTGTTTTCATTTTTGCGAATGTGAAATAAGATTAAAACCATCACGCAAGTTCAGTTTACTTGATGTAAACGAATCTTACAAGTATCTGTGTAAAACATGCCTGGAATATAGTATACCGATAATTGTTTTCTAATAATTAACAATTATTTTAAGTCAATTGATATTCTATAATTGTGAGTACCATTTTGATCAGTGATGTTTATTACATTATCAGCTTTATTTAATAAGTAATTGTTAGCCTAGTATTTTTAATGGGATCGTAAGTGGTTATGTAAGGTGGATTGGGAAAATAATCTAATCGCATGTGAAAAAAGAGACCAGTTCATTGATCATCACGATACTAACCGCGTCCCAGAAAGTGAGGAACTTGAATTTCCCGCCATAGCTGTTGTGCATTTTGATAACATTCGAAGGGACAACAGTGTACATGTGATCATAATACACGGAGAACGCGAATTGCACGCAGGAGATTATGTGAAATCCAATTAGTAGGCCTTCCTGCATCTCGTAGTTATTTCACATACAGTCTTTTCGTGATCTGAAACGCTTTGATAGATTTCCATGATGGCGATCGTATTCGACCAATCACACAGGAATAAATTGATAAAAGAATTATTCATCTTTTCTGTGTGTATTCACTCTTTTAATAAACGTTTCTTATGTCATGTAAAATGGGTGTATTATTGAATTCTCTATTTTTATAATAGAAGCCTTTTTTCAAGTTACAACTTATAACAATCGCAACTTTATCTATTCTGTATTAATAACATTTGTTCTAAATTTATGAAATAGTTTATGAAAATTAAAAAAAATGGATAAAAATGTGCAAAAAAAGATATTGTTTCTTTCCTTTTATATAACATATTAACTAAGTTACATATTACATATTACGTTAACAAGAAATTTATTTCTTTAGTAATTACATTTTCTTGTTGTATGTGTACTGTATATAGTTTATATGTAATGTACTTATATAGCCGATTAAAGAAAGGTATATAAGGAACTATAATATTGTATTCAGCTATAAATTACATAAGACAGTTAACTCTCCAATTACGTAAATAGCACGTAATAAAGTGATAACACTTCAAACAATTATTTACTTTGTCTTGATAACTTTATCTACTCTATTATATATAGTATCTTGTATTTGATTCCAAGTAACAGATTGAGCATAACATTGAAATTTAAATTATTAAAAACAAAGCAGATTGCTCCTACAATAACACGTGCCTTTTGCAATTGATTTCATTACAGTAAAAAATAATCGTGAGAATAAAAATAGCGTTTCTATATAAAAAGAAATTTATAATATTTTTAATCTTAAAAAACAATATACTGTAAATAATAGGCTTGTTGAAGTCACTGACATTTACTTTGTGATTCTAAGATCATCCACCTACACAATTCACAAAAACAAAACAAAAAACTAACGATGCAAAATAAACGATGCAAAATAAACGATGCACAAACCGTTGATGATAGCAAAGAAAAGGATAAATGTAACTATCTATATAATTGCACAAAAATAGATAAAATATTAACCTCACTTAATAAAACGGAAATAACTAAGAAGTTGAAATTATTCCAAAGTAAACATTCTGTATTACTTAAATATTTCCTAATTATCTTTTTTTTAATAGCAAAAATTGGAAACTTCGGCTTTTTCAAACCGCACTAATAGTATCGACCGCGTCGACGGTCTGCAACGTACTGACTGACGGATAGATGAAAATACAGTATGAGGATTATGAGAAAGAGAGAAATAGCCAGTTCACCATGTGCGTAAGGTTTCATCTGGAGAGAGTTAGATAGTACGGTGCACAGGTTAAAATTCACACGAGTAAATAAAACTTGCATATAAAATGGATACGCAAAATGATCAGAAAAATATGAAAGAATCTGTATATACATATATAAGGCAAGAAAGAAATTGACGACATTGTATGCGATCGTATAGACAGATACGTGTTGTTTTTATTACTAACAGAACTAACACATTGTCTAAATCTGCCTATATTTAGCGAGTAGCACATCTACAGTCATTATCTTATTTTTCTCAATCAAAATGCGATTTTGAAACCCAAATAGATATAAGGTACATAATATAGTACGAAAATAGGACATAAAAAAAGGAACGGGGCGTGTACGAAATAGAGAAGCGCCATTAGAAGACAGAGATAAAAGGTGCTGTTGTTCTTGTTGCTCTTTCTCTGCGCGAGCGGAATGCGCACGAGTTTTTCTTGACAAAAATCGTTTCTCAACCTGTTCTGAAGAATATCATGTTTCTTTCTTTTAAGTTTAATGCCCGATGAAGATTAGTTATTTTAATCTGTGGATCTATGCTTGAGTATAATTGAAGATAAATATAGATTTCGTAATTATTTAGAGAAATTTTATAATTATCATCGTGATACATGAGAAACTTCTTTCGATTTTTAAAGCTTTTTAACGATTTTAAAGATTTTCCAGTTGAAAGTTCGATATTACTTCATTGAGACGTGTTACTTATTTGTATAGTAATAAATAAAGGATTAGATTCCAAGACTGGAGAAAGGTGATTACCACAACATGTTACGTGATTTTTCACTTTCTACCACCATTCACGATTTTATACTGCATCTATGCTCGAGTGATACACTGATTTCTATTATGTACAGGCTAAATTTAAACAGACTCTTGTATAGTGGTCGTTGCAGATTTTATTTTAATTACGTGATACGTAATTTATGAGATACGTAAATATTTGTTAATCTCATTAAAAGATAAAATGTGAATACTTCATTTTATCGATTTCATGTAATCAATAGTATACAGTGCTGGACAAAAGTATTGGCACAGCAAGATTGTTATGATACAAATGCTTATAACTATTAAACAAATTGATTTAAACAAAAAACTTTTTGACGTATTTATTTATTATCTATCCTAGTTTATTACATAACAAGAGCAACAATATAAATAAAATAATACGCAAAATAATAACAAAAATATATTTTTTGAACATTTTATGGGTGGACAAAAGTATTGGCACAGTAGAATATTTACGCTTATAACTAATTACATAATAAACTTCTAATATTTTGTTGGCAGTCCTTTTCTTTTAAGGACTTCCTTTAATCTTCTGGGCATCGAGTGGACTAATTTTTTAGTGAATTCAGGTACAATATTGCTCCATTCCTGCAGAAGAACTTTCTTCAGTTCAGACTTGCTTGTGATATTATGTTTCCTAATTCTTTTTTCCAATTCGTTCCACACGTGCTCAATGGGATTCATATCGGGACTTTGAGGTGGTGTGTTTAATGTGTGGGCAGTATTATATATTATCCACTGACGAACAATATACGCCATATGTTTAGGATCTCGATCCTGCTGAAAATAGAAATCCCTGGGGAGGTTTAATTTTTGAGTACTTTTCAAAAGATTTTGCTTGAGTATATTTAAATATACATATTCATCCATTATCTCATCAATGAATATAAGTTCTCCTACACCCGATGATGCCATACATCCCCACACCATTAAACCACCACCCCCATGTTTCATGGTGGCTTGCAGATTCAGTTCGTCCATCTCTGTGTTGGGTTTTCGCCATACTAATATTCTGCCGTCAGATTTAAAAATATTAAACTTACTTTCATCTGAAAACATGATCTTTTCCCAAAAATCAGTATCTTTCGTAACAAACTCTTTCGCGAATTCCACTCTTTTCTTTTGGTTTATTTTACTGATGTAGGGCTTTCTTCGTGCTGCACGGGCAGAATAACCGGCATCCTTCAATACCCTACGTACAGTTTTGGTACTTACTTCTTTTTCACACTCAGCTTTTAACATCGAAGCAATTTCAGTCGAATTAGTTTTTGGATCCTTCTTTACAATATTTACGATTTTCCTTTTTTCTCGAATTGTTACCTTAGAAGGGCGACCACTCCTAATTTGATTCTCTAGATTTTCTTCACTTTTAAAGCGTTTTATGACTGAACGCACAGTAAAACGACTTCTGTTTATGATTTGTGCAATTTCGTTGTAAGATTTATTCATCTTATATAAATTTAATATTATTTTTCTTTCTTCAATTGTGGTTTCTTTCGTTTTTCTTGAAGAAAGTTCTTCTGCAGGAATGGAGCAATATTGTACCTGAATTCACTAAAAAATTAGTCCACTCGATGCCCAGAAGATTAAAGGAAGTCCTTAAAAGAAAAGGACTGCCAACAAAATATTAGAAGTTTATTATGTAATTAGTTATAAGCGTAAATATTCTACTGTGCCAATACTTTTGTCCACCCATAAAATGTTCAAAAAATATATTTTTGTTATTATTTTGCGTATTATTTTATTTATATTGTTGCTCTTGTTATGTAATAAACTAGAATAGATAATAAATAAATACGTCAAAAAGTTTTTTGTTTAAATCAATTTGTTTAGTAGTTATAAGCATTTCTATCATAACAATCATGCTGTGCCAATACTTTTGTCCAGCACTGTAAGTAGAAATTTTGCGTTCTAAATTGGATACTTTATACGGGTATAGACAACCATTGCGATTGTGTTATATAGTAATATGTAACTTCATTTTGGTAATTTTTATAAGATATTTTTACACAATTTTGTAAAAGAATTAACACTACCTATTCTCTGACCGTAGATATTTTTTATTTATGGAATATTCGTTATGTATCGCAACCTTGTTTGATTAATGAAACCATGTTTTTAAAACAATGGGTATTATGAGAAGTTTGTTATTCAAACAAACATCAAGGAAGCATGATATTTTACACATACTATATGTACCATTCATTATACAGCCGTGATATAAAGTACAGATTCTGAAACTAGTAGAGCTAGATTCTTAATACAAGAACAGCAAGATTTTTATATCGTAAATAATTTTAGATTTTAAATGGCGAGATTCTCATATCTCGTTTGTGCTGCTACCACGGTGTAGGTAATCTGTGTAATATTAGAGAGGAGAAATTCTCTGGTAAAATGGTGTTTTGACGAAGTACCTCTATCCTATTAGCGCTTTGTGACGATTACTGAGTAGTTCCCTTGACCATCGCAAGAGATATCGTTGTTAAAAAGTGTAATACAGATTTTATTGATGATATTATAGCAAAAAATCAGAGAAACTTGGATTCTCGGCAATTGTATATAAAGGGATACATTTCATCGGTTTTAATGAAATTTAAATATGTATTAGGATGAAGATTTTATATATAATATATAACCGCCGCTCAGTCTTAGTTTTCGAGATATTGGTGAAAAAATGTTGCTATTAGTACATTGAATTTTGTCTGTACGTGTACATCAATGGCACATACACATCACGGCGCCACAGCTAGTAAGCGATCTATAACGGGTGAATTCGTTGAAAATGTGTTTAGTTTAGAAAATGTGCTATACCAAGCTATATGCACTTACGTAACGGTGTCACAGACATGGATAGGTTATGATGTATTGGCAATAGCGAATAGAGGCAACCATCTCCTGTGCTATAAGGCCGAATTCACACGATGATACGTGTATGAAATGTGGATACGCTATAGTATATCCAACGAGGCGAGACAGTCGACTTTCGAATGCACTAGTCGGCAGCCAATAGCTACGACAACAGCAATCAAATTTTGTTTACATTTACTGTCTCGTCACGTTGGATACACTATACATGTATACCAATAGAAGCGTTTAAACGGCGATTGTTAACAAATACATTTTGGCGGTACTGATTTCGTGCATCTTGAGAAACTTGATCGTTGGCGATACTTTTCTACAGATCAAAGAATATCTATACAAATGATTCACTCAAGAATAAGTGATACTGTATATTTTATTCCTGGAAATATATCTCATACGTATATTGCGGTAGGTATTTTACGGTACACGTATCGCCGTGTGAAACCGGCTGAACACTTTTAATATGGGGAAGGAGATTCAGATTCACACATACACACACACACACATACACAATGAGCCGCAGCAACGCGCATGTGTCTAGAAACACGAGACAGACGCGGAGAGCAAACCGTACGTGAGTATTGGCATCGAGACATTGTACGAAGTAGAAAAGCGAGAGTAGAAAGGAAATGTGAAAAAGGCTATTAAATAATGACTGTGCGTAACTAGTATATGATCAGGAATTTTGGAGTATAAACGTAACGTCAAGGCTTTATACTTAGTTTCAATATGAAGTCATTTAATGACACTATCATGTTGTAAAATGTGGAACGCAATATTACTGTATTTATTTAGCTGACACAAGCGCGTCGATGAAAATTTATTAACGTTTGACTAAACGTTTATATAAAACTATAAATACATCGTTCAGGGTGAATGACGTATACAAACTTTAGATGAAACTACAGAAAAACTAACTACCCTCCGATCTGATTCTCGTCGATTCTCGTCGATTCTCGTCTGAAAGTGGATTTGCTTAGTTTCCAAGATATTCGCCAAAAACTACCGGTACTACAGTGAATTTTGCCTACAGTTGTGTGTCAGTGTATACGTCAATATTGCTTGCCGGTTGCTGGCCGCTTATTTTCTGTTTATAAATGATTGTTGGGCGAGCTTAAAGATCTCGTGCACAATGTGTATCTTAAATATCTTAAAAATACATCTATATGCTTAACAACCTTGGTATTTAATTAAGAAGTATGTCATATCATCTAAGTTAACAATTGTTTTACATTCTTTGCTGCCAATATTTTTCGTAACATAACATTTTTTGGAATTTATATTAATTATATCTGTCGACACTTGTTACATGTCGTGAACCATAAAATATGATGAACAATAGAAAACAAAATATAATGACGAATAAAAGAATTATAAATGTTTTGAACGAAATACAATTTTATTAATATTAAAAATATGCAACTTACCAGGTTCCATACAGTCAAGAATTTAAGTGCTCCTGGATCGAAGTCACCAAGTGGGGGTTTAAGCAGAGGTATCGTAATCAAAAACCCCCTGTATGTCGTAAACGTGTACATCAGACACGATGAAATATGGTGTAGCTGATTTATTATGTACATTTTCCTAAAATCCTGATAAAAAGATAAAACTTTGCTTTAGGGGTTTAAATTATAGACTTTTTGTACATTACTGTAGTTCATTATGGCAGTTCTTGATACGTAGAATCCAAAAATGTAAGTCATTAGGAGTCTAGCGATTCAAAAACTACGTAGGGAGAAAAATATTCGGTCGATCGGGTTGTTGAGCCGAGTTTGAATCGGAATCTTCTACTTGCCAAGCGAGCATTTTACTAATTGAGCTATCCAGAAAACTACGTGTCCGGTTGAGAATTAAACTATTGTATGTTGCTTTCGAGAGTATTTCGTCAGCGTTTGAGAGTAACTGTTTCGGAGAGGTGAGGTAGCTACTGGCACAATTCGAAACAATTTCATATTTTAAAAATAGTATATCACGAGAGTTGGTTAGAAGTTTGAACGCTCCGTAAAAGAAATTCAACTGACAATTCATAACTTGAAAAACCAGGTAAGTAAAGTATAATAAAGTATGTAATAGAATGAAATATATGAATATTATCAGAATATCAAAATTACAGGTGACACAAGAACTCAAAAAAAAAAAAAGAAAAAATACAAAAAAGAGGAAGTAGCAGCGATTCAATAAAAAAAAGGAACTACAAATTGGGTCTATTTTGGGATTTTGAAATTTTTAATTTCAGCTCTCGCAATAAACACCGCAAGATCGTCACACACGAAGGCATCGATGGTTACTTGTAAATAAAAGGAATTGATTTAATTATACACTGAACTTCTGTTGCCTTCATTTGCACAAAATTGCAAAATATCTTAGTATCATCTTCAATTCGAAAATCCCTTCTAAATGATGAACATTACAGACAGTGAGCTTTCGGTGAGTCTTTCTAGTAAGTTCGAAGGTATCAATTTTCGACTTGTTTTCAGATAGACAGACAATTTAAGAGTACTCTCGAGAGCAACTATCGGAAGAAATTCCCAAATCGACACGTACCTTAATATTGTTTTTTTTTTTTTTTTTTTTATATAGAAATGATTTTTTCGCGAAATTTGCAACAATTGACGCATAATCCTTACCTGATAGCTATGACATACAGGTTAGGTTCAACTAACGATTGACAGATGGGATGTGACCTTATATTATTGGCTAAGTTTATATGGAAAAATCTTTTTTGTTTTTATTTTATTATTTTCTTACTGTAAGATTTTTGTGTCTTCACGAAAGTATTATATTAACCAGAATAGCATTATTGTGATAAATAATTTTATTTAAATAGCAAACAATAAAAATGGAAACGATAATAGACAAAATTCAATAATTTTAAACGGTATCGACATACACGTAATTCGGATTACGTTACATTAAATAATACATTATTTATCAATATATAAGAAATTTTATAATATTAAAAAGAAACGTTACTAAATTCTATACTGAATAAAAAAAATATTAAAAAGAAATGTCATTTTTTTTTTACATAATAACCATTCCTATATCAATAAATATATTAATAAATATATATAATATAACAAATAGATATAATAACTAATACTGACCTATTAACTAGTGTTCAATAATTATTTATTGTTGTTCAATAACAAATATTCAGAAGGTTTACCATTATTGCTTAATAAAAAAATATCAGTAAATATTTTATTCGAACGTTAATTTTTTAACTTTTACGAAATCATATTAAATAGACATATAATAAAATATTATATAAGCTTGTTCGGTGAGATTGCACTTTTTTCACTAACAACTTCCAGATAAATGACTGCAATCGGAGTTCAACTTGGTTCAAAATATCTCCTCCTCCTCTGCCATTATAGTCCAGAAAATTATCAGTTTCCGATCCTTCATAATAACAGTAATAAAATTGACAAAGGAAGAGCCATCAAGATGAATGCACTTTACACTACCAAAAAGATATTTCTCTTATATATATAAATAATGTATTGTATTTATTGTGCTTATTACCTCTTGTCTTTCGTCTGCGAGAGGCTTCCGGTTTGTATAATACTCCTTATGAATTTCATATAGCTGCTTTCCTCACGTTCATTATATTTTACAAAGTCATAACATATTCATCATTAAGAACGTGGTAGAAGTATAATTATAAGTCATAATATAAGTGAAATCTTCAAGTAAAGTATGATAAATTTAGCTATCATAGTGATGAAAAACAATGTATAAATAATGAATAATTAGCGAAATAATTTTGTGTATGGAAGATAAGGTATTGCATTTTTAAATAATATTTTTCATAGGAGAATGAAACGTTGCAGAATTAATGTGAAAATAACAAACATCATAGTCATAAATAACTCGATTACTTGATTAGAAAAATAAATAGGAACCCTCTGAAATGGCATTATTCTTCTGCAGTTCAGAGTCCAGAAAAACAGGTTTGCAGACAACGTTTTTGTGCGAGGATTAATTTCAGTGAACACTTACGCTGGAACGCTAGTCTTTTTTATTCGGGAAATATTTAAATTAATTCGTACTTCATGTTCCGTACAAATAGTTGAATACAATGAAGATTTAGCGAAGAAAGAATAATTCGAGATCATTCTAGAGAATAAACACTTCCATAATACCAATTATATGCTGAATTGTGCAGATTGTGCCAGGAGTCGCACTACCACTTTTTTTGTTGCTAGTGTCAGTGGATAATTGGATAATTGTAATGGTTTTCAAAGAAGTTTTCCATTCCTATATCGACAAAATGGAAAATTCCAGAATAATTTAATCACTTGCCCACAAATTACATTCTGTATTTATATGGTTCTACGTACATATAGCACCATAGATTTACAAAAAAGTTTATTTTATTAAAAAGAAGAATTACACTTATGAAATTCACAGTCGAGAGTATTGTAAACTCATTTAAAAAAAAGAAGTGAGTTTAGTTTCTAATGAAATCGATCAATTTTTATTCATTCCTAAAACTGATTAAGTCTATTATGAATGCGAGTTACGTTTTTTAGAATGAGAATTACCCCTTTAAATAAGCTGCTTCGATTTGTTTTCCAGAGGATCCGATTTCTCTTATCCCATTAAAATATAAGTGAAGTAAAATTGCACGCAAAAAATTTGTTTTAATCTATTATTACTCTATTACTTAATTTTCTATCTTTTAAAAAATACACTCCTCGATCGTCTGAGAAAGTAATTATTTTCAATATTATCAGCCGCATCAGCGCGGTGTCCAGCTTCAGTATAATATCCTCAACGATATTAATTTAACAACTATCTCAGTTCATTCTCATTTCAAATATATATCGCATCACTGGATTTCTAATCGCCTTTAATTCACTCTACAATAATCTAAAATCAACAACTTGTATTTAAAAAGGTTTCTCGTTTCATTTTTATTTCAATAATATTATGAATCACATCATTCGTTTTCTATCTCCTCTAATTCATTTCTTACATTAGAATAGTATTTCCCTCCATTTCTGCATTCCTATTTAAACAATTGACACTTCGTGGCCCTAGTTCTCAACTGTTCCTCTTAACTACATCTCTTAGAAACATATAATTAATCAATCCACATACGTCTAATTGGTATAAAAAATACAAGTACATGATAATATGATGAAAATTCTACCTAGAAGGCAACGAATATTTACTTCTTTTAAGTCCTACTTCCACGCAATAATATCAAATTCCTTATAGACTTTAAACTCAGTTTCCTCAGTTTACGAACTAATGGAGATAGGACAGTTGAGAACTAGAGCAATGACTTCTTACTTTTAATTATTTTTAAACCTACCTTGACGGATAACTGAAGAACGTTGGAAGATCTAATTCTATTTAATTTATGAAATTATGCAGAATGATGAAATTGAAAAATCAGGAGAAGTAGGTCTGTTGATTGATCGAAATACGTACAATGAGATGCGGTACAACCAACTGAATCACAGATCAGTATTGTGCATTCACGAAGCACACACATCAGTTCCGATGGAAAGTCAGTCACGGACTGACAGTTAACTGTGCTCCACGATTCGTTGAGTCTTAACTGAATGGGGAGCGATAGATAAAACAAAGAAGTCAACTGATTCGTCGCCGTTGTTCTCAAACACTAGATAGATATGTCTGATTTTAAGATAGCTTTAATAACACATTATCTTTATCTCAATTATAGGAACTCTTGGTAACTTGCGGGAAATATTCGCGAAAACTGATAGAAAAAACGTGTGATACCGTGGCGCTAGTATCGCGAAACAGGGCGAAAAAATTATGAATGTTCGAATTCATTTGACGAATCAAGTAGTTTATATTCTATTCAACGAATCTGTCGTCACCACACGACTTATATTAATGTTTGCTGCGCTTTAAAACAGGATAAATTTTTTTATCGTATAAAACAATGTAAATTTATTTAATAACTTAAACGAATTGGTTCACTAGATGATGTATAGACAAAATGTTGAACAAATGACAATTAGTCCGAATCGCAAAGAAAATAGTGGAAATCGCTAAAGGGGCGTTCAGACAATCAATATTGTGGTCAATATCCCAGGATTCTCAACACTGTATTAACTAGTATGTCTGTATGTCTAGATGGTTTTTTTCTGAAAGATTTTACACGTTACGACGCATATCGCCTCTGCATCAACAGATTTCGATTCGTTAAATTTTAAAAAAGTTAGTCTGTTTCAAAGAGTTTCCGAGTATTAACTTGACATACTATATATAAAAATATCGGTTGATAACATTTAGCATTTGAATCATAAACGATAATAAACGTTATGACGTTTCGTCTCGTTCCGACTTTATTAACATATATTTACTGTTTACTATGTCTGGATGGTCAATTTAAATGATTAGTTATCGGAAGTTTATTAGTACAATCTTGCTGAAGCAAACAGTTTTAAACAAATTAATATCGTAAATACAAATAAAAAAAGATCAAATTTATATGATGGTCAAAGTTCAAATTCTTGTGTAATTATTTTTAAGTGTTATTTGTATTTGCAGATGTGAAATACCTTTGATTTTGTTTTATCTTTTATTTTCGTTTTTTAAATGAAATTGCGCATGTTAATTATCTATAATCTGTGCAAATGGCAAAAGCGTACATTCGCAAATTTTCAAAAAGTTAGGGATATTACTGAATCCGTTAGTGAATTCCAGAAACTCTAGCAATCTGCGCATGGAGATTTTTCCGTATGGTTAACTCCTTAGAGATAGATGGATTAGAGATCGCCTCACTTTTTGCGTAGCCTTTTATGCATGATGGGATATATCTTATTTCATCTCGAAAAGTTGAAATTACTCACAATCATACAATTTAATATTTTATTTAAAGTTCTTCATTCAGTTGGCAATGCTATGAACCAACGGTAAATGTGTAAATATATAGTCAAAACGCATTAGTAAGTTGTTGACACTGTTGTGATTATGGTTGGCGAATTGTATGGTGCAATGAATTTTTGTCTTCCATAACGATATACATATGTTGTTTCGTTCCTTAAAATTTATTATGAGTGAATAAATTGTTTTATAATAAAAAAAAACATATTATTTAATGTTTTATACTAATTTTGAAGCTGAATATGTGATGGGACTGTATGTATCCCACCCATCCCATTTCATTCCGTGCAACGTAGTTTTTTATTTTCTTTAAAATCTTGTGATTCGAAAAGATAGAAGATAATGTCAGCAAGTATAAGGATAAAGCCACAGATATACACTTATCGACAAAGATTACGAAATATAATTAAATTAATATAAATAAACATAAATAAATTACTGTATATTTTTCATCTTTTGATATGTATCACATGTTGCCCAATATTTTATCTTTTATTTAGTTTTTGTTGAAAGTAGCTATATGATTCCAACAAAGTATGTTTCTCATCTTTAGTCACAAATTTCTATTTTGTTTACGCGATTAAATATTAATTTACATCTCACACGAATATAATCTAAAAAAGACATATCATAGTTTCATGTGTATACCGTTACTTTTTTACAATATCTTCCATTTTATCTAATATATCTAAGAAGGTATATAGTAATCTCTTTTAACTTTTGTCAATAAGTGTATTTCTGCTCACGGCATAAATACATCTCCAAATCAGGACACAAGAAAAGTTTAATATCAAGCATAGTGAGATCGACATCCTCGTGACTATTGTAGTGTAGTAGTTAGTCGCAGTAATAGAAGTAATTTATAATTGTAGTGTTAATTAGATTTTCTAGTAAGTTCTGTTAGGGAATAAATGTTATTTAATTTCAGCATAAAAAGTAGCATTGAATTTTACTCATCTATCTAGTAATTCCGTCTCAACATAATCATATGTAAAAAATAATTTATATTCATTATAAACATTAATATAATATTTACTAATGGTAATATTAACACTAATTTTCATAAGTACGTTAAAATAAACAAGGTAATACATTGTGTGCGTCTGTATTTTGATAAATATTAGCTCCTTGATTAAACAATATAACTAAGCAGTACCACTGACTAGGTACAGGATCTATACCAGTAGCAATACGTCATATACCATTAAATTCTCAATAGTGACCTCATACGGCAATCAAAACAACTAAAAGAATGACCACTCAATTGTACAAAACAACAAGATTTTTGTTGATGTATTAAAACCATTTGTATTATGAAGTAAACAATATTTCTTGTTATTCTAACGAAATTATAACTGTCACTAAAAAGTATATACTCAGATAATGTTATTTATATGATCGCAAACATAATCTAGTCTTTTTGAATTTCTAATGAAAATTTAATAAATTACATTTCATACAATGGTTCCAAATAAAGTTTAATTACAACAATCAATAAGAAAAATACAATCACTGAAATAATTTAATTTATATTATTAGTGATTTAATTTATTACGAAAATCTACTAAATCAAATTTCATAAAGTATTATTAAATAAGATACAGTTTTTTAGTTACATTTTTAAATGAATTTTTACCTAGAATACAGAACGTTCCTGTTAGCAGCTGTTAGTAACGCTAGAGTCCATAGAGGGCTCACGAACGAATTGGTTAACTAAGAGTTTCGAACAGACAGTTTCGCGCCGCTGGTAGAGTGTTCACCTGCTACCTTCCGGAAGTATTGTTCTTTGTGTCTCGTAGTTTCGAAGGATCGTCCGCATGTGCAATTGCGTATGAACGAGAGCAAGCATTTTTTCGTTCTCCTAATGCAGTGGTTAAATTCAATGTGTCAATTGTGGTTACGGCTTTCGATACAAAACTGTACTGTTGACGTAGTATAAACAGGTAACTATGTACTATACATATGAACATACTTATAGTTCCATGCTGAGCAGGAAATAGTAATAGATTTTCTTATATCTTGTTTTTTGTCACCGTCACGATTTATCGAATCTTTAACATTTATTGAGACATTTATTTATTTATTTATTATTATTGTTTAAATTTTTTATAGATCGTTCATTTTAATTCAATTTATTTTGTATCATACAAAGAAAATTAGATTAAAGGGTAGATAAATCGTATCATATAAAAAAAAGACAAATTTGTTCATATGTATATATATATATATATTTATATTTATAATATTTTTTATATAAATTTCTTTCGTATCGTTTGTAGGATATGTTTACGGAAACATGATTTATTGTAACATACTATCTTTTCATGGAACGATAGGCACCAATTAATAAGACTACGTTGCTATACGATACGTAATAGTTTAGTTTCTCGTAAGCCTTTTCTACACGATAATCAGTCCCTCTTTCGAAAGAAAGAACGTAATATAGGTACACGTAATTAAGGTATACGTAAATATAGACGGTGCAAATTACAATTTAATTATTTTGTATTTCCTTCAACCCGTAATACAAAAGAAAGTCATCGATGTATCTACACCTGTATCTATGACGTGCCGTCTACGTTCATTCAGAACTAGCCATAAGACTTGTATGCAATGTAATGTGAAGATAAATAATAATCTAAACATAGAGAAGAATTTAATAAATATTGGTTCTTAAAAATTATTTTCATATTAGAATAGTACTGTCAAATAAAAATCACAAAATACTGAATCTCTGGTGGGCAGGTAAAAGGGTGTAAATCAGAATGATGTATTAGCTTTGCAGAAAAGCATTTATAATATTTAAAATACAATGTAGAATCAGGTATTAGATTTTTGATATACTATTAGAATTTCAGGTAAAGAAGCGGGAAAGAAGTGTAATTGTCTTATACTATTGGAACCATAAACAAAAGACAGTAATGTAGAAAATATTAGCGTACTTATTCAGTTGAGCAAAATTTAACTTATACTCTTTTATATCCGCTAACCAGAGATAACGTTTTAATGCTTGTCGTGTCAGAAGTGGACCGTAATATTGAAATCTGATTGCACTAAGATATCAAAACCTCGAGAAAATGGGTTGCGGCTACCTTTTACAACGTTAAAAGAAACCGGTAACTTCTGTCTTCTTCTCTGCTACGCTTCTACCGTTATGTTGCGTAATGTATGGCGGCGTTACACGAACAGATCTGTTTTCGTCCTTCGAGTGCAGACAAGCCCACGATGCACCGCAAAAAATTGGTAATTTATATGTGCCGTAGTTTCAAAACTCCGTGATTGTTGATTAAAAACGTACATTGAGACATAGCAGTCAGATTTCACAATGGTTCATTGATATTTGAGGTTATCTGTTCGTAATTTGCACTTATGTAAATAATTTGAGTTTGTACATTATTCAAATTCATAAGCTCTGGCATCTGTTATCCATGTCAAAAACGAAACAATAACCCCATTGAAAAGTGATAGCTAATTTCTAAATCGCACATGGTTGTTTTGCATTCAACCTTAAGTTATTATTAATCATATAAAGAGAATCTTTTTTTTTTATTATTAAGCCTAAACAAGCTACTGATAAAGAGTCATATGGTTATAAAGAGGATTTATACAACATGTGTAGTGTAGTTCGATATAAACTGCTACGCGTACTTAGGGGATGTCAAAGTTTATTGAACTCAATTGGACGTGGCAGTGATACATTGGAGGACCATTAATCTTTATTGTTACAAAACTTTTTCATTATTAATATATAGAATTAATACACACACACACACACACACACACACACACACACACACACACACACACACACATATATATATATAAAATTGCTATTTTTGCTTAATAATCAATATATTAATACATAAGTTTCTCAGCTTGATTATTATATTAAATTTCACTGAGCAATTGGAAAACACCATACATTTAATTAGGAAATTTTCTGCACAAATATTTGTATTTTTGTAGAACTTGAAAACTCACGTTCTTTTAATTGCGAATTAAGTCGTGTAATCAATATCGTATAACAGTTTCGACAAAATGATCGCGGGTCACAGTGTTTAATCTAAAGTATGATACCGGCAGTTCTCGTCCTTGAGGGAATCGATCGATGGAAGAATTGAATGGTTTCGCACTATAAAACAAGATTTTCCTTTATCGGATATACAATAAGACTTTAATCGTCCAGTCGCTTGTTCCTAGATGACGCTACGTACTTACGAAAATCCTTATCGTGTATACATCTCTTTTACACAAAATGTCAATCGTGCATATACCAATAACAATTATCATCGGTTGTTAATCGCTGTGAATGTTTATGAATTGATTAGCAGTCTTGCAATTCTCGAACGTGACTCATCAGAATTCTTACAAAAATATAGTATACAAATTTGTTTATTTTTTGAAATCATCGAGAACGTATATCTTTTTCTGTGTCGAGGATCAACATTTCGTAATGACCTTATTATTATGTTATTTATTTTCAGCGTAAAAATATTTAAAGAAAATCGAGCCGATGGAAGTTCGTGGAAACAACATAACATGATATTTTATATAATTACGTGACTGGACAAGATATTACCAAAGTGAACCGTGACCAGTAATTTTTCAACGATATTTTTACGCATTCGTTTTTCCTCGTTTCTTTTTCTTTTATTTAAACTTACTCAAATCACAAAGTGAGGTTTATGCGGCTATAAAAAAATGATACAATCTAAATACATTTTATTTTCTCTTCCCTTGAAGTAATGTATTTGTTACTTTCGAAATGTTGATTGCTCCTTGAAAATATAAATTTTCGAGCGAATCTTTTCTCAATAATATACGAGACGATTTATTAAAGATAAAGTTAGTTCACCGTGTTCTATATGATCGTATCGCGACAAAAATCAGCTCGGGACAGCTAGTCAATTCATTTTTCTGATTAGCTCGTCACAGATGCGCAATGGTCAAACAGACTGGTCGCTAGAACATCTACAGACAATTGTTGCATATTGCAATTTATTTAACAGTAATATCTCAACTCTAATCTTTGAGTAATATGTACTTCTTATTTTGAAAGTAATTTTCATACAATTAAAATTTTGTCATTAACGTCAGAATGTAATAAAAATACTTACATGTACATATTACGAAACTTCTTTAAGAATTCACTGATCACATACTATGCGCAAAGAGTTAAAGTGACATATATTGTGCAATTTTCGTTGAACCATCAAAATTACGTAATTGAATTTTATTTTTGCACCTTGTAAGCGTTTTCTATATATTTTACTACTGGATGCTCGCATTTTTTTGGACAACGGTTTTACCTGATAGCGCAACGAGAACGATCGGTGAGTCAGCCGCGCTGGTAACCGGCTTCGTCCGTCTTTCTCTCTATCTTTTCTACTCCCACCTTCAGCGGTCATCCTTTTCCTTCTTTGTCGATGTTTCATCTCTTTCCCACGCGTTACTTTTTCCTTTCTATCGCTGTTCTCTCTTCGTTTCTCTTTAACTTTGCCACCCTCCTTTCTCCTTCCCGTTTGATTTCAGCACAGGTTACACTTTTTCTCTTTCTCTCGATACTTGTCCTTTTCACGTTCGACCGTAACCACGCTATTTTCGTCTCTCTCCTTTGCCCTTTTTATTATATACCCTCTCTTCTCTGTCATGTTTTTTTCTATTAGTTATATCAATAAAATTTGAATTCATTTAATTCGAATTATCTTTTGTTCCATTTCGTTCCGTATCTCCCTTTCTGTTACTTCTTTATTAAGCGTGTCGTTAATAAGAAGAGATCGAATTATTCAAAATTTTTACGATAGTTTGCTTAAATGTAACTTTTAATGTACAAGGTGAAGCAAATAAAGGGTTCATAGCTTCTAAGATAGATCGTACTTGCTAAACGATGAAAAAGGTCGTAATAGACATGGATGAAAAAATTAAGAGTTCCAAAGTTATAAACAGATTTTTGTTTCCGTTGAAGCGAGAAAGTTGCTCGCTTCAGAAGCTATGGAAACAATGGATTACCTTATCGTTTCTTCTTTTCTTGGTTATAGAAGATTTTGTGCACTATTTCCCTCCATTTTCACACACGCTTGATACCTTCGTATTAGAGAATTGCGTATTTTTTCAAAGATCCCTGAACATGTTCTAACCATTTCACTGGTATTTTGTATCGAGGCAGATAAAATCCATTGTTTCCGTACGGTACAATATCTTCTCAAGCGAAAAACTTACTCGTTTCAAGCTCAACAAGGAATTATTTGACTTTGAATCCGTTCTATTTCCGACCCATGCGCCCTACAATTCTTTTTCATCATTTGTCAAGTACTATCTATTCTAGAAGTTACAAGTTTTTTTTTTCACCCTGTATGTATGAAAATATGAAGATACTGAAAACTAAAAATATATAGTGGGTTTGTAAGTTTCCAGGAAGATCGAAATCATATTTTGCAAAATCATATAAATATCGATGGTCTAAAGATAGATTTTTTAACGTTATTTTTGGTATATTAAAAAAAGAAGAAAATGTATAGCGGATCTTTATGTTTCTAAGAAGCTCAAGTCATGGTTCTGAACCGTGCGTCTCAAGTCCATCGTTACATCGTTACACCGCCGGCGATTCTTTTCCTTTTTCCTTCAATAAGGCAAGCGTCTCTCCTTGAGAGTCTCACTCGCTCCTTTGTTTCTCAATGCTCTAACACTTTCGAGCGAATCGCAACAGGCGACTTCATTGCGCGCTGTTCGCTCGTGACCGTTCGAGCAACAAGGCTCCTCCGATGAACGAGTCCTTTGTCTCTTTTGTTTACAAATTTATACCGAATACAATTAACACTAGCGGGTAAATTAAAGGTGTAGTATTTTTTTTAAACAATTCATGACACGGTGTAACTCCATATTTTGTGGAAGTCACATAGATACCTCGTGTGACAGTGAACAATACCGACAGTGATAAGAAAGAAACAAAGAGGAAGGAAGTGTGATTTTCAGTGAAGTGTTTTACGACTGTTGCAAATATTTTATGTAAGTGCGGCATTAAAATATAACTTATGCTATTAAGCTAATTACGATTTACAACAATTTACATATGTCGCAGATCGCCTATTGTGAACAGTTTCCTCTACAGTATACGTGATTCTAATTTGTTCAAATGATCTACAGGTTATTTTTTACAAGTCGATGTATCAAGTGAATTTCTGAGAAAATGTCATATGACAAAATGGTGTACACGAGTAGATCTCGCAAGTGCTTCGTGTTCAAGGCGATGGCTTAGATATAACCTATGATGGCTATCTTAATGAATTTTAAATGGCTTTGAGCTTCTTTGATTTTACCCAAATTAACGTTCCATAGCATTTTTAATAAGTTCCTGTACTTAATTACACCGTGCTCTGTAATTACACGCACTGCGATTAAGAGGATTACGTTTCCAACAGATTTTAACGATCTATATGTATATACAAACCACATCTGTGGTTAACATAAGTGTACGTTTTTATGTCGAAAAAAGATATATCGAAACAAAAATAGTATTGACGTTGATAGACTGTCATAAATGCAGTTTATAAAATGTTTGTTGACATATGTTCAATTTGCATTGTGTTTGAAGCATTAAATTAAGGCTGGACTACGGATGTTTATATATTTATCGACAAGCGAAGAAAGCAAAAATACATGTAATATACAAAAAATATATATTTAATGTATATTATATGATACTATTATATTTTTATCTTGTATTCTATATTAGATTTTATATTATATATATGTATATATATATATATATGATATAAAATTGGTAAAGAAATTGGTAGTATTTCGCATACATATGTATAATATTGACTAACTCTAGAATCTCTAATCTTTATTTAAGTTCTATTTCTGTACTTTCATTATAAAAACATAAATTTGCATAAAAATTGCAAATGCGGCAAATAATCGTTCACTGAAAAAATAGTTACATGACTCGATAAATTATTCTTAAGTAACAGCGAGCAATAATTTTAGGATAACACTGATAGGAATTCGTTTCTTCGTTTTTAAAGTGAAATATTTCGTATCCTAGAAACTGTACCTTGAAAATATAGATTCATGGCTCAAATTAAAATTCATGTTACAAAAAGTAAGTCTGAAATAATTAATTATTACCGAATGATATTATGAAGTTCGCCGGATCAAAGTAAAAGTCTCAATAAGCAGTTACACGAACCGGTCGCGGTTATCCTGCAAGCTGTATTGCGTCTCAACGGTGTTTCACCTAGAAATGAGTCATTCCGGCTACTAGTTAGACTCGTTCGATGTCTTCTTAAAGCGTTGATTCATCTGTCGTTTTTTTATAGAATCAAAATATAAAATTAAAAAGAATAACTGAGACAGTGATATTTTTACAAAAATATTCCTAAAGAAAAGACAGTTGAACATATTTTTAGCCATCGTTTATACATACTTGCTTCCTTCAAACATAATTATCGTAGTTGGAGTATATTTTTGCACACGTGAGTATATGAATTATACATTGATCACGTATTGATCACGTATTGACCACGTATCAAATGTTTGCATTGACCGATCATTTTTGTATAAATATCGTGCAAATATAACACGCACGAAGATAAATTTCGTTTCCATAAGGTACTTCATTTACTTTAAGGGAGTGTCCCTTCAAGTGTTCCATGTTGCTGAATGTTTCACGTATATATACGTTTGCGGGTATCTTGTGCTTTTATATCTGGAAGTGTATTTTTTATTTTTAGAAGTTGTGGAACTGTAAATGTTAATTTATCGATAAGATTCCGCAATCTTCTCAAACATATGTATACATATAGTGACAGCTAAATAAATATATATACATATAATCAGTAAATTCAATAAATTTAATAAATATAGTACATGTATAATAACTAAATATATACAACAGTGGATAAGAGAAAGTTTAAGATTGACGCGCTATAGAGTCTAGCCACTTTTGTACTAACAATTTTTTTACCATATTGACAATATTCATATGTTCTGTGGTATATGTACATTAAATATAATAATGAAACAATATAGAAGAAACTTATGGTATCCTTTTATATTTCTTATTTGATAAATTTTCTTTTGTCCGCCATGGTATATGTATATTAAAGAAAATGATCTTTCGTTTTTACCGGATGTTTCGATTACGATTGATTGCTGCAGATCTGTGGTAAGGCGAAAGACGGGTCCGCAAGATGTCCGAGTACTGCGAGTACATGTGGGACACCACAAGAGGTCACATGAGTCCCGCACTTGCACGGAGTATTTATGAGGAGGAGGCCAGATTCGACAAATGCGACAAGAAACTGGCCATTAAGACCGTCCGAGCAATATTGCGTGAAATGCCGGATGTAGGTAAGAAGGGGTTTATTCGCAACGTTCCACCGTTATTCGACCGGAATTATTTATCGAAACTTCTGTTGTATTAAAATTACCAAATTGGTGGTACAAAATCAAATTAGAGTATACTATATCGTAATCTGTATGAAGACCACAGATGAGAAACACGATAAGTCGTATTTTTCATGTCCTATAGAAGATTAATTTTCAAGTTTCGTTTAATTTTCAGATCGAATACGTATGTATCTTTGTTACTCTCTTGAAAATTTGTATCATCAATGTTAATTATACAGACTAATATTAATTTAATTAAATTAGTGTGTAATTAAATAATCAGTAATTAAACTTTGAATTTTTACTCATTTATAGGACATCTTCAAATGCAAAAATATATGAAATACTCAAAATATAGTACTCGTTATAATATTTGATGCAATTTATGAAACAATTTACTAGCTGGCTTACGTTCTTTTAATTATCTTCATAAAAATATAAATTTGCATAAATATGTATCCGTAGGCTGGGGATAACTGATATTATTTGTTTCTTACAAAACATCGTACGTTTATTTGTAATTCTTTTCAGCCAGTGATACAAAGTTAAACAATCGACAAAAGCTGATTGATCGTATTTTCCCCATGTGATTTCCATACGGTATTATATATCTCTTGATAATACGGAGATACAGTACTCGCATTAGTACATTTCGTTCGATTGGTCCCGTTAGGTTCGCCTAGACTGATTCGTTTTCCACGCGTCGATCCTCGAATTTCCGGCATAATGTCCGCGTTCGAGCGGCTTCCTGCCGGCTATTTTTTCACGCGAAGCATTACAATGACCCATCTGTTTGCTTCTAGACTTGAAGCACTGCACGGATGAATATATTACACGTTTCCTGCTAGCCCGGAAATATCGCACGGAACAAGCTGCTACCCTGATAGCCGCTTATCAGGCGCAAGTAGCGCATCGACAGGATATCTTCGGCAATCTAACCGCAAGAGATCCAGCCTTGCAGCGGGCGCTGCGCGCTGGAATACCGGGTGTACTTCCTGCGCGTGATAGGTACCATTTTGAAATTTAAATTCGTTTCCGGTCTATTTAACACATTCGGAAACTTGTATTAACATTTACGTAGACATAGCGAAGTTAGTACTTTCGGATATTATTTAGAATTAAATCAATGATGGTTGTAAAAATAAGTTAATAATTTATAGTAATTTTATAGATAATTTACTTTTGTTATGATTAAACTTGAGTATAATATGAGAGTATCGTAATTGATCAAAGGGAATATTTAATCTGAAATATTATAAAAGTATAAAGTTTGCCATATCTATTGATGGCATCGTTCTTTGTAACTACAACATCTTTGCATATTTTTAAAATACGATTTCAATATAACTATTAATAACTTATTATAGTTATTAATTAAAAAATATTGTTATAATATCATAGGTCAAATTCATTTTCAGAAAAGGGAGATGCGTACTCGTTATTTTAGCCTCGCAATGGGATCCTATTGCAGTACCAGCATTATCAGTTCAACGCGCACTCTTTCTGGTTTTAGAAATTCTCATACAAGATCCAAGGAATCAGGTACGATTCACGGTATAAGTTTGTGTATCTTTAAGCCTGGAACAAACAAAGTAAGTCTTTTAGTCTTCTATAGCTGTAGACGTTCCATCTCTTTTTCTAGCAATCCGGTTTCGTGGCGGTGGTAGATTGGAGCGGATTCTCTTTACGACAGGGCGGTGCCTTGGGCGCAGCGGCTCTGCGAAACCTAATAGCTGCTCTTCGAGGACGATTTCCGGCTAGATTCAAAGCTATACACTTCCTGTCGGCGCCGCTTTACGTTCAGGCCACATTGGCCCTTGTGAAACCTTTTTTGGACGAGAAAACTCGGAACAAGGTAGGAGAAACTGCTGAAGGACAAAGTACACATAGTAGAAAGTAGATAGAAAGGGATAAAATAATAGCTTCGAATACGTATTATAGTAACGTATTATATTAAAGATAGAGATAGATTAAGAAGATTAATTAATGTAAATAGTATACATCAACGTACGCATCAAAATGCAACTACTCGACGTCAATTGCTGTATTTGTAATTGTATTAATTAAGATAATACACTCGTTGAATTCCACATCCCGTCAAATTATTATTACAAGCAAAGCTTTTAATTGCTTTTAATTTCTAACCATGTGTATAATCGCTTGACGCTGAAATCGAAACGTTTTGCATACATACATATGGGTTTCAGATACGAGAAACTAAATATTGTCCAACAGATAATCTAAGATAGCGTAAAGCTCTAGAGTGTTGCATGTTTGCATAAAGTGTGAATATCCGATTTCATTAAACGAACATTCTTTATAATTTCAAAACGGTCGAATATATTGTATTTCAAGAATTATCTTTCAATAAAAAGGATTAAGTTTTTCAATGGAATTTTTAAACATGACTAATGTACATCTAATATTTTCAGATCTACTTACATGGAAATAATTTGAGCACCCTGCATGAACACCTGCCCACTGACATTTTGCCAGCGGAATTAGGTGGCACAGGGCCAGCATTTAACCCAGGACTATGGGCCGAACCAGTTATTCATTCAGCGATGAAAGAAGCTGAACTGGCTGCGATAAAGAAAGAGAAGGAGCAAGCTGAGAACGTAGATCAGTCTGGCGATAAGAAATTCGAGTCCAGAGACACGGAGAATCATAAAAGAAACGAAGCGGACTCTATAAAATCGAACAATGGTGTGAATAAAGAGAACGGAAGGCGATTCTTCAATCCTTTCGGTAATTCTACGAAGAATCAGTCGCCGAAGAAACCCGGAGGAACAAATGTAGAACTGAATCTAATTAATCGTACTAATGGATATGCAGAAAGAAAAGAAGGTAGGAGAGATAGTAGAACGATAAAGGAAGACGAGGATTCTTGCAGTAGAAGTAGAGATAGAATGTTAAGCAATGGTAGCGCTGATTACTTTGACGACAAAAGAGAACAATACAAGGATGTGCAGGATAACTTGTTAGGATCTCGATCTGAAAGACGCTCGAATGAATATGAGGTCTCAAATAGACCAGACAGCGACGACAGTAAGGATAATTCGTTAGATAACAGATCAGAGAATGCACTAATTGATACAAGTAAGATTGAAACTGCCTCCGAAGAAACGAATCTCATAACGTAATGTTAATTTTCTCGACTTCTTAGGTTAAAACAAATTAACGCAGTAGTACTCCAATGAGAAGTGTTGACTTTCAATTTTAAATATAATGAAATCAAATACTGTCGCTAGGTTTAAGATCGGTAGAATGTAGTAAGTTCCGTGAAATTTGTATTCTCTGTAGGTTTTAAAAGATATATTGTGATACGATATACATCATTTTTAATAAGTATTTATACGTTAATGAGGCTTTTGTTCTTTATACATATATACGATTCTGTTTCAACTAGATCGATGTTATTTAAACATTGAACTTCTTATCCTTTTTTATCTTATTTTACTTTTAATACCTTTTATCATGAAAAGAATGAATTCGTTTCCATACGAATTTTCATTATTTCATAGACATATTTACATATTGCTACTACTATTGTTCGTGACAAAAATAAAATGAACATTGCGCGAACATTCTCTATGTTCCTCTTTCTATCGTGTGTGAAAAACATATTCACATATAGCGTTATAACTTTCAATGAGTACTTACATTGTGAACTTAACATTATAATATTTATCAATTTTTATAGGCTATTTATCACTGTCCACGAAAACACGAGCATAGGTAATAAAAGTTTTTGCATGTGTATGAAATTAATACAACCATCAGTCAGATTTTTTTAAAGAGTTTATACGACAGGCAATTCGTATTAGATTGTAAATATGTATTAAATTATTTATTGATATCAAATGTATCATGAAATCGAAGATCTCTCATTTCGTATGACATTCCCGAGAAATGCGTATCCTGTACTTACATATTGTTAGGATTATAAGTGTGATAAAAATTGCGTCGTAGATAGTTTTTTAGTTCTCCTAACTGTATTTTTTAATAAAACAGTATTTTAATATTCGGATGATTTTTCTTTGGATTTATTTTATATTACAACAAATTGAAAAATATTTACAATTTTCATCATAAAGTAAATCAACAAAATTATAGATTAAGAAATGTTCATTTTTCACATTGGTTTACATAAGTAAAAGAAAAGTTGTGATAGAATAATGGGGAAGAAATAAAAATTTATTTCTTTAGTATATAAAATATATATATATATATGTATGTATACGATATATTAACATCAATACACATTATAAACATAAAACTTTAATACTTTATCACATCATTATCAAAAGCATCCTACTACCATGTAATTGGTTTTTTCCTCTATATCGTCCATGCACACATTCTCTCTCTTCCTCTCTCTCTCTCTCTCTCTCTCTCTCTTTCTGTCAATTTGTATGAAAATAGAAAACCCTATATAGAGATCTATGATGAGGTATATAAAAACGGTAATCAAATACAGTGTAGTAGTTTACTTATGTACAAATGTTATTACTTCCTTCAACATGATTTTTGTTAGAAAAATGAATTTTTTAACATCAATTTATAAATATAAATATACGCACATCTCATATATTCATATAGTATATATTTATTACGCACAATTTTGCGTATTCGGCGAGACTTAGTTTATAATCGGTTACATAAACCGATAAAAAAAATTTAGTATTTATTATATTATGTATGTTCGTAAGAATTCTCAGTTTCGTCTCGGTTCCTTCTCAGTCCTTTCTCACTTTTTTTTCGAAGCATTCGAAAGATCTGCGTTTTGGATAAATGTTTGTACTTTACCTTAGTGATTGGCTAGTATCGATTAATCAGGTGTAAATTAGTTCTCGAAAAATGATGATAACAGGGCATGGTAAAAAGAAACTTTATGCATCGTATTACGCACAGGATTATTGTCTAAGCGACAAGTATCGTATCAAGCTACGATAGTTGGAGGTACCCAACCTCCAAAACCCCGTTCTAGTTCTTCGCAAACGGCTATGGTTAAACGATCTTGATGTAGGCCACTAACAACCTGTAAGATACAATTTACATGTGACACTAAAATTCTTATTTTATCATTCTAGTTTTTATTTTTTTATTAATACTAATAGTCCAGCAGAGTTTATACCTGTATACCAATAGGAAGTCCTTGTTTGTTCAAACCTAAGGGACACGCGGTAGCAGGCAAGCCCAAAACATTAATAATTCCAGTGTATGAAAAATTGAACGGTTTAATCAACGGTTCGTAGTGCATTGGTGCCGCAGTTGGATGCGTTGGGTATAGGAACACACCGTCTTCACCTAAAATATCCTATTCGAAGAAAATTGATTAGAAATAAATATTAACAATAAGTATAGTAATGGTATTGATTTAGGAAAAAGATTAAAAGTTTGGATATTTCTGGATACATGCTTAAACTTTAGTCAGTCGGTTTCTCGTCGCGTGAATACAACTACAAGATGAAAAGATATTTACAAAAATAATAGAGATCTTTAATAATTGGATGGAAAAAATGTCATTCTGCATGCAGAGCAATATCTTTCTTCTACTTATTAGAAATAACTCGTGATACCGTGAAAGACAAACTAGTATAGTCTGACCAGTTCGCACGAAATACTCGAGAAAGAAATCATGTCCATTTTAATAAATAGTATTGTTCCGTAATGCAATAGTAAGAAAGGAAGACGAAGAAGGTAGGAGCCAATTCCAATCCTGATGAGTTACATTACAGGCACTTGTGAATGTACATCATATTGCATCAGTAGTTTATAAAAGATAAGAGATCATTGATATAATTCATAAATATCAATAATTCATTACGAGATCATACCTGAAATTCTCGATAAAGTTCTTTACTTTCTTGTATGAGTTTCGTGTGTTTGTCGCTTCCATGCTTCACGGCAAATCTTTCAAACGTGGCAGTAAGAAGAGCTATCAACGTATGATTGCTCAGGAACAGTGTCCATTTCAAAAATTCCCGCCATAAATTTATATGACCCACTCTGTTCGACAATTCATACGTAAAATCTTTCTCGTCTTTACAACTCATATTGGCCATCCAGAGAGCGATGCTTTTCTTCATTTTTTTTATGTGGATCTTAGTCGCTTTAATTTTATGAGCTTTCTCCAGATATTGAACTACCTTTCTCATGGCTTCTCTTATCTCTGATTCAACTGGAGACGTGAAGTATTGACCACCGTCGTCTTCCATATAATAAAACTAAATTGAAATAAATACTTATCACATATTATATACGACCGATGATTGCAATATAAGCATCCTATCCGTACCTTAAGTTTAGAAATGTCTACTTTTTCGTTCAAATGCAACATATCTGCGTTCTTGTCCGCAAGAATCTTCAAAATAGGCAGTAAATCTTGTGCGTATCTGCACATAGGGCCAATAGATAGCAATCTGTTTTGGTCTTCGCTTTGTGCACTCGGGTATTGGCCATCGTTCGAAACCATTCCAGTAGAGGGTTTATGCCCGAAAAGTCCATTGAAGTAGCTCGGTATACGAATAGAACCACCGATATCTGATCCTATTCCTAACGGCGAACCAGCTGCAGCTTGTATACAACCTTCACCGCCGGAGGAACCTCCGACAATATGTCTCGTGTTATAAGGATTTTTTGTAGTTCCATATAAACAGTTAGAAGTTTCCCACCACATGGCTAATTCTGACACGTTCGTTGTAGCTAGAGGGATGGCTCCAGCAGCCCTCATTAACCTAACCGCTTCTGCGTCACGTTCAGAAACGACGTTCTTACGAAGGGTTAAACCAGCTGTCTGTTTCATTCCGGTAATTGCAATACAGTCCTGTAATCAAACAAATTACAATACATTTGTTTTAATATACATATAAAATCATCATAAGATGTTTATCGCATACTTCATGAAGTAAGATTTACCTTTGTTGTGAAAGGCACTCCAAAGAAGGGTTTTTCTTCAGCTAATACTTGAGGAGACGGAGCATTCTCAGATTTCAAAAGATCATCACACAGTTTTGCTTCTTCGAGGGCGTCCTCAAAGCGATCTTCCACTACACAATTTAGTATTGGTTGAATTTCTTTTATCCTATCTATGTATGATTGTACCACTTCTTGTGAAGTTAACTGTAATCATACGTGTTCACTTGTAATTTGTATATAAAGATTTATTAACAGATAAACAGAGATTGTGATCATTTAAATTTATTATTTTATAAGTGTCCAGAACTTATCTTACAGTCATTTGCAAGCAGATTTCATTTTGTATTGGAAGAACACAATGAATTTACCTGTTTATTTCGAATTTTTAATGCTAGAGTAGTTGCACTGTGTAAAAGAGTTAGATCCTTTATAGGAGGTTGAGACTCTGCAGGACCCTTCAAGAATGCAATGGAGGTATATATCCATTTGCCAATGAATTCAATTAGTCGATGAATTGCTTTCAATATTTGTCCTTTAGGCTGCATTTTCCCTTGATCTTTGTGTTTAGTTGACATCTATCTAGGAAAAACGTAAATACTTTATGTCAATTGCTATCGTTATACTATAAAAAATAAAAATACTACTTTATCTAATTGCGAGTGAAGCTCGTAGAAAGTAATAGATAATACAAGATAAATATAAAGGATCATGTAATTTGTTACGGGTTATCACATTAATTTTGTGATTACGCAGAGAAAAGATTATAATAGCAAATAAAAATTACAATAAATATTATAGAGAACTATTAAGTAGTGAAAACTATTAAATATTTATATAGCATCATTCATACGATTATTTATAATTATTTATAATTAAATTACATTAAATATAAAAGAACATGCTAGAATACTTTCTATCTATTTTTGCAAACGAAAACTCTAAATTTAAAAATTATAACATTTCGAGAACAACAGATCCCATTTTCATCTGTTGCTTATATCGTTCAATGCTACATGATTATTTTTGAGAATTACGTTACTTTTGCGCTAACTAGCCTGTTCGAATATTTGCATAAACAGACACAAAGAAGAGAAGATAAAAAGAACATTTAAACAAGAAGCAGACATTCACAATAAAATCATATTGCTAATACCGATAGAAATATTTTAAAATCGGAAATCGCATTTACGTGCAACACTAAATGTCCTTGCTTCGAGGCAATAAAAAGTTGTTTTGTTAAAATATCTTTACACGACTCGTCACATATACGCATATTAATATTTCTATATGAGAATTCAAGGAGGAAAGAAAAAGATCGAATGACTTTTAGCACAATCGCTACTAGTCCATCGCACCTTTTCTTTATCATATTTCACATAGAAAAAATCGAGCAAATTACTATAAATTATATAAACGTCCCTATCATTACGTCGTTTAATGGTCATTGAAAGAGATCATATCGTCGCGTTAATAATGCTTCAACAGCGTGTAATTTAATACAGGGCGGAACAACTTATAATTGCGTATATGTACAATTAATTCGTTTCAATCCGTCAGAGACATCGAAGAAGGCTTTAGACAATTTAGCTTCAATCGTGTAGCAATGATTATTTTGTTATTATTCCTTCTGATAAGAATCACGTTGTCGGTATAAATATTAGGATCGTTATCTTTCTCTGTGTTTATGTACCATTATGTCAATGTTGATTAATGGACTGACCTTGTGCAATTATCTCACTGTGTCAGCTTGCCGCTTTTATGGGAAACGCCGGTCAGTTTATCGATTAATCGGGCGTACACGAGCGCCTTAAGGGACGAACATTAAACGTATCTACGCGAGTACGAGATGCACATTTGAACAAATTCGTTGAAAGTGAACGAATGCCGACGGCGCAATAATTTTAGCGCGCTGACAGACTCGATAATGATGTAATTGAGGTGTTACGCATCAAGGCTACTCGGCTACCAAGCCACGAGAGTTTGACAGTATCCGTCGGGCCGGAAATCAACTCGCGCCGCATTTCAGGCCGGTTGGCTACGCTCAAGCATTTTCCATCGAAACTTCTTCTTGAAGTCGTTCGCGTGCCGTAAACACAATCCCGCTTTCATTCCGTTAACAAGCAATACGTGAAAACCGACTTTTAGAGGTGTTATCAATCGGAATGATTCGTCAAATGGGTTCGTTTGTAACAGGCTAACCGAGCATAGTCACGAAGTTACTCGCATAACGGTGGTTGAATTTCTGCAAGCGTTCCAGCGATAGATTATTTCTGTGACTTAGAAGCTAGATTGATCGACCGCGCTTTTTGAAAAATTCTAGCTCTAGTAAAAATTTTAGTACTAGAATATATAATATATAATTTGTTCGATGTTTTCAGAAATACAAAATGATTTTACCTTCGATGGGAGTCGATCAGTTTCACTTCCGCCTAGCTCGTTTATGAATTCTATTAAATGAATTCTTTCGTTGCACGTACTCGACGAAAGTTACGAAGGCTCGCGTGAGATCGACTGTAGGAAACTGTATTGCTATTTCAACGTATAAATTGACGATTAATAGTTGGGCTATAGAATGTACGCGGCTAATTGATACGTTTACTTACTATTCTGCTATTATATTTTATTTGACGAGTCAGCTGGAATTAGTCGTTGTATGTTAATATGTAATTCAGTATCATGTGACACTTTATGAAAACTAAGCTGATTTAAGTCACGACTTATCGACAGTGCAATACCGCGTCTCGTATGACGTCGCTTTCTCCAATGCTCGTAGTCGACTGACACCACTTATACCTTCACCGGTTCTGATTATACGAGATCCGCGCAAACGCTATAGTTGCTTGCCAGCCTGGGACTTACTTTTATGCACCGGAGAAATATTTAACGGGTCGGGGATAGACTTGTAAGATGGCTGCCAAGCTGCAATGGATAGATTACCGTTACGATATGATGTTCATAATTTCGTGAGATACGCTTTGCGTTGATATTACGTTTCAATAGCCCCTCAAAACTCGAATTTTTATATTATTGATTTAGTAACATTTCAGCATTTCGTATTGCAAGTTTAGAATTATGACAAATCGTAAATTATATTATAATGTTAAACTAATTCTGTATAACGTTACAATTTCCGTGGACATTTCACTATTTTATATTGTATAAGGTTGGATTCACGAAGATTATAATGTTAAATTAACTTTGTATAGTATCACAATTTCTATAGACAGATTTTATTAGTCGATAGGATCTTTTTGTTATAAATTTGATAACCTTTCAGTGTGTTCCATTATAAATTACGATTACAGTATTAAAGAATCCAATGATATAATATCATGTCACTTTATCTTATCTAGATTCATATGTGTATTAGATTTATTATATAAATTTATCAAAAAAGTATTTATATGACAATAAGATCGAATACTAATTATATATTGCTACATTTGATACATATATTAAGTTGACAATGATCTTGTGCATTTTATGTAATACATCTTCGTTATCCTTATGTAAGTTGTTTTAATGCTCTCTATTTACTGGATTAATAAGACGACCGTAATTGACGTCGTTAATTTTACAACGATACGCAATTTTAAACGTTTATTTGTGCTTGATTTTTGTCATCCGGTTTTAAACGTTTTAGTTTCAGTTTTAAACGTGTACGTATACATTTTCAATACAAATTGCAAAGATACATATTTAGTTACACGTATACATTAAATTTTAGTTACAACTATCTTACGCGATATTTCTCTCATTCTATCTGTTCATTTATTCTCTATTTTTATTCTTCTTCGTCCATTCCTTTATCTTTCGTTTAAAAATTTCAATAAAAATATGTTCAGCGTACACAGTCTAGCTGCGTTAAAGGACCACGAGTCAGGATAATCTGGCTAGTTACCGAGACAGGTGCATTTCTTAAAAATTCCGAGAAACCTTCTCTGTTGGTTATAAAAAGAGATACGAATACCAAAGACATTTGTTTACTTACTTGATATACGTGTACTAAGTAGAAACAATGTAGTACAATTAAGAAGCTGTACCTACTGATGTAGCCGCGCCCAGAACCGTATAGATTTTATAGAAACACTTCAAATATTAGACTATAAAACTTATTTGAAAATTGATATTATACCTACCATCTTTACGATGTATAAAATGCCTCTCACCCCCCCCCCCCCACTTAAATATAATTGCCGTATTAACACATTGTTGACGGGAGACGTGAATCGAAATTTTAAAGATAGGACACGTTAATTGAATGAATTTTTCATTTCATAAATATTGACATATTTCCCAAAAATATGCGAAAACTAAAATTTATTTCGCAGTATACCGTTAACAATGTGTTCATAAAAAATTAACCTATATTAACCTGTGTATTATTAAAACACACGAAAAGACGTCTCCACTTTGACATGTCACGATCCTAAAAGGGACTCTGGTATATATGGAATAACGTGCTCCAGAAATACTTCAAATAGTTTCAAACGTATGCGTATAGCGGAAAATTCGAATAGTTCGACGAAACCAGCCGCAACAACTGGTGGGGATATCGATGGTCAGTTATCGAAGCACAATAAAGGTCACTTAACGTGGCACTACTGTGTTCCGAAAATTTTGGAGCATTAATTCATGAGAAGCCATTAGATGGCAGCTCGATCGCAAGCCATTAACGAGCAAGAAGGAGTGGGAAAGAGGGCATGGCGTCAATGTGCGCGCGCGTGAGTATATGTGTACGAAGGGTGAATGTCACTTTGTGTCCACTTGCTTCCTTATCACTCGACAAAGAACTCTCATTATCCTTGGTGATTTTATTATTGGCCACGTCTCCTGCTAAGTTAACGACGTAGCGGTATAGTGCAGCGAAGACTGGACACCTACGACTTCTGTCGTGACATGCGGCTCACAATCGTCGATCACCTTTTTGAGGTTAGCTCGAGAGCGCGCGGCTAAGCGCCTCGGTATTATCTCACGAAAACGTCCAACATCTACGCGTTTCTATCTTTTCCATTTTTCCTTTGATCGCGTTACGAAATTGTTAAAACACGTTGAACAATTCGTTGGAATACTTCGAAGATAATTTCGAGACCGAAACGCGATTTGGGTGTCGCCTTGAAGCAGCCGTTGCGTTTCTACGTCTCGTCTTTTACTCCCACCCACGCGATTCAGTTTGATTACCGATCAGCTTTATTAATATTTCCACATGGAGTAATTCAAACTCTACCCACGCCAGCTCTGTGTATTAGTTTTGATAAACTACAGTCGATTTCATGATCGCGGAATAAATCACCATATGCTTCTTTTATGTATTTTGATCGATTTTTCTTTTATTGTCAATGTTTTTATATCGTTAGTTTGTCAGATCAATTTTGCGGTATTTGTGAAAACTAACACTAATAGTGAACTATTTCTACTTTAGAAACAATAGTATAATTCGAAATGGACATGTTTTACGTGTTTTTTAATAGGAAGCAATGCATATTCGAAATATCTTATTATGCATATGTAAACCTTGAAGTTTATTAATTAAGTTGTAAAAGGGACAACATTTTTGCGCTGCCAAGTGATTAAATAGTTAATAATTTTCTAGTAAAGCAGACACGTGTAACATAAAGTTTTCTAATATCGCGTCCAATATAAATTATTTTACATCGACTACAAAGGAAAGTATTCTATTCCATATTTTTTTTATATTAATATTTAATCAATACTAAATAAATATTCGATTCTTCGACTGTTTATAATATCGAAATGATTTTTCATCCATTGATTTACGTAATTAAGAGTTAAGGTTGCGTTAAAATATTTTATACATCATTTTTTTCAATCAATCCATATTATTGAGTTCTTCTAATTGTATAAAAATTAATTTCAAGGATTTATATAATATATTTGTGTGCCATGCTTGAAGAAGTTGAATTTTTCATACCATTATGATAATGTATTTCTTTTATAAATCATAATAACTTCTTTTTAAGCTTCTAATCTATTTAATATTTTCATAAAGTTTAGTTTTCCTGCGTTTAGTAGTCCGTTTAGCATTCTAACGCATGTTTTATCTGAAGACAAAACAATATTTCATTGCTTCGTCTCAAGACTAATTGTTTTGTTTTTCTAGTTACTATTCGCTATATATAGATTATAAATATTACGACGAAGTTTCTTGTCTCCTTTTCCTTCCACTATGTACCTATTTCCAATACGTCGTGTTGAGTCTTTAACCTCGTATCATCGTGTATCTTTTCGTATTCTACGTTCGCTGACAGGCTTATTTAATAGCGCGTCATATATTTCGTTTATCGGTTTACTGAACCGATTCCAACGTTATATTGTGCTTCGTTCGTACTCCCGAAACCTATTTTAATTTCTCGGTGATACGTCTTTTGTTCGTATTATTGTGAATTTCCAAATCAAGGAATTTTTTAATTCTTTTTTTTGTCAATATCATCGACTTTTCTCTCCTTTCTTCTAATTTTTAAAAATACGCAGCAAGACTGTAATTTCGAACTTTAATTTCTCGATGACAAGTTCCTTGTTTCTATTAAATTCCTAATTATAAAAATGTCTACAACATCTCTCGCTTGCATATCTCAAATGTTTCTATTTCACTTTATAATTTTTACAAATGCGCTGTAAGGAGGTAACTTTAAGTTAAATTAATTTCGAGATTCTCTTTAGATTTTATCTTTTTTTTCGTCTGTATACTCCTAGAACGTGTCCAGAAATAGAAAATAATTTGTGAAATAATTAAAACAGATGCTTACCTATATGTATGCGTGTATAGATTTATTTTGATGAAAATGAAATAGTTTTCGATGAAAATTTGTCAAAGATCGTAAGTTTCTGTAATTCGTGAGAAGTGAGGAGAAAGCAACACGGATATTCTTCTACATTTCCCTCTACATTTGTCTATCGATCATCTCTTTACGATACTATCCGAGCTAGGTATGTATGTCGCGATAAATTTAAGCGAGCGTGACAAAACTCTATTTGTCCAGCGATTCCGTACACGGGAAGAAACTTCCGGCAGTCAAAGTGCTACCATCAAGCAACATTGTTACCTTCTATTTTGAACGTTTCTGTGCGCACAAACATCTGGATGATTTTGCATTATGTCATTACCAATTTCACCTGCAGAATTATTTCCTCTGCGCGCAACAATTTTTACAATTACTTTTTATAGTTTAAAGGCATAGAATACATCTTGTTTCATACGATGCTTTATTTTTTTTTTTTTTTTTTTTTAAAAAAAGGAAACTAGTTTTAATTATTTGACTGATACACCTGATTTAATTACGCTTGATTTTTAACTATAGAGTTACACGAAATTAATTTTATATTCTGAAGAAGTTGACGAATATAAAAGTAATTTTTGTTATTAATTAGTTCCGAGTTAGCGAGCAGTATTTTACGGCTTTTTTCGTTTGATAGAATAGATCATCAATAAATTTCAATTTTCATGCAAAAGTCGAATATAAATAGAAATTTCTTTTATTCCTTAAACATTATGTCACTTTATTTTTTATATTCTTGCATTCTTTAATCCAATGGACGCATAAATGCAATGTAGTAAATGCGATAGAATTATCACTTCATAAACATTCAGTACAAACGCGTAAATTCCAATAATCGTATTAAACCCAGTAGAACCGTCTTTAATAAAAGAAACCTTCACCTTGACCTTCCATTCATAGTAGATCATTCCTCAAACACGAGCCAACCACTGTATTAGTTTTTTCCTCTGTTTCTTTAGATTCGACGTTACACTATGACACAGTCCATGCCGGAGAGGATATAAACTACAAACTTGTTTCTTCAAACAAGGATACAAATAACCAAGAAATCAGTATGAAGAAGAGTCCAAGCAAGAATCAAGGAAAATCAGATGATACAGAAACGAAGGATATTCGAGAGAAGATGGGGGAGATCGGCGTGAAGCCCTCGTCGTCGACAAATTCTATAGCGAAGAACTCTGCATTGTTACCTAGTGGTTTTGGTCAAATGAAGCAACTGCAGGGAGCGAAGATGGTTAACCAAACGGAATCATCGTCATCTGGCTCGGCTACGGGTGAGCTGATACACTGATTATCAAGAAATAACCTTCCGAGCTTGGCTTTTAACTGTTTGCTTATACTTGGATGGATAAGCTATTTTATTTTGTTCTATTTTGTTTTACTTTAGTTAAAAATCTATTGTATAGAATGGCTCAACAAACGTAAGTAATTAACTCATCAAGGATCAGTATAGTGTTAATGCAATTCATCTTATGATTTAGAATTTGCTTTTAATTCATTTACATCATTGAATTCTTTTCTTAAACGATTAATTTGGATTTGCATTCTGTTAATGCAACATTTCCCTTTACAGTCTGGTTTTTTATTCTTATTATTATCATATGGTTTTTAAACTGGGTAAATCTACTTTTCAATACTGTAAAGACTATTGTAATATTGTATTTGCATGTTATTCTCCTTCGTTGCTATATCTTCTTTCACTTGGCTTCGACCCTATAATTTCATGAAGTTTGAAGAAATTGAAGCATATTCTCTGACTCTGATTTATCTAGCGAGCCTATGTAATGTATCTGCCATTTTAATACTACATTCTTGTATCTTAACAAAATAATATTCTGCTTTACTTAATGGGAACTTTATGCAGTTAATTACTTCCTTATTATCTCGTGAAATTGATAGGATACAAATTCTTGAGTGCTTGATACAAAGAGAAAGAGAGAGAGAGAGAGAGAGAGAGAGAGAGAGAGGGTGAGAGAGTTGTTCTTTCGTTCGCAATTTATTCTTAGCAAGTTTCAATATCTTTTCTTTAGTAATAGTAATTATAATGGAAACGAAATGTGTTTCGATACAAAGTTGCAATCTGTTATATCTTCTTCTAATATTAGTATAGAAGTATTGGGAAAAATTTCAAACGAAGATTGTTTCATTCGTGCAAACAGTTAAAAGTTTTCCGTGCTTTGTTCTCGTTAGAAGAAATCCATCATCGCTGATCATCGTTGCATCATTCTGCTCTCTTTCGAGCCACGCTTGCGATTTAATTTCGAAACGGGCACGAATCGATCCAAAGTTCCACAAATTGTCCCGCAACTTCGTCAAACTCCAAACGTTTCCAGGCTTTCGACATTATCCGGGATGCGTCAGACACTTCGACAAATTGAAACATTGATTAATTACTGCCAAATATAATTTAAACCCCGTTCGTTAAGCAAACTTTGATTACGCTTTATGAATTTCCGCTTTGATAATATTTCATGACCCATAGACATTGCACAACGGCATGTACATCTCACAAGCAAAATTCGCATTACGTAATGCCAGAACCGTTTACGAATAATTTCCAAGTAATTTATGCTGATCGATACACGAATTTTAAATCCTAAGTTATAAATTATAAATTTTAAATTATAAATAATACAAACTAAACATCATGAACGATGATATAATACTATGTTTTTCTAAAACATCTGAATATAATTATTATTAAATATGACTATAGTTTCATTTTGATCTTTCAAGATTTCATTTTAATGTAAGCGTTGTTAAAATTTATTTTCCTTCGGTATGAGCATCGGCGATGATACGGCGTTAGTTACGCACGAATTGTTTTAGAATTCTGTTCGTCTTAAAAAATTGATAACTCTCTTAGAATGGAAACTTTTGTAGTTGGAGAAATTAGTTAGTTTCGTTTGTTAGAAACACGTTTTTTGTAATATTTTATTTTATTGATTAGAAATCCATAGCATAATGGTAAACCCGGTAGTTAGTGCAATTTCACTGACGAATGTAATCCGATTAATAGGATTTCAACTCGGCCGTGATCTATCCTCAAAATTAAGTATCGTTAGCTACAATTTGAAACTCTATTGCACCAAGGTTTAGAAAACAAATTGGAAATTAATATATAATATATATATACCTAGGGCACATTTCCCTGTAAAGCTTGAAATATGACTTCTTTATACGTTGGTAGATGGAAGAAGACTATATTTCTCTATTTATCCATAATTCCATTTATTAAACGCTAACGTTTAATGCTTCACTTTTCATTCACCCAACTCTTGCCGATTAAATTCGCTTATCTGTAAATAAATTCTTTTATTAAATCTCACTTTCCTTTCTCCTATTAAATTTCTGCAAGCTGATAATAAATTCTCTTCTTTAACTCTTACTACTCCGGCTATTACCATTGCTATTACTGTCACTATGCTATTGCTATTTCAATCAATATAATGAATAATAACAGCGGAGAGGATCGATCAACTCGTATTACATAAATGAAAAATGATAACTAGAAGAGAAAAATAGAGAACTATAATTATATTAAACGATAGTTGGACAATGAAACAAAAAAATTCATATAGATTCCAATTATACGAACAGCTTATCGAACGGTTATTTTCTGAAGACTTCGGATGAATGGAATTGTACCGCATAAGGAGATAGGGATGGCAGTACGATGCATATTTAAATCGACACATCTGTAAAATTGACTGACTCTGGATAACCAAACGCCATCGTCGATCGATCGAATATCTTCATGTGTTTCAGCAGTCGATTATTCAACAGGATCATGCCCGGTTCGCATTATTGGGTCAGGATAGGGCAGGGCAGGGCCGTTTGGCGGGTATTTTTTGTCCCCTGTCCTGTCCCGATAGTGAGAATCGGTCCTACTCGAGCTTAAAATCCCAAGAAGAATTCATCGTGGGACCTGCAACTGACGTTTTCGCCTGTGCAAAGGATCTTTGTGACCGCGGAAAGGATCGTTCCCGATTTACATTATTGGGTCAGGATAGGGTTGGGCAGGGCCACTCGGCATAAATTCTGTCCCCTGTCCTGTCCCGATAGTGAGAATCGGTGCTGGATCGAAATTACGAACCACTGGTGCGTTTATCGACTGTTTATAATGTCATGGATTTATCGCGGATTTTTATGCAAATTTATTCCTTACGGACGCAATTACCTCGAGATAGAACTGAAATAGAGTATCGTTTTACGTAATTAGAGTTGATACGACGAGTATTCCGTGCTGGATGCTTTATATATTTTTCTTTGTAAATTACTTTATTTTCTATGTATCTTGCATTTTGTTCTTAGTTCTTTTAATTTCGTCGTACAATTAGTTGCTTATCATTGTATTATTACGTTTTATTAGTATGCTGTTGCATTGAAATTAGACTATCCTTTTGTAGCAATTATTTATCGGTACTCGGATCTCTAATTAAAGTAAAAGTTTGTAATCAATTATAACTTTTTGCTGTCGTAAACTATCAAACTATCGAGCTATATAAAAATATAATTTGTATTATAGATTTCCTTTTTTTCCTTTTTCGAGGAAATATGTACGAGCTTGTAAATTTGAAGCGTAAAGATTTGATTCGTTGTTAACGTGTATTTCTTTATTAGAAGTTTATTGCCATTAACTATCGTTAGATGTTTATTATTATACTATCAATTTATTATTAACCCTTTGCGGTTCTGTATTCTGAGTCTATGCACGATGATCTTATTACAGTGTATCGTATTGCCATAGCGACTGGACACCGTATTATGATCGTAAGTTTTATTACAATTTCGCGTGCGTGTATATGGTAATGTACCATTATTATGCTTTATCGTAATAAAGATGTTCTAATTTTTTCGAAGATTTTTTTCTCATATTATCTCATCATATCATTTTTCTCATTTACACCTATCTGAATATGTTTAAAAAATAATTAGAAACTGCAAAGGGTTAAGGCTTTAACAAAGTTAAAAACTCGATGGAATTTATAGTTGAATAATTGACGGTAGACATTTTTAAACGATAAATTTGATTCATAAAAATATCCAAAAAGGGGAATTTAATTTATGCTGCGATCAAGCTGGACCGAAGATTTTAAAAAGTCAGGGCCGTCTTCTTATTGGGTAGAGAATTTATTATGCTACAGATTGTTTGCATTTAATCGAGCTATTATATTCTTGTATTACTGTTCTACTTTATTTCTTAGAAGTGGAATAACGAGGATAAACACGGTAATATAAATAACGCTATTAAGGAAAAAGATTATTTTAAACGTTATTTTGCAATTAGGATAGAGCAATTACGTAACCAATATGCTTTTAATAAGTTTCTATATATATATATACAGTCTGTCACACAAGAGCGTGTCTGCGATATTTCTGTAAATATTTATATATTTGTAAAAAAATTTATATGAATTGAATCTACATCTAAAACACTAATACGCTATTACAGTAGGGTGTCCAATCTCCTCCATTAGCGATTATAGCTTGACATCGTTTCGGCATACTCTCGACTAATTTTTGAGCGTAGGATTCTGGTAACGACCTCCATATCTTTCGAATGTGATGTACAAGTGTTCTTATTTTTGTGATACGTCTTCCTCTCAGCTTGCCTAATAGGACACCATGCCCAAAACGAAGATTCATCAGTGAATATTATATTACTCCAATCACGATCTCTGTTTTCATTCGCCCATGCCAGACAATTTTCGACGTTTCGCGTACGCGGCACTCATATTAAAAAGCTCTGTTCCTTTCACTGTTTCAAATGAAACTGAAAGGTATTCAGCAACGCGTATTAGAGAAGTTTTCGTTTGTTTACATTCTTTTTATCTCATTCTGATTAGGTGTCAGGTTTCGCAGATATCGCAGACACGCTCTTGTGTGACAGACTGTATATATATCTCAGGAATTATATTATTCTTCCATTTTAATAATTCAATGCAACGAAACAAGCCTTGAAATTAAAAACTCTGCTCCCAGCTATTACAGCACATCATTCGCACACACCTCTTCTATTTATATATCATAATCGTGGTGTAGCCTCGAATATTATAAAATATAGTGCACTTAAACGCTTCAAACGAGTACTTAGCGTGGGACTTAGACCCCTCTACACGTAGAAGAGAGACATTTTGAAAATTAGACTTAATTGGTAATATTGCATCTTGATTGGTTTAAATAGCCTTAATCCTGCTTCTGAGATTAGTACAATCGATTCCTTCCATTGCTACGATATGATTCATCGGGCGCATCCGAGTCGTAATACGACCTCAATGTGATCTAACATTCGGATAAAAGATTTATTAAGAAATAATTTGTTTGCATAAATGTTTCTTGTTCGATCATCAAAATGGAGAAAAAGAAGAGAAAATAAAGAGAACGATTCTCTTCGATTTCCTAGATTACGTATTTTGATTAACGTCACAGAGTTATGAGAATAGACTTGTGAAGCGAAGGAAAATTGCTAAAAATGAAAAATACCTAAGAATATCCATAATTTATTTCTGGTGGTTATTAGACGTTTCTTTAACTCGTAAACGATTAGTTCAGTATCCCTTTTTGTTCTTTTTTCATTTATAAAATTTGCATAATTAAAATCAATAATATAAATAATCATATTGGAAGAAGAAAATTATTCCATGTATTTGCGATTAAAATAACTATTTTTCAGAATAAATCGAACATCGATACATCTTCGCATGTTTCCTACCGATTATATTATCCGTTTTATTCGACTTATTAATCATTCTATTCGACTCGATCTTATCTCGAAGTAATCACGCGATAGTTTACTCGGCTGAGAAAATCTTTCCGTGTTTCTTACCAATTATATCATCTATTTAAACCTGCCAAGCCTAAAAATAGCAAAAATATTTCATAAGATTCGCGATTTTTTATCTGAAAGATCAAATTCGCTCAAACTTGTCTGTGAGGATTGTCAGAACGAAATCAAACCTGCTACGAGTACTGAAATTTCTGTTGCTTTTCGTCGCTGAATCTATGAATAGTACGAGTATCTTGTCATAATAAACGTTCTCTCGAATCAAAGAAAATCAAAATGAAGACTATGCTTATACGCTCCCGTTTGAACGTTTCTCCATCTGAAAAATTTAGTCAACCTATTTATAATTCATGATTGAAATAGACGTTCGATATTTACGAATAACCGTTCGATACTCCTTTATTTATTTATAGCGTTTGATTCACGAAGTTTGGCCAAATATTGACCACGACGGAAGGTTCCTCTGTGATTCACGTCTGAATGTTTGCAAAGCCTACCGACGCTTTCGTGATTTTATCGTTATTAATCGTCGATCGCTATGACGCCGATTAATCTTGTTTCTAGGTCATTGGTACTATGAATAGGAGGTGATAAAAAATGAAAACAGTGTTACTTCGTTCAACTGATTGGTACAGATCGATAAGTAGGTCTAACATTGCATCGAGTCTTGTGTCTGTGTTCTAATTTTGAGGTATTCTAATTCTTGTACTATGACGTTTTTGTTGTCAACAAATTTCTCGGATAATTAGAGACTTGTTGGGGATTTCAAATTTGAATTGTATTTCGCTGGTAGAAAATACGCCAAATGTTAACTTTTGTAATTTTACCACTCATACGTGTGATATTCAAATTTAGGAAACAGTGTCTTGAAATCCTATTTCGAGAAAATATTTCAAGTACGTTTCCTCTTCGAATCTAAAATTTCTCTTAAGATTTAATTACAGGTATTAAATGGTAAGGAAGACAATTTTCTAATCTCTGATTTTTATTATTTTCTTTTCTTTCTTACAGATTCTTATAATCTTTTGCTTCGTATAATTTTTAGTTCCAGGAAAAGGATATTTTTCTATGCGGCGTTTCCTTGTTGTTCCATAGAGGAGCATAGAAGTATCAGTCGTTGTGGGTTTATTTAATCAAAGCTCGATGTCTTCGGTGGAAATGGTTCTGCTGATCGAATTTTCTTTAGTCACCGGACGTCGACCGATTACGTATTTCCTTGAGCAATCTCTCTTTTGAGAGATGGTAGGTTCGCATGCCAGGCGAAGATGGCTACGATAATGGTGTTACCGAGTCTTCCACGAGTTGAGAAACGTGTCATGAATCTTTTCATTCGCATAACAATTAAATAGAGAAGCATTTTAAATCTCGTTGAAAATTCCATCTAATTTTCTATTTAATTTTATTTAAAGTTTGAAAATGATTCGCCACTCGAACGGTTGTTCTATAATAGTAAAAGCACCAGAAACGAAATCTCATTGTGAGCAATAACTACATTATCTACTTGTATGCAATAACATAATTGAGTTTCCTCTAATTGGTAAAATTCTAGCTCATTGAATATAAAGCTTTCACGAACCTCTCAACCTTTAATCACTCTGTCGATTCTGTACACTATGAATTCATCTAATGAAGCACTCGATCATGGAAAACCACGAGTTTTAAAAAGTTCTGAATATTTTTTTTCACGGCATTCTGTAGTTCTTATTTCAATTAAAATGACATAATCATAAGATAAACAAATTGTTCACGCTGTACTGTAAATTCAAAGTACACTATCAGACTCAGTTAATACGCGTATTATGCGAAATATGGTGTTGTTCGGTAATTAAACTCGAAAATTCTTTTCATCGAAGCGTATAAAACCAAAAAATTGTTTAATCAACGTTCATTAAAAAACCACAACAGCGACGATTGCATTTTTGCATAATCTTGTCGCAAGAAAATTATATACGAGAATTCAAGCAAGATCATATGACGAAAGCGAACGAAAGAGGAATGCAAAGTCAACAAATCTCCGCTAAGATGCCTGATGCAATTTTCAAAAAAGCCTACATTCATATATATAAAGCCTATATTCATATATTTTAATTTTCAAAAGCATGTTACACTATATAAAACAAATTATGCGCATATTATAAAAATTCCATTAGCTTCCATTAGCTTCTTTTCGCATAGCCAAAATTGAAAAGATAAGGAAGAAGAAAAGAACAAAAAAAAAAAAAAAAAAAAAAAAAAAAAAAAAGAAAAGAAATGTCAATATACGTTACTTCGTGTAAGAAATTTAAAGCTTTAAATAATAAACTTTAACGAACTCTCCGTTTATTATTTTACATTACAAGAGATCGTATAACGCGAGAAACGCTACATTTATAATAAAACAGACAGAAAATAAAAGCAGTGAACACTAAAACACTCGCACTAAATATCATCAAACGTCCTAATACTTATCGACTTATACGGAAGAGTATGACAGCATCTCTGTTTTAATGTTAAGCAGTTGCTTCTTCAATTACCAAAGCTGCAAGCAAAATTGTGTCACGTCGTAGCTAGCTTCTCTATAGGATTGCCAATACAGCGTCGTGAAAGAATCGTCGCCATCCGACCGAATTAGCGAGGGTAGAAGCCTAAATCTAAGGGTAGAAAGACATAGAGCTATCGAAGAGAGGTCCGACGATGTCCACGGGCAGAGAAGCACGCGTTCACTGCTGAGATCCTGCGTGTTAGGCACATCGTAGCTACTATATTGATCTACCTGTCCGAGGGTTATATCGGTCCGCGTGTTTCGGTGCAGTACCTTTCGGTCCACCAGCGCGGGATCAACGTTTCGTCCTGCTGTATTCATCGAGATTACGTTTCCTTGAAATACAGTTCACAGTTCACAGTTCAGTGTTCGTGTTCGATCGACACCTGTGAATCTTTCTCTTCTTTCTGCTTCTTTTTCTTTTCTAATTATCTGACACGTTATCATTCGAGCTAATTATAATTCGTATGCCAGAAGCATTCAAAATTGGAGATATTCTCGGTGTTTGAATTTCACGAAACGAAATTAAACAACGAACAGTTCAGTCATCGTGTTCGATCACTCGTGAACATTCCTCGTCTTTTATTATTCCACCTATTATTCCTTACTCTATTATTTTACAGCAAGAATCTAAGAACCTACGAAGGAAATAAAATTCAGTTAATTAATTTTAGTTGCAGTTTCGCCAGAACGAAATTGGTTTATGGCTCAGTTACCTCGTTTAATCGATACCTATGAATGTTGTCAACGTTGTTATTCAATTTCATAAAATTACGCAGTTCGCCGTTCAGTTTTCGCGTTCGATCAGACCCGCGAGTGGTCCTCGCATTATCGTCTCACCTTTTTTACTCTAGAAACTCGTTACTCTACGGTCTAAGAATCGATGAATGAAAGAACTCGAATACCTTTGACTCCAATTTCGCGAGAATCAGATTGCATCGTTTACAACTCAATTTCCGCGTACGGTTGGTACGTCGGTTCGAATGTTTTTATTCAATGTACCATTGAATAAAATGATCTTTCATATTATTTTATCAATTTACTATTCTTCGATCTAAACAATTTGAGATGTCGAGTGGTGCCGGTTGCAATTTCGTGGAAACGAAATTACATAGTTCACGGTTCGGTGATCGGCGCTTCTGAATCTTTTTAACCTTATTATTCCATCTGCTGCTCTACGATTAACCCAAATCTAATTCAAGCCTTGAATACATCGCAGTATCACTACACAGTTCACAGTTCACTGGTCATCGCTTGTGTGCTTCGTTTTAACCTGATTACCCAGTTTATTTCATCAACTACAAATTTATTGTCCAGCAGTATAAAAATCGCAAACCTTCGATACTCTCAGTTCCAATTAGCACGACGATAAAATATTGGTATCGACTAAAGCGTCTAATGGACGTTTAACGAACGAAAATTAGAATTTTAACGAGATATGTCTCCAGAGATCGACGGTAGGTGGTAGACTTTTGCCATGAGAAACTGGTAACTGGATAACAGAGACAGTGGGTGTTTGGTTTTCTTATTTCTCGCTCGTCACTCCTATTACAAAGGATCAGGCTGAAAGCGAGAATTTTTCGAGCTAGAAGAGGATCGATCGACGCGGTTCTTCGAACGACCGATCGTTTGGACCGGTCTCAGCAACTTTTCCTGAGATATATCCAGGCCATCCTATAAGTAATGCTGTTTTTTAGGTATGTATTAAATGAAAACAAAGCTTAACGAAGCTAAGATCAACGACGTATTCATTCTTCGTCCTCTAGGATTAATTTCCTTCGTCTCTTTGTGTCAACATGTTAATGACTGTCGCGATGTTACGTCTTACGTCTAAAGCAACATTTGTTTCGATATAAATATATATGTAAAAATATATTGTTTATTCAGAATTAAATATTCACTACAACATTCGTGTAACGAAAGAAATTTCTATTTACATTCCACCCATGTCTCTTTAGTTATGCTTCCATGCACTTACAAGAGATTTAACGATGCAAATACGTACAGAATACGAGTACAGTATATTCTTGTTATACTAATTAGTACGTAAAATAATTCTCTATCTATTAGATTCCAATTATTTTTTAATTACGCGCAGAAAATACGATTCTGCATAAATATCCGCAGTCCAATTACGATCATACAAATATCAACGTTTATAAATACCAACAGTTTCAGACTAGATCGTAGATATTTCTGTCAATTTCTGTTTTTACGAATATAATTAGAAACGCGTGATCTGGCTAGATTGCTTTACTTATTAAATAACATAACGAGTATCATACCTTTAATATTTCGTATATTTTTCCCTATTATATGCACTCTATGCATCTTTCCATCTACAGATTTTCTATATAAATGATCCGCTGTATGGTGCTAACTAATATCAAGCGATATACTTCAGCTACACAAAGTATACGCATGTATCCTTATTCTGTAACGAAACTTTTCTTTCTTCTTTTATCAAGCTTTATATCTTTTTACATTTACATCTTTTAAAGTATCAAATTTTTGCAAATTTTTCGTATTAAATGTGCCATCGAATGGCACGAAATGTGATATACTTAGACCTACTTAACTATTACGTAAATACTATAATAAATACAACGGTGTGCCAATACCTTTTGTATTCACTATAAAGCAGATTCGCGTCTGCAAAGTTTTCAGATTATTCCGTTTCCCTTTCCCTCGCATCGAAATAATAGGTCGACGTTTGTTTGCGTTTTTCCTATCGTTTCATCTGCGGTTCAAGTTAGACTGCTGACGTTGTTAAAGTAGTTCAACGCTTATTTCTGGTGTATTCAACTGTGATTCGTGTTTACTCGAGGTTAGTACGCGTTGTTTTCTTTCTCCTTTTTATTTCCTCGTTGTTTTCTGTTGTCGTTTGCTATTTCCTCGCTGTTTTTTTCTTTTTTTTTTTTTTTTTTTATTTCGTCGTCCCTTTCCCACAGCAACCGTGGTTTGTTTCAGCGGAATTTTCACTGGGACAGTTACCTCTCGGGCACGGGTGGCCGCGCTTTTGTCGAAAAGATTTTAATTTTTCTGCGAGAATATGATAGTTCTTTGTAGACCATTGAGAGAGATTTTTTTCTTCCAGGCTTTCTTTTCTTCGCTTCTTTATGCTTTGCTGTTTTAATTAGATGGAAGTTGGTTATTTTGTATTCATTGCAGCCAGTTCTTGCGCGACAAAAGATTCTTCGCTTGGTCCTATCATATTCTTTCGCGTTAACTGTTTCAGTAGCCGGATGATCCAAGTGTTCTCTTGCGAATGATCTCGGGTAGCATAAATGCTTGTAAGTATATATTCTCGAGTTGTTCCGTACAACTTCGAGCATAAGCGTCTTTGCGTCTTCAAAATATCGTTTGAAGAGTTCTTCCTCGATGGAACGCTCCGAGTTGTTCTGGCTTCGCAATTTGCTACATTAAATTTCGAATTTTAATAGAAAACAGTCGTTTAATACCTCGTTCACCAATTATTAATTTCTTCTTCCTTGGCAAGAAGATTTTCAGTGCTTCCCGATTCATTTTTTTTTTTTTTTTTTTATTCGAACAGCAAAGGTCCATTTTTCTTCTATTTTCAGTTTTATTCGATACTATGTTTGTAGTATTTCTACGGATTATTTTGTATGACACTGAATTAACGGTTTGATTAACGATCAGGATTATCACATGTATTTAACTACTGGAATATTCTTCGTAGAGAAAAAACTGGAGACTGACAATTTAGCATAAAATATAGATGAATTCTATGATAAATAAAGTATTGACAATTCAAGTTCGACGTATTTGAAATTTAAATACGACATATATCAGATTTATATCTTTATTTGAATAATCAAAATTATGCATTACTCTTAGAGCGACTTGTACTCTCTATGTTAATTATGGATTTGGAAGTAAAAAGAATTTAATTTACATTTATGATTGTCTCTTTAGAATTTTTGCTTCATTTGTTGTCATTATAGTCTACGATGCATGAAATGTCTGATTATATCAATCCTTACAAATTACGTAGACGACTGACGATTGATTATTTACATTAACATAGTCTGTAACGTGATTCATCACGTCAATGAAGAGTAATACGTTCTCATTGATTATTCATAATCACGATAACGAACAAGATTATGCAATATTATTCAACGGGAGAAAACTATTGAATAACCTTTCTCGCTATCCTGGTTATACAAGGTGTCTGGTAACTAGTGGTACAATCGGGTGGTGAGGCGATTCTACGTGAAAAAATAAGTGGAAATTGTAGAATAAATTTTTTTCATACGACGTCCCATTTCTGACGAAATCCAGTTTGATAATTCGTCGGCTATACTTGGACTTGGCTAATTACGAACCGAACGAAAGTAAATATAATCGACAGGAGGTTAATCTGGATGGAAAAATAAGTCGAAAATATAGAATAGAATTTTTCCATAAGACTCTCTGCTTTCGAGAAAACTATATTTGAAAATGTATCGCGCGTGTCCAATAGATCGACTAATAACTAAACATGTGGAAACTTTATCTCTTGAAAACGAAATTTTAAATGAAAACATTTCATTTTATTTTATATAATTTAATCTCATTTTCAAAATATTTTTAATCGGTACATAACCGAGTCCAAGTATACCCGAGATATTTTCAAACTCGATTTTCTCGCGAACGAAGCTTCGTACGAACCAATCTTATTCCACATTTTCCACTTATTTTTTCACGTAGAATCACTCTGCACCGGATTGTACCGCCAGTTACAGGACACCCTGTACATACACGCAATCGTATAATATCTTAATAATTCCATCGTATCGGACGAATTTTATTTTCTAACATTTTATTGCAAACAGAATGAAATTTCCGGGACCTTCCGTCATCGTACAAGAAATCCCTCTGTAACCTACATAATTCACGAACAACCCTAATTCATGAAATAAATCTCTTTTAAACAAGCGGAAATTTCATCGCCAATCTTTTTATCTTTGTTTCTCTTGTTCGAAACATTTCGCTCGTCGAGGGTTGCTGCTTTTTCAATGCAATGCAATTTTTACGCAGGAGGATGGTTAAAGGTTTGCGGACTGTGACGTTTCGATGAGAAAATGCCACGATGCTGCGGCGCGTCTTTGGTATCCGTCATGGGCGGCGAGGGGTCTCCGCAGAGTCTCGGTTTGCAGATTCAGGACGGTCAGTAATTAACGATAATTGCCTATTAGTTTTACTTGCGTCCCGTTTCTGCGAACGTTTGCGTGTTTATCGTGTTTTCTGTGCTACGAGCGAGGATGGGTCCTTCCATGTGAATTTATAGAGGGTTGAATTTATGTATTTTGGTTGAATGGGAAGTAACTGGATTTTCTGTTATATCATGCACCCGATCGTCTGCTGATATCCGTTTTATTAGGTTTATTTGTTTGGACCGTGGTAATTTTATTTATTATTTTATGTTACATGTAATTTAACTGTATGAAAAGAGGCAATATTCGTTAACTAATCAATTTGTGACTAACGAGTCGTGGAGTTTTATGGGTATTACTGGATTTATTATGTCTTTTCCACGAGTAGCAAGGATAATTCGTGACCTTTTTTTTTTTGCTACTAGTTGTACCAGTATTTTCATATGTTTTTGCGTTATATCGAGATACGAAATATTTAGAATAAAATGTCGAAGGATACGAAGAAATTTGTTGCATATTTTTTACCAGCTATTGCCTCTTTTCATACTTGCACAAAATATATACACGTGTTGTGGGAAACGAGTAACTGATTAGTAAAATTGAACGAACTTTACTGGTGTACTACAGTGGCCGTTGCTATCTATTTTCCATTATCGTTGTATTATTTAATTTATGTTTCAATTAGCATTGTATCGTAAAGAAAGATAGATTTTGCAATGCAGAATAATATCGATATATATGGTCCTTGTATTTAACACGTTCACTGTTGGACGAATTTTTATTCGCTATGCTACACATATACTAACAAATCCTTTTCACCTAAAATCTATTTTCTGTATGGTATAATGTCGTGTGCCGTATTATAATACATTTCCTACTAACATACACGTTGTAATTTTCAAATTTCCAAGAAATGTTAGAAGTGCGTATTATAACTTTTCAATTTCCAAATTTCAGGGAAAAAGAAACGAAAAGTCGAGAGAAGCATTGCAACCTCCAAAAAGTATTATACGCTTGTGGAAGTATATTGTAGTTTCCAAAAAGTAAAAAAAAGAGAAAAACGAAACACACAGAAGCATTTTGTAGTTTCTAAAAAAAAAAAAAAAAAAAAAAAAAAAAAATACAGAAGATAAATGTAGGTTTCAGGTTTTTATACATTTCAAGTTTCTAATAAAATATGTATGTATTTGTACTTATGTGAGTCCCATCTGAAAAGAAAATACGAGAAATACACATACGTATTGTGATTCTCAAATTTTCAAAAACCAATAGATACTGAAAATACAGCTAAATATTTTGGCAACGTTACGCACACCATAAAAATGTAATTCTTAAAAATACATTTCTTCCTCTTCCTCTTCCTTTTTTCTTCTTCTTCCTCTTCTTCTTCTTCTTCTTCTTCTTCTTCTTTATTCTCTCGACTATTTCGATGTATGTGTTTAAATGCGTAAGCAAACAAGCGTTTGTTTTTCTGAATTTTTCCAGGCAATCCTCGAAATAAAACAGCCTTAGCACCTGGCCACAGTTTGATGGACTGGATTCGATTGGGAAACTCTGGCGTCGACTTAACCGGCGTTGGTGGAGTTCCACGTGTCGTAACTTTGTCCGAACTGGCCACTCACAATAAGCCAAACGATGCTTGGATCGCGATTCGAGGTAGGTTTTTATTTTTAAAACATGCTCCTAAAAAAATTCGCCTCCCCTAAAATACCAGAATTTCTATTTCAATTTTTCAATTTTGTCTTCCCTTTAATCACACTGTCCGAGTATTTAAATAATAAATGTACGTATTCGACTATTTAATTTTTAAATGTAATTGTAATTCTCACATCCATAGCCTTTTAACAATCTAAATTCCAAGTCCTAGAAATCTATTACTTTCAAAGTAAAAATCCCCTGGTTCTCCAAATTATAATCCTCGAAACAGCTAAATTCTCGTCCAATTTTTAAACGTTCTCGTTCGCTCACAACCAACGGTTCGTTCATTAAACAGCAAAATCTACTCTTCGCTAATGTGATCGCTCTTTAATCCCATTTCCATGAGCAAGAGTCGTTGCCTCGGACGTACACACTTTCATTGAGATTAAATCGAAGAAATGAAAATCAATGGCCGCAGAAACGTGATCGCATTTTAAAGGCGATGCGATATCGCTTTCAACGCTACTTCCTGTGGAAATTGGCCTTAAGAGCGTTCGTAATGACAGAGTCGCCGAGGACATCTTTACCTGGGAAACTAAGTGCTAGATGTTACGTGAAGTAAGAGAATCCGGGCCAACGTGATATTAAGGAGAGACCTTTTTTTTTTTAGACTGATTACCAATTATTTGTATGCGATTAGAGCTTGTTGGGATGAAAACAGATAGTTTTGAAGTACAAATGTAATTTTCGTGTCCCAGTTCTTCCTACTGTTTATTGTATATTGCGCGAGTGCTGTGCATTGTTTGACAATATATCGTTGGCGTGTAGCGTAGCATCTGTCACAGACATCCGAATGCAGAAGTTTGCAAATCTCCTTAAAGTTGGATATTCTAAAGTTAGATATTTTTGTTTCGATCTATTTTTGCAAGAAAAATATGAAAAGTTGGAAAAGTTCTAGCGTTTAGAAGAGAAACTTACTCTTCTTGGCGGACCAGTTGAGTTTCTATCGCTTAAAAAAATATTACAAATAAACAAATAAATATTTGTGATTCAATCCCCGGAGAAAATTGATCGAACAATCGATCAATCAGCCTTTTCAGTTATCGTACACGTCAGTTTAAAAGCTTATCGAACGTGTCAGATTAAGAAGTTGATAGACGGTAAGAGGAATTGAAATGAAAAGAATTACATTTGCAAGGCTATGTGCCATTTAACTCTCAGCTTCCATTGTAACTGCTAGTTAGTGTAAAAAAGTTCATAAAGATCATTCGTCTTTGTCGCTGTTTTGCGACAATCATCCCTTAGACTTGGTCGCGTTTTAATTTACATTCAGTCGAGTTTCTTTTCTGCTACTACGCACAGTCGGTCTTGAAAATATTCGATACGCTAGCCATAACTTTCATTTCTGTCTGAAATGAATGTAGATAAAACAATAAAAATATCTTCGTGAAAGTATATTGAAGTCTCGTGTATAGTCGTGAGAAAGCAAAAGAACGTTTGTTTTATAGCAAACCAATGTTTAAATATTGAGATAAATGCCGGGGAATTTTTACGTCTGAAAATTATTTCTCAATCGGACGTTCTATAAATTAACGTGGAAAAAAATATAGAAAGGTCAAAGTGACATTAGTGTCAGAATATTTTTCACACCGACTGTATTTCCTCTCACTGCATTCTATGAAAATATTGCCAATTTGTGTATAAAAAAATAACGTTTGGACATTTTAGTTTTTTTCGTTGTTAACATTCTAAAGTCCAACATTTTCATCAAATAACTTTCTTTATAATTGCAATTATATGATATAATAACTGGAATGCGAAGTTTCATGCAAATTTATAGTTTTGAGAATACAAACGAGAATATATAGAACATTGGTAGAAAATTGCTTAACTTGCCAAGTTATTTACATTTACATTTCTAAATTTCCTACAAATTTTCATTTTACAAAACATTATTAAATCATAAAATTGATTCATCTCCTAAATTCCTAAAACGATTATGTATATATGTACATACAATTTTGATATTATAAATAACAAATAACTTTATGAATTATTATTATTAAATCATAAAATTGATTCATCTCCTAAATCCCTAAAACGATTATGTATATATGTACATAGAATTCTGATACTATAAATAACAAATAACTTTATGAATTATTATTATTATTAAATCATAAAATTGGCTCATTTCCTAAATTCCTAAAACAATTATATATATATATGTACATACAATTTTGATATTATAAATAACAAATAACTTTATGAATTATTATTATTAAATCATAAAATTGATTCATCTCCTAAATCCCTAAAACGATTATGTATATATGTACATAGAATTCTGATATTATAAATAACAAATAACTTTATGAATTATTATTATTATTAAATCATAAAATTGGCTCATTTCCTAAATTCCTAAAACAATTATATATATATATATATATGTACATACAATTTTGATATTATAAATAACAAATAACTCTATAAATATCGAGATGTACGGTTGGCAACGTATATTTGACAATTTCAATACCACAGTCACAATATATTTTTTAATCCCTTTTTTTAACAAATAAATAACATCTCCTGTTGCCGTTAAGAGCGTGAAATTTTTATTAATCTCATTACAACACGTTCCTGAAATATTCCGACACTTGTCTTTATTCCATAATCACCGGGCAGATTAATTAGTTGATAGAAAAACGTCTTCTCTGGAGACAAGAAAATAAGCGACAGTCACGAGAGGGAAGGAATAATATAGGTCAACGTCGAACGCTTTTAGTTTGATTAAAATTTACTTTTTCCCACCGTCGTGCGACGTTCAATCGTGCAATATTTATTCCATGCCCGTCACAAATCCTATTTTAATTCTACCTATGTTCGCCGGTATATTTTTGCCATCGTGATCTCGCATATTTGATGAGGCATGACTCAGGCAATTTCTAGGGAATAGAGGAAGCACGAAGAAATAATCCAAATATTAAGTAGCATGATCGAATACTAATGAAAGAAACAGGCGGTCAATAATAATTATGGGTGGGAAAAACATCAACATTATCGAATTTCCGTTTTATATTGCTTTTTATTAAAATGATGTTAGTTTACTTGTATTCGAAGTTTTAGTTTAGTTCGATATTAAAGAAATTTTCCTATTGTTCTTTGTCATTGACTCATTGGATCAATGATTTATTAAACAAATTTATGTCACAAACGTCCGAAGAAAATAGACGTCGAACGTGACAACTGTGAAAAATTTAATCGCAGACTACAAAAGTTACATCGTAGTCAATTTTATGCAGGAATAATAAGTGTGAATTAGAGAAAGGAAAGCGAATGACAATGAGAAAGAAAAGAATACAAGTTCATACGAGTTATCTATTATATGTTCGCTATTGCGTATTTTGAAGTAAAAACAAAATGACTTAAAGTTTACATAACGTAGGATTTTTACACTCTATGTCCTCGTTTGAGTACAATCAACTTGAAACCTCTGTGTTTTGTATTTTTATAGCATCAAATTTTTGTAATCGTACGGAAGTGTTATTTTAAACGATACGAAATTTTATATATTTTATATATATTTTTGGATGCAGCAATTGCAAAAATTATTTGCAAGTAGCTTTATACATCAATGAATATTCTACTTATTAGGCTTTATACTTCCCTATAGTACCAGACTTTTGTAATTATACGAAAGTGCTACTAAACGATACTAAATTTAATATATTTGAACCCAATTAATTACTCTGTAAATGCCATAAAAAATACAGCGTCAATATGCCAATACCTTTTGTAGAAACTGTGAGTTAGCGTAATAAAAAAAGATAAAAAATAAATGAAACTTAACAAAAAAAAAAAAAAAAGAAAAATAAAGCTGCTGCAACGTAAACGCTAACTTTAAAAAAGAATCTAACAATCTACGCAATGGTTAGTATCAAAAAATTAAAATAGCCAATAACGAAAAACAAGTTGAACATAAACTTACAGAAATATATTGCGTTGGCAACCGAGTGATTGCGGATTTTGTCACTACAACCTAATGACAAGATGAGATTTGACTACCCTGAGATTTCCATATCTCTTTCTTCTGCTTCGCAAACGTAAAATTGATCTACATAACGCAGAAAGTAGAAATAAATATATCTTAAATTTTGAATTAATTAAATAACAGCGTTTCACTTACATTATCTCCGTCGTTTCGAAATTTCTAACGCAGTCCGGTGGCCATTGTAATTCTCCTGTTAATTCCAACTCGTGCATTATCACCTAATAACAAAATGCGCAATCACTTAGCTACCAATCCACATGATACTATCACTGAAATAGCAAATAATTAATAACAACTCGATAATAAAAGAAGCCTTCTTAACTACGCAGGAATCGTTTTCAACGTGACACGTTACATGGACTTCCATCCAGGAGGAGTCAACGAATTAATGAGAGGCGTTGGAAAAGACGCCACGAAGCTTTTCGAAAACGTAAGTGCAAGGATATCCGACCATCCATCGGATCAACGGTACGATCCATCGTTGATCGACGATTATTTTTACGTACCCATAGATCGTTCGTTGCAGGTGCACGCTTGGGTCAACTATCAGAGCATCCTTCAGAAATGCGTGGTCGGGAGGCTGAACCATGGCTCGGTGAGCGGTACCTCCTCGTCGCCGACGGAAAACGTTGTCTCGAGCACGAGCAATTGTTCGTCGGCGACGTTGAACCTGATAACAAGTTTCACAAGTGAGTAACTAACGCGACATCGATCCTGCCCGCTTGTGTCTCGCCGATGATGATGAAAGGAACGAGCGTCAGGGAAACCTTGATGGCTCTTTTCATGGAAAGTTGTGAATGCAAAGAAAACAAAAAAATGTGTGTGTGTATGTGTATATGTAGATATAGCTTTTAAAGTGGCTTCATGCCGTTTATAGAAAAATTGAAATGTTAAAGTACATAGTTGAATGCAAACTATGTTTGTGGGATGTTGGAAAGGATGTACGCACCTAGATGCAGAGACTTGCTGGTCTGAGTTAAGAGAAGGATATCAAGGTTTTGGTGTACCCTATAAAAGTAGTTATCTTTGTTGGAATGTTTTTGAATGTTGTTGGAATTTTCAAGGGTGGAGGATTATTATATTATGGCTGAGAGACAAATAGAGATGATGGAAATTTGTGATTATTTGAAATAATAAATTTATTATTAAAATTATTTGGTCAATATAGAAACACAAGTTTGTTTAATTATTCAAAGGATAATTGTCTTGATGTCTATCTGTATTTATTCTTAGTCACGTTTATCGCACTGTATGTCGTTAATCTGAAACTGAATTGTTGTGAGTGAGTTTCGAACAGACGCGAGCGTTCATCGTATGTAAATATTATATTTGTATTTACTATACTATATGTTTCGTGGCAGAAGACCCGAACGAGTTCTCAGCAACCTTCGGGTCGCTAAGAATCACTTTATATTAGGGTATGTATTTGGAGTGAATGTTTGAATACGAAAGGCTATATTTTGTTGAAATTTTTTGATTAGTAGGAGAGTTTATAGCGAACGTTAACTCTTCAAACATGGGCCATGTGGTTTAGTTACGTTGAACAATTTTACATAACACGCTCCGTTATATATTCCGTATTATACGAGAAAGTGGACAAAGTGTTCGTTCTTTGACGGTTAAACATTCATATTCTAGTCTTAAAATTATAATTGAGATCTCGTTTTCAATACACGCTTCGACAAATTGAGAAAGTACTAAAGTCTTTTTTAATTTCAACATTTATATATAGACAGAATGACGTATTGTTAATAAATTATCGTAGGAGATAGTGGGAAGGAAAGTTTTGAAAAATTAAGAGAATAAATAGAAACCGTTATTATGGAAGGGATGTTGGAAGAAGAGTAACAAAGTTTGATTGATCGACGAGAAATGCACAACAAAAGAATAATTAGAACGTATTGATTTTCAGCTCATGGTGTTAGCCAAGAAAACGTGTCAGACGCTAGTTTATCGAATATAAAAATGGACTGGAGGCAAACATCCAACTCGCTCACATTGTTTTATCAAATGATGCGCGATTATCCAGGCGTATCCTATCAATTAAGTACGTTAAACGATTCGAATTTGATATACAAATTATTTTTGGAGAAGAACATAATAACGCACGAGTTGGAATTAACAAACAAAATACAATGGCCACCGGTTTGCGTCAGAAATTTCGAAACGATGGAGGTAATGTAACTGAAAAGCTGTTATTTAATTAATCAGAGATTTAAGATATTAATTTCTACTTTCTGCGTTATGCAGATCAATTTTACGTTCGCGAAGCAGAAGAAAGAGATATGGAAATCTTACGGTATTCAAACGATATCCAGGGAGACGAATACGAATAGTCGAACGTACAGAGAATACGAAGTACTTACGAACAAACCGCTTTCTAAGCTAGTTCATCTGTTAGTCGTGCGAGCAAAAGATTTCTTGCAAATTATACCTATTGGCAGGCACGTAGAAGCCAAAATGAACGTCATGGGTGAATATCGTCATTTTTCTTTTCGCTATTTAAAATCCCTGATTCGTTGATCGACTAATTAAGGGAATTTAGAAACGTAATTAAAATGGCACGGTAATTCTCATAATAGAAACCATAATCAAAACGAATATCTTTAAGTCATACTTTTTCTATTTATCTGGATTGTAATACTGTAATAGTTTCTATATCATTAATATCAAAAACGTTCAAAGTATTTTCATCGAAGAGACTGCTTTACTCTTCAAGTAACTTAAAAATTTCTACAAAATAGAAAAGTTCTTTCATTTTTATATTGGTTCGTATAATCATATTTGTTGCAACAGTGCGTCCATCGATAAAGTAATTCTATTAATTCTGTGTCGTCTACGTTGTACAATATTTAACCAACTATAGTAAAGATTTAGCCAATTCCCTGTTTGCACGGTAGATAAAAAGTTCTCGAAGAAAGTATGCAAGAAACTATGAGATATTTTGTTTTAGGAATGGAAGTATCGCGATTGTACACGCCTGTCCCACCGTGCCTTCATCCGGACGACATGCCGCCAAACTACAAGTCTGATTGCCTGTGTTTCATGATCAAGAAGTACCCGAATGGCGCTTTCAGTCCGTCCATAACCGCTCTTCAGATTGGTCAGACCTTCCTTTTGAGCAATGCTTTAGGTGCCTTCGTAATAGAATTCTTTGATCGCTATTCTGTCGTTCATATGATCGCTGGTGGCACCGGTTTGACAGTGATGCTTAGCATCGTTCAGCGAGCTTTGGCCAGACGACACGTGTCAGTATCTCTTTATCTACAGGGCTTCTGAAAATCTAGTTTTCCAAACGTACTTTCTGAAGACATGATAATATTTCTCGCAAATTTGTCACGTTGAAATGGCCATTTTGTTCAAAGTAATATCGAACTGCTTTTTTACTTTTAGTTGAATTTTAGTTGGCAGAAAGTAAGCTTATTAGTAGCAATAGCGTTGTTTATTGTACCAACCGTACGTTTCAACGCTTTAGGATCTAAAACATAGCGTAATAAGATTCCAAGAGCGCAGAAAATATGCAAAAGAATATTATTATAATACGAGAGTAAGTTTGGTAAACCATTTGTGAAAGAAAGTCTAAATGTTGATATTTGGCTTCCTGAATTTTGATAACGTTAGTTCCTATGTAATTCTTATCGAATACCGATAGTTTAATCGAGTGTGATTAAGTTTTCCAGTTAATAGACGAGATGTAATTATTGATATATAATTCTTGCGCATGTTTTTAATTTAATAATTTATGGAATGCCGCAGAAAGACCATAAACTTACTCAACTTCAACAAGGACGAAGATAACATGTTTTACGTGGAGCAACTGGATAAGGCTAGCGTAGACAAAAAGTGAGTAGATTTTTTTAGATTTGTCTTTTCATTCTCTTCAAACGGAACATTCGTACGTTGCAGATTAAAAGTTACACATATCCTTTCACAAGCCGGAGACGCGTGGACAGGCAGACGCGGCACGTTATCCGACGATTTATTAAAGGAACTAATTGCAACAAGTAATCCTGATGCATGCGTTTTCACGTGCGGACCTCGAGGATTCATAGAGTACGCAAAGAAGTAAGAATAAGGACGATTTACCATTCTAATTTCGAATTATCTCTGGCTTTGATATTTAAGATGTACAAAAATTTCATAAAATAAGAGGATAGCATGAATTTTGCAAATCATAGAAAGAAGCATAGGTCGAATAACGTTTGTCTTTAATTTATTTTTTATTAATCGCGTGTATGTTTTTCAGGTCACTTGAAAAACTTGATTGGAAGCGGCACCAAATGTACGAATTCGACGATTAGCTGTACTCATCGAACGCGTACTCCCTCTCTTTTGATACCAAACGTTGGAACATTGGCAAACGTATGGAAACAATTACGCGTCGTACCGTCGAATTTTTAAAAAGAACCTTTTGGATACTTTTATTCCTCTTTCCGCCCACAATCTCAGATTCGTGCGTGTGAGTTTATCAGGGAATCGGGTGGCAAATATGTAATAAAAAAGAAAATGTTTGGAGAAATAGAATTTTTTTTTTTTTTTTTTTTTTTTTTTTTTTTTTTTTTTTTTTTTTTTTGTAGAAGTATTCTCTATGGAACTTCGTTTGATAAAATTTTTCTATGAAATTTATATTCAATTTTTTTATTAAAAGATGTAAAATTTTATTTCAAGAAGTAGCAGATCTTTCCATTTTTAATGTTACCGTTAGAATTAATTTAGAAGGTAATTATATAAAGATTGGATTTATGTATCTATATAGAATATTGCAGCAAAATTAATTACGATTTTGTTTCCTTCATGAAATTATGTCTCCCGTTTCGATAATTCACTCGGTTTGACCGCAATACGCAAAAGCAAACACCTGTATATTTGTACTTACTATGAGTAAGTAGACGCGCATACTTTGTACCATATCTACGAATTTCGAAGAAAAAAGAACAAGAAAAGAAAAAAAGAAACAATAGGAGTAAGAGTGACGGATGAAAGTCTTTGAAATCTACGGGACGAGCCATAGATGGTTCGAGCCATAATTCCTGTATGGTTCGCGAGTAACAAATTATTTTTACAAACGTCGTCTTTTAATCTATCATCCAGAGAGTTGTATTTTGAACAATTTATCCGGGAACATTAACAAGTATTTTCAGACGCAGGTCAATTCGAAACGATCATGGTGCTATTTCTTAAAACGAACCGAAACAAACATCTCACAACCATAATTTTTAAATTCCCAATTTGCATTTTATATAGAAATATTTTTAATCAGATTTTTATTTCCACATTATAAACTGCAGTCCCCTGTGTCTATCGAATTAGAATCCCTTGCGAGATTTGAATATTTTTTACTTATTGTTAATAATAAATTAAATAAATTAAATAGTCGACAGGCTTTGTACAAAAAGCTATATGTGTACAACTTTTATTACACAAGATGATAAATTGAGTAAATCGTGGCGAGAATGTTAGTCCTAAAATTTGAATATTATCTACGTTTGAATTAATAATTACAATTCTTAATAGATCATCTACGTAGAGTACCATTTTCATATGTTTATAGATGTTTTCTTTAGGAAGTTGTTCAATCGTTATGTATACAGGATCGTCCACGTATTTAGTAATAATTATTTGGACAAACAAAAATAGTTTGTTATTTATCCTTCATAGTATGCATACGGTACAATATATCGTTTGACGAATGGTATGACGTAGTTCTAATTCGATAGCCAGTTACTGTAAAGTGATTAAGGCATCATGTTGGGCCCTTTCCTTTGGAAATAAAACACGTACCAGACAGGGGCCTTAGAACTCTGGGTGAAAGCTCTAGAATCGTTACCAATAAAATGGCCTAATTACAGAAACGTTTTAAAATTAACAGCATAACGCAAAACTACCAGAACCATAGTTCTTCGATTTTTCATAAAACCGAAGAAGAATTACGATAAGTACGCGGATTGGAAAGATGGAGAAGATCGAAGAACTTTTGCAAGTAATTTTTACCAATCATGTGCTTTCAGATTCGAGCGTGTACGATTGTTTCGTTCAAAGTTGACCGTGTTTGAAAGAGAAAAGTATAGTGTCTCGTGGTTTGCTGAACGACACGGATAGTTTTATTCGAAACATACCCGAGTACGGACCATTTTCTGCATTTACGTACATGTTAAATACGCCTATGTGTATGTATATGTGTGTATGTAAATAGTTGTTACCAGAAATAAATGAATATTTGATGGCTCAAGACAAGGGTCTTGTCGCGTTCCTCTTTTCTTTTCATATTTTTCTCCGCTTTCTTTTATCCTTTGAAACTTCTGTCATAGTTTCGGCAGTCTTTCTACTTGGCAGACGAACAGAGGAATACCATGTTCTTTTATCTCTGGATGTTCTACGACGGTTTTCTTTGTCTTTTCATTCAGAAATTAAACTGACGAATCTGTTGATATTTGAAGATTTCAATGTAAGAAATTTAATTTTAAATGCTAGTCGACGTTATAAAAATTCAATGTGAATATATTTTAGCTTAAACGATGTTTAAAAATTGTTTCAGCAATTTTAGAATTTACCATATATTTATTATATCTTAAAGAATACTTGGTGGAAAGAAGAATCTTCAAATTACTATAACTTCTACTATTGCGAACTCCAATTGTATAAATTGGTTGCTCCTTGACAATTTCACATAAACGAAATTCTACTACCCTGTAATACTTCAGAAATTGTATATTTAACACGAATCCCTTGCTATTAATTATCATCATTGCATCCAAATTCATTTGATCCTCTAATTGCTTCAAATAATAAAGTACCAATAATTCCATTAAACATAAACATCAGCAGATTGTTCTTTCGCCAAAAGCAGAATATAATTGACATTATCACCATGAATGTACTCACAAGAATTGATACACAAGAAAAACGAGAAAAGAATACCATTTTTATTAATAAAAAAATTAAATAACTATTTGACAGATATGTTAACAGGCAAAGAGTATCATTTTTGTATTTCATAAAAATGTGTATTTTATACTAACCACAAGTGAAAGAAATATCTAAACAGAGTATCATTTTCCAAGAGAATCATTCCATAAAAATTTATATTTTATATCAACCGCAAGTAAAATAAATACCTAAAAAGAATATCATTTTTATATAATTTCTACTGTACTTTGTGTTGAACAAAAATAAAACAAATACTTCTATAAATAAATATTAAAGATAGTTCAATATCAAGGTAATAATAAATGTGGGGAAGGGGGTGGGAGAGAGGAATTTAAATTTTTCCAAAATTCGTCCTCGCATCTCGCCAAGCCTTTCCACACTCCAATTATAATTTACAATAACATGTCGTGCATAAAGCAAAGTGTGTTCGTTATTGATCGTGCAAAGTTTTTCGCTGCAACGTGACGTAACTACATCGGCGAACGAGTGAAACTTTTTGGCCACAAAAAATGTGTCGCGGCTGATTTTTGGCTTCCAGAGCACCTGACCTTGGAAAGTCGCACTGCGAATTTCTCGCACGATATATCGATGTTCGTGGCCGAAATCCTACCTCGTGCCTGCCAAGCACATGCTTCCGTTCGTAGGATCGATCAATCTTGGAGAAGAAATTTTGGATAACGAAATTTTTAATTATTTGACAAACCGATGGCAGGAAGTTCAATGGAAAGTATAGAAGTTATTATTATATTCACCGACGATTACATTCCCAATTATAATTATTAAATATAATTATTAACTGTAACATAAACTATAATTATTCCCAAATTTCTATCTCTTCGGCAGAAAAGTACAAGGAGAGAACGGCAACACATCCAAACCAGCTGGCTGCTGAAGCGAGCAAAATTCCCATAGAAAGAAGACTAAAAAGAAAACACCGCACTGACCTCGCTAAAGAAATAAAACAGTCAAACTCAAGATGGTATCCCGCTGGGCGTAGCCATCCACATTTTATTTAGCAATCGAGTTAGAAAAATTTACCAAATGTCCAGCTGAACAAAATTGTAAATTACAAAAAAAAAAAACATTTTTTAAACTCGAAAAGAAAATTTTGTAGCGACACGTGAGTTACAGTCAGTTATTGATCAGTTATCAACCAGTTATCAACGAATTATCGGCGATCTAATTAACGAGTCATTAGCGATCCTATTTTACGACTTATACACTGTCTTAGCGAGTCGGTTAGTACGAGCGTCTTTGCGAACATTATCTGCATACTAATTTATCATTTTAAATATATTCGATGGTTTCAACAACGAGCAATCTCGTCCATTAAACCTCACCGACCAATCATCCTCTACACATAAATCTCTACAATTTATTTGACTTTCGTATGAAATTATAGCAAATTGTTCTTAAGGCATAAAAAATATAATTAAAGCGAAGAAGGGAAATTCCGGCGTTTCCAGTGTCAAGTCTCTTAGTAGGCATTACCCTTTAGATTTAAGCACTAGATTCAACTAGAATCAAACACACGATAAACGCTTATTAAACACGACATAGTACCACGTTAGAAAAATTTACTTATAATTTTCAATGAGAATCAATTGTAAAATTCATCCAAATAAAAGAAAAGTCTCTTAGCGTATTTGCTTACCTTCTTTTAATAGAAACATTTTCAGCTGGCTTTTCGATTAAATTCCCTCACGTCATCTTAAGTATACCAAACATTGGATCGTTCAAGTTGAAAGACATTATGATTCTTTCATGTTCAACTATACTTATTATCAAACGAGACAGACAACGTTAGAAAATATGGTGAAATATCCAAGAAGAATATTGCACGTAAATGTTGTACACCGTATATTGAAAAGTGATTCTTTCTGAAAATGACGTTTTATACATAAATAAATAGCATACACCGTGCGCGATTGTAACATATTTTCAGAAGAAAAGTTACATGACACGAGTCATATAAAACTCGTGCACAGATATTCTATTGTTTTTGTTGTTTTCCACGATTCAATTAAATATAATTCCTATGTGTGTTTGTCGTAATAAATCGCAGATGACGTAGGAAATACTAACTTTTTTCGAGGTCGCTATTTTAGAACGTGAGACACGAAATCCCACATAGTGTCGTGCCCATCCTGTCTTTAAATCAATGAAGATAACGTAATTATCAACATGATAGTTAATGGAAGGTGATCAGCTAAAAGGCCTATTAAACATGGTTTTGGAATAATGTTGTACCCTAGAGAATGCCATAGCGTAGAATGGCATAAACGTAACAACCGAAGCAGCTTCATTGTCACAAGAATTAGAATAGTGTCGCTACTTTGTGAAATCACTTTCTTCTTTTTAACTTTCAATAAGAAGAATTCGTTGTACGTTCGACGATTAAAATCGATGAAATTAATGCAACTAGAAATCTAATTTTCTTCTCTCCCCATAAAATAAATATTCCACTTAATTAACATTTTTAGTTAATTGTTAGTTTTCATTCCATAGAAATTTAACACGACATATAATATAACAGAATTTCGAAGTATCTGTCGCGGTAATATGCTTGAACGCGATCGTCGGTGTATTTATAGGAATATTAGTTATTTTAGCTTTAATCTGAATTTAATTTAATTTAATCTCTCAATGAATCAGCTCAAATTTCCAGCTTTAAGGGGAAACAAGAGTATTTTTGCCTGTTCTCTGAATGGAATATTTACCCTACTTCGACATGCTTCAAATAATAGATTGTACTTTAAACATTATTTTTCAGGTATAAGAAGAGTATACTCGACAGAAATATGAGAAAAACAGACTCTGATATTTGTAGTATTAAGCGATAGATTGCAGCTAATAAAACAGGGCTGGTATTTATTGGTTGGTTTTATCCGATGGAAACGAGCACAATGAAGTAAAAGCAAGTTCAAAGCTTCGACGGAACATCAACCGGTCTCATCCCCGTTCTTCAGAACCGATCGAAGCTTGGCGAAATTTCGTACCAACCTATCGGTTAAGAAAAAAAGGAAAAAAAAAAAACATAGAAATAGATCGGAGTTTCCGATCGATTTTTGGCTGCATGCCTCGCGTCTCACATGGACGTTCTGAAGGCTGAAAATTTGTTCAACGATGCGACAAAAACGAAAGAGAACTGTTAAAAAGTATTAATTGAATTAATAAACCATTTACTTTGCCATAGCTGAAAACCAGGTTGAAAGGAAATTCTGCTGCAACGGTTAGAGGAGAACGTTAAAAGCGGGATTTCCTCGAGAAACCGTTGCAACGATCGATGGGGTTTCTATCCCATAATAGAAACTAGGAAAGAAACCGCGAAGCATAATGGCCACGGATTTTTCGAATGGACGATACGCGAGCGCGTACTTTGTGCGAAACTTTTCTTTGTTCGTTACTGCGAGGGCATTCATCGAACCGCTATCGTCCGTGGAACGAACGGCGTGCTTCGCTGAAATTGTGACTTTCCACGATACGCCAACGACTTGCCTCACAAAAGCCAACTTCTCCGTGAAGTCGTGTCTTGAACCATCTATAACTTGTTCCATAGCGTAGGAAGCATTTGTTTTCTGCAACTCGATCGGAAGGTTATACTCTTTTCTGCGTAGCAAGGAAAATACGTAAGAAGAAGTACCATAAAAAAATTTCACAATGTTTAAGATTGATCTGGTCGAAATTTAAGAAAACTTTTTGTTTATTACAACGTCGACGTGCTCGGTATGTAGACGATTTGTAATGAAAATTCTCGTTCAACTATCATGCGCATCGAAGGAGTTTCCAATTTTAGACAGGCAACGTAATACCAAAGATATCAGAAAGAGGCAAATAAATTTTTCTATCGCTTTCTCATTCAATACAAGGAAAGAACAACATTCAAACCAGCTGACTACCGAAGCGAGTAAAACTCTCATAGAAGGAAAACTAAAAAGGAAACACCGTACTGACCTCGCTAAAGAAATAAAATAATCAAATCCGAAGATGGCATCCTGCTGGGGATAACCATCCACATGTTATTTAGCAATTAAGTTAGAAAAATTTACCAAATGTCCAGCTGGACCAATTGTAAGATACGAATTAAATAGAAAAAAAAAACTTTCTCGTTCGATCTTAACTCTTCGAGAATGTTCGAGAATCTTCAGAAACGTGGCAGTAACGAATTACTTATTTTTATTTGTTACAGTCTGTTACACAAGAGCGTGTCTGCGATATCTGCGAAACCTGACACCTAATCAGAATGAGATAAAAAGAATGTAAACAAACGAAAACTTCTCTAATACGCGTTGCTGAATACCTTTCAGTTTCATTTGAAACAGTGAAAGGAACAGAGCTTTTTAATATGAGTGCCGCGTACGCGAAACGTGGAAAATCGTCTGGCATGGGCGAATGAAAACAGAGATCGTGATTGGAGTAATATAATATTCACTGATGAATCTTCGTTTTGGGCATGGTGTCCTATTAGGCGTGCTTGGACTATCCATGGAAGAAGGATGATTCAAAGAAGTGTAAAACACCCTATAAAAGTGCATGTTTGGGGTTGCTTTAACGCACGCGGTTTTGGGACTTTGTGCGTCTTTACAGACAATCTGAATGCACAAAAGATGGTGAAATTGTACCAAAGGGGACTTCTCACATCCGTGAAACGTTGGTTCAACCAAACCGAGGACCAATGGATATTGCAAGAAGACAACGACCCTAAACATCGAAGTCGCATCTGCACCCAATGGAAAGCGAAAAACGCCATCACAGTACTTCCTTGGCCATCGCAGTCCCCTGATGCAAACCCTATCGAAAATGTGTGGTCCCTAATGAAATGCAAGCTGAGAGGAAGACGTATCACAAAAATAAGAACACTTGTACATCACATTCGAAAGATATGGAGGTCGTTACCAGAATCCTACGCTCAAAAATTAGTCGAGAGTATGCCGAAACGATGTCAAGCTATAATCGCTAATGGAGGAGATTGGACACCCTACTAAGTAATAGCGTATTAGTGTTTTAGATGTAGATTCAATTCATATAAATTTTTTTACAAATATATAAATATTTACAGAAATATCGCAGACACGCTCTTGTGTGACAGACTGTACTTCCTTACGAGTAAAGGTACACAATATCATAAATAAGAAAATCACGCTCAAGTTGAAATTCATTATCAGCGAAAATAAGAACTTGCGAATTCTCAGTCTGGTGATAGTCGTACACGTTTACGTACTAGCGAACGAGATTGGAAATTTTTACGGTATCGATCGATAAGAAAATGCAACAGCCTTATCAAGATACCGGCGTTCAGCACCAACGAACCGAGTCTACCGTCGATATCGTTTTCTTGGAGCGTGCAATTAATCGTTCTCGATGGCCGCAATATCCGAGCATTTAATTGGCGGCCCACGAGCCACGAATTCAGGCCGACTCGAGCGATTGTTCGCCCGGCAATGGTTAAAACATAATGATATTTGCTCGGCAATTAATCGCCGACTGGCCCGTTTCTCGAACAATGTTTCCGAAGGGAACGCGCTGAACGAACAATGCACGGCCACGCAGAAAATGGACGTATTGTTCGATACCAGCATTCTTCCATCCAGCGATCAACATGCTGATGACTTGTCACGTGGCAAGAAGCTCTCGTCCTTTCGATCGATTTCGCATCTAATAATTGAATTTCAACGAGTATACGTACTTTCTGAACAATCGTATAAAATAACAAATTTGAAATCTATCAGTTTGACGAACCGATAGTTACGATATTTAGGGCTTTTCTCGGAGAGATGTGGACGAACGTTGAGCGGTTATAGCACTTAAGGGGATGGTTTCGTTCTTATTAATATTCTGATCTTGTTTGTTGATGAAACTTTACAAGTTCCCGCTACCAATGCAGTTTCTTGCGCGTTAACGATAAGTTTGATGAGAGGGAAAGTCGATTGGCGCAAGTGAACCTTACAAATTACGAGTCAGCGCTGTCGCAGTTTCCATCGATATCGTTAGATAATTATGATTGAAATGGAACGATCAAAGAATATTGACGAAAGAAACTTTTAAATTCACGTGAAATTTGAAATTTCATGTATTTCCAAGTTGCAGCAGTGCGTTTTAACGTGTATTTCGTTGAAACGAGCACCGACACTGTATAATGTTGAACACGTGCGACGATGGATTCTACAATTTTGAAAAATGATACACGCAACGCGCCCCAGTTTCGCGTAGAATTCACCTCCTACCACGCTGAAACTTTCGATATCAGTCTGATGACGAACGAAATTCTCGTTCTCGATTCCAATGGAAACTATACGCAAGCGTTGGAAACATTTGAAATTCACAAGTACGCACTGAACTCGATACTCCTAATTATGCCACTTTTCCAAACAAAACTACTCTACTTAGTAGCGATTCGATTTTCATCAAACCATGCACGTCCATCGAATCGATCGTTCGTCTAATTAGGGGATGAACGCGAAGGCCACAAAACGTGAATAGCAATTCCAATGGATGAAATATACCGGAGATGGATTAATAAAATATAACGATTTTAATACGAATGTAATAATATCACCAAATTTATAAATTATCCACACTGAATGTTATAAAATATACGAGCCGAAGAACATGATAGGTCACGTTCTTCATTTGAAATTTTATCGCCGATTCTATGTCGAAACTATCTTTTCAGTTGATTTCGTGATCAAATATATATTTTGCGATCCACTTGAACATTTAAAAAATATTCGTAATGTTAGTCACGTAGATTAATTCCTCGTTTCTTTCAACTATTGTTATTATTATTATTATTATTATTATTATTATTATTATTATTAATTTTCTTATTTTTCGGCTTCACTCAGCTTGAGAAAAGGATTTGGCTTACATATTTCCAACTCTCACTCATTCCCATACTTCGTTTCTTTTAGATATATCATATTGAGGTATTTCTATCTTTTTGCCAAGTGATATAAAATTGAGAAAGTCAATAAAAATGGATTTACTTGTATAAGAAGAAAATGAAAATACGAGTTTCGGGAAGAAAGAACGAGATTATGTGTGAATAGGTTTATATTATTAACCCTTTGCACTCGGAATTTTATTTCAATTACGTTACCAACAGCTTCCAACGCTTTTGAGCGTTGAAATTTACTTTAACTAAAATATGAGACAATTTAAATAAATAAAGTAATAAACAAATTCACTTAAATACGTTTTATTCACGCTATTGTTGTATTTTGTCATTTTTAAGCGTGTGATGTATCTTGAAACAATTTCCAGGATACGATCCTGGTTTTCTTTCGCACGTTTCACAAAAAAAAGTGGGACTGAAAGAATTTCGAGTGGGACTCGATAAAGTAACTCCTGAGATAAAAACTGATGTCGAGTCACACTCGACATAGGAGTGCAAAGGTTTAAATGGTAATCAGTATTAATTAATAATGACAAGTGTCACAAACAACTTTTGTAAGGTAGCTTCTGATAACTTCAATCCCAAGTGAGATATTCCACCGTTTCCAGTTAAATGGAACACCCGTATACATAAATGAAACTATTTAAATTAGACTGCACAGAAGATGGTAATTTAGTGTAACGCCATTCGAGACTGCACAGATTTTAATACAATGAAATTTATAAGTGGTCTTCAGGTACAAACTTGTCGATACATAAAAATGAGAGGCTTTAATGTAATAGCGTTTCATGGCTATAAAATTTTTATACCGCGAGATTTATGAATAGGTTTTCAGAAACGAACTACACAACGCATAAAAATGAAAATTGCGGTTCCGATGAATCAAGTATATCGCAAGCTGATTAGTAACACATAACGATGTTATTAGACCAACACGTTAATTAAAAATATCACAAAATTATTTCTCAATAATTAATAACCACCCCGAAAGAAACTCTCAGAAATCAAGCACCTCCAATTCCTAATTTTAAAAATATAATTTCCTGTCATACTGTTCCCTTTATCGCCGCCCATTAGATACGAATTAAAGAACCGCAAAATCGATTCCCATCAACCATAAAACCACTCTAAAAGAAGCTCTAAATAAAAAATCATGCACGTTCGATTGCCAATTGCAATGGTCCAACTCACCTGCCACATTCTTCCATCAATCGTCCCCTTAATAACACCACAAGAATTAGAAAGTTAAGAAATCCATTGCCACTAATTTCGAAACCAACCCGAAAGAAGCTGAAAAATCAATTCCTCCATTACCTTGCTTCCTCGATGCCATCAACGCACTAATTAAAAGAGCAAAAAAGGATTCCCTTCTGATCCTCGAATCACCCAGAAAGGAACTTCGAAAAACTTCCCATTTCCAACTCCAAATTCCAAGAACCTAATCCCTTGTCACATTCTTTCCTGAAACGTTGCTGAGCCATCAAGACCACGCAACTCGAAGAATCACGAAATCAATTCTCGGTAGCCTCAAAACCACCTCAAAAATAGCGTTCCTGCATAGTCTGGCCGACGATCTCGAAAACCTTACCCCATTGCTATACGTTTCTATTAATTATTTCTCTCGAAAGCCACCCACGCGCGGATTCAAAGTCACGATCAGAGCGTCACCTCTGCGTACTTTTCCTCCGAATCCACCCCCGCGTAATCCTACGCAGCATTGAATACGTCCAACAAAGAGGGAGATCGGGAGGGGGTTGACCGAGAGAGGGTGTTGTCGGTGAAATAAGAGGGAATCGCGCGTGCACGCTGGAAGAGGTTGAAAGAGCGGGACACGTCGACGAACGAAGGGGTGGAAAGGACAGGGATGCTGTGGGCAGAGAGCGGTTTCAGTCGCGCGACGGCTTTCGCCCAGGCCAGTCGATCGAGCTCCTCTCCGTAGGAAGAGCCATCTTGCGCTGTACAGCATGAGATCGTCAGCAAGTCGCGTCGATCCAACGGCTCGCGACTCGCGACGTACGCCATCGATGTGATCGCGACCAGTGCGCATCCGGTTGGTGTCTCCGCTTTCAGCAATTTCATCGAAAGTTTCTCCTCTATCGAAAATATTTCATTCGAATGGGAAAAAGAGCAGAGGTCAATCCAAGTTGGTATTCTGGTTTGCCGTGGCTGGGTGACACTTGGGTGCCCGCAACCACCTGTGCTGGACAGCTTCGGGTTCTCTCGGTTAAATAATTTGTGTCGCGTGGGGTACACGAAGTTCGGAGTCTAAGGTCTTTTTTCTTTGGTTCTTCCGAAGTGGGTGAAACTTGTAATTAGATATTTTTTAGCAGATCTAATGTTTTTCAGGGGGATGCGTGGGACGAGTTTCTTTACCAAGCGTGATGCAAAGGGATAAATGAATTTTCGCGTTTTTTCTTTGGCATTCTTTCGTTATGGGTGATACCAGGGTGCCTGTAATTAGTTATTTTCGATGCATTAGACGTTTTTGGGGGTTGTACGGGTCGATGAGTTTAACGTTCGTTGCTTGAGATTTTTCGTTGAGGGTAACGCACGAGGTAGATAAATTTTGCCGTTTTTTGTTCGAGATTCCTTTGTAACAGGCAATGTTACAATGCATATAATTAGTCACTTTTTATGGCTATTCTGGTGTTACATGGAATTATGAAATTCGTCGTTTTGTTCAAGAATCTTTTCCAACGAATGACACTAGGCTTCCTACGACGAAATATTTTTGATAAATTGTTCTATTTGGAATGACGAAGCTTGCAATTCGATATTTACGATACTTTTGTAGTAGATGACGCTTGACTAGGGTGCTTTCCTGGTGTTGCACGAAATTACGAAATTCGTCGTTCGTCTCTCAAGTTTCTTTTCCAACGGATAATAGTACAATTCCAAGGATTAATTATATTTCATACGTTGAAATTTCTTACTATGTTATGTGGAATAACGGTGCAAGAAAAATTGCTATTGTTTAGTTGCCTTTAAAAGAGACGACATTAAGATGCCAATAAAAGTTGCAAATAATCTTTTAAATGGATGACTTTGAATTTCTTATTTCATAGTTCCGATCTCTTTCTTGTGTTACGCTGCAAAATAGAATTTCGCGTTTCTTGTTTAACATTCTTTCATATTTTTGATAGATTTACTTTACGTCGAATAATAAATGTCGGCGTTGCTTAGCGGTCTTCTATAATGAGATATCACAAATGCTGATACTCGATAATTTCTTTCGGTATATTGGTGTTACGTGACGCGATGCAGCTTGCCATTCAACTTTTAATATTCTTCTGCAATGTGTGACAGTAGGCTACATATAATCCCTTAATCTCGATAGCTCGGGCTTCCTTTGCTGAACGTAGAGCGATGGAGTTTGATGTTTGTCATTTACTATTCTTCTCTGAAGAAATACGACGAGCCACTTACGTTTATCCTCGATCACCGATGTTAGAGAGCATAACAGAACAGAATTTACCGTTCGCACTTTAATATTACAAGCAGCGAGATCTTGCAGTTATTAACACTAGAACTACCGATAGTCAACACGAAGCTATTTCTACCAAAATCAATTAAAATGATTGATCTTTAAAAAATACGTAATAATAGAATATCTTTATATTTATTGATTTATTACTTCCTCAAGGAAGGAATTCCATGCTATGTAGTACATTTTTGGTATTATTAATCCATCTGGGACCATCATCCCTAAACGAAGGTTGACACATTTATAAAATCGTAGAACCTGTCGTTTTGACTGCTGTGGTATTTCTAGCGTTAGCATCTAGTGATCTAGCGATCGATCCGGAATTTGCCTGATAACTGATATCATCACGTAGAATGATACGCGGTAAAAATTTTAAAAACGTGTGGCAAGTTGTACAAAACGAGGAAACTGGTTAATTGAGGTTCGATAAACAGATTGCAGGTTCCTTTTACACTTTGACAAGTACCAGTTATTTGGCTGCTATTGGTATAAGTAGCCTGATACAAAATTATTTTCAGTTCGAATACATAAAAAACAAAATAAAATTCATTATATTATTCTTTTAGTTATCGTTGCGAAAGTCATCACATCGTTACGGAGAAAATATAACATGAAGTAGGAATTTTAAAATAAAATTGTGAAACCAGTCAATTTGATCGGTGTGGTAATTCTAGCGTTAAAAATATGCCAAGGTCTTTGATCTCAACATTTCCTCATATTTATTTCTGTCGTATATGTTTAATGGTAGTCATCTATGTATATTTATCATCTGCGTATAATTTTTTTTTTTATTTAGTAAATTATTTACAATCAATTCTCTACAGAATTTTAAGTAAGTTTTTTTGGTGTGGTACTGTAACTTGGATTATAGAAGTTTATAGTATGTTTGATTCTAATTGAATCTAACGCTTCGATCGTGTTAAGTAATTGGGTAATTAATGGGTTTTGGTGGTTGTTAACTCTTATATTGTATCTGTTACTGAATTTGGATATTTCTTCTTTAACTGTGGGTATCTTAAGGTGGCGATGTATTATTTCGTTGGCAACATACCAAGATGTATCTATTAAGGATCTTCGAGTTTTTGATTGGAATCGTTGAAGAATTTCTATGTTGCTCGCTGTTCCCCATAGTTGGATCCCATAGGTCCAAACAGGTTTTAATATGGCTTTGTATAGCATTATTTTACTCTGCAATTTGTGTATAACATACTTGGATACTTTAGATTTACAATTATCATTTCATTGAATGTTATTCAACTCTGTAAGATATGAATAGGATTTTATTTAGCATTTCGTATTAATTGATTCGTATTTAAATAAACTTATCTCCAAATTTATTCATTAATTCAATAAATTTGCACATCATTCATATTCATTGTTTTACGCAACATACTTACACCGTCGTGTTCCTACTAATACAAAGAGGAATTGGATGAAATACGGTATAGAGCCTAACTCGATATAGAATGACACAAGGCTAATTATAACTATCTATATACGGTCTAGATAGATGGATATATAAATAACAAGAATTCTTACTTACCATATTTCACTTAATTTGGTTTCTAATTATATAAATATCGCGCGTTTATAGTTCTTCAAAGTGCGAGAAATATATTCCTAAGTCCCGTGTCAGATATAGAAACGAAACTTCTCATAAAACAATTAATTGAATTTACAAGCAACATTGGTACTTTTCAAATTATTGCAATTATATCCAAGTTTGAATTACAAATTCTGTTTTAATATTCCTTTAACTTAACGGCACATTATGTCGACCTTTAATTTCCAACATACACTCAAATATATTCTACACTGAATCACGTAATGGTTAAGTAGAATTACAGTTAGTCGGAAATAAATAAGCACGTATATGTATCTAGTCATAAGTTTGTTCGTATAAAAGCTAACGTTAATATTACAAAAAATCCGATAGTGATAATTTTAACTGGTTCTATCGTCGAATAAGAGAATTCTACGTTCGTTGTTCGATGTTAGCCAGCATTGCGGGTTGTACAACCACCTGTGCCCACGAACTTAACCTCTCGCAACAGAGACCTAGCTGCGTGGGTAGATAAACCGACGAAGGTTGCCACTCAGCCTTACTTTCTCCGGGGATTTCTTCGTTGCTCGTCTTTTCTCTCTCTTTCTCTTTCTATCTATCGACCATCCCAGCTGTGTAGAAAATCGACTCGTGGGATAAAACTCGTCGCTGGTCGAGGCTCGCTCGTTTCAACCTGTTCACAAGTTTCTTCAGATTCCGATTGTCTCTAATTAAGGACATTGACACTCGGAGTCAGACAAACGCGGCGTCTCACGGGGATGAATTGCGCGCGAAGAGAAAAGGAAGCATCGTGAATTAATCGGCGGGCATTAACGATTGAGCGGAGAGATGAGCCGGGTCAAGGCCAGGGCTTCGAACGCATGCGAAACACCAGGCTTTCTTCTCTCGAATTTATTCCCTCCATCGCCACATTTTTTCCCCTTTTCTTCTCGCTGTGGAACAGCTTCCACCGAGGGTAATGCCTTTCTTTGAGAAATGCGCCGTCTTCCGGGAATTCAAGGCCCTCTGCGTCATTCTACCGTCGCCAACCGTACGACCGGAAATTCGTAAAAAGACGCCACGGAGAACCAGGTCTGCAGTTGGTCTCGGTGACGCATTGGAATTTCCTGGTGTTTTGGTTTCTCTGTCGTTTCGTAAATTACCATTCGTTGTTCGTATCGTTGATAATTTTTGAAAATTGTTGCAATCTTCTGGCTTGCATCGGCGATTTTCAATCAGCGTGCCGCGAGGATTTTTAAAAACACGCGATACAGAAGCACCGACCTCGTTCATCTTAGATTGTCGAATCGAAAAATGACAACGGCTAGAACAACAATAGTCGTGCGGTATGAATGCCCTGTCTGGAATCAAATACGCGATTTCTTGATGTGCCACAGAATTTTTACGATTACGTAGTTTACGTATATTACGAGAATAAAAATCGTTGGAAATCGTTACTTTACGACCATACGATTGAAATTCGCATAGTAGAAAATTGAGTCGAACTAGACGTATTCGGTTGAACTTAGCGACGTACCGGAATTTCGAGATGCAATTTATTTTTTGTATAATATATTTTGTATAATATACGTGATAATTAGCACGTCGTTCGGTATCTGCTGCTCGTTTATAACGTCGTTATATATAGTTATGGAAATTTTCGGAATTATAGCTGTGGGAATTGTTGCAGGTTTTTTCATTTCTGTTCGTTTTAATATCTGCAAGAACGTTGTAGGAGAAGATGGAAACATTTTTCTAGAGTTGGATGATACTTCGTTAGCAATATGTATTATGTAGTTAAATACATAGAAGTTGGATAAATAATTACAGTTGGAATAGCACAACGAAGATAAACGTTTCTGTCGTAATAAAAGTCACCGTTATATTTCTCAAAAATATCTGCATCTCTTTAACAATCATTGGAAGAACAAACGTCTCAAGTTCCTAATTTTCGCAAACTTGCTAATTCTAATGTTACCTACGAGAGAAAATCCGTCGATTCAAAAGGAACAAAAATTTTTGTCCTAATCAAATACCTAATATAAGCGATAATTTGTAATGGTTATTACAAATTCTTTCTTACATAAACTAAGAAACGTTCTGATTGGAAGTTAAAGCTAAGTGTTAGCAAAAGAGAAGACAAATGTTTCTTTACACTTTTCCCGTTTGATCTTCAATTATTAATCTATCTAATATAGGGAACTTCCTGATTCGAAATTAAACACTATCAGAAAATGAGGAAAGAGATTATTCCTATCTGATAGAAATTTTTGTCATAAGTTGACTTGAAATTATCGATCTATCTAACATGAAAATTAAGGTCATCGCAAACCTCACAGCAATCAATTCTAATCCTTATGATTCCGCTACCAACCGCGCTTCTCCACGAAAACCAATTTTCAATATCGCTTTATAATATGATTTAATATGATTAATAAAAAGACCAAATATTTGTTCCACTGTATGAATCGTGTCTACCATCGTGCACTTGAAAGATCTCGATCGCCGGATTTTCCCCAGTGTATCCAGTTTCCGGCAGAAGTGTGAAACACCGTGTCGTGTCGTTTAAACGTGCGTCGAGCAAACATGATTAAATCGATGGTTCAGCGATCGTGCGCCAAGATGGACGAGTTGATTTCGATCGAACTAGAAATCGTGTTGCCGTTTTAGCGACGTGAAAGCATTCGAACAAGCTCTATTCATCAAGACTGGACGCGTCGTTCACGGAGATTGCACAACGTCGACAGGATTCTTTTACGGAAATGATCGCTTCTTCGGAGCAGTACGAGGTTGGTATTTTAATTAAGTTTAATTGAATTGTATTATTATTTGGCAATTGTTTTAGTAAGTTTTCAGTGTTACTTATTTTGTATTTAGTTAATTCTCAATATTTATTGGATTTTTGTCGATTTCAATAAATATCAACTGTGGAATATTTGTTGCCTCGGAATATACGAAAATTATACTGAAAATTAGCAGCCGATTATAATGATGTTAACGAGAAGGGCTACAGATAACATAAATTGTCAAGGACGAATATTTATCCAATGATATGAATTTATCGTCTCTACAGAGAATATTTCCAGGAAGGACAGTACTCGTACATTAGAAAATAAACTATCTTAAATAATACGACAAACCTAGCTAAGTTAAATAACAGATAATATGATCTCCTTTGCGTAGAACATATTGTACCACATTATTTCTACGTTAAAAAACTAGAGTATTAAAAAGTTAGTATAATAAATAAAATACAATTAAAGTAATAACTAGCTAAAACGTGAATTAAATAAATTCCCTCAAAACTTAATGATGTGTTTTTCCCAATACAATTTGATACATTACAAATTTATATTCTCCGATAAACGTGACAATTTACGATTTACCGTTAATTTAAGTTTAATGTTGAGAAGTGGACCGGTTCCCGATAAAAATAGAAAGTAGACGTTGCATGTATAGTGTGCTTCCAAACTAAACGATTAAATTGTACCGTCTCGAAGGCAATATTGGATGGACGAAGGTTTAAAATCGTCTCGCTGAGCAATTATAGAATAAAAATATTGAACGAAAGAAATATTATGATAGAGGGAGAGAGGTGGATGATTTATTTATTTGGTCTGTTTGCTCTCCACTTGCACGTTATTCGATATTATTGAAGTCGATGGATGTAGCTCGTATCGGTAATAACGAGACATGTAACCTTTGACTTTTTGATTGATGAAAGGTTCTTTGAGATGGAAAATTGCTGTAAATTAGTCTGTTACTTTGTTCTAGGTATTAGCTCTTGGCAAAAGACTTGTTAATATTTTTTATTTCTTGTTAACCTTTCTACGACGATATTACGATATTTTCCAATTTTAATTTACTTCTACTCTGCATGTAACAAGAGTATTTTCTTATAATTTTTCTCACGAGAGAAATCTTTTCCTTGTAGCGTCTGAACGATTTTCAAACTATCGAATGTTTTATTTTAAAAGGCTCTTAATTATTCCAAGCGAAATATCCTGTCATTATAAATAGTTCAGATAGCGACCTAAGTAAGCGTAGTATAGGGTCCAATAAGTATAAATAAAGTCCCAGCTAATAACGTTGCGTTATCAATAATGCTTTCACGAGGAACAAACCTAAACGTTCAAGACTGAATGAAAAAATTTCAATACTTAAAACGACAACTTTTATATTACATACACGATGGAGGTGAAATTTCATTTACAGTCTGTCACACAAGAGCGTGTCTGCGATATCTGCGAAACCTGACACCTAATCAGAATGAGATAAAAAGAATGTAAACAAACGAAAACTTCTCTAATACGCGTTGCTGAATACCTTTCAGTTTTATTTGAAACAGTGAAAGGAACAGAGCTTTTTAATATGAGTGCCGCGTACGCGAAACGTCGAAAATCGTCTGGCATGGGCGAATGAAAACAGAGATCGTGATTGGAGTAATATAATATTCACTGATGAATCTTCGTTTTGGGCATGGTGTCCTATTAGGCAAGCTGAGAGGAAGACGTATCACAAAAATAAGAACACTTGTACATCACATTCGAAAGATATGGAGGTCGTTACCAGAATCCTACGCTCAAAAATTAGTCGAGAGTATGCCGAAACGATGTCAAGCTATAATCGCTAATGGAGGAGATTGGACACCCTACTGTAATAGCGTATTAGTGTTTTAGATGTAGATTCAATTCATATAAATTTTTTTACAAATATATAAATATTTACAGAAATATCGCAGACACGCTCTTGTGTGACAGACTGTATTTCACATTGCAAGTATAACCATTGCATCGCGTTAAGTGGATCGCCAATGAGTCACTATGCAACACACGCGCATTAGATCCGTTAAATACATTTAACTGCATATTAATTGTGCATTAACGAACGATATTATGCCATAGATATTCTCTAATACCGTACTCAACAAAAGTACCTGTGTTTTCACTAAATAATCTTTTCTATGACTCACTCATGGTTCACGAACATCGAGCAAAGTGAAACTTGTCAGAGTTTCTCAATGAACATAACAAGTAGCTTTCCACATGCTCGTAGCTATTGATCTATACTTTTATTAAATTTTATATCAAATATTTCAAGTAAGGACAAAATAAAACGAAATGTCTGATTAAAGTAAAAAAATATAGATAAAAGTTAAAGATGAAGTATAAAGAAAATTGCTATATACCAAATATTAAAAAAAAAAAAAAAAAACGCACTTCTATCATGGGTGTGCCATGCATCGCGAATGACCCATAAGTCACAATAAACGTCGGCGGAGTAAATTAATTTTGTCAGATGGGGCGCGCGACTTTTCGAAGGGAAGAAACCCACGGGGTAAAAGGGACAAAATTTCGCAAAGGGTGGCAGGGGAGGGAGAAAAAGAGCACGGAGGCTCGCCGGATATTAAAGCACGTGTACCTTTTACGTCTTCGCGTTGTATAGCGGTTCGCTGTTGTAATACGAAGACTTAAAAGTGCTCGTGGCTTTAATATTGGCTTTGTTTCCGATTTCTGCCTCGCTATCTTTCGCGAAATCCTTTCGCCCGAGCGTATTCCAACGAGCAGAAAAAATACATAAAAAATAGATAATAAAAGAAGCAGAAAAGCTTCGGTCGTTATTGCAAAAATAAAAGAGGCAGGAGACGACAGAAGGAAATATCGATTAATATGGAACGATCCGTGAACGTATTTCGATACAAAGATCGATGCAATCGTGTCCCTCGTCTGATCGTCAATTTTTCTTCTTTTTCGCATTGTTTTTTTTTCGTTTATTTGATGTATTTTGAACAAAAATAGGATCTTAATTTCCAGTGACACGGAACAAGCAATATCATCGCGTTGATATTCAATTGATAGCGTGTATTTTAATTAAACATTGACAAACGATTCGCGAGTTGCAGATTGATCCGAGTGATCCGTTTATCGATTTCAATTTTTGTTTTCTAGCGTTTGTTTGTTTGATACGCATTTGATATTCTTGTTATTCGCGGTGTTTCACATTCGCTTGCACGTAGTTTAATTGGATTAGAGAAGATATTCTGAGAAGCAACACACTTCGTTTGTTTTGAGGAGATTTGTTATCATAACAAGATCCTCGATGACGGATTGATAACGATTGATAACTTTGGTGACCTGTTATCGGTGTCGTTTATCGAATCCATCGATCGGATTATCGCCCTTCTTTTTTCGACGATGAATTTTCGTTTGGGAAAAACAAACATCGCTTAAAATGTTTTCACGAATTCAAACAGATGGAAAACAACGGGATGTAACTGTTACGACGACACGTTGCGCAAAATATCGCGTATGATAAACTGGCCAAAATGGTATTAACGAAAAGGTACGAGAAATAGGAAAATGACAACGAGAGTGTCATGATTTTATAATTACACTTTTTTATAAGCAACACAAAGGTTACGTGTCAAATCGTAAACCTGCATAAAACCATAAAACTACAGAAACGTCACGGATTATCTTGCAAATGAAACAGAAATTTTCAAGTTACGAAGCACAGGGTTGGCTAGAAAAATTGAACAAACAGCAAGCAGATACGCGCGACGCTTTTTCTTTGAGTTTCAAACTTTCGCTTTACATTAATTGTTCTATCTTAAATTTGGCGATAGGTTCAAACTTATTCTAAACAAATGATAATCATCGTCAGTAGAAAACCGCGAAACAAACGCCTACATGGAAACTCGACAACAGATAGCAGGATTTTAAAAATTTTAATTCTTTACAATCTTTTGGATTCGTTATTTCTCGGTTGAAATCTTCCAATAGATTTCCGATGAACGCCATTAAGAGAAATTATAAAGCAAACTAAACCTGGACAAAAATCGCAAAAATTTCATAGTGTACATGGGAGAAACCTTCAAATCCCTTAGAATTACAAGCGGCCAGTTCCAAAATCTAAAAAAACACCCAACAAACTAACGTAGAACAGAACCTGCTTTCCCCCGAGTTTCTATCTTTTGCATTACGTTAATTACCCCACATTGAATCTGCTGCTAAATTTGAAACAAATCACAATCGTAATTAGTAGAAAATCGCAAAACGAACATTTAAATGGAAACACGACATTAAGAGATGCATCAACGGATTACAACATTAACAAACAAAATTTTCTTTTCTTCTCTTTTCTTTTTTTAAAATGCGATTCTTTCAAATTTTCTCCAGCTCCAAAATCTGACAAACATTCGACGGCGAAACAGAACCGTTTCTCCTCGAGTTCCAATCCTTCGCTTTGCGTTAATTACATCGCCTTTTTGGCGATAGTGTCGAGACAAACGTTATTAACAGAAAATCGCAAAGCAAACATTTATTGTAAATGCGAGCAGAACAGGCCGGAAACTCGACAATAGATCATCCCAGCGAAGCAGAAACTTCTTCCAAGCGATGGTTCCCACCGATAAAACAATAGACCGCGCGTGGCCGGGGTCATTAGCAAAACTGGGTTGCGTGGATTCGCGTGGTGTTGCGTGCCTCGAGAACCACTCGCTCTCGCGTCCATTCCTTCCTCTTTATTTTTTCCCACTCTATGCACTTTCTACTCACCCCTTTTCCCTCGCTTCGACGATTCCGCAAGCCCAGCCGCACCCTATTCCACCCCTGGCGTTTCGTAGGTACGAAAAGTTGGCACAGTGTCTCTAGTGCACCTTGACACCACTCGCCCCTTGTTGCAGCCGCTGGGGTTTGTCAGCCAGGAAATTAGATTTTCTAATTTTTACGCCACACTCAAGCACGGTGGAGGTTTTGTTGCGAAATTTCGGAGAAACTGGCTCTGTTCTATAAACAGGACATTTTTCAATATATCTTAATATCTTCAAGCTCTAATATTCTATTTTTATATAATTTAATATTATACTTATTTATGAATATTCTCTTTCTTTTTGAAAAATTTCTTTTTTGATTTATTGGTTTTTCCTTGATTCGCAGAGGACACTCAATGAATCAACTAATATACTACTACAAATAATAAATCAAGCATATGGTTGGCAACTAAGTGATTGCGGATTTTGTCATTAGGTGGTATTGACAAAATATCCGGTCTCTTTATTCACTCGGAGAATCGTTAAAGATTTTTCTTTTATATTCTTAAACTCGTAAGATTCGATGAATTAGATTTTCGAATAATAGTCGGCATTCCACCTGGGTTTTTCTTGAGATTTTTGGCGAATCTGTTTGCGTTCTATATATAGCATATATTTTCCACATCTTGTTTATTCTCTTAAGGTTTCTAACACTCGATGAATTGCTTAGTTTCGTGCAGTAGCGATTTTGGGATAATAGTATCTCGTATTTAATATAAATATTTATTTATACTCAATTTAAATAATACAAACCGAAGGAATTTGATTTTCCCCTTCGTGATATTCACCTCCTGGTTTTTAAAGCGTGTCTTTAACAAACAAAATTGAAGCAACTAGTTGGAAGAGTTGGTCGGCCTTACGAGAAGACGCGGAGTTTCATTGTTGGAGACTTTGAAGAGCATGGTACGGCGGTCGCTATAAAATTCTGATAAACAAACCGCGTTCCTTTGTCTATTTTATCTTTCCTGTTTTATCCTAGTCTTTTACCGTCTCTTTGGAGTACGACAATCAAAACAGCTCGATAAAAGAGTTAAGCTACTTTCACGCGTAAACGACTCTTTTAATTGTTTCAAGGGCATCTGTTTCTTCGGACAAGTCAAGTATGATTCAGTTGTTTTCCTTTTCAATAAAGATGTTTTTTTACTTACGTCGACTTTTAAACGTTATTGTAGTTCTATAAATTTCTTAATTCTGATAGATCAGAGTAGTTGATCGGTTTTCACGATGTAATTCGCGAGAAAAGAGAATCTTCACTTTGAGAAAATACATTTTTTAACCGCTGCAATGACACAGGAAGAAAAGTTATCGCGTTTCGTTTTTCGTTATCAAATGGTCTAGAGTCTCTTAGGAAACTTTTATCGCATGAATCTTTTATCGCTTGAAACGCTGACAGATTTAAAGTTGAAAACAACAGAGTTTCATTCTATTTCGTTTCTCGGTGTTTCTCGTGATCAATGTGCCAAGCTTTCTATATTAAGATTTTTAATTTATACAAATATAAATATATATATTTTTAATATTTGTATAAAAAAAGTGGACAGATCTATTACACATGAGATATTTATATGATTTAATGCGCGAGACTTGGTACAACTCTTCACGAGTTAAAATTCGTCGAAGAAATTGGTGTCTGTTCAAATCTTCACATTTGTTTAGAAGCCCACGTGTTGGAGACACAATGTACAGTAATTCACGAAGGTATTCAAAAACTTTTATAGTTAGCAACTCTTTATGTTATACAAAACGTTTGAAACTTCGTTAACATTGTAACGAGGCACCGTTATCGCGATTATGTTGGTAAAATTTCCAACGAATTTGAAATTGTATATACGCAAGTTACAAGATATTTATTGGATGCATACGCTTTGCACGCAAAATTGCACGCAAAAATCATCGCAAGTATTTGAACAGTGAATTGTTCGCTATATTAACAAGCCACGATATACAGTGAGATCAGTTTTAGCACTAATATTTATTGATACTTTACTTTAACATTTTAACGCTAAGTTTTCGCCAATTATATGTTTGCAATAAGTGTCTTGCGACTTCTAAATACATTTCCCGATTGGTTGCAAATTTTATTATTATAACCACGATAACTGTGCCTCATTGCAGTACTATCGAAATATTAAAATGTTCCGTGTAATTCACGTGATACGTTTATAAGCAAATGTCTATGGCGAGTGTTGGAATACTTTCACGAGCCACTGTACGCGCCAGCAACAACGAATATGTAAAGGATCTGACTGGTGAATATTTATTTTGCTGATAAATCTTGATATCACGTCGTACGTTTCAAATTCGTCTTGTTTGGCGTTTTTATAAAACTTATTAGACGATACGAAGATACGCCGGAAATATCCTGTGGAGGCTGGCTTCCGCATGTCAGAAGACTGTCGTTGCGTGAAAAGCGTCACCGGTTCTCCTTCGCGTCCTTGGGGAGTTTTCCAAATTCGTTCTACTTTCTAAAGATATTTCTGAAACACGACGCGACGGACGTGTTGCTCGAACGCATTAAGGATATTAAATATCGAATATTCTACGAGTGCTGGGAAAGAAGAAAAAAAAAAGAAACAGAAGAGAAAGAAGGAAACACGTATTCCGCCCTATTTTCGAGTTTACCACGCATCTTTTATTCCCCGCGGTGCGTTTTCTTCTTTATTTCGTTGCGGTTGACGTTACACGTTAGAAATGCCTCCAAAGTAACACGTATATTAACATTAGAACTACCGATAGTTAACACGAAACTAGTTTTATCAACACCAGTCGAAATGATTGGTCTTTAAAAAATACGTAATAATAGAATATTTTTATATTTATTGGTTTATTACTTTCTTACTTTCTTACTTTCTTCTTATTGTTTTCTTAGTAATTTTCCTATCAAAAGTTTCTACGATTTCAAACGAAAAATTCTCGAAATTTCAATGCAATGATCGAATATGTATCCACGATGATTCCAAGCATCCCGCCAAACGTGTACTTTCATCGTCGGTTATTTCGAATCATTTGTCTCGCAGCTTCTAAATTACGCAGAATCCTGTCCCGCGTTTCGACAGGCCCCGCGGTCTACGAAAATTACCCAATTAAAAAACATTGATTTTGATTAACTTTTTACAGAACGATGATACCATTAGCAGATTGAAGGTATTTTTTTGAATGTGTATTCAGGCCTCGCAAAAGCTCGCGTCAGCCCTGAAATTACGTTCAATTTTACGAATGATCAACAACGAATCGTTGCTCGGATTTTGCCACCAACCGATTGACAACAGGCAACGATCGAGGAAGATTCCTTGGATCACGTAACATTACGTGTGACACACGTATATCAACGAGAAGCTTCACGGCGAAGGGTAATCTTTCCGCTGCACTGCCTCGTTTATCGGCTGGATTACAGCGTATTTATTCGAGGCGCGAAGGAAGATGACTTTCTCGATAGCTTCTCTCTCTCTCGATATTTTCATCGGCCAGGGAAACTTACTACCCCCTTTCAATTTCCCTCCGTATTCCTCGAGCATCCGCTCGCTGCATCAGGAATTTCGATAATTCATTCCCTCGTCTGTGAAATATATACACGCCCTTCTCTACGATTCTCCAATTTTCTTTTTCTTTCATTCTACCGCAGCATCTCCTCTCTTGGATTCCATTTGTTTAGATTTATTTACGTTCTCTGATAATTTAGCGAGATAGATGATCGTATATTTCAAATATTTTAGTAACGACGGAGAAATTTTACGATTAAATTACGGTGATAATTGATATCCTTTTTTTTTCTTTAATTAGAATTCTGCACATGATATGCTATATAGAGTACCGGAAAAAGCAAGTTATAACTGATACTTGCGTGGATCAGCATACGTGGTATTTGTATTAAACGTTTCTTCTGTACCAGACAATTGTCTGTTACAGGACGATTATATCACAATTATATTGTACGATTGTTCCTCTCGTCAGTCATAATTCAGTTTTGTACGGTTACAGTGTTATTTCCCCGCGTTTTTCCTCTTGAAACTTTCTTTTGCTCGTTACCGTACATATAAAGGTACGTAATTGAAATTGTTTCGTTGCACGATGCATTATAATCATTTCATTGTGAAACATTAACTGTCTCATTGATCAACTCTTTTATCGACTCTTTAACAATACTTTGTCTAAGAAATAAGAAGTAAAAACATTCGAAGTAAAAGAGAGGATAATTTTAATCGATAAGAAGAAAAAAGATAATCGTAAAGTTCAAAAAATAAATAAAATATTCCCGATACGATTTATCAATTTACGATGAACATAAACAACGATATAAAGTAAATTGCAATTCTTACAAGAGAAAGGGTTAATATTAGAATAATTCGCGAACATCCACATTCGTTGCGAAAACAAAGCAACCGCTGGAAACAATGGAACGAGGTGACGACGTTATAATGGGAAAAGTCCAATCGATCTTCGAACACTCCGTTTCTCCTCGTTCCCGTTTATTTCCAGCTACCTCTTTATTTCGCCTCGATTGTAGTGCAAACGATCCGTTCTGTTTTCGCAGGAACTTCGCGATTGTCCTTTCTTCATCCGTTCGAATGGTTTGCAGTATGAATAGAGTCCCGTTTACATTAGGCAACTTTTGGTCGAACGACTAAGTAGATCAACTTTAATTCGTGCAAACACAGCGCACCGTTAGATCCAAGATTTGTTCACATTTTTTTTTATCGATGTTTTAATAAAAATGTTTAATCGTTCAGTGGGGCACTTTTTTTCAAAGTATCTTCTATTTATCGGTTATATTCAAAATGCCCTAACTGTCAATTCTTATTCAGTTTTTACAATTGTAAGAAGTTCAAGCGCTCTGGTCACCGATGAGCACCGTGGCGTCACAGGAGAAGCCGTGGCCGGTTATATATGACCAACGTGGTAATCAAAGTGTTAATTCATGAAAATTGAATTTCTACACTATCTCCTCAATCGCTTTTTCTTCTTATTTTATGATTATTCGTTAAATTATTTATATTTCAAAAAATTATTCACATGGATCGCTTGCAACGCTCCACGAACATTCATGTAACTGATACACGTATATGTAGAAATTTATCGATCTTCATCTATTGTTTGATATAATTTTGGATATCCTTGTAGTCTTGCTGTCGCTGCTAATTTTGTCAACTAATTTTCTAACGTTTGCGCGATTAACTACAGGATCAACAGAACCGATCACATTGCTCGACCAAAGATGGACACGAACGAGTTGAACGATCAGAAATAGTTTCGAGTTGTTCGACGCTGTGTTCACGCGCGTGACTTTGGATAACTTAAGGCCTAGGATAACTAAGGAAATTGAGAAAATTATGAAACTTTGGGAATATGTGGAGCATATAATACGTAGTATAACGTAATTTTTCTTTTCTGTCAAAATTCACTTCAAGGGAGATAAGATTGATATTTGAAAATTCGGGTATTTTTCGATTTTGTGTTTTAACTGGGAAACTGCAAGAGATAGAAAAAATATTTTAACGCAAATTACTTCTTTTAATTAGGGTTGTCTCGTGGTAAAAGATATATCGTTGGTTTGTACAATCAGAACGAAGTTAAATAAACATATGGTTTTTTCTGGTTGATTTTTTCACGACGTGAAATGTAGGTGAAAAAATTGGTGGTTTAAAGAAATATGAAACAGTATCATAATTGTTTTTAATACAAACACAAGCTTTGTTGTATTACTGAATGGTTTTCATGGAAAATTGTGGAGCTTCCGGATTCTACGCGAACAAATGAATTGCTCCCGACCGAAAGTTACCTAAAATAAACGGAAGTTAAAGGAGATACGTGTTTTACCAACGAACGAGTCTGCGTTCTGTTGAAATTGCGATCGAAACCGCGTTGTCTATGAGCGCCGAGTTTAGCACTTTACCCATTGAGCGCTTTTCATGTTTGTTTTTCTTTTTGCCATTTTTATTTTCATGGATAAATAAATATTAATCTACTAAAAGCCAACGCTACGCTAACAAACTAACCGTCACGAATTTTATATATTTTGCAATTTTACTGCAACAGCTTGAAATACATTGCACCGTAACATTTATTCTTTGCTAAATACTATACTGCATTTACGCAGTCTTTTTCACAATGTTATATAAATCATTTGCATCGCTGAAAATTTCTTAGTCCATAAATTTTACCTTATTTTATTATTATAGTCATCCTAAAAAAAATTAGTAGCACGATATTCGATTTTCGAGTTTTCTGAGTCTCAGATCTTCGGAATTTTCAAATCCGTTATCGTGCGACAATATCGCGTCAAAGAAAGGCTAATCCGTAACTAAATGCCGGAAGCGTAGAAGAGTGTATTTCTGTGTTTCTACGCTATCAATCTCACTACGATTGTGTAAACTTCCGAATAGAACGTCCTACTTGTTGGTAGAACTTTGCTTGCACTCCGGATCACCAAGCCTTTCGAACTTTCCCAATTACAACACCTTCTAAATTCTAAGCCAACATTCGAGATTCAAAGCTAATCAACGCTTCAACATTGTATGTATGTCTTGTAATAGCACAACCGTATTGCAACATAGTTGAATAGCATTTTGAAAACCTGCAAGTTGGAAATAGAAATTAGAAATTATGAAAAATATTTTGACAATATTCCATGTAAAGAACGTATGTGCAAAGTTATAGAACCTGCAAACATAATCTGAAATTCTTAAAATTACTCCACATAATATGAAAATTATTCGTTACTGCATAATAATACACTGAGTATATCATCGCGTATTACTGATCTGATCATTTCTTGAAAAATATTTGTTGCATCTGTGTATACTGTACACAACGATAGTAATATTGAAATAAAAGCTATCAGTATAGCTTACTCAAAATATTTGTGCTGTTTCTTCATTTAATTTTATCACTCTCCATTGCAAAGAACTGATGATTTTTAAACCGGTGACTGATTTAGAACAAGCATAGTGTAAAAAGACAGAGAGAAGAAGAAGAAGAAGAAAAAGAAGAGGATAAAAGTTTGCAGTATGAAAGAAATTAGAAATAAGGGAAATAGAAAAAATCGTAAAATGGTTGGAAGCGGATGAATATGAAAGGGAAGATAAATTGATACAGAGAATATAGAGTGGAAAAATGGTGTTTTCATCTTTGATATTGTATAAAAAGTGACAAATGTCGAACAATCGGTGAATTCGAGTGGTTTATTTGATATTTTTTCGAAATGGTATTTGGCTTCTGTTTTCGATTTGACGTGCAGTGCAAGGTAATTGCTTTGGGGGCTAGCAACAAGTGCAGAACGAGAACTTAGCTACGAGAATTTAGGACAGAAATCATTTTATTCGCAAAATTTAAGCAAGATAACATGTACAGACGAAATAATATTTTCTCTACTATATAATCTACCAATTTATTCCTTGTAAATGAAAAACCAACATTTTTAATTCTAAGAGCTACAATAAAACTATAGCTTAATATTACATAGATTTCTCAATATGAAAAATACAATTACAAGAAAGAAAAATTCCTGTGTGTGTGTGTGTGTGTGTGTAATATTTTAAAAATACTAAAAAGTTCTAGAGTCGTGACATACAATTTCTAAACCAAACACGTAGATAAAAATACCGGAATACGATAGATTTCTGACAAAAATTCAGAAAAGTTCTATAATTTTTCAATTCTATGCTAGGTTTCTAAGCAATAGTCATCTAATAAAAATGATTTCACTGTTCCATTTTTCCATTCCACGTTTCATTTACTCTAGCAATGAGACGCGAAATCCTACTCGCGGAAACTGACTTGCAACGTCGTTCATCTCACAGTTAAGTCTCTCTCCCTTTTAAGAAACTAGGCGACGTGAATTGCAAATACCTTCGTTATTCCGCGTTTTCTTTTATTCATCGAGGAGAGATAATTTTTCCAAGAGAGTCGTTCGTCCTGTGAATCGATCGAAGCATTCGCTTTTTCAACGCTCCACAATCCACAAAGGATCCACTCGATCTTCCGTTACGTATTATTATTAAATTAACCATTTATCATATTCAAAATCCACTGTTCACGGTCAATAGATTCACGATAGATCGAAAGAAACAAGAATGTTAATGGAATCTGAAAAATTCTATGAATTTTATTGGATTAATAGAAAAGTAATGATTCTGTGTTAAATGGATCATTTAATCGATCGTATGATATCTGCTTATTCTGATTGTATCATCGTTTTCGAAATCTTCTTCGTACAAGCTTCGCAAAAAGAAGCTGCTTTCCATTTTAAAAGCATTGCACATATGTTGTTCGATTTTAATCGATTTATTAACCCTTTAACCCTTGTAAAAATATTATTTTCTTAACATTAATTTTACCAGGCCTGGTCAAACGAACAGTTTTAAAATTTAATTAAAAATTTTATATTTGTTGTTATTTATTTTGTTCGTCCAACTTCATGTAAATCTTTATATTAAGAAAAATTGAGAAATTGATTAATCGGATAATATAAGAATGTACATGAAGTTAGACGAACAAAAGAAATAACAACGAATGTACAATTTCGATCGAAATTTCGAAGTCACTTGACCGGGCCTGGTAAGGTTAGTGTTAAGAATATTTATTTAAAAAACGCATCAGAACAGATGTAAAAAATTACAAAGAAAATTCTTCTCTTCAATTCTTTCATAAAGTTATCCCTTATCTAAGATACGTCAGGATAAACGTAAAAAATTATAAAGAAAACTTGTTGCCCCTTGAACTCTCTCAGGAACTTGTTTCTTGCTTAAAACACACGAGCATTTGACAAAAATTACAAACAAAATCTTCCAATCCCTAAATTCTCTCATAAGGTTGTTTCTTCTCTAAAATAAGTCAAGGTAAACGTAAAAAATATAAAGAAATCCTGTAGAATACTCTATCAACTCGTAGAAAAAAATTATTTCTTATTCAAAACACGTCACGACGGTGGTGTCGTTAAAAAATTAACTACGTTGTACACAACTTCGCGCGAGCACGTGCGCGGAAAGAAGACGAGGAAACGTGTCACATCGCGGCTATTTTCTTGGCTCGACGACCTTTAACGGCGGCAACAAGCAACGTCTTGAGGGCTTGTCGGCTGTTTAAAAGTCACGAAGACTAGCCAGCATCCCCCGTGCGGTTTTGCTTCGCGTGTTTACCCTATACGAGAATCGTTATACGCGAAGAACGTGTATTCTTTACACTCTTGATAGCCTCCGAACGAGTATTTTCTTTCGCTTTGTACTTCAGAATGAGTCGAGTGAAAGAAACGTGCGCTTGAAACCTGCAGTAGATTTGAGAAATATTCCGATACGAAGGGTGAATCGTTAAATATAGAGACGAAAGTTGAAGGCATGAAAACGGGATAGTTTCCTATTTTATTTTTTACTTTTGTCGAAATATATATTCATATATATTTACATCGTTAAATATTTTATGTTTCCTTGAGAAAATTATAGAAATATTGGTTGGAAACTTTGTTTCTTAGTTGAGCCGAAGAAGGCTATTTTCCTCAATCTCTACGTTTCATTGAAAGAAGAGCTTGTGAACTATTTTTTTTTTTTTTTTTTTTTTTTTTTTCGAGAAATATGTATATTTACGTTTATCCCGTTGAATATGTATGTGATATATTTTGTACAAATTGTGGAATTTCTCTTAGTATTGAATTAAAGAAGGGTAGTTTTTCTAATCTTCATGTTTGGCGAATGACAAAATTCTGAAGAGATTGCGAATAGAAAATGTTTCTGTAGCGTTAAAGAGAGATAATTATTTTATTCGCGTCCGAGGAGAAAGATGAAATGGACAAATTTCCTGAAATCCGACAATTTGTTCTAGTGGAAAATATATTTACAAAGTTAGGTAAACATTGTGAGAAACATATGCCGCATAATAGTGAGAAATTCCTAGTTGCGGTGCAACCGATCCTTTAGTGGCTTTTCATTGTAATAGGGGCAATTCGCCTGGCGGCATGCGATCAAAGGCAAATTCTAACTCGCAAATTACAGGCGCCTAAAGGTATTCGTTTTAAAGCAGCTCAAGGAATTAATCCGTTAAACCGACGGAACAGGGCTAACGAAATTAGACGGAATTAATTTAACGACTTACGCTTCTCCTTCGGTTAGTCGCCAAAGTAAATCGATAATCGCCAATTTTACCTCCACCTTCTCACCGTCAAATCGACCATTCTCTTTTGTTTCTATTGTGTCATATTGAACCAATGGAACAGCAACGTCCGTTTTTGATCGTAATAAAAAAACCAGTCTCATATAGACCATGCACTTCTGTTTGTAAATATTGCTATTCTTATTAGAAACTGAAATAAACCTGAGAAACTATATGATTCTCTTTACGTTTTAAAGCGTAAGCTACGAAGAATTCATATTTTCTACGTTATAATAAGCTTCCAGTAAATGAAAAATTCGGTGCAAGCACAGTGAATGAGAAAAAAAAAAACAGATATAAACGAGAGAAGAGTTCAACTTTATCTGTTTTTTTTTTCTCATTCACTGTGCTTGCACCGAATTTTTCCGCATTCGTACTATTGGATTTTTTACTATGTTTATTATTCTCTACTTCCGCGTACCTTACAAATGATTTCACGAGTCATTGTTGAAAATGACAACGTGAGTTCATGCTGCCCCCCCCCGTATGCGGATGCGTTAGTTACAAAAACAAGATTGTTCTAGATACAATCGATAGACTCGATCGATAGTTTTTAAGATGTTCTTTTGCTCTTTTTTCCCCCTAGTGCATGTAAGTGTGTGCAATAAAGTTTTTTCGGCTCAGAACGGTGTGATAGATTTATCTGTACAATATAGTAATAACTATTGTGATCGCACCTCTGAATATAGAAATAACAATAGTCGTATTTAAATCTCTGTAGGTTTCATTGAATTAGTCGATTCTCTAAGTCGGGTTCAGATGAAAAAAATCGTACGCCTCAACTTTTCTGTCCGAATACTTCCGTAAACTGATGTATATAGATAATCTAAGAAGGCGAATAAATTATCCAATCGATATTTAAGAAAATTATCACTTCGTTCACAACATTCAGACATAGCTAATTTTAATTGGGCGCAATCGATTCGACTGTAATTAAATTACACTGAAAATATATGAGCCAGTGTGTTATATATATTTTAAATTTATCACAGAGAGAACAAACGAGTTTCTTCTCACAAACCCAACGGCTAGAAAATTCAATATCACCCTAGAAAATACAGGTCCGCGCCAAACGTTGTTTCACAATTAAAACTTGTCTCGTTCGTGAGACTCGTTAAAACCCAACTTAATTAACGATCGAAACTTTCCATAATTTCGAACGATCACCGTGAAATCAGTTGTTTTCAAGCGTTGTATTATATCGTAACAACGTTTCTGCTGATTCCTTGTCTTCGGATCAATCCCAGTTACTTTCTCAAAATCCAAAAAGAAAAAAAAAGAAGAAAAAAAAGAGAAGGGAAGAAGGAAAAGAAGAATAAGAGGAAGAGGAAACGTAGAATCGGAAGAGCCTATAGAGAGAGAGAGAGAGAGAGAGAGAGAGTTGTTTCGGCGAAAATTAAAAAAAAAGGAGGCAGAGAGAAAAAAGGGAAATAGACGAAACGTTCCTCGACGAAGCCATGCGAGAAAAAAGTATTGCACTGACCCGATTCAATCGTCGATGTTCTCGTTCGAGACGAGCTTAGGCTACGTATCCTACGAAACAATGGACGATTCTTTAACCTGTTAACCGGGCGAAACGAGGTACAGATCGTTATTTGTTTCTACGTATCGGTTTGTTTCTCATCAAAATAATTTGTATTATGTCCGACGCTTCTATCACCGTGTGGCACATCAAAGTCAACGTCCATCGCAAAAATGAAGAAACACTCGATTTTTATCGACGTCAGGAATATCTATTATATGAGTTTAGATATTTAAATAGCTGTTTTCAAAAGTTGAAATATTCGATATCCATATTTTACAGCTTGGTTTTTCATGCATTTATGAAAAATTCAAAGCTACAGAGACAAATGGAATATATATAATACAGAAATTATCTTTATAGTATTTAGTAAAATAAAGCTGCGAGTAGATTCAATTGGTTTCATTCTATTCCAGTTTATTCGTAAAAATGTACATCGACGTGAACATGCGCGGTCTATTTATACTACGTATGAAAAAATAGCATTTTCAGGTATATATCGAAGAAATAGCTTTAGTTCTTTAACTCAAGTCGCACTAAATCATTTCCTTTCAGCCATGAAATAAAAGCATAAAATATACAGAGGTTGGTATTATAAAATATATATCGTAGAATAGCGTTTGGACAATGAAAATTAATTGAGATTTTACAAAGATTGTGTGTGCTTAATCAATTTCTTCCTAAAGACTTCACATTGGATAGAGATTCTAGGGAAACGTAACGAAGCTGACGAAGTTTCTTGCTGATGTTTCCTTTCAATCCCTAGACAATTCCGAAGGACCAAATTAACCAAAGTTCAAGCTGGCGAAAGTTAACATTTGGCCAGTGAGAAATACGAAGAAACTTCGAGAAGGAGAGCTTAATTTTTGCTTAGATATTATTCACGGAAGTTGCAGAATAAATTTAGAGAAATCGTGAAGTATCTAAAGAGATCAGGATTGTTTAAAAGCTAAATTCGTAGATTTAAAGCATCGCCCGATGGCACGCGAATCGGGAAAATATTCTGCTGCATTATACTTTACAAACGTATACTATTTAGCAAGTGAAATAGCTTGCCACGTAAAATTTCCGATTTGAATAGACGCAAAATTGCATAAAGCTCTGACCTGAATTTCCCAAAATGGCGTGTTGTTTCGAAGAATACAATAATCTGATTTAGCACGTTTACGTTAATAATTCATAACGAAATTAAACTTAATTGTACATTAATAGAAATTCAATGAAAATTATGTAGAGATTGTTTATATCAGAGTACGTTATGGGGAAATCAATTTATGCTACGAACGTATTTAACTCGATGTTTTGAAGGAAAGCATTCAAAATAATCGATTATCTTCAAAATATGAGCGTCGCTGAATTCCTTACTTTATATCGATATCAACTGATTGCGTAACACGGAAAATATTTATTGGCTCTTCGGTCGATTATGCAAACGAACGGCCGATTCTTATGATCAATCATAAGATATCACACGAACGTGTTGGATTATTTCGAACCAGATTATTCTATCAATCGAATCATCCGTTAAAGAGAAACTTTTCTAATTTTAAAATTGTAAGTTAATAAAACCAAGTCAGTTTCAGTTCAATCGTTTTTAATTCTTTCACATGTAAATATCGTGAAATCATCATTTCTTCTTCATTTATAACATCGCTGTATAATATTCGTTGAAAAAAATCGTGTCGAAGAACAGCATGAATCCAACGGTTTTGACTTTATGTATTAAAAATTTGCGAGACTAGACCAACCATAATTTAATCCTTCCTTAATCCTTCAATTGGAAATTTCTATTATAAATTCGCATTTTTATGAATCCGAATCTAAAGGTAGAATTAAAACAGATATTTATAGAATATTTTATGTATTTTGCACATTACGCGAATTCTACGCATTTTGAACTATCGTTCTTCTTCTTAAATCACAATTTTTTAATTCCAATCTTAGCATTCAACACAATTTTACTACTTTTTCTGTATCTCACTTCTTTTATCAATTTAAAAAAAAATATATATGTGAAGAGACACAAACATGAAGAAGAATCGAAAAGTGTAACAAGGTTAAATTTATTAATTATCGTTTTCTCTCGCTAATTATCTCCTCTGTCGTCATATTCCTGTTCTCGGATTTATCAGCGACGCACAAAATGTTCAAACTGAAATTGCACACACAAAAACGCCCAACAATGTCCGTAGCGTATCTCGAAACTGACTGCAAGTCCCCGAGAGCTTGTTCAGCGAGGGTCAAAGGAGAGATTCGCAAGCTTAGCGACGCGAACAAGCTGTTCCCGTAAGATAAAGCGATTTAAGTTCGTCAGACGACGGTCCGCGTTTAGGCTAGCGTTTCTCACGCTCGTTAAAACTCGCTAACGGAGCTTGAAGGACTCACGAATCGCGTGCACGCGCTCGAACGGTGAAAATCGAGGGAAACATCGTCGAACGACCGAGTAAGTCACGGTACGTTGACTTTTTCCAGGTGAAGCTCTGGCTTCCGTCAAAGATCTCTACGCTCGTTAGGTCTACGTTTAGTATGGACGAATATTTCTTGGCGATGTATCATAAACTTTTCGACGTAAACATCGAAATAAAATTTATGAACGTGTGATTCATTCTTGGTTGGCGACGAATAATCTATTTGAATGACATTTGTGTTATCTGTTATCATTGTTAGTTATCAAGATAATAATTTACAGAATTAGCTCAACTTATTATTGATTTTTGTACCGAATGAACAATCTGAGTTACGTAAATACAGTTACGTAAATGAGTTTCTCGAATTCTGTTACTCGTAAATTCATTAGTAATGGCGATTTCGTGTTTTAAGGATTTCCGATTTAGATTTTAACGAAAATCTGAAATTTTCACGAATTGCGTATGCATGCCTTTAACAAAATTCCAACATGCTTCCTGTAGCTTTATAAATATGCGATGCGTGCGATACACAAATAAACTCAACTCGGATTGCTACATGGGAAAGTTGGCGATGTAAAATTTTACCCTTTTATCGCGTTCCATTATCGCACATATCGTGATGTTACGCCACATCATCGATTTACAAACATAGTTTTTATTTATCTAACGAGGTAAGTGTGATAAACTTGATGTAATTATCCGCCTCTTTCGTTAAATTCTTCCAAAGCATACTTATAACAAACTTGCGTAATACAAACCATTCTACGTGCAATTATTTCCTTAACTTTATCGTTTGTTTCAACCTTATATTGGCTTGGAAACTAAATGATTGCGGATTTTGACAATACCATCTAATGACAAAATCCGCAATCACTTAGTTGCCAACCCAATATATATATTTAACACAATAATATTTGGCCTCTTTCCATGCTGAAAATCCTGTCTTGTTTTATTGTCATTTGATATATTTTAAAGCATTCGCCAGGGTGAAGTGCTCCTATTTCATTGTCAAAGATCCTACGATAGGATTCTATCAACCCTATCTTCTTATTATAGCAGTGTCATAAACATTATCGTAATAACAGCTGTCTCTGTCTACATAAAAGAGAATGTTCGAAGGGTGCAAATGAAATTCGTCGAATGAAATTTCTGCTCTCTATTTTCAACTTGGCGGAATAGATCTTTCGCTATCTTTCTGTTCACAAACAGTGAAATATACACATTTTTATACATAATTTTCTACCACTCTTCTTATTCTATAGAAACCCCATAAAATAGTTCTGAAATGGATCTATAAAGAAGTTCCAAGTATACACAAGTCGTAGATAGAGTTACTACTCTTTTATACTTAAGAGGATTTCCGAAAGAAAATCTGCGAATAAAACAACCAAGTTCGAGTTTACCAGTTTCACTGCTTACCACCGATTCTTTATTCACCGTGTCATCTTTTAGCCGGAATCTGATCGTAGACAGTCAGTTTCTTGCAACGAAAAATCAGAAAGTCGTAACGCGCCTAAATTCGCGCGTGTTTCTACAGTGCCGAGATGGAAGGGAATAAAAAAAAAAAAAAAAAAAAAAAAGAAAAAAGGAAAGAAAGGGAAAAGAGCGGGTGTCCAACGAACGCAACGCGCTCATATTTCATCATCGATACGCAAGCGACAAAAGCCTGGCTCCGTGATCTGTCACGGGTAAGAAGACTATTGAGAATCGAAGCGAGCGGCATTTCTATGCGAGCTGCTCCCTTTTGTATCGTCATCCTTCAATGTGCGCGCTCGATAATAGGATTTTTCTCTTCCTTCTCTTTTTTACACCCTTTTCAAAGTCACACGATGATTCGACGCGAGAAACGATCAGAAAATACAATTTCTAAGGGAGGGTTCAATACTTTTTGGAAAGTGCATTTTTGTATTTTTGTTTAAAGCACGCACGACCGTGTTCCTCGCTAAGAGGTGGATACCGCTGATTTCTTTTTTTAAAGCTCTTGAGTTTCCACGGCTCGAAGTAAAAATTGTTATACTAATTACACGGTGTATGCTTCATGAATTCTTCGTTTCACGCGTTCTTGTGCAGCGTACAAGAAATTTCGTTGAATTCTTCGTGCAATTACGAAGAGCGCAGAGATTTGAGAAGCAGAATTCTAGCGATAAAAAGGGATCAGTCCACACAGTTTCAACTACGTTCGTCGCATGCACGTGTATACAAACGTAGAAATATTTTTAATATTTTCGCATTGCAAAAATTACTTTACGAATGGAGCAAGAAATTTTATTAAAGAGGATCATCCTTTACGATTAAAATGTATTCATTAAAATGTATTCATTATACTATATCCAATCTGTGAAACTTTGCACGTTTAAATTCATTATGGATACATACAAATACGCAATCTACTGACAAAAGACGTTCTATTAGAAATGAATGACACCTGTGTGCAAGTACATTTTGTAGCCACTGTAAGTTTTTGCCAATTTTTTTTTGTTTGAATAGTCGATCATGCAAATTTTTATACGTAACCGGCTTTACGATCTCGTTACACCGTGGAAACTACTATAAAAATGGTCTTTCGAATAAGAATCGGGAGGGTCGTATGCGCTTGACAGGCTGATTTTATCGCGCATCGATCTTAATGTTTGATGCTGGCTTATTATCGGGCTGCACGAGCCACTTTTACCGGCAATGCTGAAAGTAACGAGGATTTGTGGAGATGATGATGGCGGGCTCGCGATATTCGGATACTAACACGCTTTTTCCGATTTATTGCGTTTGTAATATGGAAGTTTCTTGTTTTTGTATCGTTTCTAGCCAATAATTCTTTAACCATTGGCATAAAACTGTCGTATAAATAGGAAATCTACGTTTTGGTTATTTTTGTCGCCGGTTGCAATCGAACGTTGGGTTTCGATTCTGGAGTTTCAAAGATTTATTCAGATTTTATGGTTCAAAATATTTTCTGTATTTGTCGGCAATGCACGAATATAATGTAATTTTTGTATGATATTATAATATGAAAAACATCAAGTTTTATCTGAAATCGATTTTTCCACTATTAACATGAAAATGATACAGAGATAGGAGAACAATTGAATATTTTTAGCTCGACAAGTATATGAAAAATGAAAATCTTATTTTAGTTAAAATGGTCTAACTACCATCGCTAATCACTATAATCATTCTACACAGTTAATGATCGAATTTTATTTCATAATCTCACAATTAGATTTATTATCTTAGAATCATTTCTAATTTCATGGTCTATAATTTATACGTACATTCTTTATGATCCTTTTATATAATATAAAGTTTTCTTTTACACTATAACTCTTCGAACCTTTCCCAACTGAATCCTCCCCATAACGCTAGATTTAACGGCTAAAGTATAAAGCTTCTATCAAAGGGATGAAAATAAGAGACATATGAAAAAATATATAATGCAACGAAGAAAACGACCCTGTAGCCATACACTCTGCAAATAATCTATTCGAGTTCCAAGGATCTTTAAACTCGCTGCGAAACAACGTGCAGGAATCTACAAAATTTCTATAAAAATTCCCGAAATCTCTACGAAAATTTCTGCGTAAAATTTCAAAAATCTAAAATCTCTAGGAAACTCCGGTGAAATGTATGAAATTTCTACGAGAACACGAAAAATCAAAAATCTCCATGAAACTCGTGAGGAATCTACGAGATATCCATGCAGAAACCAAAAAATCTAAAACTTGTCTGAAAAACAACGACATGTTAACCATTTTATTCGCTGTGACAGTGGCGATATTAAAAAATCTCCAATGTTGAAAAGAAATTTTTCATTGAAATGCCAAGATACCACAGATATTTGTAATCAAAAGATGTCTCTCGCTAATAACTACCTACCGTTTCCCTCGAAGCGATCGCACAAGTCGTCTGAAATCCAAGTGCACGGTAAAATTAAACGCGCGACACTCGCCGAAGCAAAACACGTTATTACCCTGGGAGCCATCAGCATCATACTCCTCTAATTGCCTCCGCCTTGTGAACATCCTCAACCGGAACGTGCATCCGCATGTACTATGCACGAGCATCGATGTCGATATCGCGACGATGAAGGTGGCTCGTGCACCATAATTGGCCCGCTAACTCACACGGTGTTTGCTCATAAAGGAGTCACGAGGGCTGAAGTTAGGCGTATTCCAGGGCTCTCGTTGGTGCGTCGCGTTAATTATGGTGGAACGTGCAACTTGCATCGATCCGACGATTTCGAGGGAGTTGCCCAACTGAATTCGACGGATTGATGATCTGCCTTCCCGTTCAAATCGATTCATTAAGGATGCTGATTTTAGAAGAGAAGAGACGAAGAGGGTGTCCGCCATGCTTAATCGACCGTAATTAATACGTTTGATTGACACGTGAATTTTACATACGATTACTCGCGTTAATATTCGCACACGGCACTATCTCTGCATTTGTTGCTTACGAAAGGGGCTGATTTATACATCGTGTTGATCATTCTATGAGAACATGAACAGTTTATCGTGCATTTAAAATATATGAACAATATCTTTCTAACAATAACGTTTGATCGAAGGAAAGAATATTAATTCTGATTGTAACCTTTGATACAAAAATATTATTTTAATCGTTCTAAGAAATTTAGTGAAAGACGAACCGTGGATTAGCGACGATTAGCGTGATAGTGAACGTGTTAAACAATTCATCACGCGTCACGTGTTCCTGACCCCAATATATCGAGAGCGTTGCATCGACTCTTTCTTTGAGACCGTAGTCCAAGGGGGAAAACAACGATGTTTCGGCCTTTTACGTTTGAGAGCGCCGTTTGGTAAAGGGGAACGTTCGATTGGTGCACGCTAGAGTGCTCGGTAATTACCTGTGTAGGGTGAAAGTTGGTTTCGATAATGGAGAGATTCGCGCTTCAAACTAGAAAATATGTGCGGCGAATACATTGCTTCACGAAAGTATTCGGTATTCTTGTAGGCAGCTTTTACGCATATTATATTACGTGTATATATTTATGAAAAATTTAAAGGTACAAAAATGCTCAAAATACACATAATATTACGTAATAATGTAAAAATACTTGTACGGGATATGCAAAATGTACTCTAGTCGTTACAGTACTTAGTAGGTAAAATTTTCCAAGTTACATTTTTTTAAATTATTTTCATAAATATATAAAGTTGCATAAGTATCCGCTCTCTAATTATATGTGTTATAAATTTTGAATTTTAAAACGTCACTAGCACCGTGTCGTGATTTGTTTAAAGTTAAAATTTGGTCATTTCGAAATGGAAATATGTACATATATTAAGAGATTTAAAATTGCTTCGTTTTTAACATCGTCAAATAATTTTATCATTATTCAGAACAAATAACCAGATGAAATTGATTGCTAAACTTTCTAAAGAATATCTCCCTTTTTGCAATCGCATTACATCTTATGAACTAATGATATATACACATACATACGTTTCTATAATTTTTCTATTCTGTTCTAATATATCTATTCTAATATACTACGTATATCTATATCTACTTTTTGGAAGGTTGGCTGAACTTGACTTAGAACAGATGGGCTCTCTACAAACTTGACTCGATGGATAGTTAGCTACAGAATTTGATTTACCGTCAGTTTTTGTGCAAGTTAAACTTGGCAGAGACTAATAACAAAGTGTACTGTAAACTAGTATGGTAAACTTAGAAGCTAATCTCTTTTAAATCCTTTGTACGCCTATGTATTTTTATAAATAGAAAATTATAAAAAAGAAGAAGTAATAAATGATTATTTCGTTTGAAGTTTTTCTCTCATACACCCTTGGACAAAAAGATAGCACATGTGTGCTATCATTAATTTCTCATAGATAGAGTCCGAATTTCCCAAGTTTGACGAATGGCATATAAACAGTACCTTGTAGTAATAAGGTATATGAGCTTGAAACTGTATCTTCGCTATTCCTCTTGTATTTATCAACAATGATTGTGAAATCCGGTCGGCGAAATGATAGCACACCAAGCATTTTGTTTCCATTCCTTAGTATTTCTGTGTATTCTGAGTGGTGTAGACGTAGTGAAAAGTAGAAGAATTTCATTAGAAACCTTACAAATTTCGATTCAAACAATGGGACGTGGAAAACAGCTAAATAGTGAAGAGATTCAAACAGTTTTGAAATTAAAGAAAGAAAACTTTACTATTTCTAAAATTGCAAAAGTTCTCAGTAGAAGTCGGAAAGTCATTTATAATTTACTGAAAGATGTAAATAATTATGGAACAAAAAAAAGCAGTGGGAGACCTTCCGCGATTAGTACTCGTGAAAAACGTGCAATTTTACGTGCCGCGTCAAATTCGCTTCTCACGTCACGTGAAATTGCAGAAAAAGTTGGCGTAAAAACTAATCCTCGGAATGTCAGACGTGTACTACAACAATCCGCGCACATAAAGCGGATGAAATTAAAACGAAGACCAGCTCTAAAGCAGATTCACAAGGAGCATCGATTATATTTTGCAAAAGAACATATACGGTGGAACAAGAAGTGGAGGAAAGTTATATTTACAGATGAAAAAAGATTTTATTTAGATGGCCCAGATGGATTCAATTTTTACTATCATGATGTAAGAAAAAAAAAATTGTCACAAATACGGCGTCAAATGGGTGGAGGTAGCATTATGCTTTGGGCAGGTATTGGGTATAACGGAAAGACTGATTTAATATCAATTCGCAGCAAGATGAATGCTATAACCTATCGTAATTTGATACAAAATCAAATTGCAAAGTACGCAACACATATTGCGAGACAAGATTTTATTTTTCAGCAAGATAATGCTGCAGTTCACACCGCTAAGGTTGTGAAAGAATATTTTTCAACAGAAAATATTGCAGTTTTGGACTGGCCTGCATGCTCCCCCGATTTAAACATAATCGAAAACTGTTGGAGTAAATTAAGCAATGCCGTTTATAGAGAAAATAGGCAATTTGAAAGTATTAATCAGTTAAAAAAGTGCCTTGAAGAGGAATGGAGAAATATATCGCTGGATTATATTAGAAAACTATATCGTTCTTTGCCGAAACGAATGCTGGAGGTGGTGGAGAATAAGGGAGGATCCACACATTATTAAATTTTAAAAGGTTTTTTATTTTTGTACAATTTAGTAGATAATAAACACTACAACTTTTGAAAGTGTGCTATCATTTCGCCGACCGGATTTCACAATCATTGTTGATAAATACAAGAGGAATAGCGAAGATACAGTTTCAAGCTCATATACCTTATTACTACAAGGTACTGTTTATATGCCATTCGTCAAACTTGGGAAATTCGGACTCTATCTATGAGAAATTAATGATAGCACACATGTGCTATCTTTTTGTCCAAGGGTGTATCTCTGCTTTGAATCGTTTATAATTTTCGTGCTGTATCATTGAATTGTTTCTTCGCGAATATCATTAACTTTCAACGAAAACAATGATCTATCTGATTTCCTGGTAATTATATGTACAATACTTCTCCCTTATTTCTCTTTTCGTTATAAATAGACATAATAATCGCGAAAATATTTTCAACAAAAACAAGTAATACGTATAATCTCATGCTACTCATTTTCTTCTTTTACGTTTGACTAAAAACTCAAGCGACAATTAGACTACTATTTTGCTCCAAAATACCGCATATATATTATCAAATATCTTGTACAGCAATGTATAAATTACATATGCATTTTGTAATTAAATTCACACAAACCACAAATTATCAAAACCCACTCTCCGCTTATTGGAAAACCTACCGATAGAATTCCCAGGAACAATCCTAAAAATATTCCAATATTTACCACTGTAAGGGCATGAAAAGTTTCTATCGAAGAAGCCAACTCTAAACTATATTACAATTGACTGTTCTTCGAGTTCCTGAGGATCGTGGCAGAATCAAGAAAAAACAAAAAAGAAAAAAAAGGAAAAGGAAAAAGAAAAAGAGAATCTCCACCTTTCCTTCCCTAGGGGAGAAAGCAACGAAAAGGGACCTTCAACAAGTCGCGAAGAACCGGTGGAGTGGTCCCGGAAAAGGAAACACTCGACTCACGAGTATTTTGTTAATTAACATCGAAGCGACAGGGTTGGAAAGCAACGTCGAACGAGAGGCAGAAATCCAACGTTAGGGATGAGATCCAAGGGAGAGGATCCAACGGACTAATCCACTTGGCCGATGGAAAAGCGAGCAAGGGAAAAGCCGGACCAGCAATTTACCGTATTCACCGTGTATAACGTAATAGCTTGGCCTGACTCCAATAAATGAATACGAGCGAAGCTACGCGCGAGCAAAACACGCGATAGAATAAAAAGCGAAACGTTATTTCTACGCGTCGGTCGATGAAACTCTCGTCTCCATTGTACCGTTCTTTTCTATTCTTTTCATCCTTTTCTGTTCTTTTATTCTCATAATACTCTAACACGGGATACTGTAGTTCCTTTCGTCACCATAGAAGGATGCGTTACGCGATACAGATGAATTTTGGTATCTTTCGATGGGAGGTAGCTTTCTCGTTTGGACATTGCTCTGGCTTCGGGCATTCGTGCAATTTATCGCCACCGGAGATGCGCGACGTAAAAACAGATCATTGCTGCAAGGGTTTTTGTTCGATAGTATAAACAAACGATATATAGTCTAGATGGGAATATTTTTTGCTGGTGTTTGAGGTTTTGTTCCATTTCGTGAATGGAGATGATGATTTCAGGTTAGTTGTGGGATGTGAATGTTATACTAAAGTAAGTAGCCAATCTTTTGAGTGCTCACTAAAGTAACCAAATACGGTCGAAAAAGATCTTTACCCTTTTCATAATTGGAACTCCGACATTTGTGTTTCACGTATATTGAAAGCGATAGTAGAGATTTTACGTTAGCTAGGCGATATGGATGTTATACCGAATAAAGAGTTGATTCTTTGAGTGCTCCTCTAAGGTAACCGAATGTAGTCGAAGAAAATTTTCTAATTTTTTCTTTTTATAATTTCCACTCCAATGTATCTATTTCGTATACATGGAAGATGTTGGTGGCTTTAGGTTAATTACGATGGTTAAATAGAGATAATTAAAGTAACCAAAATATGGTGGAAGAAAAAGTTTTTTTCAACTTCCTTACCCTGAAAACTTTCTTTCAATAATTTTCATGAATAGGTCGACAAAATCGTAAAATTCACTCCGTGAAGTATTATATAACTGAAGCAACAGAAAACGGTAGAATTTTCGCGAGTCGAATACGTAATCAGAAATCGATAAATAATATTCAAAGGCGTGAAATGGTAGGTTTTAGGGAAAATTAGACGCCATTATCGAAGGAACTGGAATTTGCCCGACGAAAAAATTGTCGCGGCATTTTCGTTGAACACGTTTCATCGTTACTCGCTTGTCGAATAAATCAGAATGCAGCGCATCAGGAATTTCAAATGGTTCGCGGTGAGAAATTCATCTTGCGCAGTCTGTTAGAGATGATGAGTTCTGGATGCAGGATTTTCGATACCAGTCAGCTTCCATTTGGACCAGTTCAGGTACACGATTAGAACGTAGTCTATCAAATATGAACGACCCTAATTGTCGTATTGCGGATTCAGTTTAGGAGATCATCCTGAACGTTCAGTTTATTCTGTCCTATAATACTATTCTACTGTCTCGAAATTACATCTAGATTAGGCTTCTGTCCTCTTGTTGCGTATCAAACGATCTCAGATACAAGTCGAATTGTTGGATGAGACTTAATTTAGATTAAATTATTACGTTTTTCTATTTTGTAATTTTTCTTTCTCATTTCTGGATCGTAGATTCTTCCTCTTTCTTTCATTCTGTAATCTTGTAACATACGCTTCACCAAAATACCTATTTTTATTCTGTCGAATTGTGACTCCATACACGACATTTATATCCAAGTTCGTATCGTATCGTTTTTGCATTTTTAGCGAACTATTTTATTAGATATTACATTTTTTTAGTCCGTGTTTTTCGGCTTTGGACGAGCTTTCGGTTTTACATCTCGTTTACCTATCACTCATTTTACATTTTCTTAGTCTTACGGTGTTATCACCTTATTGCCTCCTTCCTTATGTCTATCTAAACTCTTTTCTTATATATCTACCTGCCCTCTTATCCACTCATATCCATATTCTGTCTCTAAAACTATGGCAACTTTTGGGCTTTTGCCTCTTTGCTGTGCTTCCTTATTGTCGTTCCTCCCCGTCTTGTATCGCCCTTCTCTTCTCCATTAATCTTTTCAATTCTATCAGTCCTTCTCCAGTCTCGTTTAGTATTTTTTCTGTGTCCTTTGGTCCTCCCGTTGTTTCGCACTCTTCTATTACGTGTCTCAGGACTTCATCTTTCCTTTTACATAGTCTGCATCTTTTTTCTCCCTCTTCTTTCCAGTATTCCCTTGCTTTGGTCTCGTTTCCACATCTGAATCTTGCTAATATCTTTCTGTCCTTCCACTTCATCCTCGCTTCTAAGTATTTTGGTAACTCTTCATTGGCGATTTATAAGATATTAAAATCTACTTTTTAATATTTTATTCTATCCGATGTTTCGTTACCTATACACGTATTCTTGACAGAATAAAATAAAATTTTGCTTAATGTGTATGGTACTTAGTTTCTACGAAAAATCTTGATTTCTTAAAACAAATATCGATCAAGAAGAGCTTCGAAGCTGTCGTTTTATGTGAAGGTAGCACGGAAAGATATGACAAGTCCGATTTTATCGATTTCCTGACTCTTATGTCACTTGATAGCTAACACGAAATATTTCAATACAAAGTAGTTGGAAAAGAACATAATTTGACACCTTCGAAGATGTAAGACTTTCGAAGCGAATAACATTATGTCAGTTTATCTCGGTCAGACTAATCTATGTATTCTAGTCTGTTCGTATATATTTTAAATGTTCAAGAGAATGACATAAACACGTACATATTTATTTCTCAAAATCAAGCGGAAAGATAGCTTTAATATGCAATTCGTTGATGATATATTGAAATTTAATATTGTTCTTCTATAAAAGACGAGAAACGACTTAATACATGTTCAAAGTATTCATCGTATAATCTCATTATCCAAAACAAATACACGAAATGTAGAATTCGTGGGATTATCAAATTCTGCAGCACCCAATTCGCGTGTTTCTCACGGTAAATGGAGCGAATATTAATATTTCAGAAACTGTTGTCCAATTTGCGGAGTAGCGTTACGGAAGCACGAGAAATACGCCTGGAAGGTTTGTTTAAAAATGCAAACGAGCTTTGCATACCAAAGCGTTACGATTAGCGCGCGATAGAATTTTCTAGGGAACTACGTGTTGCATTAGAAAAGATATTGCTGTAAATGGTCGTGCAGAAAACGCATCCTAAATCTTCGCCTAAATGATCTATACTCGTTCTGAACGAAATGACACGCGTTGAACAGTTTAACAAACGATAGATGAATTTAATGCGTTAAAATGGTTAGATCAATGTCTGATAGATATTAAACAAGCGATTCAATGTCTGTCTTTTGTTTTCTATTACAGTGTTAATTTTTACGAGCATATTTCATATTTCTCGTGCTGTGAGAAATTTTAAAATTTTGTTAAATAATTACGTTTAAGTGAATAAGTTTTAATTTAAAATAGATAGATATTTTCCTAAAAGAATGATTATAAGATAATTTTTGTATTATAATGCTCTTTGATATTATAATTAGAATAATAAATGAAACAGAAATACAAGAAATTAATCGAGATATTCGATTTAGATTTCGAAAAACATTGTGCAAGAAAATTTCACGAATATGGGAGTTAAATTGAAAAAGTGACACTGAAAGTTTGTCCAAGAATAAGTGGAAATTATAACACAATAGTATTATAATTTTATTCATTTAGGAATTCCTAATTTCTGACGCCTTTTAAGAACGTTCTCGTTAAAGATATATTCGAAAATATTTCTGATTAACAAGATCTACGAATCGTAACAACATTAACACTGTTGTTCTACAAGAATTTGTAAAATCTTCACTTATTGTAAATATGCAAGAGACATGCAAAAGTGAAGTGAAATCGATTTCTATTTTAATCTGAACTTCCTTTGCCCATTATTCCAAACATCGAACGTTCTACAATTCTTTTATCTCTTGCGCGAGAGCAAAACTCCCTATACAACCTCGATCCTACCATCGTAAGAAGGTCATTAAATTAGATTCACCTCGATAACGAAAACTCTCCGATCCATTCACGAAATCGGACTCGACGAAAGTTTCGTGGCACGAAGTTCCTTTAGTACTTTTCGACTCTGCACGAGTCTCACACGTAATCGTTCGTAATCGTTTCCTTGCCGAACTCGAAGGGACGAGTGTTGACCAGGCGGAACTTCGTTGCTGTTGTACCGTTTTTCATCTTCCGCCGTCTCGCTGGAGACTTTTCCTCTATTAACATCGGCTACTACTTCTGGTCAATTACTACATTTCCAAAATAGAAAACTTTTATGTTATATCATACTCTATGTTTTGGATAATATAAAACATATATTATTTTATCATAATAAGAATTAAATAATTAAATTAAAACATATAAAATAATATATGTTTTACATAACAAAACATTTTGAAACTTCATTAGCATCGCATGAAACCGAGACTGTTATGGTTATATCGATAAAATTTGATCGCAATCTAAAAGTGTATATACAAGTTACGAAATATAATAAATAATTAACGATATAAATAGCCATAATTAAGAACATAATAAATGTTAAGATGAGGTTTATTGACGTAATTGACCGTTTAAATACTTCTGTGTTCGCTGCGAAATATCTATGCGTATACATGTGTGAAATATCCTGCAATTTCCACATAGCTACATACATAAATGTATATTTCCAGACTAGTTGCAAACTGTGCTAATATAATCGTGATAGTCGAGTCTTGTAATTCGTGATGTCTCATATAACACGTCTGACATATTCACAAAAGATTTCTAGAAGCGATCGAATATTTTTGTGAGCTCGCGCGTGCTTCTGATTCTCTGTGAGACGGGTAATTGTAATGGCGAGATATTAACATGTATGCAATTGGTAATTTCACCGAAATCTTAGAACGTAAAACACGAGACTGTGTTTCAACTAAAGCAACGAATAAATTCCGACAAATAAAGGGATTATCATTAGTCATTCCGTTTGTACATTCGTAATGCAACAAAACATGATTTAAACATGTCTGGATAACCACTTAATGGTTAGGAAGATGAGTTTTCTTGCGAGATCAAAAACGTTGCCACGACAGCGTTTGGAAAGCTGCCAAAAGGTTTTCAAAAGCTGTAAATCTCTTCGCGTCTAACGCATCTCTGACATAGGAATTTACGTTTAAAAACAATCGTCGGTATTTCAACTACCAAATATATGGTATTTTAGTCTTCGCGTCTACTAGAATAACAGCAATGTTTTTGATGTCGTCGATGAAGTCACGAAATTGATCGTTAGGCTAGTTCAATTATTTACTCATTGTTTATTTCTAATAGCATATGTATAATTTCAGTCATAAGCTGACAGAATATAGCGAGGAAACTAATTAATCTAGATTTGAATATAAAGTTCACAAATTAAATGAATTAATTGCCTATATATACGTATTCTTGTACTTGTATTAAAATTCTCTCATTTAAATCACCATATTAGATAAGAATTCTTCATTGTAGATTTGTAACAGATTATTCCTAAACGCATATAGTACAATGCCGACCGTAATTATTAAGTTGTGACGTTAACTTAAATCGTATACCTTCCACTGCCCACCTAACTTCTCAATTATTTTAGTATTAATTTTTATTCATATTGCCTTACGATGTAAAATACCAAATGAAGAAGAATTTGTTAGAATTTTGCTACAACTGTAACGAGTAAGCTGGCAGTATGTGCGTGTGTGTGTATTTTAATGTAACTTAGAACGAATTAATGGTACAACGAGGAAATTTTAAAAATCGTTCTAGCATATCCTACTGAATTCGTCATCCTCTAAAAACGACAAAAATATTCGACGTTGAAGGGGCTTTGCATTCGTAAAAATCACTTTTTCAAAACAAGCCCACCATCGTAAAAGTCCATAATGTGTTCCTGAGCGAGCGTGCTAGAGGTTTATCTTGAGTACAAGATCGCGTGGCACAGCTCCCAGGGAACCAATAGCAAACGTTAAACGGGATGGGTTACAACCCTCGTTCGAGCCGAATCGTGATCAAATACATCCTGAGCAAAGGCGCCCGTTCAAAGAGGCGATTTCGCTTGCCGTAACCTCCGTGGAATCTCTGCGGTTAACGAGCCCGGAAACCGATGACACGAACATCCCCACGGAAGACGCGTTAATTAATCGGTGTAATTGAATATTGTTCGCCGCAATCCCCTAACGTGTTCCACAGACGTTTTACACTTATCGTGTACACCTAATTGCACACGTGACCGCGATGAGTTTGTTTGTCTTTGTTGATAAAGAAGAAAGAAGAGAGAAACGAGAAAAAGGAACGGGGTGGTATACGAATAAATAAAAAGTCAATTGAAGAAAGGGAGAACATTTAGTTGGAATAATTGGTGTTATGTAATTTTCTATTATATTATTTAATATTGTAATATCATGTTAGTATCGTAACAATGATTGGGAAGAAAGGGAACATAAAGGGTGAAAGGGAAAGGGAAGAGAAGGAAGCAAAGAAAGATTTCCTCCATATTTCAAATATAATATTATAATAAAACTTGGAAGTAAAATTTAGGGGAGAAGCAGGTGAAAAGCAAAGAAAGTAAAAGGAGATGTTCTGCATATTTTGTATGTCAATGTTACAATAAGAATTGGAGGGGGAAAATTGAGGGATGAAAAAAGAGGGGGCTACTAATTATTAGCTTGTCACTAATTTGTAAACTTTGTAATATTCCTATACTGTTACTGTACATCGACCAAAATATTAGGTCGTCCGAAAAGTTTCTTTCGTTTCATGAGGAAATAATAGACACACGCTTTTTGTTTTATATTATTCTCTCGAATTACGTACGATCCATTTTGTTCCGTTGAGGTAAACACCACGACATTTCACAAACTTGGTTTCACGTTTGCACGAAGGTGCACTGTTTTAAAAAACACGTTTGCGAAAAAAAAACGACACTTTTCGGACAACCTAATACATGCTATAATACTCGAGGATCCAGGAGCAGCAAGCAAAGAAGTTTCCAAGGCAACGAAAATTAAAGAGATCCGTTCGATTTTACTCGAAAGTAGGAAATCCACGAGGCGTAATCCACGACGATTATCAAACTCAATTAGCGCCAACGGCAAGGGTCCATCAATAAGCGAGAAAGAATCGGGCGGGCCGTGTAATCCTTGACACCGTGCACCAGCTTAATGGTTTAATTTATAACCCTAACTATTCACCAGAAATTTCCACCCCTTCGCTGTGAAACATCCCAAGAGCGATATTTTAACGCGAGGACGCGATTCACCGCAAGAAATCTTCCCCTTTTTCGCGCTAAAGATTAAAAAGAGAAGGCGAAATATACGTCTTCGTGAATCATTGTCTTTGACGTGAATTTATCGGTGAGGCTGAATGGTGGATTCACTTTTCAGCAAGCTAGGTTTTGGTGTATAAAATCTGCGAGCTTCGTTTGCATCGAATGGAAATTAAAGGCGTTACATATTCATGCCCTGTTCGCTGCTTCTCTTGTAAATACGCACCCTCTTTCGCTGTACTTTGTACGTGATTTTTTTTTTCTTCCGGTTCGTCCTTTTTCTCTTTGTTTGTTGGCTTTTAGTAGATTTCTTTTAGGAAGTAGAATAGGACGGGTAGATAGACGTTTCGCGGTTCTTGCTTCTAATTGGTAGTACTGGCAAGCCTTTTGAATGTAGATTGCGAAATTGTATTCTGTTTTTCTGCTTTTGCTTATTTCTTCACTTAAGTCAATTTGTTTCGTTTGGCAGAGTTATGATTACTTTATGGAATAGATAAAGAAGAAGACCAAAAAGAGAAGAATTTACAAAGAGCTTTAGGTTATGATGCTTCTACATTATATGTATATGTATAATAATCTATCTTCTGATGTTCTGCCGGAGAATATTCCGACAAATAATAATTCCGTAATTTTTAGTTATAATAGAGTGTATGAAAAGCATCGTTATTGCTTTCAAGGATTTATATGAAAATACTGAAATTTTAGTACTGTGTAATTGATTAATCTATTTTATGTAACTATATCGATCATAATCGATTAATTTATTTTACATGTAGCTATGCATGACTATGCATATGGTAAATCATATTGTAGCTAAAGAAAATAATTTTAGCAAACTGAAGAATCCAAAGGAATCTCATAGACGTTGACTCGTAATCCAGATATACTGTATCAACATGCGATGATTAAATAATTTTCTGCTAAATATAAAGAATTCTAACGATAAAACGAAAATAATGCAACTGTAACGAAAACACTGAAGTTTTAGCAATTGGAAAGTTTTGAGAACTGGTCCCTAATCCTATTTGATGGAACCAGAAAGTAACGCCGGAACGTTTTAGGTCCATCGCATGTAAGTTCCAAGCACAATGCACGTACCAGTTGGAAAAGGCAATATTATTCCGTGAGAAACGTCGCGGTAACAAAATACCGACCCATTCGACTGAAAAACCAATTCGTACTCCGTTTCTACACATGGTCCAGGGACAGTTGTGTTTTATCTTGGCCGTTGGAAAATGCTTCATTCCAAGATAGCCGCGTGTACAGCGAAAGAAAGAAAAACAACAATTGCCTGGAGTCCACCTTTCCTATCCAGCGATTCCGGAATCTGATCTCGCGCTACAAAGCGCTTTAAGCTCATTTCAAAAGTTTAACAGCCAGCTTCATAATTCTTCTCTTTTGATAACTACAACCGACGTTCAAGAGGTTCCAGTTGGATAAAATTTTGTATCACTGGTTTGAAAAAGTGGCTGAATGTTTATTATATTTAAGGATTCTGTATATCTGAATCCACAAATAGAATTATACAAATATTCCAAATGTTGCGAATCTCGTAAGAGCTTATATCAAGGTGAATATATTTGAGCGTCAAAACGGATTGACGTGTCTTCCTATTTCAAGTTTTCGATAGATTTCGCCAGGAGACATAAACAAATCACCATGGAACGCTATACGGTGCAGCAATATGCGTCAATTGCTAAAATTAATTATTATTTAATGGACACTTAAATTCAGGAAGAGCAGACATCAATTATCCGCCAAGAAGGTGATATGATTCGACATCGTTAGGCTTTTTCCTGTGCAGATTTGTGAAAAATACAGCCAAAGCTGACGAGCGATAAAAAACATCGCAGCCGCCAGTGATAAAATTAAGTCCCAGTTACGTGAATAGCGTTGGTCCAACTTTATATTAAAACAAGGCAATCAGACAAATCTCGAACAACTTGTGTTTCATTTCAACTGCAAGATTTATAATCTTGATGGAGAAACTAATTTGAATAACTCTGTATATATAGCGAATCACCTTAAGCTTAGAATTTATGTAATGCACATTAGAAAAAGCAATCGAATTGTTCAAATTCAGAAAGATCAATTTTCAAGATTCAGCGTGATAAAATCATGCATCTCTTCCAATAAAAAAGGATACTACTGTAGTATCGGGGGAAAACCCTGGCTAATTAAGAAGATCTATTTGACCATGGGACATGTGCGGGCTAGGTATACCGGAGCCAGGAATAAAAGGTAGCCGTGAATGAGTTGGGAAGCTTTAGTGTTGTCAGCGCGGTCGGAGAATGTTGTCCGCATTGGAGATGATGTTGTCAGCGTTGCCGAGGAGTGTGGTCGGCGTGAAAGAGAGCCATTGTGACGAGAGGAGTTAGCGACGAATGATGACTACGTGCATATAGACTGACGGAGCAGCATCATGCTTGATTTTGTGTTGGCGCGAACGATATTCAAATAAATCATATCGTTGGTAAACCTACTAGCACACTAATTAGTTTTTCCCACACTACTGCTAATGTGACTCTTGTAAAGTATCAAATATAACGCGATCCAGCCGTAGCTTCGTGTACAAGATACGAGGATCATTTCTGAGGAAACTGCCCTACATAAAAGACGTATGGTCATAAAAAGCGGCATTATATATCCTTCCAGGTCTCTTTAGCAAGCGAGGAAGAAAGAAATCTGAGATTAAGTCTCTGTATAAGTTAGTTACGCGATCTCCATCGAATTCAAATCTTTCACACTCTTAGTGGATTTCGAGTCACCAATGCTCGATTACACATTTAAATTACAAGGATGTTGACTGTCGAGCCGCTGGCAAAGGCGTCAGGCGCCCCTCCCCCCCCCCCCCGATGGATCTCATAAGGATCGTCTGATAATCCACTATTGACGATAATCAATCGATAAACGAATTTCCAGCATAGCTAACGAGCGTATTTTACTTAACGAATAGGTGTAGATAGCGAACTAAGAACCCTGAGCTACGTGGCATCAAAGTGATTAATTAATGGAACGTGATGGATTAATGAAACATGTCGGAGGCACTTTTGTTCTTCATTCGTTACAGGAAATATTGAATTACAGGAAATTGGTTGCCCTCGGTATCGAGGAGATCCGATAATTAAGGATTTAGGTAATTCTTCGTTCGTGATGAATTCTTTGCTGATTAAAGGGAGGATTAATAATTAAAGATTAAAAGAAGATTAAACGTTATTTTTGTTTCACGATAGGGACAATAACAATTGCTCACTTTTAGGAGCTAATCATTGAAGAAGTTATTTAACGCAAAATATTGTACCATTAGTCTGATAAGGATTAAAAAATACGTCCCATTTTCTTCTATTTACTATAAAATCTTATAGCTTGAATTTGATAAAATTGTTAACCAGCCATCAAATATAATACCATTCTTTAGAGTGTTTCAAATCCGATTACACTATTTAATTGCATCAGGCTAATTATCGTTGTCTTAACAACGTTGCTTTTGTAATTCAAGAGCAACACGCATGTGGATTAATCGTGCGAGTATATCAGTTACGTGTTGCAATAACTCTGCAGTAAAATGTTTCACGGGTGGCGTTCTGCTGAATAATTACGTGCGGTCCAACTCTATTGTTCTCCCTTCCATGCTTTCTTTGTCTCTATTCATTGGTGATATGAATTTGTTTTATTTACAGCGGAACGTTAAATATCTAGTTATAATTAAAGAACGTAATTAAGCAATCCGCGTGTTATAAATATTCGTCTAGTCGAATAAAAATGGTAGATACATATTTGTGAACTGGAAGATTTAATATAAAATTGTATATTCCGTGTAAGTGTTAAATCAATTTATACAAAAATGAAATGAAGAAATTTGCTCGTTTTAATACATCCGATTGTCAAACTAAAATGGACAATATGAATTTATAAATTATAGAATATAGCACGTAGCGCGTAGAAATTATTTTTTTACTGTAATATATTTTATATATCTCTGTAGATAAAAAATTTTATATCTTAAACACTATTTGCTACCATTAACGAGAAACGGTAAAAAATGGTATATTTCTTCCTTACTGCAGAATATTTTCCAAAGAAAGAATGGAAATGTTAATTTGCAACGATGCAGGCACGTGAAAACATAAGTGTACCTTTATACGACACAATTTGGGAGGAAGCGTGTGCTTCCGATCGAATTAACCAAAGGCAAGAATCAATGACATTTATATACCTATGGTTCCTCTAGTTAATTATACACGTACGTAGGTCAATTAGTTGGGACAATGTATATTTAATTGAATTAGGATGCTGGAAGCGTTAACACGATGTTGGCTAATTAACTGAAACAAAGTAACGCGACCTTAATTGTTCAAAGAGTAATTAGACATACTAGCGAATCACGTTGTCCCATTTCGATATCATTTCTCCGAATGTTCGAAAAATATACATGTAGAATGATATAATTATTATTTTGCTAAATCGAATCTTTCATAACATAATTAACTTGTCGACTACACAGAGTCGCTATAATAGCAGTTTATGAATTGTCTTCTGTGTACGAATGATTATTATGTATTACGAATCTACATGCAGAAGAATTAAAATATATTAGTTTATACCAGTGTATTTTATTGCTATAGTTTACTAATACGTAAAGTATTTAATTTCTTACTCAATAATACCATTCTTGCATCCAAGAATACAAGTTTTCAATAACCAGTCCTAATAAAATTGAACTAATTTTGATGAACAATATCCAATACATGAATAATATATTAAGTATAATGTATATACGGTTGCAATAATAAAATTAACTAATTAAATTTTATCATCTACTTTACAGAGTAAATAACACAGTCATGGTAGCACTTTTTGACCACTTTCACAATAATGCAATGGTTAAGACGTGCATTGATTGCCAACATTTCAATGTGCCGATACAAATTTAGTTATGCCCGATAGCGGAACGCGTTTCGATAAATCCATCAACGAGCTTTTATCCGTGGGATCTCTGCCTGCCCGGCAATCCTCGTAAAGCACACTGCGTATTCAATGCGAAAACGCTCTCGCACGAATAGAACGAAACGAATTTCGAAAATCGTTTTAAACGTGACACTATAGGACAAACAAAAAGTCGACCAGCGAAATCTCTGTACTCGATAATAGAAGAAAAACAGATCACAAAACAATGACTCCGCAGTCTGAATAAATTTGTTAAAGTATGCAGAAATATATAAGATATAAAACTATACACGATATTTGAAACGATCTACGATGAGATTGCACAGAGATGAACATTTTGATTATAACTTGGTGAAAATGATTAGATATTTATATTATCAGTATATTCTGTTTCTATGCGTTTCAGCAAAATTATTTAAGAAAGCAAAACGTGCAGCGGAGAATGTATTCGTGCAAATCATATTCATTTATTATATAAATATGTCGTATGTATGATCATTAATTTTATTATTAAAATAAAGCTACTTTTTATTTAAAAATTGTTAATTCCATATGTGAACACATAGTAACGCTTTCTAGTAATAAATGTACTAAACGATGTAAATTTCCGAGTGGAATTTTCTCATTTACAGTCTGTCACACAAGAGCGTGTCTGCGATATTTCTGTAAATATTTATATATTTGTAAAAAAATTTATATGAATTGAATCTACATATAAAACACTAATACGCTATTACTTAGTAGGGTGTCCAATCTCCTCCATTAGCGATTATAGCTTGACATCGTTTCGGCATACTCTCGACTAATTTTTGAGCGTAGGATTCTGGTAACCACCTCCATATCTTTCGAATGTGATGTACAAGTGTTCTTATTTTTGTGATACGTCTTCCTCTCAGCTTGCATTTCATTAGGGACCACACATTTTCGATAGGGTTTGCATCAGGGGACTGCGATGGCCAAGGAAGTACTGTGATGGCGTTTTTCGCTTTCCATTGGGTGCAGATGCGACTTCGATGTTTAGGGTCGTTGTCTTCTTGCAATATCCATTGGTCCTCGGTTTGGTTGAACCAACGTTTCACGGATGTGAGAAGTCCCCTTTGGTACAATTTCACCATCTTTTGTGCATTCAGATTGTCTGTAAAGACGCACAAAGTCCCAAAACCGCGTGCGTTAAAGCAACCCCAAACATGCACTTTTATAGGGTGTTTTACACTTCTTTGAATCATCCTTCTTCCATGGATAGTCCAAGCACGCCTAATAGGACACCATGCCCAAAACGAAGATTCATCAGTGAATATTATATTACTCCAATCACGATCTCTGTTTTCATTCGCCCAGACGATTTTCGACGTTTCGCGTACGCGGCACTCATATTAAAAAGCTCTGTTCCTTTCACTGTTTCAAATGAAACTGAAAGGTATTCAGCAACGCGTATTAGAGAAGTTTTCGTTTGTTTACATTCTTTTTATCTCATTCTGATTAGGTGTCAGGTTTCGCAGATATCGCAGACACGCTCTTGTGTGACAGACTGTATGTTGCTAAGGATACGAAGAGCTAACTTTTAACATACGAGTGAATTTTTACGATATCAATGCGAATAATAATCACGAATTTCTGAGTATTTTTACAAGGAATTGTTTTTGGAAATTATCACGTGGCGAAGCGTAGCTCCATTTTCGGTTACTGATAACTGAAAACGTTGAAATAATTAACAAACCCGATATCCAATATCTGTGGTAATATTCACACACCCTCTTGCGGTTAAAACGCGGGTCACGGTTAAACAAGTTTCCGGACTTGAAATGGAATTTCCGATAATTCTTAATTTTTGGTCATTTAATCTTCTGATATTTAATATTAGCAAAACGACCGCTTCATCTAGTAAACGTATTGCATGTTGAAAATTTCAAATATTACAAATACTTATATAAATTGCGAAGAAGCAATTTTATTTCTATACAGTTGCGTTTCTCGACATTATTAGAGTTGTGACTTATTTTTATTACAGGTAAATGATCTACTCAAAGTTGTGTAAACAGATATTTTGCATCTTCCCTCTGACTGATTCACATTGAACAAATTGCTTTCAGAATTTGATAATTTAATTGTATTTTCGTATTTTAGTAATCAGAAGCAAATACACAGTTCCATTAATCCAAGTTTTCATGCAATATAGTTGCTTGTCTTATAAAATTGTAGCATAAATTATTTGATAATCGATGAATTTCTAGTTTAGCTTTACCCTTATGCAAATACCAATACTGAATATCACGAACTTTCTGATAACAGCCAGATGAACTCCAAATTAATTTCCAACAATATTTAAATGCCAATATTGAATCCAATTTGAGGTTTCTGGTAATGTGCAAGTATTAGAGAAATTACAAAGATCGACGTGAAGGATTTAAGAAAATTGAAGCAGCTTCCTATTCTAAAAAGTTACATCATTAATTTTCTGGTAATAGATGAACACGTAATTAATCTTCAATATGGAATGCCGATACCAAATCCAATTTTGGCTTCTATTAATGTCTAGTTATTTTCAAAATTATTATTAAATCAATGTTTAATTATTTTGAATATCAACCTAAGAGATTTCTCTTATTCTAAAAAAAACACATTCCACGTACGGTAAAAATGAAATAAAATAAATTGAAGTAGTATGTCGAGTTCTTAGACATAGGAGGGCAAAACGACCATGAAGAAGAGGAAACGCGTGCATCTAGCAATCCGATCTACCAATTAAACTATCCCTTCTGAAAAATGGTCAGCGTCTGCAGTTGCTGGAATGTCAGAGAAACCAACTATTAATCTTCATCGGTGTAGCGACAACTAATTCGCTTCTGAAAAGTAACGCTTGAAAGAAACATGTGCTGGTGGTACCACCTAATGACAAAATCCGCAATCACTTAGTTGCCAACCCAATAAAAGGAGAAAAACATCTGAAGCGTCAGTTGTGGAAACTAATTTTTGGAATGTGTCGGGGAATCTTAGGTCTGTTTACCGATACGTGGGCGGCGTTGCGTTTCGTGGTGGTTGTCGTTGCGTTTCGTGGTAGTTGTCGTTGCGTTTCGTGGTGGTTGTCGTTGCGATTCGTGGTGATTGTCGTCGCGATATTTGACCAAAAGTCAGCGGTCTCTAATACTAAATCGTGGCCATTGTACGGTTCAACGTTGAAAGACGGCGCAGGGAGCATAGATGACACCTGGAACAATACAGAGATTGAATTATGTACCGGAAGAGCCCTTTTCATGGGCTCGTATGCGAACATGTTCCCTTTGTTTGGCCATAATCGTAGAACAGCTTTTAAAGATTTTGATCTGAAGTTTAATAATTTATAATTTGTACCGTGTCATTTGTTAATGACAGAAATAATTCTGTTTAGTAATGAAGATCATTTGATGTACAGTAAGAACTATCTGAAATATCAGTGGTTTATTTCCGACAGGAAATAATTCAATCAGAATTTTTTCATGGAAAAGAAAGTCTGCAATTATTTTATATCGCATCATAGTCATTGCTGGAATATTATAACACGTTGAAATTGATTTCTAAAATTTAATACGATTAAACCGATTTGTCCCAATTCAATAGATAAATATCACAATTAAAATAAAATTTTCAAGAATTGAGAATTTAATTTTTACGTTATCTTTTTAAAGAGTAAATTTTAAAATTAAATTTTTAAATAAAATGAAGTAACTTCAAATTATAATTATTCTGGATTATAAGATAAAAATTCAGAAAGTATCATTTAAATCAATTAAAGTTATTTTATAAATAAATTCTCATTCTAATGTAAAAGTTAAAAATAATGTTTTTTTTATTTTTATACAAATTAAAATTAACAATAGGTATAGTTAAAAAAAGATACAGACTCGGTAGAAAGTTTTTATGGCTACTAAGTATTATAGAAAACATCAAATTTTGACTTTACTTTTCATACTTATACTTTTTCATATTATGTGCATTCTGTGCAATTTTGCACTTTCAAATTTCCTATAAATGTATAAAAATCACAGTCTGATACGATTGAATTGGTACTTTTAATTGCTCAAATCCTCATCTGATAATTATTAATTTGTCATTTAATTTAAAAAGTGGACAATTACGAGATAGCTGTTATCATGGGACTGCATGAAATAGATTTTATGAAAATTATCTCCGGGTGTAAAGATTAAAATTTCTTGTGCGATGGAAACAGATATCCAAATTTTCGGATGGTTTGAAAAAGTAACGTCACTGGTGAACAGAAAAATCGCAAAGATATTGGATATTCTGGGGATCCTAGTTAAATGTAACACGAGGACTCTTGAGAAATTTCTCAACTTAATTCAACGTGTCACATGCAACTGGCGGCACGGGATCATTTTCCTTTGAAATTTTAGGTCGTACACCGTGATGGAATTAATAAAACTCGGACATTTGTAACTAGCTGCCCGAGAGGAAACATTATGAGGAGGAAATATGCGAAAGAACCTCGAACCAAGGTCTCATTTTTTTAAATGACGCAATTTTTCTTATACTCGTCAGAACTGACAGCTTTAAATTATAAGTCACGTAACCTAGATTCAAGGATGAGAATATTTAACAAGAATAGGAAGAAAAGCGATGAATATAAAAGTTAATGGTGATAATTAGACTATGAATGTTTATATAAATTCATATTTTATACTATGTTGCAAGACGTTTTCATACAATAGATATCTATTAAAAACATAGCATATTTTAGTTATAGTTTAGTTATAGTTTAGTTATAATGATTGAATCATTTCATTTGGAAAATTCATGGAATTATGTAAGAAAGATTAATTAAGTGCCTCGGTATTAAAGTTTAAAAAGTTTTACAAGCTGGAGTTAATCATATTGGCCTGGGAACGGCTCGATTATAAAGAACGAAATCGTTATAATTGCATTGGATCGTAATTTTGTAATTAAAGAAATTAAAGAACATTTTGTCACAAGTAAATGAAAACGTCTTTGCACCTTTGCATTTTTCACGTGTAATATTTACATAGTTTGTCGCGTTAAAAAAGACAATCCATTCAAAGAAGAGCTAATATTTGTCTCTATGGAAGGGTAATCGATGAAAAATCCAATACGATATCCTTTCTCTTCATCTGGATTCGCTCATAATCGATCATATCGACAGTCACGCCGTTTTAATTCCATCGTGTGCAAGGATCGGCCAATGCAATCTCGTTGTCGTGCCGCGGTATTAATCACTGTGCAGGAGTTGAGAAAGGTTAATATTCCATTCGGGGTATTACCGGAGAAGTTTCAAGTTACAAATTGTAATGGAAATCCAGAGAGCCATGGATTCTCGGAAACCCTGAACAGGCTGGTTGCGGTTGCCTTGCACCAGAGATTCTTGAATAAAGACCGAAGTTCGATAGCGGTGCTTGTTAAACGATATTGTTACCGATATACATATGTTGTTACTACCGGATCACCGATAAACGCGATTCTTGTAATTATTTACATAATCAGAAAAAGGACTTACTAAATCCAAAAGTGTACGGTCTTTTAGAAATAGATATCTATGAATTTTATTAATAATCAATATATTGATGAAGCTATATATGTAAAAATATATGTCCAAAATCGAATAAAAGGAGGAGTAAAATAAAGCATAAAAAATGCGAATTATTATACTTTTTTCCTGTAATTTTTAAATACTAATTAGATATTTAAATATTAGATTTTTAAATATTAAGGGATAGAGAACATTTTTGCTGTATAACGTTTTCCACAATACTCCATTACAATTTTTACATTTCTTCAATATACATATTTAATACATATTTATTTGAATATTTCTTCAAGAAATGGTTAATAGAATATTACTGTAAATGGTATTGTGGATTCATCCTTAACCATGGATATGATTAACAATAAAGTTAAATTTGCAGCAAGACGTCTCATACTATGTTACATAGAAACTTTGTTAACACGGACTCAGAAGTAACTCTATTCACTTGGTAAATGTTATTCGAATAAATATTAGCTTTAACAAAAGTTACTTTTATAGAACGACTAAGGTAACAATAAGCTACGATATCGGTAGAAATTCATATTCTCATAGATTGTTTTCTATGATTCCACTGAATGCTAAATATGAGTTTGGCTTCTGATTACGAAAATATTTACATATATTGTTACCTAAAAGATCGAAAAATTTCACGAGAGTTAATTTTATTGCGAACTCCTCAATAATAACAAGATGTTGTGTATTATGCTAACTATCATCTTCTACTTCTTTTCTAACTTCAAACTTCCTTGCTTCATTTTATAAATCCTAATTTTAATGTTTTTTAACTTGGTACAAAGAAAACGAACGTTTCTTATTAAATTTGGTCAATTTACCAATTGAAAATTGAATTATAATATATAATCAATAAGAAAAAAAATTAGTGCAGAGTGCAAAAAAAAAATATTCAACCCAATTAAATTTATGCAATACGTTGAACATTTCTAATTATACTCTTGGGAAGACAACTTTCAATGGAAAAGTAATTACTGTGTTAAATTAAAAGAACTCGAGCAACGTTATACGTCGTGTACGTTAATCGCTAACCAATCGATGATCAGTGCCATTAACAACGCCAATGGCTTACAATGTCTCTGTGTTCGCGTGGCAGAATGCACAGCAGTGAATTTGGTCTATGGATTGTACGGTCATGACACTACCGATAAACGCCATCCATTATTGGCCTTTTAAAAAATTTATTTTAAAATACTTTGCGTACAAATCATATTGTCATAAATAAAATGTCCGGTATTGAATTCGACAGTCCCGGGCCATTGTATTTTCGTACTGCAAAAGTTTACAGAGAATGCGATTAATTCCATTGGTGAACGTATAGTGACACGAATGGAGAATTAATAAACCCCTAACATGATCAATGAAATTCGTGTTCAAATTTGTTCAATCGTTTCTTCTATCATTCGCTTGTACAAGAAATAAAAACGAATAAAAAAAGAATTAAAAAACAGGATTAATATGATTTCAGATTCATAACGAAATATTATGGTAATATTTCTATTTGAAATACGACGAACGTGTATATTCTACGAATCACAGGTCACAATTTATTTCGAACGTATCTCAGGAACGTAACTCGCAACGAACTTAAAAAAAGAAAAAAAAAAAAAAAAAAAAACAGGCTAGAAAAATACGATCACGTTTTATCGTAGTTTATTCGTGATCACGTGAATGATATTCGGTATCGACATCGAGTTTCCGACTCGCATTTCGCAGAGTAACTAATTACGACAAAGGGAGACTTATTCCGAGAGAGAGCCAAAGAAAACAAAAAAATACACGCGTCGTTTCGGCGACAGTTTCAGAAGCAAAAGTCAGCACAACGGGCAAATGGTAACAGATGCCATTTCTCCCGGCTGTATCTCCGGAAATGTGAGTGCTTGTGTACGTATGTAGGTATAAATCACGGATGCAGCAGTGACATACACATTACCCGGCTGATGCTTTATGCATCTTGCTTTATTCAACAGGCAACACTGGGATAATATCAGGGTGTTACGCAATTCTGATTGAAGTCGATATTCTCCACAAATCACAGTCGCCAGTTGAATGATCTATCTGTAAATACCCAAACCACTCGTTAAGAAGACCAAGCTACGACGTTAATAATGTTATAAAATATTCCAATGAAATTATAGGAAGGAGAGAAATATCGCGAGGTTAGGTTAAAGAGACTCGCAAAAACATCATCATCATAAATTGCAATAGACGCTAATGCAAGTGAAAGAGGGCGCGATATTACCTACTGTGGTTAACCTCACAAGTACAGGGGAAACATTAATCGTCTTGCAAGTGAGTGACCCAAAGAGGTTGTAATGGTTCGAAAGAAATCTCAGTAGAATGCTTGTCGTTTTTCATCCGTGAATATTAGAGAAGAGCGAGAAAAGTGAGATTCTGAGGAAGATAACCTCAATTGCGACAGGTTACTGGTCTGATTAACACCCGTAGAGATATCGATGAGTCTTTTCAAATCTAAAAGTTAATTTTCCTTACTGATAACTGTCGATCTTCATTTCGTAAAAATAGACTGGAGTGCAATAGATGACATTGGAAAAAGTCCTGCACTGCATAATTAACCTCTTCTAAAATATGAATCGCGGATTAACAGATACGACAAGTCAATACACAATTCACGAGTCCATCTATAAAATTCAATAAATTGCACGCGAGACGAAAACTAATTCTGTCCCTTGCGTTACAGATATCTTCATACATCATTCATCTTAAATTCTTTACCCTATATGTATAGTGTATGTACAGGTGGGAGCTATAGTCTATAGACTATAAATTCTCCATGAAAAGTATATTCTATTTTACGAGTATACCGACTAAATTATCTTAAGAAAGATTAAAAACAAAATAGCTGTGTTGTAGAAAACATAACGAGATATTTAGATATAATTGATCAGAAAATAAATTTCATTTCTTATTTACGTAGATTCATTTCACTTCCTCCCTTATTTTAAAAAGCTCCGCTTGTCGGTAGTCCTATGTCTCAATAGCTTTAATCCAACACTGACTACTGTATATTGAATTGAGTTGTCAAATACGTAATGCAAACATTTTTACGTAAGAGATCGTTTCTGTTTTTAAAGCAAGAGTTTGTTCGTAACCTACAAAACGCATGTATAATCTAAAATATGAGATTTTAACGCGCAATTTAAAAAGGTGTTCAATGTATTTCGTAAAATTTTTTAGTTATTTTAATTTAAACATGAACAATGAGAAGACGTATTTTCATACCTATACAAACCGATAAGATGAAGACAAAAATACAGACAGCAAAAAAGATTTGTGATGTGTATGGTGAATGAATGATCCGAAGATGGTTCAAAACGTTCTATGATTTTAGTTTTACCGATAGTAAACATTAAAACATGGCGGATCTATTGAGATTAATAACGATCAAATTTCCAGTCTATATCACATGAGAAAATGTTGAAATGTCAGCAGTATCTAATCTTTAGCGTTAAGAATCGTTTGCACCAGTTTGGTATAGTTTCATACCGATATTATTTTTGGCCAACTCAATACAAATTTTATACTTTAATTGTCGTCAGCAGTTGCATTAAATGACTACGACAGATACGAACGAATAGCGTCACGAAAGCCATATTCTTTTAGTGACTTACCTGCACAGTCGAAGTTGAATAATTATCATTAGTAGCGATAGAATGGTAGATGAACGTTATTACTTCGAAAGATTAATTTCCACGCTGCACTGGTTCGACGATGTTCGGATAATTATTATCACAATTCCATAGCATCAAATGTTGAAGCCCGGTTAGGACGTAGATGGACGGAGTACTCGGCACATACTGCATACACATTATCATGAACCGAAGCCACGTCCTGTATTTCCAAGTCGACCTTTTTTGGTTATATTCCCGGCATCGAAACATGATTTGATATCTTCTTCAAACAGCATTTCGAATAATTAATGAAATTCTAGATGAAACGAGCTAAACTGTGAATTAACGCAAAAAAATCATGACACAGTGTGGCAAATGGCATGCTGGGAAATTATTAACTAGGACTCGACGCAACGCGGGGAAATTAACCACATAGAAAATTGTTTTTACATACCTTTATGTTAAGTTTCTGGTTTGCTTATTATCCTTGTCAACTTGTGCTCGATTGTGCTTTTATTTTATGGAACTACATTTCACTGTGAAACACGTTAAAGTATTACGCGATCAAAAGTGCAAAACTGACATTATTGCGACGATTAGAAAGTTCCGGTAACTGACGCCATTATGAAACGGAATTACGAAACTCTGTAATACTACGGTAAACAGTAATCTAATTATATTCGATAAAACTATTTATTGAATTTTAATCAAACAATTTAAAAATTATATTGATAATTAATATAAATATTTTTAAAGTGACTGAAGATGATTATCATATTTAAATTGCGATTTGTAATATATAGACAGGAAGTTTTAAACTAATCAAGTGTTACAAACTCAGTTCGTCTCGCGGAATTACGTCGTTCGTAGCGTCTTACAGTCTTTCCAGACAGTTTTGCAACTTTTTAAGTGTTGTTGATAATGTTATGATAAAAATTAATATGTGATGTATAGATATTGACAGCGAAACCAATGTGTGATAGGTTATAGTGTTAATCGTGAAGTGTATTGTTAAATTAAGTCAATTCCTGTGATGATTGCTGTATACAGATTGGATGCCGCCATTTTTGCTATTCAAATCGAACAGGTAAATTCTTAGTTTAATTTTTTTGTATTAATTTCTCAAATGTATAGCTTTTATGAATACAAACAATACTTAAAGTTAAGCTGACATTAGCGTTTGTTACCAATTCTCTTTGTTTTTAAAGCTTTTGTTTCGAAATCCACTGTAATTTGATATAATTGTACATATTTCGTTATGATTTATTTGTCACTTTCTAATTGTCCATGAATATTCCATTTATAGAGAAATATTTCTATTTCAGAGCAAAAATTCATTTTATACAATATAATTATGCTTTACGGAATAATTGAATGTCGGATAAGGAAATTTCACAGGGCACATGCTTTCTAGATATATTTTAAATTTAAAATGCATATAAAATTAAATTTGAAACATTTGAAATATCGAATATTCATGAAAGTATTTTAATAAATAATCAATATATTTTACATATATATTTGCCTCTACAATTTTAATACAATTGTTAGAACGTATAACTCATAGGTATCACTATTTTATTAATACAATACTAGGTTGGGATTAGGTTTTTGTTTTACTAGGTTTTTGTCTTATTGTCTTCAACCATACAATTCTAAATCAATATAACTCGAATAGTATAATAAATAAACAGCGGATTTTTATGGACTAATGCAAAATTTGAAGGTATAAAATGAAGGTATAAAAGCTATAAAGAAAATATATAAAATGTCTAAAGTATAATATCCCTTATAGTGTTTAATAGTTGAAACTATATGTATTATTTTAAAAGATCAGAGAAATTGTCTATTATTAACCAAATCAATCATCTAATATCTATTATCAATAATGGTTTTATTATGTTATTTCTATTATCAATAATAATATTAATTAATATACTAAATATTGGACGATATTATTTATTGTCTAATATTTACTAAATATATAGTAACTATTAGTAATAATAGAAAAAAATTTTCTATTATTTTCACGTTCCAAAAATATTTGGTTGTGAAAAGGTTAACTAAATTCTGTGTACATATGTCTGTACATAGGTGTAGCATTGCTGATTTAAAGTTATGGAAATTATCAATGTATATACGCATATTCGCCGTATTCCAGGTTTATCTCACATCGGCCCATATTTCAAAATTACAAGTGCCTAGCTCTATCAATGCGTTCGTAACTCTTGTATAGTGATAGTCATAAAGTGGAACACTCGAAAGACAAGCATATCCAGGTCTGGCACATTGAATATCCTCCACTTCCCGTGTATTTCTCCAGGGTTTGCTGGCTCGAATTTTTTACTAGCTCAATACGAATATTTCGGCCGTCTTTTTACGATGTAACACGGAGTACTGACTCATAAACTAGAAGATCCAACGAACCCCAAACGTTGAGCACTCTTCAAAGCTCGCTAGCTTAGACGTCCAGCCTGTTCCATCGATAAAATCTGAGACTTTTCAGAGAGATGGTATGCAAGTAAAGGATCTCAATTTCCAATTTCAAGTACACCCTTCAATACTTTAATTTCGAAGCTTCGGAAAGTCTTTTAAGAAATTCAAATCCTCTGTCTTCGGGTCAACACACTTTAACTTTAGTAACACGGGACGGTGTTAACTACGACTTTTGCTTTTTTTTTCTAAGGCCACGTTAGTCTGTTAACTGGATCATCAATTGAGCCCAAAATGCCTATACTCTTATTTTAAGAAATATTTTTAATATTGATGAATAAACATTATATTTTAAATGTAAGGAATATTTTAAGAATCATTTTAAAAAGTCAAAGAATTTCAAAGTTTGAGTATTGATCCTTTCAATCTTTTCTCATGTTTAGCTTTTTAGTATACAAATGATAAGAAATAGTATTTTTTGAAAATTCTGATTCATAGATACACCATAGTAATCAAGACGTATTTTCAATTTTTCCTTTCAAATAAACAGAATAATGAAAACTGCGTCAGTCATTAAAATAATTTTTTAAGAAGACTCTACGTAGTACAACTCACATGCTTTTTATTATTTTCACTTGAAAAGAACGGTCAATATTCTCCAATCATTGACAGATATGTACGCAAGAAAACCGACTGAAAATGTCTCAAAGGTATCTGAAAAGTAAGATTTTAAAGCAGAATAGCCTTTAAAAGACAAAGTCAAGGGGAAAAGTGTCAATGTTAGTCGGTCAATAGCTGTCAGAACGCATTTCCAGTTGAATTAGGCGAACGCGTGGCGATTCGTTGATCCGTAAAAAAAGTTCTTCGGCTCTCGTGATTGCAACGCGCCGCCGCCGCCGCCGCCGCCGCCGCCGCCGCCGCCGCCAACGACGACGACGACGACGACGAGGAGCAGATCTTTCCAGTCGATAGAGCAAAGATTTAGGTGAACCGGAACAGCGCTTCTGAAACTGCCGCTACTAAAGGTCTTTAAAAGCTTGCACTCGCGCGAAAGCCTTGCAAAAAAACGAAGACGGGAAGAGAAAACGAGAGAAAGGGAATTGAGAAGAAAAAAGAAAAAATAAAAGCGTGGAACCAAACCAGAGACAGAATGCAATGGCATCAGTAGCTGAAAGAGCCCGTTGCTCGGTTCGTGAAAATGCTCTCTAAGCCCTCTCGAACTTGGTTTGAAATTAAGATAAGCCGACTCGAAGTGATACTCGGCTCTATTGAAAAGTAATCCCGTTAAAACTTCATCTGTCTTGGAAAAAATGCGTCGCTTGACGACGGAAGATTCTCAGTCGAATAACTTCGTATTAAATAAGTTTTCACTTGTTGGAAATTCTACACTGGCGTCCGTAAGTATTTTTAAACACGTGGCGCAATTCGATCAAAATGTTTCATTGTCAGATGTTTATTACATTAAGTTGTTACATATGAAACGATCGATTTCACAAACTGTGTAAAAAATTATTCAGAACTTAGCGATTGGAGGTGATGTTAAATAGCATCTGTTAAAAGCCAATTCAAAGCTTCAAGCTAACCATATATATGCTTATAACATTAACATGTATACGTTCTGGAAAAGCTACATGAAAAGGAGAGACAATTTGTCATCAGTGTGAAAAATTTCGATTGGAAGATACAAATGTGAAAAATGGATCGAGAAACTATCTACAACGAACAATGAAACGTTTCAATTTTAACGATTGTCATTTTGTTTTACAATGGTCAATATGTTTTGAATCTGTTGTAATTGGATCGAGGACATTCGTTTAAAGTTTATTTTACACATTTACAATAATTTGGAACTGTCCAAATATGTACTTATGGAAGGCCGTGTAGATTTGATTAAATAAATGAGACTTCCGCGAACTTTAATACGAGCCACTGTTAATGTTAGTAATTTAATTCAATAAAGCATTTAGGAGCATGTTATCAGAAGTTTGTTGTTAACTGTGCCGGAATGGCGATTGAACTTGCAGAGGGCTTGGCTGTGAACAGATAAATTTATGTCTTTGAAACGATCAAAGTTTAGTTTCGAGTGATCACGTATAATCACTGTAGATATGCATAGTACCTATATGACGTTATTTAGCACTGCGAAGTCAGAGTTTCCATTTGGTCCCTTTAGACAGAGATATATTTCTAACGTGATAAAACGTTCAGAAGAAATAAGACGAGGAGATTGCAAGTTAGAATATATTTCATTGAAACAAATCAAACAGAACAAAATGTATGATTTCAATTCGGATGAAACTGTAGCTTCAAATTAATCTGATTTAAATCAACTTTATGTTAATCCTGAGATACTTAATACTTTAGCAGGCATTTAAACGATAAAGTTTCACTTGTCTTCAATTCCGAAATAATAGATAGAACATTTTAAGTTAGGATATTTAACGAGTAAAAGATCTCCTCAATTTAAATCCTATTTCTTCACTTGTATTTATGAAAATACAAACGAACAGCACATTGTAATCATCATATTACTGGGAATCATGCTAAACACACATGTGCCAGTATCTCTAGAGAAATTAATGTAGTATCCAATTTTCAACTCAAATTGATAAGCTCATTCTTATAATTGAATTTCAGAAAACGAAATGGACACATCCGAAGGGGAATTGAAATTTTATTTAATTAAAAACTGTCATAAACGTATAAAGAAACATGTGTCTTTGGTTTCGTGTGGATAGCAATTGCATTCAAATAGTGGGAATTTTCAATGACAAGTATCAGAATCATGATTTTGGCAGAGTCAGGCAAAAACACGTAAATGTGCTTGGCCGCTAATCTCTATTTCCCGTTGATCTGCAGCTGATCAAATACACGATCAATCGGAAGCACGGCTAAGTGCCGAAAGCCGACGAAATGAGTTGATTGCCGTACTACAAACGTTTCGAGGCCGATTCTATGTATCGATTAACGTCGGCTTGACGATCATCGCATATTTACACGCGAAAATTATAGGCTACTATAATCGGCTCAATTAACTCTTTTCGATTTAGTGAAACGCTCCCTCATACATTCACCCATGACACACCGTCACAGGAATTTCTCTTCTTCTTCTATTTCTTTTCGTCTCATTCGCGACTGAAATTCCCAGAGTGGAGAAAATTAGAAATTTCCCTGTGCCTATCCGAGCTACTTCGGAAGTCTCCTGGAGATTTTCCTTTGGACGTAATATTATTAAAACTAGGCGAGGCTTTTTATTTAAGTGGAAGGGAATTAGAGGAACCCGCATTAGAATTATCTAATGGAAGTTGCGTTTCACATTGAATGATGAATTTTACAAGTTGAAAAGAAGAACGTGTTAAAGTAAATCATTCGTTTATTGAAATATTGATCACTAATCCTGCGATAAATTACTTTCCACTTTGTTTTTTATTCGCCCAACAGTTTTTTTCGATCAATCCTTTAAGGGACTGATAAATTGCCCAGTAAAACAATTGAAAAATGTAAAAAAGCTTAGAAATTTATCGGTGTATTCCGCGAGAAGCTTAATTATTGGAAGTTGAAATTTAGGATGTAAGGCTTGACTAGATTGATCATTACGCTGCGAATTTGTTATGCAAATTCATACTTTTGAAAATTCTATTAAAAGAAAAATAGATAATTGCCTCATCTATCTGTACTTTGGATATTTCATATACTTTTTCATATTGTGTACATTCGATGAAACTTTCCACTTATCGCTTAATAAATTTTGCATGAAAATCCCGAGTCTATCGATTAGTCGTTTCAATTTCTTCGATACGAATTTTACACAACCAACGTCGATGGTTCTAACAGTTAGGAACAGCCGAGGAGCACGTTTGAAAATCTTCTATCAGGATCAGAAGATCATTTGATCGTATAAGGCTATTAAATTAAACACGTGGATAAAAAACAAGGTGGTCGATTGATCGCGTGCAGGTGGAAGCATTGGATAACGTTCTGGAGCGGATTACAGCCGAAGGGATTGTATTCGCGAATTTCCCTGTGTTTACGAAACGTTCGATCGCCCATCCGCAAACAAGATGCAGATCGCGGGGTTGTGAACGAGCCCTGTTCCCCCTGTTAATTCCCCTCGTTCCCTTGATTGCACCCGCCCAAGAGAACCTACAGGAAGCTGTTAGCTGCGTGTTGTTATGGGCCAGACATAGTGCACACTGTGACGGAAGGCAAATATTCTGCTTCTCCCGAGACGCCAACACGTGATTGATGCTTCCGCTTCTCCACACGCAACGAGAAATTCCTGTGTTTCGGGTGAATGCTGATGAGAATAAATGAAAGTTGGAAAGAATCGAGCGTACGATTAATAAGTAGATGAACGTTAAAGTCCAGATGTGCTCAGATTTTTTTTTTTTTTTTTTTTTTATTTGGTAGACGTTTTACAATCAATTCTCATTGAGAATTAAAAGTAAATTATTTTGGCGTGGTACTGTAACTTGGATTATAAAAGTTTATAGTATGTTTGATTCTAGTTGAATCTAATGCTTAAATCTAAAGGGTATTGTCTTTTTAGTCTGCGAATCTGATCCATCGTGTCAAGTAATTGGGTAACTAATGGGTTTTGATGGTTGTTAACTCTTATATTGTATCTGTTTCTGAATCTGGATATTTCTTCTTTGACTGTGGGTATCTTAAGGTGGCGATGTATTGTTTCGTTGGTGACGTATCAAGATGCATCTATTAAGGATCTTGGAGTTTTTGATTGGTATCGTTGGAGAATTTCTATGTTGGAATTACTCTGCCAATGAGGCAGTAAAATGTGCTCAGATTTTAACATGGTTTTGTTGTGAAACTTTTTTTGGATTGTTCTTAAATTTTAGAGTACAAATATCGTATGGAATCGTATAGCATGTGCAAATACTTATTATAAAATATTAGATTTTAGGTATTATTAGATGAGATGATAAATGGATTTTTGACGATGCTCTTTGGGAAGTTGTTAAATCGTAAAATGTAAATGGTATATTTTGGTAATGATAATTTGTGAAAGTCAGCGCGTACGGTTGATTAAGAATATGAAGATTGGATTGTAGGTGTTGAGGTTGATAAAGTTTATTGGGAAGTTATTAAATGATGGGTTTTCGTTTTTGTGGAAGTTAAGACGTTTGTTTAATTCAGCAGACGAATGTTGTCTTTTAGGTATAAGAGTGTAGTATAAAGTTATGATCGAGTTTCTGGTGAAGATACTTTTTCTTGTAAATAATGAAATAATGAAATGTGAAAATTACAAATTCTGCTTATGTATGATATGTATCCTTTTCAACAGTTTTCAAAGAAAACTGTTAAATGTTAAAATGTGAATTCTATATTTTTGGTAATGGTAATTGCTGGACCTTTAAAATTATTATATCATATTAATATTACCATTGCTTTCTTTCACCCTTTAATTATTTATATCACAAATTTCTCACTTCATAATCAATTCCATGGCCACGAAGATTACCAACCGTTCAAAGCGAAGCTCGTGAGATAAATTTCAGTGCTTCGAAATGCATCCTGCAGGGGCAAAAACCGAGGATCGTTTCGTGCAACAGTTCTCTTGTTCGCAGTTTCCGTTCGATTCCAGTCGCGTCCGACTAGATTCCATCGTAACGAGGAGTCGGACGAGCCATTAGGTCGACGTCGCGACCGACGACGTCTCCGGAAATTGGTTGTTTCGATCGGAGTTCGGGTAGCGCGCGTGCGGCAACTCATCGAGCACCGGGTGTCTCGTTCCTCGGCCGTTTTTACCGGTGCACCGATCACCGGGGAATCGTTGGAACGCCGGACGACCGAGAAAACGATATCTGTCAGAGGCACGTGCGACATGACGTCGTTTCGACGACCAGGTCGCTGTTCCACGCTCGTTCGTTAGAATTTCGACGCCTCTGCCGTTCCACGATTGAATCGTCAGTCGTCGAGTCCTCTTAATACATATTTAGGAACGTCGTTTAGTTTCATTCGACATTTCTATTATTTTTATTCTTAAAGCAGAAATTGATTAGTTGGTTTCCTTTATTTATTTATTAGTGGAGAAATGGTTCGGGTTTTCTTCTTAATTTAATACAATTTAATTTTCTTTCATCCTCTGTTTGCCTTTGTATAATTTAATCGCGTATCTTATTCATTTCTAACCTTATTAAAGTTATATCAAACAAACATAGATATCCCTAAACAGCTTCGTTTCGGGCATTTTTTAGATCGTTCAAATAATAGGCTAGCATTTTCTCTGTACTAGGATACTTAATAAAAAGATACTTTTTAACGAAATCTTTCCTTTAACATTCTTACTATTATTGCAGTTATATCAAATAAATATAGGCATTTTCACGATCTGCGCTATGAGAATCGTCGGCTCGTAAAACAAGGAAAAAGTAAAAGAAAAGAAAATACCAATTAACTTTTTTTCTAGGAATTAATCGGTTAACTGGTTTAAATTTTCGATTTTCCATAATAATATACAATATACAATATATAACAATATAATAGTTATATATATATAATAATAGTATATAATTATAAAAGTAATATACAATATTTTCTATAATAAGAAACAACGCCCTATCTTAACGATAATTACGATGATAATAACGAATGATATTTGGTTGGCAACTAGGTGATTGCGGATTTTGTCATTACCACCTAATTGCCAACCAGGTAGCTCCTGTAAGCTTCATCTTCATTTTTCTCGATAAATACGGAGCTTACAATCTACGTGGACTAATCGTGGAAACAGAAATTGTGTAGCTAAACCAACATTGTTCTATTTGGATCGTTGGAATCGCATTGTGTGGTCGTTGTCGAACGATAATGAGCACGCGCCCTAGGGAATAATGCGATCTCCTCTGTTTCTATCGCGACGAATTTCGGTAATCCGTGGCGTTTGACGTGCAAGATATCGCGATTGGTTGGGGCCCCAGTTTACCAGCTAATTAGCGATTTCCGGAAGGACGACGCGTGCGTGTCGCAGCTGAATGCGCATTTCAATGCGTGCTGTTCCAATTAACCGGTGGCCCGGCCTACGGAGTTAATTGGCCACTGATGATCGATAGACGCGTTAAAAACTCGCCATGCTTCGACTCTGTAGAAACAGCGGGTGCTAGGGAATTTCATCGTGGAATAGACAAATTTTTTCACGGTGTTGTTTAGAATCATTCCAGCGGTTTTATTTTTTATTTGTTGCCCGAATCTTAAACATTATTTCGTCGATTTTGTATCGACTTTTAATTTTATTCGTATTAATTACAATCGTAAGTTACAGGTTGGATATAGTTCGCGTTTATAGTTAACTTTTGTATATTTCTAAAAATTAAAACTCGCTATGGATTTGTGAAGACAGTTCACGTTGTTATTCGAATACCTTTAAGTAGCTTTGTTTGATATTTCTTACTTGAATCTCGAATGCTATATCGTTTAATTTTTGCTGGATATTTAACGACGAACTACATTTTTCAACTATGGACGATCAATTGCAAATTTTTGGCCGATAATCTGTGTAAACTTTCACGACGTAGAGGTAGGTTTTAGATAGAAGATATTTAAATACTAGCTCATATTTCAAAATAATAAACAATTCGCACGTAAATCGGTCAACCGAGAAGAATACTGCAAAATCCACCTCTTATTTTCTAACATTACACGTTTCTGTCTCGAAACATCCATCCATTGGCAAATATTTCCAATATTTCCTGGAACACAATCACAGTCATCGTAAAACGATTCTATATATATTCCATTCGATCTCTGACTGGCATTTCGCATGGAAGAGGCAAGAAAACCAGCAAACATTCATCGTTATTATCGTGATTGTTGACGCGTGATAATTTACACGGCGTCGAAACGAAGATTTTAATTAGAAAGTGAACGAGAGCGAATAAATAATATAACGTCGTTGAACAACGGGGCTCTGGTTATCGATTGACATCGGGAATATCGATGCCCCTGTTTACGTGCCCCTTTTGTTGCTATGTCATTAAAATAGTGTCTGATAGCTGAGAGAAGGTTTAAGAAAAAAAAAGAAAAAGAAAAAGAAATATAAAAGAAAATATAAAAATGTTGGGATCAAATTTCAGAAGAATGTACTACTTGTCAGAGCAAGCAAAAATATTAATAAATACATGGATTTAAATATCATTAGTTTTCGAGTTATAACAGGTTTTTATGGATAAAATTTTACTTTTTTGAGAATGTTATACAAGTAGACTGCGATTGCTTACGAGTATATGAGAAATTTTAATGCGGAAGGATGCACTAAAATTCATATAATGTGCAAGAATGTAGGAGTAGAATATGTTAAATGAACAAGCAGCTATTTTAAATATGGAAAGATGAATGAAATAGATTATAAATTTATTTCTGGGCTGATGGAATTAATTAACGTAATAAATAGTAATAATAATATGCAAGAATGTCCGGAAGCTCGAAAGTATTTATAGTATTTGGCATAGTATTTAAAGAACGAGACGAATCTCTACATTTACGTTTGCGCAGATTTAAAGATTAAGAAACAGCAAGTTCGGTAATATTTTTTTTTTTATTTAGTAGATTATTTACAATCAATTCTCGTACAGAATTTTAAGTAAATTTATTTGGCGTGGTACTGTAACTTGGGTTATAAAAGTTTATAGTATGTTTGATTCTAACTGAATCTAATGCTTCGATCTAAGGGGTATTTCCTTTTTAGTCTGCGAATCTGATCCGCCGTGTCAAGTAATTGGGTTATAATCGTACGGTAACATAGCTAATTTTCTTCGACAATTTGCATTTGAATTGTCACCAATCCTTTGCAGAACTCTTTCCTCTAAATGAATACTATAATTATCGATCGTTAATATAAACCTAGATATATTACACATAATAAATTAGAATTAATGTTATGATAAATTGAAGCATAACAAAACAAAAATATCTTGCTATTTCAATAAAAGTAAACAACTGTACTATGGAAAACATTCGCGTGCTTTTACTAATTGAAAAAGCAAACGGTCTGATATCAGTGTTTGATAAACAATAGAATTGATTTATTAGAAAGCATTGAAATCGATTATTCCGAACGCGATCCGTAGATGTACAAGATGGAAAAAGAGAGAAGGAAAGAGAACGCGTGCAAATCGACGGTTCTATCTCGATTTTGATTAAAATGGATTCACGCTGCAATCAACCGTTTATTTATTAATTAACATCGTCGATGTTTCGGTGGTTGCGTGGTATACCGTCAGGGATCGATCGTGATTTCCAGGAGGCGAAAATGATTGAAAATTATGCAACGTTGGGTCGTGGTAACAAATTGAAATTGTGAAAAACGGAAACGATTAAACGACGAAGATCGGAAAAAATCGGTGACCCGAACGTCGCTCAAAATACAACCTCGATACAGTTTTCAGCTATTTCGTCGATAAAAAATATGGATTATATTGGATGGGTTATCAGAAAGTAAAAGTTGATGATATTTGAAATTTTTAATATTATTGTCCGGTAGCTTGAAGGTATTCTCTGATCGCATTTTGGATATTTCCACCGATGTGAATCGGAATATTAATTATATATAGAAAATAAAACTCGACGATGTTCGACATTTTTTATACCATTCTACAATTCGAATGTGCTTTCCTTTTGAAACAGCAGTAGTTCGTAAAATCGATATTAATCACGCACCTAGTTATATGGCAATAAGCATAGAATGTTTATGTATTTATGTAAAATTTGAAGGTGAAAAAATGCACATATACCTAAAGATATTCAAAGTATTTTTCTATCACCTTCTATGTTTCGGAGTAAATTAATATAAATCGAAACAAGAATATAAATAAATCGGAATTGTAATTTATACTATTTTCTATGCAAAGATATATTACTACGATGTCGAATATTGCACTAAACTATATCCATCCAATATCGTCCACGACATCCAAGAACAATATCCAATATTTCTTGAAAAGATCGCAATACATCCATACAGCCATCTCGTCTTCTCTTCATAATGCTCACGCTTGTATATAACAAATTTCGGATTTGCTAATTTATACTCTTCTTCGTGTTCTATACGAAGAAGGAAAGAAGTGGAAGGGAGGGAGGAAAGTTCGTGGATGTCGATACAAGAGTCATTCGCACGTAGACGGCGATGACTTGGGGACGGGCAAGAGTCTCGACAAAATAATTCCCATTGTACGCGAGCAAATACACGGGGAGGGCCACTTAACATCGCCACTTTTCAGCGACCCTTTCATCGCGCATTGTATCAGAAAACCGGCGCCGGATATACTCGTACGATATCCACCCTGACGCTTCCTGTTTCCGTTGAGTTTCCTCCCTTTTTCCGAACTTCCTACGTTAGAACGCTTCAAGTAACTTTATTCAAGCTATTTCACGCTTTACGACGCGTTACAAATCAGATTGTGCCTTTTTAAAAATTCCGACTGCCAGAAAGTTTTATGGATTTATTTGGTTCGTTCTTTTTCTAATCACGTGTATCACGTTTTCTATGTAGTTCTATCTATTTCCATGTAATTTACGATTTTACGAAGTTTACAGAATAATTTAATGCGACAAATTTTTCTATATTTCTAATTCCATAAGTATAAAATATCTACTTCTTTTTTTTTTCTATTCCGATATATTTCTATATAATTACGTGTAAGTTATTCTATTTCTCGCTACGATTCGTTGATTCGAGTTGAGTCTGAAGCAGAGCAAGGGTAGATGCAAAATTTTGTAACAAATTGCTCATTGATTATGGAAATTGCTTTCCTAACCGGCCACCACCACCACGCTTTCGCACGAGTTTACGTTGATAGAAGACGGAGAATCAATATTTTGCCACGCGTTGCTTCAACCTATGAGAAATCTCGATTTTAAGGTAAACTAACAAACATTCTGACTAGACGATAAGGAATGTGGAAGTATTTTCTGAAGTTTACTTGTGGTCAGTGAGTGAAACGGTAAAAAGATGTTTCTCATAAATGCGTTATACATTAAAGAAAATTTGCATGCCAGATAAATTAAGATTTTAAATTTTATTAGCAATTTTTCTTGTAACAATGATTAATCTAAATTTAAAAAAATAGAAACGATACGATATAAAATAAAAAGATCATTCTGTCGAATATAGATTTGTAAAATGTACCAGTAATTTCTTCACGCAGATATATGCAAAAATTTATCACAATTCGTTCTTTTTTTTTCATAATTACAAACCGTACATTTTCTCGTACGTATCTTTTATTATTTTATTACTCTTCGGACCCTTAACTACGTATCCGTGTTCCGACTAAAAAATATTTAAAATTTCTTTATTTACTTATTGCTTCGTTCCTTTCTTGTCATATATTTGTTTGCATGAATAATTTTATGACTCGCTCTATCTTAATAATATAATTTTCAAATTGGTCCCATGCGCTAGACACACCCATCACTAGCTCTCCTCCGACATAGCATCGTAACTAAAAGTCGTCGTTCAACGTTAAATCAGTCAACAAGTCTGTAAAGGGTTCTACCCTCAAGTAAAAGTCGTTCTTCATAGTCAGAATAGTTAACAAGTGTACAACGGGTTCTATCCTTAAACATTTACTTAACTCGCACCGACGCATCAGTGTAATTCTTTATACTTAGTAAGCTGCTGGAATAAACAATAATTTATACTCGTTAAATCAGTGCAAATTCAATCAAACCACCCCTATTATTGTAATAGAAATAAGGGGATCGGTCGGTTCGTGACGTCGATCGTTTAATCGTAACGGGAATTTACGACTCCCGCTGACGTGCTTCCTCGCGATCGTGTCTCCCCGCGAACGGTCGTAACAGTCGACATACTGCTTCGACGCAAGAACATTTACCTGTAACGAACGCTCGCATCTTAGATTCGTATTTATCGAGCTGGTTTCTCAAACGGGCATGAAAAAATTACTCGTGGATGCGTTCTATTTGGCAATCCAATTGTTAACTAATTGTTAAGTATGTTTCTAAGATCGTTCAAATTTTACATTGCTTTCCCCATTTTTGACAAACATCCGAGCTTGTTTGAAATTTCGTCCACACGATGCTTCGTTCCATCGTTTTATTTTCTTCCGCTTATTTTACACCTTCCTAATTAAAGTGGCGAGTCGCGGGATTTTCTCGATCATGTTCCTGTTTATCGTTTTTCTTTTGTTATTAACAATATTATATTCTGTTCGGTGTGGAGATAATAAGACTCATAGGAACTGGGTCGTAGCAACTCAGCCCTTGCCTTCGAAAGAATTGTTAAAGTTTCAATTATTTTTAAATTGCATATTATTTATACATCGCGTTTTTACGTGTATTTTCACATTTAATAAAGAAGTACAATGTTATATACGAAGCAACATAAAATCAAGATTTCTGGATTAGCTCGTAAAATATATCACGATATACGAAAAATGGAAGGTATTAGTAGAAGTATAAGTACAGTGTATACTAGTCCAGGTTTGCATGCCACCAGTGTTAGTTTACAATGGAATTTCAAAGCCATGGGCGTATGGGTATTTATATAATTACGAGATCTCATCCGTCTATAGCTCGCTACATCATCCGCGCATGACATATTCCTAGAAAAGGCTATGAGGATGAGGGACCCTTCAAATTGATTTAGAGCTAAACAATACTCAATGGCATCGAGGACTAAGAGAAATAAATTCTAGAGAAGATGTAAAGTTTTCCTAGAAGTCAGTATCACTTTAACGAAATAGAGAAACAGAAAGACAAACGGGAGAAAGAGAAAAGATAGGAAGAAAGATATCTAATATACTATACGATACAGTATAATGCTGGATATCTACGTTAAGCAACAGACGCTATTTTCTCATTGTGGTTCCAGAGAACATCATAATGAGTTGAAATATTTCAAGGTTGGGAGAGAGAGAGAGAGAGAGAGAGAGAGAGAGAGAGAGAGAGAGAGAGTAAGAGACAGACAGACAGAGAAAGTGCATGTATCGAGAGAGTAATTTCATTAGTTTATTAACTGAGGAGCTTCGGAATATGTATTAGTATATGTTTTTCTTCATTTCTGGTCGGTTACTGTATAATCGGACGAGCGATATAAACGGTATTTCTGTTGTTGCGGATAGGACAATAGCAACAATGAAACTGCAAATAATTACTGTAATGGCAGTGTAGCCCTGAAAAAACATAATACGTTATTATTACATAGGATTCATATTACTTTGAAATTGCTCGAAAGAAACTACCTTATCATACTTACAAAATTGGTGTAATACATGAAGACAGGATAATTATCTAACGAATATAACGAAAGAGTGATAATACAATTTATGAGATAAGTACCATACGTTAATTTGCTCAAAGGGACGAAAATATCCAGCGATAAGATTTTGTTCGCGATACCTGCAGACGTAGAAAATATATTTGGGTGTAGTTTAGAAAACGTGAAATACTTCGCATTACAGTAAGAGTATCTTTGCAATAAGAAGAGTGACATTCACGCACTAGTGAATGATATGAAAAATATCGACTTACCACCATTATTCGTAGTGCATGTAACTACGAGCCAGGCAATACCTAATGCCCAGCATGTTCTACTGAGAGCCAAATACAGAACGGATAGACCTAAGGACATGTTCTTGTTTGCGGGTCCGAATAGAATCGAACAATTACATGAAACTGCCAAGATCCAACCAGCGACTAATCTTCTCTAAAGGATAAATTTAATCACATTATTCAAAGATGCAGAGGAACATAGGTGTAGCGAACATACAGTATATATTACTTTTGATAACTGTAATTTGTAACTGCATTTCGTAAGAAGGTGACATGTGGCCATTCCTATGAGATATGGCGGTATTCTACACCACGGTCGTATATAAAGGTCCGACAGCGTCTTATATTGATCGTCCAACCTAGGAGAGCAAATATAAGTGTATTTACAAATTCCATACGTTATAAAAAGTGTAAAAAATTTTGTATGCTTACGTAGGATGGTAATTAAGAGTGTACCCCGTATAAAATACTGATCCTATCGATGAAACTAGTGTAACAGCGCATATACCCACGGCAATATTGTAATGCCTGAAATAATTGATTTTAGAGATCAGGTACGGCTAGGCACTAAAGGATTAAAAATCGAAATTAGAAACTCACGTGATCGATAAAGTTAGAAGGAAACTGCCGAATACGAAGAACTGCATGTCATTGGGCAAGTACCAGCTCCATGTGAGACACTGCAAACAGTATTTCTCTTCGAAACGATTCTTTTGCAGTAATGCGAGCGCGAGCGATGAATAAATTATCTGAGAAAGGATACGTACTAGCTCATCCCACCTGTAGAAGTTGTTGATGTAAAGCATGTTAGCCCACCAATATTTGGAACACTTAGCACTTGGATGCTCAATGGGAAGAAGTGCTGAGACATTATGATGCCAGGTAAAATTTAATATCGCTATTAATATAACGACGAAATATGCAGGTGTAAGCCTTCAAAGTCAGCGTATTTATTTTATCATCGAAATTTCATCAATAAAACTAATTAAGCATTGCTACACTATACCTTATATATCGTTTGACAATCTTTTGAAATAATTCGCTCATCCTTTTTGATATAGGCGGGATTCCCTGATATTTTCGTCGTTCCTTCTGAAATGTATACGACAACAAAAACCCACTTAAAAAGAAGAATGCATCCACCGATAATGTGAAGTTGCTCATGATTTGCATGGGCAAATTATCAATCAGTGAATATCCAAACCATTTGTTACCTGTATACATGAATGACTGCATTAAACAAATACATGATAGATCAGAAATCGGATCGGAGTGGTAAAATTAAAACATCGTTAAAATTCATTTCTTACTCTGAACATGAAATGAGTAGAATATTACGTGCCCCAGAATAATCCATACTATTGTCAAAGTTTTCAAGCCGTAGAATACTCGCAGATTATCACTATCCTTTTCCAGTTTAAATATTTCCTTTACATTGGTGAGAAATGAAAAACACAGAAGATATTTACTGATACGGTTCAGCTGCCGCGTCTCCGGGAATGCTGGTTCCTCATTGCCGGTTTCGCGTTTTTCTTCTTTCAAGGTCTCCAATTCTATTCCAAGTTAACCGTACGTTACATACATTCCCATAAAGTAAACTCAAGGCGATATGTATAATTAAGATTGGTAATGCGGGCGCAGTTTTGTGATAAATAATCGTCAATAAGAAGTACCAGTGTATGTGTAGCTTACCTATCGCGTTGTTACTTTCGAACGTAAGCTTTCCCCTTTCTTTATTTAAACGCTTTCGATGGACGAAAACGTCGTGTACTGTGGCCGCTATTACGGTAACGCTCAACGATAGCAAAACTCCTCTGTAATCAGAATTTTAAAGTCCCTGGTTGGTATTTTATCGGATGCAGATTTCGACGTATGTAATATATATCTGGCTAGACAAAAAATCGAGTTTTCAATTCCTAGTTTGAAGTTTACGTACACGATGCAGATCATTTTCGCAGAGACTAGCCATTTATTATCACCCTCTAAATCGGAGACTTCGATCAGCTTGAAATGTATATTAAAAAGTTTTCCAAAGAAAAGAGTCTCACTACGTAATACTTTATCAAGCATAGTGGCAACGTCGTCAATGCTGCAGGATGCCGGTAAGCAAAGCCCAAGTGTGATCAAATCCTAAAATGAACGCAGCTTCTCAAATTGCTGATCGTCCGTCGCGACCGTAAAAATTCGCACGTAAATTTCATGAGATGTTTTAATATTAGTGATATTATATTTCAATATCATTTTAATGGGATAAATTTTTAATTGGCTGCATAAACTGGCTGCATACTGATTGTAATTTGCATTGCAAGTTGAATCGTTAGAGATATATATTCGAGATACAAATTCTAAAATATCCATTTGCTTACTTCGTCTTCTACTTCTATATGATATTGCACGGTGCTGTTGTGCCGCGCACGTGCAATAAAATAGTGAAACTCAAAAGGTGAATATTCTTCATTCGGGTTCCGGTATATCGAATTGTTCTTTCGTATTTTCTCCGATAGAAATACCGTGCGATTTTCAGAGAAAAGCTTGCAACCTTGTCGGTCTCCTAGCCAATGATTGTTCCCGATGACAAATCCTCCGGATGGTAGGCCACTGGTATCCAACGCTTAAAGAACACACGATATCTCATTGGAAACAGCTGGTGATGGAATTAGCGATAAGGATCTGATGCAGTGGGAAAACTAAGCGCATCGTTCGAACTGACAGTATCAGCTGATCAGGGAAACAGTGACGACGACGATCGCAGCTTTTACACGTCGCAAGGTGGTTAGTTGACTCGATAAAATATTCCGCATCTTACAGAATCGCGACGTAACGTGATGATATCGTTCCTGTTGTTTTTGATTCGAATTTTCCGCGGTATAAACGTGTTAATCGAGAACGAGTCACGAGACACAATCGCAAACACGGCGTACATCTTTTTGAATCACGGTCGATTATCGGTATTTCCTTTGATTTGCCTCCTTCTTCCTTTTCGCTGTTTTGACTGGCGGTAGCTACGCGGAATCAAATTCGGCTACATATATTAAAATTTGTATTGACCTCTTAGAGCCCAAAGTATCTGGTTATCCACTGCATTTCGAAATTCATCTATCTGCGTCCGACATCTGCTGGAATTTAGAAGATCAGCGTTTTCCAAAACCGCGTACACTGGAAGTATCTTCCTCGTGGCCGTCGGGTCTAGCGCGGTCGCTTGTATTGACACGTAAAAGCTTGTTAAACATAGAAAGGATAACCATGTCCACGAAATTCTTCCGCACTTCATACTTTGAAATGAGATTTACACTTGGATTATTAGAACTGACTATCGGTGAATATCGGCAGCCACCCGAGTGTATTTTTTTCGCCTTTTCGCAAGAAAGTACGTTGTCGTTTTTTCGGTACTATGTTCGATCGAAAATGCGACTGCGTTGAATGGAGTTCGAATGGCGAATGGAGTTCGAGAGGCTCAACGGTTTCGGATAATGTTGGGGCTGCATAATCAGTACTTTATGCGGGACACATGATTGGTGGATATTGCTTTATTTTGTTGGCTACATTCCGTACCACAAATCTTTTTCCTGATCATGTACTACCTTTAATTTCTCATTGACGCGTGTAAAATTTTCTGTCTGTAATGTATAATATCAAAACATTATGAGCTAAGAATATACGGTTCGTTGAAAATGTTATATGGTTTAGTGTGTAAGAAAAAAATTGTTTTATTTTAAGAACGAAATGATAGGACATATACTATAAGAAAATAATAAGCAACATAAGTTGCTACTAACAATAATTACTTGTCAAACGTATATACTTATTTAATAATGGGTTCAGTCCCCTTTATTTTCTATTACTTCTATTGTACTATTTGGTATCGATTTATATAGTCTCTGTATATAATTTTGACTTAACGTATCCCATTCGCGTATACCTCGTGAACTAGTTTTGCCCAGCAATTTTCAATAATATTAAGGTCCGGAGAGAGTGCAGGTTACAGATGCATTATCTTGTTGAAAGATTTTGTTTTATTTAGTAGTTTATTTACGATCAATTCTTTACAGAATTTTAAGTAAATTTGTTAAAAGATGTAATCAGTTCCAGAAATGCGTTTTGCATGATTATTTATTTGTTCTTTGATTAAATTTATGTATCGGACACTATTCATTCTCCCATTGATGAACTTGATACTCACACTGTTACACTATCACACACTAAACCTCATAATATTTTTAATTATTTTCAACGAACCGTGTATTCTTGGCTCATGGTGTTTTGATGTTGTGCGTTGCAGACGAATAACTTTATACGCGTCATTGAGAAATTATGAATAGCACTCCTCGGCTATCTTTTTGACAAGGAGTGTACATTCGTTATTTGTAGCAGGTGATATTCCACTTTTACACGCGTGACGGTGAAATCTTGACCGGTTTGTTATTTCATCGACTTTTACCGTCGCCTAATTCGCGCTGTTACGACGGCCGACTCTCTACCTGGGCCAGGCTACACACCGCGGGCTGGACGGCAGCCACATGTCGCTTGAAAACACATGGAATGCGTGGAAAACAATGGAAACAGTTGATCGGCAAAAGGGATACACTTGGGCGACAACGCTCATTATTTTTATGGAGCCCGTGCTTCTGTTTCGACGGTTGTTTCGATGAAAAATTATGCACGTGATAATTGAAAATTTCTATTGAAAAAAAATGGTTAAGAACTGAAATGACCATTATTTTCTCTTATACGATGAAATACGTTGTAGCACGCTTTCTACTATGGTCGATCAACGATATGGCTACTATGATATGAATGAAACGTTCAACTCAACTATGGGGAACCAACTTCTTCCAAGAAGATCGCGGCAAGACTAACTGTGCTCGGCAAGGATCGCACAATTTATGACCTAGGTTGCCCAGAGTGATTTCGTATGTTTCATCTTGTTGTTGATCGCTCAGTGGCGGATCCCCATTTAATTAATATAGTAACCACGTCTGTTATTAGTGCGTTGTTGGTCGTAAATGTAAATTAGCATATGGATGTTCTGTTGAGTAAATTTTAAATTATTTCACTTATTTGCAGTTCAGTATTTGATCGTGGTAGATTCTTATGGCGTAATACCGAATCTGCTAAGCGTTTCTTCTCAGAACTAACAATTGCCGAAGTAAACCAATTTAACAAAAAAATTGCGGGGTTCCATCGTTGGAGATGTTTTGTGCTCTTACAGTAGCAGCTACCTCATTGCAGCAGTAGAATTATATGTACTGTCGTTAATATTATAAACATATAAATACGTGTGAATTAGAATCAAAGCGAGAAGGACAGCTAGATGGGGACATTTTCTACTTATATCTTTTAATTCGTTTAAAAAACTGAAACTCTAACAGAAAATGTAACCATGGCAGGCTATACCGCAGACGTTTGTACCAGGAGTCGCATCGAAAGAAACTTGTAAGTCGTGTTTTGTTTACAATTTGAAGGAGGAAAGCATTGGCGAAATACGCTGTGGGGATGGTATATACAATAATATCGGCAGACGACTGCTACGTGCGTTTTGGCGATCAATCATTCAACCATTGTATCAAGCGTTAAACGAAGCCACTCCTCGCACTGAATACCACCGGCACTGTTTTGTTTTCACATTGGAAAAAGACACGATTTTCTAGTTTTTTTCTTTTTTGGACGATTCCCTCAGTAAAAATGTCTGCTTTCTTCGAATACGCAGATATTGAACAGCTTCTTTACTCCACGTCTGATGGAGAAGATGCTATAGTAAGAAAGAGCTTCAGTGAGACTCTATTTTCTGAAGGTGAACTGTTCTTATCTAAAGCCCGATGAAGAAGTTGATGTTTCGAAGCCACGCACGATACTTAACTAACCGTTTCTAATGCCGACACTAACCCTCCGATCGACGTTTCCGTTTGAACGACTATACGAGACTCGAAACTATTTAGACGCATCCGCATCTGCGCGCTGACGAATTTCACACCGAACGCAAAAAATTCCCAATTAACATTTTACGAGCAAATCATTCCTCAGTGTTGTTAGTTTGGATCCCGATACTAAGTCCGATCGAACCGCTATACTCCGCCATACGGAAAAATTACAAGATCAGGAAAAACTCCTATTTAAACTACTACATATATATACCATCCGTTTAAATTAAGTCTGACAGTTATTCATACTGATAAAGAATCTTTGTTAGCCTGTCTTCCTTGCAGTAAATAATCTTTGCTGTTACATCACTTTCGAGCTCGGCGTCTCGCATTTGAGCATTTGAATCCTGAGAAAAGTTGGAAATTGCGGCGTTTGTGGTCAAATTAGGTATTATGCACGCCGAACGAGAGTAAATTTTAATCCTATTAAAAAATTGGCGCCGAAGATTTGTATCATCAATGGAATTTCATTATGAGACAGCACGATTTACTTTGTATACGTGAACCTGCAGCACTGTCCACGCGTTTTCGTTACGTGCTCTCCAAGTCTTTTGTTTTTTAACACGTAAGGCAACCGGCAGTGCTAGGAACGAGAAACAACTGCGAGAAGGTCGCTGTCTACTGAACGACAAAAACTTTTTCTCCTGTTTCAGTGATCTATATTTATTTGTATATGAGCTTCTTTTCGTCGTCCAAATCACTTTCTTAGAAGAACGTGCAAATCTTTTGCGCAAGTGATTCTCTTAATTAATTCCTCTTCCTAGGTGCTTGAAAATATTAAACAACATTGCGAATCACGTATAATGAAATGTTGTGACACAATGAATTCCAATAGATCAGCAGATCGTCGCCGTAAACATATATATTTTTCTATACTTTAACTTCCTGTTATTAGTTTAATAATTTAAAGACTCAGAGGACCTTATCACCACCAACTTCTTTCCTCTTTGTTGGTGCACTACTACGCAATTTCAGGAGTGATATAAACGGCATTTCGACTGTTACGAATAACACAATAGAAGCACAAAAGCTACAAACAACGATTGCAACGAACAGAATACCCTGAAAAATAGAAACGTTATTTCATAGTACTAATACTACGTCGAAATTGTCCAAATGAAATAATTTCATTATACTTACAATGGTGACTTTATCAAAGTAGAAAGGATAATATTTTGAAGAAAGAGCCGAAAGTATCAAAATAGGGTTTAGAAGATAAGCACCGTACGTAAATTTACTCAAAACAATGAAAATATCTAGTGATAAGATTTTCTTCACGATCCCTGCAAAAGTATCAAATATACTTGGGTGTAATTTACAAAACGTTAAATACTTGGCATTACAAAAAAAGTATTTTTACAGGTAAGAAGAATAACATTAACGCATTAATGAGTGACATGAAAAATATCGACATACAGGCATTATTCGTGGTGCATACAACTACCACCCAAGCAATACCCAGTGCCCAGCCCGTTCTACTGAGGGCCAAATAAAGAACGGATAGATATAAGGGTATGTTCTTGTTATCGAGTCCGAAGATAATCGTACCATTACATAAAGATGCCAAGATCCATCCAATGATTAAGCTTTTCTGTAAGATAAATTTAATTGCATTATTGAAAGATGTACAGGAATATAGGTGTAACGAATAAACGGTATACATTACTTTTGATAAATGTAATTTGTAATTGCATTTTGTAAGAAAGAGACATGTGGCCATTCCTATGAGATATGGCGGTGTTCTACACCACGGTCGTATATAAATGTCTGTCCCCGTCTGATAGAGTTCGTCTAATCTAGGAAAGTAAATATTCATATATTTACATATTCCCTATGTTATAAACCATGTTATAAAATAAAAAATGTTAAACATTTTGTATATTTACGTAGGCTGGTAATTAAGGCTGTATCCCTTGTAAGCGACTGATAGTATCGATGAAACTAAGGTAAAAACGCCCAAGCCAATGGCAATATTGTAATGCCTGAAACAGTCGATTTTAGCGGTCGGCTAAAACTGGCCAATGAATGACTACAGAACCAAATTTCAAACTCACGTGATCGATAACAATAGGAGAAAGGTACCAAATATGAAGAACTGCATATCATTGGGTAGGTACCAACTCCATGTGAGACACTGCAAACAGTATTTCTCTTCGAAACGATTCTTTTCTAGTAATGCGACAGATGTTTGCAATGAATTATCTCAGAAATTATACGTACTAGCTCATCCCACTTGTAGAGGTTATTTATGTAAAGTATATTAGTCCACCAATATTTGGAACACTTAACATTTGGTTGCTCAGCGGGAATAACTGCCGAGACACGATCATACCAGGTAAAAGTCAATATCGCTATTAATATAACGACGAAATATGCAGGTGTAAGCCTTCAAAGTTAATGTATTCATTTCATTATCATCGCATTAGCATCACGCATATATTAAAACATAAAGACATATTGAAATCATCTATACCTAATATATCGTTTGATGATTATTCGAACGAATATATTCGCCCTTTCTATTACAGACGGTATTCTCCTCATTTTTTGTTGTTCCTTGAAAAAAATAGAAGTCGACAGAAAACCACTCATAAAGAAAAACGTGTCCACCGGAAACGTCGGATTATTTATGATTTCGTTGAGTATTTCACCGCCCAGCATGTTGTAAAGCACTTTGTTAGCTGCGCACGCAATTGGTGCCGTTAAAAAAGTCGCGCTATATCAGAAATCGGAATGGACTAGAGAAATTGAAACGCGATTGAGGCCCGTTTCTTACCCATAACATAAAAGCTGTACATGGTCAAATGCCCGAGAATAATCCATAGCATTCCCAATACTCTTATACCGTAGAATATACGCAGAGACTCTGCACTCTCTTGTACTTTAAATAATTGCCGTCCATTTCTGAGTAGCGAAAAACAGAGCAGATATTGGTTCAAGCAATTTTGTTCCTCCGATTCTAAGACTGCCGACTTATCGTCACTGGTTTTGCATTTTACTTTTCTTCCGTCTTCCAATTCTATTCAAAGTTAACCGTACGTTACATAGATTCTCATGAAATAAACTCGAGGCGATCGGTATCATTGATATACAGAATACCAAGTATCATTGTATGTATTGTGTCGCTTACCCTCCGTATTTCCATTTTTAAGCGCAACGATTTCCTTTTCGCTGTTTACACGATTTCGATGGACGAAAATATCGTATACCGTGGCTGCTGTCACCGTAGTGCACAACAATAGCAATACTCCTCTGTAATCAAAGTTTTAAAGTTTTTACTCGATATTTATTCGAACGCCGATCGTGATACTTGTATTTATGTCGATTGAGAATGAAAATTCAGACTGTCGATTAGGAGCTTGAAATTTACGTACATGATGGATATTATCTTTGTAGAGAGGAGCCATTGATAACAATTCGCGTAATCAATGACTTCGATGAGTCTGAAGTTTATGGCAAAAAGTTTTCCAATGAAAAGAGTTTCATTACGGAAGACTTTATCTAACATTGTAACTACATCGTGTTTGGTGCAGGAGGCCGGGAGACAAAGTCCAAGTGTTATCAAATCCTAAAAGGAATGTTCATCGCAATCATAAAAATCGGTAATGTAAATCCAATTCGTTACGCCAATTAGAATGCGAAGGATATCCGTCTTTTTACATCGTATGGTATTTCCATGTGATATTGAATAGTGCTGTTGTGCAGCATGCGTCCAATAAAAAAATGAAACTCGAAAGGTGGATGCTCCTCGTCCGGATTCCGGTATATCGTATTGTTTTTTCGTTTCTCCTCCGCGACAAACAGCGTGAGATTTTGAGAGAGGCTGGTGCAAGCTAGGCCATCTCCTAACCAATAACTGTGCCCATTCAGAAATCCCCCGGGTGGCACTCCACTGGTGTCCAACGCTTAAAGAATATATAATATTTCAGTGGGACCAATTAATGATACAATTGGCGATAAGGATTTGAAGCGGCAAGGAAGTTGAATGCAGAATTTGTCGTTTCATATTTAAAGCCAGAAGATGCAGTTGGTTCGGAGAACCCACTTCCGCACTTCAAACGAAGGAACTAGTTTCTCGCGCAAGGTGCGAAGGAAGTCTCGGGGGTCGGGATTGATTCGACGAAAAATTATGCAGTTTATACAATCGCGACATGATCAGGGCTAGATAAATTCTGGCGGTTACGCACAAGTTGTTTTTGTTGTTATTGAGATGAATTTTCTACGGTGTAAACGTGTTCCACGTGTGAACAACCGTGTGTCGCGAAACGCAATCACAACCACAATGTATGATTATTCGAATTGTATATCACTGTAGCCTTATACATATTTTATTCAGTCTATTTCCTTCCTTCCTTTGTTGGCAATGGACTGGCAGTAGCTTTGTCGAACAAAATTCCTCAAAATATCTTGAAAGTTACATTTACCTCTTAGAGCCCAAATTATCTGGTTGTCAACGGCATTACGAAATTTATCAATCTCCGTCCGACATCTGCTGGAATTTAGAGAATCGGCATTTTCCAAAAGCGCGTACGCTGGAAGTACCTGCCTCATGATCACTGGGTTTAGCGTGGTCGCTTGGATCGACACGTAAATCGTTGTTAAAGATAAAAGGGATAACCATATCCACGACGAAGTATTTCCATACTGCATTCTCTGGAATAGAATTTGCACTCGGATAATTGATAATTTCTATTGAAAAAAAAAAAAAAAAAAAAAAATGGTTAAGAACTGAAATGACCATTATTTTCTCTTATACGATGAAATACGTTGTAGCACGCTTTATACTATGGTCGATCAACGATATGGCTACTATGATATGAATGAAACGTTCAACTCAACTATGGGGAACCAACTTCTTCCAAGAAGATCGCGGCAAGACTAACTGTGCTCGGCAAGGATCGCACAATTTATGACCTAGTCTGTTACATAACCACGTCTGTTATTAGTGCGTTGTTGGTCGTAAATGTAAATTAGCATATGGATGTTCTGTTGAGTAAATTTTAAATTATTTCACTTATTTGCAGTTCAGTATTTGATCGTGGTACAGTCTGTCACACAAGAGCGTGTCTGCGATATTTCTGTAAATATTTATATATTTGTAAAAAAATTTATATGAATTGAATCTACATCTAAAACACTAATACGCTATTACTTAGTAGGGTGTCCAATCTCCTCCATTAGCGATTATAGCTTGACATCGTTTCGGCATACTCTCGACTAATTTTTGAGCGTAGGATTCTGGTAACGACCTCCATATCTTTCGAATGTGATGTACAAGTGTTCTTATTTTTGTGATACGTCTTCCTCTCAGCTTGCATTTCATTAGGGACCACACATTTTCGATAGGGTTTGCATCAGGGGACTGCGATGGCCAAGGAAGTACTGTGATGGCGTTTTTCGCTTTCCATTGGGTGCAGATGCGACTTCGATGTTTAGGGTCGTTGTCTTCTTGCAATATCCATTGGTCCTCGGTTTGGTTGAACCAACGTTTCACGGATGTGAGAAGTCCCCTTTGGTACAATTTCACCATCTTTTGTGCATTCAGATTGTCTGTAAAGACGCACAAAGTCCCAAAACCGCGTGCGTTAAAGCAACCCCAAACATGCACTTTTATAGGGTGTTTTACACTTCTTTGAATCATCCTTCTTCCATGGATAGTCCAAGCACGCCTAATAGGACACCATGCCCAAAACGAAGATTCATCAGTGAATATTATATTACTCCAATCACGATCTCTGTTTTCATTCGCCCATGCCAGACGATTTTCCACGTTTCGCGTACGCGGCACTCATATTAAAAAGCTCTGTTCCTTTCACTGTTTCAAATGAAACTGAAAGGTATTCAGCAACGCGTATTAGAGAAGTTTTCGTTTGTTTACATTCTTTTTATCTCATTCTGATTAGGTGTCAGGTTTCGCAGATATCGCAGACACGCTCTTGTGTGACAGACTGTAGATTCTTATGGCGTAATACCGAATCTGCTAAGCGTTTCTTCTCAGAACTAACAATTGCCGAAGTAAACCAATTTAAAAAAAAATTGCGGGGTTCCATCGTTGGAGATGTTTTGTGCTCTTACAGTAGCAGCTACCTCATTGCAGCAGTAGAATTATATGTACTGTCGTTAATATTATAAACATATAAATACGTGTGAATTAGAATCAAAGCGAGAAGGACAGCTAGATGGGGACATTTTCTACTTATATCTTTTAATTCGTTTAAAAAACTGAAACTCTAACAGAAAATGTAACCATGGCAGGCTATACCGCAGACGTTTGTACCAGGAGTCGCATCGAAAGAAACTTGCAAGTCGTGTTTTGTTTACAATTTGAAGGAGGAAAGCATTGGCGAAATACGCTGTGGGGATGGTATATACAATAATATCAGCAATCGTTCAATCTTTCTTCAATTTCTTCGTTTTTGTTCTTTCTCCATCACTTTCTCGAGAAAACTTCTTTGTTTTCGTAAAAAAGAAATTGGCAAATTTATCATGTGCGCGTGACAAGCCAGTGTCGGACTCTTACGGACTAAAACTCCTCGATGGTCTTCCAACGCGCCCAACGGGAGCGCACCGGGACTCTCTTGCGAATCATCTTCGGTGAAAAATCTGGTAAGTGCCGCCGAAAAGGCGACAGTGCCTTTCCGTTTATATGTGTTCCATCCTTGTCTAGAGCAGTGCTAAACGTCTCTCTTTTCATACTACACAGGCCGGTTCTTATTTTTGCACGTGGAATAACCTTCTGTTAATTGTCTGCCATATAGAATTAATGTTAACTATAACATATTTACATTTTGCAGTTAGATGTAGAGTAAGTAGGCTATTTCTTCTTTTCTTCTTTTCCAGATCGATGTAATAGCCATGCCAACTTCTAAGTAGAAGCAACGCTTCGAGTTAAGCGAAAAATGAGTTAAAGGATTGATTAGAAGTATTATTGTAATTTCTTTTGCCTCGACGGGATTATGTATTATTTATCCTAATTGTTGAAGTGGTCGCCACTTCTAAGAAAACTCTACATCTGGTCTTTAGTTTTCTCAAGCACTGAAGCCACCGACAGCGCATAGACAAAGGACTGTCGAAGACAAACCAAAAACGGTACACGTGCAACGTTGACTTCAGGATTTTTCAGTTATAGAGTAACACTGCTAGCGTGCGGATCTGGACCAGCTCATATATATTGTATTCCTTCTTTGTATTTACACTTCAGCTTAAAAAAAAAATATATATATATATGTCGGATTAACATTAAGATTAGGGTTAGGGGCGTGTAATGAATGTTGTCTCGAATTAGCCACCGAGGTTACGTAATAGAGAAAGTATCTACTTGTACGGATATGATCATTACAGAATTTGACAAGTAGCCGTGGTAACTAGATACTCGAGATACTAATGACAATAATCTTAAGTTCGATAACGAATTCGCGGCCAACGGGACAACGACCACACCCCCTTGACAAGTCTAAGTCAAACTCTGTGAAAATCCACCGATCGCAAAGACGCCGTCCCACTCGCGGACGAGATCATACCAGAATGTCTCTCCCCGTCATCGTGATGCTGTAGAGGTCAACTATGACGGGGTGTGTCTCAGGGCACGAGATCATCGGATTCGTCGAGGGCAACCCTCGTCCAGAAAGCGAGGGAAATGGACGTTGCTGTTAATTGGTTAATCTCTATGTTGATGGTTAGAAAAGGATTCTAGCCGCTCTTGAGAGAAAGTTGGTAACGGGAAGCGTCTTTCGTGAGGAAAAACAGATTTCCCATATCTTCCCGCAGCGGGTGATAGATTCGGGGACTGTTAGGATAGAGTTTGTTCGTTTGGAGGACCTTAGTTAACTAAATGTCCTGTGAAAATGCGGCAACATCTGGCAATCGTCTTGCCCGAAGAATAGGGTCTGCGTGTGGCAAGCCACGGAGCAAAGGCCGTTGGAATGCGCACTGTGGAGCATTAGTACTACTATCCTTTCTTGAGGAGGGCTATGTAATTCTACACTTCCACTAGACAAAATATCCATCCCGTGACCGCGGCTACGCTCGGCGTTTTGTCTGGCGCCTTGAACTCAAGTTCATTTTCTCGGCTTTTCCTAAGTATTCCAACGGGGAGGCCCGATGTCTTTTCATCTCCGACATAAATATATATTTTCTATCTTACAATTTATCCACGCGTCTCTTTGCATTCATATACACCTGTGGCGACAGATGCTCTGCAAAACCGTCGTCTCAGGTAACAGCGAGGCGGCGGGACGAAAAAACTAAACAATCAAGACAAGAGACCGAACCCAACGTAGCGGACGGTCCACCGAGCGTCTTCGACAACCGTAACAGAACAGACAGAATGTTTCCGACATAATTAGTACCGAGCATACCGACCGAACAGTTCGACGAACCGCTTGTACGCACGATTTCAGAGAATAAGCTTTGTTGAGTTTTGAAACCGAATAATTTATTATTGCACCCATAACCACCTCACACCTAATAACCTCAACACTAATAAATAATACATTTTCATTTATTAAAGTCACTTCATACGACTTCCTGCAAACCTATTAACATAAGCAAATCATAATGATCTTTGCCTCTTGTTCGAACGAAAATTGTAAATACAAGATATCATTGATAAATGAAAAAAAAAGAAACTTCGATTACTTATTCTTGTATTTTAAACACGTCTTATCGTTGACGTTATCATTGGTGAATTCTAATTTTTCTCTAAATATTTATACCTTTTCTCGATATTCACAAACGTTCATTTCTATAATAGTTCTGATCGTGTAGAGATAGCAAGATGGGCCTCCGTCTCGTCGAATATATAATGAACTTCTTGTATTAATTTCATCTGTCCTTGTGTAAACTTTCTCTAGTAACGCTGATATCTACTCGCTTAAGGAAAGAGTTTGAAACTTCTCATAAAAGGGATTTCGCAACAGGGATAATCAACATTTAATTAGCGCTTTAATAATTATGGACATCTTAAAATGTCATTTGTAAACTGAACTTATTTGTTATAGACAGGTATTTTCTTTAGAATGTTATGTAATTAAAATTCCAATGCGCTATTTTTACAAGGTTTGATCAATAAAATATACATTAATAAATATTTTATGAAGCGCAACTAGAATATTTATACCATAGAAGTCGTACAGCAATAACAATTAACTATATTGTAACGTGTGTAACTTAGAAAAATATAAGAAAAGTTTATGAATGCTAGTAGTATCGCTTCAGATCGTTCGGTCCCGGTTTCTATTCAAACGTTGAGAACGACATTCCATTCCTTGCTCCAATGAAGTATTATAATGTACTCTTAAAATTAATAAAACATTTGAGAACTGTATATCATTCATGAAATAATTATTAAAAGATCTATACACGTTGGAATATTTTAATATTAAGAAACACTCGCTAACTACACACGTTCGTTCATGAATAAATATATTGACGATTAAAATGTTTCTTTCGGTATTTACATGTGCATATACATAGTGATATTTCATGCCACCTTTGTCTAGTAACGTAGCGTTAACGCCTCCGTCAGGTGGATCGAACGAGTTAAATAAGAAGACCGAACTAGAGACTAGGCGAAATTCTTTGACCGCAGTTTATTCTAATACTTAACTAAAATTAACAAAGTACAGAGAGCTCAAGATTCGACATAAGAAATAACAAATTAAAAGAAAGGATTTCACTCGTAAAAGGTGGACGCTACAACGATGTGCGAGGTCGTACGGTACGCAGCGAATTAAAAGACGAACACGATGAATTTGTAAATTTTTTTTTTTTTTTTTTTTTTTTTTTTTTTTTATTTAATTTTACAATTTGTCCAGAAGGACATTTGGTAAAATGTTATAACTTGAAAAATATAGCATGTGGATGGTTACCCCCAGCGGGGTTCCATCTTCCAGGTTGTTTATTGTTTTTCTATTGCGAGGTCTGCGGGATGCTTCTTCTTCAGTCTTCTTTCTATTACGGTTTCATTTGTTTCTGCAACTAGCTGGTTTGGGTGTATTGCAAGTCTTTCTTTGTACTTTTTTGCGTATCTAGCGATTTCCTCTTTAACTGTTGGAATTTTTAGATCTTTTCGGATGTCCTCATTTCTGACGTACCATGGAGCGTTAACTATTGTTCTTAAAATTTTTGCTTGTTCCGTCTCTATTTTATTTATGTGACTCATCGCTGCCGTCCCCCATAGTGGGACTCCGTACGTCCAGATTGGTTTGATTATTGTTTTGTATATATTTAGTTTATTCGTTGTGCTTAATTTAGATTTTCTATTGGTTAACCAGTACATCTTTTTCCTTATTTCACGTATTCTGTTTATTATAGATTTTATGTGATGCTTCCATGTAAGGTGTGTGTCTAAATGTATTCCTAGATATTTGACTTGCTTTGTATGTGCTATGTGGGCGCCGTTCAGTTGGATATCTGGTGTTGTTCCTTTTCTAAGTGCAAATGTTATGTGGTTGCACTTACTGGTGTTCGCTTTTATTTGTTTTCTTTGCAGCCACTTTTCTATTTTTGTAATGTGTTCTTGTAGTAGTGCTGCTGCTGTTTCTGGATTTGTGTGTCTCACTAGTATGGCCGTATCGTCCGCGAACGTAAGTATTTTGCTGTTAACAGTTGTTGGTATGTCTGCCGTGTATAATGTGTACAGTATTGGTCCTAGTACGCTTCCCTGCGGTACTCCTGCCTTGATATTCCTGATTTCTGAATATGTATCCTTTATTTTTACTATAAAGGTTCTATTATTTAAGTAGGATCCGAGTAATTTATAGATTTGTTTTGGAAATTGGTTTTTGATTGTTTGAAGGAGTTTTTCGTGGTTAACTTTGTCGAATGCTTTTTCGATGTCCATAAAGAGTGCCGTGCAATATTGTTTTGTTTCCAGTGCCTGTAAGATTTCATTCACGAGTCTGTGCATTTGTTCTATTGTGGAGTGTTTATTTCTGAATCCAAATTGATGGTCCGGTATTAGTTTTTCTTTTTCTATAATTGGTTTTAGGCGGTTATATATTACTTTTTCCAGCAGTTTGGAGAACGCAGGTAGTAACGATATTGGCCTGTAAGATGCAGTTAGGTGTGGGTTTTTGTTTGGTTTGGGTAACATTACGATCAGTGCTATTTTCCATAGTTTAGGAATGTACTGTATTCTTAGAATTGCGTTGAATATTAGTGTTGTTAGTCTTATTGCCTTTGGGGGAAGGTTTTTTAAGATTTTTCCATTGATCAAGTCAAATCCTGGCGCTTTGCTTGTATTTGTTGCCTTAATTAAATTTGTAACTTCTTGCGCTGTTGTGCTGAGTATGGTGCAGCGTTTATCAGTTGTGTTGCTGGCATTTTCAACTTCTTCATTTGTTTGCCATCCGGGGATGCTGTTATTAATTTCGTACGGCGAGAATATATTTTGTAGGTGCTTTGAGAATTCTTCTGCCTGCTCTTCGTTGCTTCTGGCCCATGTGTTGTCTATTTTTCTGATTGCTGGGATTGATTTTACTGTTTTCTTCGCTTTGTTAGTGACTTTCCATAGGGAGTAGTTGGTGTTCTCATGCGTGGATAGTGATTCGATGAATTTTGTAAATTCGTTATTATAATGTTCCCATATTTTATTTTTTAATTCCTTTGCAAGTTTATTTAGGTTTTTCTTGTTTTCTCGTGTTCTCTGTTTTTGCCATTTTGCTTTCGCTTTTCTTTTTTCCCTGATTTTGTCTAGGATGTCCTGCGGAATAATTTTTGTTTGCCTGCTATTTGATTCATGGGTAGTGGTTGCCCGCGCTGCTTCCTGTATTATTTCTGTCAAAGTTGATACTGCCTGTTCAATGTGTTCAGGTGTTTTCAACGGGATATTGCAATTGATTTTGTTTTCGATTAATTCTTTGAAAGATTGCCAATTGGTGGTCTTATTGCATAGTGAATCTGTCCTGCTGTAAAGTAGTGGTTTGCTTGCGTATTCTATTATAATTGGTGTATGGTCGGAGTTAAGCTCAAGGCTGGTTGTTGTTTTTAATTTGCTTGCATTTAGTCCTTTTGTTATTGCAAAATCCAACAGGTCAGGTATTTTGTTGAGGTCTGTCGGCCAGTACGTTGGTTTTCCTGTAGATAGTACATTGAGGTTGTTGCTTCTGATATATTTTTCTAATGTCCTCCCTCTCGGCGTATTAATTCTCGAACCCCATAATGTGTGCTTTGCGTTAAAGTCTCCCGCCGCTATGTATTTGTCGCCTAAGGATTGAAAGTAATCTTCCCATTTTTTTAATGTCATTTTGTGTCTCGGAGGTACATATACTGCTGATATCTGGAAGTAATTGTCATTGGTTGGTATTGTGACAGTGGTTGCTTGTAAGTGTTCTTGATTTGTTTGACTATGTAGGTGATGCTTGATATCATTTTTTATTATTACTGCAGTTCCTCCATGTGCTTTACCTGAGGGATGTTTGGTGTCGTAGATGGTGTAGTACGGAATTTTCATGTAACTTTTTAGAGTGAAATGTGTTTCTGAGACAAGTAGTATATCAATATTGTTTTGATACAAAAATGTTTTTGTTTCGTGGACTCGCTGTTGCAAGCCATTGGAGTTCCAGGCTGCTATTTTCAACTTGTCCATCTCTATTTTTTACTTAGCAAGTTTGTGAGTAGTTGTAGCATGATTGTGGTTTGTTGTACTTGTTGTCTTAATACTGTGTTTAGCTCGCTCATCATTTTTCCCAGCATTTCCATGCTTTTGGTGGATTGTTTGAGCATTTCTTTGATTTCTGTAGCGTCTTCGATGTTATTGCTTTGGTTCTGATTGCTTGTAAGCGTTGCTTGGCTAATGTTTTTGGTTACTTGTGCGTAGCTTCGGTTACTTTGGGGATCTATGTTTCCGATTATGGCGCTCGGTTCATATTGTGCTTTCAATGTCGTTTCGTTTTCCGTTGTACTTTGTTGTGGTTGGTAGTTATTGAGTGATCTGTTGCGAAGTGGTGGAAAAAGTTTACGTTGTAGTTGTTTCCTGATTTCACATCCTTTATAGCTGGCTGGGTGGTTTCCGTTGCAATTATAGCATCTAACTTCTTCTATTTTTCCTGTGTGTGGGCAGTGTATTGTTAGGTGATTTTTTGCACATTTGACACATGCCGGGCTTCTGTTACAATAATTTTTTGTGTGGCCGTATGAATTTGTAAATGACGAAAATTTTACGAATTTTACGGCGAGAGCCGATTTATGTCGCTGCGTGTTCTCCATCTCGTTGGAGAATTTACATCGTTGAACACGCAGCGGTTGAAACCAACAATAAAAAGTAAAGAATTTACCAGCCTTGAGAATTCGACGGACTAAGCCCTTGAGCTACCAAAGATTTTCAGAAATATCACCGTCGTTGGAACTTTAAAATTCGGAAACCAATGTAGATGATCGGGATACAAAAAGTAAGTTGTAGACCAAGATGTAAAAGCTAAGTTTTACGTCAGAATATAAAAAGTAAGTTGTGGCTCCAGCACTGTAATTACCGATGCAAAAATAGTCGCTGGAAATCTCGCCTTCTAATTATAACAGCTCGAAGCATAGTTTTTTTAAAACGCGGTTTTTATTCATAACGATACATATGCATATCTGCGTTAACGTGTAACATCTAACCGGCGATGTTTCAAGAATTTTTATAATAAGGAGAAGAATAATAAGAATAATTAAGAATAAGAACGTTGTGACAACTTCTCCCATAGATCGCCAAATAAAGCCAACAATAGCCGTCCAATGTAAACGGCCTGTGTCGAAGCAAACACAACGTATCCTTTGACGTACCGTACAGTTTTAATGTAAATTTTAATGTAAATTGCGTGTTCCGTGAGTGCGTATTCGTATCTCATCCAGGGCGATAGTTATTTTAAATAAAATTCTTATGCAACTGGAGTCCTGTTTTGTCTTAAAATGCTGTACCTCAAAGAGATAATTTCAGATTTCATAGAAGACGCAGCATGTTATTACCAAAATAATAGAAGTTCTTCCATCATTGTGTCTAACAAATTGTATAACACGACATAAATCTTCCTTCCAAGTTATTCGTATATTTCTTTCTTTTTCCTGGTACAAGAGATCATCTTCATTTTTTGTGTTCTTCACTTTCCCTTTCTTCTCGTTTGATCCTATAAATCCTTAGAATTTTTGCAATATTTGTGTCTGATTATGTCGGTTACGATATTGACTATCGACTTTCCGATCTCTCCATATCTGTCTGTACTTTACATCAACTGGTGCTACTTGTCATAAACTAATACGATAAGTTTGCATAAATAATGGCTTTCTATCATACTGCAATATTTTATGTGATAATTGTACTACTCTGTAGTTGATTTCCGCTTATTATATTCAATTCAGTTAAAAGCTTTTTCACGAGACTGATATCCAAAAATTATTTGCAGCGCTTTATATTTTTCGATAAAGTACTGTCATATGCCCTTCGTGTAACTTTGACTGAGATTTTCACTTTCCATCAATTCACCTTAAGGTTACTTTGATGAAATTTCTATTTTATATCCGTTTTACGAATATAAAACATCAAGTTATATATAAAACGAATTAAAAAGTATAAAATGTTATTCGTAAATTAATTATCGACGTAACGATGAAATTAATGTACGATAAACTTCGCGTGTAACCGGATCTGGATATAATGTATCATAATTATAGCAGGCTTTTTGCATAAGATTCTCTGTAAATGCTTGTAGTCGGTTCTTTAATCATTCGCCTATTAACTCCTCGAATTTCCAACAATAAAACGGATATTGTTGATTCAATCCATTTACCAACTACTGTATTATACGTCTGTTGTGCTTCGTCGAAAGACTACTTGAAACATCATTTATCATTATTTCATTCTACTACATATGTTTTGAAGGATTATGCTTTATTCGTAGTAAGTAGAAGAGAAGGTAGAATTTAATGGCTGCAACTTGATGCAAATTAAATGCACAGAAATATGAATTGTAAATCTAACGTGGAATATTACCATTTTCCTGTCTCATTTTGAACAAAATTTCAATGTTCGATGAATAAAATTTCTAAAAGGAAATACATCGTATTTCAGGAATTCTCTGCATTTTTCTTTCACCGAATTTGCTTTTCTCGAACAAAGTCGATGGGATAGTTAAACTTTACAAGTTTCAAATGTTTTTGGTTTCATGATTTTGAGTTTTTAGATTTACGAATCGCCGATATTTCAAATCTTCCTAGTTCTGAACTATCGAACGATTAAATTCTCGAATTTGTTCATTTCTTTATAAGTTCTCCTAAATCCAGTTTCGAACTTTTAAATTCTAAAATCAAATATTTTGAAATAAATAAGTTTAACGAAATGGGATATTTTATTCGCCCATCAAAGTTTGATTTTTTTCTTTGAAATTTTTATTTACTCGTATTTTCGTTTATTATGCGCATTAAATGTCGAGATATATATAAGGGAAATACGCTATCTATGTATCTATGTATTATGTGCGGAAAGTGTCTTTCTTTTACAGATATGTCTTTTACAATAGTTACATCTTTATACGAACATGAAACCTAATCTGTCGAACGTTGTGATTTTCAGCTTGATAGAACAAAATCGATCGTACGTAATTGCATAAAATAATATAAAATGGAAAATGTTTGTGCATCCATTATTTCCTTATAAAACAAAAGAAACTTTTCGCACGACATAATATTTTGCAGGCATGTAAGTAAGTAATTTACTTACTTGTTATACTAAATTAATGTCTCGCGATTACTGAGATACGTGCACGCTCGAAGTTGTAATTAATTATGTTAGACACGAGCACCTTGCGATTTTCAACGACTAAAGTCTTCACCCTTCGAAACCTGTCAAACGAAGCTTGTCTTTAATGCATCAATCTTCCAAGAGTAGGTACTTAGAATTTCATCACGAATTATTCGAAAGATTGAATATTTATACAATGGTAATAGTTTTGTTACATTTCTGTGTTTAATTAAACGACTTAGGATTAGATATTATCATCGAATCGTTTTATACAGTATAGTAACTGTTTATTCATCCATGAAACTAGAAACTACTAGCTTTTGATATCACGTGATATTATTTTATGAAATAATTCTGTATTTTAGAAATTTTACTACACAAATATTATCAAGATGAACAATGTACCGTGTGTTCAGGATAATTAATCGTTTATATATTCTACGTAGGTGTACATAGTCATTTGCCAAGAAAGTTTTCTTCCAGATGAAAAATAAAAATAACACGAGACAATGAGGCAAATTTAAAAAATTATTTCTCTACGATCTTCAGCACGCAAATCAGTAATTCGAAAATGTTTCAATTGCATGCAAACAATTACGCGTTTAAGCGTTAATTTTATATCCCTACTAAATTATTTCTTTACGACTTTGTGATTCGTAGATAATTAATCCATAATTTTTTAATCTACACACACACACACACATATAAAATATGCATTATTTTGTCAGTCGTCTGTAGATTAAAAAATTATGAATTAATAAGCAGCATCAATCTTCGAAGGTGTTGTTTGTGAAATATACAGTTACATTAAAACTTCAAAACCCTGTGTTAGGTACCATCCGAATATATTTGTCATCTTAATCGAGGTAGAGAAATCGGCAGATGTTAAATATGTAGATGCTAATCGAGACGAGAATTTACTATTTCGTTAAACGAGTCAGATAAATGATTTTCCTTATGATTTCGCCTACGATTATCTCATTGTGATTCTATGACGCGTAAACAGTTAAATCGAAAATATTTTGAATCTACGTGAAAAAATCCTATATTTAAACATTAAGTCTGGGTTGTGTCTATGTTAAAGAAGTGGCGGTTCCGTTGCATTATTCCGTCTTTAACGCATAAACGTTACACGGTTTAGCAGCGCTACCGTGAAATTCGTTACGAACCGAACGATGGTAATTGGAATATCAAACGCGATAAAGGGAAAACGGTGAGCAAGTTTAGAAGCAAGTGTGTTCCAAAAGAAGCTGAAGCTGAAGACGTGAGTTGTCTGTTCGCTGAGCGAGTTAACGACGTACAAGTACACGTCGCAAGGTCTTGATGATTTCACTTGGTGGTGTGTTATTGATCTCGTCCACCGTGTACGCACGGGCAAAGGCAGAAAAGGAGAGAAAATTTTCCCTTCCACGGCATTTCCCTTTCGCGCCTTTCCCTCCCTCTCCCCCCTCGGTTCAACGGCGCCGCTGAAAGCACAGAACATTGTTACGCGGGGCGCTTTTCATTGCGACGTCGATGCAGCATCGCGGTGTACGTATCGTACACGTTTTACAACAGAGAATGGATACGCTGCGAGCGACACGCTCGCGAATCCACGACTAATCGTTCCACACTCTGCAAAACTACGTGCACTCGCCGATGGCTGGCTGAAATTTTCGAATTTCCTGCCAGCGACTGCACACCAGTTGTTTAGGGCTGTTGCTCCGGCGACAGCACGGTTTCCAATGTTGTTCAGAGAGACGAATAAATGGGACTTGACAGGCTGGTTTCCCCCATACTGAGTTTCTCGTTCCCCATTTGATCATATTTCTTAATCGTTAATGTTACGCGAGATGAACCGCTAACATATGCTGTTACGACCGTTCGCGGAGAGACGCGATCGCGAGGAAGCACGTCAACGGGAGTCGTAAATTCCCGTTACGATTAAACAATCGACGCCGCGAAACTAATCGCTCCCCTTATTTCAGTTACGATAATAGGGGTGGTTAGATTGAAGTTACACTGAGTTAACAGGTATAACTTGAGTTTATTGTAACAATTTTCTGAATATACAGAGGTACTCTGATGCGTCGATGCAAATGAAGTAAGAGTTTAAGGATAGAACCTTTTACAAACGTGTTGACCGATTTAATGTTGAGTGACGACTTTTACTTGAGGGTAGAACCCTTTACAGACTTTAGTGTTCTGCCGACGAATGAAGACTGAGACGTAAGGGTAGAACCCGTTACGGAGTGTATGGTCCTGACGACGGACGACGACTCCCTTGCAAGTGACGATGCTGTGTCAGAGGAGAGCTAGTGATGGGTGTGTCTAGCGCATGGGATGAGGTGATTTGTTCGTCGCAATTTTGGCTAGGAAAGTGAGGGTAGTGAACATTGTTTCTTATTGGCTAATGAGATGACCGGTAGACTAGGAAGGGTCTTAGCTGCCCTCGGAGGAAAGTTGTTAGTGGGAGGCATCGCACGTGCGAAATAACTTTCCCGTACTAGACACGTGAACATTTGTTAGGCAGATGCTACATCCGGCTCGTAGGATCTTAGATTTTTCTGAGATTTATGACGGGTCCTTGAGGCTATTGAGGGCCCGCGACAAGGAAGTGCGGACATGTGGCTGCCATCCTGCCCGCCGTATGCAGCCCGACCCAGGTAGAAAGTCAGGCGACGTAACATATGCTATCTAAAAGCTAATAATTTATTGCCTATTGATTTTATTGAAGGAACATTTGAATAAATTATGCGTCGCGTTTCAAGGAACTCGTCAAAAGCTTCTAAATTTATCTTCGTACATCTTACTTTGATATCTCAAAACATGTTCAAATTTGAATTTTTTAAATGGCACCGTATATCGTTTACAACATTAGTCCAATCGGGCATCGCTTAAGCGATGAGCAATACAGTTAGCTCTTCTCTGCTTTCATATGTAAATTAGCTGTAAAATAGCTTGTTGCCTGTTGATTTGATCAAAAATCATTTGAATTGATTATATGTCGCGTTTCAAGGAACTCGTCGGAAGCGTCTAGATTTATCTTCATACATACTTACATGTTTTGAGATATCAGGATACAACCTTGAATTTTTTAAATATTGGTCGACCCAACCGGGCACCATTAACACGTGAACCGCCGACGCGTATTTTCAATGAAATCTCCTTCAGACCACGAGTGCCGCTGTACCAGGCGTACTGTGCTAGGTACTCCCACCGATATTTTAGAGAATTTAAAATCCATAACCTAATTCGTTACAATGTCGAAAAGAAAAATGGGAAAGTTACTTTTTAGTGAGTTCAATAGCAGTGAAAAAGAAAGTTTTTACGAGGCTTACACATATTCGGATAGTAATGACGAGGAAGAAATCAGATTTCCTAGAAATAGAAATATCAATAGAATTACATCGTCTGATTCTGATTTGGATATTGATAGGTGCAATCGCAGTGATACTGAATGTAATGAAGATACTGTTGACGAGATTTTACAAGAATTGGCCATCGAGGAAGAAATAAGAACCGATGATACCGAAGAGAGTACAATTCAATTTGGTGAATGGAATGAATTTAGTGATCGGCAGAAGTCATTTCCTTTTCCTGAGACAGACTGCCTCATTAGGCAATTACCTGGCGATATCAATCCAAATTATGTGTTTCAGCAGTTCGTTGATGACGAAATAATAAACTTACTTGTGTCAGAAAATTGCAACAAGAAAGGATGTAAATATTAGAAGATTTGGAGAATTATTAACTGCAAAATTATTAGTCTTGTCTGATAATACAAAAAATTATTGTCTTCGACGGAATCAGCATAATATCGCCGTTCGGATAAATGATTCCGGAAGAAGCATTAGATGCGCATGAAAACTATATTATGCGGATAAAAGACGTCGAACGGACCGATCAAAGACGCGGGAGAATTTAAAGGAAACAGCAACTTATTGTCCAAATTGTCCCGACCATACTCAGCTTCGTATAGAATGCTTCAATGTTTTACATTCTAAATAATTTTCTTAGTAAACCATTTTCGTATTACCTTTATAGCAATTCAATAGTTTTATTACTTCCTGTGAAATAAGCAAGTAGTCAAATAAGCGCGGCCCGATGAGAAACTTTGCTGTCACCAGACTACGGCTGACGCGGCCCGATCAGAAACTGCTATCGCCCGAATATGGGTGACGAGGCAGTCAACGTGTTAAACGAATAATCAATATAGTCAGCTTTTCTGTGTTTGTACATGTAGATTAGCTTCCAGTATCTACTAATAACGATTCAAGACACTGAAAACTTTATACATTAAATCGACAGTTACCGTGTCAAGGAATCAATGAAGAATCGCCGATACGCTAGACAAGTCACGCGTTCGATAAAACTGTGTTCCTTTATCCTCGACACATAACTCGGCCATCTAAATCACTGTCGACAAGTTTGCCGGGTAATTCGTGAGCGAACTTACCTTTAATGCCGCGAAGTACCTTCATAACAGGGGTACAACTCGAACGGTCCATCATCTTGTCCAACCTCCTAAACAACGTCTATTTGAAGTCATCGCAGATACCTCGTAACACGTTTCTCGAAATTTTTCACGCGACGAATAATCGTCGGCTTAACCTCGGAGCAGCCGTGATTCAAATTTTTCCACTTTCAACTTCGCAAACCACCAGCCTCGACTCTCGGGTGAATTCTGTCGTGAAATAAACTTCATTTTCGGTAGAAGAAAAAGAAGAATGATCGCGGTAAGTTTCCGGTACTTTAACCGATTCGCTGTGTTCAATATAATCGTCGCAACGATAAAATGGAGCAACATTGGACGATGGAGGAAAAAAGTGACAAGTGGTTTAATCCCCGAAACTCTGAGAACTTTTTTTACACGATCGATTGGGGACATTTTTTTTTTTTTTTTTTTGTGTTCAAGTTTTTAAGTTGTGAAGCTATATTTTGAAGGTGTGAAAATTATGTTAGGATTTTTATGCTTTACTTTCTTACGGCACTGTCATGCAAACGAAGAAGTAAGAGTTTAATGGAGATCTCTTCTGTATGTTAACTTTGGGCAATAATTTACACAATTTAATATTGAATATGTACACATAGTTTACATGTTTTCATGTATTATCGTATGCTTTTATCTAAGAAACATTATCGTTAATCTTTTTATCGCGTCAGATACCAAACCTCAAATAAAATACGACACTTGAGAAATAAATACTCCGCTGCAGCGATACCAGTTGAGACATGAAAACGTATATTAAAGTGATAGCAACTGGGTATTTTATAATATGTGGCGGCACTCGACAACAAATACCATCGGACGACGACAGCACAGTGATTAGCGCTTTAGGTTACGAACGTTCGGGACCCAGGTCCAAATTCCGGTGACCGGAGTCCGATTTTTCTTTTCACGGCATCTAATTGGAATAGTACAGTATCTGTGTATAGAAGTATCCGGATGAATCTCGTTAGAGTCCGGAGATGTCTGAAATAATTAAGTCGCATGATCGTGCACCGCGGTACATTGAACAGAGACGTTGCTTAGCACTAAAAATTGTTCGAGGCTCGAGCCTCGTTATAGAGTTGGCATTTGTCCACGATTACAGTGAATTTCGATGAACTTTCGTTGCAAAAGGGGGAGCTTTTTACAATGCGTTTAAAATCGAACCAGACGCAGATGTAATAAAAAATCTTATAAAAATCCCCATGCACATAAAGATACGTTTCCCAAAGAGATGTATTTATCTTTTAACTATAATTAAACGCATTAAAGAACTAGACAAGTGATAAAATATTTGTTAATCTTAAATGCAACATAATATCAGTTCGTTTGTCATTCGAATATTATACAAATTTACGTGCGACAGCTACAGTACGTAGACATACGAAATTCTTGAAAAATTGTAACATTCGACATACTTTCCTTTGCTTCTCAGTATGTTGATCGGTATGGCTTTTGAATGGTTCAAATTCGAGTTAGAGAAATCTGAACGAGCTTATTGCGCAGCACAACAGCATAAATGAATAATAAAAAAACCAGCTGTTTGTTTTTCAATTCGAATTTCTTTGAAGCTACCGCAGCGTTTCGTATGGCTATCGTTTCGCTGCTAACTGCAGCGATCGAATAGCCGCCATCAAGGTCGATTGGTGATAATTATCGATCTACGAATGGTAGAAAAAGGACCAAGAAACCATCGAAACTCTGATGAAAAAAAGAAAAAAGAAAAAAAAAAGGAAAGAGAAAGGAAAGAAACGCTCGTTAAACCGAAATCCAATCTGACTAGGGAAGAAATTGAAATGGAATCTCTTTTATTTCTGGATTTAGAGGGATTCTGGAAGACAAAAATGGAGAATGCTTCGAACGGAAGTTCGAGGCACGATGCTGATACCGCGATTTTGGTATTTCATCCTTCGATCGACGAGGGATATTTAACTTTGTTTGACGTTTTGCCGATAAATCGATCACTGTTCTCTATAATACACTTCACCGCGAGATATTGCGCAGAGATTAGAGAAGTTTATGGGCCAAATAATACGAACAAAATATTCTTTTTCTCGATGATAAATGTATTTCGCATACTCGGATATTGAATAAGACGATACGAAATTTTTATCATATTGTTACGTTTTTATATGTTATTGTTCGGTTTACTTTTACCGTTAATTTTAAATTCGGGTAAATAGTAGCTGCTGCCACCAGAAACAATCTAAGGATTGTTTCAATTAGAATTTTCGTTGTCGTTATCTTTTAGTAATTTTATCGACAATTAAATATCGATGAGTAGCGTCGACCGATGTTCAACACGATTGCCAACTAAACTCCACGTTTCTGCTAACCCGCTACGCGCAGGAGTACTGGCACGGGAGAGGATTAAAATTGACGAAAATGAATGCTCGTTTAATCTAACAAATATTTTCCACAACTAGAGTTTATTCTGATTTTGGTTGGTTATTAACAGAATTTCTTAGAATAATAGAATTTACAATCTTTCGCGATACACTTTACTAATTACAAGATTCGAATTTAAGCGATATTCGACGTTTTACAAATTGACAAATACTAGCACGTCGATTAACAAAAACTGACAAGAACTAAGAATTAAATGAAACAAAGAATTAAAACTAGAGAACTAAAGAATTGAGGAACTTAGGAACTAAGAACTAAGGAATTAAAGAACTAAAGAATCAAAGAACTTAGGAACTAAGAGCTAAGGAACTAAAGAACTAAAGAATTAGAATTTAAAGTTAATGAAATGTTAGGAATTGCGGAATTGAGATCTAACCGCTATAAACCAAGAAATTACTTACCAAAAGTTGGGTAACTGATCACCAAGAACCCAGGAATCAATCACCAAGCACTGAAGAACTAATCACACAGAACTAAGGAATTATCTGAATAACAAATCTGAATCACAATCTAAATGATAACGAACTGAAGAACAATAATGACCGTACTTCCAACTTGCTACGTTTATTTATACTCCGATCCATCGCAGAAGAAGGGGAGGGGGCGTCATGTGGCGGTTTGCGAAGCTAGAATTCGGTTTCTTACGAATTTGTTAGATTCGTTCGAATCGAAACACCGTCTTGCGCTATTGGTGGGTTTTAGCCTTTGTTACGGCGTGTGCGTAGCGCGGGACGTGACAATATACATCCTTTACAAACAAGAAATAAGTAACCTACGTATACGACCCTCTAACGGTATTCTAAATTTGGTAATTTTTTGCAGTTTCTAAAAGAACTTCTCATTTAGGATTTTGCAAGTCGAATAGTATGAACGAGATTTATTATTCCTTTTAATGAAACAGGTATTTTACGGAGTCTGATATTGAACAAATAAATACGAAGTTTGTCTTGTACATTTTGCAAACGAAATAAATAATCTGCATGTTCGATCTCCTAGTATAGCAATTTTCACAAGGAATTTTTATCAAAACTTCTCTCGTCTAACAGCGCAATTTTTTAAAGCTCGATATATAGGAAAAGATTTTCGCCGGATAATAATTATTGCTTTGAATCTTGCTTGGAATAACATTGAAAAGTAATTGTTCCTCCAGATTTTCTTCTACTAGAAAAAGAACATTAAAAAAGTTAGCGAGGATAATGAACAATCTATGTATAGAATTTTTTATATTTATTGTATTTCACAATTGAACGAGTGACCTACGCGATTTGTCGGTTTTCTAACGTAGCAATCCTCATAAAGTAGCCGCACAAAAATCTCTCATCCCTGAATTTTCCACATTCTACTTCGAAACGCTTTCAAAGAAAACCTTTCAAGAAGCGCAATCATCAACTTGCCAAATTCATGCTCTCAGACTGCAACACCGTAAAAAATGTCCAGTAACAACGCTTCCAAACTCGTCGCAGCCTTAGTCAACGTTCTTGCAATTTCTGCTCGGACAATCACCACCACGCTCGACATTTGCAACGATTTGCAAAACAATCACGCGAGAAGCGTCTCCGCACGAAGCGTGGCAACGCGTGACCGACGAAAGCACGGGTTGTTGCTGAAAGCTGTTTGAAGCTGTTCGAAGCACGTAGCTTTCGCTTCAACTTCCTGTCCGACACTCGCCTCCACCCTCATCCCCAATGGAAGGTCACCAAGAGGTTGGTTAGTAACGATAAAACGTGTCTTGTTGGACGTTCAACAGTCGGCGCACGCTTTCTGAGAAAAGTTTCCCTGTAGAATCGGATATGGCCAGCTCCTACAATGGGAGTTATCCTTCGATCGCCGAACGCTGAAATTGTTGTCTAAAAATAAAGTTTGTACACAATAGCGCATAAGAGAAAGCTGAGTATTGATACATTATGAATTTTAATAACTTTTTTTATTGATGATGGTCGTATATTGTATGGTATATATCAGGTTGTGGCATAAATTTGTTCGCATTTCGTTAATTAAATAAAAAAATTCGTCAAATAACTTTTATCACATTTCACGGGGTGCATGCGTTAGCTAAAGACAAACGAATCTAATGACCAATCTAATTTTATATTTATTCGTTGATCTTATTAAATATAAATCCGCTTTGTTAGATTAAAGCTTCTTTTTATATTTCTTATTTTACAAGCTTTCTTTTTTTTCTTTTTTCTTTTTTCTTTGCTATTATACACGTTGTGTATTTCGTTATCTCAAGATCAATGATACTAATGTTGAACTGGTCCGTACGTTATACGCAACAGAAGATTTTCATTTATGGCAAAGGAGGATTACTTGAATGAGCTAAGCTTCAACATCTTAAAATTCAATCATGAATCTCCGCTCAACTTTGGGCCCTTTTCATCTGCATTGTATTTCTCTGTCGTTAGAATCAATCTCCATCGAAAGTAAGCAAATATCGTAATCGATGTACGCGATCCTTGTAAGCCTCTTAACCGACTAAAGCGAAAGTGAGATTAAAATATTGGCTCGTCGGATAAGACTTAAACCCTTTTGCAGTCACGATTCTACACAGAAACAATTTTACACATGCTAAACGCTACACACTAACTGACAGGAGATTATCGAACAGAACACCGGACGTTTCGTTTAATTGTATCATCGTAAGGTGTTGGAACAAAGTTTGTAACTGGTGAAAGAAAAGACTGAAAACTTACTGGACGATCCAACATAAGAAATTCGAAGATCGCAGCTTAGCAAGTCCATCGGGGAAGAATGTTTTCTTACATCATCAATTTATTATTATTTTGCCATTATATACTTTGAATAATAAAAATACTCCCGTGGCCTCCAAAAAGAAAGTAGATTTCGGCGTGGCAGTCAAAGTGTTAACCTACTTGCATCATTGCCTTACTTGAGAGAACCGGTTCCCATCACCGCGCACGATCAGTCGTAGGTACCGTAAATGGCATCCGATTTCTTCATGGAGTTTATTGAAAATTTACTGTTCAAAACTATTGGTTGACAGTGTTATTTCACAAACATCGCATCTTACTTTCTTTATAGCAGAGGAAAAAAGTAAAAATTATTTATTTATTAGAAAAAGAATTATTTAGATTAAAATGGAAATAAAAAAAGCAGTCGCAGTGCGCGGATTAATCCACGCTTGGATGCGAATGGGTTAAAATAGTTGCGAGTAAAATAAGTATCGGCGCAACGTCGGTACTTTAAGCGTTAAAATTGCGCGCACAGTCGATTGCACGAGCTTCGTGACACGTTCGACAACGATGGATTCAATTTAGTCGGATTATCCGGCCCTACGACTGGCTATCCACGTTCCACGACCCCAAGTCCCAAGCCTGTGTCAACTTACCTCTTTCTAGCTGGTCTCTGGACCACTCTAATACCTGACTTTCGATTGCTATAGAAGTAAGGAATACCGATGGCAGTGTACGCTGGCTCGTCGAAATGAATGCCGAAATAATGCGAAATTTATTTCACCAGACAGGTGTACGTAGCGAAATGGTTCGTTGAGATGTGAGCTACCTTGAGAGGTTTTGTCACGCTCATAGCCAGGCGAAACATTCGCAAACCTCAGAGTGTTAACGCAGTTTTCTTCGAGAAAAAGGAGAACGATCTTGGGAAAATGTGCGATGTGGTTGGTTTTTTGTTAGTGGGGGAAAAAGATGGTCTTTCTCTCGAAGAAAGGAATGTAGATGATGATTTGTATGGAACAGGGATTGTTTGCCTTGCTGGGGAAAGGTTCAGCCGGAGGATATGAGTGGAAGAGGGATTAGAAGGGATTTCTCGTGGGAAAGACATAAGTGTCGCGTTACAGAACGATGCTTCCATGGAGAATATGCAAATGTGGAATCACTAAGCGTAACTTTTTAAGAAACCTGCGCGCTCTGGATATTCCGCTCTTGCAAGAAGAAGTTTATTATTTATTAGAAGGTTACGTGTGAAAATCATAGAAAAAGAACGTGATGAGCAAGGTTTCGTTGATTTTCTTCATTTCTCTGTCGCTTTATGTTAACTGGAATCAACGTCGAATTCGAATGTATCTTTTTTTCTTTTTTTTTTTTAAATAAAGCTACAAACTTTTCGATTCGACGCAGTAAAAGTTTGCAAAAGTTGTAATGTTAATTTAGCTTTCGAAAAATTATACTTAGGAGAAGCGATAAGATGTGAACAATTTAGATAGAGAAATACGTACAGTAAATATTATTGTTTTAACAATTAAAACGTTTTCATTGAATGTACCACTGAGATTTTGATCATTTCGTTTTGTGAAGATCTGATATGAACGATGTAAAAGTGGCATTCAGAAAGAAAACTTTAATCAGCACGGATGTAAGTTTTGACATTAACTTTGGAAACCCTTTTACGAAATGCAAACTCGAATTTTAATCAAAGATTCGTATTTCTGGATTAGAATTGAAATGTAAATTTAAAAAGACGTACATTACAGGGAGTTTTCCGAGCTTTGATCTACGAGTGAAAATCTTCTTGAAATGAGAAACGAGATTCGAACGTCTGAGTTTCTCCCCGCGTGTCGGAGATGTTTTCTTAAATTAAATTTATATTTAACTAACTTGTGATGGGAAGATTTAGGAATAACAAGTTTTATCATCATTCGCAACAGAAGAATTTTCTGAGATAATTTCACCTTTCCTTCGAATTTTTATGGACCAATCTTTCTCGCGTTTCGGCAAGCAACAAGACTTTTATCGTTTCAAGAGAAACTTTAACATAAAATTAAAACGAGAAAACGCGTATACGAGGGCTCTTTTATATTTCCCTCGGACTTAAGAAACTTTCTTACAACGTAAAAACATGATTGAGTTGAAAACAAGCTAAAGACGTAACAAGATTAACGTTTAATCAATCTAACTGTCACAAGCAGAAATTTTTATGATAGGACAAAGTAACATGTTTCTCTGCTCACACATTTACTACAACTTGGATGTATCAATTTATTTTTATTAATTATTATTAATTAGGCAATTACCACGTAAACCTCAGAATAAGAATAACTAACAAAAAGTGACTAAATAAAATTAACTTAATATAACAGGAAACATTTTTTTGTAACATTTTTTAAAGAATAAATCGAATATATTTCAGTAATTAACACATCAATTGTATAATTGCAAAGATATAGGAGTGATTCGGAAATGAAAATAATTCACTTTATTTAGCACACAACAGTTATACACATATCTTATACTCTGAAGACCTCATAAACCTACTCGCACGCACGCTTGTTGTCAACCGACTCTTCCAGATGCTTCTAAACGACTGCCAATCGTCTTTTGTCCCAACTATGGCCTGGACACCCTCTGGCGCTTACACACACATTCGCATGTACAGTGTAAATGTATCATCTTCCTAACGCTAATAATAAATACGAAACATAAATTTCAGTGTCACAAAGTCGCATTTTCTAACCAGAGTACGATTATTCATATACATATTATCATAAGGAATGTACATAAATATACAAACCGTTCAAAATATTGTATCTAAAAAGCAAAAAAATCTTTAATATATTAATAATTACAATATATTATAATAAATTTGTGTAAACATTAATTTACAACGCCTGCAACTCGGAGAAGTAATTAAACAATTTTCGATATCCAGACAGACTAAACATTTAACAAAGATTAAACCGTAGACTCTCGTACGTTTTTATATCTCTGTGAACATAACTAAAGAAATGGAACTTAAATAAACATCCGTTTCATGTACTAAATATTATAATAAATATTCTAGGAACATTTTACTTATATTAGGTCGTTCGAAAAGTTTCTCTCGTTTTGTAAGGAAATAATGGACGCACAATGTTTTTTGTTTTATATTAGTTTATTGAATTATGTAATTTACGTAATAATAGAAATAGAACGAAATGGATCATACCTAATTCGATAAAATAATATAAAACAGAAATTGTTGCCCATCTATTATCACCTTATGAAACGAAAGAAACTTTTCGGACAACCTAGTATTTAGCTAGAGAAATTATTTATACAGTTTGATAAAAATATTTCATAATCGTAAGTATAATTCTTCATTAGAATATTCTATCTAATCCTCGCTATCTAAAATTTTCCGTTTTGTATTATTTTATCGAACCACGTATGATCGATTTTGTTCTATCAAACTAAAGATCACAACGTTCGACAGATTAGCTTTCACGTTTGTAGAAAGATACGTTGTTGTAAAAGACGTGTGTCTCTAAAAGAAAGACACTTTCCGGACAACCCAATATTCGCATATTAGATGCACGGTACGCATGTTGCGAAAACATCTGCAGTGTGTTAATAATAAATTCGTGTTAAATTTCTGCCCGATTACGTGCCGAGTTTAAAAACTTGGTCCCAACGATTCTTACCGCCGGAAAGCTAAGTTCCGACAGGGGCGAGGCTGACAGGTTTGTGCAAAGTGTTTCGATTAAAAAGCGTTTTGTAAAAAGATTTACGGCCCCGGCATGCTTTTGCATTCCGCAACGAGGTCCCTCCGCAGTGTAGCGCCGGTAAAATTGAAATATATAGGTTGTATCGCTGGCGGCGCATACAAATCCGCCATTTGTTTCCGGTACGGTCCTTCTTATTGCGGAAGTTGCGCACACAGTCGCGACCGTGAAACCGCGCGAGTATCGAGTTTACGAAACGGCCGGTCATCGGATCAACGTCGGAAGTCGTAAATTTTCGGGCTGGAAAAAGGATGGATCGATAAAGAAACTTTGGTGAAATAATACGAAATGGCTGACTCTCGTATCTATTACAACGGTATTGTTTCCAACTACTATAGAACCTTAATTATTCCAACTATTCGTGGCACACGCTGGTCGGATAATCGGATAACTTTGTTTTCCTATTCGTAAGCAAAGATCGTTTATGTTAAACTACGTATTCTGTGTATGCTAACGAGGAAAAGTATCGGCAGAAACCAAATTTCTCTGTAAAATCCTGTTATATCTGTTGGGATAAACTTTCCATTTGCGTGTGAATTCACAGCGCGTTAATGGAAAAACTTACAGTATGTAACTTGAATTTCCGTACGAACGTGATCCATTGCGCATACATATACCTAACATAAACGTACCATCACGTAAACACGTCCAATTTCTTCTTTTTACGAACCTCGTTTGTTTTTTGAATATTCAGCGAACTACAGGTTATCACTCATTTTTATAAAAAACCTGAAGTGAATTTTTGTGCTATTAATAAAAAACCAATTTAAATTTCGATGATAGTTTCGCTTGGCTGGATAAGTATGCAACGATTTTGTAATAAATTATCGTGTCTTGAGCAAACAGGTCGAACCGGATTCGTATCGTCGGTTCGCTTATTCATAAATATGACGCGGAGTAAATTTTTTAACCCATTTGCATTATTCCTACTTAAGAGGAGATAGTTGAATGCATTAGCGGCGTTCAACCGACGACTGGGACCTATCACCGCGCACGGTCAGTCGTAAGTGCGGTAAATGGCATTCGATTTCTTCATGGAGTTTATCGAAAATTTACTGTTCAAAACGATTGGTAGACAATGTTACTTCGCAAACATCGTATCTTACATTCTTTATAACAGAGGAAAAAAGTAAAAATCATTTATTTAAACAAAAATTATTTAGATTAAAATGGAAATTAAAAAGAGCGGTCGTAGCGCGCGTAATAATCCGCGCTTGGTGATAGAAGACAGTCGTAGCGCGCGGATTAATCCGCGCTTGGATGCAAATCGGTTAACCATGACGACGGGTATTCCAGATGTAAATCAAGGTTTGTTTTGTCTCTAGACCGGCGAGGAAACTCATTCCGAACTGTTTTATTCGCGGTCTACGCGTTGCTCTACTTTTTTCCACCACTCTGCCCCGTTGTCCAGCGGTTGAGATTATTTGCACGGGACACGGGATTAATTGCGGATTAATTCTTATTATGACAACGCAAATTGCGGTGATATTGAGGCGGAGAAGTGCGTTCCGTGCTTTCAGTAAAGTCGTTCCGCTCGCTTGGACACTTGGTAATTCATCTTAACTGGCGTTTAATAGCTTCGGCTTCTTTCTTGTCAGTGTAAACTCTCTTCTTCGGTGTTGGTTAAGACTGTTTTATTATTTTAAACAAACTGAGATCATCTAAAATCTTCTCTCAAGTCAAATTGACAAACGTGATATAACGTTCTACAAGAAAAGAGAATCTTAAACATTGTCTGTGTATATCTCTGCCGTAACATATAACGTCGTTTGAATCATGCCATAAAAAGGTGAAATTACTTCATCCCTAATACACGCTTCTCCTTAATATCCTACAAAAGAAAAAAAAAAGCGAACCTTAAATAGCCGCTTTATTCCTACCATAATGCGTAACATAATTTGGTGATTTCGTGAAACCATAGATGAGTAAACCGTAGATGAGAACAATAATATACGCGAATCTTGAATATTCTATTCTATATCCGTTATAGGATATCTTTAACCTACCACGAAAAGCTCAACGATATGTAGAAAAAGAAATCGAACATGGTAAAATTCTTATCTCGCATCGTTCCGTTGGAATCCTCATCGAGTAAAGTACAGTTTTAATCCGCGTCCCATTTCACCTTTGCTACCTCTCTCGCCATTCCCATCCGCTTAATTACAGTTCTAATCGACAGCCAGCGCTCGCCAATTCTCTATTTCACCCACGTTTCATATTTTCTGCTTACAGATCCACGCCTGAATCGAGACGATTGAATCCTCAGCAACGAAAGATGAGTTTCACGAACAGCCACCGTACCACCGTCGTTCTTCGACCAGTCTCAATTTCAATCTCAATCTCAATCTCCACGTGGTCGATCACCAGCGTCACTCGGATTAACGACAATCACGGGAAAATAGGGATTACCTTGAAGAATAATATCGAGGACAATCATTTCGTCGAAGAATAGTTTTAGAACTACGCGAGCTTCCGCCGATAGAGCAGCAAGACGACGAGTGAAATCCAGGGAATTGCAGGTCGTCGAGTCGACGAAAGAGGATCAGTGAGATGCCCGGTGCGCTGTGAAAATGCTGGTAGACGATTGCGGCAGCGCTATGGGGTGGACTTCGGCCAGCGTGCGCGGGGGTTGGTCCACCCCGGGCGGCTGTAGGAATTCCGCGATGAACTTCGGTGGTAGCGTGCCCTCCCTTCACCCAGCTGGCTCGATAAGATCGCTCCGATCCCAGCATTCTATGCAGGTATTTAAAAAATCCCGTCGTTTTCGTGTCGTTGGATTATCATCGTTAGGATGATCGTATCCGGCGAACGCGTCAGGTTATAAGCAAATTCGTGGATTAAGTCCGACATTAAAGTTTTAGTGGACCGTTTTGCAAACTCTACCCCTTTTTCAGCTATCGGTTTTCGACGAGCTATCTTTTGTTTTATTTGTCGAAGGAACATCGTTTTTCAATAGCTGGCTATTACTCGAGCGAGCAGTTGGCATTTCGATTTAGAATCTGTAATAATCGCGGAAATGTTAAGAAGATTTTCAGGTTGGTGAATAATGAAAGATGAACGCGAGAATGTGCCAAAAACGATTTCTTATTTGTTAAAAGTGCGTTTCATTGAAAATAAACGTTTTTCGGTAGTTGAATGTTTTCTTTTTATTGGTAGTTAATCTGTAACAATAGGTGGAAATTTAAGGATGATTGACAGAATGGTAAAGAAGAAGATGAAGGATAGGTTTTTTTTTTATCGAAAGAGTATTGTTTTGCAGTGATTGGTTATCGACTGATTAGTATTTCGTCGAGTAGCAAGTGCAAATTTTAAAAAGATTGACAGGGTGGTAGCTGATTTAACCAAATTCTGTGCCACAGGGATTGTACAAGTTAGGGATAGAAGGAAGATTAATTGTTAAATGGAAACGAATGGTAGAGTTTGAGAGACTTAGGTCATCCTCTTCGTAAATATTTTTGCCTCCCCAAAAGTTCAACACTAATCACGCACTCTTCCAATAAATAAAATTAACAAATCTATAAAAAATAAAATTCGTCAATTTACCTTTTAAGTGTCTTCTCTCATCTAAAAAAAAAAAAAAAAAAAAAAGAATATTTATACTACGCTCTCGTTAAGATCCTAATTAGCCTATGTCGTAATCTCTTACGTCTTATCTATCATCTTATCCTCTCGTACAAAAGAAAATCATAAAGATTGTATTCTAATGTTCCACGCATCAGATACGATAGATTGATTCGATTATCGACGCAAAAATCGATATTCATCGGATCGCGCATTGTACAGTTAAATGTAGAAGGTAGGCGTCGTCGATCAGTTTGCGAGAATCGCGTGGGGCGTTCATCCCCTAATTGGTATTCGGCCAGCGACACTTTCACCCTGTCGGTGGATATCTAGCGACGTTTAATTTTCAGGTTACGTCGTCGATCGTCGCGATTTATCATTGGTTCTCGCGTACCCGATCGCTATTGCCTTTCTCGATGCATTGCAGACACGTTTCTTTTGTCCAGGGCGTGCCGGAGACACCGCGAAGATGTATACACTGCCATCCGGTACACGTGCCGAGCACCCCGAACAATTACGTGCATTATCCAATGCAGTATTACACGCCAAGCCACTGTCCCGAGCCCAGGAACGGTATCTACACTCCTCATCGGGGCAGTTCCTATCACGGTGGTGAGTATATCTTTATAAAAAATGAATTCTTCTTGTCGGCTATGAAAAAAAAAATTGCTTTCATCGACTATAAATAAATATGAGGTTAGCGCTCGCGACGTGTAGTCTTGTGAAATAAAATTTTTAACGCACGTTGTTTTATCAAAATATCGGGAAACAGTTTAGAAGACGTTTGTAAAATAAGAAACATAAGGGGACACTATGATTTTTTAACGTGGATTTATACTTATTAGAGGCAGCGAATAAGCGTAATATACGTACAACGTAGCATACTGTGGATGATTGTTATCGATATGTGAAAAATTTGTAGCATAAAGATTACTAACATACATAGCGTATCAATTTTTAACATTTTTCTGTTGTATATCCTCCACTGCATGTCCATGATATTCCACATAACTCTATAGATATACATCGACGCCGCTATGTGCTTTCGATCATCTTCCAGCTAATGATCTTTTCCTAGCGTTGAAGAATATCTTCGGTTATCGGGCGAAATATGAAAAATGTCTTGTTACGCAAGCTTTTTCGTTCCAATTTTACCTCGCAATTTCTCACGAAACATTACGAATCCTGTTTGTCTGCTAAAATGTAGCAGGATCGAGCACGATTAACTGGTTTCGTTGTTCAAGGTTTGCGAGATTCAGCATTTCTAAAACTGAGATAATCTTGGAACGAAGTTAGAACGGAACTTTGTATTTACAATTGATTTGAGGATAACATATACTAGAGAATTGTTTAAGCGAAACAAGAGATTTTTCATCTTTTGTAAATGTTGAATTCATGTTTCGAGCAATTCTCGTGACAGTATGTGGAAAGGATATTTCCAAAGTTGAAATACGGTGTCCCTCGTCACACACATACGACGATTCTCAATCTGACGCGTTGAAGAAGTCTCTCTGGTCCTCCCTTTTTCTTCCTCTCTCGGCATTCACCTGCTGCTGAATATTGAACGTAGTCGCGAAACTTGACGGAAACGGATTAGGCCGGTGTTCTGGCAAGCAACGTCGCGCCGTGGGAACGAAAACAGAAGCATTCTGAGATTATGAGCAAGTTTACCAAGAGGGCCGAGTGGATAGAGTCGTTCTTATACCGACTTTACGAGAAAACTTGCGCAATCTCGCTGAAAGATGCCCCCGAGAAATCGAATAAAATGCAAAACGCGTTAAATGAAACAGTGCTTCCTAGTATACGAAACAAGTGGAAATATCTCAGAGTTTTTAAATCGTTTAACTTTATAGGCCTTTATTCGTACTAGAATAAGACGATCCAGCATTGTATACAGAGTGGCGGACAAAAGGAAGTTTAAAGATCTAAAATTACGAAAGTATCATAATTTTCGAAACTGAATTATAATTACTAGAAACAATGAATGTGTAATACGATATATTATATATCTTAAAACACACGGCTGTTTAACGTTTAGTGTTTAGTACAGACAAGATTTAATACAAAATTTACTCGCACTTATACATACAAATATCAATTTTAATTTTTCTATGTCTTCGCATCTTCGGACCCTAAATCAGCTGAGAGGCCACGACAAAATGGTACAGGTCATAAAATTAAATTAGTCGAACAACGTGTATCGACTTCGACAGTCGCGTAAATTCCAACAATTACGAAGCGCGGTATAAATAAAAATATATTCGCGCTTCCCAATGCAATATATCTACTGTGACGAAAGGTGTACAAATTCTACGTATCGTTCTCCATATAATCCAAAAGAATAACAGTAAAATTCTATCGGAATTTTCATCGTCGCTGTCACAGTGAACAACGAAATCGCATACGTTTTAATGAAAAATATCGCAGGAATTTCGCAAGTGACCTGTCAGCTGGCAGAGGCGCGTGAAAAAGGGAAACAATTCAACAAGTTGACAGTCGCGAATGTCAACCGGACCGCACGCGTGTTTCACAAGGAAAAGGTGGGAAAAATCAAATTGACGAAATGAACGAGACTGCGGAGAGAAGGAGAGAAAGGTTCACGGTACAGTTACGACTTTGCTGAAACGATGAAATTGGCGCACGAGCACGTTAATTTGTCGTGTCATTTACAAGCTTCGAAGTTGACCACGACGCGCGACCCACTCATAGTTTTCGAGTGAATTCGCGTTACGGTTAAACACGGTGGACACTTGCGATTGGACAAACCGACCCTTTCCAATTGTATTTGCATGGTCAACCCTCCTTCACCCTCTGTGAAAGAATCGATTTCGAATCAGCTGCAGGCATCGCTACCCTCGCTTCGTATTATGCAGATGACCCGCGTGCACGCAATCTCAACCGAAATATCCGTGCCGATACGAAATTTTCCGATTTTTCGCTCCATTTACCGATATCGAAGCTTTTCCCACTTGTTTTATTTCTATTGTTTTCGATAAGCTGGTTCATTCGTTTTTTTCTTTTTTCTTTCCTTTTCTTCTATTCTTGTTGACGATATAATGCTAACGCGACAGGTTGAATGGTAATTTTGGAGGCAGATGTTAAAGATGATTTAGCTAGTTAGGATTTATCAAGGGAGAAATTTATGTTAGTGGATATTACTGGAGATATATTGTGTGTATAAATGGGTTTATGTGGAATATGGTAGTGTCTGGTGGGGTTATGGGATGTTGAAATATTTTTTCGGAATTTATATTTGATAGCATAAAAGAAATTTGTATAATAGAAACAATTCGAACTTTTACTAATTTCCAAAGTGTGACTTTTCATTAATTTTGTAATTTTTTAACAATTACAAAATAAATAATTCGATAATTTTTAAATAATTGTTTCATTGATGTTCGTATTAAATAAATATGTATACGATATACTATGAGATATTGATCACTGTATCGAGTGCAAGATATTGCCTGACCATATTAATCAACGTAATTAGTATACAACATCTCAGGAACCAAACCACTTTCGAAAATCTTCTCAAGCAATCCTCTAATTAAATTCACTCTAATCGGACCATATACCTCAATCACGTATCTGACCGAGAGGGTCTTATTTTACTTTCATCCATTTCAAGATTTCCTATTAATATTCCTCCTCCTAGTTTCCGTACAAGAAAACCTTTTGGAAAATTGAAAGAACAATATTACCGTATGAAACATAGCTCGCTCCTCTACTCTACATATTTTATCCTTTAAAGCAAGAAAAAAAAAAAAAAAAGAAGAAATAGGAGGAGGAGAAATTCGGAAATTCACGGCACAAAATTCTCATAAGTTTTGCATCAAAGCGATAAATTACGATGGCGACGAGATCTTAGCAAAGCGAAGGAAGCGTCGTAATTCCTTTTCATGGCAATTTCGTCGTCCGCAGTTTTTGTTTTTCAGCCTGGTTTTGGCGCAGAACCTCCTCCGTTCCGATTCATTTTTCACGAGCAGCCTCATTTTTCGGCCGACCCACGCGCTTATCTCCTTCGTTGGCTCACGTTCGTTCGCACTGTAATTAAGAATATTTCGTCCCTTTGATTTCTCGCCTTTGCGTCCGATCCTCGGCCATTGTGCACTATCAGCCAATGGAAAGAGAAGTTCCTTTTGCAGCTTTTTCTTGCTCGTCAGAACTCGGTGCGTTAATGAGTGTTCCGTTTCGTATCTCAACCGCTTGTCGTGAAATAGAGGAAAGAGATTATTCACGGTAGAATCGATGGAAATTTAAAAGGAAAGTAGCGAATCTTCCTTCTCGTCCACCGAGAAAGGAATATCGAAGGGAAATATAAAATTGTCTCTTTGATCGTAGAGACAGGGAGGATTTTTAATTACACGTGAACGAACGTCGAAACGTTCTCTGCGAGAAACGAGTTTTGTTCTGGCAGTCGACTGTGGAGAAAATTAACCGTAATGTGCCTAACTCGTGCGATCCGGTAATTAATTATGAAGGTAAACTAGTTTTGAATATCCTGGCTTTGTCCTTTTCAAATGGAATCGAGAGAAGAACAGGGTGATAAATTTGGATGACATTTGGATGACGTGGAAATTAATTCCCCTTCATTTCCACACGAAGTTATAATACCATTTATTAGCTTTACTTTTGAATCAGCCTTAGTTCAGTCATTATTTCTTTGGATTGTTCCAATTTCTTGTATTTCGAGGCGGCTCCAACTTGACAATCGTTCAAGTTGTCTGTTGAAAATTTTCTGCCCGTTGTCCAACAACCAATAGTATCTTGTTCCGAAACAAAATCACTTGGAAATGAAAATTATTAAAAACATTTTCGTCATTTTGGTCTGCCACCGTCGAAAATCTACGAACACGGGACAAGCATCGTACATTACAATCCAACACTATTCAATAATTATGTTACATCGGCCGACTCTCTACCTAAACCAGGCCACACACCGCGGGCAAAATGGCATCCAAATGTCTACACATCTTTACTGCGTACCCTCAATAGTCTTAAGGACCCATCATAAATCTTGGTATTTTCATAATTAAGGTCATTCAGACCAAACAAGCATCTTTTATTTCAAGTGTTCTTTAAATTTATTGTTTACTACGGAAAGACACGGAAAAGTTAGTTTCTCTCACGTACGATGCTTCCCAATAGCTACTTTCTATCGAGGGCGGCTAAGACCCTTCCTGGTCCATCAACCTTCTTATTATCCAATCAGAACCAATGTCTACTGCCTTCACTTTCCTAACCAAAAATTGTCATCAACAAATCCGATGGTCTCGTGCGCTAGACACACCCCATCGCTAGCTTTCCTCCGCCACAGCATCGTCGCTGAACTTGACTTATTCTTCGCCGTTGGAATAGTCAACATATCTTTTCCGGGTTTCTACCCTTAGATCGATCACCTACTTACACACCACAACTATACCAGCCAGACAGCAACAAACAAACATGTACATATACTCGGTTGAACCACCCCTATTATCTTAACAGAAATAAGAGGATCGATCAGTTCGTGGCGTCGATGGTTTAATCGTAACGGGAACTTACGATTCCCCTTGACTTGACTTTCTCGCGATCGCGTTTCTCCGCGAATGGTCGAATAAACAAATTGATAATAATTGTTCTACAACTAGTAGTAACAATGCTTCCGTTGCTAATAAATATTCTTATACAATGGCTGCAAACAGTATTTTGCACGCGTCATATCTGTTATAGCATTTGAATATCAATCTCTTGGGTTTAACTGTATTAAATTTCCTACCATTTAGTAGTATGATTTCACGTAACTACAGAGATTGGAAGGTGTATCCATGTTTTTCTTATTTCGAGAAGAAAATATATTTAACTTGACCACATTAGGTCTGAGTTCGTTCTTTCGAGTAACAGAGAGAATCGAGATATCCGCAACGACGTATCATCGCTACTCTTTATTTTTACGCGGTGGGAAAGCTTTCGATGGGACCAGGAGAAAAGGTCATTTTTCAACGGCAACCAGAAGAGCGTAATAAAAATGCAAACAGCGAGCGTCGCTAAAATTCTACTTTAAATTGCTTAAAACTTCATTAGTCCTGTAAAGACGAATTTTACGAGGAACTTTTGCTGTTTGCGGAAACTTTGCCGTTGTACGTTGTAATTAGGAGGAGAAAAGAAGAGAAAGGAAAAGAAGCGGAAAAGAATGTTCAGCGATGCTGGCAAGAACGGTCGTGCCACAATTAAGAATACGTGTCACGCCGATTCCTGTTCTCTTTTTATTTATTTATTTATTTTTTTTTTTACATTGTTACAATTCAGTATGTGTTAGAAGTAGTTTGCAGGATTTACAGTGAAGCTTCATAAGTATAGGAAATACAAAAATTTTATACTCTGTAGAAAATATATATCCACGACATTTAATTTCTTCAATTAAAGTTCCTTTTTTAATATAATCATTTTAATAAAATTGTACTATGAACTTGGTAGAATCTACAGTATAAGTTCTGTGTTGTAGCCTTAAGAGGCTTAAGAGAAACAGAAATTAGTATTTTGAATATTCTTGAATATCGAGAATAATATTAATAAATATATCAATGAATATAATTTAGGAATAAAATATTGAAATGGCAGAGGTTTTGGAAGCTAAGCGAATGATGTAAGCAAATAACATAACAAGGAAAGCAAAGTTTGTATTTTGCTGTGAAATTTAGAAAAACTTTGCAATTACGATTTTAAAATTGTAGAAAACGATGGGGAACAACTGTAACGATAACATTGTTTGACAGTGGGAATTTCAAATTAGTAGAAATTCGTGATATTTCATATCGAAATGACAGCAGATTCGGAAGACGGAGGTTGCAGCAGCAACAACTCAAGCTTATAGGATTTTCCAGTGATAATTTCGCGAATGTTGGACTAGATAGCGATAATTCTAGGATCAGAGAACTCGGTAATGACAGTCGTGGAGTCGTACAATTGGATAATACTAATTTTGAGATCGCGAAACCTAACATAAACCAATCCTAATTCCTTAGAGAATTCAACAATAATTATTTCAAAAGCAAAAATAGACCACAAAATTAAATATCGTTAATTTCACAATTATTTGTAACTTTCACGCAGTAAGCTATCACGCGTCACTATCGCTTGAAATATAACAATCTCTTAAATTCTAATTTAAAATACTAAAAGACTCTTCTATAGTTCCTAAGAGATGGTCACAATTCATAGTACAATTTCAGATACAAAAGTGAAATAGGAAGTCGAGTAACAGGATCCACATAATTATTCAAAAAAGTAGAAATAAAATGCACAAAGCAAGTAACATTAACTAAATCTATTTAAAAGCTGTGAAACGAAATTCTAATTGAATTAAATACTCTTAAATTCTAATTTAGAATATTAACAAAGCCTTCCCTATTTCCTAGACACGTTACTCGCAATAAAATACCGCAATTCGCGATATTAAGTTCACGAAAGGTAATTTTAATCAAACGTAATTTCAATTTGCCTCTTTTTCGTGGAGGGTTCGTCTTCGACGACGCCGAACTCGCAATAAACAGCGTTTATCTTTATCGCCCGGCTTAGCCAGCGCACAAAACGGGTCGTGCCACATAAATTCATTGGACGCATCTGCGAGCCAGTTCTCGGTGTAATTAAGTCCTGCAAATATATCGTCGAATTACGCAAAAACAGTGGTGCCTAATCCGCCAAGGGTTAATCCACGGGTAGCCTTCTTAATTTGCATTCAAGCGAACGTAACGTCGATTGCGAAAGTCACGCCATTTCGTATATACGCAGGGCTCAGAAGCTCAAGCTCAGAATCAGTGTAAGACTAAGATAAATATAATTTTTACAAATTGGTTTTGAACAAAATTTGTCACGCCAGTGAAGATGCGAAAAACGATTTTTATTACGAGATAACGTACAGACGAACTTAACTGCAAGAAACACGAAAGAAAATCACCATTGTTTTTTAAAAGAAATCAGATCGAATTAAAAAATCGTGTCTTGTGTCAAATGTCAACTGAAAAATTTGAATATATCGACCTATGCATTTGTCCGGATTTTGATTTCCCTTTGAGGTTGACGCTCGTGTTTTTTTTTTTTTTTTTTTTATTTATTGCAGGTAAAAATTTTGATTGGAAACAGTTTAACAATAAATTAGTTTTTAAATTGTCTCATTCATCCTCAAGGCAAGTTAAATTTACGCTGATTCGTTTCTCAATCTTTCATATATACGTGTAAAGTATTTCTGTTTTTTAATTGTTGCTTCTCTTCTAATTTTAGATACTCGAATGCGTTACATGGACGCAGAGGGAAGTCTGCATGATGGCATAATCGGAAATAGTAATTGGGTGCTCGGTGATTTGAGAAGTCTTCATCGTTGTGTGCCAGCCTTTCGTCGTCCAGGTAATTAAATACATGTCTTTCATGCTAGAAAGTATTTCGATACTAAATACAAATTCAATACTATTTCAATACTAAATCCGGCTAGAATATTATCGTTAGATCGCGAATACTTGTGCAACTTATTTTTTATTTCACTATCGTTTATCCCTGAAAGTCAATATCAAAACAATTTCATTTTTATATCATTGAATTTAAACAGTAAAACGTATGAGCGTTTCTCTTTGGATACTCGAGGTATACTTCCTGCGTATTACGTGCATTCTATACATTTTTACAATTTCAAATTTCCTATAAATGTACAAACATCGACCATGTAATTATTATGATTAATAAATGTCGATAAAAAAATTATTACTCTCTCTCTAACGGGAAAAATTATCCGCAACTTGTTAATCTTGGAAGATGAAAAATCTTTCTATTCGTTGAATAGTAAAATTTCATAATGGAATTACTCCAAATTAATTTTTAAAATCAATTTTTAACGTGTAAGACTTTTTAATTCAAATGGAAATTCTAGATATTTTCTAGATATCAGATTTTAGTATAAAGTATTATTACGAGATTGGACGTAACAGGGTTACAATAGCGTCTCGCTCTTGCGCTACAAACGAATCGAACTTTTGTACCCTTTATTCGCAATTCTCATCCAACACACACACACACATGCGTGTACCTATGTACGCAGTTTGAATTTGGCACTACAGGGACACAGTCGGTTCGATCCGGATAAAACCCAACACAAAAGATAATACGCGCACGTATCCTTTTCCGTGCAAGCTACAGTATAATTTTATTATGTTTTATGTATATCATGCTTTTTACGAATAAAATATTAAAAAGAAAAAATATTTGAAAATATAGAAAAACGAGAAAAAAATCGAAAAGATAAAATAGAATTGATTCGTTAATTAATTACTGTGCTCATGGCAAAGCGGACGAAAAAATTCGCTCACACGATCCATGTAAAAATCAATCGTAATTAAGGCTAATCTTTCCCTTCAGGCATAGACGTGGCCGCCATGCGAACGCATTTCTATCCAGAGGGTGGCTGGGGGTGGCTGGTTTGCGCAGCCGGGTTCCTCGCCCTGTTGCTCACCACTGGAATGCAGCTCGCTTTCGGGCTTCTTCATGTTCACGCTGTGCGACGATTCGGCGAGGAACATCTCATGGATCTGGGTACGTTTTCATACATCTTACACTTTCTCCGTCGGACAATATTTCCTCCTTCGTGGACCCGTGACAACCAGAGGAAACATCACCCTGATAATTTTCCTCGGTGAAACTTTAGGCTTTCTAATAGTACGTTCTAAATTATGCTTCTTTCTAGAGTCCTTTTATTGTTTACGGTTTATGAATTTCTGAGGGAAGAGGAGGAAAATATTGTTGCGACGTTGATCCTGGGAATTCTTGGGAATCTGGTTTTATAAATGGGAAGCCTAAAGTGGGAAAAATATATCCGAGAAAAATAGAAATAGATTTTTCAAAATGGTAAAACGTATTTATCTTCTTAAACGATGCTAATTATACGCTGCTTATTTATTACGATGAAACATAAGTGTAACATGTACAGTCGCTTATGAAAGTACTTGAACTTGTATCACAGAAATCTTTTTGTGGATATATCGAGTTGTACGAAACCTTTCGAAATTTTGTTAGCGCTATAATGAAACACGTGTATGGTGATTGTAATAGTAAAATTTGAAACCAATGCTATCGATAAATATCTTTCAATTTACGTAGATACTTTCAGATCCGTTTCAAATTTTATCAACATAACCACGATATTATAATATTTTTAAATGTTCGAATGAACGTAGGTCGATTGTATCCGAAATTATCCTAAAATCGAAATGCAAAGGTATACAGTTACTTCTGCATCATTTTTATCGTTTATTATGGGCATTATAAAAATAGCGAATGAAAAAATTCGCACAAGTCTATTTATGAGCAGAACGTTTCTTGAAAAGTTAGGCAGCTTACAGCGCAGCGGATGGATACTTTCTTTGTAGCAACTGTGAAAACTCTGATCGTAAGGTTACAAACTCGTGAAAAATTCATACGTGGCGACAAGAGTTAAGTGCTGTCTGCTGTTCCACCGTGGGATTGATTCGATGATTCTTTCGTAATCGCGACGGATCGCATGAAACTTTCATCTCGCTGGAATCGAGTCGAGCTCGGATGATGTCGTTCGTTCAAGTTTCTTTGTAGATGTTACAATGTACACATACACATACGGTCTGTTATCAAATTGATTTTCTATTCAGTCGATTAATCCTCTCTGTAATTGACATAATAATTAAACGAAATACCCGATACAGGAATGGCTTTTTAATTAAACTTCTCGCGTAGTGTTTGGTTCGAAACAGTTTGTTAGACTATAACAATGAACTTTTTTTGAAGTTTTAAACGTAACCAAATTAACCCTGCTCTCACTTTGGAAACAAAACAGAAAATATTTTTCTTGTGCAAATTAAAACGAGAAGTCAACAATTGGATAGCAGCTTTTTTAAAATTCCATTCGCATTTATAATATCTGTGGCGTTCTAAGATCAGGTGTTGAACTGTGAATGTACTGTGCGAATCTTATGTAAAAGAGCGAGCAAGAAATGAAATCGACTTGTCTATTGGAATCATAAGCAAAAGACAACAATGTAGAAAGTATTAGCAGTGAAAATTTACGACGAAAATTCTATCGATGTTACTCTACTGACCAAAATTTCGCTTACATATTGAAGAATAACATTTGATGAAAAATGACGCAACAGGGTTAGCCTAATCGACCGCAATAAACAGTTCCGCTCTGCTTTCAATTTATCGCAGAATAGAACGAACCTTTCGATGCACCATATTTCTCAATTTACCGCCAAAGACGTCAGAAAGTATCAGGCACCGGTATTCGTATTGGACCCCGTTTTTCCGCTTCCTTTCACTGAAATCGACGTAACAGTCTCTCGAAATTTGCCTTTCCTTCACCGCGATGAATTATTTTGTCAAAATGCCGCGCGAAATAAAGTCGGCGTCCCATCGGCGGGAATCTCGCCGTTGCTCCAGGGATTTCCAGCACGTCTCGCCGAACATCGCCGAGGAAGGATCCTTTCTTCGGAATATTTCAAACGTAAGAGCCGGTGCTCAGCTCCGAAACGAAGATCTGCTGAGGATTTATTCCCGTGGAATCGTGCGTTTCTCTCCGCCCAGTTATTTCATAATGACAGCCAACTTGAATTTAAAATAATCCCTCTGTTCCCGTTTTCTCCTCTTATTCTTTCGCTAGCCAAGGGAAGTCGAGAAGCTAATCAAAGAAGGAAACACGAGATGAATTTCCTAGTTCGTTTTCAAGGTTCAGTTAGTCTGTATCAAAGGAATTTTTCCTCTTTTTGGAGAGGTTGATGAATAGCGTTGAGAATTCTTGCAGGTACTTCCAGCAGGATTCGTTGGGGGAAATTTGGAGGGAAGCTATGATCGGCCCGTGTAAGCTTCGGCTTCTCTCGCGATGGTTTTGCTTTGCAGATTGCTCCACAAGTTTCTCGAAGAGGGCTATTTGGAAGCAATTCGATGGACTTTTAGAGATTTATCATAGCGTTTCACGTTTATTATCGCAGTACAGTGATACGAGATAAATACTAGGTTACAACATATGAAATTCTCAATTTTCAATCTGTATTCAACAATTTAATCAAGATGTATGATGTTGATATTGCGCTTTAATATCATGTTAATTTAATACCAATAGTAGATTTACCATAATATTCATATTTCCAGGATATATACAATATTTACATTACATATATTTAATGTAATATTTATTATCGAACAATACTACGTATAATGTGGTATTGATAAATAGCTTACAATTGAATGACCACTTTCTCTCTACATATATGTATATATATATAACCTAACCGCAACCACATATTTCAAACATCAAAAAATATTCCTCTTTGATACACACTGCTTTCCGTTGGTATTATTGCTCGTTATAGTTATTGCAAAAATTCAACGAATTTTATCGGATTTAGTATTTTACATTATGAGGCACGTATGATACGAACGATTCGACAGATTTATAAAATAATAAAAAAGAAAAACCATGGGAAGCATTCGATTATGAGCTACAGTGTATTTTCAAAAATTTCCTCGATCTCGAACCACATGTTAGAAAACATACGTCGTTAGACTGCCGTGTCGAGTTAAAAGAACGCGATCTTCCGTTTAAATCCAGTCATCGCTATCAGATAGCCGAAAAATAGTTGGTCTATGTATACGTTAAATAAAAAATCTGCATCTGTATTGAAACAAAAAATATAACAGTTTGTACGTTTGTATGTAAAATGGGCGCCTGATCGCTAAATATTAAAAGTCATTTCTCTCGAAACCACCTGGATACGCCCATTTGAATTAACACGGCGATATATTAAACCATAATATTTTTAATATAAGATTTCTGTGATAGACTGCTATCCGTCTCACGGCCTGTATCAAGCAGTATCACTGTTGGAAAGGAAAAGGTATTAGAGTGAAACGTTAAAAGTAACCCTGACAAACTCGAGGCCTACCGAGGGGAAAAGAGGCTTTCCCTTGCAGCGCGACATGAAATACGGAAGTCCCCGATAAGTCGAGGTTTATTTAAAGTCTGTGGGAAAATAATGGCCGCCGAGAGGCTCGCGAGAAAACGATTTGATCGAAGACTGAAGAAGCTCCGTGGACGAGCTGATAGATACTGGCGTTGTGGCAGCGGCGGCCGGGCTTATCGTTGACCTACTCTACTTAGTTATCTAGTATACATCATAGGCGGCGATGTGGTTGAAAAGTTCGATCGATCGATCGGTATATTTACGTGGTTTCCGCGTCCGTGGACTGACGACGGTGTAATTTATGGCGACCAGCATCGCAAAAATTACGGATATTTTCAATACACTGCGCCAGCAGCTAATCTATCGTGACGTCTCGATCGCCGCGCCAGTCGCCGATCAATCTTCAAAAGGTGTCGCGCAGAAGATATATCGTAACATCTGGTGGCGGTGGATATTTTACGTTGGCGAGTTTCGCTCTTTTGATCTGTCGATTTGCACGCTAACGCTCATAAATATCTGGACACTTTAGTTGTTTTATAGTAACAGTATACGAATTTTATTGTATTGTATGAAAAACGAATGGGTAATTGGAAGCAACAGTTACTACTTTTTTATGGAATCGTTAGACTGTAACGTTGGATTAATTATTAATGAACGTGGTAATAATATATTTTATTGTTTACCATATATACCGTTACACGCAGACAGTAGACATGGAATAGTAAAATGAAGGTAGAATAAGATTGTGCGTACAGATGATTAAGCGAGAGTGCAAGGCAATAGGGAAAATAATTGTAAACCGAGTTCCTCTTATGCCCGGGAAGCTAAGAATAATTTATACCTACTACTACTACTACTATTAACTACTATTGCACACATTTACTACTTAAATATCAGTGATTCTACTGATATTATAGGTTTTTCCAGCAGCTTAGAGAACCTTTCATAATTTGATTTCTAATTGAAAGATTAAAAAATCTAAAGATAAAGAATTTATCCAGTGACAGAATAGTTCCGTGAGATATGACATTTATAAATACCAGTTTCATTGCTACATATAGGCGTGCAAACATCACTTTGATCGGATCGTAATACGCCATTAGACGCGGCTATAATTATTATAAAGAATAAAATTATCACAACTCTATTTATTCGTGCTCATATTAAATACACGAATCCTCAAATTTCTATTCATTTTTTATCCGAAGAGACAATTTTATGCGTCTTAAAAATTCTATTTGACGAATCGTATTAATTGTTGAAGCGTTAATTTCGTTAGACTAAAGTCATTTAATTAATTTTGGTAAAACTGGAAGCAGAGTATTAGAGTCTCGTTTACGAAATATGTTTTAGTCGACAGATGCAACGCCAACACGACGACAGATAAAATTTAGACGAAGCAAATCGAACTCGGTTTCAAAGCGGCTCGCTTCAGGTATCATTTTCTAGTATTTATGACTTGCCTGACGCTTGATACGTACGTGACTTTGAATACTCGTAGTTTGCCTTAATGCAGACCTAACTATCGTCGTCTAACCACGCGTCCCACATAGAACTACCACTTGTTCAACCCCCTGGAAAGCCATAAATTTTGCGAAAGTCAAATAACATCGAGCTTCGTGTTGCTCGGACGAACGAACGCTCCATGAACGCTAGCTGTAAATGAACTTTCTATTGAATGTTTCTGCGCGTCTGTTTTAATTCGTTTTAACTAGTGAGATTTCGGAAAACCAACGCTTTCGATCGATTTATTTAAGTCGAAGTTTTATCGAAGTTTCAAACAGTTTGATTCGAATTCTCTTTTTAATTTTACCGATAGATTTCATATGGTGGAAAGATAAATTTCGAAGGTTCACGAACGATCTCAAATAACAACCTCCGAATAAAAACAGAAAGACTCGAAGCAACAATGTTCAAAAACAAATCTCAAATTAATGAAAGAAGAATGAATTTGAAAGGTCGACGAACGATCTCAAACAACAACATCCAAAAGAATAGATTTCAAGCAGCAATCCCGAGGAAAGATCTCAAATTATTGATAGGGTGACAAGTTTGAGATGTTGGCAAATGGTCCCAAACAACAGTCTCTAAAGAAGAGATTACCAACTACAACTTGGAAAAAAAAGATCTGAAACTAATCCCTCCGCAAATTTCTTCTGGAGCAAATAATCCCCGAAACGTTCTCGGGTTGCGCAACCTACAAAACTACGAGAGCAAGAAGCGTGTGTCGTAGGGTCTGCGAGAACACGTATCTCGATTCCACGTCTCTTCGGACGTAGACAAGAAAAGTCTGGCAAGTCCCAGAGCGTACCGTTTTCGCGGCATTGAGTGGAAAGTTGGACGCGGTATCCGAGTTTCTCGATACACTTTGGGCAAAGTTTAGAAGATGAAACAAGGAAAACGAACGAAAAGATTCGCGAGCCTGATGCACGTTGACATTTTTCAGACTGGCGCCGATTGGTTCTATATTTTAAGCGGCGACCTTTGTGTCTGACGTTGTTGTACAGGTTCAGTTACTTTTATTTTTCCATGGTTTATTTTTCTCGCACTCTCGCCACTCTTGTAACGCTCGTCTCTCGCGGTACGGTGCAGCTTCGATCACGCTGAACGAGCCACGCGTCCTTGAATGTTGATATAAAATCGGTATCTATCAGAGTACCACGGTCATTGCTTTCTTAATCAAGTGTTTTATAGATAATTTTAAATATTTTGATCGTTATCGGGCATATTATATTATACGTATTATTTCTACACAATCTAATTTGAAATCTAATCTGTCCCACATCTGATCATTTATCATTTAATATTAGATATAATCATAAGTAGTATCCAACCTAATATTCGACTCATCTTCACACGTAGAACAATCCCCCGTCGATTATTTAGTCCTGTCTAGTGCGGAATTAGCCATGTTCAAATACACTTGATAAATGTTGAAACTCGATTTTCTCGTAAACTAAACCTTAAATGACAAAATTTTATTTTTTCATAAGCAATCAGTTCGTACCCGCTTGTACATGTTATTCGACCACGCCATTAAATAACATTAAATTTTTGCGTAATATTATACTGCACTTGCACACATATGACTCGCGATGATATCTAAATTATTCACGCTGTTGAAAATCGTTTAATTCGTGAAGTTTATCATATTCTAATTATCCTAAATAATGTAGGGAGAAAATGTACTGGCAGTCAACGCGTTTAGAAGAAGAACGATCTTGATAGTTACACGTCTAGTTGAGTTGAAGAAGGTTGGCGAGTTTTCAATATATGATGAGAAATAAGAGAACCCTTTGATGGATATATAGTGCATGGATATTGTGATACAGATAGTTTAGCGAGGTGTTGGCGCTTTACTTTCGAGATGGTTGCCTTGAACTTTCTTCCTGCTAAGGCCTGCATTATGGAGTTGAGGTTTATGAGACTACGTGGTTGCGATGTAAGTGATAGTGGATTGCGAGTGTATTTGCGAAATTATTTGAGAATTACAGCGGTCTGTACTACATACTTTATGTACATATATTGGATTGTAAAATAAATTCGTCTTGTTTCTCCTGCATCTATTACACATATCGGTATAATAGATACAACGAATATATATATACATATATATAAAGAATATTAAATTGGGACATAAATTCATCCAGTTTCTATAGTGCATTACGTACGTTGATAAATAACAAATATGAATGAAAAGAAAATATAAAGACAGGACGAATTTATGTTACAATGCAATTAAGTATACAGAGCCAACAAAACAATCTAACTGCTTTCGAATGAAAGGTTTGACGCTGTCTTCCTGTTTACATCAAACGTCGGAAATTAAATCAGTCACGGTAGAAAGGAAACATTCCTTAATTAATGCACGCGTCGTTAGAAGTCACTTGAACATCAAGCGTGATGTTTTCGGCGCAATTTTCCTAAGCAGCTGAGTGTTAAATGCTGCTTAATTTGCACGACAGTCAAGAGTGAAAGGTGAAAGGGCGGGCCACAGAGAACCAGCGTGATTACCGTGTCGCCAGAAAAGTGAAAGCCTTTTATCACGACAAGCGTGACATTTTCACGATCCTTAAACTGGACGTACCTCTCGTCATACAGACGCAAACACGCATAAGCATAACCTACGCGTCATGTCCTCGTATCGATCGTCTTTCTCTTCTCTCTTGACGCTACTCTTGGCTCACCATCGAAGAAACCACGCGGAAGTGAATGGAACTTTGTCGTTTATAGCGTGTAAAAAAATTGCAAACTCCAAGTTCTTTGTGAATTTCCTTTCGTATAAAGATGGTCTTGATTTTTCTTCTTTTCTCCTGTTTTTTCTTGCCTGGTTTTCCAAAGAACATAGAGAAGCACCTGCATATTTTTAAAGCATGAAGCATAATAAGAAATTGTAAAAATTACGAATCTGAAATTCTGTTATTTTTTATTATTAATCTTTATTACTACTATTTATATTTTACGTAATTTTTCATTTGTAAAAGGGTGAAAGCTCGATTACAAAAGATTGAATTATTAATTCCTGTTTTATATGTTTGACAGATTATTTTGTAATATTTCGTATCGGTGTCTCCGTGAACGTTGGAATATAAAATTTGAATTTATTATATCGAATGAGTAATCGTCTTGTAAACTCCGATATATTGCGCGATGAACTTCAGCAATGTCGATAGCGTCTAGTCTGTAATCTCTAACTAAAATCGACGGGAAGCTAGAACGTGCAAAAACATTACAAAATATAGTATAAAATGTATAGTACACTACTTATTACAACATTTAGCAGATATACAATCCTGGATTCCATTTTTTAAATTATATTCATAAAGATATAAATTTTCATAAATATCTATTTCTATAGCAATCAAGCATAACTTCGTTAAAATTTCTGATTACACCCGATAACAAAAATTTCACGAATGAAAAGAATACAATATTTTTTCAATTTGCGATTCTTTCGAAACTGTTTGAAAGACTCGGCTTTTAATTTCAACCTCTCGCCAGTGAAATCAACAGAACCGATGGAGAACGATTTCCAATACGATTTATAAAAAATCCCATTCCTCGTTGCGGATCTTGCGAAACGGGGTCGCCTGTATCGTCGAATCGAAATGGCACGACACGCTGTCGTAATTCACAGTATGGAGACCTGGTTGGAAGTCGAGACTGCATGCTCGCTAGTTTTCATTAAAGTATGACGAACGCGACTCTGTGCTCGCTTTTAAATATCGCGTGCCGATTGTTCGCGCCGCGGCGCGCTTTTGTTGCCCGATAGCTGCGGCTACATTTTTCCACCGATGTTAATGGCGTTTCCTGATCACTTGCCTTCCCCCCGTGTACCTGTACGTGTATCCTTTTTCTCCTCCGATTACGAAAAAAACGACACGCGACGAACGTCGAGTTTGCTCAACACTTGTCAAGTTTGCGGAAAACTCGTAAAGAAATGAAATCAGCTACGCGCTTCAGTTGTGTGTAAACTACTCTGTTTCTTTTTTGTTAATCTTTCTTCTCGGTTACGCGTGTTTTTTGCGCTGGGAAAAAAAAGTATAAAACTTCTGCGGTGCACAGCACGAAAGTGGAACGAGAGGATTTTTCGAGGGGCTGTAAAAAAATGGATTTAAAAAATTTTTCTAGGAATTTATCATTGAAGAAATAACATGGTTTCTAAAGCATGGTCCTATTGGTTCGTGTGTAAACCGCTACATAATTGTATTATTATTGAATAATATATATACCAATTACATATTATTATCCGAAAACATTGAAACGTACATATGGTGCAATATATACCATTATATATATATATATCAATTATTGAATTATATATACGATTGAACGATTATGGAATTATATTGCTGGCAAATAGTTAAATTATTATGAAATTTTTATTCGTTTTAGAAATATAAGAAGAACGAAGCTTTTTTAGACTCGTTATAGTTGTTTATTTAGATGTAACTTCATTAACGTTAAATTAATTCTTAATTATTCTTGCTTCGTTGGCTCTTTGTTACGTAATATTTTCATTACATTCTCTAATTGCTCACCTACAGAAATATGGAGGAAAATTTTTGTTCCAAACACATCGTTATATAATACATTAAATTTCATAGTAATATCACGAGACCTCTGTTCATAATTTTCTAATAAATCTGTCGCTTTGCATTTTTCATTCGTGAAAAAATCACCTCCGCGTATTCGCTGGTTTATCTACTGAATTTGCCAATTTGTCTAATTTGCTACTCTCATAGATTATGTACAATGCTACGTATTTCTACTCGCGAGCTTCATCTCAAAACACCGTATTAAATATCGCGATTTGAAATACTATTGTCAAGCACTTCCCCTCTTCCTTTTCTTTCACCCTAGACGTTCTCATTATTGAAAGCAACCTGCAAACTGAAACTTAACTCACGTGCATCCTCGTTGTGTCTTCTCGGTATTCTCGGAATCTCGTGCCAAGAAATTCCAAGTTCAATTCGCTCGACAACTCGGGGAAGAAGACGTCACACGGCTTTGCTACGTTTATTATTTATACATCGCCGTGGTGCTCGTTCTCCGTTCGTCACGAGGTATCCCAACAGCGACTCGTGACATTCAATTTCCACCACGTCCTCTGGTAAATGAGATTTCCCTCTTCGACCCTTCGATCGCGGATCCCTGAAAAGCTGTCTTCGTAATCTCCAAGCGACGAGAACTCGACAAAATCGAACGATTTTATTTTTCAGTTCAGTTTCTTTCGAGTTTTCGATTCGACGGTTTTCTAATTTGAAACTCGGACGCTAGTGAAAAAGAATAATTCGCTGGAGTTTTCTATCGAAATTGCGAAACTTCGTGCAGAGTGACGTTGCGCAGAAAAATGGTTGGCGATTGAAAAAGAATTTTAGACAAATTTTACAATTTTTCTGACCGAATAGAGAGCTTCATGGTTTTAGAAAGTTTTATAGAAGAGAGAGATGAAGAAATTCTTAGAGGCATATCGAAGAGACTGGTGAAACAAACTTTCTGTAACTATAATTCGTTCGATATTATTTATTAACTGGTTATTGACTAGTACTATTTAATAATTACTTATTAATTTAATAAAAATGTAATTTAATAAAAATGTAATTTAATAAAAAATTGCCTAATATATATTCTGTTTCTACTAACAAGTACGAAATCCAATGTTTTTCTACTGAAATTCGCGCGGATCCACAGTTTCGGAGAACAAACAGAGGATATCGTGTTCAAAGGAGTAGTTCAAACAAGAGAGTCAAAGAAGCGGAGCGTGTGGCTTATTACAGCGGCTGAAACTCGGCTCTCGAATAAGTTTTCTACCAGCAGCCAGCATCCTTAATGACGTTCTACAGCTGAATGAATATCCTGATCGCGTGAACCGCATATTGAATCTTCGCACGTTGATTAAGGATGCAACACACGGCGTATCTCTGCCTGTGCATATTGAACTGAACGTAAAGCGTCGCGATTCGATGAACGTCGCAATATTTTTTTTTTTTCTGTTAAATTATAGCCACTGGGGTTTATAATGGGTGCAGCTGTGTGGCGTGACGCATTGTCCATGCTTTGGATATTAGTCGGATATTATATTCAGAGGTACACAAACGTAATTAATATGTGAAATCCTTTGCGTGGTTAGTTACATAATCATTTCATTGTAAAGGACGCACAGACTAAGTTAATTAATTAATTACTAACTGTTACGTACCGACCACTATGTTTATGCTTATATAAATAATTTTTATAGATTAAATGCAAATATTCCAATTAAGAATTAGAAACTTTGAAAAAGACAAAAATTAGGTAATAGGAAATGACGAAAGTTATAATTAGACAGCGGATTTGTATGGATTTGTACGAAATTTAAAAACGTAAGAAAATACAGAGAACGCGTACGATGTACGGAAATATATAAAATCCCCTAAAGCATTACTTTTTACATTCCCTGATCGGTGAAACGAATCTCTGTTCGACGCTAGAACTGGAAAACTCTTAACTGCGAAAATGATAGTTCTCAAAAAATTGTTTTCCTTTCTCACAAATCGCTGGGAAAATACAGGTGTCCCTGACAAAATGAGTATCGATTTTTATCTCTATAGAAACACAGTTGTATAGATCTATTTATTTCGAATTACTGATACCTCGATATCCTTTTAAATTATATCGATTTATATGGAAATTTACAGATAGCTAATTGTACTGTCAAGTTCTATTTTCTTAACACTAGAGCTACCGTTAGTTAATAGGTATTGGTATAAATAGCCTTAGTACAAAGTTATTTTGAACTTGAATACGTAAAAAACAAAATAAAATTCATTATATTATTCTTTTAGTTATCGTTGCGAAAGTCATTACATCATTGCGGAAAAGAGATGTAACATGAAGTAAGAATTTTAAAATAAAATTGTAAAACCAGTCGATTTGACTGGTGTGGTAGTTCTAGTGTTAATTAACTACAGCCAGCGAAATATAAATTTTCGTAAAAATCCGCGGTCCAGTTACGAACACCTGCCGCTTAGACAGTTGTTCTAACGCACTGCAAAACGGTTTTCCATCGAGTGCATGCGTGTCGATAATCGAACGCGAAAGGCCTTTTTAGGGGAATCGATGCACGCGCGTTTCGCGACCTCGATCAATGACGAGATGCGGAAGAAGCTTCATTGTGTGCGAGGAGTTCGCGACGTCGTTGTCGTTTATCGCCTGGCGAATATCGCGTCTGCTAGACGGACAATGGCAGCGGGTACGTGGTCTTGCTAAAGGAGACACGCCACGAAGATCGTTGAATGCCGTGTACGCCGTTGATCGAGGTTCGTAAGCCGCGCTGACGTTCGTATCTTTATCGCGAGCTAACGCGATAAAGGCAAACGTGAAAGCTGGTTACCAACTGGAAGATTGAATTTCCGGAGATCGGGAAGTTTATTGTGAAAATTGCAGGCGAAGCAGAAGGAAGTTTACGGTGTCTGTTGCTTGGCTGATTGGAGTCGAAGGGCGACGTTTCCGTACAGGAAAAGATGCTTTCTGAATGTTTTATTTTGTAAGATATGGTTGTGGGATTTTGTGATTGATGGTTTTCAGTGATGGAAATGTTACAAAAACGTTGGCAGATAGAGAAGCTGTTTGGGGAGATGAAAAGAATGGAACTTTGAAGTATCGAGAAAGCTACTTGTTGCAGTAATTGGAGAAGACTTTATAATAATAGCATAGAATAACAAAGTCAATATAAAGCAAAAAATATTGTGCGTCTATTATTTCCTTATAAAACAAAAGAAACTTTTCGGACAACCTAATAGTATTCTAATTAAGAAATTCTTAAGAATTCACAGACCTAAAATATCTTACAATTGAGACTTTTTCTCGGTTGAGGCACTCGTTCTTTAATATGAAACGACGTTTATTATGCAGCTTCTTCCATACCTCGTGGTTGATCGACTTCGAAACGCGTGTGCTTCGTCGATTCCAGCAGAAAGGCCTTTCAGATTCGATTATCAGCACACACGTACTCGTATACCGTGGGAAACCGTTTGCGAATCGCGGATTCCACGCAGCTACGTGGATAAATTATCGATGTAGGCTGCGGTTAAAGTCTGCTCGACGGCGAGTTTCCGCTGATTGGGCGAACAGGAACCGAATGGATTGAACGCTGATCGAAGCGGATAATGTGATTGATTTCTGGGGTTTGAGATTTCAGGAGCGGCGGATTTTTGGTGATTGTTTAAGCTTGTTTGATTATTTGCTTCGTGGATATAGCGTGGATTGTGGTCTTGTATTGGTTTGGATCGTTAAATGTTTCACAGACTCTTTAGGCAATTTGTTTTATTGGAATTTAAATGGGATTAAGAATTTTAAGTTTATTTAACCAGTTTTTAAACGAAGAACAGAATATACGAGAATTTCAGTGGAAGATTGATAAAGGTAATTTCTCTTTTTTTTTTTTTAATTAAGAGCAAGTAATAATGTAAATATAATATACTTATAGCGTAACGTCAAAATACTTAAAATTGAGAAACATTATATCTAAGTACATAATCGTTGGCATTTTCATTCGTCGATTAATCAACCCTCCAACTCAATCACCAACGGATATATCCAAATAACAATTACTCAATCATTGAAACAATATACGGATATTGAACTAAATTGCTTGTATTCATCGATGAAACAATCGACTCTGTTTTCTGTCAATCGCCTCAAAATACTGAAATTTCTGGAAAAATAGATACACAGTGATTCAACAAGTTGTTTTAATCTGTCAATCAAATCCATCAACTGTCTATTAATCGAAATGAAAAATCTCGTAATAATTTCTCGGAATATTATATCATAACAAAACAGTTTTTTTTTTTTTCTCCTAAGACAATCAATCTCTTAATTCGCTACCAATCATCAGGGAATATAAATCTCGAAAACACGAAAAAAATTTATTTGATATATCTTTCAATAGTATTACGATTACAAAATCAAAATAAAAAATCTAATATTTCCACAAAATATACTCTCTCTATTAACAATACAAATACACAACGAAAACATATTTTCTCGTAAGATAATCGATCTTTTAACACTCTACCAACCATCAGGGAACGTAAATCTCAAGAACACGAAGAAAATTTATTTGTTCATAGTTCTTTTACGTATTACCACCGTCACTGGTTCAATATTGTCTCGAAGGACAGGTCGCATCCACGAAAGCCTTATCGCCTTTGCGATCCTCCCGATGCTTGATACTCGCCAAGTAGCAAACATAGTATATGTATGTATATATAACCGATGGCTAGGTAAGAAATCCGAAGCTTTAGGGATTTATTTTCAGGGGCGTGCAACGATACGCCATTGGCCACGCGTGTAACTCGTATTCACGGGATTCAGGGAATAGACCCAGTTTCCATCACAGTTATACTCTTCCACGTTGGCCAAAATTAGGTAAACCGTATGTTGTATTTGCTGTACTCTCGTTTGATAAATCGTGTCGCTTGCTGTATTCAGGATTTATCGTAGTTTTGAAATTATTTCCTGTGGTTTCATGGTTGCAGTACGAGGTTAGCTCGAATGTTAACAGGGCGTTGTAGCTTTCTGATATTACACGGAATTTTGTTGGCTTCGATAATTTTTGTATCGTCAAATTATGATTCTTTTATGCCAATAGGTTTTTATTTACGAGTATACTGCGGATTTTTATGCATTTATAGAAATTTTCTGATTGCATAAAATACGTCTAACAATTTTCAGAACAATTTCCTACTAACGTTTCGTTTCTTTTAATTACATTCACAAGAATTTGAATTTTCATAAAAGTTCCTAGTCAACTTACGAGATGTTATGAACTGATGGATACTGCGATTCTGGTACAGTGAAGCAGTTAGCGCCAGATATTTAACGTTAGATCTATATAAATCATGAAGTATTGAGTTACTAAATTTACTACATTATCACACAAAGTTTTTCATTTAAACGTTTGCTTCGTTAACCAGTTCGTTAACCAGAGGAATATAATTTAACGACTATTTCGTCCCAATTACGTTACCAACACCAGGAATACTATGTATTTCCATAAAGTGCGAAGGTGGTCGAGTAAACAACAGGAACGAGGGAAACAGGAAAGGGACGAGATCGAAAAACTGTGTTTCCAGCTTCCCCTAATAAGAAATTAAAAACTTTCCGGTCGCTTGGTTCCTCGCGCGAAACCTTGTTGTTCGCTGTTGCAAGTTAACAACGTTGTCTAACGTCGTCTATCGATTACGCGCTGCCTTTTGCTACGCTTTTGCCGTTATTACTCGAGCTCTGAAAGTTTCGTTTCTTTACGGCTCCTTTCTCCTCGTTCTGCCCCATTTTTCCTTTTCCCGCCTTTTCGTTTTACACGTATACATGTACAGCGCGACCAAAAAGACAATTCAGGACTTCGAAGATATGTTATGCAGTTGACTGGTGGTACAACCAAGCGAGATACGATTCCTCATAAAAAAAAGAAGTAAATCGAAAATGTAGAATAACATTTTTGCATACGAAGCTTCCTTTTCGAAGAAGACGATTTTGAAAATCTACTTGATATACGCGTACGTATTAATTCCAAGTTTAAACTTGACGATGACTGTTTATGATGTTCTATCGAGTCAAAGGTGTAGCTTAGAAATAACAAGAGTATCGAACAGCTAAAATTAATCCTTGTTTTCAAAAAATTGCAAAATACAAATAATACGTTGTACAGAGACCGTACGATGGTCATTTAGTTCAAAAGGTATATGTTTATCTATAAAATAATATGCACATCTCGAACGATTTCTACATCGACGAAATTATTTTTAGAAACTAATACATAGTTCTATAAAACCATCTGAATCAAATTCAATTAGAGAAACATATAGTACCAATCGACAGAAGGTATAACGATACTTTATAATAATTGTAAGAAGTAAATAATTATATTGGCCATTTTTATTAGTCCAAACACACCCGTTGCTCCATTGTGCCATCGATTATTAAACATCCGCACCGTACGCCGAGTAATTACGTAGAAACTTACATCTGTCATTTGTAAAATAAGAATAATAAAATAGTTGAGGCAATCATTTATCTTCATTTCAACCGAGATCTATCCAAGACTGCGATATCTATCAAAATCTTCTTTCTTCATATAGCCGATGCTATCTTCTTTCAAAGCTAAAATGAAAGTTTTCCATTCTTTTTTTTTTCACCACCCTGTACATACATACAAAACAACAAGGCTCTGCTACTGTTCGTCCACTTCCGTTCGCTATATAAATGGTGATCGTTTCAAGCTGCTACGACGAACATCGTAAATTATATTATACAAGGCGCGTGTTTCATCGTTGTAAGAAACGTACTTAGTTGAAAAAAATAGTAGGTTGGAAAATAGACTGGTAGCTCGTTAAATATTCGATAGGAGCAAAAGAGCGGAGTCGGTTGTAAATTGAAAATCACACCAGGGCTTTGAAGTTCGCATCGAACTGGGAGTCCTTTCGTCCGGTGAAATATGAAAATTCCATAAATGGACCTTGCCAGTAGAAAGCTCGTTAATCCGGAAGTCGAGTTTAAATCAGGTTTAGTTCGAGACCCGTGACCTCCTCACTGCATTAATTAGTATTAACGGAGTTTTCCTGTATTTTCACTCCCCGCCCATCCCTAACGATGCTTCATGTTTGAAAAGCGCTATGTTCATTCGAATCAAAGCTTCGACAAATACGATCTATCTGTGTTGAATTCTAACTATGATCCGTACATTTGTTACGATCAATTGTGTATTATTTTACAGGGGAACAGCGTTTGTTCTTCGAAATTATTTAATTTCAATCGCTGTCGGATGAATGTGTGTACGAAACGTTGCGAGGAAATTTCTATTTTTCACGCGATTCACAACGTTAAAATGATAACAGGCTGGAAAATATTTGAGATATTATTTCAGAAAACACCTATTCCAGAATAAAATGTCAAGTAAAATAAAAAGGTGATTTCGTTTCGCGATTAAATGGTCAAACAATTCGGAGAGAAATCATTTTCTTATGTAAATGAACTAATTATTTCGAAATATAACTAAAATTTAGTTAAACAACATAATCACTGTTAGCTAGATAATCATTTTCTTTTTTTAATGTTCTATTTAACTAGTTCCCAAGTTTAGCTTGCGTATTTTTCCCCCCTATTTACTTTTTAATTAAATTTCGTCGATGTTTTGTTTGGACGAAATTTCCAACGCTGGAAATTAGTTTGTACAAGTTATTCGAGTTTTCGGAGATTTTCTGGGAAACAGGGTGTGTTTAGATTTTGCTGTTCGTGCTAAAAACAGGGATATCCAGTGTTCAAGAGTTGCTTATAGTAAGCGCCTGGTTACAGGGATATATAAAATTGCAAATAGGTAATGGTGCGGTATCAAACGTGTATTTATGTATAATAGATTGGCAATGGGTATGCATATGGGGTAATATATGGTATCTGGTAAGCATGAAAATGCTAGGAAAATTTCCTGTTACGATATAGGTATTCTCCATTGAACATTGACTGGTCATTTTAATATAAGCTTTTATTTTAGTCACGTACAAGAAATACTGTGTTAAAAGCACTCGTGTGCTTTCAAAACTTTTATATTCGAATATTTTTACCAATGCAGCTTGTCGATTAAATCTCTCATTTTTGTCTTTTAGAAAATATTCATTTACTTGGTTTAATTTATTGAGAAAAAGGCGTGTAAACGCAACATCGTTGAAAAACGTAGATAAGGTAACTTACATATTATTTTGTTACAATACAAAAAATATACGAGAGAAGTTTACTGGCCTAATCAAAAAGGGGAAAAAAATCCCCATAATTGAACTCTGATGCGTCCTCGAATCTTTATGTTTCCAATCTCATACTTTGACAAATTCCACAAGGAATTCCAGCTTTCTCGATCTCGTTCACCTTTCGTATTTTCTATCGCATGTTTCGACGTATTCTCACAATTCAGCCCGTAAATTTTTATAAAATAATATCTCCGTTTTAAAGAAAATGTCGCAAATCAAAAGTAACACCGGGAGGAATTCCATTATAAATTTCTTCATATCTTTCGTTGCTTTTCAACTAGATTCCATGAATCTATCCCCTAAGATTCCATAAAATAATATTTTCATCTGGTGGAAAATATCGTAAACGTAAAATAATCACCTTGACAAGGAAAGAAATCCGATTTTCTGTCCTCCGTTATCTGATTTATCACAATTTTTCGCTCCGAGAATTCACTCCCTAAAATTGCAGGATAATTATTTACAGACAAATTCTCTGTCGGATAAATTTCACTACTTTCGAATTTCACTCTGAAAATTCAGAATTGCAAAAGATATTTTTATCTCGCACAGAATATTGCAACTATTCTAAAATAATGTCCTTGGGCACATTTTCTCTCCGGGGAGTATCGCTTTTCCTTATCTCGTTCATCTTCGTTTATCGTATTCGTCATCGTTTTTCAACTGCACCATGAGAATCCAGCCATTTCGTTACGAGCCACCCCGTATAACTTCAGACACGCACGAGCTAAAGACGAGAATAATCTGTCGCAAAGCTGGAAGGTTAAAGATTCAAGGGCGGCTATAATGTGCCCGATGATCATTACAATTTTACTATCGGGACGCATAATCCGCAGTGCACCGCTTTTGAAGGGTAAAAAGGCGGAAGCACCTAGCTCATCCCGACGACCCCTCGAACGTCGACGACGTTCCACGGCTTCCTGTAATTGCCTCGCGTTCTTTAATCGTCCATCCATTCCGTTCACCCATTCAAAAAAATCGATGAACCCTTTATCATCGTTGGCAAGCTCTAATATTTAACAAATTTTCCTACTACCTTGCCTCGAGTTTAAGCGAAATAGAAATCGTTCTATTGAGAAAAAATTATAAGTGTTTCGATGGAGTGTGGGTAAATGGAGCAAGATAAAAATGGCATAAACCTTGTCTCATCGATATAGTGGTGGATATATAGCCTGAACTTTGCCAAATGGATGATAAATATGTTGCAAATTATCGACTAAAGAACAATCAATCAGGTTAAATCGATCGGTCGATATCGCGTACCTCGAATGAATTAACGCTCAAGGTGGAGGAGGTTTAATAGATCGAGCGTTAGAGTAATCCAGCACTGTATTTGCACTTGCTGTATAAACGTAAAGCGTGATGTTAGGAACACGGCGGTGGTAAGATATTGTTGGGAGTCAAGTATTTCACCCGTACCTTGACAGCCTGAGCGGCGCGCCGACTTAGTTGCCAGCCTGAGTGATTTTTCTATTTATTTTATCTGTTTATTACCTTTCGTTCGGAAGTTTCGTCAGTATTTCAATAAGATGACACTAATGGCAATTGTAATTCTTTTCTTCATAATTAAATACTCTGGCCATAGAGAGTAAACATGATGATCTTATATTATTTTCCAAGAAATCTATATATTAACCTTCGGTTTTTTTTTATTTAAATTTACAGTTCTAACGGGATTATAATAATCTTGAAGTTACTAAAAGAATATTGATCGATTTATATTTAATGAAACGTGTGAATGTTACTAAAATGTACGTACAAATAGGATCAATGGTAACATGAAATATAAATTGTTTATTCGAAACCTTATTAATGGTATATTAAAATTAAATACACCATTTGTCGAGGTGTTAAATGATTTTAAACATTGTTAATATATATTACTATCATCAAATTAATCGCGAATTTCATGCACATCGACGTTTTTACGAACACACCTGTAAAAGATAAGATCTACATAAAGATTTCACATTCCAGATATTATAATGAATATTGTATATTATTATACATATTATAATGAACGGTATCTTTTCAATATTTTATATCTGTTTGCATATTATATGCGTACTTACATCCCCGGGTACTCCATAGATGCATAAACGTCGACAATCTATTTACAATATTTCGCCAACTATAACAAAAAATAAAATCACCGTAAATCTATTTCTAATTCTACGACTAAATAGCATTCTTCCTCAAACTATTCTACCAAGTCTCCACATATTTCTGAGTACTACCGCGCGTTATAGACCGGTAGTTCTACTGTTAAATCTTCGAATTTCCCCTATATCGTTTTCCGGGGCAACGAAACCCTTAAACCTCTACACCGTAGTGCACAATGCGCGACGAAACTTCCTTCTCCTCGGTTTCTTGGCCACTTCCGGCGCAAATGCATCGAACAGGAGAGACGAGGATCTCCGGTATCGGAAGAAACATGGTCAGTAGCCCGATGAGGTCGCGAGGAGTTGCGAAAAGAAGCTTTTCCATCGCCCGACTCGTTACGCCGGCATTCAACGGGATCTGGGTCAAAGATTCTGAAACGACCGGGTGCACCGAGGCGCGGTACGATGTTACGATAATTAAAACAATGCGATGAGAAAGTTGTTGAAATCGTTTTGTGCGCTGACGACGACAATGGCCGGCACAACCGCCCTGAGCCTTCCTAGACTAGAATACGAAGTTTAGGATGAATTTCGAAGAATGGACGAAACGAGATAAAGAACGAGAAAATACAATTATAATGAAAAATAGAATAAAGTTACGATGAGAAATAATATAAGATTGTAATAAGAAAATATACATTTTGAACAATCTATCTTTATTTCGGCCTGTTCAGCCCACAGTAGAAATGGATCGGGCTTACAATTCTTTTCACACATTTCTCCGTGCTTTTTACAATCTGTATACGGTTACATATACTTGAATATTATTAATAACATAGAAAATTGTTTCTCCTTTTATTTCTACATACCAAATATACAAATACTTTAGTCCGTCACTGTGCGTTAAAGATACAAAGATATAGAACGAAATATTTTGTTTGTCTACCAAAAAATGTTCGAGGTTTGATCATAGTAACGGTTTTAAATTATTATTTTATCTTTACGACATCAAATACCAGTGAAGGAAAAGAGATCGCTTCTAAAAAGAATCGTACGTTATCCAGGACCGATTTTAGCAATTTCTTGAACAAAATTAGTGGAACTCGTGCATCGGACAGCCGCAGATAATGATGGACATTTCGTAGCGAAGAATTAGATGATCGTGATTAAAGGAAAGTAATCTGGTAAATGTATGGCGCTCCTTTTATTTTCCTTTTCCTTTTCTTTTTTCTCCCTCGTGTTATTTCGTGTTACGTTATTTTTCTTCCCTTGTTCCAGTTATCCTTCTGTCGGTGTCTTTTTGTTCCATTTCTTGCGCGTTATCTTTCTCTGGGGTTTTCTCGATCTCTTACCGTGCATCTTTTGTTCCTTCTCCTGGCTTTTCACTCGGTTTCTTCCGTATATATTTCCCATCCACTGTTGCTTTCTTACCTGTTTTTTGCTTCTGTTCCACGATGGGACTTCTTTATACTTCTTCTGTATGCATACCACTGTTACTGATTTTTCTTTCGGACCTGTTCGCTGCTTCTCGATGAACAATAACCTTTTTTCATGAGCTTTCTTTTCCACGGTGTAGTTAAATGTTCCTCGAATTTATTCCTACTTTTACGATGGTGCCTTTAGCGCTTTGTGGAAGATTTCGTGTAGTTAAATTGAGTGGAAGATTGGAAATTGTGGGAAATCGTATTTGGGAACATTAGAACGTCTTTCCACTTTAAACATTTGAATTTAAATGTTGCAGTTCGAGCTTTTTAATACAGACTTTTTAATTCGAGCATGCAATCCCGAAAAATATATAAAGTAAAGAATAGGAATACACACTGCTGATGAAAATGATCCAACGTTAATTAGCAAAAGTTAATTATTCATTAGGTGCGGATAAAAATTTTATACGATGTATATGTATTTTTTCTTGTATTAACGATACTATGATCATTTTTATAAGAGATCATCGTTCAAAATCTTATCGTTAAAAGTCTAAGAAAATTTCAATTGTTTGGGAAAACATTGCATTATTACGAAATTTCTCGCGAAATGTGCGAATTACAAATCAGAGATTATCGATGTATTGAAAACGATGTACGAAAAGAATACCATGAATTATCAATAATTTATGAAAATTCATACATACATAGGTCTCAGTTGTAATCGATACAAGCATACTTTCTTTATCCAATTACATTTTAATTCGAACCGTGAACAAAGACACAAAGAATAGCAACGTTCTCGACACTCGATCGTATTTCAACTTCAGCCAATGCTGCAGGCTGTCTTCTTTGAAATATATCTCTCCTTACTTTCTGGCGGAACTAAGAGAATAGATGGACGTAAAAAGCCTTTCATCGAACCTCTGTCTAGCAACGAAACATGTCCAAAGACAGACAAAGTCACGCGTCCGTTCCTGTTACTTTCGTAACCTGCCGTGCCTATTAAGACGACTTTTTCGTCTGTTGCACCGAACTGAGCAATATCATCTCAGCTGAAGTTATCTCTTCTTTCACTTTTTTTTTTTTTTTTTTTTTTTTTTTTTTGAAGAGGGAGCAGAAAATTATAATATAGACATCTTCAGAACCATATAAATTTTTGTTCAACTGTATTCGAAATAAATCCACAGAATCCAATTAATTATTAGAATAAGAATAAATCTGACAGTAAAAATGATCTTTATCTATGAATTATATAACTAAAATTATCTTTAAAGATTATTTGACCAATTTTATTTTGAAATATCGGAGAGCCAAATTTTCGATCATTATTCTATATTAAAATCTACCATTAAATCTAATTTCTTGACCATTATTCCACATAAAAAAAAAATGCCATTAAATTCAATTTCTTCGCCATTAATCTACATTTAAAAAGTACCATCAGCTTCAATTTCAAAATCATTATTCTACATTACAAACTACCACCAGATCCGCTGCGTTTTTTACCCTTCCCTTTGAACGTTATTCTACAAACCACCGAAATCCTCGAACGAAGCTTGCAATTGGAAAAAAGGAAAAAAGGTGGATGGGTGAAATCGTCGATAATCAATTTCCAAATGAGTATTCAACAGGATCTGCAGGATCCCCGGAACTCGCTAAACTAATCAAATTAACCACGCTGGAAAACTCTAAAAAAAAAATCTTCGCTCGAATCTCGGCATATTACCAACGTTACGCTAGGAATCAATCACTTTTACGCTCTCTTATCGCCGTAAAGCGAATAAACGTCGGTCGTTATCGTCGCGTGAAACGGTGCTTCTTACTTTGAAAAAGAATCCTTGCCTGGCCTCGGTATCGAGTAGGGTAACTCAAAGAGGTCCATCCGAAAGGACCGCACGTTCTCGATGATTGGAAAAACGTCGCTTGGGAAATACTCTTTTCACTTCGTCGAGCAACGTTCCGTTTCCCTCGCGTTCCATCGGCGAATCTGAAACACGCGAGTCGACGATAAACGGCGACACGGCGTGTCATCTTTGCCTCGCTAACAGATGACCAAGTACTAAATGCCATTAAAAATACTTTTCATTAATTGGCCGTGAAAGTTGTATCGCGAAAAGATGAACAAATTGGTATGGAGGATACTTGACACTGTGAAATTCATGCTGGTTTTTATCGTATTAGGTTGTCCGGAAAGTGTCTTTCTTTCGCAAACGTGTTTTCTACAACAGCGCACCTTCGTACAAACGTGAAACCAAGTCTGTGAAATGTCGCGGTATTTATCTCAGGAGAAGAAAATGGATCGTACGTAATTCGAGAAAATAATATAAAACAAAAAATGTTGTGCGTCTATTATTTCCTCATAAAACGAAAGAAACTTTTCGGATAACCTAATACGTGGATTTCTTTGTAAATATCGTAAATTCGTGTGTAAATTTGGATAAAAATGGATTACAGGATTTTAAACTTATCGTCAAAATACGCTTTATTATCTAAGCATCTGGCGGTCTTTAGCTTTTTCTGGGAACTGTAACCCAGAACAGTCGAAGTCGTTACTATCGAAGTTTCTATAAAACTCGAATAAAAAATTTAGTAGGGAAAAGGCAAAGAATTGTAAAATATAGGAGAAAAATGTGTGGATTAGTTCACTTTTTTTAAAACAAAATTAAAATTTTATCTATCGATAGAAAAATATATATATATTTTTTTTGTTGAAGTAGATTTGGTTACCTAGTTATCGAGTCATTCCCATCAGTAAATAACCTAATCTGTCTGAAAAGTTAAACTTAAAACAATGAACAATGGACGATGTTACTATCGAAATTTTATTAACTTGTAATACAGCGAACCTAACAGGAAAGCGGAAAGAATTATATAAAGAGGAAAAGGGAAAAAATTACAAAGTAAAAATTAAACACTCTTTAAAGGAAAAGAAGAACTGTGATGAAAGTGTAGATATTATGAAAAACGTATTGTTAAGGCGAGTTGATTAATTAAGAACTTCCAGGAACATTCGTTCATTGTATTTCAACCTTCCAAGTGAATTGCATTTATTAACCGAAATCCCCATTTCTAAGGAATCTCTTTCAAGAGAATTTCACGAAAAATCGAATCGCACATATGAAGCGCATATGACGAAGGAAAACGTTGCAACATTGTTCTCTATTTCACGGCTGAATCTTTATTCTGGTTACATCGGCGATGAAACTTTATCGTTAATTGAGTTACGAAATCAAACTGAACTGGGAAGACGATCAGTCAAGATGATGTATGGCTTCTGTCAAACGAAATCCACGTTTATTCGCCATTTTTCATATCGTCCAAGAATATGTATTTCCATCCTTTTCCCAATGTTCAAACGTAGATATCTCAGCGTATAGTAGAATTACTCGCGATCTTTAAAACCTTCGGGAAACTATGCAAAAATCGTGGCGAGATTAAAAAGATTTCTCGAATAAATTTCTGTAATGATCCAAGCGACTGTGCATTGCCAGCAGCACTTTAATGAATTCGTTTCTATGCATGAATGCATAAAAGAAATATCAAACTGAATGAATAGAAGATTCAAACTGTATTTGTTTAATATGACCGGAATTTTAATTACGCGAATATAAAGTAGGATGCAAATGAAGCTGCTATCGCTTTTTACAACTGAGATTTGGCATGAAATCGTGATGTACATGTCAGAATTTTGCTTGCTCCGATTAACATCGAATTTACCACTTTTTATTGCTTTCGATTTATAAACAATCCTTCGACCTTTACCTTGAAAAATCGTATTACGTTTTCCGACCGATCTTTACATTTTTTCTCCGTACGTACGATACAAGTAATACGATAAAGATAATTAGGTAAAACACGTACTACAATAAAGCATTTTACATTCACAAAAAATTTACAATTCCTACTCCAAGAAAAAGGAAAGAATACGAATTGCTCTATATTTGACGATATTCTAATCCTGTAAAAAACACAAAAGACACCAAATTTCAAAAAGACAAGATATTGTTCAATCGCTTCTCGGATGAAAACAAGCGCACAAAATTTACTATTAGTTTGTCCGAAAAGTGTCTTTCTTTTACAGTGATGCATCTTTACACGAACATGAAACCTAATCTGTTGAACGTTGTGATCTTTACTTTTGATAGAACAAAATGGATCATGTAATTCGATAAAATAATATAAAACGGAAAATATCGTGCATCCATTATTTGCTTATAAAACGAAGTAAACTTTTCAGACGACCTAATAATACTTTTTACGAACGCCATAATTTCCAAGTTATCAATTAATAATCGTCATGCTGGCCAATCAACCAATCGAGAAACACGACCAGCTTCTCATAAACGCTTCAACTTGCCCGCCCCATTCCGCATCTCCACAGCCCACAAATGCAAATTTCATTCATGGCGTATCTGAGCAGCGTTCGGAAACGTCATGCATAAACTAATCAGTGCAAGCCAGCGAAACTATAACCGCAGCAGCCTCGATAGCCGCGTTGTTCAGCAAGTAACATTTCCGGCCGCGGTGTTCATACCTATATTCGATATTTTATGCGACGCTGCCAGCAACAAGTGTCCTCTCTGTTTAGACATACTCTTTGCTTAGCGAAGACAGGGCGTAAAATCGAGCGTTTTCGATGCAAATATTGCGGGCTTCCGCGATGATGATCGATCCTCTTGTGTCGAGCAGAGGGTTGTTTCCGCTGGTAAACAAGCTTCGTTGATTTTGGACGGGCCACTGAGCCTCTGATGGATCGATGGGTTTAAGAACCACCGCCATGGAACGATGGCGATCTGGGACGATGAAAAGCGAAAGGGTTGAAAAGTGATGGCACGTCGCGCATTGTACACTTAGTTTCCTGATAACGCGGTTGCTGGCTTTTTCAATGAATATGGAACTTTCGACGAAATAACGGAACGTAACAATATCGAGGAATTAGAGGATGTTGTTCATTTTATCCACAATTGAAGGTTTAATTGTTCGCTCTTGCAGAGAATTGTTTCAGCTTTTCTGTCTGATTATATTGCATTTTTACGAAACGAGGGTGAATAATAAAATATCGAGGAATTTCCTTCTATGTTTTCCATCTGTCTTCTCAAATAAAATTACTCTCTTTCTGCTGGCATCATCAATTATGGTACACTTTGTATATTTACGTATAAATCGTTAATGTAATATTTGGTAGAAATTTAGACGAATGAGTAATGAAAGACTAAGTTCGCGAACGCTAATTATTTTTAGCATTACAGAGAATAGCTTGCTCATAGAGAAATTAGATTTTTATTTCCGCTCTAATTACTGTTTGGTATAGATTTTTCTAATTTAACGATCACCGAGTCTATAACTGGCCAGAACTCCAATTCGATTGTACTCGAAATTATTTCGTCGATTTCTATTTTCGACAATATTCCAATATCAAGTGGCAAAGTAAAAATCTCCACATACGGAGAACCTGCTTCTTTCACCGTAAGCTGTGTTTCTAATTAAACGACCAACGACACGACCCATCACACGCCACATCAATAGAAACTTAAACATAAAATCAAGCATATCTAAGATGATCACCTGGTACTCGAATATCATGAAACACTGAACTAACTGGATTTTTAAAAAGCGGCTGGCATATTGTGCTAAATTGCACAAAGAGGAATTTTTCGATCCCATTCGAATATTAATAAAGCTCACGCGAAATTCAATTTACTCGATAAAAACGTTCCTCGGATAAAAGTTCCTAGGAAAGTTAGTTACCGGCGCTTTCAAAGAAATCAGCACGCCTCGTTAACAGCAAATCTATCCACCTTTTGTCTCGTCCACCTTGCCCCAGAAAAACGAGAACAGTGAAACCCATCAGCTTCCAATCAGAAGCATCGCGCGACACACAACAAAGCAAGAAATAAAGTAGCGACATCCCGCAAGACACACCACTCGATCTCTCTTTTATCCTCGCACGAGTGCAACCCGCCAGTCGATGTTCATCTATCGTGGATCTTTACTGGAACGTGGAACGAAGTTTTTCCTTGACCCAGCTACGTCCCCGTTCGAGATCAAAGACTTCACCCACGACAACTCTGCCTATTCCATCGTCTGCTGAACATTTTCTCTCTCCCTCTCCCCCTCTCTCTCTCTCTCTTTCTCTCTCTTTCTCTCTCTTTCTCTTCCTCGATTCGTACTCCATTCAGACATCGAGAACGAATGGATTAAACGAGGCCGAAGGAACGGAATTCAACCACCCCTTAGGATTCTCTAGTTTTGTTTCCTTTTTTTTCTCTTTTTCTTTTTTCTTTCGTTTTTATTTTTTTTATTTTTTTTTTTTCTTTTTTTCTTGCGGCCCAATTTTCATCTCCATTATCGTGAAAACTTCGCAGAAGTCAGATAACGTGCAATTATTGGAGCTTTAGCGATTCCGAAGTGTGCCAACAATTTAAAGAATTTTTTTTCTCTGTGATATTTCAGGTGGGAAATTTCGACGGACTGTTGGAAATAATAAGAAAGAATCGAATACTAATAAAGCTCGCGCGAAAGCAATTTTAGTTCGTGGAAATACGACAGTTATTAGCTTCTCGTTGGAAATAATGGAAATTCCGTTTCTTTTCTATCTTGAGAATCGTCTTTCACTTCTTGGAAATTATTATTTTTTCACAGATTACGGATTATGTAAGTTATTTTGCTTTTCTTTACCTTGAATAATAGGAATTGAAAGAATTAAGTGGGAAATGAACTTGTTTGACGATAAAGATAAGAATTATAATTGATATTCGCTTATTCGCTTGGAAGTACGAAAAACTTTCGAATTTTCTTCGAAATCTCTCGACTAAAATGTTCAATAATGTAATTTATGGTATTCGAACTATCGAACACTGATTTATAGGTTGTGCACGCATCGGATCGAACTGCATGGAATATGAAAATTAATTACCCATAAATTACCGTGGATCGTACAATGCTGTGTTTATGAATAGATTATTCTGTTGGAGAGCCGAAACTTGCACGAGGCTCGTGCATCGTTTGGTGAATTTATTTGGTAAATTCACTTGCGCCTATTTAGCCATAATATTCTCTCGAGTATTATATCGCACGAAAATGCAAATTCATATGTAAAGAAACCAATTTTTATCGATTTGTGGAATTCTTTATTATTTTGTTATTATTTCTAATGCTATGCTGAAAAGTATATGTAATACCATTCGTATAATGGCAGTCACAATATTAGATTAGTGTAATTTGCTATAGATTTTCTATAGATAAAAAAATATGATATAAATTGTAGGCGTGAAATAACGTTATGTTTCGTAATAGCCTAAACGTACGCTATACTTTATAATTCGATTCCAAAGTGTCGATTTTAAAGTGTGTAAAATTGTGCAAAGAAAGGAAGTATGTTTGTAGCCCTTGTAAGAATTAAAACACAGATTTCTATAGAACATGTACGTGTCGTAAATTTCGTGTTACAAAAGTGTAATGTTTCTTCAATGGGAACGAATTCAGGTGGAATTCCAAATTACTGCAAAATTACAGAGCGATAGTTTCTGTTTAGTAACGGGAATCGAACGAGCCAGATGTTTCGAAGTACCATTCGCGTATTTCGAGGAAATTTATTGTGGGCAAATTGGACAATTGGAAAATTAACAGATAATCTCTCTTTTAATTTGTATCGTGGTGATGATCGAAAGATTGAGAAATCAATCAGATTTAACAAACTTATAATCTTAATATATCACTTTTATTTCGGTTTTGATTTTGCTAGAAAGCAACTGTCTACAAATTTAGAAATAACTCTAAATTAAAGTGTTTTTAAATAAACGTCTACGGCGTATAAAAGTTTATCTATGCAACTCGATGCTTAAATTAGGTGAAAATCTACGTTAGTTTAAAAGGCCGAAATAAAATTAATTTAAATCCTAAATCACACTACAATAAATATAATATCGATAAAATCAAAAGTCTAATTCAAGGCTGTAAATATACTACAAAATAAAATAATATCTAAAATGTAGGCAGAATCTCTAAATACACTATAAATCACTGCAGAATAAAACGATACCGACAAAGTGTAAAACTGCTACACAGGCGAAATTTCTAAATAGACCATAAATCACGTGAAAATAAAATAACGTCGACGAAATCTAATATCTCAGTATTATCAGCGACCCTTACAAGCGCGTCCATAAAACACTTACAAATCGCTAGCATCGTAATTTATGGAACCTTCCATAGCAATCATAAATCGTACCAAAATAGAATAATACCGACAGAATCTAAAACCTAAGCACCATCAACAACCTTGGATCAAATTATTTTACAAGAATCGGTCGAAGATTCCCGAATTTTGTTACTGTAAATTTAATAAGTGACTATTTTATCCAATAACGTATCATAATTAAATTACAAAAAGAAAAAAGATTGTATTTCAAAAAATATCGCTCCTCTGAAAAGAAGAAAATCCCACAAACCGTGTTAACTCGTTCGTAGGAGAAACGATAAGATGGGAAATTGTGAGACAAATATTGCAACCTGATTTTTATGGAGCTTGTTGGATATTTAGATTTTCGCGATTAGCATTTATATTTGATTTATGGCGTGATGTAAAGGGAAATGCGATGCACAAAGCTGCGCTACGATATTTGCAACGATACCACAATTCTTTTAATTACAGTCTGTCACACAAGAGCGTGTCTGAGATATTTCTGTAAATATTTATATATTTGTAAAAAAATTTATATGAATTGAATCTACATCTAAAACACTAATACGCTATTACTTAGTAGGGTGTCCAATCTCCTCCATTAGCGATTATAGCTTGACATCGTTTCGGCATACTCTCGACTAATTTTTGAGCGTAGGATTCTGGTAACGACCTCCATATCTTTCGAATGTGATGTACAAGTGTTCTTATTTTTGTGATACGTCTTCCTCTCAGCTTGCATTTCATTAGGGACCACACATTTTCGATAGGGTTTGCATCAGGGGACTGCGATGGCCAAGGAAGTACTGTGATGGCGTTTTTCGCTTTCCATTGGGTGCAGATGCGACTTCGATGTTCAGGGTCGTTGTCTTCTTGCAATATCCATTGGTCCTCGGTTTGGTTGAACCAACGTTTCACGGATGTGAGAAGTCCCCTTTGGTACAATTTCACCATCTTTTGTGCATTCAGATTGTCTGTAAAGACGCACAAAGTCCCAAAACCGCGTGCGTTAAAGCAACCCCAAACATGCACTTTTATAGGGTGTTTTACACTTCTTTGAATCATCCTTCTTCCATGGATAGTCCAAGCACGCCTAATAGGACACCATGCCCAAAACGAAGATTCATCAGTGAATATTATATTACTCCAATCACGATCTCTGTTTTCATTCGCCCATGCCAGACGATTTTCGACGTTTCGCGTACGCGGCACTCATATTAAAAAGCTCTGTTCCTTTCACTGTTTCAAATGAAACTGAAAGGTATTCAGCAACGCGTATTAGAGAAGTTTTCGTTTGTTTACATTCTTTTTATCTCATTCTGATTAGGTGTCAGGTTTCGCAGATATCGCAGACACGCTCTTGTGTGACAGACTGTATAGCGTTAAAACCGAAAGAATGATATTTAATCGATACGAGTATACTTAATTTCGCATAAATTCAAACGATAAGATAAGGGGTTAAGGGGTTGAAAGAGCATCTATAAAATACAAATCACTACCGTCGTAATTTCCAAAACCTTGTCTGGTATGCGAGGTTCGCGGAGGACGCAAGCTCTAAAAGTTAAGTTGCTGGCGTATCACCGAGGCCATTTAAGCTGCGCTGTCCTATACACAGAGCAACGATGCCAGCACGAGACAGATAATTATCCGGGCAGACGAGACCTGGTATCCACGTCATGGACTGCGGATAATTCTCTGGGAACAGTCAGACGGCAATCCGTGCGCGGTTAGCCTGTTCTCGAAAGTTGGCATTGCTGGGATTCGACGTGTCGTCGTTAGAATTTCCGAAACTCGCCCAAGCTGACTGTCTCGTTGTTTTCGTTCCCTTTGAACGACACGTGAAATGCCGAAGGGCTTGCGGCTCGCCCCGGAACCTGGTTAAAATCGAGGGATGAAGAGGTCGAAACGAGATAATGGGAGCCGACGCTGGCCCGTACAGTTGCTTGACAATTTAAGAGCGACGATAATCGATTGGAGATGACACAACGTGGACCATAATCTTTATATAGAAAGGCTTTCAGAGTTTACTTTAATTCTACTAATTTGTAATATTTATTCGCATTATTAAGTAACGATTACAAACCAAATTAAGTTAAATCTATTATTAGAACTTTCCCTATTATACTATAATATATGCACAATTGTATGATGAAAGAAATTACTATACTAAAATTCGTATCTCTAGCAAATCTAAAAAGACAGCTTTTCTTCTGGCAATGTAATTTTCAAACGCGATGTATTTATAACATCTTTGAAGAAGGGAAGAGAATGTCAGACGTCTAATTCGCGGAAAAGTCTCTTGCTACGAAATTTAAAACGCTCAAGGGTAGTTTCGCGGACGAGAAAGCAAGGGAGAAACGAAACGCGAGCATGATCAACGTGAACCAGAGAAAACCCGACGAATTGGGGTTGGCGGTTGAATATGAGGGTAGGAGAAACAGCAACAGGAGCTGGAGAAAGAGGAATGCTTCGAAGTATCCTACAAATTCAGCGGAAATGCGTCCTCAGGACCGGCGAGAGACTTGCTTTTTTCCATGGATGAAACTTACGAAAATGAAACTTAAGATATGAAATGTCGTTATAGAAGCGATATTTCAAGTGAAGTTTAAAGCAGTGATTTTATTAAGTGATTTTATGAGATGGTTTTGTGGTGGAAGGATAAAATGATATAACAGTTGGAAATGAAGAATTTCCTGTAATATTTCGTTCGAGCAACGATCGAGCAAAGCAATGACTTCATATAAAATGCAACAGAACAAATCGTTTAAAAAAATTCCCTCGGTTCTAAATGAAATCCGATGTTTATTCCAATGTCCAATACCCAAAAATCCGATATTTATTCGAATATTTGAACGCGCATGAAAGTGGGAAATATTTTTCCAAACTTTCTACAATCGTACAAATTCTCTAATCTTATAATGAATAGCGTAACAATGAAACACCGGTGAGGCAAAGTTTTAATCTGAGGATCGACAAACAGAAAAATTATATTTTGTTAAACAACCAGAAACAGGCAGCGTACGTGGCCGGACAAAGGGAATGGAAATGGTGCATTGTTCAGTGACCGGAAATGGTAACCGTATAGGGTCGGACAAGTAGAATAGAAGGCCATACATATTCACGCGAGTAGAACGGAATTATGTATGGCTAAGTAAAAACTACGATACAAACTTATTGCGGTTAAAACCAAAAAGCTCAAAAAGTTACCTACATTGTTATCTGAATATTACGAAAGTCTGTTGTTGTATAAAAGACAAGAGATAGTTCCTACAACCAGGTGGATTTTTATTAAAAAAAAAAAAAAATTAAATGAAAATAAGACAAACGTTGCAAAGCAAACATTTTATCTGCAACGTTCCTTTTGTTCCCTTTATATCGATTCGAAAGTATGTCATGCAATTTCGCGTTGATTAAATTCACAAAAACATTCGATTATTTGGTCGTTCGAGCGTTTAACGGGAAGAAATTTTCTTCTCGCTGCTCTTTTTCCGCCAGGATTTATAGCAAAACTGATTCCTATTAGCGTCACAAATTTTTGGTATCAATTTCAGGTTTGGCAGAATTCGAATTTATACGAAACGTTGTAAATTCTGATTTTTTTTACAATTATATATTTATATGTATATATGAAATGTCTGAAACATGAACGGGATAAAATTATTCACGCTTGTGCTCGCGTACTTTAATGATGACGATTGATTTTCAAATGTTATAGCGCGTTGATATCTCTATATCACCGAACCTTTTGTTACGTATTTTTATCTCGTTATAAAGAGGCGGTTTTTTTTTTTATAGTCAGCAAACATTTCGCCGTTTCATTTATTTGCTGAAGATTCAGACAACTGTGAAGCTAATATCAGGAAAAAAGTCTTCAGCAACTACGTAAAACTGTAATTATTATCTTCTTTTGTATGGGTTTAATTAACGGCCACTTATCTCCGTACAATGGTTATCTAGATAGGTAGGGAATTATTACCTGTTTTGTTAGACAGTAAAAGTGTTAGGTCCGAAAGATTCTTTCGTTTCATAAGATGATAATAGATAAACGACAATTTCTGTTTTATATTATTTTATTGAATTAAGTATGATCCATTTCGTTCTATTTCTATTATTACGTTCGAGCATAATTCAATAAACTAATGTAAAATAAGAAACATTATGCGTCTATTATTTTCTTATAAAACGAAAGAAACTTTTCGGACTTCCAATGTGATAAACTGGAGATTTTAATTTTAAAATAGAGAGAAGAAAATGCTAGAAAAACGATTATTATATCGAAAGATCATTTGATCGTTTTGCTATCAACGATTGAATTCTTGAAAAATTTTAAATAAAGAAGAAATTCTTTATAAAAATAAAACGTCCAAATTTTTGGTAATCGCTAAATGTATATGTATTATTTGTAGCTTTGAAATTATATATCTACTCGTATACATATGTATATTTTTTTTATTTCTTTTAATTGCTCGCCGTTATATTGTTGTATTTTATTGGTATTTTATATCCATTGTGTCAGAATAAAATCATCTTTCGTATTTCTCTCGTGAGCAAATCAAATTCTACTTTACTTGTTACCCTCGTTTTTCCTCGCAATTATCTCTTTTTTCATTTAATCATTACACATATTTTCATACTTAATTCGTTCGCAGTTAAAGCGCGTATTGACACTTTATATTAGACTAGAACCAAACAATCCTTTCAGTAATTATCATCTCTCAGAAATTTCATATTATAAAATTTCTCTGGTGAAAAAATCTCGTAAAATTTGCTTTGCAAAGCAAACAGAATTCTCTTCTAATTCCAATATACTTTTATCCCAATTTCGTGTTTGCTTCTACCTTCTCCATTCCTATTTCTCTTCGCAATTATTTCTTCTCTTATCTAATATTATACAACCATGACACAAAAGACAGATCGAAAATTAAGATTTGGAGAATTTTAATTTAATCGTGTATTTCAATTCTTAGGAGTATCGGCCCTTAAAACAACGATCAATCGTGTTGTAACTTTGCGACAGGTTTCCATGGCTTGAAAAAACATAATGAATTTTCCGTAACAACGAACTCAGAACGCCACTTTATAAGAAAATAGCTGAGAACTCACTTGCTTAATTATGATTCTCATCTCACTGAAATAATCGTTGATAGAATTACTTAACTTTAGACGATAACAAACTACAAGATACAGCATTTTCTACTGTTAAACCATAACCGTTGCGCTAGCTATGAATCTTGCAGGCTAACACGCATGTATAGTATAACTCGCAGCGCGGAACAACGTCTAGGCCATAAATTTTAACTGTTTCTTCATTGAATTATACGTGGAGGCTACCGCACCGCTCGCGACAGCCCTAGGAAACGCTGTTAATTTGCAATTTAAAACCCGCAGTTCGTGGCGATCCCTAATTTTTCCCGTTACTCCGTTCGTGTTCGTTACGTCCAAGCAAGAATATGAAACTCGACGTTGAGAACGCGAATTTTGCAGACGTGTCTCTAATTTTACTGACTTTCCGTTTTCGCAATTTCCTTTCTGCTCTGCTTTGCATTTTACTGGCTTATTTGTTATTTTATTCATGGCATACGTATATTATTGATATACAGTCTGTCACACAAGAGCGTGTCTGCGATATCTGCGAAACCTGACACCTAATCAGAATGAGATAAAAAGAATGTAAACAAACGAAAACTTCTCTAATACGCGTTGCTGAATACCTTTCAGTTTCATTTGAAACAGTGAAAGGAACAGAGCTTTTTAATATGAGTGCCGCGTACGCGAAACGTCGAAAATCGTCTGGCATGGGCGAATGAAAACAGAGATCGTGATTGGAGTAATATAATATTCACTGATGAATCTTCGTTTTGGGCATGGTGTCCTATTAGGCAAGCTGAGAGGAAGACGTATCACAAAAATAAGAACACTTGTACATCACATTCGAAAGATATGGAGGTCGTTACCAGAATCCTACGCTCAAAAATTAGTCGAGAGTATGCCGAAACGATGTCAAGCTATAATCGCTAATGGAGGAGATTGGACACCCTACTGTAATAGCGTATTAGTGTTTTAGATGTACATTCAATTCATATAAATTTTTTTACAAATATATAAATATTTACAGAAATATCGCAGACACGCTCTTGTGTGACAGACTGTACATATAATTTAATACTAGGTACATATACTATTATAATATATTATTATACTAGATGTATTATTAACTTAATTATTTTGTTTTACAATTAGTACACATTGGTATTACAATTTTCGTTGGCAATGAATTTGTTAGTTATTTTATGTATTTCATTATCCATTATTTGTTTCAGTATTGTTTCAGTTTCAGAATCTTCAATTGGAAACATTGTCAAATATTTTTGTTAACTTCTTTATGTAGATACTGTATCGTTGAAATTATTATTACTCATTCGATGATGCTTGACATAATTATGAGGATAATTCTTTGATATAATTGGAGACGAGAGTTTGTTGTTTATTTTCGATGATGTCTTTCTGTCTGATATTTTATCGTTCAAGTCGTTGAATTACGTGTTGAATTATTTCATTGTTCAAATTAGTGGGTTCTCGTTTCGTTATAAACTTTTCGATACGAAGTTGAACATGAGATTCTATTGTCGACGACAAACGAAAGACAAATTTCTCTACAATTCCAAAGACAGTCTTAGAAAGATTAAACGCTAAATCAGTGCAAGCCTTGTTACAAACATTTGTTTGTTCTAAACATTTCTTCCTCTTTCTAATGGAGGTTATCTTGTTAGTCTATTTATTCTGATAAGTAGATTGTTGATCGTAATAATACATATTAGAAACCCTATAAAGATTTTGGTTTCGAGGAGAAGGGAGAAATTTTTCTTGATAATGGAATTAAGATATTTCTCTTCTTTTGTCAATCAAAACTGATCAATGATTTTTCTGAACTGATTAACTTCCGAATATCTCGAATCTTGAGTATCTAAATATATCTCAAGTTAATAAATTTATGATTTCTAACTATTTTGAACTGCATGTTTTTTGATTTCAAAATATATCAAATCTACGGCTTTTCAATAATGTTCGAATAACTCAAGCTTCGAATTTCATTTTATACGAAACTCTGTTGGTTACACCCGTTTAAGCACTGAATCTTGTAGATAAAGAGTCAGGGGTTGGATACTTCAGGGACTTTTGGAGAGCAGCCAGAATAATTTTCCAGGTGCACGATGTTCAGTGAAATTGAAATTGTTTAAACGAGAGACATCGAATCGACCAATCTTGGAAATATTATTAAGCAGGGAATGAAATTGTCGTTAAATTTGTTGAGGAAAACTCGTAACTGTGTTTCCACGACGAAAATGAACTCATAGATTTGTTCAGAGAAGCTGGCTAAAGTGACCAAAAGCTTATAATACCTTTTCTCGTTTCATTTGCTTATTTTATTCTATTAAAATTCCAACAAATTTATACTTAAACTCCAACTTTCTTTTCTAAATTATTAATAATGAGTTTCATATCGATTTACGTTTATGCGTTTTTTTATATATTTATATATTACTGTATTCTCTTCTATATTTTTATTTCAGTAGTTTCTTCTGTACTTTTATTTTCCTCTATATTTTCATTTCAATATTCCCTGCATGCTCGATATTTTCATATCAATTGTCAGTCGAGCAATTAAACATCGAGAAACGTTTTTTTTTTTTTTTTACATAATTGTTTTTACACAAATGGATGTCACGAAATTCCTTTATATTCTGTATTTTGTAAAATACAAAATTGGATTTTATTCCCTGCATAATCGATTAATATCTTATGTACATCGAGCCTCTATTTAATCTCCAAGTAAACTCCTACAATAGAAAATTTACTCTGATATCGAAGACAAACAAACAAATGTTATTTTCATCTTATATTAAGAAAACCAAACGAATATTAATATTTCAGTAAAAAATCTAATCTTATATCAGATGGCGTCAAAGATCAATTCTTGGTCAGCAAAACCAATTTTCCAAGTAAAGAATTATAATTTGATATCGACAAAGAACAAACATACGCAATTTTAAGTTTCTTAATCTAATTCTACCCCAATAAACAAATAGCAATTTTTTAACGAAATTTAATCGAATCTTATATCGACGACGAGCAAAGATTTCAAAAAATGGTTCCAAGTTATTTTTCAAGCATAATCCAAAGTTTCACCAAACTTTTTTCAAGCACGTCGGAAGTTGAACTTATCGTGATTACGATCATATGTCCTCTTCGGCATCTCGTTACCGAAGTATCGAGCCACGAGACCCGAGGCCGGTTTTCTATGCAATCTGGCCAGGCCGCGAAACAATAGCCACGAGCGATCGTCGAAAGTTCCCGCGACCGAAGAACATAGCGGCCAGTAAATCTTGTTCCACTTCCGGGAAAGCTTTGCCGGCTGTGAGCCGCGTGTTGGCTGTGCACGAGGCGTGAATACGGCCAGACCCGCAATCAAAACTTTCGACTAATGGTCCATGTTGGAAAGTACCGTTGAATAAGCGTTATTTTCCGCGTCGTTTAAAATATTTTTCATTATCGAGCTTATTCGTGCGCCGTGATATCGATTACCGTGGATAGAAGGGGCAAATACAGATTCGTGAATTCCGTGAAGTATTGAAGTTTGTGAGATCTTTCTTCGATAGAAGAATTAAATTAGAATTCTATCAGATGGCATAAGTGGCCGACGAAAGAAAGTTTGGAATTGGTAGGTTACAAGTATTGGGTTCGATAATAAATTCGTTCAGCTCCCGCCGGTAAGGTACGTTGAGAAGAGCGTTATAAAAACTATTTGAAGAATGTAAAGATATAGCTGTTTGAATTTTTTTATACAATAAAATTCGCTGTTATATTTATCGCTGTTAGCGTAGCACGCTAAGCGATTAGGTTTTAAGGGTACAGACTTTAGACTTTAAGTTATATAATTTAGAATTCGTAAGCTTAATTGTTTTATCACGAACGATGGCCATATTCAAAAATCGTAAGTTATGGAGAAGACAAATAATTTTAATATGTATTTTTGTAAAGAAATAAATTACTAGAGAAATTTTATATGAAAGACACAACGCTTTGTACATTATTTTAAGAAAACGTGAACGAGCTTATTACTCAATCTAAATAAATAACTTCCACACTGCTATTAAACACTTTTACCATATTTCTGATATCGTTTATGATCGTTTATTCTGGGATATTATACTCGTCGATTGCTCTTGTCAAATAAATATAACTCCATTTTGTAGAATCATGGTACATTGTCATATCGCTCATCTTCTCAACTTTCGTCTGACCGACGCTCTATTTGTGGTTGTCAGATTTAAAATTGTTTCAAATATGCCCCGAAGAAACAAAGTTTAATTTTAAATGTTCACGTAACACCGAAACAAAACACAAGAATTAAGTTGTCCGAAAAGTTTCTTTCGTTTTATGAGGAAATAATAGACGCACAAGGTTTTTTGTTTTATATTATTTTGTCGAATTACTTACGATCCATTTTCTTCTCTTGAGATAAACATCGCGACATTTCACACACTCGGTTTCACGTTTGTACGAAGGTGCATTGTTGTAAAAAAAAACACGTTTGCGAAAGAAAGACACATTCTCGACAATCTAATAGAATATCCACGTAACGCAAATGTCGCATTTAAAAATCTACAATTAGAATAGAGTAGAATGTAATATAAAAATATAAAGAAATATTCAAATAGAATATAAGGATAGTTTTCGAATTGCTAAAAATCAAATATAATAAGTCTAGAATGCAGAAATCTTCCGAATATTTAGGATTCATATAATGTTAATGATCTACAAACGCGCAATCACGTTAGATTACAAATTATCAACTGTAGAGTTAAAGCAACCAACTCTTTAAAATCATAAAGGTCAAACACGTTGGTCTTCGAGTTGGCTGAACTCGATTATCTTCGTAGACCCTTCACTCTGTAGACCCCAATTACGATGATCGATGGTCTCGTAGAATTCAATTACATCGTCCCACAAATTACTGAAACTCGATTACGATAATCTCTTAATTCCTACATCTCGCTAAGTTTTCTCGCCTTTTGTCTCTTCCACGAAACCATCGACAATTTTTTCAACTTTATCTATAGAGCTACTACAAATACTTACTCTTGTAATAGTAAAGCGTTCTTTTAATAAATTTGTTCTTTACGCAAATCTACGAGTATTTTACTCATATTATATCATATACATAAATATGAGTATAGAATATTTTAATTGGTTTAATCTATAAAATTAATTAAAAATAATATAACACTGGCATTGTAACAATTTAGTAATTTAACGATTACACAAAACCACGATATAACGTTATGACAATTTTCTAACTTAACGAATACACAAATTTCAATAGAAGTATCCTAATTTTTCAACCGATAGAGCTAATGAAAAATACTAAAATATTGAAATTACAAGGAATTGGTAGAATCTCGTTCATCGTCCATTTACTTTTTATTATATCTCGTAAAATCATGACAGTTCTTTTAAACCGACGAAGGAACCAATGTCCGACCAGACTAATCGAAGTAACAGCTACGGATGGTTCGAGGGTGGCGATCGATTTACGAAGAAAAACTGCACGGAAAATGAATATGTATTGGCCGGGTTTACGATTCGAAAGCGTTTCCTGGGCGACTTCACCGATCGTCCGTTTCAGCTTCAACAGGTAACCAAGCCCGGTGGTTCGATCGGCCGAGTATAATTCAACGTGCGGACATTTTTAGCGCCATCGGCGAATTGGAGCAACCAGTCCACTTCGTGGGATGCCTTGTTCCCACGAAACGATCTCGTATCTGTGAAATACATCTACCTGGAAGTGTCACAGTGATAAAAGTAATTTATAGGAATCTTTTTTATCAGCAACGGTAAGTGAATTTGCGCTTGGGAAATAAGTCTCTGTGATATAATGAAGCGAAAGGCGAGACGATTGAAATGAAACATCGAAGAATCCTAACGAAATATCCGAAACGAACGCCGATGAATCTGTCGTCACAGATTTTAACGCAGCCTCTTCTAATTACTTTATTGTGGCGTGCATATTGCGATAAATGCTATTGCCATAAGTGTAAATTGCGTATAACGAGAAATGTAATAAAAACAGGCAGTCTGAGAAGAATTAAATAGATTTTAAAAAATGGCGAAAAAGTTTCCGCTTGTGTATTGATATGCACCGCGAGGAGGTCGTCGGCTACATATTGCATTTACGTCAATGAATTCGGCGAAAGTTATTTGCCACCAGCGTGGTCAACTGGGAAATAAAATATTGGATTGGCAACTAAGTGATTGCGGATTTTGTCATTACCGGCTAATGACAAAATCCGCAATCACTTAGTTGCCAACCCAATATATCTAGCTCAGATAACGTAACACGCGTTGTGTCTTGTGATCTGTTACTTTGTTCACAATATGTCCAGTGTAAAAAATTAGTACCGACTTCTCCGAGGAAGCTGCTTCAATTAACAACGTTCCAATTTATATCCATTTTATATCGCCGCCAATAAATCTGAATCGCGACGATAAGAACCATATCGTGGACGATATTTTACTTTTTCAAGGCCGTTGCGATCTAACCGCCCGTTTTTATTGCCCTTCTTGTTACATACACGCAGTAACAAAGTTATTAAAAAAGGTCTCGTTAAAACCCACAAGGTCCAGACCGATAAGGTTGACCCAAACGCTACAGTGTGTCGAGCATATGGGCGTCCGGAATGAAATTCATAGCATGTAAACTAATCAATTTTCGACCTAAGACCCCTAATATCATTTTAAAGAGAGTGTAAAGATGCGTTGATTGATACATCAAAAAAGATACAATTTCATTTTAAAAGAAGAGGTGATATTTATTTTTTATTTAATAAGAATTTTTCGTCCCAAATAAATAAGTTTTGTTTGAAAGATTTGCTTACCAGTTTAGCGAAAACGCTTTAAAAGTAGTAGCCATCGTTTCGATTGTTTGGGTTTCAGGCAAACAGATCGTAAGTTACACTAGTCACGTGTTATTGTCTTTTTTTTAATGTAAAAATATATAAACATATTTATGTAAATATGAAGACTGTGCTAAAGGTCTGAACAGTGACGTGCACCGCGATGCGGTAAATGGATTGACAATGGTTTTCACTGTTCTCTTTGGTTTGGCCAGCTAAATTTCATATTAATATATAATGTTTAACGTGTCCTTGATTGGCATTAAAAATATCACGAAGGTACTTGCTGGTACTTTCGTAAAAACTCAATTCGAATTTGATAAACGTTTAACATAAAAATTACGACAAATTGTTACTTTCGTAAAAAAAATTACTTGCCAGCATTAAAGCAAAAATATTAAACGTAACTTGTAAAAATCAAATTAAACGTACAAAGAAAAAAGGGGCCGAAAATTGCAATAAATTACAAGCGTCGCTTTCTACAACAAAATTGTTAAAAAATTTAGCAAAGATTATGAGTAGATTATGATCCAGATTCATTTCTTTATACGCAAAAATATAAAAAAGTTGTTATTCGTAAACTTCATTTTGTTTTTTTTTTTTTACTTTTTTTCATCGCTCGACACACTGTGAAGCGTTTTAAATGTCACTTCGTGTTATTTAACCATCTTCAGTGGATACTCAGTCTGAATGTTATTCGATCCACGAATCGACGGAATTAGAACAGAACGTCTTAATCGAAGAACCTTCGATCAACTCTCTCTCTTTCTCTCTCTCTCTCTCTCTCTCGGATATTCTACAGAGAAAGAAGACACCTGTTTCGAGGTAAAACGAGAAATACGAGCTGCTGGTGTCTCGTTTAATCGACGCAAATATTTTCCATCGATTTCATGTTGTTTGCCCAACAGCAGCAAGAAACGAAAGAGATGGAAGAGAGGCCGGGCGGACATTGGTCCGACAAAACCAACGAACGCGATAGGGAAACAGAGGGGCTTGAAACGGTGGACAAGAACGAACAGATTAATTAATCGCGCAACCACGTAATTAATCCAAAAACGCCACAATGCCTTACAGTATATCGAAGAAGAATAGTCGATGGAACTGACGTTTTCGACTTGTTTCTCTTGAGGCAAGTCCGTATGATGAAAAAGAAATAGAGTACAATTTGCTTCGTTGCGAAGTAATGCAAAGTCTTCGGGGCTGCCAGAGGAATTGGGTAGATTGTGTAGAATTAATCTTTTCGAAAATTAAATGGAAATTTTTCCCGTTTTATTCAACTGTGTTACCAGATGTCGTTCAGATGAAGTTTTCAAGCGCTGGCCGACCAGATCATTTTTAAATGTAGGTGTTTCTGATGAATCTTTTGTTGAACATCAGATATATCTTAATAGTATAGAGATAGAACTTAATAAGAAGTTTGATTTCTCTTAGTTCTATAGTTTATAATCATGATTTTCTAATAAGAGAAATTAAATCTTTAAAAAAATCTCAACTCCATTCCCTTGACAATCGATTAAGCTTGTTAATGGAATTTTATAATCAATAAAAACTTTATTCTCTCGATACTCGATTAAATAAATAAAATGTAAGTTGCTCGGAAATTTAAATTCCATCCTATTGCGATCTATTGTTCTATTTAATCTGAAAACCTATTTAATCTATTTTAATCCATAAATTCTATTAAAATCATTCACTTAAACAGATATCGCAGAAAGATAAAATTAATCGAATGCACACGAATGACGCGTGCAATTCCAACCCTATGTCATTCATCTCCAAAAGAATCTGCGTTCATTTGACTTCGTAAACTCGCCATTCCCGTCTCACACCACCACGTCGAGGTGACATAATGAGCGTGCCGTCTCGCTGACGAAGCAGGAATATCGAAAACCATCGATTGGGTCGCTCCATCGATTCAAACTCTGCTTTTCTCGAACTTACTCGCTTTCCCATTGCTGAATTTTCCACTGTAAATCAAGCACCTTGCCTCGTCGACCGTTATTCCCCGAGGGTAACTCGACGTCGAAATAAAAGCCGCCATTTTATCAGGAAAGAAGAGGAAAAAATAGTCGGCAAACAATTCCTCGAGAAGCGTTCGTTCGCGATAATAATCATCTCCGTGGCGAAGTCGCCGCCGGAAACAGCAGTAATATTCAGACCGCATTGTCCGAAAGTTCGAGTGCCGCGAGAAATTCTTCGCCTGCCAGATATTTCCCGGTTTTCACCGGTGCAGAATGTTCGATTTTCGATTTTCGTGGCGGAAGCTTCGAACCAGCGAGAACGATGTTCCGCATGGAACTGCGTTCGTGTATCGAGTTTGCGGTTCCTGGAACGATACACGAGGTTCATGGGCGATCTAAATGACCGTTGCCTTTAGAGAGTGAATGAATTTTTGTACCTGGTGCGGTGGTTAAATGTTACAACTTTCCAATTACTATCGGCCAAATTTTATCTGCTGAAATTTCAGAAGAACGTAGATTTTTAATTGTTTGCGTTTAGAAATTGCGTTTTTTAATTCAGTTTTTCAAGTCAAAATTAACGAGATAAGATGGAAATTGATATTTCAGCAAAATTTACTTCTAATTATTAATCGAACAAAATTCTCTCGGGATAAATTGAAAAGCCGAAAAAAGTGATATTTTTGTTATCTATTTTAATAATAAATAAATTCGTGGAAATTATATATAATCAGCTGTCGTTCCTTAAATTTTTATTTTAGAAATTCTATTACAACCGCGGATACGAGTAAAAAGATCGACAAATTTCCGAGAAATGGAGTTGATCGGTTTGGCTTCTGAAAAGTCAAGTGACAGTCAGACGTGTTAAAAATGGGATTCAGACTTTACACGAACGAAATTTCATATGCTGCAATCTCGCATTTCCGAGAAATTTCAAGATACGAAAACGCGTAAAATGCACATGATATGAGAAAATATATAAAATATTCAGCGCGTGTTAGTTTTCACGATACTCAATAGATAAAACAAATTTCCATCAAAATGCAGCTCCTGCGGTCGTATTCCTGAAGATGCTGTTCGGGATTTGGAGTGGCCGTCAGTTTATGACTCGGACAACACATCTTTCTTTTTTGAGAAGTCCGAATTGCCTACCTCCCCAAGCTGTAAACCTTACGATGCTAACATCATTAAGATGTTAAAAAACATGCCTAAATGCCGATGGGTCAAGGTAAAGAGGTGGCAATACCAGAGGATATGCACCCACGAGAGTACAATTAAACCAGAGAAAACCGAGAGACGGAAAGTCAGTATGTAAGAACGAGACGAAGCTTCTGATGAGAGTAGCAGCAACATCCCACCACAGTCTTCATCAGAGCGTCGTACTGTTCGTATTCAAACTCAACCAGATCGTACAATCGTCTGCATCAGAATGTCAAACTCTACGTGTATACTAAAAAGTGCAAATAAAAAATTTGCACTTTGAATGCACATTAAAAGACCAAACCATACTAACACTCGATATATTTAATTTATCTCCACTTTGAGCGTTAATCTCATTCAAGGTTCGCTATATCAACCGATCGGTTGAATCTGACCGATCGCCATTTAGTTGAGAATTCGCAACAAATACGAATTTGCATAAAAATTCTACTAATCAAGATTGCAAAGCAGAGTGCGAATGAGATGTTTAAAGAATAAGAATTCGAAGGTGGGAAATAAGGACAAGTAACTAGTCCGAGCAAAGTGTCTGCATGTATCTACGGACGAGTGAATCCTCTTAAGCGCGCAGCGAGAAAAGTTGAGAGTAGAGGAAAGAAAGTTGCGGAAAAGGAGTCCGATGGGAGACAGACTCGCCTGTCATGGACCTGCGAAAGAGTTTAATGAGTGCATTCAGAATACTCGTTTCTCTGCTTCTACTCTTATCCCCGTTTATTTAATACGATACAGCCTACACGAGTTTCCAGAACTGTCGTTCGGGATAACAAAGCACCGACGAGAGATTCTCCACTCGTAAATCATCTGTAATCCTCCGTTGCAGCGCTATTACGCCTCTCGTCACATTTCTGTCCTTCGTCCTCGATATGCAGGTCGATAGTACTGAATCGTCAAGATCCTGAAGTTCTTGGAATTTGATTACAAAGTCTCCTTGCACTCGACGATATATTGGGTTGGCAACTAAGTGATTGCTGATTTTGTCATTAGATGATATTGATTTCTATTTTCTATTTCTATTTTTTTCCAAACTCATTCATTTGGTTTAGTGGTATCTATTTCTTATTCTTTTTTTCTTTATTATTTAATTTGTACTTTACAATTTGTCCTGTGCTGGACATTCGGTAAATTTGTCTAGCTTTTTATTCTTTCCGTGGAAAATTATATTCATGAATTAATCGTATACATTTAGTATATTCTACGTTGTAATTTATTTTGGAATAAATATTATTCCAAACGAATGTATACTCGTACGTCACTGTAGAAAAGTACGAGGAAACTTGTCCGACTATAACAAATGTCTAGAGAAATTTACAAGACCATTCGTCATGAATTTCATTAGATTTTGTACATTTTTATATTTACAATGAATAATTAAATAAATAGTAATTATATATTTCTTTCATCGTCTACAATTTTCGCATCTTTTAACATACGAAAAAGATACGTTTCGAATAAGTTTCGAAACAACGTACAAATTCCACTAACAAATTCTACTTTATTTAAACCGATTATTCCAAACGCGTTATAACACCATAAATCATTTCACCGGATTGTTTTTACTCGTTTTATGACACTTGCAAAGTCGTATCGCTGTCAGAATTCTTTCTCCAATCGCGGTTTCGATCGTTTTTCCTTTTACTTTTCCATTCCAACTGGAAGCCGCAAGGAACTCGAAATCAGCAGGTGGAAAAGTTACGAGGACGGCGACTTTTTAATAGAAAACTTGGAGGAAGAGTCGAAGGAGTAATCTTATCGGAATTATCACCGTGATATTTCACGTTCCAAGCGACTATGGCCGTTCGTTGACGAACTTTCCTGTTCGTCGGTCGATTTAATGGCCTGCGAGCTTTCGTTCCGAAATTCTCGAGGACAGGCGATCCGCTTCGATGATCGGATTCAACATTTTGTGTACTTACCTCTCAAACGCTCCTCTCTGTAATCTTATTAAGTGCTGTTGCTGTACTTTTGGAAAGTGCTTCGGATTTTGTATTTATCGAATGAAGGAACGTAAGGAATATAAAAATGTTGTTTTATTGAGAAAACGTAGAATTTTTAATTTCAGATTTATTTGAAATTTTCAACCTAGACGAAGCGTGTAACAGAGTGTAAGTGAATTTTTGTTGCTTTAATTGCTTGTTAAATTATTAAATTTTACGTTTATTGAAGTGGTTATCACTTGTAAAAAACAAAAAAAAAAAAAAGAAAGGGGAAAGCTCTACATATCAAATATGTGACTGATAGAGGAGAAATAGGAAAATCTTTAAAAAGGATAAAAAAAATCGTAAACCTAATAATAAACTCGATGAAACCTATGCTTCCACCAGGAATTCAAAAGCAAATCCTAGTTCAAAATCCCTCGAGACGAACAGCCATTCGATTCTCCGACCTCGATCAATTTGATCGTAGAAGAAAAATTCAAAAATTCCAAGATGCTCGACAATGTTGCAAGCGCAAAGAACAGAAGCGAAGGAAGGACCGGGCTTCTTGCATTATTCATCAAGCGGACTCGAACGTGCTCCCTTTGTTCACGGCGTGCCTCCGTTAAAGTCCCATCTCGCCATTTTTCTTCCAACGAACCGTGGAACTCGAACGGCCATAACTTGAACAATAATTTTCGTTGGTATTAAACCGGCGTGGACTCCGCGACGTGTCCCTATCGATTTCTAGTTAGACGGTGAGATATGACACTCTGCCTGATAACGGTGATAAGCGAGTGGCCTCGATGAAGTTGGAAAGTTAATGAGCATCCCTACGACCCCGTCTTTGTTCAGCAGCTATTTTGGACGGTTGCATGGCTGCATACCTAGAATTACAGCAGCTAAAAATGCCACTTGCACATAACTTTTTCTTCCATTGGAGCGCTTTTCTTTAGCAGATTCTATACGTCAGTTTAAATAGTATCGAATTTTTACAGTCGTAGGAAAACGCTATTAAATGATACGAAACTTCGTATACTTGTACTTGGACCTAATTAATTAGCACATGTGTGTTGTAATAGTTTTTGTAGTAACTTTGTATATAATTTAATCCAAATTACCATCGATATGCATAGCGACGTATGATGCTTTCTTCATCGGTGTATATCTTCAGGTACAATTTCCAAACTTAATCGATGTAAACTGCAAAATGCGCATAATACAAAGATATGAAAAGCCACTTTTCTATCCAAACCTATATACTTAACGTGCGTTTACACTCCCATAACGAAGCTCGTCAAACTAATCCCGCTAGAATCTTTCCATTTATGTACCAGTGTAATCTTCCTTCGAGAAACAAAGTAATAAAATCCACCTGCGGCTTTAATAAAAACCACCTAACTACAAAACGAAATCACAAACTTTGTCCGTGTTCCCCTATTTCCCTTAAAACATTCTGATTCAACAGTGAGTACTCGCAAACAAGCTAAAAGTCAACTTCTAACATGCTCCTACGCGTGTCACCTAACTGCACCGTGAAATTTAACGCTATCTCAACTTCACTGGCATCCATAGAATTCGCAAGCTTCGTCGAAACGTTAAGTCAAGTCCGTACTACGGTTAATTAAGAAGCCGACGGCCTGACCCAGACGGTTAATTCGAGTAATTAAGAATGGTCCAAGTTTGTTCGCGTTACGCTCCCCTTATTAATTAAAAAGGCTCGCGAGCAGGTGTATCTCCTCATCGTGGCAATTCCTCCCGGTTATTTCGCACGGCGATCGTTCCGCCAAGTGGGCAAACGGCGTGCTGGAACGTCGAGGAGGATCATGGCAGGACAACAGGGACCATTTGGAATTTTATTGTTCGATGTCCGCCCCTTCTATTCGCCCGACAGAATGCGGGTTGCTGTTTCGGAGATTTCTTGGTATTTCGTGTCTAATAGCGCTGAAATCGACGACTCGTGGATTTTTATTATAGCGACGAACCGATATTATTAAATCGTTTAAGGTCATATAGTTTTTGGTTAATAAACTGCCGATATTTATGCAAATTCATGTTTTTACGAAGATAATTAAAAAAGTGAAATGTAGATATTGCGTACTAAATATTACAACGAGTACTATGCTTTGGATATTTGATATATTTTACATGTTATATATATACATTCTGTACATTTATATAGTTTATTTAATTTTATAATATTACGTCGATCGATAACTGCTGCACTTTTCTTTCGCTTAATCGCGAATAGCAAGCAATATATTGAGCTAACAAAGCTCCAAATAACATGTCGTTAATCCTTCTAAAACCAAAATGTTTGTCCAGTGAAAAGAGTTCCCTTCGTCATCTTAAAATCTCGTTACTTCAACGATACAAGAAACCTTTGCCATAACTAGAACCTCTCAACAGTTACTATATTATCTTATGGAAAAGTCAAAAATTTCCCAAGAAAGGATTGTTCGGTAATAAGAACTCGAGTTCCTGGTAAATACACTGGAGAGAAAAACTCCGGCAAGCAGTCCACGTGTTTGACCTTTTCCAAGTAACCGTCGAATTAACGTTTCAGCGTGGGTTGGCGCATTGAGCACTGCGGTCTCCCGTGGATCGGCACCCTTGGTCATTGGCGCGTGTCGCCGTGGAAGTACAAGGCTTACAGCGGTGATCGGCGGTCTCGTGCTGGCATTAGCCTCGCTCTTCACCTCGTTCGCCGCAGAATTGCACCAGGTCCTTCTCAGGTGAGTAACAAACTGCCTCGTTCTTTCAAAGATGCAAGATGCAACATTCGAAGCTCGTATTCGTCCAATCTACTTAACAAACACGTTGCTATCGGAGTAAAATAAGCTTGGACAGATATTTTGCGTTATTTATAGATTGCATAATATCGTAAATAAGCTGCGTATGTTCAGAGCCAAGAAATAAATCGGATGAGAGGAATAAACGATACTTTGAAAAAATTCTGAGATTGATTTTTAGGCTTTATAATTTTCTGCAATTTTCTAACGATTTCTTTCAACTGTTCAATTTGCTTGAAGTAGATTTTCGAAATCAATAAGTCACAATTGAAAATCAAAATTAGGAATTTCCTTGTTTTTGAATTTTCAAAACTTGACGTTGAAAAATGACGCTTTACTATAAAATACATAACAAGAAACGTAACATTGGAATAAAATGAAAACGATAGTGATAAAAAGATATTTATGGAATGTTGTTAAAGAATTAAGAAGCGGAATATAACATTTAAAAATGATCAAATACAGTCACCGCTGGTTGAATTGTTTATACCTCTGTCGTTTGTCTTCATATTAAATTTACATAAACTATGTGTTTTATATTATGTGAATTATTTCTATATTACTGTGTTGGTGAAAACTACGATGCTTCCTTGAAACAAAAATTCAGACGATCTTTAGACTTTGGAAACGATTGAATTAATTCAAACTATATTACTGATTAATTCCAATAGCATGTGGAACGACTTTCTTCGTCGTAAACGGGAGATAATAGTGAAAAATGACGATTATTAAATGTCCCCCTTCTACTTCAAAGCATTTTTAAAAACGTACGTTTAATTAAAAACTTTTTACCAGTTTCAAGTCTCAAAGATAATTAATTCGCAGATCTCCGGTTTTTATTTTCTTTTTTTTCTCTGTATTCCGCTTTAACTTTTAAAGTTCGTGCGATTCCAGCTACTTGAACTTCCACTGAGAACCATCCAAGAGTTACTACGCACTCTTGTAAAGAATTAATAATTCAGTGGAAACGCAACAAATGCTCGCGATATCTCGCTTTAAGTCGCTGGAGAACACAACCACGTTCTCATACTAACTCTCACGAACTCTCTTTCAAATAATCAGAAACTCTGAAATGCATATCACGAATTTACTCGTGTTTTATTTAATCTTTTTATATTGAGCTTAAAAGCTATCATTAGATCGCGGACTTTTATGCATTTGTGGGAAACTTAAAAATGTAAACATGCATAGAAAGCTCATGACACATCGTCTAAGTCACACAATATATAAAACACGTCAAAGTATAGTGCTTTTTATAAAATTCGATACGTAAAACAATCTTTTACTTAGAATTATGTTCATAAAAGTATACAATTGGTATAAATATCTGGCTATCTGGCTATCATCAAACAAAATCATGTTTGTATCGTTAATGTTATTTATTTTGTTTATAATGTCGTTAGTGAAATTTTTTCCCAGTACATATTTTTTATTTGTCTTACAGATTAATAAAATCAAGTAAATGTAATTTTTTATTTTTATTTGTATTATTATTCAGTTTTAGATGAAAGTTAGGTGAAAATTACTATTTTTAGTGATAACGTACAACGTCGCGATAGTGTCATCACAGGATGATTACATGAAGCCGAAATCCGTAAGAAATTCATGATTCCTTCTAAAGATTAATTCAAGTGATTTCAATTTTATACAACATTTCCTCGAATCCTCAAAGCATTCGCGTTTTCTCATATTCTGACGAATTAATTCACGTTTCCTCGAATTCTGGCAAATTTGTTCCAATTTCCTTAGTAATTCCTTCCGAGTTAATTCGTATTTCCTGGAATATTCGCTAATTGCGAAAGTCGCGTTTTCCACGAATTACGTTTTCTGTGCGAATTACGTAGTGTGACTTAACGAACAATTAATTTGCATTTCTTTCCAGTTCTAATAAATCAGTAACTTAACAAAAATTAATATACATTTTGTCCAATTTAAACAAGTTTGTATTTTGTTGAAACGTTGTGCGATTTTCTTTTGAAGAGCAATGCAAACATAGGTTTTGTTTAATGTTTGAAGCGAAAGTAAAACATTCAAATTGTGACATATCTTTTTCCTTATACGAAACGCAAAACTGAGCTTTTCCAGGAAGTGAAAAATGATAGGGGATAGGCGGAAACTGGCAAGGCTGGACCTGTGACTCCCTTGAGATACGACCCTTCGATGTCCGAATCGAAGACGATCAGTCTTCGTTGAAAGCTTAGATCCTGGACTCTACAGGAAAAGAAAAAATTAACAGGATTTGTTCGAAGAAATATATAGGATATATAGCGTTAACAAATGATTCAACGTGATTAAAGCAGAAAGTGGAAATGTGAAGGTTTCGATGGATGATTCTCTTTGATCGTATAAAATTTTTATTCGATGAAATATCAGTATTTTTCAAAAATATCAAGAATCGACTTTGTATCGTATTAGAAACTAATTTATTTTGCATTGTTATCGGAATGGTTATTGGAATAATTGGAAAATATTTCTTGAAATTTTTTATCTTGTTTCTCTTCAGTAGTATTAATTTGCCTTGAAAATAGCATAAAGAGACAGTGGTATTCGCTCTAACACAAATTTAAATTGTATTTAAAAAACTCCTTTATTTTTATTAATTGTATACAAATTTTAATTAATCTAGTTGAATTTAAAATTCCTTCGACCCTTGGAAGGAATCGTACAAACAGCGTTATCAAATTACTAACACCTCGAACAAAATTTAAGACAATCTTAACAAAAGTCTTAAGAAATCTAAAACAATCCGCAAAATATAAACAAAATTTTAGTAGAATCTTGCAAAATCCTACAAGTTGCAAAAAATCTGACTCTGCCTCCTCGTAAGCCTACCCACTGCAGCTCGAAAATCTCGAAATCTCTAGTTTCTTTCCCCCTAAACTATGATAACATCTTTCAATCTTTTAGGATCAATCAGCAGCTTCAAATTTGCCAATATCTCAAGGAAACTCGCCAGCACTTGTAAATCTCAATTGGCTCTGATTCGCGTATTCCGCGTATGCCCTCGAAAACGTATCTAACGCTTTACCTCTTTCATCCTGCCCACTCTCGTTCTTCTAACAAATCGTTAAGCTATTGCCAGTGCTCGCTACTGCGAAGCGAAACGATTCACCGTTTGCAAAATGTAACAGCTACGGCGTGGTACTGGGCACCGGTGCTGGCCTCGTGAGAGAAACTGCCGGCCTGGTGCTGGGCCATTACTTCAGAAAACGGCGGGAGTTCGTCGAGATGGTCGTGCAAGCCGGCACGGGGGTGGGAATAGTGCTCTTCAGCGTCTTCTACAGGGAAGCTGTCGGGTAAGTTATTTCCGCTAGTAGATAAGAATAGCGTCGACTACCTCGAACACGAGACAAGCAGAATATTGGCACAGTTTTAATTTTTAAATTTGATGAAGATTTAATCGACACGCGGTGGATGCTTTGGAAGATGCTTTTCAGCATTTTTAATTTGGAAGGAAAATTTCGAATCATAACATATGTATATATATTTGTTTTTCGTATCTTTGATTACAAGAGAAAGCTTGGAATTATAAATATCTTGTAATTCTCATCCTCTACTTTGAAAGCGATGCAAGTGGAATATTGATATAATTTGAACTTGGTAGAAATTTAATTGGCGCGCGAAATTTAATTGTATCTTTGATTACGAGGGAAAATTTAGAATTATAAATTCTATAATGTTGTATCTATAAGTTGACATTTTGTTGCTAGCAATATGTTTGGAATTTCGTTGAAGACAGACAGATCGTTTAAGCAAAAGTTGAATATTTACCATATTTACAACGTAACTAATTTTGATTTCATTAAAATCAAAATATTAAAAAAGCAAGTATTGGATCGTATCATAAATTTGTTCTGTTTCTATATCTACTGTGTAAACGAAGAAAAGAACGTTGAAATAATGTTAGAAGCTAACAGAATAACTGAGACAAGATACAAAGTAGTATGTGGAATAATAATCAATTCAGAAACATAGTAATTACGCGTATAGGCACGCAGGTAGAATACATCATTGTTGAAACAGGAAAATGGAATTTGGACGCGTATGATCAGACAAGTAGAACAGTCGCGTATCAGATCTGACGGGGCCAACTGAATAACTACGTTAGCCCAATAAGTAGGATAGATACATATCTGGACGGGTAAATAGAACACCTCCGTGTCTGGTCGTTCAAGTAGAATGGGATTGAATGTAATCAGACAAGTAGAGCAGTTCGCTGTAACACGTGTGACAATATTCATATCTAATCAAACAAATATACAATATATTCATAAAAATAAACTGACATCAAACAATTTCATATTTGATCAAGGAATTAACAATTCTCTTTATTTAATTAAACATTAACTTCGTATAATTTAAAAAATAGAAAGCGTAACATCATCTGATATGAATAAATTATCGAACGATATAATCTCATATTTGTTTAACAAATTAACAATTTTTATATTGAATTAAATATTAGCATTAATTCCACTTAATTAAACAAATGAGAAATAAACTAACCAGTATAACAAATCCGCATTTATTCATCGAATGAACAATTTTCTGTGTAATTAAGCATTAAGTCTTTATTTAATTAAACAAATGAGGAACGAATATATAACGTATGTTTAATTAGCCATAAGGACACATACATAAAGATTGTCAGAATAATTTCACATTCATTCGTTAAGATGCAGATTCAAATTTTTTGCAATCATAAGTGAAAATCTGATTGAAACCTCAGCAAAGATTTCTTTTACCCATTAAATGTATTATAACGAATTATCTACGCTGAATATTTAATATCATTTTGCTTATTATGTGCGTTGTGCGTATTTTTCCGCCTTTAAATTATTAATAATAAAAATAATCAATAATGAAATAACAAAATTCACATGCAGTAAAGCGTAAAGGAACGCAAGAAAATTATAATAGGAACGCGATTACCATTCCATCAAGTATTTCAATACGGATCATCTTGCTCCAATAGCCCGCGTACTATCGAACGAGACAAATCAAACGATTTAGAACGAGACTACCAATCTTATTGCGTGATATCACATTTCCATTACGCGAACAGTTTGAGCATGTTACCGGCAACGAATAATTTAATTATTCCATCGTCTATAACCGATTATTATTCAAACGATTTTCTGCTGCATGCTATTGAATCAAAGGAAGAACGAAAATCGTACAGAGGTGTCTATTAAGTATCGACACGCAACGACGAGCAACGTAAATTGCGGCCAATAAAATTCCTCCTGAGATCGTATAAAGGTTTTTTGCGATGTCCATCTGTTGAAAATGCCAGACAGATCGGAATCTAGGTGAGCGTAGAAATAATTGCACGTCCAATTTTCTCGATGCTGGGTATCGTCTCGAACAAATGGAATAGTTCGTTCATTCGAACGTCGATCACAACTGTATAACATATCCTCTAATCATTTCAATTTGTTTAGATATTCCACGATAGACGAATGGATTGATTTCGAATTGTGTTATAATTGATATATGCTTTTGTCTCTATACGTTTGAACATTTTGAAATTATTTTTCATTTAGAGTTACATTTATCTTAATCGAAAGATATTTATTGAAATCCATGAAATACAAGGCTATAGAATTATTTATTCTATATTTTAATAAAATTCGGTATTCACAAACTTTGCGAAAATTTCGATTATTGTTTCATTCGATCGAATCTCCTCCAATGTTTAACTTTTTCGTAACAATGTATTACATATATCCAAATCGGTTGAAAAATATTTATATTTGTCGAATTGAACGGACTTTATATTTATTTAAGAATTTATTTAAAAGTATATGAAAGGTGTCACGCATCATTTATATTATAATATTACTCGTAGTTGTTTAAAAATTGTTAAAAAATTCAGGAATATTTATTATAATTCATCGTTGTAGAATAAGCCAAACGTTTGTACATATCCTGTTTGTAAATGCTGGTGAATAGAAAGGAATTCCGAATGTCTGAGCTTGAATGGTCTTATTATGCTTGAAGAGCATGTTCATTCGCCATAATTAAAGCAATACTACTCTCTCAATCAAATATGATCGTGTTCTACTTTCGTAACCGTGTAATTTTCTCGTTATATCAAGAATTTCGCTGACCTGGCTAGATACGAACCTTCTCCACTTCCTCAAATACCCTAATCAAGTATGCGTGCACATTCATATTTTCTCGTTTTCAAATATGAAAAATTCTCTCTTTTGTAAACAAAATACTGGGTAATGTTTTCCCCAGCATTACCGTGTATTATATTTTCAGGTTTTTATCAAAATTGAGTTTTCTTCGTGAAATTATAATAATTCAACTTTAAAATTAGATTTTTGTAAAATGCTGATATGATTTTTCATTGTAACCACTCCAATTTTATTCAAATTCTGAACTCCTTTCTCCTTTCTGCCTTTCTTATTCTTAGTTTATTTTCTTCTTAATTGTTTTGGATATATTGTCACAGTTGTCGCTAAAATGTTATTTTTATTAAGATTCTTAAGAGTTCCACATTTTTTCTTTTCCACTTCTATTTTCCTAATATAGTTATCCTATCTTTGATTAAATCAAATTAATTACTCTCGATAATATTCAATATCTTAAATAAACCAGAATTATTTACTTTGAATAATATTCCCACAATCGTCTTCAAAATTTTAATATCACTGAAATTACTCGAGTTGCGAAAATTTCGAATTGAACAAGTTCCGAATTTAGTAAGTCACAGGATTGTCTAAACAGCTTTCTAAATAATCAGAATTCAGAGAACACGCAGTTAAGATGATATATTCCGGTCCGACTGAACCGCAAGCATGGAATGTGCTTAATCTCGAAAACCCAGGAAGGAAAGTTGGTCGGGACGCGAATTACTTTTCCCACTGTTCTTAATTGTGTTAATGGATCGATCACACTTTCCGGCCGAATATTAAGCGGCGATGACGAACGAAGAAATGGCCCGTTTGGAATGCTTTTAATTAAACGAACGAAGGAGAGGATCGTAAATTTAGCGTGGGACAGTGCTCATAATTAAATCTCGAGCGGAGTAATTCGAGGGTAAAAGTCGAAGTTGGGAGCGCCAGAATCCAGTTTGGCAGATAAATTCATTTCGAAGGATTTGCTTTGACGTTCAAACGCTCTTAACTTGGCCTCTGTCTTTTCATTCTTCATTCCTCAAATACAAACACTTGCGCGCAGGTTTTCGTGTGCTTCGTGAGATATCTTCTAAGAAGAAATCAATTCATATGTTAGGTTGTCCGAAATGTTTCCTTCGCTTCGTAAGGAAATAATAGACGACAATGTTTTCTGTTTTATATTAATTTATTGAACTATTCACGAATATAATAATAGAAATAGAACGACATGGATCATATAGAATTCAATAAAATAATATAAAACAGAAATTGTTGTTCATCTATTATCAACTTATGAAACGAATGAAACTTTTCGGACAACCTAATACATGTAAGTTTACAATACATAAGTTTAATAAATGATATCATAATTGTGAGACAATTATTGAAGAAGAGAAATTTGGAATAATTTGTAATCAATTTAATTTTTTATGTTTTAAGCTACTTTGTAAAAAAAGGTAAATCTACATCCATATAGGTTCATAATTGGTCGTTTTATAAATAATGTTCTAGGAGTTGAAATTGGAAGAGAATATTTTTCACAGAAACAATTTGGCAAGATCGATTTTCATCAATCCTCGTTTCCAGTTTTTAATTCCCAAAATATAAATAATTTGATGATTTTCGTTTTATGGGTATTCAAGTGCTTTATAAATGGCACTCACCAGCGGTTGAAACAGGTCGAGATAAGCGAACTCATATATTACGCGCTATATTACTTTTTGGTGGTATGAAAAAAATATTTGCCGAAAAAACATAAACGAAAATTCTTCGTTCACGGTGATACGAAAAATATTTTTCAATCGAGAAAATTGAATCCTCTCGTCGAGTTGAAATTTTGATAAAACAGAGTGTGCACATGGTTTCGATGCAGTAAAATTTTCACTCAAGTATCAAAAATTCAATAGAATTTTTATTACTCGTAATAACTGCACGTGATAATTTTCGAAAAATAAAATTCTCGACAAATTTTCAGTGCAGAAGTTCGCTAATCCGTAAAAATATTCTCATTGAGAATTCAAAGGCAATGAGAATTTTACCAAGGGAAAGGAAAATGAGTGAGCAGCTAACGGAAATCCTGAAATCAGCAAATGACTTGTTGCATCGTTAAGATAGCCTAATCGTCAGAAATGAGACACGACTCCTCGCCAATTGCCAGGGGACTAATGCTTTTCCCGGATCCAGACAAGTGATCCATGGGTCACAGGCGAATCCACTGCATTGCAGGTGCGTGGTACCGAGTATCTTCATGCGAAAATAATTCAGATGCAAAATCCATTTCGAAACTAACACGCAACAGTAACGATTAAATAACACGTGATATTTCTCTCTCCTATATGTTTACGACAATTATTTTTCCAATTATTTATTAACAACCTTTTTGCAAGCAAGTAATACTAATCTTATTAAAAGAGACAGAAACTACATTTATGTACTGATGGAAATTAATTATGTTAATAATATTCGTATCAAATTTATGTGAAACGTATTTTTTTAAGTATCTTGAAACCACGTTATTTCTAACAGCACGTAATTTAATCAGAAAATTACGAATGAAATTATATTCGTTATGATCATTACGATCATGTAGATGCAACAACGATGCAATGCATGATTAATGGTAAGATCAGTTTTAGAAGCTAGTATGTAGTATTTAAAAGATATAGGTGACGTTTCAAACCTTGACATTATTTATTTATATATTAATATAACGTAACTAAGTGTACGTACACTAATCTTTGTTAAAGAACTTAAGAAAAATTCGAGAATTTTGAAAGTGATCGGAAAAACGAATTAAAAGTGTAGGATTGATATTGAATAATTGAAAAAATATGTAATTGATGTAAAAGTAATTTATAGGTAATTTGATATAGTAATTTGCCAAAACCTATAGTCCATATAAAATAATAAAAGGAAACATATCATTGATATAAAAATGCATAATTAAACAGAAAAGGTAAATAATTTTATACAATGATATATAGGAACGTGAAATCGCCTGATCAGTTTATTCCTAGTGAATCTATTATGCCACTTTACGAACTATCGATTTAACCAGCGCTTCGTCTGTAGAAATTTCAGAAGTCTACTAGAAATTTTTCCATAGAGCGGGCACACTTGTACGATCATTAAATAAATGATAACAGAGTATCGAACGAACTCGAAATTACGAAATTAGAGACGAAACTCGATTGTTATTAGCTCGCGTAGCAGGAACGAGGCAGGTCAAACGTTCGTTCTGTTTAGGAAATTGTAGAAAATGAAATTGTATCGTTCGTAGCCTGTACGCTCTGCTTGCCGCTAATTGAACGAATTCGCATTCGCCTCGTTGTCAAAATATTTAGGGGACCGTGCATCCTACGCGAGTTTGCACGGTTACCAGTGAATTTTATTTCGCAAAGCTTGTTCGAATATTAAAAAGCCTGGTGAACATACCACTGCAATAATTAATACTCGTAACTCGTTCATCATTTTCATTTTTCATTTGCAGGTTTTTTTCTAAAACTTTTATACGGTTGAATGTAGGTAATGTAATTAATTTTATTATCAAGTTGTTAATTAAATTAATATGATGGTATTCATAACGGTCGTGATATTAAATTATAATAATATTTATTAACTTTTAAGTTGGAAAACAATGTAACCTATATTTATTAGTATAACGTGTTTTATTCAGAAATAAATTATTTTTCCGTTTTATTATTATCTTTGTGGTCAGTTCGAATGTCTCGATATTATTCATAATTATTAACTTCTTTTATGTTTAGAGTTATCTTCTTGTTTTATCGTCGCAATAATTAGTTTGCCACATAATCTTTTTATGTTCTTTATTACGGCAATTCAACAACTGATTTCTCTTCCAGATAAGAAAAAAAAGAACATAAAACAAACGAAGTGGATATTTTGAATTACTTTGCTAAATTTTTATGGCGCATAGATTACCATTCTTTAAATGTTACATTACATTCGTAAAATTTATTACACTAGCGTAAAATCATTTATTTGTAATAATTATTGTCAAATATTGACATTCAGTAATCTAAAAAGAAAATGAACACTAATCTCCAATCTTCGAATCCAATTGAAAATCTTCTACCCCTTACACTTTCCTTCAGAAATAAAATTTCGATTACAGAAGATTAATATAAAATATCCATACTCGATAGCCGAAAAACAATTTATAAAAATTAGCATTTTCAAATCTCCGAATCAAAGCAAAAGCTTTTTACCGCCTCACGTTTCCCTTCGTCCTAAAAACACAAAATTCCATTTATAGGGGACAAATTACATTCCCATGAGAAACACCCGAACAAATTTTCTCCGGAAAAAGATCATTTTTTCCACGAGCCATTCTCACGATATCCAGCCATGAGCTGCCTTGAACGGCATTTCATCGATCGGCTAACACCGTGATTGGTTCGATCATTGATTGATGGACCGTCGAATGACAATTGATTGATGGCGGTTGGCGTTTCGCTAGAGTCTCTGTATCATTTGTACGTTTGGTAACTTGTGCGTCGTTTCAGACGCGAAATATATCGATTAATGTTCTTTTTTCTTATTTTTTTCTTTTTTTTCTTTTCTTGATACAGTAACACGTTGAATAGTAGTATAAGTCAGAGAATTAGATTTATCGGATGCCTGGGATTATCGCGCGAAAAATCGCGTGGGCGTGTTGCCCTTGGTTACATGGAAGAGCGTGGGCATCAAAATCCACGCTCGTTCCATGGAAAGATCTGCGTAACTCTTACAGACGTAACGTTTTATTTTACCGTTGACTCTATTGGAAAAGCTTATTATTTGTTGGCAGTTTAGAAGAAGCTTTGTTCCTATTTTGCGAAAACTACTTCATTGTGTCGAGAAACGGTTGCTTTGGAATTTTGTAAGTTCGAATTAGGTTGATGGTTATGAATATAAAGTGTTATTCTTTGTTAAAAGTTTTCAAGATGAACGAAAGAAGGTTGGTTCCCTTTTCGCGAAAAGCGGTTTATTCTTTCGACTTCGTAATTCTTACTTGGTTCCTTCTTGTTAGTAATTTGGGAAATAAGCAAAAGTAACCTGGTTTCCTTTCTGCGAAAAGTATTTTATTCTATCCCTTTTAAGATTATTATTCTTGTCCTAGGTTGCTTCTCGAACTTGATTATCGAACTATTTCGTCTTAAATGTCACAGATAATTAAACATATACATCCAAGTTATAACTTAAGAAATTATTATCAAAACAACATCTTAGTATATTGATAGTAAAAACGAATGTACGATAAAAATAGTTCGAAAGAAACTCGTCCCGCAATTGAAACAACTACAGAATTAATTACATCAGTCATTGTAACAGAATGTTAATTAGAATGAAACAAATATTCCAAAGTACCAAATGATCCCATTTCCGTGTATTTCCACTATACAGCATTCCAACTTTCCACCTCAAATACTCAAATAACCAAATCAAAAGGACTACAATCTACCTCGACAAAAACCTGCCTTAACCGCAGTAGCCACCTTCGCTGAAACATTTCCAAGAACAGACATTAAAGCAGGATTTAGTGACATGATTCGTTAGCAAGTATAAAAAAGGAGAAACAAGGGGAGAGTTTAATTGCGTTCCGTGTAACCGAGATGATGAAACCATTAAACAGGCGAGCATGTACACGTGCTTGAGACCAGGCTGCATCGTCAGCCAGTGGTATAAGCACGGTATTAACGCGACACGTGTTACGCGTACGGAGTATAGTCAGCCGTGTTTGCCAGGCGATCGTAATACCTCGTCACCTGTTATTTATTGTGCCTGTAACAAAGCAGTAAGGCGATACGTTCTCTCCGTATGAGGAAATACGCGTGCCAGAGAGAGAATAAAGGGGTTCGTACTCGACGAAACGCGTAGGAACGTCGTAAACGTCGGCTGACGGTTGGCCTGCGACTTTCACTCGGCAATAAGCGACGAATAAAGATGGTTATTGTTCGTGGCTGACATGCAAGAACGCGTCGAAGGAACGACAGTGAACATCACGTTCCTTTAAAACGTTCCTCCGTTGTGCACGAGGATTTTATTCTCAAAGAAGTTTTTATTTGTACGCGATGTTATGTGGACGTTGGAAAATTTGCTTATTGGAATTGCAGGTAAATAAATTACATTTCGTCATTTCGTATTAATTTATTTTATTATCGATTAGGTTTCAGAGATATGAATTTTAATGTAAATTCGGATATTTCGCCGGGAAGGTTGCGTGAAATAATCCCTTTGGCGTTTTAAATTCCCCTGTGAGTTTTGATATTTCACTCGTGAATTCGTGTTTAAGCTTGTGAATTTTAAAATACGAATCTTTCAGTTGTTTAAATTGATATTTCCGATATTACGAATTCGCATATACGTATCTCACGGTATGCGCGTTCGTACGAGTTTCGAAGAATCGCTCAAGGGAACTGTTTTGAAAGCATATCTTTGTATTTGTAGATACAAATACATCTTTTTCATCGTTTGAGTGGAAAATTGTGATACTACAAACTTACGTACGTGTTTCGAAATTTCGTTTTAATCGATTGCTTTGGAATTCTACGCGTTCGCGTGAGTTTCGTAAAATTGTTCGGGTGAAATTGTTAAATAACTCCAAATGTGAATTCTTTTATCGCTACGTAATCAAAATTGATTCACATACAATAACGAACAAAAACGAATATAATTAACTGGGAAAGAAACTGGTACAACATCGTAAATCTGCTCTTATTTGTCCAATAAAGTAGAAAGGATGTGCAATTACAGGACGTCTGAGTAATTAAGCGAAACGAAGACATGCGCCAATAAGCAGTTTCATTTAAAATTCAACAGCGCGTTTTCCCTGCCGTATCTGGTACGGATAAGTATACCGGATAAGTAGTACAGTTATAACTGTATACAGACAAGTAGAAGAGGTCAACATCTGTGCAAGTAAAGCGGTAATGTACCGACAGGCGAAGAGAATAATCCCGTATCGAGTCAAACACGATCTACATCCACCTGACCTGGCAGGATATAGTCTCGCATGGGGTTCTATGACGCTTGTAGATCGTACATATGTACATATGTACGTATTCAAACGACGTTCTAGACTTTGTAAACAGAATATTCGCGTATTTCGACGAGCAAGTAGAATAAGTTCTTATCAAATTATTAGAATCTTTCAACTATTATTCAAATATCTTTATTTTAATATTAATATATTAATATATTAATATCCATGAAAGATTCGTCGTAAGACTATTTATAATTTTATTTTTCATTGTTTATATTATTAACTTTTTGAAATTTGGTTTTTCGTAGATTTTTAAGATTAGAAGTTTTATATTTTTTGTTTTTTTTTTTTATAGTTTACATTAGTATTCTTTATAATAATGTTATTATGATAATTAATACGCTAAAGATTCGTCATAATTAGACTGAGGGCTTTCATGTATTGATGGGAAATTAAGAAATGAGAAAATGTAATATAAATATACATATCATAAAGATAATATGTGATAAATGAAACAATTTTCACGTTGTAAGATATTCAAAATATTATAGCGATTGTATAATGTGTGGTAGGTAGAACCATTTTCTACGGAGGTTCTACTTTTTCTATTATATTTTCGAAAATATGAATTTGCATAAAAATCTGTCATTTTAATCATAAGATTTTTTATATTCTATACTTCATTATTTGCATTATTATCTTTTGTAATAATACATTATCTTCCTAACTGAACCTGAATTTTTATACATTTTGTTCCTTTATGATTTATAAAAAAAAATACGAAGAATGATAAATAATTTATTTTTATAAACGATCACGTTGAAAACTGAAGTTTCGAAGTTTGCATTTCGGAGATCAATTCTTTGCGAAAACGTCCAAACAAGAGCTTTATTCGATCAGAACTTTTGACCGGAGTAAACTTTTCAAGAAAAGTGCCCCTATTCTTCTTTCCCCATTGAGGAATAACTTTCTTCTTAACGTATTGGGAACTTCTTCTTAATCTAAATTTTTGTACCACTCTATCGTAAAAGACATCGATAACAACCTGATTGGTTTGTTAAGAGCGAAAACTTATCTGCGATATATAGATTCTTAAAAACTACATTTTAATTAGAAAACACCATCAAGTTCAGAATTATCGTCGTTATTTTGCAAAATACGTAAAAATTCCCAAAACTCTAAGAATTCTCCGCATAATTGAGAGAAGAAGATGAATTAACACTGAGAGAAATGGGTGGTCCCTTGTATCCCATTAATGAATCTGTAAATTATTCTCAGTAACAAATATAATTACTTGCAATGCTTTGATTCTTTTTTATTTAATCCCAAACCTTTTCTAAAATATATTTAAAACGAATATTAGCAAACAGAAACTCTAATATTTGCAACATTTAAAATAAAGATATTAAATGTCTAGTGGCTAAAAATATACTTTGGAAAAATAGCAATACAACAAGTCAATAAATTCATACGGCCTAATCGTTAGAAGTTTACTTTAAAAAAATGATCTACAAGATAATAAATTCATATTGTCTAATTGTTAAAAATATTCTGCATTCTTGCATTCTTTAACTACAAACGTACATTTAACGAAACAAAAAGAACAATTAATTTGCAAACCGAATAAATTGAACATCTTCACGCGCAAGTAGTACGAGTCCATACATCATCAGACAAGTACAAAATTCTGTTTCTCGTCTTAGTAACACGTCCATCGAGTCAAACAGTCGTCACAAGTGTCATTATTTATCGTAACGTATTCAAAAAATGTTTATCACTACGAAAAAGACAATGGAAAACGTTTCTTTCTGTTAAAAAAAAAAAAGAAAAGAAAGAAATAAAGATATCTCCCTTGCTATAAAATTACAAACGATTCACCGTTTAATGTCTCGTTGAAATAAAAGCGTGTAAGACTCGCTAAAGTTGGACTTTACTGGCGCCAATTGCAGCGAAACGTCGCGTTATGAAGTTTGCGGTCGCTTCCAGTGAACGACGAAACAGAAACTTTCTCTGTTCGGTGAATGTTGAGAGTCTGCGAATCCATCGTGCGTAATTTTACCTTTTCTTAATTAAAGATTCCTCTTTCACTGGCCAGATTCTAACGAATTCACGCTCTCGAGAGTGAGAATATAAATCTATGAACAATTTTCTCTCTCTGGGTGTAATGAAATTTGTTCCTTTTTTATGTGGCTTTTAGCAAGAGCCTTTGAATATATTAAGTGTATACAAAAGTAATGACCATGTTTTTCGTTGCTACCGACTTAAAGCTAGCGGCTGTTACTTTCGTATACGTTTAACGTGTAGCTATTTTGTCATTAGACGGTATTGACAAAATTCGCAATCACTTAGTTGCCAATCCAATAGAACCATCGGTGTGACTTTATTAAACTTATTGTGAGTAGGTAAGAATTTATTGAATGAATATCGTGCTACATTGTTGCGAATAGACTGCAGATTTTTATGCGTTTACGAAAAATTAATAATTGCGAGAATGTGCAAAATGTATAATACGAATGTTACAGTATTTAATGGATCGAATAAATGTTCACGCAGATTGCATTTTAACAGTTCCGTTAATAAAAATATGAGATTGTAGAAAAAACCACGGTCAAGTGAACAATAATTACGAATATTTGTGGCATCGTTGCAATTATTACTTCACGAATGTACATCAAAAGATAGAATTTCCTCTGTAGAATTCCGAATTCCACTTTCTTATATTTTCAACTCTCCTGTTTCCGTTTTAATTAACAAACAAAATATTCAGAAAGTTAGTAGCGAAGTTTAGAAAAACAGATTGAAGATCTTATATATTCGTAAGAAAAGCGAGATTACACGACAAGCATAATACAGTGGAGCGAATCAGCTGCCAAAAACGTTGCGAATTTTTCCAAAGAGTGCAATATTTACGAACAGAGACATGTAAGAATGTAATTAAACGAACAAACGTTTTTAACCGATACTAAAAGTTGACAGATACGATAGAAATACAAATAGAAGGAGGGGAAAAAGTAATGGAAGGATTTGATGGCGAAGGGAGGAAAGTTGCGTAAGGGTAGATCGTAAGCAGAGAAGAGAAAGAAATTCTATTCTGTAACCATAACGACACGGTGTCTCTGCAGAAGGCTGGGCTGGGAACGTGGCATGCAGTCGGTAACCGGAGCTCTGTCGTTGGCCTTCTTCCTGGGCTTGATTTACAGGAGCGCCTCCCTCTATCATCCGCAACGACGGGCCATGTTACACGCGAAGAATCAACGAGGTGGCAAGTTGAAAGAGAAGAAGACCGCGTCGAAGCCACCAAGACAGCCATGGGTGGATCTCAGCCCTCTAGGTAGTCGACCTGTCAGGATGTTGATGTTGGCCGCTGGGGCAGCCGGTTTCGGCCTTTATACGCCCGCCTTTTACATCGTGAGTACCTTAATTACTCTACCAAGCAACTGCCTTTAGGCTGGATCCAAGTTCTTGGCTCTCGGAGTTGAGAAGTTTGATATCGCAACGTTTCTCGGCTGTATGTAGGCTCGCGATAGTATTCGAACGCCTGTAATTTTGCGAATGAACGCATTACGTTGTTATATGAAACTTCAGAGTTTTCGTTGTCCAGCAATTCGAGGTGAAAAGAGACGATAGCAATAATTACGTCGCGAAATATTCTAGTTTACCTGTCATTACGATGGATCGTTCGTTTCTTTTAATTTTATCGTAAAATCCAGGCTCCAATAACATGTTATGAATATATCGCGTGTGTTGCGCGAAACATTTTCGAGTTTCATTAGCTCTGTTGCGAAACTCGACTGTCAATCAAGTCTCAATCAAGCCAAAAACCAAATTGATCGTGTTAAGGTATGGAGAGAATTTGGAGAGGTATTACAAAGAGCTTTACTTCATACCAGGCAGAGGATACATACTTGTGTGTGTTTTCGCTCTACGTTCCCTCACTCTCGCATGTACAATACAAATGTACTATATATTCAACAGATCAATTTCACTTTTTGTAAACTTTTCAATTTTATTACATACATGGCGTAATTGATGTTCATTTCTGAAGAAATATGTGATTTATTTTCATAAATCCATTTATAGCAAATACCAAAGTCAATTTAACGTTGTACTAAAGTTTGTTACATCAATTTTCCCTATTTCTCGACTTATGCATTTGAGTCAGTGCGGCTTCTGAGTGTTTCAATTGTCGAAATTCTTTCCTCCTTTACGCTTCTACGAACATTAAACACCTACAAACATTATCTTCATATTTTGCATCTGTATAGGCTTTAAAAATCTAGAAATAATCGAATCATGAATTAATAGGAATATCGCAGGTTCTATTTGTCACCATAAAATAGATAGTAACTGATGATACGAGATATACAACGATTCAGCGGAGTTAACTTTTCAACAGAAGGCTAACTAACTGTTCACTGGCCAGTTTGTAATACCATGATAGGACCATCCGAAAAGCTGAATCGTCAAACTGTCAGAAACACGCGTATTACTCGGTAGCAGCAATCAGAGAACGGGCCAGGGTTGGCAACTTCATTCTCCGGTGAAGTTTCGGCAAAGTTAGGCGGTTTACACGTTCATAATCGCGGTTGACCTCGCTTCTGCGCGTCCTGTCTCAATTTCTGCACGCCTACACGCGTCAGTTAGTATTTCTGATCTGACAGGTGTTCGCGAAACTGCTTCCAACGTGATATTCTTCGCAGTGGATGACGTTCCCGAATGTTGAAAATCGATGTGAACAGAAATTTAATTCGTAGAACTGTGAAAACTGAATATTTGAAAGCATACACGAAGTAGAATTATTAGAATCGAGACAGGAAAACGTAATACAGCTAGCATACCCATCTTTTAATCTTTCACACGGAATAATTATAATCCCCTTTGAGTTCTCTCACTTCGTATGATACTAACAATAACTTCTCCCCTTGTCGATTCCGTAAATCTAAAATCCGATCTAAATCCTGAAAGATCTTCCTAGCTTCGAATTCATTTCTCTTCCGATCTTTCTTCCACGTTATCAGAAGTCTTCGTCAGACACGGTTCCGTTTATAATATTTAGCAGATAAAACAATATTCCACCCAAATTCTATTTTTTAATTACCTTCATAAAAATATGAATTTGCATAAACATCCGCAACTTACTGACCCACCATGACGATATTAAACGAAAAACCTCGTAATTAAAAACGTGCCATCGCCTTTCTTTCTCCAACAAACCGGATCAAACCTATTCGTCAAACGTCTCTCAACACTATCGATCCGACAGACCCCTCTTCGATTAACCACTTATTCAATCTATTGTACATTCAGATCTGTCTCTGTCGTAGCAATCAGCTAATGAAAAATACATCGGTTTCAGGCTATCCAGGGCCACAAAGATGGTTTGGAGGCGAGCGCAGTGGTCCTTTTGCAGACTTGCCTGGGTTTGGCAGCGACACTCGGTTGCGCAGCTTGGGGTGTCGTTACCGCGAGACCATCTGCCCAATGCCTAGTGTCCAGGCAATATCTCTGTCAGGCAGCGCTACTCGGAGTTGGTCAGTATACAACGCGTTACGTTGCTGTGGCGAGGGTGCTCGAACCGCGTTGTGGATCGCGAGGAAAGGTAGTTTGGTCGAGAGAGACACAGAGAGAGAGAGAGAGAGAGAGAGAACGGAGGATCACGTGACTGAGGAGCGTTCTGCGGTGTCGAGGAGTTTGCTTTGGTTTGAGCGAGACGACGTTATTATCCACAGATCCGCCTTGGATGGAGAATATCGGGCTTTTAATGAAAATCGAGGAACTTTTGCAGGAACGTGAAACGAAGTATAATTTTGTTGGAAGTTTCAAGAAATTCGAGGAGAATTTGACTCCGAGGCCTTTTTGCACAGTGGTTTAACGATTAATAATATCGATTAACTAATCACAAATTTTAGATTATAGAATTCTGTTGTATAATTTTATCATCCTTTCGGGGAACGATCAGACCATTTGGAGTTTGTAGAATTTACTTGTGAATTTCATGCGTTTCCTTATCAAATTTTGTCGGTATTATGCAAGAGTATTGGAATGTGACCTGTGACTCGTAAAACTTTGCTGATATTACTTTAATCGTACGAGAAAGCGCAGGTGTGAATTTTAGAGATTCGTATGAATTTTCTTGAAATTAAATAATTTTGTAGTATTGCAAAGAATTTGCGAAAATCTAGAGGAATGTATTTTGAGGAACTTTAGGAACCGTAGGACATAAAATTCTACATATATCGCTTGTTAAGTTCATGAATTTATTCCTAAAATAGTTTCGCTACAAAAGTGGAAAGCAATTCGAAGCATTCGTGTGATACTATATTGTAGGTTTTTGAACGCGTATCTACTACGTTTTATCAACAATTATAGCAATCTAGGAAGCTTAGTCAGATGGCATCTTGTATTCAGATGGTTTCTAGTACCGAACCTCGCAACATTGCTACATTATTCGCAAAACGACGAAGCTTTATCCCAAAAGGGTAGGAGTTAAGCGCGCAACCTCAAACAGTATCAACTGTAATTTCGGTGTTTCGCTAGGTTTGACGTTGCTGCAATTGAAGGTATGCACGGAAGAGGATATACTCACGATATATAGGAGATGTGATACACATTGTATTACAGCGAGCAATATCCTGCAATTACTCTTAAAGCATATAATTTGATTACTGTATTATAGTCGCGTTTTCAAAGAACGTCATTTTCCTACCTCGTAATCCGATTTTATAATTCTAACATGTACGCAGCTATAGTATCATATATTACAAATTACGATCTTTTTACCCGTATCAAACATACCTTCTGTACATTATATATCAATCAAACTTCAGCTAATCCTTTGCAGTATCCTAGATTTGATTATCTCATAGACAGAAACCATCCATCAATAAAATCTCTATGAGACGCAAAACTTCCCAAAAAATTCCCATAACTCTGTACAACTCACTGACAATCTTTAAATATAATCCAAATAAGAAAAAAGAAAATTAAAACTAGAAGCGATCCACCAATAGAATTTCCATATCAAAATCTCTCCAAAAAAAGTCCATAATTTATACAACTCACCGACAAACTTTAAATCTAATCCAAACAAGAAACAGAAAATTAAGCATCAATCAGGGAAAATTATCCATCTTCTCACGATGAAAAATATTTTCGAGCACCCAGTAAGTAGAAAGGGTAACCACGGTCGTTGGTGACCGTCGTGTGTGTTATGCTTTCGTCCAGAAGGTTCGTCGTCCGGAGGTTTCTAAACGTATAGCCCCCATTCAGTGCCGGGGTAGACTTCAACCCCCCGTCCACCTTCCCTCTACCGGTTGTGTGCACCCTTTTGAAGCGGCCTGGGCTCTTCGAGTGTCAGCCGCATACACGTCTTTGCCCCTCATTCAGCTGGCTTACCCTCGACTCGAGTTCTCGACACAAAGTATTTTCCATTCTGTTCTCGAGTCACCCCCTCGATGGCTTCGCCACTCTCCTCTCTCCGTCTCTCCCTTTCTCCCTCCTCTCTCTCTCTCTCTCTCTCTCTCTCTCTCTCTCTCTCGTCCCTTCCTTCCTTTCTTTCCTTTAGCCACACGGAGACGAATATCGCTCCGACAGAGAAAGAGAGAGAAAGAGGATCGTTGCAATCGTTAATGGGGTTGCTTCTGGACAGAGGAAGCGCATTTAAAACGCAACGTTAAGCCCAGGCTCGCAGTGATTTCGTTAACGAAGGAGAAACTAATCTACCAATGCTGTGCAGGTTCCACCACAAGGGATATTTCTGTCGATTTTCGATCCGAGCTTCTAATTGGCTAGATAATGGGATGGAAGTAAAATAGGGGTTTATTTCAGCTTGAGGTTCTCTTTTGGTACTTGGTATACTGTTTCGTTGACTTCTATTGTAGTGTTTTCTTTTTATTTCCGTGAGATGTACGTAAACGAGGTTTGGATTCGTTTGCGTGATTTTAACGCATTCTTAAAGCGATAGGGATAATTTCTTTCCTGACAAATATTCCAAAATATTCAGATAACCGAACAAACTCGTTTCAAAGCAAAATTCACTCGTCATTGATGCAGTTCGATATTCGTCACTCGCTCGTTATAAAATTGTAATCGTTGCAGAAAGCATGGCATAAGTGAGCTTTGAAAAAACTACTTGCTTTTAATCGCACGATGTACAATTTAAGAGACGAAATACGTGGAATTGGTTGGAATCGCGGTTATCTCCGAGAAAAAACGAAACTCCGCGATCGTCGAATCGTTCGGTGGATGTTCGAGAAGCGCGGAATATTTCATCGCGGCCGCGCGCTCGAACGTGAAATTATAATTCCACGCTGAACGAACAGTCGATTGACCGAACTGGTTCTACCAGAATCCGGATCGTTTCCAGGAATCTGAGAAACGCGACGAGACGCAGAGACGAATCCAGCCTGAGGCTCGAAACTCATTGTTCGAGGAAATTATGGTAAAAAAGAAGACGATTACCGTAATTTCAGTCGACCGTTGATTTTAATTGGGATGAGATCGATCGTGGACGAATATGTTTTATTGTCAGAAGATGGTTTATTGTTACCAATTATCTGGAAACGGCGATTATCGTGAAGCGATTATTTTGTATCCGATAAAATGTTTTTAATAGCGATAAGGTTTCTGAAAGGAAGAAAAAGATCTTTTAAATAAATCTCGCTTCGTGAGCAATTATGTGCATAATGTAGACACGCGAAATATTTAACATATAATTACCGATTTTATATAGAATAGTAGTTTAATTTATCGGAGCCAGTACGCATAGATTTCATACCAATCGCACGGAGACATTCGCGAGAACATTAAACAGTCGTTGGCGATTAACGACCAATGAAATTAATATAGGATTTATTCTCTATAGAGTCATCAATTACCTCGTAACTTCGAGACAGATCCAGTCATTATAGAAACTAATATCTCTAATATTTTACAGAAGATATTTCAAAAATGAAACGATTATACAAATATTAATTTTATCTACAATTTTACATTGGAAAGGATATTTTTAGGATCAATTCGTTATTATTGGAAATTTTATTTAAATGTGGTAATTAAACATATGTAAATTGGTAAACGATAAGTAACGGTTATTTCACACGCAGGTTGTTACGAAAAAATTGTCTGAAATTAATCACCGTGTGTCGAAATCAATATTTATCGCCGAAATGTTGCCAAAAAATAAACGCGCAAACCGAGAAGCCAAATATTAATTTTGGTTGTAACTTCGATTCTTGGAACGTCCGAAATTAATCACTTTCTATCACACGAATTTGAATTCCACCTTTAAAACAGCTGCTATAGAAAATATCCTAAAATATGAAATATAATATGATATAACAAATTATAAAAGGACTCGAACAATGTTGATATAAATATCGTTCGTAATAAAGAATGAAAAATGATATTACGATTGCCTTGAAACAACAGAATCTATAAAACAATGTAACTGTACTACTGGATGAAAAATTATGTTCTTAGTTGCGTATAGGTGTATTGAATTTTCTACTAATTTTATTATTACTTAATTGGGAATTAACGCTATATAACATAAATAAGAATTTTCTACAGGTTTTTTTGATAAGAGTTTTAAGGAAATCGTTTTCTAAGACAACAGATTGCTTTAAAAACTACTTTTTTCAGATTTCCATAAGAATTTAAATTAAATCGCTTGATTTCGGAATATTTTATTTCATTTCTATCTTATGCTCTATCTAATAAGAAGAAATCAAAATTAAATATCCTACAATATAATTTACCAATACCAGTTAAGAATTAAGATATTTATAAAAGCAAAAATCATGGTATTTCGAATGATCCACGCCTCTAAATTTTCCCAAAAATGAACCACCTTCAACCACTTAAATTTCAATTCCAACTTTAAAACACGTATGACCAATAAAACGTCAAAAAATACTTCATGCCACTAAAATTAACGTAAATATCGTCCACGAGGGAAATAAAACCGGGTAAACCCGGACTGGGAGCCGTACTAATTCCTGGACGAGTTTCACGACGCCCATGAACGGGAACAAGGGTTGAAACGTGGGGCGTAGCAGCAAAAATTCCTGAAAACGTAACTCGTAATCAGCGAAGAACCATATTTTCAGTCGACGACCCTAACGCATACAGTGGATGCAATAAATATCTGTACACTGTACACGCTCTTATTTTCTCATGGAGAATTTATTTATTACCATTCATTTTTGTTTAAATTAGATTTTACACTTAATTTTTTGTAATCGCATGAAAGTACTACTAAATGACACGATATTTATTACCGTTGGCTCTAATTAACACATTGACTGTCGTTTTTTGTCGGTTATTGGTGATCATTCACGTTCTACTAAATTTCCTGAAACGCTTGAAATAAAATGAATTTCATGTTCTGAAAAATATCGAACAATATGTATGGCTTCGATAATATTGTCAAATAGAATGCAATATTTTGCAAAGATTAAACATTATGGTACAGTAAGAGATAGTAGTTCAAAGTAAATACTCAAATGTGTGCTATAATGAATATGACGCTTGATGTAAAATATGATATGAAATGTGATAGTCGCGTGAACGTGTTAACTACGATTACAGTGCAATTAACCAATGTATTCAATAGCGGACGAAAAAAGGTTCAAAGTTGCTAACTTTTAATAATAACTTTTACATTAGCTATTTTTCACTACATTGCTAACATCTATTACAGCACTGTACATATATTAAATTTATCCAATGCTTTGATCAGAGACAATCACACATGTTTTGTAAAAGTATAGTACTTTTTGTACCTACAGTCTGTCACACAAGAGCGTATCTGCGATATCTGCGAAACCTGACACCTAATCAGAATGAGATAAAAAGAATGTAAACAAACGAAAACTTCTCTAATACGCGTTGCTGAATACCTTTCAGTTTCATTTGAAACAGTGAAAGGAACAGAGCTTTTTAATATGAGTGCCGCGTACGCGAAACGTGGAAAATCGTCTGGCATGGGCGAATGAAAACAGAGATCGTGATTGGAGTAATATAATATTCACTGATGAATCTTCGTTTTGGGCATGGTGTCCTATTAGGCGTGCTTGGACTATCCATGGAAGAAGGATGATTCAAAGAAGTGTAAAACACCCTATAAAAGTGCATGTTTGGGGTTGCTTTAACGCACGCGGTTTTGGGACTTTGTGCGTCTTTACAGACAATCTGAATGCACAAAAGATGGTGAAATTGTACCAAAGGGGACTTCTCACATCCGTGAAACGTTGGTTCAACCAAACCGAGGACCAATGGATATTGCAAGAAGACAACGACCCTAAACATCGAAGTCGCATCTGCACCCAATGGAAAGCGAAAAACGCCATCACAGTACTTCCTTGGCCATCGCAGTCCCCTGATGCAAACCCTATCGAAAATGTGTGGTCCCTAATGAAATGCAAGCTGAGAGGAAGACGTATCACAAAAATAAGAACACTTGTACATCACATTCGAAAGATATGGAGGTCGTTACCAGAATCCTACGCTCAAAAATTAGTCGAGAGTATGCCGAAACGATGTCAAGCTATAATCGCTAATGGAGGAGATTGGACACCCTACTAAGTAATAGCGTATTAGTGTTTTAGATGTAGATTCAATTCATATAAATTTTTTTACAAATATATAAATATTTACAGAAATATCGCAGACACGCTCTTGTGTGACAGACTGTACTTCTCGTATTTAAACCTTCTTTCGCCATATAACTCGGTAGTAAACGCATTGGTGGGGGCAAATACTTTTTGCAGCCAGCGTAGCTCGAACGTGCACACGTGTACGCGAAAACGTTCCTTTTTTAACTTCGTGGAAACGGCTGGAGGAGATGACAAGCGAGTGCTAAATATACAAGCGCGACCAGGAAGAGTTGCAACTCACCAAAAAAGCGGCTTATCCCGGTGGCTGTTGTTGGATCGAGTTTGTTGCCAACGTTGCTATTCATTCGCGACAGATAAACTATCCGACGAAAAGAATTTGCAATTTCTTCCGAGCGACACGAAGAGGACAGGCAAGGAATGTGCGAGCTTCGTCGCGTTACGTCTTTATCCTCTTCCTGTGTGGGAGTGACGTGCATGGACGTGGAATGTTACGATAGTTAAAAATATGACGATTTAGAGATGGTTTGGATTGGGGCTGATCGAAGAGGGTGAGAGGAATTTATGTTCACTCTTGTGTTGTTTATTTATGTCTGAAGAAATATCGTTGGAAGAGGATAGACAATTAAAAATTGGAAATGATACACGCGAAGGTGGGAGAAAACGTTAAAGGGGGAGAGTAAAGAGAAGATAATGAAAAAATGGAAATATTAATGAGATTATACGGTAAATTTCGAAGCAGTTATATTTGGATTATCGAGTGCTTTCAGGGAACTTTAAGACAGTTTTGAGGAAAAATCGAATGTTGCTATAGCCATTTCTTTTTGACGTAATTTGTCAACATGAATGTCTTCTGCGATGAATTTATTTTGCCTGGTGATATTAAAAATTGATGATTTTCTTTACGATGGAAGTTAGGTGAATAGGTTCGATTTCAAATTATATAAAACTCACAGATATTGTAAATGTTAATTTAAAATTCATGTGCATGTGTGTGATGAAGACACGTTTCGTGAATTTGCAATGCGTTCTTATATGTGTTTGTAAGTTCTATTAAAATATTTTTCTCATGATTTTCATTTTCTCGAATGAACACTGAACGATAGAATATTTTAAAATTCAATTAGATATTCCGTAACTAATAGCCAAGAAGATATTCTGAATTCCTCAACTCAATAATAGTCAAAGAAAATAATCTCTATTTTCTTTAAGATCAATGACTGAAGATGCCTCGCTTATTTTTCAGCCATAGCTCAGGTGGCTTTGGGCAGCGTGCAAGGTTACCACGGGCTGGTTCTGGCTTCCGGTTTGTACGGCGCATCCCTCGGCGGTACACTTTACTCTCTAAAAATGCTGGCCCTCGAAAGACTGAGGGCAAAACACTTTGCACGCTCCTGGGCACTCGTGCAAGCCGCAGAAGCTTTACCTATTCTTCTCGGAGTTCCTCTTATTGGTAAATCGCGTTTCTTTCAGATTTATTTCGTTCATTTACATTTGTATCTTTTTGTCAAATGCTATTATTCACTTTAGTCGAACCTTCGAATTATTCGAATTCTCTTTATTCACATACAAAATTCATATTTCCTTTCATCGATCACCTCCCATCCACGATATTCGATTCCTAGATTACGGATTTAAGCGGAAAAATTTGATCGATGGAATTTTCCAGTTAAATAATTCTCGCGAGGAGACTCTGTTTTTCAAAGCAGAACTTGAAACTCCACTCTAATGCATTCTCTTTGCTCGCATACATAATTCACTCTTCCTTTCGCTGACCAATAGCGAGACATACTCATATTTTAGATTAATATTGCCAATTATGTAAAGCAGAACAATATTTCATGGACGAAGCTTTCAAATTTCGTGATCCTCTTTGAGAATCTTTGTGCCTGAAAATAGAACTTGAAACCGTGTTCTAATGGATTCTCTTTACTCCCATACAAAATTCACGTCTTCCTTCATTGGCCAATTTCCATAACGATACTCATCTGGAAAATCACGGATCAAGAAATAAAATTCCAGACCAAAATTCCTGTTTATAGATTAAAACAAAACATTTTTATCGACGATACTTGTAAATTTCATGATACCCTTTGAGGAACGCTATTTTTCAAAACAGAACACCAAACTCATCCCTAATGCGTTTCTTTGCACGCGTACGAAATTCGCGTTTTCTTTCGTTGATCGACCTCCGCTAAAAGCACCTAATCTCTAAATTTCAGGTTACATGAACGCGAACAGCTCGAGGGTGGGTTACTACGCGTGCACGTTAAGTTCCTTGTGCGGTGCAGCGTTGCTCTTCCTGGTTGGCTGGGGTCGTCAGCCGGCGTCTCCTCTACTTCCTGGCTCGCACCTCTCCAACGTGACCATACCTCCGCCGTGTGCCTGCCCTCCGCCGCCAAGGCCAAGGTTGCCAAAATCACAATCGTTACACGTGCCCTTAGACATGGAGGAGAATCTTCGCGACAGAGAAATGGAGAGGATGCACACTGCCGAACATTACTATCAACCGCAGTTCTACGGGCCTCTGAGACCTAGCAAGAGCGTTCCAGAGGGTCTGAGTCATCAGGATTCCTACAGGAGTCGGCCGAGACGGCACAGAGACGTCACGGTGATCGAACAAATCACCACCAGCGTTTGAATCAATTAAAAATTGGAAAAACCAAGATAAGGAACGAATATAATTGATTGATTGTTGGAGACAGTTGGATACGACGATGATGATCAAGCTTGGGCCTGTAACGGAGAATTCTTGGGATTTGTTGATTGTTAGTTGTTTGAAGTTAGGTCTGGTTAACCGTTAGGATGTTGTACGTGGCGAGAGAAATTTTTTATTTAAAATATGCGAATTTCGTTCAAACGTAGCTGATAGCTTTTTAGTTTAAAATTTAAATGAAGTGTAAATTTGTATACAACAAATTTGGCTTCACTTTTTCATTTGTATCATCTATACGCAAAATTGTCTAGTTTTAAAAGATTCAAGTACAATTCTTTAAATGATTAAAACTAAGTTTACTATTCATGTAGAATTATGCCAGAAATGTCATATACCAGTACTATCATATTAATATCAGATAAGCTTCTTACCTCTTGACATATAGCTGAATGACCAAAGGATATTTTAAGTTAGAATAGAATTCTAAACTGACTCTAATCTTTTTATGTCCATACATTTTATAGAGCACACAGCGATTTCAAACTTTTGATTAAAAATATTGAAATAAATTAACAAAAATGCAAGAAATAACAAATCTCTTGCTGACACAAGTTTGGTATTCGTTTACGTATAAAATAGATTCTTACGATATTCGTTTCTAAAGAACGCTTTTAACTTTTAAAGAATATTATCGTTGTTACACTCCTCGTCTGTGGAACAATTTGGGTTAACCAGATCTATCTTAGGTAACCGAACACGGTTCGAGTAAGAAGGATATTGTCGAGGATATGATTGTCGCGAAACTTTTCATCGTTATTTACGTGAATCTGTACGTGCTCTGCTCAGTTGCTTTCACGATGAAGGAACGAAAAAGTGAAAGACTCGCAACAGCTTACCTTGAAGACTATAATCTAAGAGAATGAAGAATTTTACGATAAAGGAAAGATCTTTACGACCGCTGTGAATCCGAGATTGTGTCGTTTTCTGTAAGATTCGAGAATCGCAGAACGGAGAGCACGTTCTTTTTCTGGGAATTTTTCACGCCTTCCGGTGAATAATCGTACAGAGTTTGAGCGTGTTAAAGAGCGACCCTTTAACCAGTTTTAAAGTTACCGACTGTAGTACCGATTCTATTTCATCGAACCATAAAATTGATTTTCTTTAATCGAACTATAAGTTTGTTGAAAACTAGGTATCACAACTTTCCTAAACCTAATTGATCATTAGAGATCGCAAATAAATGACCAAATTTTGACTTGATTACATTACAATTAGAAGAACTCGGGAAAATATTAATATTGATATTAGAATTTACAATACTTAAATTAAATAATTTCTTATAACATTACGCACTATATCCATAGTTTTTTAATTTCCTTTTTGTACTGTTATTATTATTTGATGTTTTATATTAATTCATACTATTCCATTATTAACTAAATATTCTATTTATGATAATTTTTAATATACTTTCAAAATTAAAAATACAAAGTTAAAACGTCGTTGAATACAAAGTATAAAACTCTAACGATTCAGATATTGTATCACCGTTTGGGTAACACCCTGTACATCATCATCCTCCTCCCCCATCCCCACGGCATATTTCCATAAATTTAGCAGCGAAGCCACGTGGAAACACGAGCCCCCATCGTTGCTCTTTAAAATCCGACAATTATTGGCCGTTGTTGCACGCGGCCGGAAAGCGGAAGAGCAGAGCGCGGACCGGCGCGGAGGGAAACGCGTAATCCGGCCTCGGTTCGGTTAATCGAAACGATCTTTTGTGCGCGCAATATCCGTGAACAATACGAGCGGCTATTATCGCGACGTCGTCCCCGGGTATATATGCTTGACAACGCGCGCCTCGGCTGACATCGAAATCTCGTTGTCATCGGAAATTCTATTCAGCCGGGCCCGATTGGCAGATGCCAGGCAAACGATGCGTGTCGACAACACGATGGCCCGCGTTCAAGACCGCCCACGGCCGAATTACGCCCGCAACGTTCCATCGCCGATCACTAAATTTTCGAGTTTACATCGATTATGCCGGCGATCGACGCGTAAGTGGATGATTACCGGGATCGGAACGCCGCTTCTGGCGAACGCGAGTCATCGATCAAGGCGGAGAAAGCTCCAAGTGACTTCTTTCGGTGGTTTGCTTTGTTAAGCGTCAATTTCATATTTTTGCCAGATTGACGTTCTGCGTTCTTTCAACTTATTCATCTTAACTTTTTCTTAATTATCCATATTAATTTATCGGTGGTAGAACGCGATGATTTCCTAAAAATTTCACTTTTGAAGGAATACCTCGTGTTTTTCATTTAGTTCGTTGAAGATCGAGGGAAAATATGACGATGCAGAGTTGGATTTCTATGGTCGTATTTATCTTTCAGTTTCTCGAGTATTGAGGAAACGTAGGGTAACGAAAAGTGGAGTTTTGTTTCTCGGTTGTTGAAATATTAGAGCATTTATTGGATACTGAGCAAGGACAGGATGATAGACAGCGGTCTTTTAATTGGATCTTTGTCGGATCGAACTATAACGCGTTGCTATATCAGAGAATCTATCGAGTGTGGTAGAAAGGTAGGATGATCGAAATGTGAATCTTTGATTGAATTTGTATGGTTTAGTAAACTGTTGCCGCGTTAGAGTATTTATCGCGTATTGGAGATACGCAGGATAATAGAAAGTGGACTTTTGCTCGTTAGATGTGGTTAAAATATTATTGAATTTATGAAATATCGAGGAGAGATAGGATAACAGAGAATGGGCATTTAGTTGGATTCTTATTGATTAGTAGCTGTTGAAACATTAGAGAAATTCCTTAAAAGTACTTTTAAAAATTGTAGCTTCGACCGAAGTAATAATACCAGTTGTATCTTGAAGAATGCAACAGTATGGCAGTGAATTGTTACTTAAATTTTGTAATAACGATAGTAATACGAGTTCTTTATTATTTGTAAATGATCGATTTACCTGAAATAATAAATTTATTCGATTTATTTGAAGCACGATTCGTACAAGATATGATTTAGATTGTCAGGGTTGATTGTGTGAATAAATAATGTTAATTGTTGGCTAATAGTTAAATGAATAATCTAGGTGATTATTGAACCAATAACACGATGTAGCTATTTTAATCATTATGATATTAATCGTTAATACATATAATAATAATTACTAGAACCATATTCTCCTTATTTATACTATCGATTGTTAAATTCAATTATTTCATTAATAAGAATTCTATCCAATTGTTGTTTAACAAATTATTAAATTATTCAATATTCTATATACAGGCATAGAGAACGTAAAAATTATCATCTGGTGAAATGAAACAAAAATCAAAAGAAGACACTTCGAGTTGCTCTGATAAAAAGAAAAATACGACCGATTATTTGGGAAAGATAACTTCGATGACTCGAAAACGCGAGATAAGCGTAAATGTTAATAAAAACGACTGGTAGAATCAAACGTGAATGCAAGGAGAGATTATGAGTGTTCGGAGAAACGAATTTTAAAACGCACTATGAAGAGGTTTTATGCCACTCGCTTGTCGATGGTGGAAAGTGAAATGGTGTTAAGATGTATGATGTATGTAAATGGAATCTATATAGTCTATCTGATCTATAATTGAAGTATCAAAGTAAGTTAGGGAAATACTTATTCGTGTTAATGGTTTCTTAGTTACTGTGAGAGAAGTATCTGTCTATATATTTCAAATTCTTCAATTTTGATATCGAAAAACATTCTTATGCGATTAAGTTAAGTTATCTTCTCGTTGTAATTTTTTAACAAGTTCCAAACATCCAACTATTTCAATGCAGAGGTTACAATTTGTCTTTCACCGTGACTCGAAAGAATTCTAAGCTTCCAAACGTTTACACCTGAATTAGAAAAAAGGAAAAAGAATTATTCAAATGCATTGTTTTATATTTTCGATATTAAGAAAAAAGAGTTGCCCTGTTCGTAGCTTTAAGAAATAACAAACTCGCAAACGTCTCAATGGAAAATATTCCAAAAATGTCTACATATATAGATAAGTCATATATTTTCTCGTTTGTATCGTTTAAAAGGCACTCGCCCATTAACAAATGGATCGATACTTCCCTCCCGTATGTGTTCACGAAATAACATTTAGAGACTTAAAAGAAAGAGAAACACAGAAGGGCGAAAGCAAAAGGAAAGTGGAATGGAGAACAAAGTAACAGAAATATCGTGGCAGCATGAGAGAAGGAGATTCGAATTTCTAGAGATATAAAATATAAAGGATGGAGCTGGTCTCCAGGATCGTCGCATCAGAATCGTTAGAAACTTTGCTTATGTTTTAATATACACTATCGTAGAAACCTGGGAAAGTAAGTACAATTTAGGAACAATTGAAACGTACGCATACCTACGATGTTAACGATTTAACGAAAAAAAAAAAAAAAAAAAAGAAAGAAAAAAAGAAGAAGAAGAGTCAGAAAAGACACACTCATGATGGAATATGTGGACGAATCTTGTGTAATTCGTGTATAATATATCCAAAAGCTCAATTATTGTCTCTGTTAGAGAGACGATCGTTGTTTCCTTTCGAGTTTCTAAGTAAGATGAAAGAGTAACAGAGGAAGAATAGACTTTTAAAGAAAGAAAAGCTTGTACAGCCTGCAAACAAGTATTCGACTTTGGTAGTTCACTAAACTTTTCATTCAGATTCTAGTAGAAATTCCTATTAAAGGGGAATCGTTTATTTGAGGATCCAGGACGAACAATCGAGAAACACGTGAAGTCAATATTAATCTTCGGCTGATGTCACTCGCTCTTTTATTTGATAATAGTGAATAGCATGCTTTGAAATCTTCTTTTGCACGCTATGGTAATGTTTTAAAAGTTTCAACGTGCCAAGAAGAAGATTTAAGAGTGAGTAAATGCTACAAATCCAAAAATACAGGAAGATCGCAACAATGATTTAGAAAATCATATTTTATAACATTAAAAAGGAAGATAAGTTTATTCATACAATTTTGTTATAAAAGTTAAATTTAATTGGTAAATAAATACAGCTACCTCGGATTTTATTTTGTACTTTGTGGACGCTCGATCTGGAAATTAAACGATCTTTAGGAATTTATGTTGAAAAATGTTAGTTTAAATTAAGTGAAACGCGTATGAACGAGTTTTGCGAATTCAAAAAAGCAAGTGGTCGTTATAGAACTTCTACGTAACCGGTTCTATTAAGAAGTATAACTCGTTTTGTATCGAATCAAAACTATCTAAATTAATTTGTTAAATTCTAAAGAACAGTAAAACTACTCTAAAACACAAAGAAGAATGAAAAATCCAGAAGAACGTCTACGATGTTTCCTAAATAATTTCTTTCTCGGTTGATTTTTTCACGTGACTTGTGCACGATTCGAGGGAATCTTCGTTGTGATAGGATTTCGAGACGACAGAAATCAAAACTAGATTGACGAGAATCAAAACTAGATTAGGAGAAAATTGTCGCGGCAATCTCTTTGCAATGTCTGACATCGGCCAAAGGTTCCACCATTCAATTCCTACTAGTTCTTCAATAAAAACAACTCATTTCGAAGACTTTGATACACAGCAAACGAGTCACCGAATGATAAAGTGATTAGTACCTGAATATTAAGTGTTCTAGGTTTACGCGACGATTCGGCCACGCGAACATCGTTTGTTTATCGCGAATCAATCAAAAATATCAACTCCCTTTTACGCGATAGACTTTACCGTGGGTTTTTTCGGATCGGCTCTTCCGAGACCATCGTGGTACAAGCTTCTGAGATGGAAAATTACGAAGAAAAAGGGAATTAAAAAACGCCACGAGAACGATTACAAAGTTGAGAAGAACGATTCGCTTTGCTAATTAGATTATATAATCCCGTAAAAGGGACACAATATCGTCACTCTTCCGCTTCTCGTTGTCACTTGTCGCGCTTAAATTGCTGTCTAAGACCTTTCGAAAGTCGCCTCGTTACTAGTCGAACGTTTGCTAATTGTAAGTAAAATAAGTAGACTGTGGATAGAACTACTAGACGCGTGTAAATTACGCAGGACGCGCATATTACGTAAAAATAATATCCCAATTTTTTTCGGACAAGCATCGTGAGGACGTTGAATGGGCATAAACGAAGGAAAAATGTTCGTTCGAAGGTTGGGTAAAAAGTTACGAGAAAGATCGAAAATATCAAGAGAATAATACGCTTGAGTTTTCGATATTGCTCGATCAAACACTAAACTTTTACGTTGAATCAGAAAATATATTCGATAAGAGACGGAACGCACGATAAACAGGATACGAAGAATATGAGAGAAGATGAAATGAGTTCAGATGAAATGCAATTGAAATGAATTTTATAAAACAGTAAATTCAATTATTTCCTTTTTATTGCTGATACTCTTGTATCTGCCGACAGAAACGATGAGGACTTCCGTATTTTCCTGTCTCTTATCTAAACTAGCACAAAATTTGCCCGGAAAAACTGGACACGCTATTTGTTATAATATTCAATAAACGAAACGAAGCTGTACTTAAATTGTATTATTTCAGTTATTTTATAAAAATATGAATTTACATAATCGTCCACAGTCTACTAACGAAGAAAGTGGGAAATATTTGGTGCGACTAACGATGTGAAAAATCGGAAGATCATCGGCGAACTTCCAAAGCTTCAGATATTTCAATTGTATCGTAATTTTAGTAATTCAAAGCGTAAAACGTCTCACTGTAATTAAGGTACTTTGCGTTTGGGAAATGATCCTCTTATAATCGCGGCAGAAACTTTACGTTGTTGTAAAAGCAAACTTATCGTATCGTAAAAGCAAATTAATATTTTACTGCGATTGTTAACGAATTATATTGAACAGCCATAGACTGATAAAACTTTCAACGACCAATTACTGCAATTAGCGAGATGTGTAACGTGAAATTTTATTTGAACGAAGAGATGAACGAAAGTATCACAATTCATCGAAGCACAAAATCAGTAGAAATTTATATCTACTGCAGCTTCTTCGAGTAACATAACCAACGTGGTATCTTTATTAGAAAAAAAAAAAAAAAAAAAAAAAAAAAAAAACAGATCTCATAAGTACCAACGATATAAAAAGTGTAACGAATCGTTTAAGAACGTGTCGTATAGTTTTTAATGTACGAAGTTTCGCCTAGCTAGATGAACGATATACGAAAATTTGAAGAAAAAAAAAAAAAAGAAAAGAAGAAGGATCGATGTATCGTTCTTTTTAAACGATCCCTATTCCAAGATGTTCGCACTCTTCGTTGATTCTCTTTGTGGTGAATTGTTTGTATACTGCCAATTTTTATAGAACACTGTTCGCATAATAATTCTTCGACACACTTGTATCTTCTTGAACGATCAAGCGTTTGAAGTGTAATACCCGAGAGTGAGAAGAGCGAATTAATTAATCAACCAAGAAGAACTCACTCGTCATAAGATTAATTGTCTTTATCGAACACTTTACCGTGTGTTTTTTCCACGATTTATTGTATCTCGATCAATCGCGACGAACGTTGAGTGGGAAGCCGGAGATGCGAATTCTCGACTCTTTAAAACCGCAATTTCATTCCGTTAAGGATCAACATTCTGTTAATACAACGTTGTTTGATATTCGAGATTAATCTGATATTAGGTAAATATTTGAAATAGCAAATTTTATTTAGCATCTTGAGGTCTACGTAGATGCTTCGTTGATCTAATTGCTTTTCATAGATAGAAATTGCTATTTCGTCTTCCACATAGACTGCAGAATTTTATGGAGTATGAAATATTGAATTTGATAAATTACGTTTCTTAAATTATTGAAACGTTTTCGTATTTCTAATTTTTCGAATGAACTACAGTGAAGCATTTATTAGTCTAATTCGTTTTCGTAGTTTAATGAAACAATATACGTAATTGTAAATTACTTTGTTTTTCGATAATATTCTATCGTATTGGGTCGTTAACGAACCAGAAGAAAACCATCATTTTACGTTCCATATGCTTCGCAACGCTTTTTTATTCCCAGTAAAGAATTTTCAGGCGCAAAAGTTTTTAAACATTTTCAAGAAATTTAACGTAGCTTTGATCGAACTGAACGAGGAGTTTGAAATTTGTATCTTCGAAATCGAACGATTAAACGACAAACGCGAATTAACGAAACATAAATGATAAGAAGGAAGGTTCGCAGAGACCTTTTAACAAGCATCGTACACGACAGTTCCTCCCTTCTCATTGTCCACGAGTATCTCGAGTGTTTTTTCTACAATACAATCGTGTAGCATTCTATCCACGAAAAAGCATAGAAGACCAGAGTCTTTTTCTAATCTTTACGGTCCATCAAATCTTTGTTATAGCAAATGTATCGATTCAGCAAACACGTACACTAACTGGTCAATGTATGCACATATTGATTTGATAAGTTTACATGTATTGACAAATTTTTACATATGCATAAACAAAAATGCCATAATTTAAAAAAGGATATGTATTTATTTTATTCGAAGTAACTGAACATTCATAGATTTATCAAATAAAATGTTACCGAGTTTTCATTTTCATTCTATTGATACTACAACAAAATGTGATCAAAGCATCAGTGATCTATAACTTTCCACAGAAATTTTCTTGGTTTACAGTGCTATGTTTTAAGGATTTGAATGATTTTTTTATAAAATATACGAGTGAATAATTCTTCTCTTTTCTCTATACATACGTTTCTTCATATACTTTGCATTTCCATTCGTCCGACACAGTTTCTATACTTGTCACGCTGTTATCATGCTTCTACTAATGTGTCGTACTAAGTAAATATATTTATTAATCGTTAATTAATACTAATTACAGGCATTCGTGTGTTCAATTCCTTTGTAATTACTTACTATCGACTACTGATAATAGATACATATTATCGCTAATATTTTCGCAGAGAAGATAGCAAATTTAACTTTATGGAAAATAAATAAATTTATCGTTTGGTTAGTCAACGATCGACGCGCGTATAAAATCAAACGATAATTGCATACATTAATTACCAGTGTTAGGTGTAGTATATACGTTCACTGAATTTCACATTTTTATTACGACAAATCAAACGTAATCTTCCCATGATATTGAACGAACAGTCTCGAGCGCGGAATTTAAAATGCAGCAGCGTGAAATCGAGTTTTATACCTCGTACCAATTTTAGCGAAACGTCGTAAGAACTAAGAACGTAGAGACCGGATTTTTCGATTTCTATTCGTGTATCATTTTCCGTTCGTTCGTAACTACTAAATGTACGCTTAAAGGGGAAAAAGAAAAAAAAAGGAAGAAAAAAAAAAGAAAGAGATTCTGCGTGTAAAGCGAGACTACGAACAAACCTGTAGATATTCGAGCGATTTTCGACGCGTCGTTCTCGAGAAATCGTCGTCGATGGCCGTTTAAAGGGAACTTTTTCGATTCGAACGGCAAATTTTCGCACGAAAGTTTCATAGAGGAACAGAGGCTGGGATATAGCGGAAAGTATTTGCGCGATCACGATAAACTTGGAGGCGGCAAATCGCTTTCGAAAATCCGCTATCCGCGAAACTCTGTTCGTAGATGTATCTCGAGGAATTCTCTGATAACCTGTTGTACACACGCATACATACACGTACACGTACACGCGTAAAGGCACGTATACAGACACACGTAAAATGTAATACTTGATCCTTGTGAAAGCTTCTTGTAAACCGACATTTACGGGAAATCGTAACTTCTTTACTTTTTAAAATACGAGACGATTGAAGAGGAAGAAGGGAAGAGAGAAGGAAATACGCAAGGTCTCCCATTACGAAGCGTTGAGCATTTTGTAAAAGTTTTATAAATAGTTCTATGTAGTTGAACAGCTGGACCAATAAAATGTATATCCGATTGTACGAGTCAATTACTTTTACTCGTGTAAACCTATCACATCTTTCTAACGAATATTTTGCGGTTCGCAAACCGCTTCACTTCGCATACCATCGAACAAGTCCTATCTACAACTTTAGAAACCAACGGTAGTTTCACGAACGGCTTAATAAGTTTCTTATAATCGATCACATAAAATGTCGCGGGATAAATAGTTCGTATAACTGAAATTCATATAATAAGATCTCATTGATTCTCTTTATTACTTACGATTTCTCGTTCATAAAATTGCACTTCACTTTCAGATATATGAATTTAACCACTAGAAACTAACTTAATCGAGCATTAATTAAAACTTTATTTAAATAAATAGTCTGCGTTCAAATAGGCTAATTACACTCGACGCCATGTCATAAATTATAGAGAGCGTAGTAGTAGCTCTGAATGGTCGGTATTACAGAACGCGGTGCGATGCTCTGTAAACGCCAAGTCCATATTTATCGCCTTCTTTATTCTATATGGAATTGCGAGTTTTCGAGTCGTACCTCGTTTCATTAACATGCATTTTATTCCTTTCATTGATTCTTATATTCGTCGTAGCAACTCACAGAGGGCATAAGAAACATTCCGAATTTCTTGATCGGTATTTCAGAACGCGACATATGATTTATTTTTTATTCTTATCTGTGTACATACTTAGTAAATGACTACATCCAAAATAATAACGTAACTACATGTTTAAAAAAGATTTAAAGATTAATGAATTGAACATGAAATGAATGAAATGAAAAAAATTAAAGAATTTCTATACGGTGAATTTCTATTCTGTTTATGGTAAGATTGATATTGAAAGAAAGATCATACTTTACCTCCAGACGATAAAATAATTACGAAAAAAATTAGATATATAATAAAATATAAAGTGTACATCGTGTTTAAATGTGGCACAATTAAAACCAAAAGAAAGATCAAATGACAGAATTTTTTGTACATATAAAATTGTATTTCATCTACCGATTAAATTTTCCATTAATTCCACATATAGATATTGACCATAGATATGTACATATATCTAAACGAAATACATACTAAAGATAACGAAAAATGGAGGAAGAAATAATTTCAGAATTATCTTTGTGATACATTTAATCCTATCCAACGTTTAAAAACGGCTATATAAACGATAAAACGAAATTTCGTAAATATGCGATATCAAAATCTTAACCAAATTTCAGACGTAGGAATCCCTTATTGACAACTCCATTTGATATTATATGTATAAGTTATCTTTCTCATTTTTTTTTATGTTCGAAATAATCAATTTATAAAAATTTATCCATGCATGAATGTTTTCAAACTTCGCTACTGACCCACATACGATTCGAACAGAAACGACTACAGTGATTCCAGTAGCAGTCACAAGAGGTGCGCCGATCGTCATAGTGGAATCAATGAGAACGAGTCGAGCGTGAATGGAGTCGAAGACTTCAATTGTTCGCGTCCGATAAATCTCGATTCGGTCGACGGGAGCTCTCGATAGTGCGTATATCGGCGATCGTGGCCACTATCGATATCGGGAGGCCACGCACCGCCGTCAGAGCGTAGAAAGTGCTGCTACGGATGTCGAACAGGTGTCCCCACTACGATAGCCTAACCTCGGCGCTGCTTTCAGTGGCTCTGCAGTGTCGGATGTACACGTATGTGCGATGTACGGGATGTGCACCTGGAGGCGTTCTTGTTACTAGGTCATAAGAGGTGTGTATCAATGAAATTCGTGCTAATCAGTCGTTGCTTACGAAAAGTAGATATTTACAGTCATGAGAACCGCGTGTGTCATGTAGAACGCCGTCGTGTGAAGTGCATTCGTCGTCGTCGTCGTCATCTCGAGAGAGAAGTTTGGCCGATCGTTTGCTTCTAGCACCTGGCGTCTCACGCCAGTCTGATCCATTACCACGTCGTGTGTGTTGCATTCCTCGTCCCGCTTTCTTTTCGTGTTGCCACAAACAGTCCGGTGCTCCATGAAACGTTTCGTTTGCGTGTATAGGATTACAAAAAAAGATCGCGTGAATATACCTATACGTGCGTCCGGGATCGCAGTGACGTATCGATACCTCGTTACGTGCCGAGATGACTTCCACGCCGGCTATTTCCACTATGGGCTTCTAATAACAGACTTTTTTTGTGGTGCCTCGTAGAGCACGAAGTTCGACGATCGTTTATTTCGTCAAGTAATATCACGTAGTGTTGCCCGGGACGAAAGCGAGACCGAGGGCGACACGGAGGCTAGCCAAACAGCGATCGAAAGAGCGCGGTCTCGACCGAGGATAAAACTGGGTAATATCTTTTTAGCTCGTGTCACGCGACCGATACTCGACCATGTGGTGTTGCAACGTAACGGTGCTGCATGGATAGGTATATATAGGTATAGACGGGACAGTTTCTTCGCGTAGACGCGACTACGCAACTAATTATGCGACTTTTGCAATGACGTGTGTTGGCTATTTGGTGGATACAATAGATATACGGTAATTGTATATCAAAGCATTTACGGAACATCCATTGATACAACCGCGAGTAATATTATACACATTTTCTTGAACCATTTTAGATCTTATGGGTTCATGTTTATCTTACAATCTTTTACTAAAATCGTTTTGTATTACGTTGTTGTTGTCGCTTAATAACAGTAATTGTATTCATGAAAATTAGCTTGTACGTTTTAAACTTATTATAGCATACTTTCACGCTATGTACTTTATTCGATATAATAGTATACTTTTGAAAGAGACAAGAAGAAATAGCATATCAGATTTGCATCACTGCCAGTCCTGATAGGGTTTCGTGGCCCGTATCTTCTCAAATGCATCTCAAATTACACATTTCGAAACAGTCGAAACGTATAAACCTTAAATTTTCCACTGATTTTACGGCCTCTCTATATCGTTTTCACCTATTAAGTACACATATATCGTTTTAGTGCGGCGTGCGTTACGCATTTCCGATTCACTGTAGAACCGTACCGCGCGGATTCCATCTCGTTCTTGCCAGTCCGGTCGCGAAGCGAGTAATCTTATTCTACCGGCTATGTCGGTATTCCGTTTAAAGGAATGCGGCACACCTGCTCGTCTTTTACTGTATTCCCAAGGTCTTCCATCGAATCCCCATAATGTATTAACCCTCGTCCCTTGACTCATTTTCAACCTAATCATTCTATTTTTCTTTTTCTCATTAACAAATCTTATTTAAGATTTTCTAATCTCAGATTCTCTAATCTTATTTAAGATCAAAAAGAAACATTAATACACGCGATTTCTTATTTTTCTTTTTAAGAATCTTTATCTATTGGGATGAGAATAAAATTGGGATATAAAAATTCGTAGACAATATATCTGATGGATGGACGAAAGGGTACATACGTTATGTAAGTCAAATTTTAATCAACGGAATAAATACGGTGATATTGTCCGTATTGTTGCTTTTGGTCTTTTGATACAGGTCAGTTTCATTTCTTTCTCGCTCTTTTACCTCATACTCTAATTATATATCCTGTAAATCTAACACCTGACCTTACTTTGGACTTTAAACTGCAAAGCTAATAGTTCTGACACTTACGCTCTTTTGCCCGCCCACCAGACCACCATATAAGAGGTTCGAAGCACGCGTGAAAATGTCGAACAATAATAATTTCTTTTTCCTGTCCTTACGTGGAACAACGTACGATCTATACCGCGGCGGTTCGCCGCGAATAACCTTCATTAACGGATGGATAAATAATTCATGAAGACAAAGCCGGTTCTTTCCATCGAGGAACGTTAAATAGGTAAATGCAGCATACCTCGGTGGTGATTAATAAAACGAGTGAAAGGTCTAACCGTTGTAAAGTTCTCTCTCGTCGATTGATGAGTGAATTGGCCAGTTCAAGACGACACGTTATTCGACCTGCAAGGACACGTGTACCGATCGGCCGGACCCCTATGTGCAGTTAGAACAAACGATTGCCATTGCGGTAATAGGCTTGGAAAACGTGTACGCGGGGCTAACGTGTTAAAATCACGTTTTGTCGTTCCGAGATGGCATTCACGGAATCCCATACACCTGATAATGCCAACGATTAGCATATTTTACTTTTAAGCATCGCTTTGTAATGCTAACGATAAATACGCGAACTATTTGCGTTCGGCTGATCACGTTATGATGAAATTTCCTGCCGGCATAGCGTGCAGTTCAGAAATTTGGAAAATTGGGGGCGCATCGTGCGCACCGGCTCGGTAAATCTCGTTTATCTCAGAGGTTAGAATAACAGCATTATCTTTTTAGAACATGGTATCGGCATTTATAGTATCTCACGGAAGTATATATTCGCAAACTTTGTAACGGAAACTTGCGGATTGGTATATCATGTTCGTTATGGGAAACTTTTTGAAACTTCATTAGTACTATAATGAGGCATGGCTATCATGATTACATATGTATGTTGGTAAAATTTTAAACCAATCCGGAAATTTACATAAAAATTACAAAATATTTATTTCAAACATATATTTTGTTGAAAATCAATATACAGTGTGAACAGCCATCTGAAACACGTAATAGGAAATGAAGGTAGTCAAATTGAATACTATAACTTACTAATATAGTGAATAAATTGGATGTACAAATAATTTGTCTACTTTTGTTAAGTATCCAAGTGTAAATAATTCTAAGTATCTTGTAATTTCTATATATATTTCCAGATTCATTTCAAATTTCAATAATATAATCACGGTAGTCGTGTCTCATTATAGTAATAATAAAATTTGTTAATGTTTTGCATAATATATTTGAAAAAAGTTTCCATAGATGTTCAAATACTTTCTTGAGTCACTATATATATGTATATATTGCTTTCAAACGATCCAGTTACAAAAAAGACCCTAATTTGGGGTTTTAAAAAACGAAGAATATTTTTGAGGAATATGCACCGAGTAATTTTTAATATTCGATAAGATAGCTCCGTTATTAACAGATACTGATTTCTACAACTACCGCGATTTGCAATAATTTTATATCAGGCAATAGATAAGATTAATATCTGTCATTTATACTGATATGAATATTTCATTGTCGTCTATTTGAAAGTTGGACGTCTTGACTCAATTCGAGCTTGCTGCATAATTGGTTCTAAAAGGATTTCTCTTTTTATGGACGCCAGGAAGAATGTAGTTATTAAACGTTGCTAATTAATCCGTTTTAGACTCGGCTCTAGCATCGCGCGATGAGATTAAATGGTTCCAAGCAATTGCGGTAAGATTTTATTGTTAGAACGTATTCCCTTCTCCGTTTCTCGCGTTAATTATGCACGAAACGGTGAAATGTCGACTAACCTCATATTTTATGCACTACATCCGCCTCGTTTTTGAATTCGATACGTGTCGAATGCTCGTCGTCGCAGGGTATTTCGATTGCAGGTGCCAGTTGGTGAAAAATATTTTGTAATAATTTATTGAAAACAAATGTAATTTAAAAAATTGAATATACATGTTTCGTTTTATTTTTTCAATATTTATTAACTATTTTTCATTTATAACTGAAAATAAAATTCTATCAAACAATTTCATACATTTAATTTATCATGGTTAATAAAAAGTTACTTCGAATCTACAATTTGAATACGGAATATAAAATTTATACGGAATACGGAATTTAGATAATAAAAAATAAATCCAACGATAGAAAGAATCGAAAACAATATCATAAAAATATTTTTATTTCCCATTGAGCTCACGCCTTCATATTAAAATTAATAAAAAAGCTGTAGAGAATATTATCCAAATATTGACGCAAAAAGGAGTACTGCAAATAATTACCTTAATTAACCTAAAAAAAAAAATGTCTCAAATTACCATTATAAATCATAAGCTTAAGATGAAACACACCGAATTCACAACCTAATTTAATAGGATTTGTTTCTGCTAGCATCTAAGTAGTAACAAGAGCTCTTAAAGGGAGTCCCACCTAAACCTACTATTCCATATATACTAATACTACATAATTCTCAAAAAAAGCTTCTTAAAAAATATGAAAGATAAATTTACTTATTAACTATTATTAACTTAGTATTAACTGCTAATGATCCATGTGGCATAGATCGTGTTCGATACATTAGTACCTTAAGTACGAGATACAATTTTTCTTACAAAATTGAATTTATTTATTTTTTTTTTTTTTTTTTTTTTTTTTAATAATACTAACTGGTAAGCTGTGTACAGCAAATTATCCTTTAACGAAGCAATGAGTATTGTAGTTTAATTCACGCGAAGGGCTTTCGAACCTGAAACATTAACGGTAAGGTAACAGTATGTCGCGACACTCGCAAGTGCTGCGATGCATTCGACAAAGAAAAACGATGGGAGGGAGAGAACGAAACGGGTCGCGAGACGACGACGACGACGATGACGATTTTCATGAGTGAAATAAACCGTGAACAAAACGTGCATTGAGTGAAAAGAGTAATTCGTAGATTCACGAAGTCTTTTACGTGGACGTGCACGCCACAGGTCTTTCGTAATCGGTGGATAAGCGGCGCGTATTATTTTTCGCGCGCGCCGGTATTATCTGAAACAAGCGATTTCGCTGAAAGCCTCTTAGAAACCTGTGTTACGCCGCCGGTAGTGCGTCGTAAAATTCGCGATCACGCTGACAATTATCTATTTACAGATATACGCGCAATAACTAACTTGGCACGAACAACCTCCAATTTTTCTATTTATTTTTCATGTCTTTATCATACAATACGCCGGGGAAAATACATATTTATCTGTTACTATAAAGAGATTTTATAAATATAGAGATTATGTATTATGCAAAAGATTTTGAAGCTTGATTAGTACATTTCGCTCTTGTTTCTTTGTTACGTTATACTAAAGATTTTGAGACTTAATTAGCTCATCATTATTATGGTTTAGAATTATGGAGTTTAGAAGAAATGTATAGGTACGGAGAAGTTTTAAAACATTTATTGCAGGCGTACATTTGGTAAACGTCACAGAAGTATTTGATCAGCTAATCATTCATTTTATTAAATAAGTATTATATTATATATATATCCGTGAGACCGTTTTGGTACCAATGGATGATGCATAAACTACTTTTGTGACTTGCACGAAATACATGTAATAGAATAACGTTTATATACATTTTTATATTTGTTTCATACTTTTAGCAACACAACTATGATGATAATCATATCTCATTACGATGTTAACGAACTTTCGAAAAATTCAGAAAATTTAATACGCATAAGATAAGTAAAAATGTTCTTCAATGCATATTCATAAACTTTCATAAATCACTCTGTTATCGTAATGCAGAAATTCATCGTTAGCCTCGGCATTAAAATTCCTAGAATATAGTACTCTGGAAGTTTCGCGACGATTTAATCAAATTTCGATCTCATATTTCAAAGCAAAAAACGAAGATGATGGACCGATACGTTTGAACTATACCACCGTATGTTTGCAAAAGCAAACACGCCTAAGCGAGCTTTAGGAAAACAAGTTTCGCATGTACATATGTGCAGTTTATCGATGCTCGCACGAGAAGCCTTTAAAGACTGCTCGTTGTGCTGTAACGAGAATTGTTCACGACACTCGACCCACACGATCGCGGCTTTCAACGAGTCACGCGGACCTCTTATGATTGGATTTGTAACACTACGTGCTCGAACATTACAGTCTCGCGTATGTGCGGGATGCTTGCTTGATACACTGTATGGATCGATAAATTAGGTATACCATTTATGCACGATAGCCCCGTGCTTCTTATCATTTCGTGCATTTAATGGCTGTTTAGTGGTAGCCTTTTCTGGGCCTTTTTCCTTTTTCTCTTCTGCTCCTCCCTACCCCTCTTCTTTCTGCGTTTCATCGATCGTTAGGGACTTTCAGAGGTTGGAAGAAGAAGCTTGAGATGTTAAGAAAATTAGTTGGCCAATCTATTGTCAGTTTGTGTTTATCATGCGATTGTAGACACCAGAAAACGTGATTCTTTCTACTACTTTGCAAATGCTATACATGTAGTGTGCGAAGTCTTAGACCATCTATGATAGGAATCTAATAATTCATGTTATATTATATCTATAGGAAAAATCCATTGGTAGAAATATGTATATGCATGAGATACAGAGTAAACTATGAATAATAATAATAATAATAATAATAATAATAGCAATTACAAATAATTATAGCTAGGAAAAAACGATGATCAAGGCATCAAGCGTCTTTATATTTATTATTCATTTGTAAAAGCAATTTTATTTGATACGTAGCTTTGCATGATAGTGTATATGTGCGTAAATTAGCGCGCGAAAATTTTAAGTGACTACTAGAGTCAAGTACATTGGAAGTATATCCAATCTTGCAATTAACATTACAGTTTGCTTTAAACTAAACAAATTTTCTTAGTCCCCTTCGGCACACGTACGCGAGCACATAAAATGCATACAATATAATGCATAAAGTTAGTATCAACAGAAACTTTGATCTATGCAGTTGGTATGCATTTCAAAAAAGTTCAGCCGCCACTCAAAAGCAGGATAGGTGGCCTTTCTTTACACGATAACGCTCGGCCTCGTGTTCCTTTTTCAACTCGTTAAAAAATAAAATATGTCGGATAACAATTTTTACCACATCCTCCTTGCAATGCAGATCTGTCCCCTCTAGCTACCACCCATCTTGATCAGTGTCAAACTGCTTTGCAATTAATTAACAATTTTAAAAATGATACACACGTCGAATCAACATCGGTTAGTTCGTGTTTTGCAAGTAAAAGTCTAGTTTTTTTACAACGAATATTTGATTTTGGTTCTAGAAATCCTCGCGAATTTTTCCCGGTACCTGAGAAAAATAATAAAAGAGCAAGATACAATAATATTATAATAATAAGGCAAGATACAATAGTATTGTACGAAATTTGGGTTGGAGTATGCGTGCGTATAGTGCGTCGCGATATTCCAACCAATCTGCAGAGCGTTTAAAAAAATATATACAACCATTCGACACATTTCCTGTATAAATGCCATTGTTAATTTAGTCGCCATTACCCGGAAAGGTTTCTGCCGGTTTTGTGACCCGTACAAAACGGCGCGTAATAACGGTATTCGTATGATACTGCGATCTTCATTGTATCGCCTGTATTGTCGAGGTTCGCCAGCATAATTAGAAATATAATACTACCGGTATTCCGAATTTAGAATGCGAGATAAGAGGTTTAAAAATTGTACCATAGTGAAGGATTATATTATTAAAACTACGATATAGAAACTATGAATATGAATCGATCGATACGGAACTGAAATGTTAAAGATAATGGTTGGTCAGGGAAAGGTAATGTTAACTTCGCGTTAAGAAAGAAAATATTATTTGTTAGTAAGGGGTAAATATTGACAAGTACTTGTTTCGTTGATATGTGTGTATTTGTATATATATTTCTTTTATTTTTATACTATTATTATTACATACGAAATTTGATTGTTATGTAAATTGTATCTTTAGTATAATCTAACAATATTTATTTTTGTTAAATGATGTGATGACGAACTCCATTTTAGTCCGTGTATTATTTTTGCAAATAATACAGCACCGCGCGTAACCAAATATTTATCTTTTATTATTAACACCTGTGCAAACAAGAGCCTTTAGTCGTGAATACACACGCTGTTAAAAAATAACAGCTATAAAATTGCGAAAGTTTATATTTATTGAAAAGAATAAAAATTAATTAACGATCGATAATGTTATTTTACTTTTTGAAAGGTATTAATACACATACACATATTTAGCTCTTCGGGCATGATTTAAAAAAAAAAGAAGAATTATTGCAACTACTACCTGTACTATCACGCATAGTTCATTCTATGCTGCTCTGTTTTTGTACGAGCTTTAGTTCAAGCTATTGGCTTGCACACCACAGGCGGTGCACATCGTCGTTTATTTTACGTACCTTAAGTATGTACGTGAGCGACTTTAATGAAAAGTATAGTGCGAGCATATGAGATACATGGGATATAAAGCGTCTTGATAAACGGCCAATTTCTGCATATACAGGATGTTAAACAAAAATAGGCAATATTTATAAAGCATGAATTTAGACATGAAGACAACGAGGAAAATTTCTATACAAAAACGTCGTTTAAACTTTCTGCGTTGTCTTAGTATCTAGAATACCTTGCTTTTTAACACGCCGTATACGCAGTACCTTTTCTTAGAAAAGTAGAAAATAAAAAAAAAGTACACGAAGAGAATAAATATTTCTATTAGAAATTAGACAAAAATATTGATCGAACATTTAGTATTCCTTGCGGTGAATACTATGAACTTTTAAAGACATTCTCAACCGAATCATATTTTTCTATCGTTAACAAATTTCTCAAATTTGACAAAGATAAGAAAGAATTGTTATTAATATTAGCGATTTCTCGTTACAATTTCATGTCATTAAATTTTTCTTAAAACTTTAAAAGTTCGTCTTGAACTAAGATCAAGCTCGATATGTAAACGATTGAAGGATCGTAACAAAGTCCAACTCTTTTCTATGACACCTTGTATATTCCATATCGTAAAAGCGTATCTCCAAAGCGACATTTTCTCGTACATACATATATCATAGACTGCAAAGTAACGATACTTAATGAAGGCCTCGCGTACATATTATTTTAACCTAGTTTTATCACCTTCGCGACGACGTTAGCCGGTTTCTTCGTCGATAAATTACTCGGTCGGGACGAAGAACGAATGGAATGACGCGGGCAGACGCGATTTTCAACGGAAGAATTTCATTCGCGGGCCAAACAATGAACGGACGCGAGGACTTGAATCGTCGCGCGAGTTAATTACGCCAGGAGCACTCGTGTCGCGAATTGCATCGCTCCCGAGGATGCTTTGCCATGAATCTCTCGCGTATATTGGATCGGCCTTGCTTTACGGCTCATTTCGTGCCACAGCAACCGGAAATGGAGTGGATCCTCGCGCGAAAATAAATTGGACAGTCACGAAATAATATTTTCTCTGTCTTTCTTTCTCTTCCGTGTTTTAATTGAGTGAAATTTTATTTTTTTGGCGAAATGGTATTTTCAGAGTCAATCGAGAGTGGGAATGGTTTTTCGAATGACGTGATAAATATGTACAGAAAATTTAATCGAAACGTGATTCGCATTGTTTGCGAGAAATGTTATTTCGAATTTTATTTATTGTTCGCATGTAGCTCCTATCGGCACGTTCATTGATTCATATTCTTCGCTTCGATTTACGGCCCTGTTGCGGTGTTTCATATCTGGAAAAATCCTAATAATGTTATCGTTTATTTATAAATGATACAACAACGTTGTTATCGTTAGTTAGGTTTCTGAAACACTTCCGTGACAAGAAACTTGGAAATGCGTATTATCGTTAATTTTGCAGATATAATATCTTCCTGAACCTGCAAAATTCTTTTTTTCTTTCTTAATTTTCCAAATCAGAGATACAGAATAGCTTTCTATTTCGGGAATGAATAATAAAGCGTTTATTAAAAAATCCCTGGCCTGTTCTTAATGTTTTCAACATATAGAGATACAGATTCAATAGAAATTTGGCACTGCAATTCGAAACAGATTGTTGAACATTCCGAATAAAGGAATTTAGATGACAACGCCTGAAAGAAAAAACATACCCAATCAATCATTTTGTTAAAGTTAAAGATATTTGTCCATTACATACATACTACGACATACTTGAAGTAACTTTTCCATACCTTTGCTTTGTTATCCAAAAGCAAAGATGCAAGCGAGAGAAAAGACAATATATTCGAGATGAACCGCCAGACTCGCATAATAAAATCAATTCGCTCTCCAGAGGGACAGAGACAGACAAAGAGAGACAAAGTTACCCTTGCAATTCGCGTTTAATTTTCTAGCAACACCTAGTTTCACCGGCAGAAAATACGGCATGGTACATTAGAAACTTGTGCTCCAGCTCCCAGCAACGTCGTTTAAGATTCACCGGGATTCCGTCGATGGAAAATCGATGTCTCGAAGGGAACAAAGTAGCGCGTTGCTCCATTTACGATGCACGTTGGCGCGTTATTGAACCGTTAGCTCTTAAACAATGGCAAATCCCTGGATTTGTTTAGTAATTCCCCGAAAGCAGCCTCTAAAATGTGTTTTTAAAATGTACGCTGCGAAATATACACCGACTGATGAGGATATTTGAAAAATTTACCATAGAAATTTTTTAGAAAGTCTCGTTAGCACTGTAATGAGACAGGACCACGATGGTTATATTGATAAAGTTTGAAATCTGTCTGCAAATGTACGTACAAGTTACGACATATTTATCGCAAACATTTATTTATTAAAAAGTCAATGTACAATATAAATAGTCATTTTAAGTATATAAAAAGTAGCAAATATTGAGGTTTATTAATATAATGGATAACATACATTGTATATTCAGGTATACAAGGTGTATGAATACTTTCGTGAGCCTGTACGATTGCAGAAATACGAATATTGGATCGATAGGTACTGACGATTACAGTACAAGCCCAATTACATAAATTTCATTTAATTTGATGAAATTACAGTTGGCGCCGCCTGATTAATTGAATTGCTGGATCGAATCTACATACTTGTCTGAATGCGAGCTTCTATTATAATCACTAGCGCACTTCTTTCACTATATTGATGTGCGAGATCATTGAAATTCTTGAATCCTTAAATTCACAATTAAACAAGTGGAATTTAGATTTGAGATATGGTGAGATATCGCAATGACCGACCATACACGGTCGTCGTTCGATGGTCTCAAGGACTCGATTCACATGATAGTCTCAAACGCTTTTCAAAGATTCTTCGCTTGTTCCATATGCAGTAAAATTTCATTTATTTACTCAAATAAACACCTGACTTCACATGATTTCGGGTATCCGAACGTAAACTCCTATAAAATAAAAATGAAAAGTAATAGACGATGGAGGGAATCGATGAATTTATAATTCCAATTATGCGAATTGTCTGTATCCTCGCAGATTCGGTATCCGAATTTACAGACATTAGATCTGATTGATAAACTTGAAATTACTAAAATTTAAATGAGTTCCATTGTGGTCGTAAATTCTATTACTTTAGCAATATTTATATACATATACATATATACACACATACGACTGAAATACTGCGAAACCCTTTTAGAGAAAACGTTCCTTCAATGCATTACGTTTTCACAAATCGCGCAAAAGAAATCGTTGTTCCAGATGGGATGAAAGGGGTTGATCGGAAATTCGAAGTTATATCGAGATCGAAGAAGGGAGTTATAAGCACGGAAACGATGTATCGATAGGACGTCGGTGCGCCACGTGAGAAGTTGAAAAGCTCTTTTGTAAAATCCATAACGCGTCCGGCACGAACGTTTTGTACGTGTTTTAGGAAAAGTTATTGCAGCCGCCCGGCGGAAAACACAGCGCGAAACTCTCGGCCGAATTCGCTGCGGGACGGATGAGACGTGCCTCGAAAGTGGCCGAACATCCATCACCAGGGTGAAACAGAGAAATGGAAATTGCGTTTTTTAAATTCAACTTCTGACCGATATTTCTGACGAAACATCCTGCTTGTGATCTATGATCGATCCTAGCGATGCTTTGATCGTTCGTGTCGAAGCATCGATCGATTAATTAAATTTCGATTTTGATAAATGTGTTTCGAAGTACACGTTATTAGGTTGTTGGAAAAATTCCGAGCGAAAGCTGAGGAAAATTTAACTAGAATTATACGCTCCTTGCCATCTACAATTTACAGTCTTACGATCTTCTTTTTGACAAATTTCTAATGCTTTGGCACGGTTTTTATCAGATACGTTTTTCTCTTATCATGATACACTTTGAGTATCATTCTTAATCAATCTAAATCGAATAAATCAAAGTGTTTCCCTGATAATTTTCATAAAGAATTCAACGAATCAAAATGTTTTTATGTTGTTAATCCGTCAAGGATTAACGTTGCAACGTCTTTTCAACATTGTTCTCTTAGGAAATTTCTTCCAACTTCTATATTATACTATGTCTCATGTAGTTTAAGGAAGTTGGTGTATTTATAATGTGATAAATTATGTGTATATTACTTGGTTCCTAATGAACTGGATATTACAATCGTTCTTAGGCTCCTAATTCCACTTCAGCATTGTAAAGCTTTTCTCGTATTTGTTTTTTATAACAAATTCTCTGAAATGTCTTTTATAAGCTTCTACGATATTTCATTTCTTGTTTATTGAATAAGTCCTTTAGTCAGATTTAGATATCTTTTAAAAAAGTTTTATAAACACCTCGATAAAGAATAATGAGATTATACTACATCATCACAGCTATACACAGCTATCTCTGTCAAACAGCAATCGCATGATGTTGTTTGAAGCATGCATTTGCTATGTGCATGTAATTGCGTCGATAGGAATATTGTTTGTTTATTGGTGTATTATCTATTAAAAATTCAAGTGCACGTTGTACAGGCGTCACGCTTGAAGTCACAGGAAATGAAAGAAACATATAAAGAGTGTCAATTTACGCTTCCATGTATTTATTATGATTACACTTTGAGATGATGTTTTGTATTACATCATATCATTACAGCATCATTCTCTGATAAGAAATATCTGCGTTTATATAAATTTCCATTTTCAAACGTATCAGTTACTGCAGGTTAGATTATTTAATAAACTACATACACGTAAGCATACGTAATAGTATTGGGTTGGCAACTAAGTGATTTTGTCATTAGGTGGTAATAAAATCCAATAGTTTCTTAAGACTTAAGATGAATTGGGGCGAGAGAAATTTGTGCAAGCTTGGGATTGCAAGTATAAGAGAAGGATTTTCGGAATTTCAAGGTAGAATCATCTTGTGGTTGAAATTCGAGGAACAAGGCAAGAGTGTTTCGAGATATTGGATTCGTGTGTAGAATAGAATTTTACGTAAATTCGGGTCCCTAGAAAAAGAAACCGACACAAAGAATTCATACAAGATAATAAAATGTACATTATTCAATTTCAGGTCCGATGCTTTTAGCGAACGAATCGAGAGACAACGTCGAAATTTTGTAACATCTGCCATTTAATATACAGGATAGAAATTAAACCAAAAGAAATGATATTCAATCCTTTGTTCTTCCATCTAAACGATCATTCGATTCGCTCTAAACTCATTTTCACAAACATTCGAGATCCGGAGTCAGCGTGAGAGTTTCGCGTTTATGAAAGTGGAAGTTGTATCATTAAGTTTTATCCTCGGCTGCTATCTCGCCGCGTTCGGAATGCTCGTTCAAATTCAGAAACAGTTCAATTCTGTCTGGTTTCTTCACGAGCTTGAAAACTGACACGGAACAATTTTTATTATGTTAAGAATTAATTCTTTCCCATTATAAGGGCGCCTGCATGTTCGGTGCTGTTTCGCAAACTGTGACTCCTCGCAAACTTTTCTCCTCTGTAATATTTTTTAAGATTACAGTAGAATTCGATAGAAAGGTAGATTAGACGTCTTTCAATATTTCATGTTATTAAAAATAGCTACATGCGTAATCTTTTTAGCCCCTCGACAATGACATTCAATTCTACACGAAGATGATTGATCTTTGTTAACCTGCGATATTTTATGTTATCAGAAATGACGTCGTATAATTTCGCTATCTTAAGAATTATTTCTTTATTTCTTTTATTTCATTATTCCTTGATTATTTATCAGATCCCTTACACAATTTTAATGAAACCAGAATAGAATTCTAATAGAGGAATGAACTTTGCGCTTTTATATATAGAACATGCATTTTATCGATTAGCATTATATGATTTCTTTTTTAAGATCAATGTCGAAGATAAAACGATAAACAATATGATATTTCCGAGATGAAATTTTCAAAATCGAAGAACGTTCAAGCATTTCAAGTTGAAGTGAACTACACGATAAGACAAGAAATTTCTTCTCTTCTCTACGCTTTAATATTTTCTATTTCCATTCGATGTCATCCAATTCTAGAAAAAAGTCGCATGCTTCGGCATTCCAATTAATTACCTAGCCGTTGCCATAGATTTCAATTTTCGTTTATTACTTTTTCCTGTCATATGTTTACATGAAAAAGCTTTCCGATTAAAAAAAAAAGTATTCAAAAAAAGTAAAAAATGACACGATTAACGCATTAAAAGCATCAGGAGGACTGTTGCACACGTGAAAGCAGAAAACGGACCGAGTGCCGTTCGAAGGTTGATTTCCATTCACTCTGGTGCACGCAATTTCGCTCGAACAATCGAGGCAACGTAAACGATCGAATAATTCCCGTTTGTACGATTATTTGTTCCGAACTATGCACGCGCTGCTACCTACGGTTTAAATCGTTTCGAACTGCTCGTTGCTGGCCACCGTAAAACCAGATTCACTTTAATTCCCATCGACGCGATGAAACGAACTGCAAATTAGCTCATGTACCATTTTGTATGGCAACGGTTCTCAAATTATTTTATAAATTCACTTACAAAGCAAGATTTCAATCAAAAGTCGCGACAGCAAGATTTGAAAATGTCAATCCTTCTAACAAAAATTTATTTTGCATGAACGTTATCCTATCAGTTTCATACGTCTCTATATGGAAATTAGAAGTTACGATAAGAAGGTGAATGCGATGAATAGTCTTGTGCATGTGCATGTGGATATGCAGATTTTGGAACATTTGGAACGAAAGAGATAAAAGCCGAGAGTAAAGATTTTTAATATTTTATGCACTCTGTACATTTTTTCGGACAGGCTTAATTACCAGGCTACGACTGTTCATGCAAATCTATATTTTGTGAATACAAATGGATCTTAAATATCAATCGGCTATTGTCATTTTATACAACTATTGCACGAATTTGATAGCTCTACTATTTTTTGCTACAGTTGCCAGTTCCTCAGTCTCAAAACTGTTATTTTGTTGATTCTACGTTGGCCCGAAAATTCTTGTAGAATTAATTACAGTAAACGATGGATTTCAGATTTTCTGTTTTCACAATTACTGAAAACGTAAAGGTATATTTGCCAAAATTAATATTGACTTTTATTTAAGCACAGACATAGCTATATAAATCTACTTATAATTAATAATCCCTTGAATTATAACGATTTATATGTGAAACATTTAGATATATATTATAAACCGGTATTTCCAGCGATAAATCTCGCGTCTCTCTAAATACACAGCGTACGGTTCGTCATATATTTTCTACTATTTATCGCATTTTAATAACGATGACGAATTACAAAATATTTAATCTTTATATTGGAAAGTTATATTTTACGAGCAGACTAAAGATAAAATTGTAGATTTTAGAGATAGAATCAGATTTTACAGAGAAATCTGGTCTATGTCGACACATCTGTTCATCGCTACACAAATTATTCACGTAGAGCCAGTTATCTCTTCCATATTGAGAACCAATGTCCTATTTCCCTTTTCTCTCTGTCTGTTACTAATTGAATAAGAGTTACACTCACGAATCGATAGGATCTCTCTAACAATATCAGATGATTCTCGAATATTAATTTGACTAGAAATATACAGAGATGCCCTATCCACGAGAAAAAGGTTCTTTTCATCAGCATTCCTATCGAAATGCACGTGTTATCGTCAAAGGATCGTCGATACAGAGCGATGCTTCTCACACCGCATCGTTGCATCTTGCGAATAGGATCTCGTGAAATTGCATTCTGGTAACGACTATTTTGTACACGAGCGGATATTTTTGCAAGTTGAATATATGAAACGAGGGAAAAATGATCGATTTTACAAGAAATCGTTTTCCCGAAGTTGTCCTTCTTAAGATAAATTCGTTACTAGTAGAACTGCGAGTATTTATGCACATTATTTAGGAATTTGATATGCAAAAGTATACATATAATATGTAAAATGTTTAAAATTTAAACTAGAGTTGGCAGATGAAACAAATTTCTATTTAGATTATATTTCTTTAATTATGTTCATATAAATATGGAATTAAGCATAAACATACGCGATCTAGATTTATTAAAATTGAGAATGGTTTGTTTTACAAGATTGGATGCTCATTTTTCAGTTTGTGAAAAATTTTAAACGAGACGAAAGTGTACATTTGATCAAAATGCTGGCTGTTCGATTTTCTAGGTTCTGCTATTGCATGATAAAATTTTTTCTAATTCCGCGATATATAAATTATTTGTTACAGTTTGTGCAAACTTTGAAATAGATACAAAAATCCAGCTTTCAGCGATATTTAAAATTTAAAAGTATTCGACAAGAATGTCAAGTTAAGAATTCTATTTATTTGTAGAAAAGAGAGGATACCGTCGCGCGAAGGATAAATAGGCTTTTCATATTTTATCATCGGCGTCGAAAGCGGAGTTTCTTTCGTGAGAAATTTCATTTCTCGCGCTCGAGTGTATCAAAGGATGGATGAAAGATGCAGATAGAATTTTTTAGTCGGTGAAGGCGCTGTGACGTTATCAGACAAGTCGCGCGTTATCTCGTGTTATATAGCGATATAATATTCGATTGCACTGCGATTCTGTGGAAAGGAAGGTAGAGTAATATTCAAGGACGCTGATAAAGTCAACTTTTCTACTGACGTTGATGGAATTCGAAACGATTATGTTCAAATTTACTTAAGAATCACTGCTGGTAGATAATCGTATTCTATTAGTAATTCAATAGAACCAACTAATGTAGAAAATTGGTAACGGAATTGATAAAAAATTACGATTAGGGTTGTCGATAATCCCATATAATTACATAGGTACTTGAATTTCCGAAAGTTATGAGATCATCTCTAGTAAAACTGTATCGAATTTATTACATATGAATGACGAGAATAATATTATCTTCCGATGATGTAGCTGTTGTTTCGACTATTTTCTGCTATAAACCATTTACTTATTTGCCTTTTATCGATATTTCCATATTATATCATTCGAATTCTGCTCGTTTGTGAGAGAAGCAGGATTATAATTCGTTGATTGAATTGGTAATAAAATTATTACCATCACTCCGTGATTAATATCTTTTAATTAATTCCTGACGTTTTAGCAAAAGCCGAATGGGAAATACAACTAAAATAAAGCTGTTTTTATCATCAAAAGTATTTGTACGTTTGTAATATTGAAAGCCGCGTAACATTTGTAATTCTTTTTCATTTGACTGCTCCAATCTGAAATCAAAGAAACGATAATTGATACAAAAAATTCCGATATTATTAATTAAATACAATGACAAACAGAATCTCTGAAAGAAAAATTTAGAATGCCAAATACGATAGTAAGTACAGATACATAAGAACAGTGGATAAAGCGAAATATCTGAGGAAGGATGAAGTAGGAAGCAGCCACAAACTAATAACCAGGGACAGGATACGAAAACGTTGAGGGACTTTAGTTACTAATTGGCAGAGGAAGAAAGAGAATGTATTCTACGTAATTTAGAAGCGAACACATTAAAATATTTATCAAAAGGCTGCTGTAGGTTCGATTCTAGGGTATTAAGAGAGAAAGATTTACAGGAAGATGGGATAAGTGAAGCAATGATAGAATAGTTAAAAGTTTTCTGAAAAAAAGGAAATATAGCTATTGAACTAATTGCAGGCCAAACACAAGTATGTGATGGTATATATAAAACCAAATGTTGGATAGTATAAATAGGTCAAGAAGAATAAAGATACATATTGATTTTCAGTATTAGATATAAAAGTGAATATCTATGTGTGTTTGGAGTTTAAGTGTGGATGAGCGTGGATCTTTGGATGTGATGGGTAGTAGCTCTTAGAGTTATATGGCGATGAATGGAAGTTAGAAATATATAAACCATTCTCTTTTCTAAGCTGTAAAACCGAAAAATAAATAAATAAATATATATATATTTATATACACGTAGGGAGAGAGGAAGAAAATCGATACCTATGCATTTTCGAAACATTTTATTGGACAACTGACAGAAATAAACGCATAAAGGACAGAGAAGTTCGTCGATAAAAATTTCTAAACGACCCGGTTTCTCGACGAACCATATAAAAACACGTTGGAAAGTCTCGTTTCGATCGTTGTAACTATTTTCATCGAACCGCCTTCGATATGTTCCTCTAAAAAAAGGCCAAAGACTCATAAATCTGATGAGGTTGCGGATCGATCGTTTAGAACACGAACCATAAAGAAACGACGATTAAGATGGTCAATGGTACGACATCGAAACCGCTATTTCGCCGCAGTTTTAAAAGTTTCGCGTGTCTCCGTGAAACTTACTAATCCGTTATGTCAGTTATCGCAGTTGATCAAAGTTCAGAACAGATTTTATAGGAAATTCAATTAAGTGGTTGAATTAAAAATTCTCATCGAGTTATTAATGATGCGTATACCTGAACGTGTCATCAAGAGGTTGGTAATAAATTGATACGACCAATATAAATATATCACCTTAAATATTACGTCAAATACGTTATGTTTACCTATATTATTCATTTTAAGACATTGATACATAGTTTGTATTCTTTAATCAAATAATCTAGATTTCAGAATTACATTCCCGATTTTAATCTAAAGCCTTGATACACAGATTCGATACCTACTCTTACAAATACACGATAACTTTATTCTATGTTTTAGTACAGTAGCACTCTGTATAACGTCGTAACGTTAGAATGAAAATGAGGAAATAGTAGGAAATACCAAAAGAAACATTTGCAAACAAAAAGAACGTCGAAGCAAACTGTAATCTTTACAGGATCCAATTCATATTGATGAAACTGGTGTTCGGTTTGTTAGCATGGCCATTGAGGTGAAAATAGACCGTGTCTCTCATCGGAAAAATTAATTGCGTGTGCACCAGTTTCGAAAATAAAATTCAGTTATTTTTACTCGTAGCTCCGTCGTGAATTTTTCCATTATAAATTTCCAAAAAAATAAACTAAAAATCTGTATCTAACAAAAATTAAAATTTATACTCCACAATAGAATAAAAGTTGTATATACTTTAAATAGAAAAATAACATACGAGTTACCCTTTATTACAAGTTCAATTTTCTTGCGAGTTATAGGTCAGTTTTATAAAATTACAGCATTTTTCGTCCGTTTTACGCCTTAAACTTTCTTATGGTCGTCACTGTATCTCCCGCGTTATGGGGGAGTCCTATCGTATTTCGCGTGTGCATTCATAGGACCCTACGAAACATTGAGCAACGAGGTTTCTTTCCGTATCTCATTTGCACAAGTGCATTGCACCTCGACTCATTATTATTCCGCTAATTTGCCTTCGTAAATGGCCGGTGTTCCAGCATGGGGCTGCACCTTGTGAAACACGATTCCTTCCACGAGATATTCGGCGCCTGATTCTCAACCTGGCGATTTCAATTTTATAATTAACTGTTCTCTGTCGCAACATCCGATTGCGTATACGTGTTATTTTGAAGAGATTCGAGGATTAAAAGACACGGCTCCTAAATGTCTCGATAAATTCGCATTCTCTGGAAGACGTTACGGAATCGCTGATTATTATCTGTTGAGTAATCGTTTCACGATCTGATGCTGTTGCCAAAGGTCGGATTATTACGATTACTGGGATAGGTTCTCATTGAAAATTATCATACTATTCGATCTTGTAATCGAGGATACATTTCGAGAACGATGGAAGAATGCTTGTAGGAAATAGCGCAAGTGCCAAAATTGAAAAATGTTGAGTTTTTTATTGGGAAATCTACATACCAATGAGAATGTTGTATCATAGAATTTAAGTGGAATTTTCCTTTCTACAATAAATAGTTTTTAATAATGTTAAAAGATATTGTCACAATATTGCCTTTATAGAAAAATATTTAAGTAGCAATAAATATTAGTTAATTGTTTTTTGGCTTTTATCTATTCCATCTACTGAAATTCTAAATTAATGGAGTATTGAATTTTTTTGCAACCAAGAGATGGCACAGACAGGATTTTCTCCAAGAATTTATTGCTACATTAATGCAGAAGTTTTCTTTTCCACCTGAGAAACTTGTTTCTTGATACTTACAGGGTTCTCTGCAAGCGCTCTGCAATTTTAGAGTCTGATAAAATTTACGTTCACTGAAAGATGGCACGATTGATCGATAATTGGCAATTACAGTCTGTTGGGTAATCATTTCGCGACTTAAAGATGTTGGCAAAGATCAGGTCATTATAAATTTTAGATAAAAAGTTTTGTGAAGGAAAATTGTGGGTTTTTGTAAATTGCACATTGTTAATTTGCATTATTTATTAGAATTGTTTTACGATTCGAATATACTGTCAAAATTCTAACAATTTTTTTGTAGAAATCTTGGGATAGTTCATTGGAAGATTCTCGGCGAATTTCGTATTTTCAGATAATTACAATCTAAACGAAAGTTCTAAATACCTCAATGTCTCAATAAGAGATTACCTCGCCTGTTGAGTAATCGTTTCACGATTTGCAGATATTGCGAAGATTTGGGTTACGAGAATTACTTGATGTAAATTCGTCGTTGTTTTCGATACATTTGTTAGTTAAAGATGGCTGTAATATCGAGAGAATTTTTAGTATCTTGATAAATTTGCATTCCAGATGCAAATACATATATTTCCTCTTTGTCATCGGGAGAAAAACTTATGGAAAAGAACTTGGAATAAAATTGAGAAATCTCATATAATTAGACGATTAAATAAATTCATTGCTAAAGATTTCAGACTCAGATTCCTAAGTGTTTAGATAGAATTGTATTATTCATTTAACATCGGTAAAACAACAACTCTATCGCCTTAGATAATCGGATCTGTACTTAAGAAAAATGTTGTGAAACGATGTTAAAACCATGAGAGCTTTCATGCAAATTCAGGATTCTACGTTAGATGGGTAGATAAGCTATCGTTAGCGCTTTTGTTTTACTATTACAGGAATTCTCGAATGTTTCGATAAATTTGCATTCTCAAAGGACTTCTGAATAGTTCTGAATCCACAATTTTAATCTCTTGGGTAATCGTCCTACAGTTTAGAAATGTTACGTGAATAGATGGGAACCGTGAGAGTTGTGCTATAAATATACTTGTTAGCAAAGATTCTGTCAGATTTTATAATTGAAAGTAATCGTAGTATAGAGGCTAACGAAAATTTCAGAACGTTAGAGGAGAATTAGGGAGCATGAAATATTCTACTTAATTTGCATCGCTACGTGGCTAGCCATAACGTTGTTGCAGAACATCTGCGACTCTGAATTCCTGTTTAATATCGAAACAACAACTTTAAACTGCTCTTGGCGAGATTTATCCAGAAATAAAAATCGTTTGTCATATTTCAATAGTTGTGATATTTTTGGAAATTTAAGAGTTCCAAAAACTTTGTGTTTTGTCCTTTTTTTCCTTTTTTTTTTTTCTTTTGAAAATTTATGAATGTACAAATTTGTATTTGCATTTTCGAAAATTTTACAATTTTGAGAACATTATTTTCTTAATTTTTGATCTTTAGAACGATTTGTATAAAGAAATAGAATGTTTCATGCAATTAAAGGAACGATCAATATTTGCTATTCGATTACAGCTGTGATTACAATGTTATCAGGAATATCTTTTAACTTTATGTTTCTTTATTGTTGTGTACTTTCGATGTTATAGCCAATGGTTTATTAACTTCGGAATAAGAAACCTACAAGCATTAAGGTGGTATTTGTACGTACTCAAAACACTCGAAAATATCCAAAGATTAATCTTTATTATCGATAGTCGTGGCATCTCTCGAATTGGATTTGAAATATAAAAATACATATGTACTGAATGGGCTTCGTCAAACGAAACGAAAATTTCTTTCGTATTTTTAGTAATTGAAAATTCGTATACACATATTAAACACATTCTTTATTCCATTTAAACAATTTATTAATGCATACATTATTTTATTATATCCAACGTAATACAATAATTCTATATAAAATGATATATAAAATAATTAAATTGCATATTATTATCACCAAGATTTTCAATTTAAAAAATTCTAAACGAATATCCTAATTTCGCCTCAACCTCAAAATTCTCGAATACCCTAGAAAACTATAAAATACGAATTATTCATTCGATACAACAAAACTACTCCTAAAGTATCGCACTGCGATCAAAAACAATTATTTGACCAAGCCAAACTTCCGTCGATCCTCGTGTATCACGATTTCGAATTTCTCGACAGTGCAGTGTCGATTAAAATAAAATAGTTTCCGAGGAACTCCGGCTGTTCCTACCGAAGAACCTTCCATGAGGTAGCTGCGCGAAATCAAACAAAATTCCGCGTTTCCGAGAAGCCAACGTAAAGCGTAAAGTATCGCGAATTCGCTCGCGGAGCTCGACTCTAGACTATTTTGTTTGACATTCCCCATCCATAGGGTCGAAATTCGTCCAGCCGCTTATTGCCTGTGCAGACTTGGCTGGAGCCTGAAGCCGAGTCCTCGAGGCGAGTACTCATCAAACTTCGTGCATCCCACCGGCTGTGGCTGGTTGCTGGTTGCTGCGCGAAACTTGCATTCCTCAATGACAAACGACTCGGATTTTATTAATACGAGCCGCTTTGTCTTTTAGCAAAATTGTCCACATGAGTGGATGAGTTTGAAACGAAGGATTATAATGCAGCTTTTCAAAAAATTGTGATGAATTTTCTCATGGAGGTTTTCTTTTAACCTTTTTACAATTCTCATTTGAAATATATTTGTGAATATTAATATTGGTATTTTGAAGAAAATCCTCCTCGCTTGTGATCGAGTCTAAAATGAATTAGAGCATAAAGAATTGCAATGAAAGTTGTAGAAATCACTGTGATTCTTTCATGGAAGTTTTGTTTTACATTCTTTAAGGATTTTATCAACGACAAAGTCGATTCTTCTTTATACTTGGTACACGCACCTCTGAATACTTTTAACAAGATTCCACTGGACGAAATTAAAATAGAAGAATTGCAACGAAATTTTTCTGAATTCTAATGAATCTTCTTACGAGGATTAGATTTTCTTTTAACCTTTTCACAGATGAATTTATTAATGTCAAAGACGATGTATATAAACTAGCTTTACCACTCTTGCTACTTGCATTAAAAAAAAAAAAAAAGAAGGGAAACCTCGCGTGGTAAGCCCGTTTCCGTTGCATGAATTTTCTCGGTAGCAGGCAATTATCAACAGTTATTTACCGCGACACTCTATATCCCGATGAAAGTGAATGATATGACTGAGACTTTAATTAATTAGCATCTGCCAGGTCTGCCACTGGCTGCTGCTGTCTGCTCGCGTCATTTTCCCAGCTATGTCCTCGTTAGACTATTCTCTCGTGTGTTGAGCACAAGCACGTGCACACATCCACGCACAAATTTGCCAGTTACTCGTTTGTTTCCACAAATTTCCACGGAACACATGCAACGTGTCGCGATCGCTCGATCATTATTATAATCGCGACAACGAGCGCGAGCTTCTCGCTTTCTGTGCACGCTCTTCACGCAATTCTCTGGATCTCACTGCAGGAGTCCTTCTAAGCAGCTTATGAACTGTATAAGTAATAGACCCCATTCTCCAGTTCTCTTCTTCCTTCCGCTTCTCTTGTTGCGCCTCTTTTATCTTGCCACGCAGCTGCCTCTGGGAATAGAAAATTGTTTCTACGCTGGTCTAGACTACGGCCAATCAGGCGTCTGAGAAATGGTTAATTTAGCGAGACGAGAAATCTCCGGATTTCGTAAGAGCATGGCTATGGGATGAGCACTTTGAGGATAATTGCTAAATTGGCTTTTGGCTTTCTTGTGATCGCGCATGACTCCATTTGGAAAGATCTTGTTTCCTTCTTGATTTTTTAATAGAAATCGTTGATATTTTTACCGGCTTCACGGAAGGATGAGGTAATCGATGAGACGAGGAAATCAAAAAGTTCTTACATTTACTGTAGAAATTGGAATAGAACGTTTGGCGATGGTCGATAACCTGGTTGCGACGTTCGTTGCTTTCTGTAGAGAAAAATAGGTACTTTAGAACGATGAGAAATTTTATAATAAGAACGAATTAATTTTTTGCGATTGGTTTTCTATTAGGTTGTCCGAAAAGTCTTTCTTTTACAGACACGTCTTTTACAACGATGCGTCTTTATACGAACACGAAACCTAATCTGTCGAACGTTGTGATGTTTATCTTGATAGAACAAAATCGATCATAAAACGAAAGAAACTTTCCGCACGACCTAATACTTTATACTTATTTCTCCTGATTAAAACGTTCTACTTTCTTCTGGTAGATTCACCAAACTTTGGAATTTCCTACTTGATGAATTCGAGAACACGTTGAGATAGGGTTTGTTATTCTTAATATTTATTGCTTTTCTAACAGGTTTTAAAGAAACACGTATTTTTGCGAAACTAACGGAGAGCTAACTAGATTTATTTAGAAATTCAGTTATCAGGAAGAATCGAGAAAAGAACATCCTCTTCAGATCGATATCACGAGATCGTGTCCCTAGAAGCCTAATTACAAGACAAAAATGCAACGCCACTCGTATCGAAGCAAAACTCGATTACATCGATTACGTTACAGATTTATTTTAATTATACCCTTCCAATTAACACTTGTTCCTGCTGTATCTCTTCATTCCACTTCATAACACTTGGCAACAAAAAATTCTCTCTCTTGTCCTCTCGTAAGATCAGCAACAGATATAAAGTCGTGCCGTGAGATTTGAAAATATTCCTATACTAACACGTGTGATACTATAAATTAACAATAAAAATGTATTGATTATAACAATTTTATATCACATCTAACTGAGATAATAATCTTTCAGATATAATTTAATTTAATTCTATTTCTATAAGAGTCTGTAAACTTTGATCTCTGAAGCAGGATGCTACAAATTAAATCGAGCTTCGTTTAGCTGGATTATGTCTAACAATATTTACAATTCGTCAAAAGTAATTCTTTAAACGAATTCTTCGCAACTATATAGCATTAAGATCAAATGATTCTGTTCTTAAATTATCTTGAATCTTTCTTAATGGATATCTTATTATATCTTGCTGTTATCTTCTTGATTATACATATACTGTTAGATATAGTTAACTAACACATTCTATTCCGATAAAGTTAACAGCTTTTCTAAGATTATTTGTGAAAGGAATTTCTTTAAACTATATACAATCTACACGATCTCGTAATGAATAAATTCTGTTCCAACGTCATTTTCAACTTTCTGACTGGATATCTATAAATCGTGCGCTGGCGCTGTCAATTAACTTCCTCCGTTTCGATAAAAATAACAATATCTCTGTAAAATAATTCCTAAAACTGGATACTATAATTTTATTCCATTATCGGGACATCAACGAAATAAATTTCTCTAAATTATATAATATTTGTCATCGATTCACTTTTCAGTTTATTTCAAGAAATGTTATTTTTAATATTACACATCCAGTCTTCGAAACAAGCTCCAATAAGTCAGACAGTATCGTTCTATTTATATTCGTATTGTTCTATTCTATGTCTATATCGTTTCTAATTTTTTTCCAAATATTGCGACGCACAACTTTTAAGGTAAACCCTAAATTACATGATATTTTTCGTCACGTCGTTTTATTCCTACAGATTTATCAATTTCGTTAACGAATGTTTATGACTTACCTCGCTCTTGCAATCTAATAAAATATTGTTACGTGTATTTTTATGCCACTATACAATAGTGCCATAAATCTCCCCAATCTATAAAAAAAGGAGGTTTATGTATATAGCAGAAACATTAGAACAATGGCTGATCTTCTGATATCTTTAATTCGCAAAGTTTATTGCTGATCACATTCAAATAGAGTATAGATATGGAAACAATAATAATAATAATAGCCGCTTATCAGTTTTCGTCTATTAACAAGTTTCCTCGTTTTCTACAACTTCGCACAAGTTTTTGAAATTTTTACCGCGTATCATTCGATATGACGATATCAGTTATCAGGAAAATTCCGGATCGATCGCTGGATCGCTAGATGTTAACATTAGAAATACCACAGCGGTGAAAGTGGCTGGTTCTACGATTTTATAAATGTGTCAAGCCTCGTTTAGAGATCATGGTCGCAGATGGATTAATAATACCAAAAATGTACCACATAACATGGAATTGCTTCTGTAAGAAAGTAATAAATCAATAAATATAAAAATATTCTATTATTACGTATCTTTTAAAGACCAATCATTTTGACTGGTTTTTGTAGAAATAGCTTCGTGTTAACTATCGATAGTTCTAGTGTTTAACCGTTTTGTTTTCGTACGATTTTAGATTATCAGGAAAAAAAAATCGACAATTTGCTCGAATATAATTCCATCAGAAAAATCGCAAGTTAGCCAATTTCTTGCTCAGCTTTTACCGTCCTCTTGTTCCTTTCTAGAGCCATAAAAAAGCTGGCCAGCCGGTGAAACAGCCTCTCGATCCATCGCCGATCAAAACGCATAAAATGTGGCACAGAACTGTCTTTGTTCCACGCACTCGAAATCCCGCTTCGTTCAGGATGAGTTCGCCCCTTTTTCTGCCCATTCATCCGGTATAATATTCGCGGTGCATCGACGAGAACACTCGCTACGAACCGCGAGAATGAAAACCCAAAGATATAAAACGTAAGAACGAGCACAGTGTTGTTCGCTTAGGTGTCGCAGAAGTCTGTTTCACTTTGTTTTCTCTTTCTGTCACGCGAACAGATATCGTTTGAGTGATATGGTACTTGAGTTAAATGGACATTTGTATAGTTGTGCAAAAAAGTTGTAATAACTGATAAATAAGAGATACTGTAATAATTAAAAAATAATAATAATCACATACAGAATATGATACGAAAACTATAATACAGGCTAAAGGAACGTGATTTTTCACGCAAAAATAATAAGTTGGAAATAAACAATGAAACTTTTCTGTTCTATGGTTGCCTTTCGAGAAAATTGAAATTGATAATTTGTCGAGTACATTTGCATTTGACTAATTTCTGACCGAACAAGAATAGGCAATTGGCGGGAGATTATTCTGAATGCAAAAGTAAATTGAAAATGTAGATAGAATGAAATTTTTTCATTTGATGTCTCGTTTGTAAGGAAATTAAATCTGACGTGTCGGGCACGTGCAATTTTCTCAAAAAGCAAGGCATCGTACGAAAGAATTTTATTCCGTATTTTCCACTTATTTTCACGTCCTTTCTCATTGTATCGCGATTTCGAAATCATTCTGTATATTTGATTTTCGTAACGTCAACTCTGCGTAGGCAAACTAGATCTCGCATGCCCGAACCTAATTCCTCTGATAGCGTAGCCTTTCGAAAAATTCTCCAATGCTTACGAATGATTTCACCGATGTTAAGTTAAATGTTTGATATCTCTGACAAAGAAAATAAAGATCTGAAAATGAAGTATCAAGAATACAATTTTACTTACTACGCAAACAACTCACTGCACAAAAAAAAAAAAAAAAACGACCGAAACATCAATAAATAAAACACTATTATTCCATCTACTTACTCGATACTTGTATAGGAAAGAGGCAATATGCCAGTAAATGTAAAGTGAAAAGCTATTTCCACCTAATAATGACAAAATCCGCAATCACTTAGTTGCCAAGTCAATATTATTCGACATACGCATACATTTACACAATACCAATGAATATAACTAAAAAATAAACAAAGTAATGATAAATAAAAGGATATAAATTTTATACGAAGTTCAATTCAACGCTATTCAAGAGATACTTATGTAATACATATGGCAAGAAACGAGTAGAAACGAATCGATAATGGTAAATGGCCCCCCGTATATTATGCACGTGATAAAATAAACGGCCTCGCGTGACTTCCGGTTCGATCGTAACCCGCAAGAAGTCTTACAAGAGTCGAAACGACGTTTAGCTGGCCTAGCGTTACACGCGAGAACGAATTATTTGTGTAACACATTAAAATACTTATAACAGGCTGTTTAACTTGAATGGGTGGAACGAGTGTTCCATCTATTTTGGCGGAAATCAATGACTCGATAGCAGCCTCGGTAGCGTTCCAAGATGAATTTCAAGCTCGTTTAGAGGATTCAGTTTGCTCGAAGGATTAATCTCGTGGGGATCGAAGTTCGTTTTGGGTTTGATGATTCGTTGGGAGGAAAGAGGGGGCTTGTGCATTGTATCATGAGATTCTGATACATCGATGGACGTGTACTCGTCTGTATTAGACAACTATCTGCAATCCGGATTATGCTAGAATTAGTGAAAATGGTGAGTCAGTTATGAATAGATTTCAGAATCGCAGATTGTCATTTACTTAAAATTCTGTAGGCTTTAGAATAGGTTCAACCTTGATGTTATTCTTACTTCTTCCTTACGTCTCTATCTATGTCTCTTCGGATATCCTCCTTTTTATAAATACTTTGTTCGTAAGAAGCGTGGAATACAGAAGAAATGGTAAAATTCTATGGAATAACAAGAACGAATATTTTGAAATTACCTATATTTCAATGATACCTATCGAGGTATAATATTCATATCGGATTATACGAGGATAACAACGATTTAAAGAATAAGGAGAATAAAAATTAGTCATTTTCCATTTCGAAACGCAAAAGATTTACACGAAAAATTCTTAATCGCTACAAAAATACAAATAGCTATGTTCCCAAACTACTGTAGTCTTCAAACTCTTTCGAACTTCTATATACATTCCTTTCGTTTGAAAACACGAGTTGTTCTCTTTCTTCGCTGATATTCCCACACGATACCCAGTGCAACGTTCACAAAAAACAACCGATAAAATCGTTAACCAACGCAATAAACCAAAGATCACATTTCCAAACTATCATATTCTTCAAATGCTTTCAAACTTCTGCAACTCTAAACGCCAGTACGTATTTCGTTCACTGCCGAAACATCGCACAGACCACACTCGCAAACTACAATTTCCTTCAAATTCTCTGTTTCTTTCTTTCAGATCACGAAAGTCTTTTAGCCAGCGTAGTCATGTAATTCGGTGGATCACGATAGCTCACAGTGTGTCTGATCTTCCTTGAGTGACGGGTAGCCGAACGGTCGTTGAACGGCCGGTGCACAGAACGGCCTGGTCGGACAGGAAGCTCGTCGCGTCTCCAACCGCGAAGGATCGGGTGATGAGCTCAGGGTACCAGGCGACCGGCCCCGACGCAACATGTTTCGCTCTAAAATTCGCATTCACACGTGTCAAGTGATACTGCTCACGTCGCTGGTATGGTTCCTGGTGGACGTGATGGTGCTGATGCTCTATTCGGACTGCATCGGAGGGTCCGGATGGGGTTGCACGGAGAATAACAAACAACAGCAAACGTTAACCGAAGAGAGTTTACCTCGTTCGAAAGAAGCTTTATTGAAAGAAGAGGAACAGATACAGTCGGCTGGACAAGCGAGCAAAAGCCGATATAAACAATCGGAATTACATTTATGGAGGCCGGCTAAGGTCGTGCGAGAGAACAAAGGGATGCCTGGCGAGGTGGGTGCGGCGGTACACATTTCGCCGGAAGACGAGGCCAGGCAACAGGAGCTGTTCAAACTGAACCAATTTAACCTGATGGCCAGCGATATGATCTCGTTGAATCGGTCGCTCAAGGATATTCGATTAGAGGGCTGCAAGACCAAGAAGTACAACAAGTACCTGCCGGATACTAGCATCGTGATAGTGTTCCACAATGAAGCATGGAGCACGTTGTTGAGGACCGTTTGGTCGGTCATTAATCGGTCTCCGCGTACATTGTTAAAGGAGATCATATTGGTGGATGATAAGAGCGAGCAAGGTGAGCCTGAGAATGGTTGGTGGTAGAGGAACTGGGATGGTCTGGTCTTGGGAGTGGTCTGAATAGATGGGTGCGGTTTTGAATGAGTTCATGAGGTTTTGTGTTCGCGCGCTTCTCCAGTAGAGAAACCATTCCATTTGTGGGCAAATCTAAGGTTAACGTGTATACGTTGGTTAAAAAATATAATGGCATTTTTAAGTTTAGCTTCGTGTCGGATATTTTTGTTTCACTTTCTTTGAAGAAGTGAAAGGGATTATATATATATATATAATCCCTTTCATAAATTATATATATATATATATATATATATATATATATATATATCTTATAGATTCTAATATACCTTTCTATATGCTTTCTTATTTATATAATTGTCATTCTGTTTTTTTTTTCCTATATTTTAAAATATCTTTCATTCGGTCTAAGCAAATTGTGCAAACATTCTCAAAATCTTAGACGATCGCGCACTTTTCTTTCACATTCTACTTTCAAATACTCGATCCTTCTACTGATTTCTAACATTAGAAACTCAACCTAAGTGATTCACAATAAACATTCACACCAAATGTCTACAATGTGAAAGTAGCAGGGAAACGTAGCATTATATAGAATTTAATTATTGTCGAGTCAACCAGTTCCTACTGCCGCGGTGGATGTATTACTTTTCAATATTCAGTCATTGTGATCTGGTAAACATTGCATTCATTTCTCTACGCTTTTTTGCTCACGCCATGCACTCGATTCGTAGATCACTTGAAGCAAGAGCTGGAGGACTATGTAAAAACGCTACCGGTCCCTACATACGTGTACCGTACAGAGAAAAGATCTGGTCTGATCAGGGCTAGGCTCCTCGGGGCGAAACACGTGACAGGACAAGTTATAACGTTCCTAGACGCTCATTGCGAATGCACAGAAGGTTGGCTGGAGCCTTTGCTATCCAGGATCGCCGAAGACAGGACAACCGTTGTCTGTCCCATCATTGATGTGATTAGCGACGATACCTTTGAGTACATTCCGGCCAGCGATATGACGTGGGGTGGTTTCAATTGGAAACTGAATTTTAGATGGTAAGGACCATTGAATTGACTTTGTGAACAAAGTTCCGTAGCTCAAGACTGGGATTTCCCGATGTGACAATTTCCACGAACCGAGGTCATAATCGCTTGAGTTTACGTCTGCACATCATTACATAGCTATTTGTTATATTTGTTTCACGCTTGTTTAATAAACAATTTAATGTCAAACTATTTCTAAACATTAAAGTTCCAATGACTCGAACTACGTTAGATTATCTTCAACTTACACCTAAAGCAAGAAGATTTGTTATATTTTTTTACATTTGTTTGTTAGACAGCTTGCTTACTATGAGACGATATCCAAAAGTTGTAATTCTAATGATTTAGGCTATGGGATTATTTTTCAGTTGAACTTTAACTTTTAACTTTAAAAAAAAAAAAGAGACAAGCCTTTATTGTCATCTTCGCGATAATATTTTCTACCGATAGATTGAATTCTTTAATTCATTTACTGACGCGAAGTTTCGTATATCTTCAAGGTACAGGGTGGCGCAAAGAGAAATGGACAGGAGATTAGGGGATAGAACAGCCCCTCTGAGAACACCGACGATGGCCGGCGGATTATTTTCCATCGATAAGGATTATTTTTACGAATTGGGAGCGTACGACGAAGGCATGGATATTTGGGGCGGTGAAAACCTCGAAATGAGCTTCCGGGTGAGTATTGATCGATGACAGTATTTACTTTATGCGGTCAGACTATTTAAATGAAAATGAAGTTACAAAACGCGACCAAATAAAAGTGTTTTTGGTCACGGAATACGTGCGTGTGCTATTCAAATTCATATCTAGTTAATAATAAAATAAATAATAATAGTAGTAAAATAATAGTTAACGATTTATATATATAAATCGTTTCTTCTTTTTTTTTTTTTTTCATTTGCTTTCACAGCTAATTGCTCGTTCTTAATGCTGTTGGCTCCATGAAGAACTTTCCTTTCTCTGTTATCTATCCGTAGTTGTTTGTTCGATCCTCTCTTGCGTGGCAGAACTTTTATTCGATGATTGACACGAGAATTTGAAGAAATTAAAAATGCAAAGGCTTCTGGAAAGTTCTAGAGTTAAAAGTAATCGATAATTTTGATCAGAATTGGGCGTTTTGTCTAAAATAATTATCCGAATATTATTAATTCCATTTCGTCGAATAATTCATCCGGATAAAACTTGTTCGTTATATCCATAACAAATTATCTTCTCCATTTCATTATCATTTATTGAGATAATTAACAGGATAATTATTGTAAAATTATTCAAATCATAATACAAATGATCGTTAATTGTTTTTGTAATTTAGTAAGCGTCTCTTCGTATCACGTGAATTTACAACACGTGTTTCACGCATACTTAATCAATTTCTGGGTGTTATCATTGATATTATTTAAATAGCACTAACTTTCCATCACCACAGTGATTACTATAACTAATTCGATAATAACAATTCGATTAAATTCGTAATCGAATAAAGTCTAATCCGGATAAATATATATTCGATCGGATATTTTTGATTCGTTACTTGCAATTAAAATTTCTTGTTTCTTTGTAATAAATTATCGTGAAAAGATTTTGCCCAACACCGTTTCATACACACATTGGATTTATTTATTGAATAATCTAGCGAAACGTTTGAGTTTGTGATCCCAAAATACACAAAGGGTTTAGCTATGGACATTTTCATCTTCATTTGTGAAGTCATAAGTACCTTGTAGGTATGGCAATGCGGTGGGACGTTAGAAATCAGTCCATGTTCACATGTTGGACATGTGTTCCGAGACAAGAGTCCGTATACATTCCCTGGTGGTGTCAGCAAAGTAGTTCTACACAATGCGGCTAGGGTGGCCGAAGTCTGGATGGATGAGTGGAGAGATTTTTACTATGCCATGAACCCAGGTTAGATAACAGCGTGTATCATTTCATTTGTATACTTTGTTTTCTTTTTCAATTCAAGTATCAATTAATAGACAGTTAATTATAGCTAGCCAATCGATAGTCAATTTGTCGACCCTCCTCGAGTTTTGCTGTAGAGAAGTGTGCATTTTTCTTTCTTTTAATTATCTATAAACGAAAATATATAATAATAATAACGTACTGTGAGAAAGATAAAGAAAGTAAAAACAATTGTAAGTTTAACGTTTGCCATCGCATACTAAAAAATTTTATAAGCTAAAAGTTACATAAAATACGTTAGTATGTATAACTTAATTAAAAAGTAAGATTGCGAGCGTTTACATGTATTTGACGGGTATCTGATACAACCAATGCTATAATATTATTCAGATAAAAACGTTGTATTATAGCACACTTTTTTTATTTACTTCGAATAAAAAATTTGATAGAGTATTCTAATATCTAAATATCTTTATAGCTAGTAACGGTCTATACATTAAAAATATTAACACCCATAGCTATATGTACTTGATTTATATTTGACTCTAAAATTAATCTTAAGTGTGTGTATGTTTTTTTTTTTTCCTTTTCAGTGTGATATTAACCAAATTATCTTTTAGCATTTACCATCGAATTTTATATTAACATAAATGTATATCACGTATTTTTATCTAAATATATAGTATATAGTATATATTTTTTTTTTCTTTGTGTGTGTGTGCGTGTGTGTGTACGCGCGTATGCGTTCAAGAATTCTGGATATTCTAGTTACATTTAGCGATGAGATTTGATTTACAGGAATACCGTTGATTTGTTCGTGGATTTACAAATATACTTTGGTATAGTCTTAACCACTCATCCATCCAGCCGACTAACAAAATAAGTTTGCTTGCTTCTTTGTTTGATACATTTTACAAGCAACGATATTATAGGTGCCAAGAGAGGAGAACACGAGCGTCCATCTAATCTGAACCTTTTTAATGTATTAGATCTTTTTGTTTCTTGTTTGTTATAAACTATCCATTTGTAATTGCTAACATACTAACAGAACTGAGTTGGTTAGATATGGATGTGTGGTGGGACATTGGAGATCGCAACGTGCTCGCACGTCGGTCATGTATTCCGTAAGTCAACACCATATACATTCCCTGGTGGTACCAGCAAGATAGTGAACCACAACAATGCGCGACTCGCAGAGGTCTGGTTGGACCAATGGAAGTACTTCTATTACAACATTAATCCAGGTAGCACTAACACCAGCATTTCTGGAAAGAGAATAGACTGCAATATCGCTAACATCATCTTAAACTTTCTTTTTTCTTTTTTTGGGATTTACTCTATCTCGCATGAATTTTTTTCTATCGGGTGATTGGTACGCTTTTATAAGTTGCGTTTAACTATAAAGCTTAAGTGCAGTTGGATACCAGCTACATGCGCATATATCAGATACCCGTTAATATTAGGAAACTAATGGAGAAATTCCTTTTTGTTTCGCCCATCTCTAAAGCAAGAAAATGCTCTATATAATAGATGTAATCTCAAGAAAGAGGGTTATAATAGAAGACACGGTGAAGAGATTACTCTATTCGATCTAAAGTTTCCTTACATTTTATCTTGAAAGAGGTACAGACTTACTTTTTCAAATTTAACACGTTAAGAAAGGTCAATGTATGATAGCACAATTATTTCCAATAGCAAGCATACAGCATCAGTACGGCACACATGGCAATGTCTTTATTTTGGCACATACTTTTAACACACATCCTTCTTTCAGTGAACAGTTATATGTATAAGCACACTATCGCATTATAAAGTCTGTAAATATCAATCAAATATCATTGTTATTCGATTGATCCTTCTGTTCATAGGAGCCCGAAACGTAGCTGTTGGGGATGTATCTGAAAGAATTAAGTTAAGGGAACGTCTTAAGTGTAAAAGCTTTAGGTGGTATTTGGAGAATATTTATCCAGAATCTCCTATGCCACTAGATTATTATTATTTGGGTGATGTACAAAACGTTGACACGCAATCTTGTTTGGACACTATGGGTAGGAGAACAGGTGAAAATGTTGGAATTAGTTACTGTCATGGATTAGGTGGTAATCAGGTCAGTAACTAGATCTTCTTGATTTCTTTGGAAGTAGTGGATTTTTCAGTATTATTGAAATATAATTTTTTGTTTTAATTAGGTGTTTGCTTATACTAAACGACAGCAAATTATGTCTGATGATATGTGCCTTGATGCAGCTAGTCCCCAAGGTCCTGTCAAAATAGTGAGATGTCATGGTATGGGTGGAAATCAAGCATGGGTTTATAATGAAGAGGTACGATGTAAATAATTTAAACGCAATTTTTTTTTTTTTTTTTTTTTAAGTAATGATATTTCAATAAAATATACATTTATTTTTAGACAAAAATGATCAAACATACTAATACAGGACATTGCTTGTCGAAACCCCGTTCGAACGACGCAATGCAACCTGTATTAGCATCTTGTGATTCGCATAACATCGGCCAAAAGTGGATTATGCGCAGTAAATTCAAATGGCAGGCCAGCTAATACGAGGTGTTTACAAGTGCAACATTTATATGTAATACTTGTTGATTTATTTAATGCTACATTGAAGGACTGATACTCAAGAGACTTCCATACAATGAAAAATCGAGGAGAAGCACTAGTATTGTACTTCATGAAAACATTATTAATTAATAGTGATTATAAACAAGAAATTGAGTACACCTTGAAACTGAGAGATCGAGGTTGATGCTTTTTAGTTATATAGGATTTATTTACTGTTACTAGCAGTATCGTGTATTTACTGCCATTTTTCATGGTATGCCTTCATTGATAAATGCACAAGTGTTGAAAGAAAGAAACCTATTTCCGACTGTGTATGGATATGCACAAGTGATACAAAGAGACATGTATGCGGACATTCTTCTTTTTTTTTTTTTTTTTTTTTTTTTTTCTTTTCTAGTAAACAGTAGAGAGGAAAGCATATCAGACCACTGTTATAAATAAATAATTGTTAATACAAAAGAGAGACATATTTGATAATATGGGATGAGTGCAATGCTGGATGACTGGAAGATATATCAGTGCACCGAAACACAGATATGTTAATAGTATAAATGACGTATTACTACAGGGAATGAATGATGGAATGCTAGTGGAATTATTGTGACACTACCGATTACGATTTAGAACTTGTATTGTACAATTTTCTAGCAATTAGGGAAGAGCACTGGATCTTTTTATACTGATATTTCTAACAGTTCCTTGTTGCATCTCGTTCATATATAATTTAGTTGTTACTTTCTTTTTATTCGTTTAAAAAGATAAATGTACTTATACCTGAATTCGCCATAGCAATATGAGATTAACGAGATATCGTTTAAGAGTATTAAAAAAAAAAAAAACTACTATTGACTGTTATTCACTGTACTGTTATACTTTAAATACTTTCTTAAATTCAAGACAAAGTGTCTTCCGCATTTTCTTAACAAAAAGAAATGCTAGATACCTTTACGATGTTCTAACATTTTACATAGCTATAATTCTTCATAGATTTGGACCACTTTTGTTTCTGCATATTTAAAGCGTGCTAAAAATTTAGAGTGCAATATTCTTGTCGAATAAGACACGATGGAAAAATATTTCGCGTAACTAATGTAAAAATGTTGTTATTAGATTCTGGCGCCCTTCCCTTGCATTACATTAAACTAAAGTTAAACATCTTTCGTACTTCGAAAGAAGAGGAAAAGGTAGTCGACAAAGTAAAGCAATGTTTCTGGAAAATGTTCGCTAATAGTTATACCTACATTCGAAGTTGGGGGAAGAAATTAACTGATTCTATAACTTTAAACGCGCGCGCGCGAAAAAACGCATTAAACTACATTTATAATATATTAAAATATATATGACACTAAAATTTCAATTTAGGAACCTTAATGTCAAGGAATATACTCAATCTTAAGTTACATGAAAGAATGGTGATGGTGCAACAAATTATCGCGTCTTTACAGCTTAATTATATATTTAATTATCCGTGCAAGACGATAGTATTTATTTTTGTACAGCAGTTAATTTTTATTAAATCAATATATTATTTGAATATGTGTTTAATTGTATTAGCAGAATTTGTAGATAATTTGTTAGTCATTTAAACTGATAAAATTTAGTTAAACTCAAGTAAGTGCACAAAATATAGAAAAAAGAAAAAAAGATAAAGTCAATAATAATTTGTAAACAAATTTTTAATCTTATAAATTATCCATCGCATCGTGAATTTATACGTATTGTTTTATCATTTTTATTTTACTTCATCTTAGGCTTAGAATTAGAATTATTTATAAAAAATTATATTAACAAAAATAATTGTAAGAATTACATTGGAACATTAAAGATTACTTATTGGCACACACATACGAATTAATAAAATTTATTTTTAAGAAATTTTCTGTTACACAAGAATATTTATGCATATGTATGTAAATACCATTTAAGTAAAAAAATCTACTTTTTCTATCATTTATAATAAAGTCAAATACTAGAATGAACATACCTTCAAAGACAATAAAATATTCTATATATGTTCTATTGAATTTAAATAATATATGTGCATAATATTTAATTTCAACAAACAGTATTTCTTTTAAATTGCATACTTCTTTAAATATTAGTTAATTTAATCGAGATAATATGTATTCCTTTTTTATGAAAAGTTCTTATCAAATAATCAAAAGAAAAAAATTTATGAGTATTATAAAATTATTCTAGCGGAATTTAATATACATTATTAGAACAATGAAAACATAAATATAAGTAAGTAGATATATCATAATTTTGATGTGCCTCCAAAATAATTTCTAAATATTCTTTCTAATAAAAAAGAAAAATTCTGCCCCTGTATTATCAAATATTGCTTTAAAAATTTAAGTCTTATGTATCATGTTAAATTGTCATGAATCTATTAAATACCACACAAAATAATCTTGCTTTTTAATATTACCCCTTTACCAGAATAAATCTAGTAACTGATATCTTACAACTAAGTAGTATTAAAGAATCAAAAGGTTAAATAAAATGGACAAAATATCATTATGAACTACACATTACATTTATTTACTGTTCTTTAACTTCACGTAACCTCCTGACAGCAGATCTAACAGAAGCAGCAGCTGTTGTTGAATATACCCATGCACCTCCAGCAACGGTTCTCTTGCAACGTTTGCAGGACCAGATACCCACTACACTCCGTTTCATAGCATCCTATAATAAAAGAAATAAAAAAGAAATTGTAATCTTTATTTACTTCACATTACTGATTATAGGATTTATCTCTCACTTTGCCACAGAAGGTACAGGTGTATTTACTGTGCTGGGTAATTTCCATCTTCTTAACCATCTTTCTGAGAGAGGCACCATATCGAGTACCATATTTACCAGTGATTCCAACCTTCTTCGTGCGTTTAGCCTAATAAATAGACATAATCGTATTTCATAAATTAAATACCTTTACCATTTATAGCCTAAACGTATTTATAAACCACAACGATTAAAATGATGAAACATTTATTTACAAAAAAAAAAAAAAACACTTGTTTGACACTAATAGGTTAACCAACCATAATGGTCTTTATAATATTAATCTTTTTGGCAAACTTTTATTATAAAAGAAATTAAATATATTGCATTATTTTGTTTCTATTTCATAATAATTAGAAGTTTATTGCAATATGATAATTAAATAGCGATTTAACAGTAAATGCAAACATAACCTCAAATCACTATTTCTACACAAATTACTATTTGCAATAAATAGACAATATACACAGAAACATTTTGTCGGTGATCCTTTTCAACACAAAACTATCAACTTCATCAATATTTTAATAAGATTCATAAAATATTACCAAATAACAATTCTTACCATTTTGAACAAATACGATATACGTTCCAAAAGAACCGGAAAAGAGAAGAAACTTTAGAGTCCGATATTCACTACGCGTCGTCACCGGAAATCGTAATGCAATGGTGCATTCACAAAAGGCGCGAATTTAAATCGCGCGTTACAGAAAATAAACGAAGGCATTCTCACGCGTACCCCTAAATAAATACTAGAATAAGTTATCACCATCATTTTCATCGTCTTCGAAATATCTACAGCGGCTACAAAACGTACCGACAGACCATTGTATTTATTGTAATATTTACCTACTAATTAAATAGGTTTCAAGTACATTAAATTTCATATTACGTATTTAGTAGTACTTTCATACAACTACAAAAGTTATAATGGCAATTATATTTGATACTATAAAAATGAAATGCAGAACCTAACAAAGAAACGTTACATTGAAAAATAAGGATGCGTGCCAATACTTTTTGTCTAAATACAAGAACATACGTTTAGGTACATTGGATATGCAATCTTAAGTGACCAAAAAATTTTCATAGGCAGATATAGTCGCACAGTTGACCTCCATACCGAAATCGTTACGTTTCGACGAAGTGTACGTCTGAAATACGTGAAGTGAAGTAAGTGAATGTGAAAAATAAAAACCGGAGTGTTTATACCATTTCAATTTATTCAAAATAGAGATTAACTCTGCTTTGTTCAGTTATCATTTTGGATGATCACTTTGATTAGAAAGCGGATGAAAACAATATTTTTCCATGAATCATCTGCGTTGATCATACAGAGTGAAAAGATGTAAATTCGGCTTTAAAAACATTTCTCCTTCTATATCGCCACCTGTATTCTTATTCTGCGCGCCATTTTCAAACTTTTTCATTCCTCATTCTTATTGCACAATTCTGAATTGCTCTTTGAAAGCTGTTTTATATTGATTTTTACATTATGTTCTTATTCTGTTCGACAGAATGATCTTACAGAATAACTACGGTCTTACATACAGAATCCTACAGAGTACTTCTTACTCAGTTGTTCTTATTTTTATTCACTTAAATGATTATAGAATTATTCGATATTGTGACATTATAAAATTACAATGTGTCGTTAAAAATACTTTACTTTTCTTATATTTAATTAACGTTGTTATGAATTCAAGTATAATATAGACATAAATATAAATATACAGCGGCTGACAAAAGTATTCGAACACTTACCATAAATGATTTTTATAAATATATTATGTGCATTGTACAAAACTTTTTAAAATTTCGTTAGCACTATACTGAGACATAACTATCGTGATTATAATAGTAAAATTTGGAACCAGCCCGAGAATATATATAGAAGTTATAAGAAATTTATTGCAAACATATACTTAGTGAAAAATTAATATACAGTATGAATAGTAATCTTAAACATGCAATTAGAGCTGAAGATAATATCACTACATATGGCTTGTGGCTTATTAATACAGTAAATAATTAACTGTTCAAATATTTTAGTGGCTTTTGTGAAATTTATGCTTTCAATAAATATCTTATAATTTTTATATTTTTATAACATTCCCGACACTGTCTCAAATTTTACTAATATAATCATGACATTCGAAATTCCAATACGTAATTTATATATAATGAATAATTTCAATATGTTTCGTGTAATATAAACATAAAAAGTTTCTAAGAGTGTTTGGATACTTTCATGAGCTAAGTAAGTAGTTTCTAGTCTCTGTCAAGGCTGGTCAAGGATTCGTCGTGTACACTGTGCAATGACGTGCATGAGAACGTTCCTATAACTGTCTTAATTAGTATTATCTGTTTCAGTGCCCTTCATAGTTTGGTCAACAGTAGACTCTACACTACTCTGCAATTTCTAATTCATCACAAGTCACAAGCACCTCACCTATAGAAAAAAAAAGAAAAAAAAAAAGAAAAAAAAATAGAAACAGTGACGTGTACACGAACATTGAGAACGCTCGAAAACCGGCCTGAAATGACGTAGCCAGTGGATCCCAGACTAAGACTAGCCAAACCCGTGCGCATTAAATCAGTGTTGCTCACTGTTGGCGATCCGCGGGCTAATAGCCTATAGTGATTCACTGATCGCTTATCACTCCGCGAAACCGCTAACCGTGGCACACGTCGAATAATAGCGCGAGAGTGTCAATTGGTAACAAAAGCACCGGTTAACGATGGTCGTTAAAGTCTACATATCGGGTATCAGCGGCAACAAGGAAGTGAGTGGAAAAAGAACGTAACCAAAGAATATCAAGATATTTTATCCCCGAGACCGAGTAACGAGAAAGAGAGAATGTGTGTGTGTGCCTGTGTGTAGACCTATTATATATATGTGTATGTGACTTAGAAGAGAATGCCAGATTTACGGGCACCTGAATTCTTATTCGATATTTTCACGTTGGATCGAATTACGTCGGAAAAACTTCACGGTCGAGGCGTCGATTAACGACCGACAATGTCATCGAGTGAAAATCCTTATTGAACATGACACACTATACGGTTTATCGATCGAAATGATTCATTTATATACGCGTCTAACGAAATGCAGTTGTCCCTTGATTGGATGTATTAAAGGACATACATATGTTAGATACAATTAACACGATTGCCACACGCATTTTATGTACATATTTTACACTGTCAGTCGTAATGGATTAAAATATACTACACTATAATTTTTGCTGAATATTGTGTTGTATTTGCCCACTTTCTCTCTGACAGTGTTATCAAAGTCATTCACATTGTTGACAATTTCTTAGTTCGCGAAATTTATTTTAACCTCAAAAATTTAGTAACGTAGATCATCGATGATCATCGATGATCATCGTGACAATCAACGTGTTAACAAACTGATTGTACCTCGTAATTTTGCGAGAAATGTATACATACAACAAAGAGATACCGAGGAATATGTATTCCTGGAATATAGCCACAGGTTTTGGGTAATCGAATCTTTGTATTAACAATAGGATTGTTATAAAGTGCATCTATTCGAAATCGTTCGTAGAAATTTTGTAGATTATATTGACACAGTTTCAGAGGTCTGAATGACATTCTGTAAAACGAATAAAAGCTTGCTTTTTTTCTTTCACTTTCCTTTCATGTATCTATTATTTCAACTATTTTGATACATATTTCGTACTTTAGTCGTGAATGGTTCTATAACGTTTACGTTTGATGTTGTAAGGAAAACTTATGTGCCTTCTCAATGGATCTCAATCATGGATTTCAATCTCGATCCATGATCAATTCGTATGCATTTTTTCGGCATCATTTATAATACCGTTAGATTTTAATAGTCGCTGATAAGATTATAACGGCATACGTTTTTGTTTGAATCGATACGTTACTTCATGTTGCACCAGAGACTGAAACAGATGAAGTTTCATTTACAACTTTCGAAACTTGGTCTTTTATTAGTAGACTGCGGATTTTTATACATTTATGAAAAATTGGAAATTGCAAAACGCACAAAATACGTATAATATGCAGAAATACATACAATATCTAAAGTATAATAATTTGTAATATTTAGTGGATGAAACACTTCTGTACGTAGGTTCTATTTATTTAGTTGCATTCATGAAAATTCAAATTTGCACTTGTCTACTTTTGTTAGTGGACTACTAATGTCCATGTGTTTATAAAAGATTTATATATGCAAAACTGTACATTATGAAATATAGGAAATATTCAAACAGTATTTAGCAAGTGAAATAAATTTTTATTTAAGTTCCATTTTTTATTTATGATAAAAATTAGTATATGAAATAAAGATATAAATTTGCATAAACATTCATAGCCTACTTATTAATAATTAAGTTTAGATCGTAAAGAAAATATCCAGGCTTTATATTTAACTGAATTCTTTTAGGTAAAAAAGAGGCAACAACGAGTATTGATGATATTAGATAGCAAAAATGTAGAGTATGAGACAATTGATATAACAGAACCCGGGAAGGAGATGGAAAAGGAATTTATGCAATCTAATGGTATTGCGAGAGATAGTAAATATCCATTACCTCCACAGATATTTAATGAAGATGAATACTGTGGGGTAAATGTCATTATATCAATTCTGACAATTTATAATCTAAGTTATAATAAACAATAGTAATGATAAAAGCTAAGAAAATCTAGCTTCAGAAATTAATAGTAGCTTATACAAGATTTTGAAACTTAAACTAGAAATTCTTTAAATGTCACGCTTGAACTATAAATGATTATCATGAATCATCCCACAGGATTATGAAGATTTTGATTTGGCAAATGAAATGGATGAGTTGGAAAAATTTTTGAAGGTGGAACCACCTCCTAGTGGAAAAGAAAATGTTCCTGATTCAAATCAAAGTGAGGAAATTCAAGAAAATGGAAATACTACAAGTCGAGAGGTAAATATTATTGGTAATAGAACTCTGTTTAACAATTGTAAGGAGAATGTTAAATGTATCCACATATGTTACTTAATTTATACGTATATATATTTTTAACATTATTCAAAAACTATATCCGTAATCATCTTAGTTATGTTTATTTGCCGGTGTTTTGTCCTTGGTACTAAATTTATACCCTGTCCATACTAACTACTACATGTTTATTTTAGCCTTCCACAGACAAAGAAGCAGCTGCAATACAAGCAGAAAGGTAAGCGCTATAGATACATTGATTGCATAATTTTGTGATCAATTGTTTAAATTGGACAATTGCTATAGCTGTAAACATATGTAATTGAAATTATCTGTTTTTATTTCTACATAATAAATTGTTTAAAAAATAATAATTGTTTTATTATAGATATAGTTAATTGCGTTTTTTATTTGTTATCTTAGTGTTGAAGAAAGAACAACTTTACCAAATGAAAATGTACAGTCAGATGAACCTAAATCTATAGAAAATGATGGTGAAACAAAACCTGAAGAAGATACTACGGAACATACAGAAGAAAATGGTGAAAAAAACGAAGAGAAATCTGGTGACCAAGAGAAAGAAGAGTAGATGCGAAATAAACCCATATGATCGTGGGACATTTTATATTTCTTTAAAATCCTTGGTTTTCCACCGAAAAGGATATTTTATAAAAGCTATATTTATCACACCTCTAAGGCTGAGTGAAGGTACTGCCAAGATAATATTTCTGCTTTCTGCAGAAAATATGGTTAACAGTATAAATGAAGCATAAGCGATAATTTTATAGAAATATTTTATATTTGAAATCGAGCATGTTTTCACCACCAGATTTTTTATCTGACTAGAAGATAATGAATTTCACTTTTCTTCATATCAGTAGATAATATAAATTTTTTAATTTCTTATGCTGGTATTTTACATTGTTTATATTATATTTTATTCTTTATTTTTAAACGAAGCTCTAATAATGTGCTAGGAGTAATAAATTTTCAGTATTGAGAACGCTTTTTTGTCCTGTTACTCACTAAAACTATAGCAATGAATTTTAGATAGATAAATCCTACTTAGAAATTTATTATTTTGTCTCAAATTTCTTATTCATTAATTATTCTTAATAATTTTATAATTACATTAAATTGTTTTTAAGAGTTTATTAAGTGTCCTTGTATATTTATCAGTGGCCCAAGCTATAAATTGTAGACTTACCATTTGTACTGAATAATGGCTTCTTCCATTTACAATGATTTGGTCTTAAATTGTACTAGTGTCATTTGATTGGTTTTGTACGAAATTTCTAAGAATTTAGTTTCTTAGTGTGTAGTAAGTTCGGACAGTACGACACTCAGTTTTGTATGAAATGCAATTCTTATAAAAGACGACATGAAATTAGTTATAATAGGTTGTACCGATGATATCGTATGCACTAACGATTTTTTATGGTCAAATGCACCCTAAAATCATTCTCGCTATTACTTCCAAAAACGTTAGGCTTAATATAGATCAGATTTCTTAGTTGCACGTGATATATCTGATAAATTTGTTTAATTTGTTATGATTATATTTATAATCTAATTCGCATAGATATTCCGTAATTGAAAACAGGAATAGAGTAACTTATAGCTATAGCTGATTTCCTTTTCTCATGCTGAAAATGTTTACTTATGAGATCAAAAATGAGTGAAAGTTTAATGGATATGTTAAAACCCTTTTATCAAAGGCCTATTCATTATATTGTTTGTACAAAAATTTGATATTGACTACATATATTTACGCAGTGTTACTCATTCAAACAGCTTGACATAGTTTGTTTTACAATATACACACTTACTGATCAGATAATAGACGGGTATTAATCACGAACAAATTCAAAGCTTTATGCGAGTGTTATGAACTGTTTTATTATGAAATGAAGGTGTAAAGTATCAAGTTCATTACACTACGTTTATGCATGAGATAAAAAGCCTGACTAATTTTAATATAACGTACCGCAGCTTTTGAATATCAAATATATGCTATTAAAATCAGACTAGGAAAAAAAAAGAGACATTAAAAAGCTTTACACATACGAATCAAAATGTCCACCTCGTTCTTATTAGAGAATGATATATTCACGAGCAACAGGTGTTGGACATGAGCATCACAGTTAATAAATTTTAACATTATATGTATTGAAAATATATATTTACAAGAACAATGTTCATTATACATGATATATATGTCATGCCAATCATTGTTACATACATATAAAAATTTACTAATAAATACCATGATAGAGGTTTAAAAATTTGTCTAATAATTCCACATATACAGCTTTGTCATCTATGTTAGTGTATCATACGAATCTACCCTATGTACCTGTTACTAATCAACATTCGCTGGCTATTAATTGAATTTATACATTCTAGGAATGTTTTTTGGTAAGTAAGTTACCTTTACTTTACAAAACCTGATATTTTTTTTTTTTAATAAAGAGCAATTTAATATACTTCGTAATTTTACACGTTAATTTGATGTTCAAAAATCGATCTATAACTATCGTATTAACAATTTTGTATATATTTATATATTCTTCATAGCATTAATTTTTAAAAATAAATATACGTTTTCCATATTAACAATGAATGAACGACTAGCATTAACGTTAATAAATACGAAAATAAAACATCGACTATGTAGAAAGCAAGTTTGTTCAAGTTTAATAGATAAATTAGCTATTTTTATGTAATAAACTGACTACAGAAATATTTTAAACGTATGGCGTAATTACATTAAAAAAATATATTTCTTAACTTTTTGGTAATTATTTTCAATTGAAATTTGTTAAAAAATGAAATTAAACTCTAACATCTGCATAACGTGTGTGTATATTCGTAACACAAATTCTTCAAATATCTTTCCCTTGTATGTTTGTAGTCTCCCCTACGACGAAACGAGAACATCCTGGAAACAATAATTGTCGTGTTTTTGAAGTTTTTATGAAGATCATCTACAAGATAACTGTATACAATGAATAAAATTTTATACACATAAATTGTTGAAAAATATTAAAAATAATATTTAAACAAGTACAAAATTTTTCAACAAAATCAAATTCTTTTTAAATATTTAATAATAGGAAGGAATACTTCAGCTATAAAAAGATATCACTTTATTTAAAATAAAAGGCAATGTACCTTAAAACATTTGCTTTTAAAGTATGTCTTTGTATTCACAAACGAATAAAAAAATAAATCACGTTTCACTTTTGTAAAGTTTTGTTTATTTTAAATTGTTTATGTTAGGTAATTAGTACTTGCTGTGAAATTTTATTCATATTTCTCAAGATATACATATTATACAATATTTTCACTAATATAAATTTATTGTGAATGCTATAAACGTTGAAAATTACTCTGTGGTAACTTACAGTATAACAGGTGTACAAGTATTGTTCGTAATAACAGACATCTGTGTACACTCAAACGATATAATATAATGCACATATGGTTCTTGAAATCACAACTCTAGATACTGTAATGCAGCTCTTTTTATAGGCACGTTTCAAGGTAAATTGTTTTTTGAAGGGTCTACAGACTTTCAGAGTTTAAATCTTTTATGTCTCATAATAGAAAAAAAGGGCAAAAAGGAAAAAAAAAAATAAAAAGAATGAAATCAGTAAAGAAAAGTTATAAAAGATAATATATAATAATTATACTTTTAAAAAAGATTACTACATGTAAAAGCTGCATCATCAATTCTAGATACCATTCAACAGTCACACAAAAAATCTGATTAATATGATGATAGTGATATAGGTAGTGATAAGCTTCATAAATTTACATTTTTTAACATTTTCCATAGTTAGAAAATTTGTGTGTACTTTAGTAATACATAATAATTATAAAAATGGTTCTTCATTTTATAACAAATGATTTTAATTTTATATATGTGACTATTTATGAAAAATGAAATCACATATTAGTATCGGTAAGTAACATTGTCATACATCATTTTGGTGTATGTTTTTAATTAAAAACTTATGTTTAGTACTATGTTGAATATTATGTTAATATTTGTACTTATTCACACACTATTAGCATGTATTAAAACAAAATTAAACTCAACAGTTGACACTATTATAATGAGAATTAGGAGAAAATCGAAATACTAATGCCAAACATATTGTTGATGCAAAATATCATGTTTCGTTATGCAGATATTAAATGTTCTCATATCATTAATTTCATTATAATGATCCATGTTTACAATAAAATACATATCTATCTTGATATACAATACTATTTATATACAAATTGAAGAACAAGATGTTTAAATAATGAATAAATAATATTATTTAAATACATCTTGCAATACTTATTAAATTCAATTTAAGACGTGTACTTAAAAACAAAGTATTTCTATAATTTCCTTATTTATTAACTATATAATTGCTTTAACGAAAAATTTATCCCAAAACAATTATCTAAACCTGTAGAGTGACTACCACATTATTATGCAAATTCTATTTTTAACTATTAAGTAAAAATTTTGTTTTATCATTCAGATAATGAAACATTCTGCATTATTTTATATTTTTTTGCTACAATTATATGAAACTATTGAAAATTATCAAATAACTTATGTCGTATACAAAATTTCCATTATTATAGTTCACATTATAAATTAATATCATTTTTATAATTTTATAAGTTACTATTTATAGTAACATGAAAAAACTGTGAAAAAATTAATATTCTTTTATATAGCATTTGAAAAAACTTTATATATTGTTACTCTGTAACAAAATCATACTTTGTTTGTGAAATTCACAAAATATTGGCCTAAAATATAATTTAAAAAATTAACTATTTGTTGCTATTAAAATTGTAACAATCACTGAACTATAATTTTAATAAATAATTACATAAAAGATATTTTTCATTACACTTTGCGCATCATATAATGCATGTTTTACTGTGGGATTACTTGTTCTATTGAAGTTCATAGTTCACAGTATATAGAGCAAAAAATAGAAAAAATATTGTAATTGTTATATTATGCAGAAAAGATCAATCAATTTATATATGATTGATTTGTCTTAATTAAATAATAATAAAACATATTACTTACAACTATACATTAAGAACAGAAAATCAATCTACAGAAGGTTCACATGATTTCTTAAATACAAATATAAATACACAGTTTTTAAAGTATATACTCTGAATACATGAGAACAAAATACATACATATCTGCATACATTCACTCAGGTATTAGTTGAAGAATAAACATAAAGCGTTCTTTCACGTTTTTATACAGTATTTTGGGAATATTGATTTAATAAACAAAGAGGTTTTTTTTATTATTGAAGATTATGAATATAAATCGCAAATTGAGAACCATACGTGAAAAGTGTCTCTAAAGTACCACACCTTCAAAATCTATATTTATACATTCTGCAATATCATAAAAATTAATTTGTAAAACATACATAAGATAATAAACAAGATAAATGCTTTTACAAAACTTGAAGTAATTACATAATACAGTATTGCCAGCGCTATGTAAAATTTTCAATACTTTTTAAGAAACGCTTTTCTTCTACATATAACTTGTACTATATTGATTTTTTCTGTTTAAGTATATTAATAAAATTTTATATATAAGCTATTTAAGCGTAATAATAGATATCAATACTGAAAATTATTAAATAATAAGGTTAGTTATAAGTAATAGTCGAAACATTTTCTTTGACTATTTTGATAAGTAACAAACATTGTGCAAAATTATACATTTTTACTATGTGCAATTTTAACAATTGCGTGGAGATTTTTTGTACTAAAACTTATGTAGTAACCATGTTTAATGAATTTTCATCTTTTTATGTATAAATATTTAAATAAAAAGTTAAGAAGGAATTTGCAAGTCAGAAGTGTAATGATAACAGAACATGAAAAATGATGTTGTTGCTATTTTAAATATGTACTTCTTGTATGATGATGAATTATGTATTATGATTACACAATTGATCACACTGTTTGATATTTCCTTGCAATAAATCAAAAATAACTTACAAAAGTTAGCAGTGGTAATGCTATAAACAAAATGTTAATATCTTTCTCCCTGTAGGAATCCTGTATTATGCTTTATGATTATACTTTAGAGAAACATGTTACCTTCTGCACCTGATTTTCTATCAGTTCATCTATTGTAGATACTAACTTATAATATAATATGCTAATAAAATATAATTAATCCGTACCAAAGTATTTCTGTCCAAAATGATTTGGAGCAATGCTGTGAATCTCTGATGTTAAAATCTTCATCTGTAAAAGAAAATTTATTTTTATTCAAACAATTAAAATATGTTTACAATGTAAAAATAGTTAATAGAAATAACTTAATTAATACATTTAGTAAAGAATGTCTTAAGATAGTTTACCTTTTTAAAAGCTGTTAAAAAGTTAATATTTGTTATCAAGCTCATGATTTCAGGATCGGCAACTAATCTGCCTTTTGAGCTTAAAGTGAACTCAAAGAAAGTTTAAAGCCTAATGAAATTATCTTATGATTTGTATACAGAAAGAAAGCGTCTAATAAGATACTGTTATAATCAGAAAGGGTACACACCTGAGGGAAGGCAGTGACTAGAGACTTAGCTGCAATTGGTGTACAAAATAAATTTGATAAAATGATATTTTCTTCAATTACATTATGTTCTTTTAGGACAGCAATTGCTTTTATCACAGTATTTCCAGTACCTTTCATTTAAAATAAATCATTAGTTTTACAATATTGTACACAAAAGAACTTACACGTATGATCTAAAGCTGTTACACTTACTCATTATTGGATACATAAGTAAGACTTTCCTTTCAGATATATCATCTGGAAACTTTGCATAAACTACTTTGGCTTCATGGGTATCTGCATCACTTTCAACTAATATTTTCCCAATTCTTATACTACGACAGCAGTCTCTTAAGCCCTGAAAATGCATTATAATTAATATGCTTTTACAAATCCACTTATTAATAAAATATACCTGTTCCATGGCCTCTCCACTTCTTACTATAGACACTCCACAATTTCCTTTCTGATACTTCAAACCATTGTATTTGGCACCAGTTGGTGTAGTTACCACACATTTGGAGAAAGGTAATTGATTTAAACTTTCTTCTATCACTAGTCTTATCTAGAAATGTTTAATTTCCTGTATACATAATTCACAGCTTATCATAGATATGTAAGTCATAAAATTAAAAAATACTATTACCATAAAAATATCGATTTGATACAATTCAATTACTTGTAAAAATTCTACAGAAAAAATATCAAATTAATATCATCTCTAATTACAAGAAATACAAAAATAAATTTCATTAGACAGAATTAACTATATTTTTCGGTGAAAGCATAAAAACACGATGCGTACAGTGGGAGAATGGCCACGTCTGACGAAACGATTTGTTCTCGAAAAAGGGACCAATATCATTAAATTTCTACTCGTTATGAAACATATGTTTCACTCACGATGCATGCAGTTTTAGTCGCAAGTGTTTAAAACAAATAAATATTACCTCGAAAATACATGACAATGCGTCAGAACATATAATTAAATAGAAAAACAAGACTCACCAGACGGTCGGCGTAGAACTTGAAATCGCTCCTCGTGGTGTTTCTGTAAACGGATATGCATTGTGTCCATTAAATTGTTTAATTGGAGGCAAACGACACAATGACACAGTGCGCCGGCATCATGCCGGCATTTTAAAGCTAAAAAAAAATACTTGTATACGTCGATACACGAATCATTTTCGCCGTCGGTTTACTTACTTGTCTCGCAATATAGTCTGCAGTTCCTTCACTTGATTATTGCATGGAAGGATTTTTAAGTTCGGTCCATAAACATCAACGATATCGTTGCTTTCGTTTAATTTCTTTGGGATCGGTGTTACCTCCGTGCTACCCATGCTGATTTCTTGTATGCATGTACTAACTTCGTACAATCAGGTACTATACTAAGTACTATGCGTAGCACTAGATACTATTATATTATGCAGGCATGAGAAGATGGGTAAGCAAAGGAATGTAGGTCTGATTGGTTATTTCTTGTAGATCCAATGCAATCATACAGATACGCAATTGTATTGGTCAAAAGGGTTATATATGTAGATATGATAATGTAATAACGCGTGACGGTAAGCTGGGTGATAAATACTGATATATATATTTAGTATACGACATAATATGTATACATACTAGACATGTACATATCAATGGCGATAAAGAGCAGTGCCTCCCCTGTTCTTATGCCAACCCGCTGCTCAACTTTTCATGTCTTTACAGATTAGCGTAGGTACTTGTCTAAATGTTGAGTAAACGATGTTCACAGTATATGTGCGCAAAAAAATCTGACATTCAGCTTATTTCCCAACATTTTTTCCCTACATTTATTTTATTTAAATATAATTTTATGTTACCTCAATTTTGTTTACTATCAGATCTTGGCAGAATTAAAATAATTTCTATTTAATCTTTTAAGAATAATTTTTGTGTGTTAAGTTAATTATGTATTCTTTGAAATTAATGAATACATAGGCTAAATGTTGATTGGATGAAGCGTGCACCAATCAACCAGCTTTAGAATCGCATTTACTGAAAATTGAGGATATAGTATTTCTAGATGGAGCGGCGAATTTGCCAATATTTAAGTAGTTAAAAAAGAATGTGTAACGAACAGGTAACGTTAACGATTTCGTACGATTAGTCAAAAAAGTATGTCCCACCCTTACGGACTATTTTCAGCACAAAGAATGTATTCGAGACGCAGACATGGTAAATAAAATTATTTTGAAGATATGACAATATAGTTATATTTGTGCAATTACTCTATTTTTTGGAATTATACTCGATATATTGTATAATTTCATTTAAAGTTAAAAAATTGATAATATATAGCATCCGATATATATAACAGATCTAATTATTGGTCCTAGATCTGATGGCAATCTGTCAATTAATTAAAGGTTAGATTTTTTAGTTTTACACATACAAATAAGATGTTACAATTAAATGTAATAATTTTCTGTAGTTTTTAATAGGATTTTATATTCACTGCATTTTATGTTTAATTTTTATTTATTACATATTATAATGTTTAATTTAGGAGATAGAGGTGAAAGTTCTCAGTCAGGGGGGTCACATTTTGAACATGACTTCCATGGACGAGGCAGAGGAGGAGGACATCCACCTTGGTTGAGAGGCAAAGAAATAGGGCTTTATTATAGAGATAAGGCCAAAGAAAAGACCAAGAAAAAGGAAACTCGGTTTATTAAGTTACCTGAATATCTTCAAGAAAAAATTAAACACGTGTTAGACAATTCTAAAGGATATTATGAAAAATTATATAATAATGCATATACTGAGGATACGTATGATGTGTTAGAAAATAAATATGTGCACATTCGTGACTCCCAATTTAAAAGAAAATTTATGAACATGGTATCTGGTAATATGCAAGAAAATCTTGCCAGAGCTTTGATGGTTAAATCAAAATTAGAAAGAGATACTGAACTAGATAAAAAATTATTAGATGAATATAGGACAATGCAATCAATGCAGGAGTATGAAAACATGAAACAATTTAGATTAAAATTACCATCATATCATAAAAGATCAAGAATATTAGATTTGATTAAGGAAAATCAGGTTATTGTAATAAGTGGAGAAACTGGTAAATTTTTTGTATTTCATTGCAGAGTTTATATTAATAATACAATTGACTTTATATAATGCAAGATTGCTAATATAACATATTCACAAGCTTTTTTGAATAATTTATTAGATACAGTTATTATACAGATGCATTTCAGGTTGTGGAAAAACAACACAGGTTGCTCAGTATATATTGGATGACCAAATAGAACAAGAAAATGGTAGCACTGTGCGAATTATATGTACTCAACCTAGGAGGATATCAGCTATATCTGTTGCTGAGAGAGTCGCAACCGAGAGAGCAGAGAGGCTTGGTAAATCAGTTGGCTTTCAAATCCGGCTTGAAAAGTATGTTATTTCTTATTTTTTCTGTTAATTCAACTAAAGGTTGGATTGTGTTGTTTGTTTTTTATTTGTAGAGTATTACCGAGAGATAGGGGCAGCATAACATTTTGTACTACTGGAATGTTATTGCAATTTATGCAAGGTGATCCAGCCTTAAAAGAATTTTCTCATATTATATTAGATGAAATTCATGAAAGATCTACCGAAAGTGACTTTATCCTTGCTTTACTGAAACTAATTATCCCTAAAGTATGTTTAATTATATCTAGATTAAATTTAATGGTATTAATTCCCGTTATATAAAAAAATTCATTTTTTAGAGACCCGATTTGAAAGTTATTTTAATGAGTGCAACACTTAACTCTGAAAGATTTTCCAGTTATTATAATGATTGCCCAATGATTCATATTCCTGGCTTTACTTATCCAGTAACAGAATTTTATTTAGAGGATGTCCTATCCTTTACAGAGTAAGTTCATATTCGTTAAAAACAATATAGGTAAATAATTGCAGTACAAATAAACTGAACAATACAATTGAATTACAGATATCAATTTCCTGCATCAGCTGCAATACCTCAAGATCATAGAAAACATATCAAAAAATATAAACAAGAACAACGAAAAAGGGATGAGTTTCATGATGTGCTATATCCTTATGTACGACAGCTTATAGCTACGGCAAGTATTCTTATACTATCATTATTATTTATACTATATTTATTCTTTCTCTTATTTGTTTCATTTATTGTATTATAGAAGAAATATTCAAAAGAAGTAATTGAACAATTACGGAATCCAAACAGCGAGAAATTGTCTCTTGATCTTATAGAACAATTAATTAGGTACATTTGTAAAACTAAAGATCCTGGAGCTATTTTAGTTTTTCTTCCTGGTATGATGGATATAATAAAGCTACACAAAATTATGCTGGAAAATAGACAGTATCCACAAAGTAAGTGTATTTGATATAGCGCTTAATATAAAACTCTTATTTTCATCGTAATTTTAATTTAAACAAATTATTTAATGTTTGTAGATCAGTATGTTATTTATCCTCTTCATTCTCGTATGCCAACTGTCGATCAGAAGCTCGTTTTTAAAGCACCAGCTGAAGGAGTTCGGAAGATAATAATTGCAACTTCGATAGCCGAAACTTCTATAACTATTGAAGATGTAGTATATGTTGTTGATTGCGGAAAAATGAAATTTGGTAAATTTGATCTCCAAAAAAATGTTCAAACTTTGGAACCCGAATGGGTATCGTTAGCTAATGCTAAACAAAGAAGAGGTAGAGCAGGCAGGTAAGACATTCAAAGACAAAATTCTAAAAAAAATTTTCTTGTTATTTAAAATATTTACTATAGTAATAGTATGTTATATTCGTTTTAGAGTAAAAGCTGGTGTCTGTTATCATTTGTACTCAAAAGCTAGGGAAATGGCACTAGACCAGTATCCTTTACCCGAAATGTTAAGGACGCGTTTAGAGGAAGTTATTTTGCAAATAAAAATGTTACAATTGGGAAAAGCTAGAACTTTCTTAGCAAGTGTTATGGATCCTCCAAATATGAAAGCTATAGATCTATCTTTGGATTTACTCAGAACTCTCAACGCGTTGGATGACGAGGAACAATTGACGCCTTTGGGGTATCATTTGGCTCAATTACCTCTAGATCCACGAACAGGTACTATTCTTATATATTAAATATAATTTTACATAATTTATATTTTTATTAATAAGTCTATATAATAATCATTTTATTGTTTATTCTTACTAGGGAAAATGATCATATGGGCATCATTATTTTCATGCGTAGAACCAGTTTTTGCAATCGCGGCGAGTCTTAGTTTTAAAGATGCTTTTTACTGTCCAATTGGAAAAGAGGAAGACGCACGAAAAAAGAAACTCGAATTAAATATGAATCAATTTAGCGATCATATCGCGTTATCTGAAGCATTAAGAAGATTTGAGATTGCGTACAAAAAAAGTTATGCAAGTTCCTTTTGTAGGGAATATTTCCTCTCTTTTAGTACGCTCAAACTACTTTCTGAAATGAAAACTCAATTTGCTCAACATTTGTGTCAAATGAAATTTATGGACTCAGAAAATCCCGCTGACATTAATGCTAACAGGAACTCCAGTAACATAACCTTAGTGAAAGCAGTAGTATGTGCTGCATTGTATCCTAATATTGCTGTTATAAGGTATGTCTAGTTTCTAGTATAATAATAAAGAAATAATGAAAGCAGAAATATACCTTAAATTTTATATTATGTTCAGGAGAGTTACAAAAAATGGAACCAGAGCATGGACTCCAGAAGATGGCAGCGTTACTATACATCCGTCAAGTGTAAACGATAGAGTTAGGGAATATCCCAACCCATTTATTACATATTTTACAAAGCAACTCTCAACAGCGATATATTTGCATGATACTACGTGCGTTAGCGCGCCAATTTTATTATTTACTGCTCCAAAAATGTCTATAAGTACGTGCATTCTGTTTCTTACATAATTTTTAATCGTATATATAATACAATATATATTGTGTATATATAATTTACAATTGTGTATATATTGTGTATATAATACTTTCAATTGTTTCAGGAAAAGAAAGAGGAAACTATTTTATCAGCTTAGCAAACAATCAAATGTTTGCTTGCGATTTGCAAAGTGCACAACTTATTCAGGTATAAAAATAGATGTATCTGTAAAATAAAATTTGTACTTAATGAATTTGCATAATTATCTATAATTTAATTACAGAAATTACAACAACAATTCAATAATATGTTAGAGTATAAAATAACACATCCGGGAATAGTATGCTGGAATGGCTTTGAAGGTGATGTATTAAAGTAAGTTTTACGTTTTAATATCTCTTTCATTTCTTATGTATTTCTAAAAAGTGCTAATATTATTTGTTGATCATAGTGCTATCATAGAATTGGTTTCTCAAAAAGACGAGGAATTGGGATTTTCTGATTCTGATATTCAAAATTGTGAGGATGATATGCATGATAAAGTTTGAATAGGATCTAATAAACTATGATAATTATGGCTTTGAAGCATAGCGAAATAGCTAGGGGAACTTGGTTTTTTAATTGTCTGAATTAAGTAAACTCCTAAGATATTCTAGTAAAATAATTCCTCCTATAGTTTTATCTAATTATAATAAGTAAAAATATATCAAGTTTGTAATATATATTCAGAAAATAAAGTTTTGGAGATAAAACAAAAAATTATCGACCTTGCAATTTTAATTTTCAAATTTACTTGAATCCTACTACATGATTATAATATATTAAACATCGTTGCACGATTTGATTATAGATGGTATGTCTAACATGTATATAATTTCATTTATATATATAAATCATAAACTCTCTCTCTCTCTCCCTCTCTCTCTCTCTCTTCGAAAGGTTAATGATCTGTGGAGAAAATGCAGTAATTAAGAATATTCTGTGCATTGTTTTACTCAAAGTAAATTCATTGTGCTTGAGATCGTATCACACACACCATTTCTAAATATTTTTTCATCTACCTCAAATTTTCATAAAGAAAGAGAAGGAAAGAAACAAAATTAGAGAGACAATTAATTGTGCGTAAGAACATGTATATCTTTCCTAAATACTTTTTTATTGAATTCAAACTTTCAATAATTCAAATCAAATGTACAAATCTTCGTAACGAAAAGAAGAACAAACAAATTAATGAAATTTGCCAAAGATTGAAGTCAGACAAAAAAGATAATCGCTTGATAACGGAGGTTGACCATTTAAATATGCGCCCATTGTGTCGTCGGCCCATAATCCATAGGAAAAATAGGAAGCATCGTTTAACAAAAAGATTTTGAAATTTCACGAGCGAGCCGCGTCCCCTCCGTTCTAGTTGTACGTTAGCGCGTCGCCGTCGTCAGTAAAAATGAGCCTGGGGTCTGGCACGAGCTGATAGCCACCGTGAAGAGAGAAGTAAATAGGGGAAAGAGAAAGAGGAACGAGCGAAAAAGGAGGAGGGTGGATAAGGGGAGGGACATTCTGGCAATACACGAGCGAGGCACGTAGCGTCCGATTCAGTCTGCATCCGACCGCCGCGAGTGTCGCGTCGTGAAGCTGTGGTCGAACTTCGGGGGGGGACACGAGACTCCAATACGAGTCAGAGTCTATACGAGTGCTCATAGTACAACATCGCGATCCCGTATCCTGTATCTAAAGTAGTATACCTATCGGTTATACGTCGTATTCGTTTCTCAACCCTTGAGTCGTGAGTCGTAATACGAGAGAGAAAAGAACTGGTGAAAAATCGTAGTTGCGTGTATTGGTGTTATATAGAGAGGGAGAGAAAGAGAGAGCGGGTCACTGAACGACCGTACGAAGGTAGAAAGAGGGAGAACGAGAAAATAAAAGAGGGACGGAGAGGGATTTTCGTCGCGACGTATACATACGTATATACACGTGCGAAACCGAGGAGAAACGTGAAACACGCGCGTGCGCACCCGCGTATCACACATATACACATATATACGAAAAAGAGGGAGAGAGAGAAATAACAACGACACGGCGCAGAAAAAGGTAAGAGAACCAGTGACACCGGGAGGGTCGGGTGTTCCTCGTGCAAAACCGCCACCGAAATATATGTCGTGAGTGTGCGGCCGAAGATCCGCGGATAGAGGCCGGCCGATAGTGCGTTCCGGGGTTTAAGAAGGGAAAAAAAGGCGAAGACTCTCTCGGTTGAAAAGCAATGCGGGTTCATTGACTGCGTGCCGCGCAATGGCCGCATGTTCGTGGCCGATGCACAGTGCATGTGTGACAGGAGCTACGAGGAGGACGACGCCGAGGACGACGAGGCCGAAGATACCGGCTACGACCAATATCAAACTCGAGACCTACTGAAAGTTCTTCTCCTTCTTCGGGTCCCTACATGATCGAGAAACTCATCTCGATCACAGGCAGCGATAACAGCGAGGAACACTGGAATTTTTCGTGCTTTTTACGTGAGTAGCTTTCGTACTACCACTTTCCACCTTCCACAAACTGCATACATATTTAGTTACCGTTCTCTGTTTTTCATTCGTTTTGCTAGAAAGTTGTAAAATGAGGAAACCAACCTCCCGCTGATATTCGAATCTCGATAAACACATCCGAAATTTCGAGACGAAATGGCATTTTCGAATTCTCAAATATCTTCGATTTATGATTATCGAGATCGATGGGAATGCCGACATTCGACGAGACGTGCAATGTGCTGCTTTAACATTAGAACTACCGACGATTAAAGTACGAAAATTAAAGATATATAAAATTGTATAAAAAGTCATTCGAATCGGCAGAAATGCAACCATCCAAATCGATAAATTTACAAAAAATTAGAAAATGATTATTTTATGCATTATGGTTGTTCTGGTGTTAAGAATACTAATTCTCAAGAGGTTGCAATGCATTATAGTAACAGCGTTAAATTTACCTAATTTTATCGCTGCTTTTACGGTATTTGATAATTGAGGAATTCAAATAGTACTAAATTTTATACTAGATACAGATTTAAACGTTGTAAGTGCTAGAATTTGTTTTAGCTTTTTAGGTTTATGACAAGGTACAATTAAAATTGTTAGCGGTATTATCTTGAACCAATACATTTCTTGTTTATATTGAAAATCTGCACTTCTGCCACTTACATCATTTACCATTTCAACCGTTCAATTTTCCCTTTCGCGTTGCGCGAGTACTCGTTTTAAATGTGAGTTTCAAACGGAGTGAACGTGTTTCGAGAGTATCAAGGGCGTAGGGTCATTCACTGCAACCGGTGTTTTCTCGTTCAAAGGTTGTCCGTACGTCAATGCCCTATTGTAGGAAAATATCTTGATCGGAGAATATAGATATTCTTTTTCGAATATTGCTTCACATGAAGTTATTTATCATACTGTATAATACTGTAATATAATATAATTGATATAATCATAATAGTCAAGACTTATTATAGCGTTAATAAAATTTCAAAATGTTTCGTATAACACACATAATATACTTGTAAAAGGTTTTCACAAGTGTTTGAATATTTTTGTGAGCTACTGTAAGCCAATTTTTTTTTTTTTTTTTTGTGCAAGCTTCAATGAAACCAGATATTTTCTCATTAAAAATTAATTCCTTTACATTCGAGGACGAACAGCCGAAGGACGTGTACGTCATTCTTGCAATGACCTTATCACCAATACGCTGACCTTACCTACCGTAGGTATTATAAACATCGTACTTTCGTAATAACACTTAATCGGGCGGTTTTGTCGCAGTGCAGCCAATCTTTTTTCAAAAAATATCTCCTGTACACTGAAAATCTATAAAACATGTACTGTATCTGGTTAAGAAGAATAATAATATAATATTTATGATTTCTTTAAACGATTGATACCGTAGCTCTATTTCGCCGCTTTGTTCGTTAAGTTCACGAACCTTTATAATTTCGTATCTAATCAACGAATGCTAGACTTTGCCACGAGTCGGCAGCATCTTATCTTTCAGCTTGTCGTTTCTATAGCTATGGTTCTTTTCTCGAAATTCAAACGAACTATTCAGACGAAAAATAACCACGAAAAAATGTTGAATATATGCAGGTAATCTAAATATAGAGTTGGTACTCGTCTTTTTTTTCTATATCGAGACAGTTCATTGTTCGCGAGTGCAGAGTAATTTTCATCACCGATGTTCGTTGAATGAACAGTATTATCGGTGTCAATGACAAGAAGGGACGATGTTGGTCCGGAGAATCGCAGACATGTATCTTTAGTGGTGGTTATGCGAATTAAGCGTGCATTTGATTTCCTATGCCCGAAAACACCGATTAAGCCGGATGGTTGTACCGTTGAAAGGAACAACTTCGTTTTGGAACAAATCCAACCGGTTGACTTGTGTATTCTAATCAAGTAAATCAGGATAAGTACGTGTTTTTGCCCTGTTCGATTTCGTGGTAATTAACTAGCGTGGAACCGGAAAAATGAAGTTACACACTGATTGCCGGCCAGACAAACGGCTATTTGCATTGTTTATGTTTCCTTTGTTCGTGCCAAATTAGTTTTTCCCGGTGTATTGTCATTCACCTATTCTTATCTTACGTGTTTGAGCGCGTACACCTTTCTCTTTCTATCGCTCCGTTCGTAAGTTTAATTATGTGGTAAGTGGCTTGTTCGTGGGTTTCGATATAAGTCTCTTAATGCTACTGCTTATGTTAATTTACTTATTCATAGCGTCTGCAACAAATAGGTTAGGTGACACTGATAAAGTTTGTTTATGATTGAAGAAATGAATCAATTTATGATATAATAATGTTTCGAATTACTCATGCGGTGTTTTATAAAAACTAACAAATTCTACTAATCATTTCGAATAAAAGCAGTCAATTTTATAATAATTGCCTTTTCATAGTGTAAAAAATAATATTACGGTGGATTCTTTAAAACGACATTTTTAAATATTGAACTAGTTGGATCGATACGAAGATAATCACCGAAATTCGAAGTCGTAATCTCGTACGCAGTTATCGGTCGGCCGGTCGTGTTCATTGATCTTGCCGTTTAACAGACTGAGATCGTTGCACCCGTGACATGAAACGTACTACTCGCGATGAGATAATTGTTCTTAATCATCGTGTATATTCTCATTGATAGTACGCGTGACTAAATATATCTTGAGCTTTCTTAAAAATTTCAAGCGATACGGATCCTATTTCTCTTTTCTTTCGGAGAAAAAAATAAACGACATCGAATCTGGTTCGCACGTCAAAAACGTTGCCAATATAACGTACGAGCCATACGAGCCATTCGCCCGGTATAAAAAATTCAAATTTACCGCTCACGACACGTAAATAAAACATCAACAGCATACGAAAACTGTAAAAAGAGAGAAACGATCAGCTGGAATCGGTCGATTCTGGATACATTTATCTATTTTTCGATATTGTATTTTCGGTCGGCATTCACTCACGGCCGAATTAGTGGCCGTTACTTTTCGGTACCGGCGCCATAACCTTTCTCAACGTTGTCGATTTCGATCAGCGCCACTAGGCGCGTCGAGGGAACTGAATATCCCATAGTGACCTGTTCGCATTGAAAAATTTAATTATATTTAATTAAGATAATTTATCGCTTTGATGTAGAATGAGGAGGTAGAACAACCTTGTAATAATAAATTATACATACATAGGAGTTTTCTGTGGTAAGTGTTAAAATTATTTCGTGAGTCATTATATATGTACATATGTATATACGACCGTGATACCTAACCCTTAATTGGATTTAACCCTCGTCTGGTTGTAGATGAGATTAGAAACCCGTAACGATTTCAATTAACATAATTTTAGTTTACTTAATGCAAAGTGTTTTCTGTATTCTAAGTTATGAAGGCCTATCAAAGCCATTGAGCAAGATACAGAATATAAATTGAAATTAAATATTCTAAAATTAAGAAACTTGATTCTAATCTAACCTAAACTGAATGATCATCTACTATATAACTCGGCAATATCAATTAAGAGTTAATTATTCCTGAAAGTTTAAAAAATCGTCTTTTGACCAGTTTTTCGTTGTAAATACTACCTACCTATTACATAGTGGAATAGGTTGCGTGACCACGTCGTTACTAATTTCACGTTCGAAGGTTGACGCATCGACAAAATCGTCGAACGGAAATGAAAACGTTAGTAGGCCATCGGTGGTTTTCTTGCACGCGAGGCCATGAAAATTAAAACGGTGTTGGTTGATCGCGCCTTAGGCCCGTACAATTCGCCTCGACTAATTAGAGACGCCTGTCAAAATCATCTCTGACCAGAGCGAAGGAAGATGTCCACGATACAACAGCGTTTCTCGTATACTTGCCACTCATCCGTGACTAATGCCTAACAGTTGGCGGGTGAAAATTGGCGCGATGTAAATATGGGACGAGTTCTCATGCGCACAGCGTATATCCGCTCGATTTACTTCGTCAGCTTCAGACGCGACATACAGTGCGACTCGTTCGCCCCCACTGTACTCGTCTTTGCTCGTGATCGCGGCTACTTTGCGACTTTCAGCGACTGACAAATCTCGTCGATAAATAACCGACTATCCACAGTGTAATGGCGGCGATTCGGATTATGCGAAGAATTCGGAAGTCGATCGCCGCAAACATGCAGCCGCTGCTAGTCCGCGCGTTGTTGAACAAAAATAGGTGACCTATATATGTCGCGTGTATATGTATCAAATGTGTGTATGCTGTATACGTAAATGTATGTATGGCGTATGTATTTTTGTTTCGCGAAATTGAAGCAGATTTTTTAAATGCTTCTTTGTCGTCGGGCTTCGGAAGCTGTAAACGTTGTGTTGTGAGAAATGTTGGCAGCATTTTTTATTTACGTTTCGCGCGGTCTGTTTGGAATAACTTCTGCCTACAATAAGCCGCTTCGACGTAAGGTTCTTCGCGTCTCAGTTTCGTGGTGCAAGATGAATCATGTTTTTTTGCGAACGGTAAAGTACATAGTTCTTCGCCTGTTTTATAAATTTATAAAATCTTGCTACATATACATATACATATATGTATAAAAATATTTTTCTTAATATTGTACATGTACTTTGGCTTTTGAAATGAGACTGAAGGGATGGCGCTGCAGTCGTCTAATTAATTTACGATATAATACACAGAGGGTGTTCCAAATGTCTCTTCTATTTCAGTTACGTTACTTTTTGTAGTTAGTTCAGTGCAAAATATTAACAAATTTACCAAAAAGAGGAATTATTAACGGTTACGTGGTTTCTTAAGAACAGGCGAGAGCTGTCAGAAAAAAGAGCAAGATGAGAAACAATAACAAATGTGCGGTAGGTAAGGTTGAAAATAATATCGAAAATAATAACGCCTTCTTTAGGTGTTCTTTATGGCTGTTCGATCAGAAAGCCGCTATTTTCGCGCGAAAAGCTTGCTCGTCCCGTTTTTCTGCCGACCTCGTCTCTGGTAACGGATTACCCAGCGGACATGATTACCTTCGGCACTGCTAATAGACGATCATGAATGAACGCGTGAACGCGAGTCGTTCTCTCGCGCGAGTACAGCGTATTCCAGATATTCGTTGTGCGAATATTAGTTATACTGGTCGCAAGTAGCTCAAATATGGCGTAGCCCATACGCCATATTAAGTTACGACTAAACTACGGATATTTACGCATTTCCGAGTAATTTCATATTATATTAATAATTAACATTATAAATCCGTTTATATCCGTGAAATGAGAGATTAAAATATGAAAATTTGAAGATCATAGCAGGGTTAAGAATGTAGAAGTCTATGGAATAGGTAAAATATCCGAATTAGAGGACTCGCTGTAATATTCGGCAATATTATGAGACAAATTTCTATTTAAACTCGCAGTCAGGAAAGCTCTTTATTACGAATAAATAATAAATAATGCACTTGAAAGTAGAGGAACTAAATATTCGTTGACAATTTTTCTCCGGTTTCCTTTTTTTCTATGATTCTTTTCTTTGTTTTCTGACGAGAGTTGAATTGGATTTTTGCAGAGATTATAGAGCATTTCCTGCTGTGTAGCGGTGAATATTGGTAGACGCGAAGTGAACACGTTTCGATGTGAATATAGAGATGTAACTGTTCAAAATTGACTGATTAATTTTGACCTGAATTTTTGTGCATCCGTCGCCACTATACTGGTCTACAAATATTGACATTACCTAGTTGTACCATTTTACCGCGTCTTCTTCCGCCATGTTTCTTTTATTTTCTAGAAACTGAAATTACGTGTTTATATTGGCAATGAAGACTTTCGACGATTGCAGGGATAAACATTCACTAATTTAAATCTTAATTGACGAATTCCCGTAACATCTCTATCCTAAATTTATGATAAAATTATAATCTCTATGAAGTAATAAATTTTCATCAAATTTCCAAATTTATACTATATCAGGTACATTGTAGAGAAAATAGAGTAAGGTTGTTCACGATCAGAAAAAGCAACAGGTTATTAACCAAACAGTCTGTGTTTGATTATTCCACGTACTATATTTTATCTCGTTCTACTCTTCAAAATTCGTATCACTCCTTAACAGAAACCTTTGAAGCTTGCTTTATGATAATGTTTCAAAGACGTTAGGTATCCGTGATAACAACTCCTATACTTACCATTAGCTTTGATTCAGAAACGTAAACAACTTCCTCTTAGATATATCACTAATTCGTCTTTTGTTTTTTTAGAAAATCGGAGCCGATCTCCGCAGAACTTTCCCACGGAACGCTGCACCTGCAAGGATACCGCTAATTTATCAGGACTCGTCAACAAACGCAAAACTTTGCTACGTTTTCGCTCGAAATTTCACGAACTTTCATAGTTAATCTCTTAATCTCCGATTCTGACGACTCTACCAAAGACACAGAGAATTCTGACGAGAACTTGAACCATCTCGTTTAAATTATCTTTGAGAAAAGATCACAAAGAACACGCTGATTCACTCAGAACCAGTGCACCGTGCACCGCGCACCGTACATCAGTTTCATATCGATCAGTTCGTTCGCTTCTAAATTTTATTCGGACTTAATGCTCGCGACTAGGTGTTTGGACAGAAAATCGGCACGGAGTCGCGGGAATAGTTGGCGAAAATGTTCGTTTGCTGACGAGAGACAGCAGCAGGGAACTGATCGCGGTGGAAAATCGTCGTTGGAGATCGCATTGAACGTGTCGAGGTGGCGGGACTTAGGCGAGGATACTCCGTCGCGTTTGACGTCGTTGTCGTCGTCGTGGTGCGTTGTTCAGCCTGTGGTTCGGCAGTGAGAGAAAGATAAGAGAGAGAGGCGGGCAGCTATAACCGGCAACCACACGGTGGACATGATTATTTCAAAGGATCTGTTCCTCTTTGGCGACCAAGATTACCTGCGCCTTCCCAGCAACGAGAAGCGCCAGCAACGGGCAATGGGCCGACCGATCATCAATGCTCCCAGGTAAGTGATTCTTTTATCGATACTTTGTAGCTAGATTTACTTTTCTTCCGATATTTTTTTAGACGGCGGTGTGCAAATAGTTGACTGACATTTGCTCGAAACAATTGGAAGGTTCCTTTCATTAGATCGATGTTTTTCACAATTTCAAAGATGATGTTGGGCGGAATAATTTTTTACTGTGAAAAGATTCGAATTTTTATGGTTTCGATGTTCCAAATGGAAACAATTATTTGAAGAGAAGAAATAATTCTCGGTTCGAGAAAGAATAGAGTGTAGAGTAGCGGATTTTTGAAGATACTTTATTACTTTATTTTAATTAATTAACAGTAATTGTTTGTTCAGACTTGTCAAGTTTCGAAAAACTAATAGTGAATTGTAGATGTTATAAGTTTGTCGTGCTATCGTATGATATATGTAATAGTTTTCGATCATGTTAATGTTCTTCAATTTTGTGAAAAGTTTATGTGATTATTTTAGTTATTGAGTAGATTTTGAAAAGCATTGAGCAGGTTGCGCTTACAATTGTTTCGAGCAACGCAACCACAGTACACATCTATGAGTCTAAGACAAGAATGTTTCTTCGAATTCTATTTAATTCTATTATTCCAGTAAAGAAGCTTTTCTTATATCAATATATACATTTTTTTAACTTTTGAAAAGAGAAAGAAAGATCAATTTGTCAATAGAAAATGAATTATTTTTAAAGACTGTATGATATTAGGGTTCATCAGATTTAAATTAAATCAGATGGACGATGAGTTATTGTTAGACGAGTAGTTTGAAATTAAATACAATTTGAACAACGTATAATTTAGCAAACAAAGTGAACAAAGTATACAGAACAAAGACAACCAGAGCTTAAGATAAGAGGACATATCACGTTTCGCGTATCATGGAAGGGAAAAGTCATTATTATATTTGTGAAATTCTAAATTTAAACACACGCTCGTGTTTAATTTTCTTCCACTCAAAACTCGATCTTTCTTCACTAACTTCTTCGCTATTTTACCTATTAATCAAAATCTCCAAATTATTCTCAACCTCTTAAATACATCACAAGCAAAATTCACAATTTGCTAATGCCTATCAAGAAAATCAAACTACTCGAAAAATTAATATGATATCAATGTCTTGCATATATTTAATATATTTTCCAATATAGTGTCGTTAATAGCATGTGTAATCGATACGACATTGAACATTGGTAATGAAAAAGGAAGAAAAGTAAAGACTCGCAAATAAAACAAAAAGTAAAAAATAAAAAGAAAAATAGCAATTAACGTTATGTACGCTGGTGCTCGCTAAACACCTTATCACGACTGATACAGTCGATGATGTCTTTCGAAAGAAAGCGCTCGCCCCTTATCTATTCATGTCGTAAAAAAATATATCATCGACTAATACGTCGGCAAATCTCAGCGTGCAATAAAAAGCGTCCAGCATTGGCAAAACCATGTCTGGTCTCGCGACCTTCCGCCGTGTCATCATGCTCGTCGATGATTTCCAGCTCCTCTTTTCCCCCATTCATCAACTTTATATTCGCGTTTTCGTATTTATCGAAATCACTGTTGTTACAGTTCTATACATACAAAGACACGATAAATCGTATTTTTCATTTTCACAGAGCAGCAATTTTAAAATTCACATTATCCTTTTCTTTGATTTTAAGGCTAAACGTGTGTATCTTTCCGCTCTCTTAATAACTTTAAAAATATTGTCTGTCATAATATTAAAATATCAAAGATGTATTAAGGATCAAATAAAGAGAGAGAGAGAAGTTTATCACAAAGTTATAAATTATTTCGATTTCTTCAAATTTCACAAATCTGTAGGATTTATGTGGAAACAATAGCGACAAGAAAAATATTAAACGAGCGTTAAAAAACTGAATTTAATAACGTAAACCGTCTGAAATAAAAAAATGACAAATAAAGCGTTGCGTTTAACTCAACATCGGTCATTAAAAAGTTAAAATATTGTTTGTTTGAGTAGTTACATCTTTAGCTTCCACAAAACTTCACCAATTACATCTTTGGTCCTTATCGTGTCTTTTCCCGCTTTTAGCTGCGTACTTTACACAAACATATTACAAAGTAACATTAAAATTAAAAGATCAACAAAAATGTACTTATCATATCTTTTTCCTGTGATCTTTATATACACATTGGTTCTCTATCGAACAAGGAAAAGAACAAAATCATCCAGCACATCTTTTCCTATCTTCGTTACTTAGCATCCCCGTCTCTCTTCTTTGGTAAAATTTATTTATAACCACGCGGTTGTTTATCGTGGTTGATTTAACGAGCGTCGACAGTGCTTGCTTGTTTGCGCACGTGTTTGTTTGATCGTGCCTTTTGTTCCGTTGCCCCGTCGTTCGATCAACAGTTTCGTTAATACTAAATAATGCCGGAACGACGTTCCAGATCTTGAAATGTTCGTTTCTCCTTTTCCCTTTGATTGTTTCTCGTGATTTGTAATTCGTCGTGTGACGAAGCGTTTCTACAAACAATATTATATTGTTGGATTTTAATTGTCCATATATTAACAATCCTGTCTGGCGATGGTAGAAAGCTGCAGTGAACTGGAATGATCTATAAGAATACTTAATGTTACTTTACGAAGCGAAAACACACAGAATAGTTTTAACTATAGCGCGAGTAAAACAATGCGCTTCAGCATCATCAGCCGGTTCTTCTTTAGTCAATTGAATCGATCCTTTTTTACCACACTATCCCTTTTGCGTTCAAACGTGACATTACGCTTCGTTTGTTTTACTTCGTAATCTATTTAATGAAACTATTGGCTTGGCAACTAAGCGATTGCGGATTTTGTGATTAGGTGGTATCGACAAAATCCGCAATCGCTTGGTTGCCAAGCCAATTATCGAACCATATATTTAATATAATACGCTTTAAGAATACCATAGCCATGTTCACATAATACACATTTACACGGTAAGGAGTAATTGGCTGCATTTTAAGTCTCAGGATGTAAATTTATTTTTAATATTTATTTATTTTTACTTAGTCCGTGCCTTTCGGCTTTGGACGGGTTTTTGTTTTTACGTCTCCTCTACCTATCACTGTTTCTACATTTTCTCAGTCTTACGGCGTTATCGCCTTATTGCCTCCTTCCTTGTATCTATCTAAACTCTTTTCTTATATATCTACCTGCCCTCTTATCCACTCATATCCATATTCTGTCTCTAAAACTATGACAACTTTTGGGCTTTTGCCTCCTTGCTGTGCTTCCTTATTGTCGTTCCTCCCCGTCTTGTATCGCCCTTCTCTTCTCCATTATTCTTTTCAATTCTATCAGTCCTTCTCCAGTCTCGTTTAGTATTTTTTCTGTGTCCTTTGGTCCTCCCGTTGTTTCGCACTCTTCTATTACGTGTCTCAGGTCTTCTTCTTTCCTTTTACATAGCCTGCATCTCTTTTGTCCCTCTTCTTTCCAATATTCCCTTGCTTTGGTCTCGTTTCCACATCTAAATCTTGCTAATATCTTTCTATCCTTCCACTTCATCCTCCCTGCTAAGTATTTTGGTAACTCTTTTTTGGCGAGTCTCAGGATGTACATATTAGCGTATTTCGACAATTACAGAGGGACAATTCTATTAGACGAAACGCAGACGAACGTTGGCCGTGAATTTTCATTACGATTTCGCTGCGGTTTGCTAGGTTTTCGTAGGGATTCCGGAACTTTGCGCAACCATTCTTTAGATTTTAGGGTTTCTACGGCTTTCCGTGGGGATTCTGCGATTCTTAGTGATTCCGTGTAGCGACTCGGCTGCACTCCGTAAATTTCCATACGCATTCAATAATTGCCTTCGTGAACCTTTGAATTCTCGTTCTCTCGTATTTCCTGCTGGCGACTTTGTAGGATTTTGTGACCACTGTTCCAAGAGTTTTGGATTTTTAAAGATTCTATAATCCTTTGCAAACTGACGTAACGATCTTTTGATATTTCATACGTTCCCATAGGAAATCTCAGAGGCTTCTTTACGGATGTTGAAATCCTTGGTGATTCCATAGCCTTGTGTATTTTCACATGCCTGCTGGGTTTCGTAACTTTCCATTAAAAAGTCTCGGAAGTTCTTGAATTTTTAAAGATCCCATGACTTCGCATAAACGGTGTATGATACTTTTCCATATTTTCCTTCGCGAATCATTCATATCTCAAGGATCAATTTTGATCATGCTTATTTTTATTATATGTATTGTATGTATATTTATTTTGATTATGTGGAAGCTTTTATTTTGTGATTTTCCGCTAGGATCCTCGAATGTTCCGAAATTTTATATAACTTTGTACAGACTCACGTAACAGTCGTTTAATGCGCCTTTCACCGCACAGAAATTCCATACACTTCATCTTTACCTATCGACTACGTAACTGGTATCAATTGGGTAGTTTCTCTTCATCAAATTAGTTGAATTGACTTGTTCCGGCGTTTGATCGAGTGAAATCGAGCACTTTTGATCAGGTTTTGGAAACGGACCCTTGAATTACCACCAACCTTACTCCATTTGTGTTTAAAGGGTCTTCAAGAGAAAAGAAAGTGGAGTCCGCAAGCCGGATACGCGTAAAACCGCAGTTCGCAGAAATGATATATAAATCGTATTTCGACCATCACCAGAGACCTCTCCTTGCTTTCCGGATCCAAGTTTCGAAAGTATTTCGAGGTATCGATTACCACTTCGCGTCTCGTCCTTTCGAAATCCTACGCAGCTTCTGTATTTTCCTGCGGCTAGTGAACGAAGCGAGATTCGACGCAGAGGAGAGCGAGCGAATTTTCTCGAATATTTCACTCGTGTTCCAACAGTCCACTGTACATACAGAACTTCAATACTAAAATCCAACTTCTCTTCAACATTTGTTAAAAAGTGATTTCTCTGCTAACCGACAATTCTTCGAAGTTTCGAAATCAGCGCATATATTTCCTTTCAAAACTGCACACAAAATGTAGAAGCACGTAAAATACCCAAAGATAAGATAAAATAAAGAATTAAAGTATCAATGCTCGTTATAATAATTGATAGACAAAAAGAAATTTTTCATGAAATTAGTTATTTTAACTAATAATATTAATTTAATCGAGTGAAAAAGAGGACCCAGAGGTCTGACGTTTCTGCAAAGAGAGCATCTTCAAAGAGAGCAAAAAAAAAAAAATAAATAAATAAATAAAAATAAAAAAGAAAGAGGAAAAGAACAAGCTGGAAGTTGTTGTTACCATAATCACGTTTCGAAAATGTGAGTGTCGAGAGATTAGTTGCTGGAATGTTTATCGGTGTGAACGCACCAAATATAAGCTGATACAGAGAACACCGTGTTGGCAAATCGTAAATAAAAAAACGGAAGGAAAATAACGTGTTGAAAAGTACGACGTTATCGTAGCAGCCACGGGATGTGGTCCTTGGTCTTTGATTTTTCGAGGAAAACGTTCGTAAATCAAGCTTTGTTTCGGTAGAGAACAACGTGACTGATAACTTTCGTTTTATCTGTCACGGCTATTATCAATAATGCTACCAGCAAATCAATATCCAAACTTTCGTGGAACGCTGTCCACTTGTGGTCGTTTAGCTTCCTGTGATTAATTTTATTTCTAGGTTTGTTGATGTTGGATAATCAACCTAATTATTGGCTTTTTCGTTTTCCTAATCAAATTTATTATATTTCACCTGTTTGTACGCGAAAGTACAGGTATAAAACCGTGGAACGAAGTAAATTATATTATACAAGACGATGCATAAATCGCAAGAATAAGCAAGGAAAATTTGAATTGTACTTAAAATGTGTAAATACCGCTACAAGCAAATATTCCATGTTATTGTGTTAATTTGAAACTTAATTTAAGAGAACGTTAATCAATTTCAGCTTCTACACCACGAGTAAACGAAAGAATGTGTAAATACCACGAGAAAAAATTCCTCGCTAATCTTAACTTCCAAACTAAAACAGACATCGTATTCTCTGGCATAAATAAATAAACAAAATTCCAATTACGAATACGAAAAAACGGCGCGTTTAAAAAGAATCTGTCGACACGTTTGACGTTAAACTCGTTCCGCTAATTGGTTCTGCCTTAACCAATTCCACCATTCATTCGAACATTTCCGTAGAAAATCTGTCCATCTAACACGCGACCATAGAAACGATGTGGCGGCCGGCAAGAAACCGATGAGATACGAGATCTCCTCCTGGACTTTCAACGGTTCTCAATTAGAACATCCTGCTACCTGGCGAGCAACGAGAAATCCATCGACTTTTCTTCCTCTTGGACCGGTTCACGCCCCTGTTTCGCCTGCTTACTTACTAGCTCCGCTGATAAGGAGAACGCGAGCGTGCACGCGCGTATCGCGCTCCCTTCCCATCGTCGAGAGTGGGTCACGCATGGGAAACTGGAACGGTTTCATCTTGAGGCGGAAGACTCGATTTTTCTCCGGAGGAGAAACCGCCGATTTTTCTTTCGATCGGTTCACAGTTTCTAGGTTAGGCGCCTGTAAATATTCCTATATATATAGAATGTTTTGTAATTAATGGTACAAGGGGCTGCTGATTCTACGTCAATGGGACACGGTACAACGGTTGGACACGAGACTCTGTTTTCGAGGACATTGATTTCAAGTATTTGTTTAATCCGATGTGATTGGTTTAAGGTTTCCAGAGGAGGCACGTGTAAATATTCGTAAATATAAGGTGTTTTGTAATTAATGATACAAGGGAATGATTCTACTCCAGAGAGAATTGATTTGAAGCATTTATCTGATCCAATGTCTTTCCATTGGTTTACGGTTTTTAAGCGAGGCGCGTGTAAATATTCGCATATACAGGCTGTTTTGTAATTAATAGTAATTAATAGTAATTTTGTAATTAATAATTTTGTAATTCTATGTCAGAGGGGTAGAGCGAAATGGTTGGTTACGAGGCTCTGTCTTTGAGAAAATAGATTTGAAATATTTATCAAATTTAATTTCTTCCGATTAGCTTATGATTTCTAGGTTAGGCGCGTGCAAGCAAGTATGGCTTTGCATATATATGCGATGACTCGTAACTTGAATTACAATAGTTGAAAGAGGTGATTCTATTAATATTGAAAAAATAAATTAAAGATGCGGGGCAAAGCGTTTGGATACAAGGTTTGGTTTCCGAAATATTTATCTAACCTAATTTCTTTCAATTGGTTCACAGTTTCTATATACAGTCTGTCACACAAGAGCGTGTCTGCGATATCTGCGAAACCTGACACCTAATCAGAATGAGATAAAAAGAATGTAAACAAACGAAAACTTCTCTAATACGCGTTGCTGAATACCTTTCAGTTTCATTTGAAACAGTGAAAGGAACAGAGCTTTTTAATATGAGTGCCGCGTACGCGAAACGTCGAAAATTGTCTGGCATGGGCGAATGAAAACAGAGATCGTGATTGGAGTAATATAATATTCACTGATGAATCTTCGTTTTGGGCATGGTGTCCTATTAGGCAAGCTGAGAGGAAGACGTATCACAAAAATAAGAACACTTGTACATCACATTCGAAAGATATGGAGGTCGTTACCAGAATCCTACGCTCAAAAATTAGTCGAGAGTATGCCGAAACGATGTCAAGCTATAATCGCTAATGGAGGAGATTGGACACCCTACTGTAATAGCGTATTAGTGTTTTAGATGTAGATTCAATTCATATAAATTTTTTTACAAATATATAAATATTTACAGAAATATCGCAGACACGCTCTTGTGTGACAGACTGTATATATATTTGTCGATTGTCTTGCGGCTGATAGTTGAAGAGGATAACTTTATGTGAAAAAAATAAGTCAAAAATACAAAGTTCTCGGGTATAAGCTTTTGCTTTTGAAAAAACCAATATTCCTTTAAAAAAAGGAAGCACTTCGTGCATCTGAAAGGTGATCGAATTTTGTAATTTTTCGGTAACTTATGCAACACCATACATAAAGCCACGGGAACTATTTAAAGAAACGCATCGAGAGCTCGCGTTATCTCACGAACGAGCGCAACCAACGCGTCGAGATTCAAGTTCAATTCGGTCCGGTGCAATGCACTTTGGCCGTGTTCTTTCGAGAGTAGATGGAATGATTCATTCGACGGAATTAGTCAGAGTCGCAAGAGATCGATCGTTGGAAACCGCGCTCGATTTCACGGCACGTTTCCACGTCTCGGAAACCGTCGTCGATCGTGTCTCCATTCGTTTCTTTGTATCTCCACCATTCTCCCATCCGAATCGGTTCCCCTTTCTTTCTTCGATCCTTCGAAATCTAATTTTTTCCAGTTTTCACGACATTCCACCGATCGATCGAATCCATTTTTGGAAAATCTCTCGTTTAAACGATTAGGTTTAATTTTTACTTAGGCGATAAGGATGATCGATTCTTCAGATATCGGACGATTTAAAGAGCAACCGAAAGATAATCCACTTCAGATGATAATTGAACGAGCAAAGGAATGAAAAGTATAAGAGTAGACTATTATTTGTTATTAACGCTTTGTCTGTGTGTTATCCAAGATGATTTATTTTTTAATTAATTCATAGGTATTTATGATCGATTCTTTATGAAAATTATTACGTATTGTCGCATTTAAATTTCTCGCGAAGCATCAAAGATCGAGCGTTGGTTAATATTAAGAAGGAGCGATTTAAAGATAATACATTCGAATGAAAAAGAGAGAAATGAAAAGAAACGAAGAATAAAAGAAATAACTGAATTATTCACGCAGTGTAGAACGTGAACGAGGAATTCGCTTAGTTGGAAAAGACGCGTGTGGCGTTTCGCTGCAGCAGCCACAACCTCTCCATAAAAGTCTCTCGATAACTGGGTTTCTCTCGACGTTACTTCTCGCAACGTCGCATTCAAAACATGATCTCCTTTCTTTTTCGCCTTCTCCGAAGCGCTTGGCCATTTTTCGTCTGCCTTTCGCGAGCCTTTTCGTCTGGCTCGGTCGCATAAAATCGACCATGGAACCTGCTCCGATGCATAATGCTTAAACATCGACGTTAGCTCCTTAATTACTTTGTCAATTTTTCCTTATACAAGTCGATTATTTCGTTAATTTTCTATTTTGCTTAGTTTCTCGAATTTGAAGTCTGATATTGACATTATGGTCCATCGAAGTATGAAATTTGTACGAAAAAAATAAGAATAGAAGATACGTGAGAAAATGTACAATTCAAACGACGAAACAAATATTATTCGTATACTTTATACAAAATCGTAGTGTTACGACCGTTGGCGGAGAGACGCGATCGCGAGGAAGCACGTCAACGGGAGTCGTAAATTCCCGTTGCGATTAAACCATCCACGCCACGAACCGATCGATCCCCTTATTTCTTAATAGGGGTGGTTCGATTGATTTTACACCGATGTGACAAGTATAAATTAGTTTATTCCAACAGCTTAATAAATATAAAGAATTACACTGATGCGACGGTGCGAGTTAAAGTAAATGTTTAAGGGTCCTTGAGGCTATCGAGAGTAAGCGGCAAGGATGTGCGGACATCTGGTTGTTGCCATCCTACTCGCGGTGCGTGGCCTGGCCCAGGTAGAAAGTCGGCCGACGTAACACGTAGAAAACTCTGGAAAATGCCTAAATTTTCAGAATTTCTATTTCTTTACAAAGACGAGGAATCTTGATTTTTTCTTCTATGGTTTGTTTGGGAAAAAGGATCTAAGTTCGACAGAAAATAGAAACAGATTTCTTCGTGAAGAGGATTCTGTATAGAATTTCGTTGATCCATACGATCTTTTCGAGCTTTTGGTTTTAGTTTGCAGTTGTTTTGAAACTTCCTCACAATATTTGTGATATTGATTTTATCCGTTATCCCCAGGTTGCTAAATCGTTCGCTATCAACAAATATATACTAGACCTCTCGAATATGTTAGTCGTAGGAAAAAGTCCGAGGTATTCGAGTCTGGATACCTTGATAAACAAGTTTCAGGCTCAGCGACCGAGTCACTTGTGTACACAGCATTAGAAAATGATCGCGAGAGCCACGTTGAATATAGCGATATAAGAAAATAAATTATTTTCCTATTTCAATACAATTTTCTTTTTCTTTGCATACTTTTCTCAACGGTTCTATCTATATGACATTCGGAACAAAAATCTCTTGATCCATAAAGCTAAAAACACGTACATCAGACGTTTCAAACGATTCCATTTGCAATCGATCAAAGTCAGAAGAACATTTTTCAAAGACTTTCTAAATCCTTTCAACCGCAGATAGTCTTCAAACGTTTCCGATACTATTTCCAACCTCCGATTACGTGTTACAGCGTTGGACAGTCGTTCGTTAGATTTCCTAAATATTTTCATTCGTAGTACCAAACCGTATGGTCAATGGTCAATACCGTAGGAATTTCTCAGTATATCATGTTGGTTTTTCGATAGAACCAGCGCGGCAGGTGCAACAGTCTTCAACCTCGTTTACAGTGGCGAAAAGATAGTGACTTTTCAAGCAAATTTCCATTCCACGGTCGAAATGAAATTACAGAAACATCGCTAATGCGTTTCTTCGAATTCTTCCAACGAAAATTGATCGGCAATTCTCAGCCCATCGACGCGACTTTCCGAAACTTTTAGTCAAACGTTTGCCAAATTTTCTAGACATTTCCGTTGTTGGCCAAAAGAAAACCATACGAATCGTCTCTCGATAAACTTTCCAACTTCTTCAAACTATGAGAGAACCAACAAGCGTGTTGCATCTACTTGCATCATCATCGTGAGAGAGATGGTAATGTAAATAATAATAATAATAATAATAATAATAATAATACGAATAATAAGAATAATAATCGTGGAAGGAAACCGCGTTTCCTTGAGGTAGAGTAGGGAAAAAAGCAGCATGTCGAAGCGCGGCGGGGGAATGTATTTTGCCTAGGCGCAAAAGTGGAACGAAAAAAGAGCCGTTGAGGCCCGGTATTTCAACGGCCGAGACGGTGAGATGAAATCGAGGACGGTGCACGCAGGCAACCGTGCCATTAAGTAGATTGAATATTACCCTATATTCGGTAGACGCAATCAATAGCCTAGAAAAATGCGCTATTCTGCTCCGTAGCCTAGCGCGGCCTTGAATCAACCATCAGCTTCGCGTCTAATTTACCACGGAACAGCGTCTCTCGCGCGCGTACGCGATCTTCCTCCGCAGAGAGACGCCTTCGATTTGTAGCGAAGATCTGAACACAATCTTAAAGACACTCGAGCTACATAGAAGCCAAAAAGTCAATAGGTTGGAACTTGATCGTTCCATTTCCAGAGAAAAACAATTGTTTCGATAGAACCTTGTGTCGAGATATCTGAGCTACAGAGAAATCATACTGATTTACCGGTTTACTGATTTGTCGGTTACTTTAGCTATTTTAGAATACTATGTTATCGCGTATTCTGGATCTAAGATTAAGATCTTCTCGAAAAAGTCGAGCTATTCTTCGCTTTGACTTGTGAACTCGGTTTTTACAATTTTTTCGTGTTTTCAATGGCCGATGGCAAGTTTGAAAGATCAACGATACCGCACAGGCGGTTGTTCGAAGTTTCAAGCTGGTTTTCCTCGTATCTTCTGATTCCGAAAGATGTAACTCTGATTATGTATATTACACGCAACATCAAGATCTTGTTGAAAGACTAGAATCGATTTGGATTCTGAGCGATTCGTTTAGCTTTCGAGTTATCCTTTTTATAGCGTTCGATGAACTGTTATATTTAAGTTCGTTAATAAATTTTCCAATGTTATGATTCTACCGGAAGAAGTCGATTTAAAGTGTCGCGATAATACCACGAAACTCGTATAGTTTCTCAATATTTACTTTCTGAAGGAATATCTAAGTCTGGAAATTCGATCTCGATTAATCCTTACTATATATATCTTTATCTGATTAGTTTCTTAGAGGACTAAGAAATTGGAAGAGCATCCCAAGAAAGAACAAACGTATAACACGTACATTTTCCACGGAAGAAATCTTTTTAAGCTTCCAAAATAATCTCACCGAAATTCGATCCTCTTCCCATTTATTACTATTATTATTAAAAAAAAGAAATAGAAATTAAATGTTTAACATATACATAAATCTTTTGTTTATCTACATCTTGGAAGAAATAATCGCAAGAAATACGAAGAGGAGCGAACTCGAGGAATTGTCCGATGCGAATGAACTTCTCGTACGTTGCCTATGAATGACGAGTGTTTGGAGTAGCGTAGAAGGGATCGAGTGGCTGTTTAGGGTTGAGCTTTGATTTCCAGTGAAACCTGCGACCCGAACGATTTCTAGGAACGCACTTGGAGCATTCGGCTTAGACTTGAACCCCATAGCCAACCTTGTAATCAACTATAAATTATCGGATCGAATGACAATTAGAATCAAGTTACGAAAGGATTCTTGTAGTTGGCGTCGCTTTCACGTTACACTTTCCAGCTTATTTTCTTTCGTCCAAACGCGCTCGAACGTTTTCTACGTCGGTTCCCTTTACACACATAGGAAACCACGAAACCTGTTTCGTTCTCACACGATGGTAATTTTCGAGTTTGGAGCTTAGACGTTTTCCCAACGACAACTCCTTTCTAAGTGGCGTGCCGATTACGAATGCAAAGAGCACTGTTAGTCGTGTTTAAATGGAAATGAGAATAGTAATTGAATGATTTATGAACGATTGGCGTTGCGTCGCTCTATAATTTCTCTGTTATAAATATTCCAAGCTACGAGTCCGTAATTATCGTTCACGATCATATTTCGAAAAATTAGTGATATTTTTATCTCGTACGTTCGAACCATGCTATTTTCTGTGATTTCTAATTGTGCCGTTGATATATGTACGTAGTTTCGTTCGACGTTGTTCATCTCTGTCGCTTCAATAGAATTTTACACTATCGTTTAGCTGTTTACCCGAAGAACAGCTATTTTTCCTAAAATAATGTTGTATATCGTTAGAAAAAATTACTGATATTCTTTCAAATTATGGAAACGTATCTACCGATCGATTCAACCGGTTAAAAGTGTTCGATCGATTCCATAAATTGAAACGTACAGCGATGACGTTAGAAACATTGTCTTTTCAGTTTGCTTTAGAATTTAATATTATTATCCTGCTACGATAAATAAACTTACGAGAGCGCAGAACATTCCTCAGAATCGAAAGCTTTCGTTTTAAAATTGCCCAAGTCTTGAACCGTTTCTGAATTGCCAGTCACGAGTTTAATTTGTGGAAGAACAAACGATTGATGCGGCTGGACGAAAATACTCGCTTAAATTGTAGCCGTGCTCCTATCGAAAATCGATTCATCGTCTCGTTCGCGAAACTCTGCAGACGCATTGTTAGATCGCTGCTTTAGCTGAAGCATCGAATGAATTTCATGCAAGCTCGGTCCGTTTGGAACAGTTGGTTTTACCAACGAAATCATCGGCTTTGTCCCGTACCCCTTCTCTCATTGCAATCCAGGAATTTTTCTGATTTTTCCTGAAATTAAAAGCGTCGGAGAACTTTCATTTCATTTCCGGTAAATAAACATTCGACCTTTCTATTTAATACGTACGAGTTCTCTTGCGATTTAATCTAGACGAACCTTCTTTCATTATTATCGCAAATTTTGATTTATTCGTAGAACGTTAAAATTTTGGAAACTCTTATTTTCCATAAGACCTTATTTTATTCTATTTTATTCTATTTTATTCTACAAGATTTTCTATACATCTTATTACTTTAACTTATTAATTTTAATTTTATTATTAGTCTTATTACTTTCTTTCTATATATCTTAAGCTTCGCTCGATTCAAAGATTTATTCGTCAAAGTAAAAAATATTGGAGAATCTTATTTTCTATTTAATAAGAACGACGTTTATTTCATATCGTCTTTCTACAGATCACGTTCGACGTAACGAACGAAGAGTATGAATTTTGTAATCAACGTATGATGATTCTAAAGGTTCCGGTAGTCTCGAATTGTTCTTATCTTTTGATATCGATACGTAATACGTACATTATGATGTGTGCATTATGATTATCGTTCCAATATATTCTATCGAGTCGCCTATCGTAAACCGTGGCCATTTATTTTATTTCTCTTTCGATTGGTCTATCGACGATCGAAAGCAGCAAACAAGAGATATTCAGTTTAATCGATATACAACAATGCAGTTATCTCGGTGCTCTATTTTCTGATCTATGAAACAGACACTTCAAATTTTAGATCGAACGTAATGATAAACGGAATATCAATGATTACTAACCTATCCTCTTTTTTATCTACCGTTCTATCAATAATTACGTTCCAAATCCAAATCTACAAAGAGTATTTAAGATTAAATCGATCATGTAAAATTTTCCTTCTTATTTCATTAAACACAAGTTTCAGTATTTGAGAAACACGAAATTGCATCTATTCCTTATTTTATCTTATTATGCTATTACATCTATCAGAAACATAAATTAAATTTCATTCTAAGTGATTGAAAACGTTCGTGAAAACGTTCGTGAAAACGTCATTGCTCGGTGTATACTTTTTTTTTTTTTTTTTGTTAACAATATTTTCTTCTCTTTCTGATAATATATCCTTCGTTTCGGTATTTACGTATTTGCATATATTTAATATTTCCACTTTGAACGTAACATGATATGCAACATTCGTAGCAGCGAATGTATTCAAAGATTCACATATTTTACAATAATCGAACTTGTAAACGTGAAATTTATATGTAAAATACTACACATTTAGCTGGCTAATTGCCAACTCGTGAAACCCCGTGTTTTCATGCACGGATTCTAATATCACGATCGAATCAACGAGCGTACAGTCCAATCGGCTACTGTACAATCTACCTTCTACTATTCGCTTTATTTACACCGGTCTCCATTCACGATTATCGCGGCAAATGCGTACAAATTCGACGCGATCAGGCCCGTTCTTGAACCTGTATTATACCCACTCCATTTCTATTTACTCTCTCGGTTCCTGTGACTCTGTAATCAGCAGTCGAGTCGCGTTCCTTCGATGTAACTCGAGGGAACGCACGTCCATTCGAATCCACGATAGTTTCAAGGACTATGGTAGTCTCCTTAACTCGCCAACAATCGATAGTTTATCACGAAATGTGTTAAAAATGTGTCGATTTTTTATTACTTTCTTTCGAATATAATCGAGAACCAAAATAGTGTAAAATAGTTTAATAGTCGCCAGTGACCAGGTAGTTGACGCGATTTTTAATCGCTATGTTTATAAATTTCTATTTTAATTGTAAAAATATTGGAATTTTAAAAATACGATAGAACCTCGATCGTGATGCGGATAATCGGAAATTCGGATAATACGGAAAAGTCTATCGTCGAATAAAATCATAAAAAAACATTTTGATAACGTAACGCTGTATTTGGGTTTAATTATTTGATCGGTTTAAATGGTTTCATAATACCTGACTATTTATGCTTTCGCATCTTTCGTGTTAAAGTTTCGCAAAAGATGAAATTAGCGTAAAATTGGAAGCAATTCGAGCTGGATAATCGAGACTCCGCTTTTAGTTTCTTTAAGTTTCGATTTATCGTCGATTTCGTATCGTCTATTTGTCACTGTGTCGGATATTTCACAACGACGGCACAGGCCTTATTTTGCTCTGACGATAGCCTTTAAGAGTGTGAAACTTCGCAAAACTGTAGAATCCAGGTGGTAGAAAGAACGACGAAAAGAAAAAAGGACACGACAATTCAATAACGTAAAGCGATAAAAAAAAAAAAAAAAAAAAAAAAAATACAAATGAAATATTGCGTTAATACAAGCGACGACTTAGCGCCAAAGATCCAGTTTTCGATCTAGATAGCGCCTCGATACCTATTTACGGTCTTCCCGATCTCTACTCGATATATACTTGTCTACTTTGTTGGTTAGCAAGGGGCAAGGAGACGCCCTGGTCTTGGAAGATTCATCGCGAACTCATTACAGTTAAAGCTATGATATATGCGTGCTCGTTTCATGGGATTATTTATGCCTGGATGCAGGTGTCTTTTCTCTGTGTCTGCAGACGTTGCATGCTCGTTCCATACTCGTACGCTCTTATTTTTGAGAAACGCTTTTAACGAATTACGCGTCGCTTTTACATTGCTCATTGAAAAACGCTTTATTATCTCTGATCGCTTCGGATGGCCTTCGTCGGATACATTCTTTAATTATCCCGATGCACCTCGAGCATCGATAGAATAGAATAAAGCAAAACGCTTTCCCCTCGTTACACCTTGATATTTCTTTTCATTTTGCCCGTAACACACGATAGTTAAGCTTCGGACATTCACAAGCTCCTCTCTGATCCGCATAAATAAATCCTCGTTAAAGATCCACGATTGAATCATAAATTACGCTAAACCGAGATCTATAGAAAATTCAAGAGCGCACAATTATTCAAAGCGATATATACCCGTCACGATATTCGTTGGCTGCTACTACCACTGTTTCATGTTCGTTTCATGATCGTCTCATGATCGTCTCACGATCGTTTCGTGATCGTTTCATGATCGTAGCCACGGAAACGCGTATCTTCGTGAAATCCTGAGTCTGCTCGCAGACCTACGAAAGCACACAGACCCAGTTCCTCCTAAAACGTGCTCCACGTCCTATATAAACACACGAAACATACAAAATTCCTTGTTTGCCAGTCTCTCTGGAATTCCGTGTGCGCACCGGTGGCGAATCAGGGTCCTGCGAGTCAAAAGCTGGTCGACGGAACAACGTCCCTCGTCCGGACGAGTTATTAACCATAAATTTGTTCCACGGCTGCGAGGCACGACTTGCTCCCTGAATAAGAAGCGCCTCGAACAAAAGACAAACACCGAATGCTTGAGCATTGTTCGGCTGCACCTTGTGATTTTCAGCGTGGTCTTTCGCTACTTCGGCCTGGCCTCCGTGACGTGATTCGTCTTAAACGAGGCATTTGCATTCCTCTCTTGGCCTCTGGCTCGTCTGATTTAAGGAGGGAATATACGCCCGGGCCCGTTCCTCGTCCCGGACGTTTCTCGATCGCCTGTTTCGAGCGAGTGCGCGAGTGCGCGCGCGCACTCGCTCACGTTTGAGTAGCCTTCTCTTTCCGGCGCGCGTACAAACGAGTCTGTCTCGAAGAGACAGAGGTAGAAGGAGTCGCGTGAGGCAGGTCAGGCGTCCTCGGCCACGGAGAATGATTCATTTTCAGAATGGGCCTCCTCTTCATCGAGGTATTCGCATGCCTGCTGCCTTTTCTTCCACGTCGACGAAACGTATACTGTTGCCGATGAAAGTATCGCGACATTCGTTCCAACCTTTTGTCCATATACCGCCTGCCTTTCGTCAAACTTTCTTTTCTTCCTGGTGTCGTTTGTTATACACAGGCACAGCTGTCCTTTTACACTCGTGATATTTTAAAATATAATACGATGTTTGGAGACTCGGAACGCTAGTGTTGGATGCTTTTGTCAAATATTTTGAAATTTCATTAATATCGTAAAGTGAGGAGACGCGCCGATCAGCGTATCGGTTGATCTTCGAACGAATGTGCAAACGTACAGCGACTACAAAAGCTACCTGTATGTACTTTTATTATTTAATGAAACTTTTTTTTTTTTTATTCAGTTCTACATTTTATTTTTGTGGTAGGAAATTTCTGTGGTCATATGGCAGTAAACGAATCGTCCACAAAATGGTAAACTCTGCTTTTTGAGACTTTTGAAACTTTGGTATCGAAGCACTCGACTGATGCTTATTTTGCGATTCCATGAATTTGTTTTCTTTTATATTGTGTGCTTTGTGGAATTAACCGATTCGCCAAGTGGGAGGATCAAATGACGGGGAATTTAGTATACTCGAAGCTTGGTAATTAGTGCGTAGATGTTAGGATTATAATATGTACAACGCTGTGCTTCTTGTAGGCATTGTATACAGAAGTTACAAGTCATTTGTTAAAAATATACTGCTCAGAGATCGACCAACTATTTCAACTGTTATTTATTCGTCGTGTTAATAATAAATATCTTGTATCCCTCTGTAGTTGAAATTTTACTTATCAAAAAGCAAGCGCCTCGTTTTAAATGTGTTATTTAATTTTTTTACAATATTACTATTAAATTAATAATAAAAATTAGGAATCTAGTCCCTTGAAATTCACATACCGTGTGTTCATATTGCTGTCTCATATTGCTCTGTCGTTAATATATTATTATATCCTACCAATATATCGTTGCATGTTTGTAATATTATAACTGGAAGCTCTTAAAGAAAACGCACCTTTGATCATCGTTTATATCGTTCTCGTTGAAACTTCGATAACGAACCGTCGAAACTTCGTTTATGTTCGGTAGACTTGCTCGTTAAACTTAAACCTTCGTAGTAACTTGTACGTCTTATTTCATCTGTTACGCTAAAATTAAAAAATAAAATTAAAAGAATACCAGTGTGTAGCCATAATATAACAAGAAGAAAATGTTAAATCATAGTATAGTATGCTCATAACAACGTAAAAATATGCCAAGTAACATAGAAAGATATCCGTAAAAAGTCAAAGACCAATCGTACTTATTCACTTTTGCTCGCTCTTCTCTGAAACAATTAATTACCTGTTTTTTCCCATGAATCGAGCTTTTCCTCGAACGACAAAATTACTTTATTTTTAGTGCATATGTAGACAGAAATAGCGTGGAACAATTGGAATGGTAAGGGCAAGTATAGAATTATTCTCGTGTGAATCGGTTTGCAAGGAAGATAATTACGGAGATAGAAAAATTCGTTTCGGTGAAGCGACCGTGGAAGGCCACGTGTATCTACATACCTTGGATTCGTTTCTTCGATGGTCACTCTGGATGACACCGTGTGATTACCTGGAATTTTAATAGTTTTGTCATACGAGTGAAGGGTACCGAGAATGATTTCTCCCGTGAGAGTGACACTGACCCGCTTCTCGACTAATCCGTCCCGTTAGAGAGTGATTTTCCTCGTGGAAAGCAGCAAACACGAGGAATCGTCCAGCTTAATGTAACATCGAAACAAGGACTATCGCCGTGTACTTAAATGTATTAAATAGAAATTTCAAATGTAATTTGTTTGAAGTAAAAAAAGAAAAAGAAAATAAAGGAGAAATTGGTGCATATATAAAGAAAGAAGAGACAAGTTACATAGGTGAAATTAACTTGTACTATTTTCTACATCTAATAATACATCGGTATTTTTACTAAACCGAAACCGAAAATGTGGTAAAATAATTTGCTACCAGTTGTCAAATGTCACTCATCGTTATGAGAATCTTTGAAGAAGACACGATCAGACGTTAATTAATTATCTTTCACCACCTTCGGTCATTTAGTACATTACAATGCGACATTAGTGGAATACAATAATGCATTAACGTTAACAAACAAACCATATGATATTCACAAAATATATAATAAAGAAATATGAAGTATTTCAAGGAATAAAATACACGTCAGAAGTTTAGCAAGGAAATTACCAAAAATGTCTCCAATATAGTATCTATCGCGCGAGGAATAAAATTTGATCAAATTTAACAGGAGGATCTGTCAAAAAATCTCGAAGAATCTCGTAAAACTGTCAAACGCTCATCGTAACAGGAATCATCAAGGAGACCGGCGAAATAATAGCCGAACTGCAACTAGATCACTGAAACTGGTGTATGTGTTGTCTCGTTCTGGAACGAAATAGGAATGTGCCAGGGATTCCTCCGGCATCGAGTGTGGGACGCTGACCTACCTCACGCGAACCACGCCACACACGCTCTTTCCTCTTCTCTTCGTCTCTCTCGGGAGAGTGTGACGAGTTTATTATAGTTATCTATCGCTCGTTGTTACACGAGCACGTTGTGCGAGCGCACACGCCTTCCGTTTCGAGTTCCGCGGAGAGGATCCCAGAGAGAAGTCGAAAGAGAATGAATAAAACGAGGAAGAAAAAGATAGAAGAAACGAAGGACGCGTGGCGGAGAGGCCGAGTACGAAGAAACGGAAGTCACGTTCCGTCCGTGCTGGCAAATTCGAAAGTGTAACTCCGCCGAATTTAGTCGACGATCGGCGTTCGACTGTGATTGGCGTGTGCTCTCCGTCGTCGTTGTTCCATCGTCCACGTCTGTCGTCCCAAGTATTTTAAACGAGACTCTGCCCTCCGGCCGCCGCCAAATTTTGACAACACAAGTGGTCCGACCCATACGTAAGAACATAATCTGAAAAATCCGCTATTATCGTTGTGTAGTTATTAGACGGGCAATGTTTGTGCATGGCAAAATGAAAAATTTCAAGATATACAGAACGCGTATGATATGCAGCGACGAATAAAAATAAAATATTCGAAGTGGAAGGTAAGACACAATGGATAAAATAAATTTTCATTTAATTAGTATAGGCTATAACGATGATGGTATTTTTATACGTAAAAAAAGATAATCGCCTACGATTTCAATTTCGATTAAAGTATCATTGAAAAACCATTCACCTTTATTTAAAGACAAAATCTAGCGAATAGTTAGAATATCTGCTAACGAAAAGAATAACTCGAGTACACTGTTTTGAAAATAATCGCTAAAGAACATTCGTTACTATTTTAAGTAAGACGCAGAATGGAAAACTCGCGAGCAATTATATCTCTTAACGAGAATAGTAATTCCTGTCATTTTATTAATGACAGAAAATGAGGCAATTTTTCGATATACAAAAAGGCGCAAACCATAAAAGGAATATCCCTTTATCCAGAAGTCCCTTTTCTTTCGCTCTTCCGTTCTATGTCATCATCTTCTCTCTGTTCTTGTTTCTCGTCACAGTACGTACGTACATCTTCCTTAATCATGTACTATCATCCACTACGATAATGAATCCATTCGATTACGATGCGAATGTCGTGCAATTTACACGCGAAGCGAACCAAATTTCTCGCAAAATCATTGCGCTACATACTCACGCTACAGACCTGTCTTTCGCAGGATTATTTACGAGCCGATGCCGCGTCCTCGAGAAGCCGCGTCGAGAATGAAATTATGACACGAGAGCTGCCGTGCTTTCGGGCCGATTTACCATATCATCGTGTCGTGCCGTTAAATTCGGTCTCGCGTCTAAAATTGTCTTTCTCGTCGTCCCACACGATCAGCTTATTTGTATCGCGCGACTCGCAGCCTTACTGAACCGCTGAACGTTGCTTTCCAATTTTTCCTTCGATCGATAATTACTCGTAAGATGTTTCATCTTTCGTTGCTCGTTAATGGCAGTTGAGAACAAGTCTTTGGAGGATGCTAATTACGTTTGAAATATGGGGATGAAGGGCGGATGGAAGGGACGAATGACGATCGACGATCGACGATGGATCGAATGGATAATTTTCTAACGTTAAAAAACATCTTCGCACACAATTTGGACGAAATACGAAAGAGATCTTATTGGCGTGCACGATCGCTTCTTGCAATTTCGCGTCGAACATCTTCCTAAGACGGTGCAATTTGTTTGGGAAAATCGACAGCAAGATAAAAGTGTAAAAATTGGAGGATCGTAGCAGAAAAGAGATCGTAACGTACAGAATGTTCAGTTTTTGACGAACGACAAAATACGGTTTGAGATTATCAAGATTATTTTACAAGCTTATTGTTTAACGGAAGTTTAGAGTTCGACGAGATTAAATTTTTGTTTACGAAGCGTATCTATAAAATGTCAATTAACTACTATCTGTATTATTATTTCGAAAGAAGATTTAGATAATTTAGAAGAAGCATACTTCTATCGGAGTAAAATTCGCTTTTAACGACGAAATCTTTGAAAATATATTTTCGTATCTTTAGAAAGATAGGAGGCTGAGTTCGTTTAAGATATTTCTTCTTCAGGATAGAGGTAGACGTCGTAATTAAGCGTGAGTTCACTGGGTAAAGTGTTCCACCACGGAATAGACCAGCCATAAACTAGTATTAACGCAACTAAGATAACTAGAAAACCTGAGTTACCTTATCTTTGGGTCGTTATCGAATCCCTGTCTCTTCTACGACTCGCCGAGCTTTTAACTCCGATAAGTCAAGGCGTATTTCAGAACGTTACTACGTAACGATCCTTTGCTTTCAGCCGAAGTCTCTCGGTTTTATTCAGTTCCGTTCAGATTTCCCGTTCAATCTGAAATGGAAATGAAATTTTCTTTCGCTAATTAAATATTCGTTCGGGGAAATTATTCAGAGAAACGTTGCCTAATTAATTGAAACGTCGAAACAAAAGACGTTTCTTCGAGACAATCTCATTCAAATGATACGTTCGAAATCATTCCGTTCATTTGCGTATCACGTGAACTCCGTGCACATTTGCATCTTCGAATTTCCCATATGCTAGAACTCCGTTAATACGAACTATCATATATGTACACTTGTTCGTTTCACCATTCATACGATACACGTATTCGCGAACACACAAAACTTATTTCTAACTTACAAACTTGTCTAGACCTGCGCGATTGAATATATCTTATCCATTAGTGTGAAATTGTCAGCGGACAAATATCCGTCTCACACAATTGCAGTTCACTGTACAACGCGTTACTGGCTGCTCCAACTACCGATTTTTCTTCTTCTTCAATTCACATAATACGAACCTCGATAAACGGATTCGATCAGCAAAAATTCGTCCGATCCAGCACTGACAAACATAAATATGATTCATATAAAATGGTGTTCTATTGGGTATGAACACTACGAATAAAAGGAAAGAAACGTGCGCAGTGTAGCAAATTCAAAGGCAAAAGCGTTCGTCTCTGGAAATCGATCGACCGGCGTCGGTACACGCGAACTTTAGAAAGACGATCGGTAGGGAAACTACAGGCGCGGCGTGAAAAACCGGTAAAGAAAAAGAAAGTAAGCTGGTGGAAGGAAGGAGGAAAGGCAGCCACCCAGCGGGGGGACACGCGACGCGAAGAATAATGCCCGGGAGCGCGACTCATTATGATTACGCGTAGCTGCGAACGCCGTCGGAACACGTCGTCCCGGCATAGGAGTAAGAAAGAGACCGGTTGATATCGACCGTCCCTGATACACGCGCAGCTACGCTAGTGCTTGCACACATTCGCGTTGCTTCACCAAAGCCGCTATTTATTCCGTGTGCGTATTCGTATGAACGGGCCAACGACAGAGAGCGGAATACCAGACGTCAGTGTGGCTCTGGTGCGAACGTAGAGACATCCGATGACCGTATGCAAATCGCATCCTTGACTCGGCGAATGCAAGTACATAACACGGACGTGTACACTCCGTTAGGCGTTGGTGTATATACCTGCGTCAACGGGCCAACGACCGGCGCCGTGGACGTCTCTCTTTCTCTCTAAGTCTCTCTCCTCTCTCCTCTCTCCTCTCTCCTCTTCTGATCTCCTTGCTCTCGAGACTTTGCTTCTTCCCTCTTCATCATCATCGTTTTTTGTCTTCGTTTCTCTCCTGCTCGGCTGTCCGTGGTCTCGAGGGCTCGAAACCAGCAGTGGAAACTTTCTCCCTCGTTTCAGATATACATGGTGTCCTCCTGTACTTGTACAGTATACGCAGATTGCAAGGGGGAATTTCGTTTTTCCCGAAAAACGAGGACGGAAAGGTTGAACGAGGTTCGCTTACGTAGAGGGTTGCTTTCGAGAAATTTCCTGTCCTACGTTCGATGGGTATGCGCGAGTTTGCGATTGCTCGTTTTCGCATCTTTGCTGTTTCGCAGGTGTTTGGTGGATTTAGTTGGTTGTGAAGCGAATTTTTACGCTTTACTTGTATTTCGATGTTTGAATGTGCGATTGGATTTATACGTTTGCCGAGTATGTCCGCGTTGGATCTTTTTCGCTTGGCATTTTTTTAGCCACTACTTAATGGGCTAATACCGAGTTTTATGCGCAATGGTGAAATCTTACGTAGAATTTGTATTTGGATATTTGCACGTGCGATTGGATTTGTATGTTTTCTGGGTCTGTACGCGTTTGATCTTTTCGTTTACCATTTCTGTACTAGTTATTTAGCGGGTTTGCTTGGTTACTCGATGGTGTGATACCGACTTTTTATGCGAAATGGTAAAATCTTATGCGCAGTTTCTTCTTGAATACGCGTAATTGATTTCATGCGTTTGCCGAATCTGCACGTATCTGATTCTTTGCTTTAGTATTTTTCTGGCAGCTGTTTAGAGGATCCGATTGGACGTTTAACAACGTGACGCTCGGTTTGACCTGAGATAGTGAAATTTTACGTACAATATGTACTTGGCAATTGTTAGTTTGAAGAACCGATTTTCTCGTAGACCTTACGTTAAATTGTTACAAATAATCCGTAGCATATGCGACATAAGATATTACAGGCAGTATGTTAAAGAAATATATTAAAATATTACCATAAAATAATACCATGTGCAACCAATTCTTCGATTATTCTTAATACAAAACTTGGATTATTTTGAACAAACGTTAATAAAATAAAAATTACTTTGAAACAATTATTTTGAAAAGCTCGACATCTTCAAACCTAACAGATGATTTTCATTCTCCATTATACCGTCATACCAAAGTTCTACTCTTTGACAATAAATCAACGAAAATATACTTATCGCGTTGTTCTTCTCTGAACTTCGTACGCACCAGTTACAAGACACACTGTATACCACGTGACGATGTAGTTTCTCCCAAAACGTCGACGTTCTTTCGTGACTGGTCGAGATACGGGCGGGCGCCGCTCGTTTCTACGTGGATATACCAGCCACGGTTATTTCTCATGACTTTTATGCGTCGTAACTTAGCCCGGGATTAGGACCTGGAGCCAATGTTCGTCGCCGTCGCCGTCGCTCGTCGTAGTCAGAGAGTCGGGTTTCTTCTTCCTCAGGAGCATCAGGGGGGACCATCGTCGCCTGTGCCAAGTGCGCGACAAGTGCGCTCCTTCTCCGTTCGTTGCCTCCGAGCAGGGCCACGAGACTTGGAATAGAGGGTGGATAAGAGGGAACGTGGTTTTGCTTCGTTGTAAATAAGTCTGGAAGGTTTAAAGGCGGTAGAACGACGGAGCATCGAATTCCATTGGGATCTACATATCGTCGTTCTAGTTCTTCGCCGTTCTAGCCCCGCTAGCTTGTAAACCGAGAGAATTAAGTTTAAAGTTGAGCGGATGAGGTTCAGTATGATCAAAAGATTCGAATTAGGACTCAAGCGAACCGAGCGTTTCATGCTCTCTGAGTAAAACTTTCGACATATTATCGTAAGTTGAGATATACTTGGATCGGTTAAAATTAATTAATTAACGGTTAAAATTAAGTTAGGACGATGATACGAGGCGTTGAGAAGTCGCGTCGATCGACTCTACGAATCGAGAGCTGGAAAAGGCGATGGTGTTGCAAATGTAGTTTTTTAAATTCCCCTTAAAATGTACTATCGTTCGTGTTATCTTCTCGCGATGAACGAACTTGCGTAAGCAAGTCTGTTTGTTTTATCAGAATTTTCGGGTATACGTAATAAACGAAAACAGAGTAGTCTATTGTACCAATATCGAGATATAACGCTTCCAATTTACAAAAGAGAAGTTTCCCTAACGATCAATCGCCTTTCCAGTTGGCAATCGGGTTGGGAAAAAAAGAATCGCTAACAACCGAGTAGAATCGCCGCGACGACTGTTCAACGACTGTCGGAAAAAAGTGTGAACCACGGTGACCGATTTCGTGCGTCGTTTTTTCCATTCTCAGATACAAGAACCGTGTATTGCAGTCGTGCGAACAGTCGCATAACGTGGCCGACTCATAGAGCCAGTCGTAGAACGAAATTCATTTGATTTTTTCGTCACGAAAATTTAACGCATGGAAAGATGCAAAGAGACGGATTAGCTTACGGATCAACGAAATTTACAACGAAAACTGCGTAAAAATGTAAATGCCATTTGCCGGATCACATTCGAATCGATCGATTAACGCGATCAACGATGGTAAGATGGAATTTTCTTCGGTTTACGACGACTGGGATCTTCGAATTTGTATTCGAGCGATGATATTGCGAAGAACAAAAACAACTTTCATCTTCATCTTCCAATTCTCTGATGGAATATTCGAACTTGCCGCACTGATAAAATGGCTACTATCAATGGATCAAATATTTTTTCGTCTGTCGAGATTTTGAACTTCGAGATGTTGGCTTGATGGTGTTGCGAAGATCAAAAACGAGTCCCCCGTTCGCCTTCCAATTGTCTGATAAATGTTAATGGTAGAACGGAATATTTTTAGCTTTAATGAAATTTTTACAATTTTCGACCGTCGAATGACGCGAAAAATGCTCGCAGCAACAAAATTTGACAACTACTTAGCCCAGATTGCTTAGCTCGATCCAATTTCTACTCCACCGACTCGAACAATCCTATCTTGCTCTGTAACGCGCGAGAAACATTTGCGACACTCTGTTGCCAGCGAGTTGTCGAAAAAGGGGAAATATTGAACTAATCGGTTCGAACGGCGACGTACGGCTATCGTCGGGGACGGATCGTGTCATTGTTTCGACGGGCACGGCTCAAAGCGACACAGTATTGTGCGCCAGTATTGAAACGCACTGCGTGTATCGGACCGAAGAAACTGGGACGGCAACAAGAGCGATAACAAAGAAGCTACTGCAACATACAGCGAGCTTGCGACCACATTTCATGCACCTATATATATCTCTAATATGTTATATTGTATAGAGATACCGAGCAGCGATTGCTTACGAGTTCGGACGATAGGTGAGCAGACAATCTTACTGGAGTTGTCGCGACTGGCGTAATTCTCCCATGGATACGATTGCTTTGGATTAGCTTTAGCGGAGTTACGAAAAGTTTCTATCTTCGTTTCAACGAGGACGTTGCGAAGACGTTGGAAGGTTCGTTCGATTTGATATAAATAAGCCTGGTCTTTTCTTTTCTATAATTATTCACAGCAACCGTGTAAATCTTCGTATCGATAATACTTTCAACTCTATCCTTACGATCTAACAGCGACGTAGGAATTTTTCCAATAGCTAGTCAGGCGAAGACGAAGCGATTTAAAAATGTCGATCAAACAAATTGGAAGAATTTCTGTCTTCTAACGTCCAAAAGTGCATACTTTGTTCAACTTTTGCAAATATCATTTCTTCGCTTGGCATCGTGAAGAAGAAAAGAGACGCGTGCGAAAACGGACCGAGTCGTTGAACCTGCGATTCTCCTCTAATGGAAGCCTTTCTCCCTTTCGGTTCCGTAATCGCGAAAATCTCGTGCACGAGGGATAGGAGGAGTCCTGCCGTGAGGATCGTGCACAGAAGGATGCAGGATCGCGGGAAAAGCAAGCGGTCTGCCGAGCAGCGGCACACCGATAGACCGCATAACACGTCAGGCTGTAAGGCTATTTCTGTACGGGCGCGAGGCGGTCTCCGGCATGTAAGAACCCCTATATACAGGGTGGTCCATGTAAACGATATCGTGTCTAAATATGTGCGTTATTTATACGATTATTTATATAAATATTTGAACGAGAATATTTCGTAAGATATTGTTACATGGTCGACGGTGCACCGTGAAATAAATCTTGCCTCATTTTCCGCATATTTTTCGAGGGTATGTCAATGTCTGTAAGATGAACAACGTCGACTTTCTCGCGTGCCCATCCTTGACCTTTATCAAATGAGAAACGTCAAACTGTCGATTCACGTCATAAAGATCGTCTCACAAATAATCCAGAGATTAATAAATGTAGAATCACGAATATTTATATACAAACGTATTAAGCTTATATTAAACATACGCTTGCAATAAATGCATATCTTGTAACTTTTGTATACGCTTTCCGATCGAAGTTTTTGTCAATAGAATCGTGGCAGTCGTGTCTCGTTAAAGTGTTAATAAAATTACGAAATTTGCACACAACGCATAGGATAAACAGGAAGATGAAACTTTTCTGTGCTGTCGTGCGACAATATAGGCGTCACCGAATAGAAAGAATTAAACAAAAAAATAGATTGCATATCCTCTGTTAGATGTTAAATACCTCGTGCACGATTCTACGCGCACCAAAATCAAACATTCACCGGAACCCTTACATCATCGTGGAGAGTCATATTTGAAAACGTTCGCCGGGAAACGTATCCAGTGTTTATTTCCAAGCGAGGGGAATGCGTAAAAGGCACGAGTAAACCACGTTTTAATCAACGTTCGAGTCTCGTTCCTTCGTCATCAAATTCCTGACCAGTTCCGAAAAGCTGGCCAGCTGGAGGCAATAAACGTTCCCGTTGACACGATTATTGCAACGCAGCCGACGTCCAACTATTAAAAGTCTCGTCGATGATGCGTATCTCGTCGCATCCCGTCGTAAAACGTTTGTTTACGAGAGCAAAGACGCGGTCTTCGTTCGACGTAATCATTAGGGCTGTGTCTCAATGGGTCGGACGACGCGCCACGTTTCTAACCCGGTGCGATCGATGGAAAGGCAATAAAGTGCAAAAAAGAGCGGAGGGGAGGGGGGTGGGTGGACAGGTTGACCGAAACTATTGGTAGGCTGGCTCGCGACACGAAATTCATTTCCGGCACGGTTAATCCGGATCCAAGGCGAGGAATAATCGCTAGCCCATTGTTCCCACGCGACGCTTTCGATATTCGCCGACGATTGCTGTTCTCGTTTAAACGTCGCTGCTACGTTCCCAATGATGGAAAGATATTGGAAAGTCACTGCGGTTTGGCTATGGAACTTGATGAGCTTTGCGAGCGACAGCAAGGTTATTTAGGTTGAATTGCGTTTGGTAGCTTTGAAATTGGCGCTAGAGTTTCAAGCTTACTGATGTGAATTTTTGGATTCTGGGTGGACAGATAGATAGCTAGGTGTTGGAAAGATATTGCAGTTGGATGGAAAGTTTACAAAGGGTACAAAACTCCATGGATTTTGTGATCGAAGAGTATGGGTTTTCAGGTTGATTTATGTTTGGTAGCTGTTAGATTGGCTGAAGTTTCAAAGTCACTAGCGTGAATTTTTAGATTTTGAATAGATAGATGGGTGATAGCTACCCAAGCTAGCTGTTGGAAAGATATCGGCAAGTCACTGAGGTTTAGGTACAGAATTTGGTGGACTTTGCGCGAGCAAGGATATGATTATTCGGTTTGAATTGTGTTTGGTAGCTCTCAGGTCGGCTGGAGTTTCAAAGCGATCGATGTGAATTTTTTGTTTCTGGACAAATGTTAAATTTAGTTGAAAATATAGGATTGGATTTTACAAAAGAAATCAGTCGCTAAAAGATGCTTAGTCTAGGCTACAAACATCGATCAAGCAAAATAAATGAAAACGCCCAAACCAATATATTATTCAATCTTCTACCTTAAGCAAAGAAAAGAGAAACAAATGTTAGGTGGAGGCACGGAATTAGAAAGTGGCGAATGCTGTCAACGGGCAGCTAATTATTTATAGTAGCACCTTGATAAATCAAGCTCGACGCAGTCGGTGTGGGGCCGCGTCTTCTGTAACCAGACCCACCAGTTCGTCGAGCAACCAAGATTGTTTTCAATCAAAAGAATCCGTTTGATTTACGACGTGATTACGAGCCGCGAAATTTAAAGGATCCTCCAGCTTTCTCTTCCTTACGTACGAGGAATAAAACAGATGTAAAGAGGTGTGTGTATGCGTGTGTATGTGTGTGTGCAATTGACTCAAGCGAGAAAGGCGTGCGGTGTTTCGAGAAGAATTTTCATTCCGGTTATCGCGTTGGTTTCAACTTATCGTCGCATCGGTTAGAATTCTGCGCACAAGGCCACGCCTTCGGCACAGCCTGTGGATCTGGGACGAAAAACGTGCGCGAAAAAATTGGGCAAAAGAATCTGCTACAGGCCGTGGGACACGAGGACGGTCTTATCAGATACTATTATAGCGTTCAACAAAATTTTTCCATGAAACAATTGTAGCATCTCTTGGTTCAAGTTGGGTAGATTTTTTTTTTTTTTTTTTAACAATTTTACATGTAAGTTTGGGATGCAAGTTTGCTTAATAATCTACATCAAATACTAAAATTTTATTAGATATAATAATAATTTCTTATAATGTTTAGAAGGTGAAACAAACCTTTAGTTTTAGATTTCCATTTTGTTGTATTCGTACTAATACAAATTTGCATAAATTTACATCTGTAGTCTAATTGTAATACGTAGGATATTTAAGAGATGATATTACAGTGTGAGAGTGGGTTGGTTCATGGTGGGTTTCTTTATGGCGGGCTAATGTCTGCCCGGATTTTATAGTATAACGTATTAGATCGTCACATAGGAAAGCGATGGTTTGTTGAACTCATCTTTGCACTAGCCACGTAGAAGACGACAAGATTCGAGTTAAAAAAAAAAAAAAATAAAAAATAAAAAAATAAAAATTGATGACCTTCAAAATAACATTGAAAATCACGTGAAACGAAAAATTTGTTTACACATTATACCATATTTGTCATCTTGAATAGTGCAACTTTTTTCGTGGAGCATCTTCGACAGAGATATTTAGGTGTCCTGTTTCTCGTGACTCATACCGTGTGTCTCATTTTGACAGGATGTAACTTAATTACAAAATTACGGATAAAAGGATCTGTAACGATCTCGTTCTTCGTGATCATTGCAACTATGTATAGTAGAGCATCACGAAGCGGTAAATTTAATTTAGAAAAGCTGACCTGCAATAATAAGAAACGGAATTCGTAATCGCGAAAGCTACTGCAGCTGTTTCATCGTTTGAAAAACCTTATCTTCGCGTCATTATTAAAATATAAATAACATTCAGATTTAATTACATAGCTTAAATTCTAATTCGGACAAAGAAGAAATAATTGTAAATTATAATTCGAACGATCACAAGTCAGATTCTTCAATATTCTTTCGAAGTGACAACAAGGCTGCCTGCATTATTTCAAGAAAATATTTTCGAAATTTAAGTACCACTCGAATTCCTCAAAATGACTTTTGCAAGACACGAGCAAACGATAGACCATATGAATTACGAGTTCCACAGAGAGACAGAGAGAGAGAGAGAGAGAGAGAGAGAGAGAGAGAGAGAGAGAGTTTGGAAACGTTGATCAAAACCAAACACAGCTGTTCTTTCCACTTCTTGAAACCGCGTCTCCAATCCTTTGCAGAGCGTTGCATCCAAAGGAAAGTAAAATTAACAAAATTCTCCTTGGAATCGTATCGATACCACAAAGCATGCACGAATTTGTGGTAAACAAAGGATGAACCTTAAATTATTAAATTAATCTTAATTTAAATCTTCACATAGTTGTAAATAATGAACCAATAAATGTATTTGTTTCCGTTAAAAAGATTTTACATAACAATACCAACATTGGTGTATTTTTTATGTCTACTTCGTAAAAATATCAAAGAAAATGCGATACGATTCTTCACAACCGATAAACAAATATCTTTTCCTGGATGCAAGACAAAATTCGGTTCTGCAAAAATTAACTACAAACAGCAGTGTCAGACTGTTTCTCGGAAGAATCTCAACTTTTATTTCATCACCATATTCCAATGAGGGAACTTAAACGGAAAAATTTCGTCATCCGTGTATCTTGTAAAGAGAAATTTCATGGTTCGTGTGTACCTCGCAAAGGGAATTTTCATCGCTTCTGCATCTTTCATTATCAAAAGCCTTAACAAACGATTAAGTCAATTTATAATACAACATGGTACAATATTTTAACAAACAAATTCATCAAGTCGTATCAGAGATCGTCAAACGCTCTGTGCTATTAGAAACACCCCTTAACTTCCTAGGATACTAAAAAAAAAAAAAAAAGGAATTTTCCCATTTGTACGTGTTCAATCGTCGAAATTCTCAACGACTGTAATAACTTCTCATTGCATTAATTTAGAATAGCTTAATAATGTAGCTTAAAATAAGACAATAATTTAACAAATCAACTCGCCAAGTAACATCAGAGACTATCAAACATCCTGCTCTAATGGCAAAAACACGGACGTCTGTAGTTAAGGGTTAAACTCCAACGTTTTACTGCCAGGAGTATCTCAATTTCTTCAATTTCGCCCCCACTGGCGAGGTTGTCGACGAGAAAATCGAGCAGAGAAACGATCCCTCGACGGCGACGAAAGACGACGACGACGACGATGACGATGACTATGGCGGCGGCGCGAAAGAGTCACGAGGGGAAAGTGATAGGATTTAATGCCCACGGCGCGCCGTTTGATAAGATGGCCAATATATGTACAATCATGGTGGTTATCGAGTCGTTAGCACCGCGTCGCACTGACCTTTAAGCGCGGGGGTCAATTCTGGCTACTCCTCCGGGCCCGTGTCACGTACGTACAGTCTGTCACACAAGAGCGTGTCTGCGATATTTCTGTAAATATTTATATATTTGTAAAAAAATTTATATGAATTGAATCTACATCTAAAACACTAATACGCTATTACAGTAGGGTGTCCAATCTCCTCCATTAGCGATTATAGCTTGACATCGTTTCGGCATACTCTCGACTAATTTTTGAGCGTAGGATTCTGGTAACGACCTCCATATCTTTCGAATGTGATGTACAAGTGTTCTTATTTTTGTGATACGTCTTCCTCTCAGCTTGCCTAATAGGACACCATGCCCAAAACGAAGATTCATCAGTGAATATTATATTACTCCAATCACGATCTCTGTTTTCATTCGCCCATGCCAGACAATTTTCGACGTTTCGCGTACGCGGCACTCATATTAAAAAGCTCTGTTCCTTTCACTGTTTCAAATGAAACTGAAAGGTATTCAGCAACGCGTATTAGAGAAGTTTTCGTTTGTTTACATTCTTTTTATCTCATTCTGATTAGGTGTCAGGTTTCGCAGATATCGCAGACACGCTCTTGTGTGACAGACTGTACGTGCTTATTTTCTCATAACGCGCGGCAATTGACGCGCCTTGCCTCGATTCCGCCATACTTTCGCTCGTCGTCGAGATTTTCGACCGGACGTTCCATCGTCACCATTCGTAATAACACTTTCGAGAAACAGAGAGAAAAAATATCTCGCAAACTCTGCTCCACTTGAATTGATACAGCTTCAACCGTCTGTTATCCCGTAGTTTCTAGTTGTTTCATGGTTTTTGAAGGATTTTTCCGATTTTTATCTTTGAATCTATTATGCCAATTACGTAAATATTTTATTCTTCGTATATATTATATCGTAAATATACGTATTTATATAATTAAGTATTTTTTTTTATAATTAAATACGTTATACACTGCTTGCCAAAAGATTGGCAACATTCTGCGTATGAAATTGCACGAACGAGAGTGTTGCAATTTTTTTTGGCGAGCGATGTATATTTATTTTAGAAAAGCCTCGCTATTTTCTTACGTCGACTTTTGCGCGTGTTTCGGCGTTGAGATGCTCTAAAAGTGTCCCACATATTTTTTAACACCCTGTATATTACACTACGTATAGCCCTTATTCTGAGTAAATTTGAGATAACATTTGATTATTTAATAAAGCTGTCAAAGTAAAGTGGTAGGAGACAGTTTTGGTTTTTGAAGCTTTTTTGCTACGAAATAACCATTTACGCATTTTGCAAATAGATAAAGTTTTTTCTTAATTTAAAACGGATTTAAAATACTTTCCATTTAGTCAGTTTCTATTCTCATATCAAGTTGTGTGACCTCGATGTTTTAATGCACAACGCAAAATTGTCAATTTGCAATTCATATTTAAGAAGATTCGAAGCATCGACATTTATAGCGCGATAAAATATGATTTTGAATGGGAAAAATCTCGTAACCATGAATATTAGCATATAATTGCAAATCTTTTATCTCCCGGCATTGATATAAACTTGTTCAAACCCAATTCAAACCTAATTCCTTTTTCTAACATCATTTATTCTAAATGTTTGCTTTGTTTTTAGAAGGGACATCATTTTCTTCCCAGTTAAAAATTTTTCGTTGTGAACAGTTTTGATCATTTTTTATCGGTAAACAGAAGAAAAATACGTAAGGCCCAAGGGCCTGAGTTAATTGGTGCTTAACAGAGAATATTAAGTTTGTATAGCTCGATGGAGATTAGAGTTTCTTATGCTCGAGCTTCGTAACCCAATTAGTATGCATGGAATAATTATTGTTAGCGAATACACTAGAAAATCGAAACTGGTACATCACGAGGATATATGGTTTTATGTACTAAAACCGAAAGACATAATCCAACAAGACGAAAGAGAGATTCTACATGAGAAAATAAATCAAAAACGTGGAATAACATTTTTCGATACAAGCCTTAGGTTTTGAGAAAATTCGCTTTAACACTAGCAATGGTCCATTAGCTACAAGAGGATTTCTAATTAAAATTCATAATAACACATTTACAACAAACCTTTATATAGAAATATCGAACAATTTTTTATTCAAATAATAGAAATAGGAAGTAGACCACCAAATACCAAGTACCATTACTGGGACACGACGACGTGTTCACGTTGCATACCTGCGACTCCCACGTCGCGTCGCCTCGAATCCGATCCACGATCAGCTGCGATAAAGTTGCACCGGACGTTTCAGCTGGTCGCGATACATCGACTGCATCCTCGTGGATGCAAGTCGTCCCATGCACACGCGCGTATCCACATGTCCCTTACGGTGTTAACCAGGTGAATATACACGAGAATATATACATACAGGGTGTTCTATAATGAAATTGACAAATTTTATTAATAGGTATATTTGGGGAGTTATTCCGAACAAAAAATGTCAGAGACGCAATAGATTTTTTTAAATTTATCATTTATATATGTGATGGAATAATTATTAAGTAAGTTTGGAATCCATAATAATAACATAATAATAATAACTGATACTGTGAACCGACACTGAAACTGTGAAGAGAGTTATACCTTTATGAGCTGTTTAAAGATACAGTAGCGTCGAGGATGTATATAATATGCAAGGATATATAAAATATTCATAGTATCTGATATTAGGTTTAAACAGCAAGAACAAGTCTCTATTTAAGTCTTCTCTCTCTCTCTCTCTCTCTCTCTCTCATTTGTGTTCATAAAAATATGCAGGCTACCGGCGATGTATTTGATATATTACAGTTTTGTCGTACTAGTACTAAATTCTATAAGAATCTTATAAAGAAATTTTATAAATACCTAGGTTCTGTTATAGCTCTATTCCATCGAACATTATTCTATAGAATAGTTGAACATCAGTGCTGTATCGTTGATTTATGTGTTGATAATTTATAGTTGATTAATTCTTTATACTCCATTGACACAGCTACGATGATATCGAAAATCTGAAACTTCTTTCTTTTATCATTCTCACTAATAAAAGATAGAAAATCTACACATAAAAATGAACCAATAAGAAAGAATAAAGTTTTTTCCTTTAGAGCTTCATTTTCGAGAAAATCTAGTTTGAAGATTCGTAGGATATGTGTGTAACTCTACAAAGTGCCAACCCCACATATTTCAAACTCGATTATCTCCAAATGTAGCTTCTATACGAAAAAACTTTATTCTTCTTTTTCGACATGTTTTTACGTGTAGAATAACCTTCTGTTGCTATACAATACCAGCTACGGGACACCCTGTATAGAAACACGCGTAAAAGTACATATGACGTGTACACACGGTCGATAGAGGAGCTAGCTAGCAGCTACGTTGCCTTTTGTGCGTGCGCGTATCTCGTCGTACTCTCACTTTCGACGGTGTTCGTGGCACGCACACGATCGCTCGAACAGCACGCTCGCCGTTTCACGTTGTTGCATTCCGTCACATCGGCCTCCCTCCGAATATACGCGCGTTTTATTGCCGGCCGAGATGATTAGCGTGCGCGGCGTCTATCGAACGACGTGGCTGGTGAAATGGAATGAGGACGCGGTTCGGACAGATAAAGCAGTCGCGCGGTGGCCCCTTATCTCCCTCGAAAACGCGTCAACCGACCAACTCGGAGAAATCGTCGACTTTCGCGAATTTTAGAGACCCGAATTCATGAGAAGTTAATTTTTTGGAAATATTCAGGAGTAAAAAGGGTAAAAAGAGAATGGTCGGACGTTTGACGCGTTTCTTAGGCGAGATCGAAGACTTCCCTGGAGAAATTTTTATATTTCGTATATCCGAATAGGAGAGCAAAACAATGTAATTTTCTTTAGAGTATTTTTAGTTAGTATGCTAGTATATTTATTTTATGTATGTGCGTCATTGATGAATGGAAAATCTATCTCTTAGCAGAAAGGTCTAAGGAGCTTTATCTTATCCTTTATACTAAGATGAGTTCTTCTGAATCTTCTCCGGATCTGTTGCTTGGATATTGTTACAGTGAATTCCTTCTATCCATTCTACTTCTATATTCGATTATTGCTTTGCGGATTTAATTTTATTTTTCTACGTCAATGAGGAAATTGACAGGATGATGAAGTAATGATACGATAGTAGTGAGATTGGCCAAGTGATATAGGGATTATCGAAGCTCTTGCCAATTTTGTTATCAGTCTCTTAATATTGTTTATATTAGTCAAACCAGGCTATGGAATATTTTAAGTTTCTCAAAATAGAATTTCTGCTCTGTGAATTACATAAATTCTTGATAAGAAATATACTATACTGTATATACTAGATATCAGTGAATTTTGCAACGAAGTACGTATATAAAGCATAAATTAATTTGCCTAAAAGACGCCGAGTCCACGGGCAAAAATTTCTTGAAGGAATCATATAACGACATTATAAACTATACAATAATTATTCGAGATGTGTTGTTTCAAGCATTTAAAAAATTACACTTCAGTGCAGTCGTAAAACAGATTACACCTTTATTTTTTTGGGGGGGGGGGAGAGAACTCTAAACGTAACCTTGTAAAACTTCAAAGAAAAGGAGCACCTCACGAAGGTACCACCACAATCATCTTAAACGTCCCTTTTCAAAGCATATCGAACGATGCAGGAGAATTTCGATCGATCCACTAACGACGGAATAATCCCAGGTAATCGCGTTACGCGCGGTTCACCCTGTATTCCTGTGAGCATTAATTACGAATCTGATCAACGATTGAAACTATTTCCCCGATGCTCGAAAAGGGGGAGGCCTCGGGTATATCCGCCCCGAGGACGGGCCGAATCTCGATCGGCCTCGAGATCGATTCCAGCCGGATCATCGAACTTTCCCGCGGTTCAGGTTCCGCCGCCGGTGTGCTGGACGGATTCGGGTCTCGCGCGATCTCGCGCACCGCGGCTCGGTTCGATCCGATGCCGGCCGACGGTTGCCCCTTTCCTCCTACGAACTCGAGGGGACGAAGGGGCAACAGCAGCCAGCCAGAGCAAGCAGCAGCCCACGGAAAGGTCCATTATCGGTCCTCGATATCCCATTCCGCGTTGCGGCCGCGAGAAAGGGGGTCTCCGGTTCTCTCCTCTCAGACATTGCACTCTCGCGCTCCCGTTCGACTGCACCGAGGGCGCGTTGCGTTCGCGTGAAAGATGGTGAAAGAAGAAGGGAAGGAACGAGAGTAGCAGCCACACAGTGAACCGTGCGGCGGGCGACCAGCGTGGACGAGTCGCGGGCGTCGAGAGGGAAAGAGGGTCGGGAGGGAAGGAGGCCAGAAGGAAAGGACGAGTGACAGGAAGAGACAGAATCGACGAGAGAGTATAAGAGAGAGAAGCAGGGGAAACGGTGAACCGAAAGAAAAGGAGGGACTTGATGGCGGAGGAACCGAGAGGTGGTGTACAGAGGGAACGGAGAGATATATCCAGCGTGTAGAAAGAGAAAGGCGGACGGTGTAAGGAGGAGGGAAGGAGCGATACGAAAGAGACACGAAAAGTTAGCGAGAGATAGAAAGTTGTGTGGAGAACGCGCCAGCGCGAGTGAGCAACGGAGATGGAGTAGGGGTGGGGGCAGCAAACGACTGGGCTCAGGTGGCGGGGGGAGGGGGACGAGTCAAGGGATCGTTGAACTCCGGCAGTGATCGCAGTCTGTGCTCAATGCGCGACTGCGTGAATGCGCGCGCGTGCGTGTATGCGTGAAAGTGCATCGATGTGTGCATCGTCGCTGCCGCCGTCGTTGCACCGAGTGCACCGTGCATACGCGCGCGCGAGCGAGCGCACAGCCACATCTCCTTGGTCGTGTGTTGCGCGGCTGTGAACGAGAATCCACGAGAGAGAGAGGGAGTGAGAGAGAGAGAGGGGGGGGGGGAGAAGGAGAAAGAGAATCGGCGGAGGCCGTGAGCGTGAGCGAGAGAACGGCATAAGGCCAGGCCAGTCAGTAACGATGTCATTAGTTTAGTCAGTCAGCGAGTCAACAACTACGCTGTTTCGCGGCCGTTTCGTGTGGGTCCCTACGGTCCCCGGGCTTTTTACCCCGCCACCGGACGTTAGCCCGCGGATCTCTCGAAATTCATGACAGGCATTGTGTCGAATTGGTGGGCCAGTTTTCGGTTTCGAGAGCAGGGAAACCGCTACGGGGCCTCGCCGTGTTGTTTCACTCAACCCGGTTTCTCTATTGAAAATCATTTTCTTCCTTTTTATTACATTCTGCGTTTTTTGCACCTGTTTCGTTTAAAGATAGATGGAGGTTTTTTGCGTGGAGGTTGGACGGACTCTTGTTGATCCGTTTGTTGGTTCGCGTGGCACGCGATAGATATTGAAATAATAGAGTTAGAGTACCACAGAAGCGTTACGTTAGCTGGCAATTAGAGCTGAGTCGCTCCGCGGTTAACCCCGCAATTTCTTAATCGACCACGTTTTCGCAAATAGGGCACACGGTACTTCCACGATGCCGATCCAACGTTTGTTTGTTATCGTCGCCGATCCTGCGTCGGAGGTCGAGTTGGTCTCGATTATAGCCCGACTTTCTGTATTTTATTGTTTCCTAACCATCTATAATTGGAATCCTGTCTGTTTCTGAAGAGGTTCCCGTTTTAACTTGAAAATTGAGAGGCAACAACTGTTATAAATAGACTGTTTTCTAAATATGAAACTACGGTCAAAAACAAACGAAAGAAAACGTTAAAAACTCCGCTATCGATAAATACACGTCGTAAGAAACAAATTTTCTGGATTATTTTATCCATTAATTGTAACTGAATATATCTAGTATCTAAATAGCTCCGATAAACAACTATTTCAGAAATATATACGACCAGAAAGAAATTTTTCCATGCGTTAATTCGTAATAGAGTGTAACAGAGAGGCACGCACGGAAGGTGTGCACGCAGCGCGAGATAATCAGGGTAACGCCTACTCAGACAATTACCGCGTAGATTCTAAATAGAGTCAGGTAGCTGCACGCGAATATTCCCTCGAGTTGAATCACCGCGGCCCTATACCTACACCGCTCAATATAATTAAAAGATCCCCCTGCCGTTCACATAACTCAGATGCCCGAGGAAATACTAACGCGTTAAGCGCGCAGTATTTCGTCGCTAACATTCAATCAACCCTGGCCGAATTGGCGAGAAACGCGATCCCCCTATTATTCTAAGCGATTCGTCTTATTATCCAGCTTCTGGACCTTACGAGACTATCATTTCGTAGCAAACAGGTAGTATGGTTAAAAATAATTCCTCTACCTAGCAACAATGGCCATTTGATCTTTCCTTAAATCGAAACCGTAATTCCATTTCAAAGCTGTAATTCAAAACGTCCTCCATTATCGGAACTGCTTGGTTATCCCCTGTTCTACTGAAAACGACGTTCTACCGTACATGTTATTCGTTCATCGACCTTCAAATGTTTCATTCGCTGAGATAACATTCCGTCAGAATACGCATCCACTGTCCACAACTTAAAGCTTCGCGGTATCGAGTGCGAGACTCGACATCGCATTCTCTATATGATAACATAATATTGCGTATAATGTATATATTCGATCATATATGAATATATTGTAGTATAGTTTGCTGTTAAAATATTGCAGTAGCAGAAAGCTGCGCAGTGATTGACAGTGACTGATGAAACGAGGGCGGATGAATTGGAACAAAAATTCGAAAATACCGCGGACCGCAAAGGGTTAAAAGAACGAGAAGTCCACGGTATATTCGAGTCTTTTGATCGTCATCGTAGGCCATCAGAGGTTTCTCAACTTCGCGCGCCACGTTTTCGCGTCTCTCTCCGCGTTCGTAATAATAATAACTGCGAGAAGAACACAATCCCCGCGAACACACGATCCCGCGTTGTGCAATGCTGCAACTGCAGTGCACTGCACCATCACCACTCTGAACGACACCGCCATCCCCCACCATCGTAATTTTACCCCCACTATCAGTAACGTAGCCGCCGCCCGAACGACCAAGCGACTCGCGAACGTATGTATGTATGTATGTATGTATGTATGTGTAGGTGTTAACGCGGCCATGTGAGTGTTTTATACGCGGGTCAATGACTCGTCGAGTGCATAGTTTGCGCATGCGCCGTGCTGTGTGCGTGTGCATATCGGCGTTGCGCGGATTGCACGTGCAACCACCGCGTTTCAACTGTGTACCTCGCGACACTAACTCGGATATGCACGCGTGTGTATATACGTATGCGCTCGCCGCATTAAATATGTTAATGTATGGTGGCTCTGACTCAATAGTACGGCCAATATTCCATTGGCGTATCGACCAGGCGATATGCGCGCGTATTTTTGCACCGACCACCCTCTCCGACTTTCTCCCTCTCTTTCTCGCTGTTTTTCTCTCTCAAGCGTCGTTGCTCCGTTGCCGGTGCACCTGCAAAAATCACAGACCGGCAGGATGCGGAGGAAGGACGATGCACCGGTTGTTGCACGGAGGGTTCTGGTGGGTCTTTGCCGCGTGTGCTACTTACTGGGTTTTTGCAGTAAGGCGGATAGGATTTGAGGGATTGTAGAGATTAGATTTGGGTTAGATATATGAGCAACGAGATATATGACACATGCTGGCTACAGGAAGTTACTAGCACACCATTGTGCTTATCGTAACATTTATATACTGACTAATTAGGTTCAAGTATATTAAATATCGTATCATTTAATATCGTTTTCATACGACTAGTAGAATTTGATAGCAGGAAATGTAGAGCCTGACAAAGGAATACTTTATTGGATAATAAGGATGTGCTATATGTATGAACATTTTTTCTATATGACTATACATGAAAAGTACAGAAAAGGGACGATGTTACAAACGTAGTTTTCTAGATTTATCTTTACGTCACTTTCCTGCGACGAATAAACTCGTAGGCGTAAGTCATCTGTTTTATGAGAATCGAGTATTTATCGTGCATACTTATGTATTAAAATTAAGAAATTAAGAAATGCATTAAAATTTAAAATTAAGTCGATTATGATCTGAGAGGTTTAAAGTCCCAAGGTCTAACAGAACTTTCCAGCTGTATTCTATGAGTGTAATCAAGCAAAAATTATTCTTTGGACATATATAGGTCATTTAAAACTTCATCGAAAGGTTGCGATACAAATATGAAATACAGAGAGAGAGAGAGAGAGAGAGAAAGAGAAAGAGAGAGAGAGGGAGAGAGAGAGAGAGAGAGAGAGAGAGAGAGAGAACAGTAATTGGCGAAACAAAAAGACGACAAAAAGTCAAATTTTGTTTAAATCTTTCTTAACTTTTACTAGGAATTTTTCGAACTTAATACCCGAAGCAGAATGTTCCGAACGATTTTCTTTTTGTGCGAGACTTAATCGTCGATCCTATTATCCAAAGTGTTCTCGGTGCCAGCGAAACTCGTCAAGATCGACGCACTCGGTCGTTGAAGAAACGAGGCGCGCAATTGTCTCTTATGTAAAGCGAGACGACAAATTACACGCCGCGCGTTCCGTAACGTAATCTTCCCTTTCCCTAACGATGTTGCATCGACTTGCTGGCAAAACGGTGACGCTCGTCGAAAGGTGTACAGTGTGTACACGGTCTCGCGCGCCCGTTGACGCGCGTGCGAACGCGGACTTGCGCAATTTTTCGGCTCGTAAAATTCAGCGGGATGAAAAAACGTCGTTCCACCGTCTGAACGGTGCGGTAGGATTTTGAAAGGGAGTCACGAAAGCAAAGCGATACAAGGACTTAGCTTCGTTTAGTCCTATAGCCAGAAATTTTTCGGTATTTAATTTCTGCGAATTAGAAAAATCAGTGCTTTGGAAATGAAATATTTTCACCCTCTACATTATATTTATTATCAATTTGTTATATTTAGACTAAATTGTTAATTATATTTGACTAATATATTATATTTCAACTATTTCGATCAGAGAAATTGACATGGATGTACTGGAAATTAAAAAATAATATATTTGTCGTTTGAAACGTAGCATTTCGTCATTAAATTAAGCAATTAACATTAATTAAGCAATCACATCACTAAGAATTATTCAAGTCAAATCTCCAATACTGATCCGTGCATGTAAAAAGCAAAATATATCCAACAAAATGCGATAAATTATTACATCTAGGATACTAATAATCCGGATGACTTTGCTCATCGTTCTCAATTAACCGGATAAAATTACGTTATCGATAATATATATTCATATATTCATATAATTATGCGATTGCGAAAAAAAAAAAAAAAACGAAGGGAGGAAGAAGGAAATTAGACATTGGCGCGTTAATATCTGGTGTTTTTCTTCAACTAATACGCGACAAGTTATTCTTAAGAGTGATCGAAAATCCCGTTACGAGTAATCCTAATGACGCACGTCGTTGAACAAAATTCATTCGATCGGAGTTTCTTTCGAAAGCCCGAAGTAGGACTTGTCTGTTTCTCTGGTTTGCGATATGGAAGGTACGCCATTAGCCCCCGCGGGCATGTGATACACATCGAGCATGCAACTGCCGGTGCGTACGCATGCCTCTTATATCACGGCTCATTAACGTGGTTAATTAGTTTACTAGTACAACCGTAACACGGCTGTACAACTCGATTCACGTCGTCGCACGTTTCATTGGGAATTTATAGCGGTCGCTTGTGAATAAAGTTCCGTCGTAGGATTCGCGGCATTCCTTTCTTTTGCCCTCAGTGCTGCCTCTTCTTTTTGTACTTCGCTGCATCTTCTGTTCTCTATGCGACAAAAGTCCCTCTTGTTCATTTCGCCACGTATGCGTTTGATATTGGAGAAAAGATGGAATAAAAATTTTCCTTCAAGAACATGAAACAGTAAAGAAGATGTGATCTAATGAGGATTTTAATTAGAATTGAAATTCACAGAGGTAAAGAAGAAGTAGGATACACAATGTATTTTTTGCATCTATCGATTTGACCTGCGATTCTTTCTCTAGCATTCGTTGCATGTGTTTCATTAATCTTTGCCGATGTGCTTGCTAAAATGTTCTCCGCTGACATGTTAAACGCATTATTGAAATCAAAATTTAATGTAATTATTATAAAATTTCTGCGTAGTATATAGACACGTAAAGTAGATATTTAGCGATTTTCGTTTATCAACTACTGTATAATACATAGTGCAGCGTCGCAGACGTCCAAAACAAATACATAAAACTTTAATACCCGAACTCCAAATTTACATCCGACTTCGTTCCAAATTTATTCTCGTCTATGACCCGGCTCCACTGATCTTTTCTTTCTCTCAAATCACTTAATGAAATCCTGTTTATTTCTTGCACTGTATTTAGTCATAGACACTTGTCTATCTTTGAGAAAAGTCTTATTATCGTCGCAAAATTATGGACAAATCTAATTGCAATGATTTTATCCTTTATAATCGTCAGTGCGATCTGATTAAATTGATACTTAGAAGTGAATATGAAATAACAAGAGTGGCGTTTGAAATTGTCAAACACGACAAACTCTTTGTACACAGATTCCTTTTCTCTAAATTGTAAGTCAGATTAAGAAGGTTCTTTCGATCTGATAAAAATAGGCTATGATGTAAGCAGTGAAATTTAGGTCAAACTAATCAACTCCGGATTTTGTTAATTTCTTGATTTCGACACTTGTATGCGCGATTAGTGTTCAACTCTCAAGAAACAAGACTCGTGTACTTCTACGGGTTCATTTGTCGCAAAAAAAAAAAAAAACATAAATAATAGGAAATTCGAAGCTTAGAAAATCGTGTGGTTTCCGAACTATCAGTAACTAGCAGATATCCAGTTCGCATAGTAAATGGCAAAAAATATATTACTGCTATGTTTACTGATAAGTAATTTCAACGATAAAAAGGTAATAAATGTTGCTCCTAACTACGGATCCGTTATTAATTTGTACACGTTGGCCAGATTCAAATACTGTTATTATAAATCGAGTAAAGTATCCATTTAAAGTACATATGTATATTTACGAAGAGTAGTATAAATCAAGCACGTTAACGTCGATACGAACAACTGTCCAGCGTTTGAACTCTGTCTCGAGTGATTTTCGCCGAAAGGGTTTGCTGTTTATAGTTGTTGCACCGAGTCGTTGATCGATGTTGTTATTCGCTGGTTGCAGCCGGTTTTCCTTAAAGATTATTAAGGCGGCGCGTACCAACGTCGTCTAATGAACCCTTCTGCTCGAATATTCCAACCAGAAGGTGACTGACCTCCATCAGTGCCTTGAACATTCGACCAACGCGTTCCTTCCGTCTAACAGTCACGACGTGGTTACTGTTAGTTCGTCAAATTTGCCCGAAACACCGTGGCCTCGTTACGCAACCAGGGAACCACCGAACGAAATCGTAAATCGCCGTTTCAAAAGGCAATCTCGAGGACTGTGAATCGGCGGAAGAAATGGTCCGAACGATGCCTGGAATGTGCCAGCCGGTGTGCGTTCCGTTTCTCTCCGCAATTTTTTAACCAGGTTTTGTAAACAAAGAAAGAAGGAGGATGATTAATGGAGACTCGTCGTGGAATCTCGTTTTTGTTAATGGCTTTTAATAGCAGCGTTTTTCTCTGTTTTTGACGATCGTTTAAAATTAGAGGTCTGGGCTGATTACGAAAAGTTTGGTTTCTAGGTCATGATTTTTTCTCCTGTTTTTCTGTTCTAGTTTCTATCTCAATTTTTGCCGGTTACTCGATCGAGAAATTTTTATTAGGTTGGTTTATTCACTTGTTACGAGATCGTGAATATTTACGGTGAAAATAATGTAGTAATATAAATACGAAAAGATGCAAGTCTATGTGTAAATATGTAGGACACGTGTAAAATGTAGATGTATATGTAAAATACTGCCAGTATTAATAATAATCGTATATTATTCCGTAATTGGATTATACCGAAAAACCGAAAATAAAATGTTACGAACATTTAGAAAACGAGATACATTTCGTCCAGATCGTAGCTTTTTACGAATGTCTGTAGTGATTTTTATAAAAATTTAGTCCAATTTTTGTCGTCTTCTCGAATGAATATTCAGTGAAGTTCCAAGAAGAGTTTAATTTCGATGAAATTTTGTAGAAGGAGACGATAGGATTATTATTCTTCCATATAATATTTCAAGAGAAATTCATCCTAACATTTTACCTTTCCTCGCTTTTTACATTTCACACACGTCAAAGCTCCAAAGATTATTACTATTCTAGCCTTGGTAAATTAATTTCTGAAAATATGCCGCGAAATATTTCAAGCGTATAGCTAATTTAATAAAATCAAGGAAATAACTAAAATGACTGTCTCCAAGTAAGCAGACTGATTCAGACGGACTATTACACATCGTTTTTCATAAATATAATTCGAAAGCATTGTTTAAATATCACTTTCTTAATAAACGAGTTAAAAAAAAAAAATTCCAAAAATTAATCTATATACATGTATATATATATATGATATCACGCAAAGTAGATCAAGTTTCTCATTAGACAGTCGTCGACTTGAGATTCAGAATCTTTCGTTGTGTCAAAAGTAAGATCGACGGAGACATATGATACGTCGATCAGTAGGAGAAATTAGAAACTGGAAGTCGTATCGAAAGTAAACGACCAGATAGATCGGCTTATCGATTCGAACGAGCGTCGAGTATGAAGATCGAAAAATCAGTTGCGAGACAGTAGCGGTTGGATAGAAGGAACGAACGGAAGCTTAACGTAATCCTCGTCCGACCGGTATGTGTGCCTAACGATACGAACGCTGCTAACAAAACCTGCCTGGCGGAAGGTCAGTGACCCTTTCAAACACTCGAAGCCGCCGCCTAATGACTGGAATCACCGCGAACGGATCAATTACTCTGCCCCCCTGGTGCAATTAAATCACGACGTGGGGTGACGCGGTGAAACAATTGCCACGATCTGTCTACCTTTAACGTTACATCGTTACACGTAGTCTTTCAAGGGTGGAACACTCTCTTAGTTATTTCAAATTGGTTTTGCAGGTCGTTTATAAGGAATTTTGATTGCTTGCAAGGGAAAGAATTATAGGATCAAATTAATCAACAAGACGTCAAAGCATAAAACATTCCGTATCTTTAAAACTGAACTATCTCATTCGTCTAAACAATGTTTTGGAATTTACGAACGAATAATTAAACAATCATGCTGAAACGTGAGGCGTTCGATGTTTACGAAACTCAGCTACCAAATATTTCTCGCTGCATACGAATTCAAAGAAATAATGTTTCCAGAATTGTGAATTAATTGTTAAATTAGGATCTTTGCTCGAATCAGTGTTAGGCATCTAACATGTAGAGATTATGTAACAACGTTCCTTGATATCGATTTAGAATTTCGTCGATCGTTCCGTCATTCATATACAAGTATCTTGAAGTTACTATTTTCTAGACTTTACGAGGATTCAGATCTTCGATAAAGGAAAAAATTTAACCGATGCGGAGAAATTGTGTCGGAACAACTAATAGTTTCATTAGAAGCAGCAAAAGGGAATATATTATAGCTACGGTCTACACCTAAAACGATTAGAATATGCAAAAGACACACGAAGGGATAAATTCTCTCCAAAATCTGCTCTAATTCGATCGATACTCCATACCATACCATTAATAGTTATCGAGCCTGTAACTAAAATTCTGCTGGAAAGTTCATCTTAATTCGATCGAATTTCCATTTAACGTCTTCATTCTATCGACCAAAATTTTCCAACCTTCGACAATCGATCGCCTAAAGAGTCATGTACACGACAAAATTCAACGACCGACGCCAGAACGCGCCAATTACACGTTTATTCCGGTTTTGAAATTCAGATTGCTCCAGCCGGCGGCTGTAACAATGTAAGCGTCGCTCGCTGTCCGCTCCGCCTAACGCCAATGACTATTGAACCTCGACGACAGAATAAACCGAGAGAGAAATAGAGAAAGAGAACACACACGCGCGCATTCGCACACATACATACTGCCATACAGACATACATACATACGTACACATGCACACACACGGTCGTAAACTTTAAACTCTAACAGGTCGGTGACCCGACGCGACGACCAAGTTGGTGGAGCCGCAACCGCGTTCATTTCATTAGACGACGGATACTTAGTGAAATTAGTATTAACACTCGAACGAGGCGGTCGACTCTCACTCTCGAGCTATTTTGTGGCCGACGACGTTTTCCGGAAAAGAAAGCTCTTCGCGTTGCGTCGCGGAAACCAGCGCGGCCAACGAGTATCGCGAGCGCGCATGCGCCGTTGCGAATCGATTCGTTGCGCGCCGTCCTACAACGCCGATTTCACGCGTCCCGAGTATTTTCGGAGGTCTCTCGGTATTTTTAGGCGGATTTTTAAGTTTATACGAGACGTTTCGGGGATTTTCCGGCGATATCGCGGAAGAAATACAGTCTGTCACACAAGAGCGTGTCTGCGATATTTCTGTAAATATTTATATATTTGTAAAAAAATTTATATGAATTGAATCTACATCTAAAACACTAATACGCTATTACAGTAGGGTGTCCAATCTCCTCCATTAGCGATTATAGCTTGACATCGTTTCGGCATACTCTCGACTAATTTTTGAGCGTAGGATTCTGGTAACGACCTCCATATCTTTCGAATGTGATGTACAAGTGTTCTTATTTTTGTGATACGTCTTCCTCTCAGCTTGCCTAATAGGACACCATGCCCAAAACGAAGATTCATCAGTGAATATTATATTACTCCAATCACGATCTCTGTTTTCATTCGCCCATGCCAGACAATTTTCGACGTTTCGCGTACGCGGCACTCATATTAAAAAGCTCTGTTACTTTCACTGTTTCAAATAAAACTGAAAGGTATTCAGCAACGCGTATTAGAGAAGTTTTCGTTTGTTTACATTCTTTTTATCTCATTCTGATTAGGTGTCAGGTTTCGCAGATATCGCAGACACGCTCTTGTGTGACAGACTGTACTTATATGTGGAAGGCCGATGCTGGAAAATTTGGGAATTTTTAGTTCATCGTTCGACGGTGGTGAAAAGTTTCCTTTGCCCATCGGGTATGAAATTTGATATTTGAAATTCGACGCGCTGAAAATTGAAACGTGAAATTTAAGATTTCCAGATCGAAAATTTGACGTGTTTCTAAGTTTCTAAATTTGTGATATTTACATTTGAAGTTGGTCGTTCGCCTATTTAGAATCAGAAATCTAGAAATCCGTATGTTTTTACACTCGATATCTTGGAATCAGGGCGGCTGAAATTTGAAACGCGAAATTCAAGATTTCGAAATTAAGAATTTGACGTTCCGAAATACCAAACTTTGTAATACTCGAGTCTGAAGTTGCTCGTTTGCGTATTTAAAATCTGAAGTTTTGAAACCTGAACGTTTGACGTTCGAGATCCTAAAACCTGAGCGATTGAAATTTGAAATCTGTAAATAGAAGTAAGCTTCAAATTTGAATCCTTTATATCAGGAATCTCGAGATTCGAATGCCTGAAACTTGAGAACTTGATATTTATAATCTCTTTTGAGATCAAACATTCGTAAACTTGAAGTTCGAATTCATCGAATTTCTTCTTTTATTCTAGCGTTCTATCGCAATAAAATTTCCAGCATGTCGTTTCAGTAACCGCACAAAGACTCGTACCGCGACCTCGCACACTACGCATTCTCGTTTATTCGTAAAATCTTTGAGATAGAATATCGAAGATAAAAGAAACGAGATTTGATAGGGAGTGTATCGAGTGTACGAACTTGTACGACAGGGTCAGTGACCTCGTTGGACATTTAGAAGCCCGTTCTCCTGTCTAATAGTCACGCTACTACTACTGTTAGTCATACGAATAGCTTGCATTTAATTTTCTTTTCCTCGCTTATTATGCACCCGCGTCGTTAAGTCCTTTTTTTCGTCTACGATCGTTACGGGAAAAACCGTGAACATTGTCGGTCGTTACTGCGATTTTTGCTAGTAGTTTCCCACTCGAAAATTTCCACCCTGTTTCTTTCGACCGATGCGATTAAAAAATCATTACCATTTTGAATAACTTTGCAGGATATCTACAGAGAAGAGCGATTTAGATATTTAAAGAAACTTAAACAGAGATTAAAATTTACCGTGTTAAAGAAAATAGAATAACGTGGAGCTAATAATTTTCATGGAGAAGCTGATCTCGGTCTTCTTATAATTAGCATTTTATTCTTCAAATCGTTAATGATTTTTATGGTAATGCGTGATTGTTTAAATATTTTACACGACGCGCTGCTACACTTTTAAGAGCAAAATCGATTATTTCGTCATAATCGGTGGACGTGTGTACACTTTCTACGCTGCCGTTTTTATATTATTTTCTCGGATGTTGTATAAGCGGCATACCAACAGGCAATAATAAACGTATTAAGTTCGTAGAGAAACCTATATTTTCTTCGTAAATATAAAATGCAGCATAAAAATAAAAGAATAATGTTCATAAGCCTTATTAAAACACAGCAGGATATTTGTGAATCGATTTCTCATTGAACAATTACAAAATCACATTAAAATCCTACGTTTTATTTAAAAAATTATACGAACGCGTATGCACGCATAAAATCTTAGAAAAGGTTCTGCGATATAAATGGGTCGATAACTTTTTATGGGAACGACTAACCGCATCCATCGATGCATTAAAACACATGCGATTTCGTTTAGTGGAACGTAAACAACTTTCAACTAACCTTAATATCTCCATCTAATAACACCTTATTTGTATCTTCTACATCCCTGTATCTGTTGTACGTCTCTAGAAACATCATTTTCTACCTATTGTACTTGTCAATATATTTACTAGAAAATGTGAAAATAAGGCATCCTATATATATTCGATGAAAATAATTGCTAGACCGCGGATATTTATGCAAATTCAAAGTCTCGTGAACACGATTAAAAAGACGGAAGTTGGATAAAAAAAAAAATCGTTCTACCTACTAAATATTACAGAAAATAATATACTTTTCATATTTAATACTACGCTGTGTGCATATCGTGTATCATTCGATCTTCAAGCTCCCTATAAATGCATCCGCAGTCCGCAGTGTAATCACTGGATCGCGGATTTTTATGCATTCGCGGGAAATTCGAAGCTTCCAAAGCGCCCACAATTACGCAAAAATATATAAGAAATTCGAAACCAAGTATTTATTACGATACAAATTTCTATTTACCTTCCATTCCTTTAGTTAATACGTCTACAAGAAGTGCACGGTCTACCGATTCGCTGTACCAGTTACGGACCAACCAAAATGGAACGTTCTCTATAAGAAGACAATGGAGAAGGTTGGAAAACCGAATCGCGTGAAAGCTGTACAGAAGCTCGAGGTTGTCGCGTCCCGCGCGCTGGCGCGTGCAACGTGCCGGCGACATCGATCGGAGAACTACTTTCACCAAGGGTGAATGCCTTTCGACTTTATTCTCGCCTTTATCCGCGTTCGCGACCAGGCCTTCGAGAGCAGAGAAAGATATACGGCCAGCGTATACAGAGTAGGTACATACGTCACGCGGCTCTCTTGATTCCCGGGCTGCTGCTTGCTTAGAGAGCAGCGAAACCTGTTGCTCTTTAATGGCTCGAACTCGGTCGTTGAACGTACGCCGATTTTTCTTTTTTTCTTTTTTTCTTTTTTTTCTTTCTTTTTTGTTATCCCTTCCTCCCACCCTTCTATCTCATGGATATATACTGGGATCGATGCAAAAATCTCAACCATGCTCGGTTAGGTAAGGGTAGATGGGGATAAACAGGGTAGTTCGTGTAGAGCATATTATTCTAGTGGATTGTGCTTTTTATCAAGGAGTTCTTGGGGTCAGCGTTGACAATTGTATATAGGAAAATGGATTGACGAAAGAAAGGGAAAGAAAGTACACTTCGATCATACATATTAGCACACTGGCTGATCGTAGAGTACAAACTAAACGCTTTTCGTTGCTTTTATTTTTTATTTATAAATTTGTTACTCGATTCGCGTTATGTGTACCTTGTAACGTGGAATACCATGTAAAATTTGTGAATTTGCTAGTGGACACACGGTGTAGAGATTGATTGAGATCATTTAGGTTTATGTAGAAGAATTTCGACAGTTAGTTTAAATTCTTATTTTTATACATACGGTAAAATATATTTCATTTAATACACGCTAATATTAGTAGAGTATTTATATTGGTATTCTCTGGTATTCGCATATTTTAACTAATTGTATAGTACGTAATAGACTGTGCACATAATTTACGTCTGATACCTGCGCTTTTTACCGTTTCCTCGAATGTAGATCTTCCGATTTCTAAATCAAATATGTCTTCAACTGTTAGATATTTATTCTTAGGTATATCTTCCTGTTGAAATTTCACATATACTTCCAAAATTCCTGCAGGCACATGGGCTACACGAAACAGGTCTTGGCTTTTCGAATAACTCTTCGATCCCTTCTAATGCTCTAACGTTTGTCATTCGCACCTAACGCGCGAACGGTCGTTCACACCAAACAGACGAAATGTTCGCTCTTACAAGAGACACGGCTAAGGTATAACCATGATTCCAAGCTATCACATGTTAACATGTTTCCAGCAATCTTCGTTAGGCATATACGGTATTCTCGAAGCTTACAACATTGTCAGTACAGTAGAATCGACATTCGTCGACTGTGAGAATCGATTATGACGCACTCCTCTTTGGATAATCGAATCTTTCAAATAATCGAATACATCGCTAACAAAAATTGAAAATCGTTACTGCCAACCGTTTCATTACGCATTAACCGAGCAAACAGTTAAAAGACTGTTGACACGAGTGATGGATATACAAGTCAAAGTGACGTGATAATAAAGAATGGAAACTTTTGAATAAATGTGCGACAATCTTCTTCGCTCTCTATCTACGTTTTCCAATTCTTTTCACAACTCTCCGATCGCAAAGTATTTTGCTGATCGGTTAATCGATTTATTTAATTCGTTTAATTTTCTGAATCGGTGTACTATTTCGTTTGGTACTCTTCGCTATTAGAATACAGTGGAATTGTAGGTATTTTTTGAGAATATCAGTTGGTAGTACGAAAGATTGACCAATCAGAGACCTATTTTCGTATTCTGATATCCTTGGCTCACCCACTTCCAGCCAACTGTACGCCATTGTAGCACCGGTTTCCGACCGTCAAGGTACGATTCCCTTATTAAGCTATATCCGTCGAGACTTCTGATTTTCATCGACAACACCGTTCGAATGGGACACGCTCGTGGACCGTTTCGTGTCATCTGGACAAAAATTTCAATATCGATCCACGTTGAAAGTAAAACTCGTTCCACGCTTCAGCATTATAGCGTGAACGATTTTCCGATAGATGTTCCACACGCGTACTTTCATCCATTTCGTATCTTTGTCACGACTGTACATACGTATACACACAAGTACTTGGACATTTGATACAATTTGATCAAAACGTTGATATTTGTGTTACGTTTTCAACATCATTATAGAAGAATGTTACAGTATGTGATTATTAACGTTGGGTTGGTAACCAAGCGATTGCGCATTTTGTCAATACCACCTAATGACCAATCCAATAGTTTCAATGATTCTGATACCATTCCAAACGTCGAACGTTAAAGTTAGAAGGACAAAGAAATATAAAAACAAAATCAGGCAGGAATAGTGGCGTACGTGAGTTTAGTAGCTTGCTGAGCTAACGGGTCCTCGATATTTCTCGCGTCGGCCTTCGGTGTCATAGTCGGAAGCGGCATAGTTATCCGAAAGAGAATAGCCGTATCCCGTTTTGCCTGGAGGCATCGTTTTGCTCAGCCTTCGCCTAGGTCGCTCGAATTTTTGCCAACACGTGTATTTTACTATGTTACTCGTGCATGCGTCCAAGGACGTCCGTAAAATATGGACATTTTTTATGTCACAGTAACGAGAACGAACGTTTTTGCGTCATTCAGGGATTTTTAACGAGAAAAGAAAATACTTTGAACGCGTGTTTTTATTATTATATCATTAATATTCATGTTTAATAGTCTTGCGTTAATCGAGTCTCTTAGAAGTTAAATTGATCAGAAAATATCACAATTTTCGAAATTTTCTCTTTCCGTCTAAATGAACATCTTCGACCATGAAATGACCCATTCGACATCGTAACGATAAGACAAAGCTGGATTTTAATGATCATGGTGTTTGGCCTGGGGAACTTTTTTTTTTTTTTTTTTTGTAAGGTGGAAGATGTCATTTGTTAATGGACGAAAATGATGGGGTTCGAGTCGCGGAATAAATATGAAAGTTTTATTATAACGATGAAGTACGTTTCGGGTTTCATCGTCCCTGAGACAGCTTAAAATTTAAATAATCATGCATCTGCAGGGATTTGCATACTTTCAGTGTTAATACTGTTTTATTCGATAGGCTGAAAGGATGAATATCGTGATAATTTGGGATAAGTGACGATACAGATTTGTAATTATCGGTCCATTTATCATTTTATTAAGAGGAATTACGCAGCAGTGTCCAAGATTTCGTTTCATCCAAGTTCTGTCGTTTTACCGCTAAATCTACGCTAAAACAGAGATTTTTCTTTTATTAAATCTGTCGATTTCGCAATTACTAAAAGCATTTACATGTTCACTTCTATCGAGACAGCTATATAATTATACACACACGTATATCTATTCATTTTTATTATATCACTTTGATTAGATTTGCGTGGATTAAATATAATCTATTTAAGTTACCTTTAAATCTAAATTGGCTAATTCTATCGAGATGAAACATTTGGCTCTTAATAAGCCAAACACCATCCATTCGTTTCTTCTAGAATTTAAAAACTGGTGAAAAATGGTTTGTTTGTTGTTAACGGTTTTAACGTTAAAATATCGAAATTTAACAAATCCCTGTTAATATCACGTTTCATCTGCTTCCCAATATCTGTATATCTAAAAAAAATAAATTAATAAATCGATGATATCAAGTATCCGTTTATTTATAACAACAAACTAATAATATACGCGAATAAATAATGAATAGACTTATATCATGAAATATTTTTCCATTCTCATACTATCAAATTCCAAAATCGATATCGAGTTTTATCAAGTTTCCAATATCTTTGGCGACCGAGTGAAGAAAAGATCGTACATTTATATTAAGAAATATTTTTCCATCTCGAATCGAGCAGGCGGGGATTTCAATGTCTCAAAGAAGGCACCGGTGCGCGTACCCCTGGAACCTCGTTAAACCCAAATCCTTGCATCAGCACGGAGAGAGAGAAAGAGAGAGAGAGAGAGAGAGAGAGAGAGAGAGAGAGAGCAAAAGAAGAAACTCGAAAGCCAAGGTTCCACCGTGGCCAATCCGCACGCAAGCGAATCGCGGACGGCCCGTGACAATGCAGAACGATCTCCCGCCAGAAAGGGGACGTTTTTTCCCCCTGTCGCGTTACGTAAACCCCTGGAAAAGAAAACGGTCCTTATAACCGCTTTTTCGTTGCTACATCGCATCCGCAGTTTCATCGAACGCGCGAGATCTCTTCGAAAAGAGAATTTTGGCCGAATGGATCAATGAAAGACAATTCGATGAACTTGGAGAAATCTGATTTTATCAGAAGATTCTTCTTTCCTACGTCTATAAGTTACGAAAGAAACTTTGCTGGTTTTAACGTTAACGTTTGTTAAATAGATTTATAAAATAGATTAACGAGGGGTTGAAAATATTAAATAATTTGATCTATCTTATAACGCAACTCTTTCTTTTTTTACAATGTTTCATTGTTGCGTATAGAAGTTTCATGTTTATTTCATGACTCGGATTCTATCGTCCGGACCCGTTAAGAAAAGCATCTTTCAGCGTCGTTAACTTTTAAATTTCAAGTTTGCTTCGAAAATAGTCTGAACTGAACCGTAGCCCAGGAATCTTCATGCTTCGTTTCAATAGCCACATGAACTTACCAACTATTTCAAGGAAAGTTTTAACATAAAATTGAAACGAGGAATCGCTCGTGTAAATAACAATACTGTTGTACTTTCTTCGAACTCGAGACGATTCTGAACAGTAGGAAACGCATCTTAGAGATCGAAACTTAAAAAAGCACGGCAATGGCAATTTTCTACGCGAATAACAGTCGATGTAGAATAACCATACGTCCGATGATACATTTTCTGTCCAAATTTCCGTCGTATTTACCCCAAAAGCCGACTCAGCTCCGAAGAAACGAACCACGAAAAGAGGCTAACGTAAGAAGAAAAAAGCCAGGCAAAAAAGGAGAAAAAAAAAAAAGAAGGGAAGGAGAAAAAGGAAGCCAAAAAAAAAAAAAAAAGGATCGAAAAAGGCATCAATCCTCCCAGAGGCCGATGGATCGACGATCGTTGCGGTGCCCAGCGCGATGATGATCTACGAGCGTTTTCTGGAAGGCCCGGCAGCAACGATCCGGCGATGAACCGCGAGAGACCGCAGGAGAAGAGAGGAGAGGCACGTGGCGAAAAGAGAGGCGCCTCCGACGTTTGGATTAGTTCGAGAGAGAGTCCTTGACTTTTGGAATGCGGACCACTGGGGTCCAGGTACATCCAGGTAGCCCAGTGCCGCGGTTCATCGTCTGTATATACGTACCTATATATACATATATAAATATATATCCTATATACCGAATCCTCTATACACATACACTACCGCTCAAAAGTTTTTGAATCGTTCGTTCGACAAGAGAGAATTTTTTCCAACTTTTTTTTTTACAGGAAAAATATTCTGGTGTATCGATGAGATTTGATGTATTTTCACGTACTTGATGTGTAGGTGTATTTACGCGAGTTACTTGTGACGTTGCACTCTGACCATTTCCTCCGGTCGAAGAGTAGAAAGAAACGAGGATATTATTTATATATATTAATTTTTTATTTACTTTTAAACAGATGAGCTAATATACTATATTTTCCAAACGAAACAGCGGGGCTTATTATTACAAATCACGAATACGTATTTAAAATGGAAGAAACAGGGAATCATATGATCCTTTAAATTCACCTTTCTGTCGTAATTAAATTATGAATATCTCGAATGATTCCGAGCGAACCAACCAACTGTATTATTTCTTATTTTACTTTGTCTTATAAATAATATATCACTCTATAATTTCTCATTCGTTTCTTCTTCCTTCACAACCTCTGAGCACCAGAAGTAAAGAATATCTTACATTTTTGACCGATAATATCCACATATGTATCTCTCTCTCTCTCTCTCTCTCTCTATATATATATATATATATATATGTATTTATTTCCTTGAACGTATACGCGGGCCAACACGTCCCCGTTATTCCTGAGCCGACAAACCAAGATAGAAGGACCTGCTGGTGGCTCTTGCGGGGTTTAACACTCGCTGCACTGCACCTGCTCCTCTCTCCAAGCTTAATTATTGCCGTGCAACGCCGGAGCGAGGATTCCCGGCGCGTGTGTTACCTCGTTCTATGTCTCGCTTTGCAAATGGTCGACGAAGGTAGAGCGAGAGAGTGGGCTTCGAGGAAGTTTACCCCGGAGAGGGATGATTGACGAGGCTTTTCGACGAATTACAGGCCGACCTCTGCCGATTGTGGGAACCATGGCTTGCGGATGGACGTTGATAGTAGGCCGAATGTGGGCCACTGGCTTGGAAAAGCCGCTTTCCTTCCGTGGTGAAGGGTTCGCGGTTCTACAATGACGTAGATAGACCCGGTTCGATGCAGCGCAGCTCGATAAGCTCGGGTGGGATGTTCAATGGGGGTTGAGTTTGAATTTCGACTTGATTCGGCTCGGTTACGTTTCCAGATGTCTATCGTTGGAATTTGAGTGCCGTAGTGGTAAGAACGTGCATTATAATGTATAGGGTGTCTTGTAACGAGGGGAAAGCCAATACCCATAAACGACGAGGGTGAGGTGAAATGGAAGAAATAGATGAAAAGCTGTTGAGGTTTGAGTCATTGGAACTTGAAATTAAATATTGGCGTGACGAAATGATAATAATGATAATGAAATAATGTACGAAGGTGCTTTGTAATTGATGACACGACTGCAAAGGCAATGGTACAGATATCTTTTTGTCTTCACTAGGTTCCGAGATTTCGACTGGTGGAATTTTAAATAGAATACTGGGCTGGTTGAAAGATGGATTATGATTTATAGAGTGTGTCTTGTAAACAATTGTACATTGGAGATAGTATAGTTAATAAGAAAGGCATGAAATGGAGAAATAAATTATCAGGTGTTGAGGTTTGAATCGTTGGAGTTTGAAATTACGTGTTCGAGGGTGGTGAAATAATGAATAATAATACAGAAAGGTTTCTCGTACTAAGTATATAAGGTGTAATATAAATGTACAAATGTATAAATGTATAAATGTATAAAGGTTGATACAGAAAAATAAGTCGAAAGCTTTGGAGATTTTGGTGAAAGGTTATAAAGTCGAACAAATTATTATTCTTATCCCAACGAAACTCGGATATGTACCAAGTTGAACGAATAAATCTATCGGCAAGCTAGAAACAATTTGATCACTGCACAGCGTAAAATATCTATTTTGAATACCAAAACAATAAACAATGACACTCGTCGATAATAATCTCAGCACAAAGAACCGATACTTCTGATACTACGTAGGAGAAGAAAAATTACGAAATCGAACAGATGAACATCTTTGTGGTAAAAGAGTCTTAAAGAACAGGCTAATTCGCGGTTCGTCCGTGAAAAAGTGCACGAACGTTTTTGCGTAACAGGTGTAAAAATAGTCAAGAGACGATGTTTGCCTAGCTGTGTTGCAAAAAAATCGAACGAATGAATACACCACGTCCGCGTCTCTTCGCTATATGCACAATTTCTTTTCTTCTTCTTCTTCTTCTTTTATTTCTTTCTAAAACTAAAATTCTTTTTTCTTGTTTCAGGTAAGAATCCAACACGGGATTACATTAACGTCTTCATCGTCGATAACGAGTAAGTCGACAGGCAGCAAATTGATTATTCTCTTTTTTTTCATTTTATCGATATACGAGCAAAAGTCGTAGCAAAAAGGATTAATATATTGTCGTTTAAGATATTACGTTCGTTAACCAATACTCGTGAAATCGTTGGACAAATTGCACGCGATATTTAATGGTCTAAAATGATAATGGCGTGTTTTTATCGTGGCCATGCTAAACGTTTGCAGAATCGTTTATCGTGAACGGCGGGCCGCCTAAAAACTGCAGAAAATTGATTTGTAGCGTCTGCCATGACGCTATTATATTATACTAATTATCTAATTTCGACTTACCTTCGAAATCTCCTCGTAAATTATTCGCCTTTTATTCTGACGATTTTATCGGAGAACGACTGACGCGTTCACGACTAACTTTGACTTTTTTTTATTAGTTTTGCTTTTTAGGACGTTCCTTGGCCCGCTGGAATATTAAGTTTCTAGGTTATTTTACAGTAGAAGCATAAAGTTAACGATATTTAAATAATAAAATTGTATATTAAGAATTCACGAACATCGCCACTTTTTTCCTTCTATTTCTTAAATTGGCCGATTAAATGGGATGATAATTCACACGAGTGAAGCGAAGGAAAGAGACGTTCGTGAATTGAATTGTTATTCGTTCGTGGTTCTTGTACTTATTTTTACAAAGAAAACTCGCCACCTTTAATCGATAACGTTGAATGTCCCGTTTACCGTGTGCCCCAGATTAGCATCTTCATATTATAGAAGAATATTTTTAAGAAAATATTCCAGTGGAAAGCATACCGAAAGATAAAATATTCGAACGGAATCTTTCAATCCTATCGACTAGAGAGAGAGAGAGTAGCCACGAGGGTTGATTGGTTAACGTCAAACGTCAGTTTGCTAAACGCAGCGAAGCTGCATAGCAACTCGTGGTGGACGTTGCTTCCAGGAAAAAGGCTGATTATTTACCTGACCAGGTCAGCGGCACGAGGTGCTAGAACCTGATGTCCAGACATTGCTAAACGATCGAATTTTTATCTCGGACAGATTGGCGAAACATTCAGAAGTTTCGTCTGCGTAACTCAAAAGATAGGAATTCAATTTCTCTTGTAAATATAGTACACGTTATAGCGAATACCTTATCCCCGCTATATGACGTATTTTTATATATCATACGTTTTGTACATCGAATCAATTATCGAAACGATACATCTTTTATGTTATACGTTAAGAAAATCCATATAAGGAGACTCCATGGTCGTCCATGATCAGTCCGATTCGAAAATTCTTCTAAATTCTTTGGAATTCTTCGATTTTTAACATTTTTCATAAAAAAAAGAAAAAGAGAAAAAGAGAAAAAGAAGAAAAAGAGAAAAGGAAGAAAAAGAATGTGACATGCAAGACTCGATTCGATCATATAATATTCTCCTAGGGAAAAAAATTGGAAAAGTCTGTGTAAAATGAATCGATCATATAACGTGCTCGTAGCTGAAAAAATGATAAAATGTTGCACGCAAGATGATTCGATCGTATAACGTGGTTTTACACAAAGGAATTAAAAATAGAGAGACAAAAAGAAAAGAGAGGAAAGAATATCCTCGGAACACGATTCGATCTTCGATAGAACGGAGAGTATTCTCCGATCTGTGAAAGATTCCGTGGAAGAAGGTGGATGAATGAAAACGCGAGATCGCTTATAATGAATCAGCTTATTTGCGAATCTAGTATGCAGAACGGGTCGATAAATACCGTTCAAGGCCGAGCATTTACAGCAGCCTCGGTGCTGGAACGCAAGGTGTTCGTCTGCGTTTTAACCGCGTTTCAACGCATAGAATCCTCCTCCTCCTCTGCTCTCTTCTTCCTCTTCCTCTCGCGAATCTCCAGAGATCTCGTGATTCGTCGGTGAAAAATGAAAAAGTCGATTCCAATCTGTAGTTCGCATAAAAAGATATCCCTCTGGCAAGGTTTTCATACGGCAGTTTTATTCTCGCTGGGAAATAAATTTTGATTTACGCGCGCTTATTTCCGCTACGAAATAAAGTAGAAGAAATCGAAAGAAAGTCGGTTTTTCTTTTCTTCTTTCTCTCTTTTTATCGCTGCTTTTGCTCCTTCTTTGTATCCGCTCGTGTTAGACAGATTTGTCCGAAGGATTAATGGTTTAAACAAGAGTTCTCGTATCGCCGCTTTGAAGTCTCGACGTTCTTGCTGGAATTACGTGCGAGAGAGAGAGAGAGAGAGAGAGAGAGAGAGAGAGAGAGAGAAGAAAAAGAAAAAGAAAAAGAAAAAAACAGTAGTTCGCTTTGACGGCTTCCATCGAATGCAACGAACGAACAAGATTCCCGTGCCAGAAGCTCTGTAGATCGTGGAAAACCGAAGCACGATCTAACGTTTCGGCGTTCGCCTGTCGGATCGTCGTCGTGAATTATTCATAAAACGACGAACGACGAGGCTGTTGCTGTCGTTGGTGACGGATCTGCGGTGTAGGGAATTTGGTTTGACACGGCCAGATACTAGATTAGATTAGAGTATTTTATGGAGCGGATTAATGCTGAGATTTTCCAATAGATGTCATTAAGCAGAGATACCTTTTTAGTACTAAATTGCTGATTTTTATGCAATTTCATGACATATTGCTGTTTTCATAACAACAGTCAAACCTTCCAAACTCTTTAATCCTTCGACATTCAAATGTTCTTCGATACTCTGATAGTTCGATATGTACTCGGTTTTCCAATATTCTCAATGCAACATTCCAATATTCCAACTGGATACTCCAAAATTCTCAATCCTTCGACACTCCGCTGCTCAGTATTTTTACATTCTTAATCTATCAACGTTGGAACGTAATATTCTTAGTATCTCTCTAACACCCTCAATCTTCCAACATTCCACTGCTCGATACTCAAAAATTTTCAGTTCTTCGCTACATTTTTCGATACTTTAGTATTCTCGATGCAACTTTCTTCATGCTTCTACATTCCACCGCTCGGTATTAAAAAAGTGTGCGATCCTGCAACGTTTCAATAATTCGGTATCCTAAGATTTTCCTAATCCACCGACGTTTCACCGCTCGATACTCCGATATCCTCGATCCCCACCTTCCGCACCCACGTTTGCCTGTTTCGCGTTAACTTAAAACGTTATAGCACAAGAACTACACAGAGTACAGCTCAGTGTCCACGTCGTCGGGGCCTCAAGGTCCAGTTTCGCCGTTTGCTCGATTCTTCTGAACAGAAGAAAAGAAGAAAAGAAGAAAAAAGAAAAAAGAAAGAGAAAAAAGGAAGAAGAAAAGGAAAGAAGAGGAAAGAAGAGGAGAGGAGGAAGAAGACTAATGCGGAGGGGCGCTGGGGATTTTGACGAAGCCAGCGTTTTTTGGGCCACGTCATTGCCTCCCAGATTACATGCATACTCACTCCTCTCTGGTAGCGTATCGCGTGGTCGTGATGTTTGCGTGCAACGAGAGGGGCCCCACGGAGACGGATACAAGCGCGCCATCGCGCATAGACGCGGCAGAGACACGCGCGACCGACCTTGCATTTGCTTTGCATATATACGACATGGCTTTGGGCATGGTCACACGGAACACAACCTTGGCGAGAGCATAAACGAACGAATGTAAACCGGGTAGAGAGAGGGAGATAAGGGGGGGGGAAGAGGGCAAAAGGGGGAGCAACGGGCCCACGTCACGCTACTTTCGGTTTTATCGTCGTATATCCGGTCGCGGCGTGATTTCCTCGCGGTCTGGTCCAACCTGAGCATCGTGTTTTCTCGCTCTTGCACATAGTCATTCACGGATTTCGAATCGAACGATGATCAATTTGCTTGGTAGAAAAATTTGCCTCGAGGTTTTCGGACGATTCGTTCTTTCATGATTTTCTTTTTAGCGGAGGTAGGATGGATTTTATACCATTTGTGATACCGTAGCGTAGGTTCGTGAGAGATGTTGCGAGAGAACATTTTTGCAACAGTTCTCGAATATCTGTGGCGCGGCTCTTTCGAAGATTTTCCGTAATACATTTCACTCGTACGTGGAACATCTGGAAGGTGTGCTCGATGGATCATGACGACCTTGACGATCTCTCTGAAAATTGTTGGCAAATTTTGTCAAAAATCTTCTTCTTCAACGATCTCTAACGCTACCCTGCTAGATTTCTATCGTATGCGAAAAATGTCCTCTTGATGGAGATTTCTTTGGAAAATCTTTAGATTTCTCTTATATAAAATAGATCTGGAAGATGTTCTCGTGGAAAAACATTTGATGATTTTTATTTCAGTGAAATTCTCTGTCCGATCGACTTTGCTTTGACATTTCTCCGCATAGATCTTCTTTGGGAGAACGTCGGGATGATTTCTTTCTCCCGTATGCGAAAGATTTCAAAGATGTTATCTTGTTGAAGGACGACCAGCTTCTTCGTAGATTGGTCTTACGGCGATCGTGAGAGTTTCGTTCATTTTTAATCAGCTGTAATTATTTTTTATCGTCTCGATTACGTATACGTGAGTTGTAGATAGATGGCGAAGTAATTTGCTAGAGATTTTCGAAGGATGTTTTGAATTTTCTGAAACATTCGAGAGGTTGAATACCTGGAAAGGATCTTTGGATGAATTTAGAGCAGTTTGACGGCGAAAGAAGTTATAAAAAAGATACCTAATACTGTTATTAAGAAGATTTTGAGAAATTTATGTTGTGAAAGATGGATGAAATATTTATGAGGGTTGGTTCCAGATACTTGGATCGCAGGTAGTCAGTTCCTTGATCCTTTGGAGAAAGTCAATGCATTAGCGAACCTTTAGTCATTCTCAGGTAATTTTTTAGGCGGCCCCCCCCCCCTGATATTTCGAAATTTTCGTCCCATGCCTCCCAAGTTCTTCCATCTTCTACTATGAAGAAACTACAAGCTACGACATATAACATCTTCTGTATAATGGTTAATTTTAACATACTTGCTCGTGCCACATTATTCTTCAAAAATTATGTCATCGACAATTTTCTTTAGGGCAGAATGGTAGGAAATTGCCAATGTATAGCTCAAAATATGAAAAATATTTATAGGACACGATTCTCTAAATTCCGAAGAATTACAAAAGCACAATTCTTTTTTTCTTTTTACTGCCAATAATACGATAGGACAGTTGTAAAAATAAGCAGTTGAAGAACAGAGCGAAAAATTGGATGAAACGGGTGGATGAAATCCAAAAACTCGAACGCTATTTTGTGGATGAAAGTTGATATTTGTACTGTACATAAAAAACAATTGACAAAAATATCTTTCGATGTCCCTAAAAAGCTATAATTTATAATAACGAGAACAAGTTTGAATATATTTGATATTACCAATTACGAGAGAAAATTTTCAAAATTTCCAATATTTCCAATATTTCCAATATTCCAAGCGTCTTAATATTTTTTGTTTTCCTAGTTTCAGTAATTTCGTAATATTTCCAACGTGTCGATCAATTGATATCGATTCCAATATTCCAAATCGAATGATTCGGCGGTTAGCCAGGTGAGAGAATTCTCACCTAAACGGTCAAAGAAAACACAGCATCAGCAACCATTCGCTCGAATCTGTTCTCACCTCCGAAAATCTCGCCGGTCTGTCAACGTTGCACCGTCTCGTCGTCGCAACTACCTTCCAATCTCGAAGTCAAGGCTGATGGCAAAGTTATCGGTAACCGGAACCAATTGCTGCCAGTTGCGCATTTTCGACAGCCTCTCTTACTCAATGTCCTCTATTTATACCGTCTATATGTTTCCCTTGCCCCTGACGACAATTTCAATTACCTCTGTAACCTTTGTTTAAATACAAGAAAAAGAAAAAAAAGGAAGGAAAGAAGGAAAGATAAAAGAAAAGAAATACATTTAAATTCCTTTGGAATCCACCGCGTTCGATTGTTGGACTTGGAAATCTGCCTTTAAAGAAAGAACCTCTGAAACGTGGAATACATTTAACTGGAAGCGATATTGAGAAAGACGTGGAACATGATGGAATTTAATAATCGAAGGGCCGAGTAGAAGAATGATACGCGTGTATTTTTTTTTTTTTTTTTTTATTTATGGAATACAGGAATATGTATAGGAAGAGTAGAACACATTTGACTTAGTTTCTAGCGATTCTTTGTATTTTCTATTCTCCTATTTTTCATACTTTTCATATTTTTCAATTAAATATCTTTTTCACGGACCACATAGCGACGTCTGATAACTAAGGCATAGAGAGACTCGTATCAAACTTTACTTTACTCTTCCGTACGAGCTTTAATTATTATATTAAATTAGACGAATGATATCAAAGTGAGATTATTATCCATAATCTTGCAAAGCCAATTTCTGGTGGCAATACAAACTTTTTTTCATCGATGACATCTAATATCTTGATATTTCTATCTAAACATAAACAGATTCTTACAAAATGGCAGAGTTTAAATTTATACTACAAATCTTTTCAAGTTACAAGTCTCGTCACTTTCTTATCGCTTTCTGTCTGTACTCTTTAATTATTGAATTATACGGATGATATCAGAATGGAATAATCATCGATTAACCCAAAAACCTTGCTCGAGCTATTACGTGTTCGTGTTGGTTCAGATGAATCGAGATTCCTCGAATTCTTCGGTTTTTCCAGTTTGATGGCGCGTGTGTTTGAAAAGCCGCGACGACCAGTGCCCGTAATTGGTAGGAAACTCACCAATAATCGAGCTCGGCTGTTATTGAGGACGATGAGAGTTATATGGAAACGGTAATAATTTAGAAACTGGTCACTGACGATTCCACGACTGCCATTTCGATGACGTTTCTCGAGATCTGACGCGTTTCTCCTAATTGCTCACATTTTCGCAAATCACTTTTTCCTCGATAGACACGCGAATCTTATTATATTACTCTCATACATGAAAATATTTCGTAGCTACAGCTGCGAATCGAAGAAGAACTTTCTATCGAAATTCTCTGATTAAAATAAACGAGAAACACAGCGAAGCCACCTAATGACAAAATCCGCAATCGCTTAGTTGTCAACCCAATACAATAATTGTTGCAATTGAACTAAAGTAATTTTTTCATTGTCCCTCGCTAATATCTTTTTCAAATTTTATACGCAAAGGTCTTATAGTTTTTTTCGATTAACTTTGACGAAATATAATTTCAAAGAAAATTAAGAATTAATAAAAAGAAGTTAAGAAATAATATAATATTTCAACTATAACGATATCGTAATTATTTTCGATATTTATCATACTTTATAAGACATTGTTTTCTCCTCTTTCTTAATTAACTACATCCGTCGTCGTCGTTATTTTTTCATACAGTCTGAAGTATTCGCATAACTCATTGTCAAACTAACGCAATTAATATAACATGAAGCTACTACAACAGTTTTCGAATCTTCTCTTCCTAATGGTTGTCCGAAAAGTGTCTTTCTTTTACAGACACGTCTTTTACAGTTGCATAATTTTCCATTTACTTGGATTTAAGACCGAGAGCGTAAAACAGAATTCGAAGCAATGGCATCGTAGCTATTTTGCAGAAGGAAGTCCGTAGGTGTTCACCGATACGTAGAGCGTGCTGTTTGCTCATCGCGTTAACCAAGACTGAATTTCGAAAGAGCATTTATATTTTGTTGTCAGCCAGCAACGTTATCTTCAACCTTCGCATTGAGTTGTCATGCTCCTTTTGCAGGCCGATAGTGTATCAGGTGCGTGGTTAAATTGCATTGTTTCAAACCGCGTTATTTTCCTTATCTATCTGGCAGAGGGCACGTTTTTACCGATAACCTTGCGAAAACTCATAAAATCGAGCGTCGAACACCGAACGCTCGCCTCTCTGTGACGCGCGTAGCTTCGTAAAACAGAAATTCACAACTTTTTATATTGCCGTGTTTTACGCTCTAAACTTTGCCGAGAAAAAAGGTCGAGAAGAAAAGAGGAATATTTTACAAGGACTTATCAATGCATCTTCGTACCCCTTTTAAAAGTATCGAGGATACGGTAAATGTTTGAAAATGTTTGTCTCGATTTTACGTGTTTTTCTTCCGATTGACGTTTTATCTACCGCTCGTGACTGAACTTGCTGCGAATTCACGATCGATCCATTCGAATATGGAATACGTCGTTATTCTGGTAAAAAGTCGATTAATATGCTCGCGGCCGATGAGCGTTGCCATCGAAAATCCTATTAATAATAAGCTTCCGCTGGGTAAAACGTTGATCGTTCTTTTGGTCGAGTGTTTTATTAAACGAAGAATATTGGTATACACGGCAGTTGTACGTAAATCGTGTTTCAAACCAATACATTGGATATATTTTCATTAATTTTTTCTATCGAGGGAATTAAAGTTAAGATTGGACTAGAATTTTATTGAGAAACGTGACTTCATGTTACGAGATAACATGTCGGAGCTAAAAATTCTCGACGAAGCAGAAGAGCCTTCAATTGTTATCGGTTAAAATAAAACTTTCAAGACAAAATAAATAAATAAATTGCAAAACAGTTTGAAACCACCAAACAAAAAATCCAATATAGAAATTAGGGGATGAGATAAATTCTATTAGCAGTGTACGCTAAAATCACCGTATATTCATATTTTTGTCTCTTTAATCGTACGTATAAAAATATATAAATTTACATAAACGTGTACGATGTACCAGGGGACAAATAAAACATAAAAATCTGCAGATTTATTTTGCTTCGCAAACAAAAGGATTCAAGCTCAACGATAGAACGTCTCCATTCTTCTAGACGACTGGATGTGAACGAAAGAAACGCCGACGATTAAAGAATAAAGGAGAAATGGTTGGCCCGTTGGTCGGTTCTGGCTATTGCTCGTCGCCTCCTATGTGTTGCGTGTATCCACATGCACACAGCACCGGTTTATTTTCGAGTCGTGGCGCAAAGTTCGCTTCGATAAAATCTCTGGCCGTCGAAGACCTCCGAGCTCTGTGCCCGCGTCTCTGATTGACCTATCCCAAAGTGGCCGTTTATCACCTAGGTTGCTTGCTGTCTTCTCGCTGAATGGTTGGGCAAACGTGAGCGCAGCGAAACGCGCGTACGCCCAATATCTCGGCAAAAGGATAGACGAATGGTTTCTTAAGAAATTTCCAATGGAAATAGTTTTCCGTATAATCGAGAAACAGATGGGTTTTACGTGTTGTAACGAGCGACGGAATTCCGAGGAAGTTTAAAGAATTGGACAAATGACGATTGATTTCAAGAAAATTCTATATAAAATAGACGAACGATTTGTTGGAAATTCAGTATTTTCTCTATGACGGAGAAACGTTGGATTTTAATACGACGAGGGATGCAATTTCGCTGCAGCTTGAGCGAGATAAGCTGAAGGGAATTGATCTAAGGAATAATCACGTAAAATAGACGAGTGGCCCGTTGGGAATTTAACGAGGAATTATCTCTCGATAGAAGGAAAAATGTGTATTTCAATATCTGGCAAGGGATGGGATTTTCAAATAGCTCAGGGTGTTAGATAAAGGAGGATTAATATAAAAGAAAAAAAAAAAAAAAAAAAAATTATGTAAGATAGTAAAGATTCCTTCGTCATTGGAAGCGATAAACAGTCTAATTAAAATTGATTCACGAAACATCAACCGCGTTTATCCGCGGATTGTCCCCTCCGCGATAGAGACTCGCCTACGAAAAAGATGGTTGAGCTCGCGAAGAAGAGGAATCGGTGTATCATGGTTAGCCCAGATCCGTAGACGCGGACTGTACGAGTCCCAATTTGGTGAATCAGTGTCCGGAATTTCGGGCCGGGCAGACGGGCCGACCTCAACGAGACCGAAAGTGAGAATTTTAGCGCCTACCAAGGCTGCCGAATCTCCGCCGATAAACACACGAACCGTGGCCGTCATTGACATTCAAACGCGCAACACACACCGGTGGTACGTTCTGCCATCTTACGAATCCAGAAAGAAGATAGAGAACGGTAATGGTAGAAGAGAAGAGGAAGAGAGGATGGTCGTGGAGGAAGGAACAAAGGGAAAGGAGAAAAGGAGGAGAAAAGCAAAGGTCGTCGTTGACCGAAGGAACCAGCGGAGATGGAAGAGGGACAAGGAGATGACTCGCACCGATTTCCGACCTTGAGGGGAAAAAGTGGCGAACCGAGGATTCCTCCCGTGGCCGCCATCTCTTTTTTCCTCCAAACGCGTGGATTTTTCAAGTTCGATGAGATTCACGGTATATTTATTATTACGTAATATTTGATAGAATTATCATTTTCTGTTCACCGGTTTGCAAGATTCACAGGTAGGTGTTGATGAAGATTTAGGGGTGTTTGAAGCAATTAGAATTTTATTGCATACAGGTGACTCGGATCAAGTGGTTTCTCGATTCCTTCTTCGAGAAGGTTTACCTTTGCCTGTTTTGCCGATGGCCTGTTTTACGTATTTTATCAGATTTCAAGTCGTCAGAACGAACGAAACAGTTCGCAGCTTAAACCGATACTACGCAAGCCGGAACATCTTGTCGCTGAAATGAAAATTCCAATCCTATAAAAGTCAGAATACAAAAGAAATAACTCACCCCTAAATCAACTCTATACAGTTCCAAGCAAGAAGACGAGATACGTCTTTTTGACGTTTATCAAAGATGCTACAACCGCCAACAATTTCCAAGCAACGAACCGAAGCACAAGAAGTCACCCCCAGAAGGACAAGAAGACCGGTATTCCGTTGTTTCGTCGGCATGCATCGTCACCTCCTCCCTGCTCGCCCCGAGAATAAGCATCGTAAAGATCGGAATTGCTTCTTGGAACGTTCTCCGGCCCCGCCAGATGGATCTCTTAAAATATACCCGAAATTCCACGTCCGTCCAATATTTGCACGGGCCGACCGGCCACGGACAGGATATATATCCGGAGACGCGGGATGCATCGGGGTTTAAGCTCGCGACCAAGATCCGTCTGTTCTCTTCTTGGGCCATGTGTACTTCGTTTCTATTGTTGGAAACTCTCCTCTCTTTCTTCTTCCACTTTTTCTTCCTCTTCTTCTTCCTCTTCTTCTTCTTCTTCTTCTTCTTCTTCTTCTTCTTCTTCTTCTTCTTCCTCTTTAACTTCTTCGTCCTCTGTTTGTTCCATGGAAAAATAAGACGCGGGGTGGATCGTTCCTCGGGGAACGAGAAAGATTCGCGGCCGAACGAGGGGGAAAGCTGTTTTCTCGAGGGGAAAAATCTTGTTGTGAAAGGGGAGTCTGATTTTTAGGATACGTTTTAGGGGCGATTCCTTGGGGTTCTTTTAAATAGAGGTACTCCAGGAGGACGAAAGGGTGAATCGAGCGGCCTTATGCTGGAAGTTTCTGGCCAAGTTTCCTCCGTGTTGGACTATTCTCGGTAGCGTTTCGAGGTCTCGTTCATGAGAATCGAATTGCCAGAGTTTGCACAATTGGCTCATAGATTGAATTATACAGAAGATTTTGGATATTTATTCGCGTGTTTATGTTGTCGAGCTAAAGTCTAGAGCATCGTAACGGTATATCGTTTAACATACGTTGCGTAAAAGTCTGATAAACTCGAACGCGCGTTCAACTGCTATTTCTAATGTTTTCACGCTTAGGATCTAGAGTATACTGTATAAATGTAGTAATTTTAGCTTTAGCATTTCCTCTTGGAGAATTGCTTTTATCGTGGACACACCGCGCCTATGTTTGAACTTGTTTGAAGTGGTTGCTACGTTGATAAACTCGAACGCACGCTCAGCTCTCGCGTAGAATAGTTTCACGGTTGCAGTGTACCGTATACTCTGTATATATTTTTCTATATCGTGTAATACGCTACAGTACATGGCATTTCAAGTTTAATATTTCTTTTTAGAAAATTGTTTCTCGTCGGAAAATTCGAAACAAGTGGATCGTGTTTGTAGAGGCTGCGAGGATGTTGAAAGGGATCTTGGCGATGAAGCTGGCTCAATTTACCGCTTTTCTTCGAGACTCCGGGTAGGAGGGTCACGCGAAGTATACTTTACGGTAGAAGTTTCGGAAAATTCTGTCTGAACTACTTTTTTCAATAATTTGCCGAGCTACGCCGATGAAGGCGATTTATCAGTGTGTATACTGTACTCTTTAATCAACAGTTTGCAGCAAAGTCGACGTACAAGTATCCTGGTAATTAATACTCCTCGTAGAAAAGTTGTTTTCTCGGTAATGTTGAATGGGCTTTAACGGGAATACGTAATACACTTGAATGAAGTTTTCTCGTAACAAAATATTTTACAGCGGTCGTTTGAAAAGTCGATAACCAGGTTTCGACGATTATTAGGAATCATTAGCAATCATTAGCAATCACCTGGAAATTCTAATCGGATGGTTTTCCCCTTTAAGTTTAACACTTGCTATTTATGATAAATAGTAAATAATTTGTAATAATTTGTAGTAGGAATATATAGAATATCTATGTTATAATAATTTGTAATATAACGAAGAAATTGTTGTAGCATTATTTATGGAATTTAGTGGAATTAGTATATTACAGCATGGTATAGTTATTTTTTAATTAACAGATGATAATTATAGTATGTTTATAGCGTAGTAATTTAATTATAGATAGAAATATAATTATGAGAAAGTTAAGGCGCGCACGGATAATTAGTAAGTCGATGGTAACCAGTTTAACAAACGTGTCAAAGGAGCGGTCAACTTTATATCAGGACAAAGACGAATAAACTGTTATGGATAGCACTTAACGCGTCGGTCGGCGAACTACCACCGCTCTTCTCGCCCCATGTTTAACACGCTGATGCTTAGCAACGAGTAAAATTATTTATGCGCCACTGACACTTCAGAGAATTCGTAAATCACCAGAAACGCGAATCTTATTCACCGATCTCTCCGCAAAATTTCTCCAACCTAACCCCAACGTTTTTGTCTCTTTTCAATTCTTTCATTCAGCTATCGTAGATTTTTCCTTTCTTCTTATTTCGTTTACTAAAAAAATTGACCCAAATGAATTTGAATTTTTTACTAGTTTAGTTTCACTTTATTAAGTTGCCATTGATTTTTTAAAAATTGTCTCCTCGCGTCGTTCAGTGTAAAAATATCTTAATCGAATTCTAAGCTTCCAGCTCGTACGAAAGTTTTTGCTTTTACGTTCGATCGAAGCTATTTCGATGTACGTGGGCATTTTATCTATCTGCAACATTTCTAACTGATTCCTCTTCTATTTTTCTTTTTTTTTCTTGTTTTCTTTCTTTTTAAATACAATTTCCCCTTGCTGTTAAAATTGCATAAAGAAGAATAATTTTAATTACGTAGATGAATATATAAACCGACATTTACTTTCAACAATTTCACGATTTGCGTAAATACCGAAGGTCTTGAGAGATATAACGTATCGCGTCTAAGACAGTGACAATCCGAATGACGAATTAATTTGACGTTTAAGACTGCCAGTTGATGGGTTGACACTTTACGATCTAGTGAGAGAACTTGTTTCTTCAATTTGTCAGAATACGCGTACATCTTGCGTCAGATCCGCTGCATCTGTATAGTTTCATGCATTTTTTCTCCGCTATATGCATCAGTTTCTGACTATGCATTTGGAACTCTGCCACCTCGATAATGGGATAATTAATTTTCGTCGTGTTACGTTCACTAAGTCACAGTATTTTACGTTACCACGGAATTATTTAACAAGCCATTACCTTGCCACAATTCTTGCAATAATTATTCAAAGAATAATAATAATAATATTCTGCAGTTCTGAGAAATTCCATTGAACTTAGGTTTCAATTAAATTCCCAGATAAGTCACGCTATCTAAAAATAAATATACTCGAACTTACGGACTAACCTGTGACGATTGTATCATATTTTCCAAGAAGATTTTCCTTCTCTACAATAAAATCGCCAAGAATCGTTGTTCTCGAGCCCCGAAAAACTCGGTTTGGCTTAGATCCTCAGGCTCGCGATAGTTTACGTTACGACGATTATTTAGCAGAGACAAACGTACGGTTCTTTCACCGGCCAATTTTTTACGTCTTTACGACGAAGCCGCGAAGGAATTACACCGAAGTGGCGAAAAATTCGGCTCGTTTCCACGTTCGTTTCGCGATCCAAACCGACAGCCGCGCCAATATCTTCGATACTATTCTATTTCTGAATCAACGAACAACGCAGACACTTTAAAATAACAATGCCAGCCACTCCACCCCGTATAAAAGATTTCACCGTTTGCAATGTGGCCGCGTATCTTCGAAAACAAAGAACCGAAATAAAAGAAGGGACCTCCATCGTTGAATCATTCAGCAGAAAATCGCTTTTGAATCGCAGACAAATTTCAATATTTCTTCCTTCAGCCCTTTACCAACATTCTAAAGAAGCCAGTGCATACATTTTTAATAATATTTTCGAATACCATACACTCTATGGGAAATTAAAGAATCCAAAAACGTACAAAATGTGCGTAACATGGAAAAATGTTTCAAAAGTATTCAAAGTGACGCAGTTGTTATAAGAAAACTCTACATCTGATATTTGTAGTTTTCCCAAGCACTGAACCCATCGACAGCGTATAAGACAATAGACTGGGACGAAGGCAGACCATAGACAGTATCATAGACAGGCGACGATGGCTATGGGGCTTTCGGTCATAGGGTAACGCTGCTATCGTGCGGATCGGGACCAGCTGAAATTACTGTATATTCCTACTTGTACTTACACTTCTGTATTGAAATATACATTTTCTACTTTACAATTTATCTCTACGCGTTCCTCTGTTCGTACGTCTAATAACCTCAACAGTTCGTAGTTATTAGGACATTTACGCGAAAAACGATCGAACAACAATTGTAGAAAAGGCTGTAATTGCGGAGAAACAATTTTTTCAGGAGAAATAATGCGAATAGTCCAAGTTCGTGGAAAATAGTAGTTTGCTTGTAGAAAAGCTTCGTACGTGCCAGGTCTTAATTGTAAAGAAAATTCAATGTTCCATTTTCATTCAATTCATTTAGACCTTAGACGGATGGCATAGACAAAAGCTAAGAAGTAATTAACTGACGTTTATTACCACTTGTACTTCTTTTCCTGTCTCCTGGCATTATTAATAATTCTATACTATGGTATCCTCATTGGTACGTTTTTTTACAAGCGCTTCAGTTAGTTCGTTTAACCTAGTTTGAAAGCTCAAGCTTGACGAACTTGTATGCCAATATCGTAATAAATATTTCTCTCCAATCATAAACGAACATTGATTGGTTTCAACGTTTCTATACATTGTATATCTGTCGATTATTATTTTAGTCGATTTTAATATTATTATTCGATTATTACATATTAAATATTATTAGATTCTCGACTATATTTGCTATATTTGATTTTCTATCATATTTTGCATTACGTTTCGTATGTTGTTATTTGACCACAGGCCGCTAGAAATGTTTCCGTAAGCCAGATTTTAATTTTGGCCAATTTTGTTCACTCGATGTTCGTCTAACGTAATTTCAAGCAAAAAATTGTGTAGCCGTTAGCGTGTAATCCGTAATTCACTGCGACCCTGTAAAATTCCTATGAATAGTTTTCATAACGTTCTGTATGAAATCAACAGATGTCGCAGTATTTAAGAACAGGAGTGTAAATTGTGTTAATAAAAATGTGCAATTTATTGATCACAGTAGATCCACGAATGGTACAGAGGCTGTGTCGTCTCCCGTGGTCACGGCAGCCCTCTGGCACCTCTATTTCACGGTGTTCCATTTGTCGGTGGCTAATCTGCTGGCGTACGTGGCGCATCGCTTGATTTATCGCACAATTTCTTGCATAATTTCGTGCTGACCCAGGAAAATTCAGTCGTTTCGATCGACCTCGAGAAAATTCTCTTCATCGACTGTTCTCCATAACGAATTCTTCATAATGGAACAGTAGCTTAGTGAAAGAGCTAAAAAGATCGTTTTATGAATTACAATATCAAAGCGAACACTAAATCGAACACTATTACGCGGTACAATCTATACATCTACTTATATTCAACTCGTAATCACCTGTGTTACTTGTTTTCTGCTAACAAAGTCTCTTCAAACATCATCAAACGGCAACAAACCTTACCAAAGCAAACAGAATTATTTCTGTGAAACTGCTATATCAAATACACTGCAATTGTAACTACAGGCTTTTATTTTCATTGCAAACAAACTCACAGCTTCTACCAACAAAGCATCCACAAACACCATCAAACCTTATCAAATCGAAATAAAAGCGTTTTCTTTAGAAAAAGCCGGCCAATCGTTCGATCGGACGGCAAAAAGTAACGATTCAGCGTATCACCGAAGGGAAAAAAAGAGAAAAGGCGTTGGTTGGCAAGTGATGGTTACTTGGAAAGGGGGCGTAACGTTGGCCAACTGTGTCGCGGATGCGGGTCTTGAATGAACCGGAAAGAAGGGACATTTGCCACGGACGGATGTAAGAACGCGAACCGACCACGAGGTAAATAATAGAAGAATCGACGCTTATACGTCGTCGGCGGGATCGGTTGGCACACACGGTGTTTCTTCGTGTCTTGTGCGACCTACTTCCGGCGCTGGTCGCTGCATTCTCATCCTCGTTCGCTATAATAAACGCGATGCGACGCGACGCGACGCGACGCGACGTGTGTTCACTGCGATGCGCACGAAATGGAAACATACGTGCCACGTGAACGACTAATTACGAGCCAAACTACCACCTTATCTGCCGTTTTTTCCCCGACAGAACTGCGCTTGGAAACGCGACGCAACGATGTCGTCGTTTCTTTTTGCACGCGCGAAATTGCACGCCGTCGAGTGTAGCCGCCCTTTCCTCGTTTAAATCGTTGTTCTCGATCTAGAAACAGCGAACGAATGTTTCGCAAGAAGCGGAGAATCGCACTGTAATTGAAATGTTTCGAATGATGGAGATTTAGAGTAGTTTGATAAGGTTGCAACGAAGGCGAAATCGCTGGAGGTATGGAAGGACGTTCGCTGGGCTCGTTTGCACACGTTTGATCGAGGACCGTATTTTATCATTCGTTTCGTATGTCGTTTCAAACGTTCGCGTCTCTCAGACGCTAAGCATTGTACGGCAGCTTTTAAGTCGAGCTATATTACATGATAATTTTAGTTTTGTTTGTACGTCAACGGGTTAATACGACATAGCCGAAAACGGAAACAACCTATTAGGTTCGGAGATATAAGCTTCTTAGGGCTAGCTTTTCAGTCGACCAGGTTTTTTTTAAAAAACGAAGACGCGGCTAATAAGACAAGAAACATTTTCATATCTTCGATAATTTTAATATCACAAGAGGCAACGCTTGCGAAGCTACATAGAAAATGGAGCAACGTGTGTTCAACTACAGAACCAAGTAAAAAGGTAATTTCCTTAAGGCGCGCAGCAACCGAGTTTTAAAACTGGGCTGAATATATTACACAGGATAGAACCTAGATCCCACCTATCTCATCGCTCTAAAGTTTTACTACCAGCCAAACAATCGGAAAATTTACAACAAAATCACCAATTACGTAATTGCGTAATTTGAATAGAAAATCATTCTGAAATGAATTGCCAGAGAATTATCGCGGAGACGACGTCCGAACGACGCCATTACGCGATTACCGCGAATTTTATGTTCCCAACCCACACGTTCACCTCCATCCTCCTATTGTGTTCACACGCGTGTCATTCTACGCTCGCACAAACGCATAAATGCTGATGGTCCACGGTCAGACCTCTGTGAGAAGAACTACAGGCAGAAACACACACAGAGAAAGAGAGGTAGAGGTCTGGTCATTTGACTGGAGGTTCGCGTAATCACCACCTCCCATGTAAACGGCCTGGCAATGGTAATAGCTCGTTTAGAGCACTTGCATGCAGTTAATTTCGCCCTCTCGGGGAGAACACGTCTGGAGACGAGAGGAGACAGCGACGAGATCGCGACGTTTCTTTCCGATCCGCGGCGACACGCTCCGCGAGAAGGACGAGAACCACCGCGCCTCGTCCTGCCGTTGTTCTATTTCGGAAGCGACGCGTAACATCGCCATCGAGCGCGGAATCAAGCTTCGTCGATCATTCCTGCGTGTTCTTTCGCGATAGACGTTTAATTGGTTAATTGGTTTGTTCACGCTGCTTACGTCTATTCGATGGTTGGATGACGATAGTTTCGCAGATCTGCTTGGCAGTGTATGTAAGTACAAGTAGGAATATAATTTCAGCTGGTCCCGATCCGCACGCTAGCAGCGTTACCCTATTATCGAAAGCCCCGTAGCCATCGTCGCCTGTCTACTGTCTATGGTGGTCTGCCTTCGTCCCAGTCTATTGTCTTATACGCTGTCGATGGGTTCAGTGCTTGAAAAAACTAAAAAGACCAGATGTAGTTTTCTTAGTTTTCTTAGAAGTGGTGACCACTTCAACAGGCATTAATGGAGATTTCCATTCTATTCGATTTCTAACGTCGGTACATTATAATAAATAAGAACACAATTATCTGGCGAAATAGAACGGCTAGAGCTTTATCGTCGTACGAGGCTGGCAGATGGAACGCCGACTAACAAACGATACCTCCTTATTCCTAACCTGTGCACGGTGCGAAAAGACTCATCGACTTGCCTGTGTAAGTCTCACCCTGTACATTGTACATGGTCTGGTCCTGCATACAGAACGCAGGACCTACAAAACGTCCATTCAACGAATTCACTGCTACACTCTTCTTTCTCGATCTTTCTGAAGCCGGGGATCCAGCGGAAACCCAAGCCAAACTAAGCTGTGCTACGTTCCAAAATATCTGTTTCAATCCGTATGACACGCGGAATCGGTTTTAACAATAAAACTTTGGCTAAGCTGACCCGAGCTAGATTCTGGAAAATTCGTGCAAGCAAATATTTGAAACCTGGCATAGCATTACCGACGATGGGATCCGAAACACTTCGAAACATTTTGAGTCTGTATACGCAGATACAGCAAAAGATTGAAATCATCGAGCCGAATGAACTGAGCTGCGCTGAAACACGATTCGAAGTTTAAAAGTCTTGGAGATCTTGGTAGTTTTGAAACTGTTGAGAGTTTAGATACCGTTTTGAGACATCGACGAGCGTTCTATATTTCACAAGCAGCTTCTCAATTATTTTTCTCCAAACAGTGATATCGACATAAAACAATAGGCCGTGGAAAATTCGAGTTACGATAAATACAAGACCCAAGACCGATGGTAGTTTAGAATCACGTTTGCATCGATTGGTAGCTCGAAATTTGCAAGCCTCGATAAGCGTTGAATCTTGTTTCGATTCGAATCATGTCCGAAGTGATTCGTTTCATTAAACTCAGTGACGGAGGAACGAACGAAAGTTTAAAAGCTCGCTTCTATTTAATTTTACGATGATTCTATGGTAATCCCATTTTACAAAAACAAAGGTAATATATCCGCCAGAGCGGACAATTGTTACCGACGTAGCGACAAATGCGTAGCACAAAGTTGCTCATAGTCAGTGGCAAGCTGCAAGTTTAAATCTTCTTCGACCACAACCGTAGATTCCCGGTGAATCGCCGTAACCCCCGTGGCAGCGTTCTTCTCCACCAAGAAATTCATCGGCGCGGATCGTTTCAAGAAGTCAGCCTTGCGAGAGAAGAGAAGATAGTTTACGCGAGGAGAAACACATCGAACGAGCGGTCAATTATGCTCGACCAGTTGTTCGACGTATGCACGGACTGTTCATCCGTCTGCATGGGGTCCGGATGTTCCGTTCTTTCCCTCCTTGTCGGCGTGTCGACGATGCTTCGTTCTCCTCGTCGGTCATTCAGTTGCTTGTCCACCTATCGCGAGAGAGCCAGTGACGAAGAATTAATTGCGGCTGAGTCCTTGGCGCTCCTCCTCACGGACGCGACGTGGGGCGATCCTCTTTGTTCGCCTGGACGTGGCTTCCCGTATCAGCATGCGTGCTGCGTACAAGTGTGGGTTCATCGGGTGCAGGAATGCACGCAGCGCTGCGCTGCCTCCGCGTGCGGCGATCGCACGATCAGCCAGAACACAGTTTGCGGAATATCGATGGGTCACAGCGAGGTTCGCTGCAGACCAGCGATTTCCAATCTTTTCCAATCTCGCGTCACACGTACCACACTGCCGGCCAATAAGTATGACCGCTTACTCTTAATACTAATTTTACTTTGTTTGGTATTTTACGTGTTCTAAGGCGATGCGAATTGATCAACAGATTCGTTATGAAATAATTAAGAAGTATGAGCAGTGGATTCGAGCTAACGTCACGAACTGTACAAATATGTGCTTACGGCCGCCAGTGCAAACTATTAGGTCGAGTAATAAGTTCATTCGCGTTTTCCTAACCCATTTAAAAGGAAGCGAAATAGTACGTAAAGGTTGTAGGTAAATGCGACATTATCGAGCAATAAATAAACGGCGTAAGTTGCAGCTTTGCCAAGATGTGAAAAATTGTATCGGAGTAATGGACGCGTTACAGAAGCTCGCTACAGGAATTACAGGCACGAGAAGAAGTTGTATAATTCGAAGAAAAATATTGTAAAATAGTAGTATAAAATATTTCAATTTCTTTTATTGCTTTCGAGAGTCGATCGACGAGCAACGTTAACCAGACAGAAGCAGCGATTATCGTGCGATCTTTCACTGACTCGACTTTCAGTTTTTCATCCGATGGTTCTCGATGAGAGAAACTCTGCCGATAGTGTCATTTGCGAACGCGCGAAACGATACTCGCTGGAACTGGCGGCGGAACAAAAAAGGTCCTTTCACGAAAAACTCTGAGAAATATCGGCAGTGTGATTTAAAAATTGATGGCAAAGCGATCGAAGTCCTGTTCACGACACACAGAATTCACGATGAAGTTAATCACTTCGTTTGCAGATTAGCGAAACATTGAAATTCCTCGCTTCGGCAAATTTACAGCCGATCAAATAATTTTGCTGAGAAATTCTTCAGGACTTTGATGAGGAATTTTACGTAAAGATGCCTTAAGGGTCCGTAATAATTCATTGGTAACTACACAAAACAAGCTATACTACGCATCCCTTGGAATTAGAAAATCAGGAAAAGGTCAAAATAATACTTCAATTTCAACTAGAATCTGTTGGCGAAGTCAGGCATTCGCTTGGATAATTGGCGAAAAACAAAAAAAAAAAAAAAAAAAAAAAAAAAAGAAAAATTGTCCGCCTACTCCAAGAACTCTTTGACGAATATTATTCCTAGCCTTACCTTATACCGATGTCTTTGACGAAGTTATCAAACAAGTACATAGCTTCGTTCAGAGATTAGCGAAACATTGAAATTCCTCACACGAGGAAATCCACACAAAAGGTGGAATAACTTCGTTGAGAAATTCTTAAGGAATTCAACACTTTTGCTCGAGGATTCCTTAAAAATCCATAATTTACTGAAAAACGCGCGATCAGACTGATACAGCGCCTGGAATTAAAAAATTCCGAAAAAGTCGAAACTACTTCAGTTTTAACTGGAATATCTTAGCGGAGTCAGACGTTCGCTTCGGTGATAATCGCCGAAGAAAATTGTCCACCTTCTCCACGAACTCCTCGACGAATATTATTCCTAGTCTTGGCTCATATTTGTTCGTTCCGACGTACGTCTCGTGCTTCGACAGTGGAGGCAAAAGCCACATCTGGAGTCGTCGCGAAGAGAAGATCGTAAACGACGCAGGGGTTCGAGCGGGCCAAGGAACGAGAATGTCTGGTGGTGATGTAAGCGCAGTTAGGTGTTAGGCGTGTTAAATCGAAAGAATAGTCTGAAATATCTCGTGGATTCAGCAATTCCGTACTTTCCAAGATTACCTTTCGTCCTCGCTTCGACAACTTCTTATCTACCTTTACGTATTATTGCGTCTTCTTAGATAAACACGCTTACAATCTTCGAGCAGACTACCCGCAGCGTTTCAACGTAGAAGATGAATTTTGTCTACGGCTATCGCAAACCGTTAGTATGATTTCCCTTCTTTACAACTATCGAAACAGATATTTTTGCCGAAATTAATGCTGTCGTTTACAGAGAAGAGTCTGACTTTACAGTCATATTCCTCGTTCTCAAACACGAAATTCGTTCATTCGCGTTTCCATCTCGGAAACTACGTTTCCCCAATGCCAAATCGAAGAACCGTTCTCACTCCGTTGCACTTGCAGGTGCATAGTCTCGTGAAAATCGGTGAGCCACGTTTCGGTTCTAGTATCGACTTTGATCGATAGTCCGGTATCGATTCACATAATCGGGCGTTGTTGGTAAAAATCGACGAAAGTTTCCACGTATTTACGGACGACGGTGTATATACCGAAATGAAGATCGGATTTGCTTCGGTCGCTCCGTTACGAGTCCGTGCCAAAAATCCGCCGACGACCCTGACGCTGAAGGGCGAGAACGCAGGAGAGGCTGAGGGCATCATCAAAGCTCACCGTGGCCGACCCGTGGGTCCCAGAAGAGACCAACAGAGTCTCTCTCGTGATCCTTGGAGGCGGCAGAAAGGGGGATGAGGGCGATCCATTGCAAGGCCCTCCCCATTATGCCCGAACAATGTAACAAATAACCTCATCAGACTATCTCAGACGCCATTGTGAGGCGTCGTTCAGCGTTCGTCGGAGAATGCACCTTCGCCGCCGGTCCTTCTGTTTTCTTTTCCCTTTTTTTCCCCTCATTTTTCTCCCCCTTCTTTTATCGTCCCTCTTTCTACCTTCTTTTCTATATATTTCCTTCTTTGTTATCTCTGGATTTCGCGTTAGTCAGAGAAACACGGTGGTTCCAGTCGAGAGAGAGACGCACGTCTGGATGTTTGAAGTTTGAATAAGCAGCCAGAAAACGTTCTTCGTACTACCCCTCGGTAGTAGGTTCTCGATCAAACGTGATAGTAGTAAACTATGTTCCCAGTTATAAGTATTAGGATACTTGTCGGTACTCGCTATAAGTCCAATGCTCTTCTCTGATTTCTTGTTATAATTACCGTATTACAAATCTGTTATATCGTTTCTATATAATAATAAATATTAGGATGCTCGGTCGTTACGTTGAAAAACTTTGCTTCAAATTTTGCTTCGAATTTCGCTTCATTTAGCATCTCATAGGTTATAAAACAGGAACGAAGTACTTATGGTAAAATACGTAGGAAATAAAATTTACGAGAAGCGTACACTTTCTACTAAACATCAACTGGTGCGCTAAGCTACTACTTGGTGTTGGACCGCAGTGACCTGCCTTATAACGTAAAGCCTCGTCTCCACCGAAGCAACATCGAACCACCTTTCGCTGTTGTTGGCGTTTCTCGAAAACGTCGCTGCTTGCTTTTCACTCGACGTCGAAATGTCGCTTCGGTGCGAACAAAATGTTTCCACAAGCTATCGTTCGTTGCAGATGTCTCGGAACATTCGACAACACGAGGCAACAAAAGACGTTACTCGATGTCGAATGATGAAAAATTCTATTCTCTTTTACCGTATTCTACATTTTCGACCGATCCTTTTCACCGTGGAAATCGCCACCTTGCCGGTCGTTCCATAAATACCGGGACACCTTGTATACGGCTATGGGGCCTGGCAGTTTTGTAATTCCCTCCGGAGGCAGATTTGTCAAGTGTCCTCCCGTAGACCGTTCAAAGGGAATAGAGAGAGAGAGAGAGAGAGAGAGAGAGAGAGCGAGAGAGATTCTTCTTTTGATGTCAGACAGGATTTTCCTCCCTCGGATGTTAATCCGAAGGTCTGTCATTAGGCGACGTTGGCCAGGAAAGCTTGGAAATTGGCCGACTAGCTTCCGCACGGTTAACTCGCGTCTCTCTCTCTCTCTCTCTCTCTCTCTCTCTCTATCTTTTACCTTCCCGCGTTTCTTCTTTTTCTAGTTCTTTCACCGGCTCACCCGAGAGTGCGGCTGTTTAAATTTAACCCGGGCTCGATCCTCCTTTCTTTCGCTTTTTCTTTCTCTCGTTCTTTGCCTCGAACAATAAGGTCGGTGTATAGAACAGCCATCCCTGGTCGACGAGGACGATGTACCACCCTTGTTCCGGGATAATTCCGGCCGAATTGGCGCGCTTCTTACGTAGACGACGTCTTCAACTTCCGTCGTCGAGCACGCTTTTTTAAAGGCTGTCTCGGTTTTCGGGTCTCTGGAAGAGAGCACTTGAAGGAGATGGAGGGAGGTCCTGAATTCGAGGGCGAAGGTTTATTTTAGGACGTATGTTTTATGGAACAGACAGTTTCTTCGGCGAACCTTCTGTGGAAGGATTCTAGTTTATGGCTGGAGTAATTTTTTCACAAGAGTTTTCTCTCTCGTTTATTCATTGTCTTTATATTTTTCTTCGCTTTTTAAATAGATTTACGAATATGAATTGGAATTGGTATCGATCAATCTCTTTTTAATTGCCACCTTTTTAAGAGTCGCCTAACTTGCAGAAAACATCTCACTTATGCAATGTAATAACGTCACCCTACTTCCATCAAAATCGACCCAAATAAATTTCAATCTATCACGATATTTCCAACGTTATTAAATTTATCTAGAATTCCACCTTTGTCTACCAGCTTTTTTATTAAAGAAAAAAGAAAAAAGAAGAAAAAAAATGCTTCCAAGAAACATGCCATTTATACGACAAGTAATAATCACAACCTATTTTCAGCAAAATGAATGGAAATAAATTTTAATATAGTACGATATTTCCAATCTTATTACTTAAATTTATCTAACATACCACCCTTATCTACCAACTCTGTTACCAAACAAAATTTCCAAGTAAATTACTCTGTCTATAAGCTATTAATAATCGCTCGTTAATCGTACAAACCCGAATAAATTCCAATGTACCGCGATATTTTCACCCAACATTCTTGCTACTTAACTCGTCCAAGATTCCATCCTTATCTACCAACTCCCATATCAAAAAAATCTCCAAGTAAATTACTCTGTCTATACGTTATTAATACTCATTAATCGTACGAACCCGAATAAATTCCAGCGTACCACGATATTTTCACCCAACGTTTTTACCACTCAACTTATCTAAAATTCCACCCTTATCTATCAACTCGTTCACCAAAAGGAAAAAAAAAAAAGAAAAAAAAAACAAAACAAAAAAAAAAAATCCCCTGGCAGAAAAGATGGCCAAGGACACTCTATCTATACGGTACAATAATCGCCAAGCTTTTCACCTCTGCCTGTGTGGGCTCGATTGCATGCAACTATTGACACTAAACGTTGTTTAGGTCGGTCAGTCCACTGCTTTAGCCAGGAACAAGAACTCGGCCCTGGGTTTTGGCTGTGGTCCACGAACGTGGTCCGACTAGCCAAGCGGACTAGTCCGATCGATTCCAACCGCCCACGCGTCGCGATTCCCCGGTTCTCGTGTTCGCAGCCTTTATCTCGATTACGGTTTTTTACGTTGGCCAACCTCGTTCCACCGTATATAACCGTTTGAAACAAGCAAGCAGCGCCTAGTTTTTCCCCTCTTCTTGCTGCACTCTTTGTTCTCCTCCCCCATCGATTTTATCGGGTTTATCGCGCGATTTCTCGCGGGGTGGCTTCGTCCATCCACTTCCACTCGCCTTTCCCCCCGCGCGCGTAACCGTGTTGGATAATTTTTTTTTTTTTTTTCTTTTTTTCACCACGCTCATTATGCGTCCTGCGTTCTGCTAGCCGATCGGCTAGTCGCGTTTTACAGCCTCTTTTTCCTCCGCTCATTTCGACGATCTTAGATTTTTAAGGCCTTATAAAAATGTCCGAACTCTGCGCGAATTATACGACGATTTCTTTTCTGTTCTCCGGTTTACGATAGGTCTCGTCGGTTCGTTTCGGTGGAACGTTTTTCCTGGGATTTCTCGACGGTGTTGGGTTACGTGGCTGGCATTGGATGCCTTGGATTGGAGGAACCATGGGGTTTGTTTTTGGGGAATTCAGTTTTAAGAAAAGAACACGGAGTTTTCGACTATTTCCAAGTTTGTTAGCTTTGTGATTCGTTCATTTGCGAATATAGCATCGGTTTTACCTCTACATGCGATAATTATTTGAAATAATAGCCAAGTATTTTGAATTGTGTGAACAAGGTTTACTCCATTCGTTAATAATAATGCTAATAATAATTCACGTTCTGTGTGTGTGTGTGTGTATACGTTTTGTAGATTATAAATGTGAAAATGTTTCTATAAATTCCGTATTATTTCGGTAATTATTGAAATTTCCCAAATCTCGAGGCAGTTCAATTAACAGTCAATAATCAAACTTTCCTAGCTTGCAAATAATTTACTTGGTAATCGATAATAAAAATGTACAAATTCTCGAACAGTTTATTTCCTAAGGAAAACATAATCCTTCGGTAATTTCATTGGTGAATCAATCGTTAAACCTTGCAACGGTTTAATCGATTCGATTGAAAGAAAATAAATCGATTAATGGATCGGCAGTAAAACTTTGTAAAACTCCAAGTAATTTGATTAATAGTCGATAAGAAAACTCTTCATGTTCTAATAATAATTTAGCGAATAATCAATAGTGAGATTTTCCAAGAAACTCGCACAATTACGAACGTTTGTATTACACGATTGATGTTAATCGAGATTCGTCCTGACATTGTTCGTTAATTTCGGAAAATTTGCATGAAAATTCCCATGGGGAATATTTCTCGCCCTCCGCTTTTATCCTGATAAAGAATTCCCGCTACCGACGCGACGCGTTAATTCATTCGACAATTAAATTAATGCAAATCTGTCCGACTGCTCATCCATTATTCTCGAAGCATCCCGATCATGACAACGATCGATCGTTAATCGTCGAATCCTCCTGTTTTTCTAAGAAACGCTCGACGATGAAACCATCGATGGAAACTCGTAAAAGCCGAGCTATTATTTCATGACGTTATTCGGACGATGTGCAAGCGTGTCTCTGACTGAATGTTATTATGCAATGATGACACAGTCGAGCTGTGATCATCACGAAAACGACGACGGAATTACAGAGGCGGTCCTTCATCGTTGCTAAGTCTCGAAAACCTGCAGACCGATTAACGACAACGATCCAGTCGTTTCTGACCCTTCATTACGGTCTTTGTTTCTCTCCTTCTTCACATTTTTATCCTTCTTTTTTCTTTCTTTTATTTTTTTATTTTTCATCGACGAACACGTGGTCGCGACCGTCGACTATCTTCGATCTTGATATTGTGCTGGCAACTAAGTGACTGCGGATTTTGTCATTAGGTGATATTGACAAAATCCGCAATCGCCTAGTCACCAGTCCAATACATTTTTTCCTCTGTACAGGTAACTCGAGGTTTATTTGATCACTCGAATTAATTAGCCGATGCTCAGATAGATAATTTTGACGCGGTCAAGTGTAAGGAACATGATACGTAGAAGTTAACGTGTCCTTGTGTGGATTTATAAGAAGATTCGTGTTTTCTAGAATATAATTCAACGAAATAGAACCTCGGTCGTTTTGCTTATTACGTGAATTCTATTTAATTCTGCTCTTTCAGGTTTCCTATAAATTCATAAAAATTCGCAGTTTAGTTATTCCAAATAAATCATTACAATGAAACTAGAGGAAGATCATAGGAAATCAGAAAGAGAGAGAGAGAGAGAGAGAAACGATGACGACGACGACGACGACGACGACGACGACGACGAATGGTTGGAAGAGTACTATATGGTACTTTCGGGCACAATTGCATTGTTTTCTAAGATAGGAATATATATATATTTTTTTAAAATTCTAATCTCATACTCGTTATACTTATTCTCGCTGTCTTTTCTCTTCATATCTTTCCTCGTGCTTTTCTCTTTTTTTTAATTTTCCCTCAACGAGAACGTGATCGTGGTGGAATCATTTGTCCAATGTAAGCATAAGTGTCACTGGACACGCAACGAAGCGACCTTTCTTGCACGACGCACACACGTGTCTCGTGGTTTTTGCACGATCATCAGGTCAGATATTTGGGTCAATTGGTATTTTGTTAATTAATCTATCGCCGCCGTTAGCACGCAGGGATTAAAGCGAAATTACAGTCGTGGGGTTGAAATATCGAACACGGTGAACCAGTTTGAGATGGATTTCCATCAAACGATTGGACTCTGGTTTTGCACTTTGCTTTCTGTCCAAAGCAAATGGATAAGTTTCCACTGTGATACTTGTATTTCACTTTATCGACTCTTAATCCGCGATAAATTGACATTTCAATCTTACGATCTGTCGGAGGAAATTGTTTCATCGTTTTATACATTTACAGAAATATACTTACGTTCGAACGTAACAAAACGATGTATATTTACTTTTCAATTGTATCAGAAGAACGTTATCAATAAATAAAAATGAAAGTTACATATCCGATTTTCCAGATAAACATAAACAATCTCAACCTGTTTGAAATGTCCATTTTCGACATCACGTGGACATTAAAATTCTTCGCTTTGATCAGCAAACCAGCGAAACTTTGTTTAATCATATTTTTTCGTGGGAAAAACTCTGCTCTTCGGTGGTAATGGTTACACAATGACTGACTCGAGTTTCTACGAATCAAGCGAAAGGGTTAAAGCAGAAGGAAAGAAGAGATCAGCGTCCTCCACTTGGGAAAATACGTCACGTACGATCGATCTAAGCCAAAAATCATCGATGTCGAACGACAGTGAGGCTAATTTTAGAGGCATGTTTCAGGATCGATTCGACCGGCAATTTATTCCTTTCACGCAGCCGGCCAACGCGCAGAAAACAATAGTGAACGTGCGCGCGCGCTATCGTAAATAGCCAGGCGTGATTTGCATAAGCGCCGCGTTCGCAATTTACGAAGATTCAACGTTCTTTGGCAGTTTGGCGGCAGTTGCGGATCGCTTGAACTTTTGTTCCATCAAATGTTACGCGTTAAATCGATTCACGCGAATCACAATTCTCTTTCTTTTTCATTTCCCATCGTATTTCCCGTCCTTCTTTTATTTACGACAATTTTCAAATTTCGAAGGTTCAATTGGTATCAGGATTAATTGCATTATATTCGAAGAAAGTAAAATGAATTGAAACGCGAGCACGAATATTAAAAATGTCGTATCATCAGGTTCTAATTTGCAATCAGTTTCGTGTAATTTCCTAATCAGAGATTTTCGAATATAGGCAATACTAATTGGACGTATAGCGAATAAGCGTTCTTTAACGCTAGAACTACCCAATAGTTAACACGAAACTATTTCAAAATGACTGGTCTTTAAAAAATACGCGATGGTAGAATATTTTTATATTTATTGATTTATTACTTTCTTAAAGAAGCAATTCCATGTTATGTATAACAGTACATTTTTGGTATTATTAATCCATCTGCGACCATGGTAGAGGGTTGACATATTTATAAAATTGTACAACCAGTCACTTTCACTGCTGTGGAGAAAACGAGGAAGCTGGTTAATCGGGGTTCGATAAACCCTTTTACACTTTGACAAGTACCAGTGATTTTTGACTGGTATTCGTATAAGTAGACTCGATACAAAATTATTTTCAGTTTGAATACGTAAAAAACAAAATAAAATTCATTATATTATTCTTTTAGTTATCGTTGCGAAAGTAATTACATCAGTGTGGAAAAAAAAAGTATAACACGAAGTAGGAATTTGAAAATAAAATTGTAAAACCGGTCGATTTAACTGGTGTGGTAGTTCTAGTGTTAACAAGTATCGGATGGGTTCTGTGTACATAGTAAGCAATTGTGTTTCAAGGTGTCGTTTGTCATAACACTCACTTTCTATTTTTAAGCCTAACTTACGCATCGCATTACCGAGACGACTAGCGTGATCATTCCTATTTCTTGTGAAAATATCTACAATTCCAAAAATTATATTTAACATACGATGTGACATGTTACATTATATGTATATCAGTCGAGGTTTGGCCAAGAAGCGACGCTTTCTACGACATTATTATTGAAAGAAAGAACAAATTATTTGCTTCTCTTTAATAGAATTAATTCAGTTTTGAAATCCCATTATTTTCCATGCAATTTACTCTGCATGAATTTCGACTGCAACGCTTATACGAAGATAATGCGCATTTTTAAGTTTTATCACTTTTTGTCGAATTTCTATGCAATTCTATCGTTTTCTGTGCAGTTTTGTTCAGGAAATCTTTGGAACTTTCGTCTGTTAGTAATTTCAAAGATTATTTAACTGTTTTCTGTATACAATTTCCAGCTATCGGATTTTCAATCGAATGTTTGCATACATTCGTAAGAAATTTACGAAAGTAAAAATTCCAGAACACTCTGTTATACGTCTGGTCGGTAACCACTTAATTAGCAGTTTAACAAATTGCACAATTTTACGCACAAAAAGGAAGCCAGATTTCCTCACTTTGTCGGAACGAAAGTTCTTAACGGGCGTTTAAACAGCAGAGAAAATACACGGAACACGGTGGTCGGGATATTTGTCGAGCAATTATTTATTCGCAGAGAAAATGTGCACATAATGTTTGGAAAGAATTTCTGAAAAATGTCTTCCAAGTTCCTCGTTCAACTAAATACGAGATACTAACAAAGATTGTTTTTCAATAATCAAATGATTATAGTTTAAACAACTAAAGGGAAAGTTCATGCCTTTGTTTTTTTTTTTCTTCCTTTTTTTTTTTTTTTTTTTTTTTTTTGAAATCGCCAAATGTTACTCTTATCTCGTCAAAATCGTTTGATTTCTTAATTGTTTAGTTTCCTAATTAACAGATATTTAACATCTAATACATGTAAACTACAAAAAGATTGATAGAATAAATAATAAAACGACTTTGCAAGTTTCCTAATACAAATAGAAGCAATAACAACCATAAATTGTATTGATACAATTAATGACAAAAAAAAAAAGGACAATGTTTAGTGGATAAACTAATTGTCTATCTGCATTCTATCCAACTTCTTAATTATATTCAGAAAGACGTAAATTTCCATAAATATCTACAATTGTCTTCTTGTGAAAAGCCATAATATCCTTTTTCTTTTCACCGGAGACGAAGATTTAAATGAAAAGTAAATACAAAGTGGCGGAAGAAAGACAATAATAGGTAGGGAAATGACATTTTATTACGAACTCTAAATGAATCTCTCGCTAAGATCTCGTCATCGGTGCTTAAAGAGGAGAAGAAGAAGAAGAAGAAGAAGAAGAAGAAGAAGAAGAAGAAGAAGAGAACCTGTCGTCGATCAACAGAATCTTTCGCAAGCCGATATCAAAACCGATCCCAGTGCTGCCATTAACGCTTATCTCATCGAATCGGCGCGAAACAATGGTGAAATGGAAAATCAACGACACACGACTATCATCGTCACGTTGTCGATGCAATGTATTTTCATCGATGATGACACGGACGAGCGTCGTCTAGTCTGGAGGGAGAAAGAAGAAACACTTCCGTGGAGGGATCATCTTCATTGATCCGCGTGTTGGCAAACGTTTGCGCAATGTTTTGTACACTGTCGACTATAAATATTAGGACTCGTTACATTCATTGAAAAACTCCCATAAATTCTACTTTATTTATTATCTTTCATTCTAACACACGTATATGCGAATGAAATAACAGATTCATAATAAAATATCTAGAAAACACAAACAATGAAACGCATACAATTTAACTAACAGTCGTTTCATAGTTGTAGTTTGTTATTTTATTGCCCTAAGCTGATAATATCCTACGGAAATTTGACGAAAGCGAACATACACAGTGGCTACAAAAAGGTATTTGAGCGTTTTTTTAGCAGCTTTTACATTTCAATTTAATAGTGCCAATTTCACACGAAATTAAGGTTTGATATACTTGGATCTAATCAATTAGTATTATATAAATATTAATATTAATATAATATACAGCGATGGAAACGTACCTTTTGTGGCCTTTTGTGGCCACTGTACAACCTCGATCGACGAATTTTTTGGAATTTTGGAAAATACGAGACACAAGAAATCACGAAAATGATAGATCGCCGGTGATCTCCTCGCGTTGTAGTTCGAACATTTCACAAATAAGACGAAGAAATTGAACTTTGTATATGATAATAGAATTTATTATGAAAATCCAACAGAGTGAAGGTTCAAAGTGGTTTTTTTTTTTTTTCGTCTGGTGTATTTCAGAGACGGCCATTCCGTTACTATTTGCTTATTGTTTCGATAGCTGTGGCATGCAGGATGTCTAGCCTATCCTATTACTGTTTCTGAGCGTGTGGCCTTCTTGAGCCTGTAAGCTTCGCTAGAAGCGAAAGGGTTAAACAACTAAAAAACCCAATATTTATATCGTAGTATCGTAAACTATTATGATTAGTTTATTTATAACGAATGGATTAAACAGATGTTGATTAAACAGGAAACGATGGTTATTTAATACGAACTAATCAAAACTACGTATTATAATTAAGACAACTAGATTATTAATTAGCAACTCTCGGATTCGACTCTCAACAACGCTAGCAACACTATCTCGACAACGACGATTCGCACTCTCTGGCTTCTCAACACATACTGCCGTTAATTCGTTTATGTCTTTTAGCAACCTCTTGTCTTTTGTCTTAGCCCCACCACGCACATGCTCGGCAAATTCTCTTGTTTATAATTCACGCGACACACACACACACACCGGCCCAGCCCCCTCGTCCACGATACTACAATATACAGCTACAGTATTCTCATAGAAGAAAATGTTACCTTTCTCGCGTACGTTCTATTCCTCTGAATCGTTCATGAACTCTAAATAACTGCTGTAACAGTTTAACGTGTCGACGAAACGAAGCTAGTGTGTCCACTGGTAATTCGCGGCTGTTTCATCGGTGGAGGCGTGCGTACGCGGTCGAATAGCGAAATATAGGACACTCGGGTCTAGGCCATGTTATTCAGATTAATTGTCTTTTAACTTTGTCCAGGCAGAAACGATCCGGCGGTAGCGTGACAATGCCAGTCACGATGTCAACGCGATCACTTTCGCGACTCGTTTATTTTCATTCGAATCTGTCGCGGTTATCGAGGAAGCGTCGATAGACCAAGGATAACCGTATTTATCCGTTTCACGGGTTCAACCTTTCGACCCGGACACTTGTCATCATCCTTTCTTATCTCGTGTCTTTTCCGATTCAAAGGCTGGATTTTTACACACCCTTGCTTACAATTTATTTATTTTCTCGTGCGTAATAAGCATGGACGAATGGTATAATTCTTCAAATAGTTTCTTAATTTGTTAATCAAACAAAGCGTTCTTCGAATAGAAATTGAATCATAATGGAGATATATACGATGTTTTCTCTTTAAATATGTGTTTCGGTATAATAGAGTTTTTGACAGTTTATGGATATATGTAACGATCGGTGTGGTTAAAATAATTATATCGTAGTAGAGCAGGTGTGTCAGGTGCGTGAAACGCGTGCATTCGGTGCATTCACTAAATCAATCTATTCTTAAATCAATATTTAATTTCCTTCGTTCTCGTGTTACATTTCGTACATTAATATCCAATTCCATCTCTTTTTAATCGATTTTTAATCGAATTTAAACGTTCCAACAAATTTGCTAAATAGATAGAATCGTGAGAAGCAATTCTCTGCGATTGCCCACGATGGGACGAGAATTCTCGCGAATATAAAACTGGTGAAAAAAAGAACTGCTAAATATTCGATATCGCTTTTAACACGTTTAAAATTCAAATTGTCGCTACCTGAAAATTTACCCAAAATCTTTCTATTCGGTTAATAGTCCGCTGGACCGCGAGCCGCCATCGATTATCTAGATATTACCATGAACGAAAATGGTAAATGGCGATAAATTTCGGATGGAAGGAGGCGAGCCACGAATATCGGCGCGGCTTGAGCACCGAGAGTGGGTCAGACGTGTCCAGCCGCGGTGGAATGTTAAAAATCAGCATTTGCAATTCGCGCGCGACCGTTACTTCTCTTTGATTCATTAAATTAAGCGTAACCGGAATGATAGTTGGGATGCTCGATGTGATTGCGCAATCTCGCGAGACTTCCGTGTTTTAGAAAGCAGAATACGAACGCGTTCGGCAAATATTTGTTCCATTTAATTGGTCAACGTTCGCACTTTCTTTTTCGCCACAGCTTTTCCCTTACGTTTGCTTTTTCTACGAAAATTACAATTATGTTGTAACGTCGATTACGACAGAGTACGGCAGGTCAAATCTTTCTTCTTTTTTTTTTTCTTTTTTTTTTGCCCTAGTTTTTAATTCTTAAATCCTTCTAGAATTTCTGGAGAAATTTTGTTTTTTTTTGTTTTTTGTTTTTTTTTTATTAATTAGTATATTAGCAGGAATATTTCTGATCTACTGTGAAGAACATACGCTAAAAATTAGAATTTATATCTTATACGTATAGAAAATATTATAAAGACTTGTTCAAAATTTCTGTCCGCGATTTCTGAGCTCCGATACCGAGATATCTAAAATCTGTCAGTGCATATTTCCGTAGAAATATAACTCGCAGAATTCTCGTATGAAACTTCTATTTCTGTCTTTCGAGATATCTAGAATTTCTTTTGATCTGGTCCATTTAAGAAGCGATTAAAGGGAGCTTTCGAAGGGTGAAAGTGGTTTCGTTGAAGTTAACGAGTTGGAACGATGTTGAGGCTGTGGCGGAGTTCACGGAGCCGGTTATTCAGCGACCAATCGCAACTGTAATTTATCAAGCAATAACAATTTTATAGTCGGTTGAGCACCGCTCGTTTCGCTACATTGTCCTGTCAATTTTCGCGCGTAAGTTTGGCAGTATACCGCTTTACGCTCTGGCGATTATCAACATTTCGATCAAATTATGAAATTTAGCCGAAACGAACTGGTAGACGACGTCACGCTAAAAAGTAAGATAACCGCTGAATATTAGTAAAATATACAGACAAATTAATGAGACATTAATGGCCAACCACAGCCATCTTACTTATCGCTCTATTATACGATCACCAAATACGATAAACTATAATTATTCGGTTAAAAGCTGACCGACATCGTATTAAAATTCAACAAGCTATTATTCGTCGACGTAACTACACTTTCATTAACGACGTTTTCATTTAAAACGGGCGTATGGAAATTAAATCGCTGGATTAATTCGACGCAATCGTAACAACCGTTGAAACAAAACAGCAAGGTTCTAATAAAAAGCATTAAACAGACTCTTTAAAGAAAGATTTCGCAAGCGTAATCCCTAACATATCCCTAACACCACCTTTTCGTTTGTTTGTCCTGGTTTGACCTGGAGACCGCTATTACGAAGAGGAAAGAATTTAGTGAAAGAAAAAAGTATGAAGTAAGGTCCAATGTAAGAGGTCCAATTCGTTCGAAAACATCTAAAAGCCGGAAGAAACTGAACACGTAGGAGGAAATCCCACTGCGTCGTGCTAAAACCGTAGATTAATTCAACGTAGCCATACCAACAATTGAAAGAAAAGAGCGATGGTAAGACTCGTAAGATTGGTAAAGTTAAATAAAAAGTTTCATGGCTGATAGGGGATGTCAGAGACGTTTCAGAGAGATATTTTTTCAGAAGCTTAGGTCCCCGATGTAATCAATTCACAGGTGTGAAAGCACTGTGTGTTCGAAAGCACTGAAACGTAGAAAAGATCGAACGCGAAGGCGGAACTGCGTGCTCCATCCAGGTCGTCGTGATATCATAACGCCGCGACGAAGGACCTAGGAAGAAGAAGAGGCAGGGGCTTCTGATATATTGCGGACTCCGGTCGCCACGTAGCTTAGTGAAGGGAACGGGGGAGGCAGTGTGACGGCGGTAGCAGTTATAAAGATTTGTAGGGACAGGTTTCCGACTACCTACGAGCAGCTGTTGCGTCCTAGCCAGGAGGAGATCGCGGTAGATCTTCGACGGTGGTTGCTCGAGAGACCGGGTCCTCTTCCTCGTGGTCTTCGCCCTGTCCGCGTCCTCAGCTCTCGTAGGTCGTTCGAACGCGCACGTTCACCCGTGTATACACCTACACTTCTGCGGAGAAGCACGCCACAGCTACCCGGCAACCTACCTACCTACGTGATCCTGCCCGGCTAACACACTGCCACACTAACAACCGCCATTCTGTCTCGTAACGGTACATCAGTCCGCTCCTATGCGGTCCTTTCGGACTCTGTAGCTCTGCGGAGGATCGTGCCACGGAAACTTGTGCACGAGATCACCAACACATGGAGAGTTGATGCTCGCGATAGGACTTTTGGCGGGTTTTTCGAACATTGGAATATCGGCTTTTTGGTGGATGACAGTTTTAAACGATAGTTAGAGATATATCGTAGAGTCTTTGCTCACAAACAGGAGATTTTGGGGCGATTTTTAGAATGTCGAAATATTGAGCCTTGGATGGGTGAAATTTTGTAATGACGGTTGACGTGTAATCCACTTGGCGATAATATCTATCCTCTTGTGCAAGTTAAAAGTGATCTCCTTTTGCAGAGAAGTACACAATCGTTGTCAAATTTTCAAGAGTACGTGCTCGTGATGATAATTTGTTTAAACCGATGGAAAAAATCTGTCAAACGATGCTTATTACGGTTTTTGAAAGAAGAAGGAGCAGTATGACGAAGTTTCTGATAGATGCAAGGTTCCTGTTAAGAAGTTTTCTGTCGCTTACTTTTAGAAATTTACTTTTCACCGAACTTTCGACTAGATTTTCCAATTAAAGAGAATACTAGAGATTTGCGGTGGAAAAATTTGTACTTTAGCGATCTCTCTCTCTCTCTCTTTCTCTCTCTCTCTCTCTCTCTCTCTCTATTTAAATGAAATAATAGATTATATCAAGATTTCAACAATTATTTCTAGAGCCAATATACGTAACGCGTAATAGGAATAAGTAGCTGTAGGAACCAATTGCCACCGAGTGGCTTACTTTGCTAAGTAAGAAGCGCTTCTCGGGCGTTCAATTTGCAATGTTAAGTTATATAGTGGCCGAAGCATCGCAGTTACGTGTATAGGTAGCCATCTGAACAGAAATTCTCGTCTAATTAATTCCACGTCTGTTTTCCAAGTATTCCCTATCGAACACCACCATCCTCTGTGTAGCTTACAAATAGTCGATGGTCCAATCGCAGTTGGCCGTTCTAACGGTCGTTGAACCTCAATTGCGCGATCGTTAGAATAGAAGTTATAACGTCGAATTCTCCCGTTCTTCTATTAGCCGATTCTCCTTTCTCCGCTAGGATTTTCCCCTCTCGTTTGCGTTTCAACTGGTCGGAGATCGCCACGAGTTCACGTTCTACGCGACGCGTACACGTGTTCCTTGTGTCACGTTTGAAACGTGTTCCACACACGGCAGTTGCATTCCCTTAGGGGGGTTTTCGCTTAGAGATTTCCCTGTGAAATGAAAGGAGAAGAAAGACGCGAGCGAAATGGTTAACGAGTGGTTTGGAGACGAAAGATGCGCAACTCGAGCAACAAAAATTGAAGAAAGGAAGCAAATAATCGATTTAAGGAATAATATATAAGATTTAGGGGTAGGAATAAATAATAAATTCAGGATCGTTGGATTTGGTTTAATTTATGCGTGTAATAAATCGAGTAAAAGAAAGAATGGAAAATTAAGGGTAGAGAGAAAGAAATCTGAAAATTAGTTAGATTTTCCTAATGTAGGAACAATTGGAAGAATAAGAGAGAAATTGCCGAGCGAAGAAAGGTTGTAAAGAGCATCCGAGGATGGGAAAAAGGAGATTTGAAAAGCAGATAGTTAGGACAGAGGGTTAAAATCGAAATATAGATGCAAATGATTTTGTGGAAGGATTGCTTTGAAAAGAAAGTAGATTATGAAGCCAATTTAATGTAATCGTAATGAAGATAAAAATAAAAATAAAAAGGAATTTCGGATCAGATTCAGACGCCTAATCTTCGATACATTCGCAATAAAAATGAAAACAGACTGAAGAGTAAAATAATGATAGACAAACGATAGAAAAATGTTGTTTCAAAGGAAAAGGATAGAAATAATAAACAGTTGGAAATAAAACAGATGAAGAAAGCAGAAAGACTTACAGAGAAGATGAATGAAAGTGAAAAGAGTAGCGCAGAAAGCATATACGTTCAACATATTCCAACGTAACATCGAAAGAAAATAGGAATATTCTCTAGCGAATTGAAAAATCAATCGTTTACATGTTCATTCGGCTCGTCCACAAATTCTTAACAACCGCGATCCTTCCGAATCACATCATCTGACACATGCTGACCCTCGAACCCCATCAAACACGAACATTTAAAAATATTCAAGGATGCCGATGGTGTAGAAGACTGAATAAAAAATCCACTTAAAAAAAAAAAAAAAAAAAAAAAATATACCACTTTCATCCCAAGCCAACGTCTCCTGACTGACGAATTCTAAGCTGACAAGTTCTGCCACGCTGTGTCTATGGTATACGCAAAAAGGAACGACGATGGTTCCAACGTACACACATACACACGTACAGGCTGTATGGGCGAGTAAGGAGAGAAAAAAAGATAGCAAGAGTGTGTATGTATAGTAAAGGGAAAAGAGAGGAAAAGAGTGTAGGGGTTGGTGGGTGGGTGGGTGGCGGAACAAAAAGACCTAAAGAAGAAGAGAAAGAGTTTGAGGCGGGAGTTTGCAAGAAGGAAGAGAGACGACGCGAGATAGGAGCCGGTGCACGAGTGTGCGTGCTCGCGTGTGCGTGCCGCGAGTACTTTCACACGGAGGTGAACAACACGCCGCGGTATCCAGGCCAGGGGTGGCCAACCACTCCTCTTCCACCGAAGATACCAATACTCTCTCGTTTAATCTCTCTCTCTCTCTCTCTCTCTCTCTCTCTCGATCTTTCAGTTTTTTTCCTTTTCTCTATTTCTTGTTTGTTTTTCATCGTAGCTACCGCAAATCCTAACGAAAACGTTTATTCCACTTAATCCACAGAATGTCTCTTCTTAAATGCTAATTATACATGCGATGATTAAAATTTCTTGTCCGATCGGAATTTCGCCATCTAACTACATATGTACATTTCGTCTTAAAAACCGTATATTTGATTCAAACTCCAAAATTCTTCTCCTCGAGTCACGATTATATTTAGATAACATAAATTTCTAAAAACGTTGTTCATTCCCTTGACATACAAATGAAATAGGATTCGTTGTGCATTAAAGATTTAATATAGCTGGACATAAAATCATGTATAATTCTTGGCGTCTCGGAGACGTCAGCGTTTAAAAACTACCAGGCAAAAATAAATCACGTGTCACCTCAGACGTATTTGTACGTCAAAGGGCTAATATCAAAATAGGAACAGCAGTTCTCAAAGCAACCGTCGATTTCTTGCCTGATCAGGATTTCTCCATCTAATCGCAAACCTCTCATCCTGAGCATCGCTTTAAACAATAACGAAAACGTTTATTCTTCGCATCTCAATTATCGGGTTGGCGACAAAGTGATTGCGGATTTTATATATTTAACAACTGTATAACGTGAACTCGTAAAGACAATTTACGCTAATATCAAAGTAACGGCAATAATTCTCCAGACAACTGGCAATTCTAATTCGTTCGAACGAAATTCAAAGCTATCTTTCCAAACCGTAAGCATCGTTCCTTGACCTGGCACAATGTAGGCAAGCGACGATCCAGTCCTTCGTTCGAGTCTCGTTCACCCGGTGGTGCGAAGGGCTCGTTATCGCCTTTCGAATCGTGGCGTATTCACTCGATCAAAATGGGACGCACTGCAGCCCTGATTCCCTCGACGTGAACGTGAACGCGATCCAAGATCCTTAGGATCGAGCACGATAACCTTCCTTCCTTGGCAGTATACGCTCTGCTCTGGCTTTCGACGTTCCTCGTATGGAGCTCGGTATCGAGAGCCGGCTCTCGTTCGAGATGGAAACCGCCGTGACTATGGGTCGATCGTCCGCACCGATGGAATCGTCCAGATGCAATCTGACTTTGTTCGTTTCGCTGCAAGGATCTCCAACTATGTCGAATATCAGACGATACGCGTCGTGTTTTGAATACGAGAGACTGAATGGTGGTTACAGTCAGACTGATTCATTAGGTTACAAGAGGTTTCGATTGTTCGGTTAGGTTTGACTTAACCAAGTTAACGCGTTCTTCGTTTGTAGATTTTTCTTAGTAAACGTAAGTTATGCCGAATGGGATAGTTTATTTGCGGCGTTAAGTATAATTTGAAGTTAGCGGTTAAGTTAGCGGTATAATAATGTAATAAATAATAAAAGTATAGTTATTATTATATTAATAATGTAACAAAATAATAATAAAGTAGAATATTTTTGAAATTCGAACGATACGTTTTACATAGTGAAATTAAAATAGCAATGATACGTCGCTTATTGTCTTTTCTTGTATACTCTATAAGGTGGATTACAATGTTCGAGATGGAAGTACATATTTCTAACGCGTGAATAATATTAGGTCGTCGGAAAAGTGTCTTTCGCAAACGTGTTTTTTCTTTTACAACAGCGCAGCTTCATATAAACGTGAAAGCAAGTGTGTGAAATGTCGCGGTGTTTATTTCAACAGAACAAAATAATATAAAACAAAAGACGGTGTGCGTCTATTATTTCCTCGTAGAACGAAAAAATCTTTTGCGGACAACCTAATGCTTATCATGTAATTTATAAATTACATGATTACAATTTTACAATATACAGTCATTTAAATTTCTGATTTTGTATACTTCCGACTTCGAGGATGGGTTGCAAGACGTATGATTCGGAAATACGTTGAACAACACGATAAACACGTTAAAACGCGTTCGTGAAAATTTTTTAATTTATTTTTCATTTTCGTCAAAATTACATAAGCTACGGTCGATCGTACAAAGGAACTCGATCAATTTGGAATTTCGAAATTATATTTCAAGAAGAACGTAGAGGTAGAAAGAGAGAGAGAGAGAGAGAGAGAGAGAGAGAGAGAGAGAGAGAGCTGGCGTTATCGATGTGCAAACAGGTCGTCCATTTATAAATAGGCTCCTCTTTATCCTAGAAAAAGTCTCTAGCATATATGTACACCATGACGCAACGATTCTAACAAGAATCAAGATAGAGCGAATACGAAAAATCCGCGATACTTTTGCACCGCTACGTTTGCTCGTACGCCTGCCAGTCTGCAAAAGTCTTATCTGTAAATGAGCTTCAATATTTGCCGCGTTCCACGGAGGAAAGTCGAACGTCGAACCGGCGAATAAGCTGTTCATTGTGTTGGCGATAAAACGCGTCTCGGTTCACGGATTGCGACGTAAATCGCGAAAAAATTCGTCACGAGCCGCCCCTCTGGCGCTTTGCTTTGACGTCGCGTGGATCAGAGCTACACGAAACACATGTCACCGCCGCGGATGATCGATGTCGTTGGTCCATGTTACCCGATCGCCGATGAACGCAGCCAAGGACTCGAACAGGGTGCATCCGGGTCAATTAAGATGGACGAAATTAATATCGGAAGCCAGCGGCGCCCGCTTTGCTTTCAACCCTCGATTTGGCGACGTGGGATCGAATCGTGTGACCTCGTTGCATCTTCGTGTTCCTATCGTGTTCTCCTTCTTCGTATAATTTCGCGCCGAGAATAATTCATTTTCTTATATCGGAAACCAGAGAAGATTCCTCTTTTTCTATCTTTCTCATCAATTTTAAGTGCAAGTAGGAAACTTTAAGATATTCAAATTTCATATATTATGGATATTATGGAAATAGGATGTAAGAGTAATCGTTGGAAAAAGATGTAGGAAATTCAGGATATTTACGCATACTCCGAACTGTCGATAGAATTATTCTTTCGCGAAGTAGTTTTCTTTATCGAATATTATGCTCGAGGAAAGTGCAAGGTTGTTGTAACGTGTTATACTTTTTATAGCACGTAATTATATATGTAATTAATTTGCGTTCTGCAAGGGTTTTCCACCCTGACGAGCCTCCACTCGTTAAATCAGAATATTTTGGAAAACGTCTAATATCATATTACGGACTCGAAGAAAACTTTTCTTCATTGTCACTATTTCGTAATTTATTTCTCTATAACATTAATTACGATAAACTATTCGTATGTTTATTAATATATTATTTGACGTTTTATTTGTAATATATCGAATCGTAATTTGAACTTTACATCAACTTTATCAATGAAATTTCTTTCGCTATTCCGCCTTCCGAATTAATCTACCGCATCGTATGACTTGCAAATTTCACATTATGTATCAGTGATCTATTTATTATCACACCGTTGCGTCATCGCCGAAACAATCTATTTACGGCAACAGTTACTATATCCGATTATTAGTTCTTCCAACGGAAAAGAAAAATTCCAAACAACTATGATCTTCTTAACAAATTAACATGTAAAAATCCAACTACCGAGGATGAAGATGTTTATGAATCAGAGAAGAACATTTTTTTTACGTTATATTCGATATTCTTCTGTCAAATATTTTATACATCGATATCCTTTACGCGTTCGAGATATTTATTCGCGTCACGCTGAGTAGTTAGTGGTTCTACCGGCAATGCAACATCGTTAGATCGTCACAACGACGCTCTCCCGGCCATAAATTAACGCGATACAACCGTGTTGAAACATTGAATTACGTAGGAGTAAAGAACACGATTGTCAGCTATGCGGTTGCTAAAAGGACAGTGTTTCCTAGCATCGAAGAGTATAATCGTTGCAAGAGTGAAGCGTGACAGCTAATTTCTCGGCGACCTCTGTCTGACTCAGCCGTCACTTTCTCTTTAAAACGTTACGCGTTCTCCTATTCTAACTATAACTAACTATTCCCTAAAACCGTTTCAAGCTTCGACATATGCAACTTCCAATTCCTCCCCCTCCTCCCCAACTTACGAACGTATCGTTTATCTTGGAAAGTTTTATAAATTCAATGTTACCAAACATCATTTCGATCTGTAATCCGTAAAAGGTGTAATATTTCATTGAAATGATAGCAGTTTGTCTTCAAAGTTTCAATCGTTTTAATAGACATTTGTTCTATCCAAATGTTATTTTGGAACAATAGTTCAAAGGAGCGGTATTTGGCGTAGGGCAACGATTTTACGGCGGATGGAAATGTCAGTTAGATTCCGAACTTGTCCATGCTCGTCCGTAAACGAATATTCTTCGCACGACACCTAAATGTTATAAAACCCGTCTCTACTCTTCAAATATTTGACTCTCGTGTTTCCATAATAGAAACCCAGGTCCGAATAGAAATTGAGCCATTTGGAAATCAGGTTGACCGGATGATTTGGAAACTAAAGGAAGATGACGATATTATAAACGTATAATATATATATATTTATTATTTTCTATATCGTTTCTTCATGTAGATAAATACGAAGCTCCATAATTAAACATACTACAAATAATTTTATTTTATCAAAGTTGCACATTAATGGAATGGACTCGAGTACAATGAAATGCGTGTCATTGTCCGGTTTGGCTTTTGAGAGACTGTCGTTGTTAGCATCACCGTACAGCGACAAGAAAAGCTCCGTTCGCGTGGTTACCGTCGATTCGCGAAGGATCGAGGAGATGAGCGCAGGTGCGGAGGAGAATTTAGCGACGTCGTTGGCATACCAAAGGAGAGCGAGGATTCTTAAGGAGCGTGAGCTAAGTGATGCGAGCCTCTGGCCGTCCGTCGTGCATACGGCGGTGCATTGCCCTCGGACTTAGATAGAATCGTCTACACCCACACCGCGCCCCTTTATGTCACTCCCGCTGCGCTCGCCTCGCCTCGCCTCGCCTCGCCTCGCCTCGCCTCGCTTCGTTTCTCTTCGCGCGATAACGCTCGCGGAATCAGCTTTCCAATGCTGATCGAACGAAAGCGCTGGGAAATGACACTCTCGACGAATGTCTTTCCGGACAAGGATTTTTTTCGTGGCTCCGGTCGAAGTAGTTTCGTTGGGATTCTTGGAGAAATTCGATCGATCTTCGATCGTCGCCTCGTTTTAACCAACAGAAAGAATTTATAACGCGTTAAGTAAATTTTAAACATAAAGTTGGAATCACGGAACGCACGAATATCGATAATCCTCCTTCATATCTCATTCAAATTTTGGAGATAAATTAGCTCGTGTTAGAAAAATGTAATCTGATTGAAAATGATCGGAAAAAGGTGGCAGGATTGGCGGAGGTATGGAAGGACGTTGATGTTGTTATTTTTCTTATTTGATTCTATTCTGAGATCATATGGTAATTATTTATTTATTTTTGTTTCAGGTATTTCTAAGAGGCATGGTACTTTGTTGTTTAAACCGGTCAGAAGTCATACTGATCGACTCTATAAGTTGAGAAACAGAAGTAAGTGACGATATAAGGAATATTTAAACAATCGTTTAAAGATTGTTTTTGATACGAAAGTAAGTGAATCGTTTCTTGAGAAATTGCATAGATAACAAAGTTGGGAGAAAAAGTTGAGTTGATCAGTTTAGCGTCTGAGAAACTCGAGCTTCTCTGTTGCAAGTTATTTTTCTATGCAGTAATATGCGTAACAAATTCGTAGAATATGTAATAGATTTAAATTGTACTAATTTCTATGAATCAGATTCGTTGGTAGGACTCGTTATGGAGATTATTATGTAGCGGAGAAAGTTGTGATTTAAGCTAGAGAGTCGAGGTTTTAGGAGGAGAGTCGGAGAAAGTGGGGTTTATTGTTCATAGATTTAGAATTTTACTGTTATTGCCGTATGGCAGGCGTCTCGTGTAAAGATTCTAAGAAGCTGATAGTCCAGACCGGCGATTTCCAATAATCACCGTTTCGTGTTACATAGAAATTGAAATTAATTTGAAGGCCTTACGAAAGTCATCGTAGACATCACTTTTCTAAATCTACTATGAAATCACTTAACAGTAATGCACTGTAATTTACTAAACGCGTGTATCCGTAATTCACGTATCCTTTTCGCTGATAGTCTCGGCAGCTGTCGCGACGATTAATTAATTAATAAAAAACACACACAGACGCATATATCATTTACGAGCAACGCTATCCACATGATATTTGGGTTGGTAACTAAGTGATTACGGATTTTATCATTAGGTGGTAATGACAAAATCCGCAATCATTTAATTGCCAACCTAATATAACTCTTCAAAGAAATAGAACAACTCATTGTAGTGACCGTTACAGTACTTGTAATATAAATTACGAATAATAGGAAATATTATTGAGAAAGGTGAAAACAGCGAAAAGGAACTTGATACAAAATACAATAATATTATCTTAAACACACGTTATATCTGGTAATTGTCGAAAGTAATCTCATTAACACTAAAACTACCACACCAGTCTAATCGACTGGTTTTTACAATTTTATTTTGAAATTTTTACTTCACGTTATATCTTTTTTTCCGCAATGATGCAATGACATTCGCAACGATAACTAAAAGAATAATATAATGTAGCAAATCAAAGTAAAAGCTGGTATATCAGACTTCTAACTTTTACAACTATAAACGTACCAGTGTGTTTAGTCGTATTAATAGCTTGCCTTTATTCTGATAGAAATATGATTATATATTCGACGGTTTTCCTCATACTGCTTTAATATGCTTTAAGTACAGGAGGAAAGTTGCTCATGCAAAAGTAAGTCGAATATGTAGAGCGTAGAATTTTTGATAGGAAACCTCGTTTTCCGCGAAAATCGACGATGAAGTTTCGTTAAGTACGCGCGCACTTGACAGGTAACGAGAGTCGGTTCAATGGGTTTCTTCGCACTTCGGTGCTCCGTTCCGTGGCAGAGACCAAAACCAGATGATTCTCTGTGCAAAGCAAATGGAAGATATCGGTGCAAAATTGATACGAATGACGATTCTTCATACGAAGTTTCGTCACTTTGAGAAAATCAATTACAGTTCGTTTCAGTTCGCTCTCGTTGCTTTCCAAATTCACACGACGGGACTTTGTGACTTTCTCGTAAAAGGAAACCAGAAATTGTCACCACGATTTTCGGTACACTTTGTATATTAAAAGATCAATGGTCCTAATATTAAGCTCCGCAAACCTCCTTTTCTCCTTCCTTCCTTCTTCTTCTTCTTTCTTCTTCTTCCGATTAGCATCTCGTAAACAGCGTTCCTACATTGATCGTTGACGGTGATCTCGCGTGCAAGGTATCGCATGTTTGCGTCTCACCGCGAATAGTGGCAAACGACAGAGGAGAGAAGTTCGGTGTTCGGTTTACCGTATCAAGGGGACGCGACATACCGTCTCTCTGGACGCACCAGGCTGCGCGTCGGTGTCTCGGTGCGCAAAAGGCCGCGAATAAAATTCCGACCGCGAAGAAAAGTGGGACGCGCGTGTGCTGGCCGGCGAACGGCCGCAGAAACTGCACATTTGCATCTCTGAATAACCATACGTCACCGCGATCGCTACTAGCGCGGTTTAATAATCGCTCGACTCGCGAGATTTCACCCGATGCGACTAGATTCTCGCGCCTGTATCAGGCTAGCTCGTCGTCACGTATCTCCTAATCATTTTATGGTAAATGATACACGAATATCGGTATTTCGACAATGTCTTAAATGACGTATGAACATTGCTATATAATATGTGTATTATACATATGTGGTCCAATCTATCGCTGATATTTAGCGTAGATGCTTAACGTTGCCGGAGATAATTAACAATCGGATTAAAGTATGGCAGTCGTAAGTACGTATATGCGCTTAAATTCTTTCTCACGACATAACAAAACAATATCTCTTGGCATATGGTCTAGAATTTTTGCGCAGCGTGTACGCTGAAGGGATAGACGATGTGTTTGCACAGCTGCAAATGGAACGGCCGTGTAAAGTGTAAGGAGAACGGATGATAGGATATTGTCAGCGAATAGATTCTTCCTTCGTTGGTGTTGTTGGGTATTTTCCTTGACGCTGCGAACATCGGTCGATTTGTTTGCATCGCAGAATTCCATTAAAGAATTGGAAAAAGTCATTCTCCCTGCCGATTCGTAAGATCTGATTTCGAGTTATAGACGAGTAATCGCAGATGGATTGTTAACTGGCCTTTTCTTTCTGTAATTTCAAGTTCATTCTGAATTATTCATTCGTACGATTACGCGATAGGATTTAAAGTTACTAGTAACAGAGGTTTCTTAACTCGAAGTCGGATAAAGTATGATTAAATCGTTTCTTCTTTCGAAAGAAAATAAATAAGAAATATATGAAGCAATAAATAAATTTCACAAAGGTATCGATGAATGTTTAGTATCCGAACCAATTAGTCTTACGCGATCGAGCAACCCTTCCTATTTAATCTTATAAACAAATCTGCCAGGAAATTTCAAAATATTCAATATTCAAAACTAACCAATAAATTTCCTGCAAAGTACAAGAATGTCCAATATTTAAGCTGCTAAATAAGTTTCTTACGAAACATGCAAACACTCATCTTCGATTCCAACGTATGATGGAGAACGCGGATCATCGTTTGAATAAAGAATCGCGAACTATATCGAAGCCTTTGTGATGAACGCCTTCGCGGCGTGTAATTAAAAAACGCCAACGCTCGGACAAATCAATAATCCAACATTTCCATAATGGACGTCGCGGCTCATTATACTGTCACATTCAAGGTGCAACACACGTGTCCCGTCGCGATTATGCGATCGGTGACTCGTGCATCGCATTGCAACTCGTCACTGCATCGTTCGACGATATTTGACGATCGTGGTCCCAATAATCGAACATAATCGAAACGTACAGTTCATTAAAAACCGTACAATCTGAATATTTAATCGCAAATATTATTCGTATTATTTTTATATAACGAATGAAAGAAATCGAGATACCTACAGGCAGATTATTTTTCAGTACAGTAACATCGTAGAGTACGTTTTTTCTTTTTTTCTTTTGTATACCATTAGGATAAAATTATTAAGAAACCAAGATATCATTACGACAAATTTGAAGGATAAAGTATTAAAAGATAATGGAACTTTTGTATTTTAATTAATTTAGTTGGCAACTTTTCTCACTTTATTTCATCTACTTGCCATCCCTTTTTTCTATTACATTACATTTTATTAATATATTATTACGTCTATTATTTTCTATTACTTTCTAATTAGAATTGGAAGGGCAGAATTGTGCAACAGAAATGTTACAAGAATCCTATTTCGCCATACCCAAAAGACCTGAAGAAGAAAGTTACCGAATCACCGACTCTGGTGATATTCTAAAACACGTATTTACAATCGATTAAGATCAACCATCATCTTGTCTCTTGTCAATCTTTTTTATTCTCGTGTTTTTCTTTTTTTTTTTTTTTTTTTTATACTAAAGCTTGGAAAATTATAGGCTACATGGTCGAGATCTTAGTTTAGCGTGCGCGTACTCCTATCATGGATTGCTTGGACAGCGTGAAATTTATGTGAATAAAAAGAAACGTTGTATGTATGCAAACGCGTACGTGTAACCGGACAGAGAAAGAGATGTTTTCCAGTTGCTGATTGCACGAGCATCGGGAAATTTGTGCCAGCAAAAATCCAGCCAACAACCAGAGGAACTGCTTTCTGCTTGTAAACGGAGTTTAACGACTCTGCCAGACGATAGACCGATTAGCGTTGAACGTGCTAGATATTTTTGACGATAACTCATTTTTCCTTCCTTCCTCCGCGAAATTTGTCTTCGCAACTGGTTTGTCTAGTTTTCGCCGTGGAAACAAGACGGAAGGTTCGTTGGTTACATCGAATATCATTTTCAGATCCGAGTATTCAATACAAGAATTCTAATCTCTAAATGAAACTGTAATTGAGCACACACGATATACGAATAGGTAAAGTAAATTAAATTCCTCGTATGATATTTATTACTAGACAGTTATTATACTATTGTGAGGGTTGCGAAATAAGTAATTATCGAGGAGAAGCTGTATGATGCGTGATAAATTGAGGAATTAAATGAAAATTGATAGACAGTTGCGTAACTGTTTGTACGAAGTTTCCAAAAATAGGAGACGAGAAGGTATACATTAATCGCATGTAGATAATATTAATGGCTATATAAGAATATTTACAAACAAACAGTGATATGTATATGATATACAATACTAAGTAGTTTTCGCTCTATAAACAACTCTGTAAAAAATATATATATATATATATATATATATATATATATATATATATATATATAAAGATTCATCTCTAATAGGTCTACGCACATTCTTTAAGAATTGCTTTATATGTCCATTACTGTACTATTTTAATATTGCATCATTGTGTTGCCAGCGAACAACCTATTTATAGCAGTCACCAGTTTCTATTTCTCCAATCAGAATGAGCAGAATGAGCAGAATGAACAGAATGCGCAGAAGAACATATGAGAAAGCATTTAACGATACGCTATCTGTTATTGAAAGACCAGTAATGCAGATGGCTCGAGATTTTTGCTCAAAGTATTGTACATTCTCACTTGGATCTTTGGATATTTCTCATATTTATTTCGAAGCTGTATAAAATTAATTAGTCGTGAAAAAATACAACGGAATATTATTTCGCTATATATTGTTCGTATAGATACTTTATGGTTTTTATCAAAACAGTATAATATTTCTTACAATATCTAGCGGATGAAATGAATTTTTTGCTTGGACTGTATTGCTTTAATTAAGTTATAAGAATATGAATTTGCATGAACATCCGGAGTCTGGTAATAATATTTGCTCCAATGCATTGCCTACCGCCTTCTTTGCATTTATAAGTTGCTCTATCAAAATGCACGAAACTCAACGTGTAACAGTTACATCACTAGCATATGTATCAGCAGCATCGGATGTATTAACTTAATATAATACTTTACACGACGAGGAAAGTATGAATACTAATACAGGAATAATTTTTTAAAAAATTAAGTCCATTTTGCAATTTCAATTTGATATGCTTGCAGACGTTCCTAAGATTATGTGAAAAATATTGAAGATGTGCTAAGGATTTTTGCATGGTGGTGTAATATTTAGTGGGTCGGTCGCGTGGTATCCGGCGCGATCGAATTCGTCGCGGTGCACCGTTTCGACCCGCGAATTCCCAGACTTTCCAAAGCTGGAAATGTCAGGAGGCTGCGAAATGTTCGCTGCCAGCAGAGACCTTTGTCGCGTCTCGCCTCGCGGATACGTCGCTGCCAGAGATAATTGCTGACTTGATCGGTGCCTGCTGTCTACCGATTCCAGTCTCTCACACTTTAATTATTTTTAGGTATATTGGGAACTTTGCAAATTTGCACACACCTTCTGTATTTTTAATATCGCTTTAGCAGCATTTCAGATAGATCTTCAAGTTTAAATTAAAACTGTGCCTAATTTCCGAGGAAATATTATTTCCTTACCTTTTTTTCGTTCTAAAGCTTTGCCAGTTCTTATGGGAAAATTTTTTTGCACGACTAACCTCTTAGAGTTCATTCTGCGATAGGCTCGTTTATTTCAGTTAGAAAAGAAGCCGTAGCGAACATTGATTACCTACATGTAACGTGTGTGACATGCAAATGATTATTTTAATATGAATTGATAAAATTGCAGGAGAAGAACTGTTCAAATTTCTCCTAGGGTACCCTTCTTTTATGGGAACGATTCATATTCCTTTGTTTTTTTTTTTTTTTTTTTTTTCAAATTCCCTAATGTCTTCTTCTTGTTAGATAACTGGATTATACATTTTAGTATATTTTAATTATCCATTGCGTATTGATCCGAGGATTCTAAAATAGGGAAATCAATCGTCCTACTGTCTAAAAGTAGATTTTTAAGAAAATTAATTACAGTTTACGATATACTAATCGGTATATGTAAAATCGAATGAATATTTTTATACGAACAATTAAAATTGAAATAATTACATAGAACGTAGTAGTTCGGCATACAATTCAATAACAACACCAGAGGATTGGGTAGCAATGAAATTATGCTAAGAAGGTAACGAATAAAAGTGTCAAAAAGTATTAAAAATTTTATGTAGAAACGCTAGATACTATTCTCCTACTATTCACTTGGTCGAGTTAAAAATATTCGTAGAAAGGATAGATCACGTTGTATAAAATTAAAAACTCTTTTCTCTCTTAGTATCGATATCGAGTGGTCTGGGAGCTGGAACTCGAAACAAGGCGTGTAGGAGAGAAATAGGGAGAAAAAAAGAAGAAAAAAAAAAAAAAAAAAGAAAAGAAAAGGTTCAGACGGGTGGCATTCCATTTCGATTACCTTGGCACAGATCCTCTCTTCGGAATCGTTCCGACCAGACTGTCGTATCGCATTAAAATTTACCTCGTGCGCGAACTCGGTTATGCATAAATAAAAGCCGATGCGCTTAAGGTCAGTAACTCGTCGATCACATCTAATGCGCTCCAACAATTTTTCCTTACTTTCTTGCTGACAAAGAGACAAAAGGAGAGAACTCGTTTGAAATCGGAATATTTTTATAGATAAAATTGGAAAATTTGGAGATTCGAAGAAGAATTAGGAAACTAATAGAATACTTTTTCGTTCAGTCGCGTTTTATCGCTTAAAAAATTGCTTTATCCTAATACGAGGATGCATCGCTAATGCTTTGAAATCGAACAGTTAACCTGGAATAATCGAATTCTGCAATTTCATCGTTTACCAGGCCACGATCGATTCGATCTCAAACTTACAGCAGCCTCGAACTTTCTGAAACATGCATTAAATTACAATTATAAGCCTCCGAACACAAGCTCGTAAACAAGCTTCTAAACAATCGATACCAATTTACTTTCCCCAAAGACAATATCCATGCACACACGACTTGGCAACTTTCACCTATAGCAATTAACTGAGCAAATACGCGTCATCAAACCCAGCCAAACCTCGGCCAACTTGTCTGTGTAAGAAACTTTGCGGCTTTCCCTCGCCCCTCGCCCATTTTGCCGCCGTTTCTCTGAAGCAACTTAACTCGAAAGAAACTCCTCAATACCGGAGAACTCCCTTGGCCAAAATTTCCACATCGCCGACACCATACATCGGACACGGTAGCAGCCTGCATTTGCAATAATATCGAGCGTTACTTCATCGAAGATGGAAAGTCCACTCTCGAGACGAACAGTTTGACCCGTTTCTCAAGGTGCAAGAATTTAACCAGTGAAGACAGCCCTCCCTTATTGGATGGTCTCCCGTCTCTCGGGTATAAATATTGTCCGGTAATCTCGCTTGGCGCATCGTAACTCAGAACATCGGGCTTTTAATGGGTGCAACATTTTGTCCAAAATTGTTACCGGCTTATTAACGAACCTCTCCACGTTTCCTTCCCTCTTCTCCTCGTTCGTCTGCTTCGTTCGTCGAGGAACGCTGCTTTTACGGGACATTACGTTTTCATTATACGGAGACGGAAGACTCTCCGACCATTTCCAGTTTCTAAAAGAGATCGTGATTTACGTTCGCTACCGATCATTTTATTTGCATTCCACCTCGATGAGACAATGCTTTTTCTTGCCAGTAGGGGGAATAAGGTTGGGTTTGAATGAGGTTTCTAGGAATGTTGAAGGATTTAGGTTGGTTCGGATAATGATTTGTTAAATTTTAAAGAATTATCGTGAGCACTATGTTGAGCTCTAGGTGAAGTATCGAAAACTTCAATTTCATTGAAACAATATCCGAGGACAATCGAATCGAGGGAAGCTCGACGATTTGAATTCGGTTGAAGGAAATTATCACACCTCATTTATCCACACCAATAGTCACCATCCCTAGTTCATTATATGTATTTTGGAGAAAATCTGCAATTCGAATAAGAAAACAAGAAGTAACAAAATCCAATTAAATGAAGTAACGAAATCACCTGAATCCCAACCAGCCAAACACCAGACTCTAAATCATCATTTGCAATAAAAACAAGAACTGACCAGACACGAAGCCAAAATCAGCTTACAGAACCAACGCAATCTGTCTAAACCAACCTGCCAATCTATTAATTTAAAACTAACCAAAAGACAAACACTAAATTATCACCTAAAATCCACCCAGAAGCAGCAAACAACCAAACCGACCTAAAACCACCCCGATCTATCTACCCAACTCCACCTATCTATTTTACCCATTTAATCGTCCTGCCTGGCAATTAAACCTCCCAAAACCAAAGTCCAAACTCTAAATTCCCACCTGAACTCCGTCCAAACTCAAGAAACAGCCAAATGACAAATCAGTCCAACTCCAATAAATCAAACACAACCCTCTAAAAGACCAGACTCTGCATGGTCCGTCGAAGATCTACCCTTTCCACTTGCACTTGCGAAGGGGGGGGGGTGAAAGGAAAATTTATCCCCATGGAACACCCCATTCGTCCTCCAGTTGCAGTCACTGCAGATCAGTATCTGAACAGCAAAGTCAATATCGTTCTGCGGTAGCTAATATCGCGAAAGATGTTGGCGAGACGGGTCTGCGACGACGGAAACGGGACTCCACCCCACTGTGTTGTCGTCCTGGCGGCGTCGATAATTACGAAATGCACGGCACAGGTTGCGACTGGTCTCGCAGCCGCTCGCTCCAGATCCAAATTTCTGGCGGGGCGAGGTCGTTGCACCCGCGGTCGAAGAGCGACGAGAGCGAATTCGAGAGATCGAGAGGGGTTCCTACCGGCGTCCGTCCGGCGCGAGGTTGCGGAGAAGGGTGACGGGTGGTAGGCAGAGAGGTTGATGCCCGGGTTTACTTCCTAGTCTGCCGGTTGCCTGTATCGACCGGATAGCGTCCCGACGTCTATAGCGTTGCCCGACTCGGCTCTCTGCCCTGTGCTCTAGCTCTGGCGAGCTCTCTTTCTTCCTCTTCTGCGTCCTCTGTGTCTCTCTGATTCGCCGAACGAGGGATTCTATCGTCTGCCACTGGAAAAACGTAGGTCAGTGCTGGACCCACGTCTGGAAATATAAACTATTTATCCAGACGTGGGTGGGGGTGGATATTTTGAACGATGCTGACACAGGTGACTTTTTCGCTCGGGCGCGTTACTGAGTGATGAGATTATTGGGTCGATTTGAATATTAGAATTTGGTTTTTTTAGGATTAATGGGATAATGTAGGAGGGATGGAAATATAGCGATATTCATACGTTATTGGGACATTGTTTCATGTAGAAGATGGAATTTACTTATAGCAGAATGGAGTTAAACAGACGTATGGAAGTCTTGCGTTCTAATGATACGGTATTTGAATCTCTGGCGGTTTGGCTTGGTTAGTCTATGTTAAACGTCAGCTATTTTCGGATGCATTTTCAGACTTGCGTAATTAAAGGCGTACATTTAGTTCCTTTTATGAGACGGAACAATTTACTTCGTCATTGTATCCTCTTATGTCCGAAACCTTCTTCCGAGAAGAAAGATTATTTTCCAACAAGTGTATCCGAAAGCTTTTCTTCCAAAACTTTCGTCATTCATAACGACTCAATAGAATCATTTCCACTTACAAGCAATCGTCTTATTCTTCTCATCGTTCGCGGCGTTGATCATCGATCCCAAGAATCGACTCGTCTATGAAGATTGACGTTCACCGAGTGTAACATTCCAGGAATCGAGGCACGTTAAGAGGCAGAAATACCGACATATTGAAACGGGTTAAATGATAATCAGAGACCGTGGGAGTGGTAGTTCCTTAGGGTGCGCCGGTTGTTGCTCGTCAAAGAGCATAGCATCGAAGATCACTGACCGTGGTCGTGTAGCATCGTTTCGGCCAGCTTTTTACTTCGGCTAACCACATTGTTGTGATCATCCGGTGAACCTGTTTTCGGTAAATTACCGTATTTGCCGGTAGTGTTGCACGGTTGCAACCGTGTTATTAGAGTCGAAACCTGGGGACCTTTTTGGACCTTTGCTTGTCAGGGGAATTGGTAGACATTCTGCTGAGATCTGGTGCAATTGTGCGACGAATAGTCTTCGTAAATTGAAGCTCGCAGCTTGAAACTCAGAAGTTTCTGAACTCTTCTGAAGAACGTGGTACATTGTAGTATTGCGGGTGAACTATTTGGGTTAATTCCAAAGTCGAAGTAGAAAATCGTGTTCTGAATTCACGTTGTAAGTTGAAGAAATACTTTTTATTTGGTTATTTAACTGCAAAAAATGGTGTATTATTTAGAAGTATTGTCGTAGAGTACTCTTAACTGAATTAATATAAAAGTTTAAATAAAAACACGATGTTGTATTCTCTTATAGCAGACATAGTCAATTTAGTTCTTCACTGAGATACAAAAGGGACTGTGGTAAATATTAAATTTTTAATCTCACACTTTTTACAGTAGATATATGTAGGGATAGATATTTCTCGCTGCGTTATTGATCGAGTTATAAAAAGGATACAATATATAGAACTACTGTTATACAATATTCTCAATTAAATTAAAATTGAAGTCCAAATCTAGCTAGTAGATCTTATAAATAAAAGTTACCAATTCTTTCTTGTACTTTTTTATATAGCAAATGGTAGCACGAGCATTTATTCTATTATATTGCTACTGAGACAGAAAAGGAGCGTGATATACCATGTTACTGTTGTACAGTACTCTCAACTAGGTTAACGCTGAAACTAGCGAACGAGTGGAAAAGAGTGTTCCATGACGTTTTCGTAAAATTGTAGCTCCAAACTTGGCTTTAGTGGAACGAACATAGTACTACGTGTTTACGTTCCACGATTAATCGAGAGAGAAAAAATGTGTGTAATACTCGTCGCATTGTTGGGTATCTTATTTAGGTTAATTACCAAGATGCAAATGAAATCGTGATAATATTATACTCTTTAAGATTTGTGCCGAATTGGTGAAGTGTGTTTGCGCATGAAATACTTTGTGACATTGCGTGGTTAAATATCTTCTGTAACGCGAGGTTCTTTTTAGTCGTAAATCTGATTAGAAAAAGATAAGACAAGATTCTCTATGATGTTGAAGGATACCGTAAATGGGACGATATCAATGAATAGTTTATGTGACCTATCGCTACAATTACTATAATATTGTTGCTTAATATTCACACTAATGATCGGTCAAATTGTAAAAACTTGTAGTATATATTAATATTTTGATAAAAAATATAATTACGCGTTTATGGGAAGCTGCTGCGGATAATGTAATATTAACAAACAATATGTATCGTACACCTACGAATAATATATAAGAAACGATTTAACTTGACGAATCATCTGGATTAATAATATTCTGTATAGTTCTAAATTTACTTATTCACTCATCCTCTGCTTCTCACGATTAATATCTTTTTACATCCGTGCAAAAGGTTGTAACGCTGATACTTGCGGCGATTTAAAACATTATTTTTCAGAAGTTTAACCTGTTAGCAAGAAAAAATTAATTCCCCGTGTAAATTACTTGTATTTTGATTTTCATAATAATGATAATTTATCTGGCTATAAATTTAATATAATTATATCTCGATTTACGTCTTGTACTTGCATCATCGCTTTCATTAACAACGTTCTATCATCAGTTTTAGTTAACATCTTTATGGACCATCTTATTAAAACGAACAAAACTATTCTATTTTTTCATCGTGCATATTTAAAACATAATTTCTAAATATTATATCTCGAAATACTTGGTGAAAATTAATATACACATTATGCAGTTATCGTACTTTAGAATCTTCGAGGATCGTGAAATAAAAATGATCTGTACACGCATTTATCGAGATCTCTTAAGAGGTGTTATATCAATACATATTACTAGAAAATACGAACATGATGCAACAGACGTATTCTGAATATGCATACATACATACATAATAAATGCCTGTGAATAAAAAATTACCGCTTCAAAAATACCAACGTTTTGGCATTTCTATTATAATAATTAACTCGTGTCAGCCAGCTAACAAGTTAATGCGACTTGATACAGCCATGTTTTCACACAACACAAAATCTTCATATTTCCAGTATGTAATTCGATTCTGTCGACTAACTCCTTTCGATCGATCGTTACTATTCTTCGAGTACAAACGAACGTTCTCTTATGTAAACTTCGAGAATCGATTGTACGATATCTAGCGATAACGCGAGAGCACGAGATAGTCTCGTCTCGTACCACGACAAGAACTAACGAGGATTTTATCGGGGTTACGCCTGAAATTCGCGGTTCGTTAGAGGTTACGTTGCGAATTTGCGAAACTACAAAGTGTCTCGATGTCTCTCACGTTTGAAAGCGACGGGGCCGCGCGGTGCAACGAACAATTACGTAACGTGGCAGCGGCGAGCGAGCAGAGTTGGCAACCCTGTTCTCCTTTGAGACGCGCGCACCTCCTGTATTTACATATATTTACATGCTAATATATAGGGTGCATCGGTTAGTGTTACCTCCTCGAGCGATTCGTTTCTTAGCCGCATTTACAGATCGAAAACCGATTCAGAAAAATGCGAGGAGAACCGAGTTCGCGCCGCATGAATGAATCGCGATAGAGTGAGTTTTATCGGGTTTACCGGTGTTTGGTGCTTGCATCGTGCTGACTCTGTATACAGCAGGTAAGTCAAAAATTTGAAATCCGTTTTCCTTCTCTTTAGTGTAGGTTACACGTGGATCGCTGACTTTTATGTAAATTTATATTTTCGTGGATTCAATCGAAGAGATAGAAATTAGACGGAGATTCGTTATTCCTGCTAAAGATTATAACGATTATTCTATCGTATGTACGTGTATGCATTCTATGGATATTAGAAATTTTCAACGCTCGTATTTTCAATCGATACACGAGGACTCGCAGTCTAGTTATATGCATTGAAACTGTAATTCATTCAATTTGAAGTTAATATATTAATACATACTTTGAATCTATTATTTAGACTCTCTTGTATAATTGAAATAATATTAGTGAAATTTTACACGTCACTGTTGTAAATTATTTATACTAATGGATTTTCTTTAATTGGAAGAAATATAGCAATGAAATAAGTGAATTCTATGTTATGTAAGGTTATAAAATTATACGCACTAAAAATGTCTATAACCTATAATTTCTTACTTGTCGATTCACTAATATTATCACGTATATAGTTAATAAATCACATTCCAAGAGAGTTACAATGAATTTTAGATTATCTTTTAAATTAAAGAATACCATGTATATAGTATTCGTTGTATTAAATAATATTATATGTATACCAATGATGCATAGAGAATACATAGTTAGATTAAATTATTATAGATAAAAATATTTGTTGATACTGAAACGCATTAAGTTTGCAAGAAATAAAATTATACAAAGCGGAATGTTCGTTACTTTAAATAACGAATCTATTGAAAATATTAAAATTAATATTTATAAAATATACGAGCGACGTGAATAAATGGTGGATATTCGTGGGGATAATTTTCGGGCAGAGGTCAGGTATAGATTTCGTATGAAAACCATTCATAATAACGTCAGGTTATGCGAGAAAGGTAAATAAGGGTGGGGAAGTGACGAATTCTCGCAGTCTTGAATCGGACGGCGTTCTATTTACTTCGATTGTAGCTCCGGCGTATCGCATGGTAATTTCTATTTTATAATATGTATATCTTCGTTATATCTTTATCTCTTTATATCTTTAATATCGCTTTATCATCTTTTATTTCATAATCTGTTCATTATGCTGATATATAAAATATGTCTGTTAATTATAAATTTAATTATACATATACAGCGAGTACAAAACCTATTTACGAAACATCGTATTTATTTATTACGACATTTACAGCATACGTATGTGTTAGTTAATTAAATCCAAGTATATTAAGTTTCGTATTATTTAACAGTATGTTCATATAAATACAAAAATTTGATAGAAATTTCCACCCTACTGTACGACACAATTTTCAATTTTAAACGATATTCGACGTCCCGTATTTTTTCTTTTTTCTTTTTTCTTTTCTTTTTTCTTTTTTTTTTTTTTTTTTTTTTTTTAACGACGCTTAATTCTATTCGTATGTAGTTCCGAATAAAACTTCGTAATAAAAGTAGGCTAAACTAATAATACTTTTATTTGGGAGATCCAGAACTAAAACGATACCTTCTAACGATAAAAGTTACATTCATAAAAAAGAAAGTCACATCAATTGATGTGGGTAATCGATAGCATAAAGAAATGATCTATATCTTGACGTATTATCTAATGGAAATTAACCAGTTTTATAAAAAAATTGTCTTATAAGGTCTATGATTTCACGATTAGATTGATTTTAGCTTTTACAATTATGTAATCTAACGAATATTCTCCATCAAAGAATTGAAATACATTGAACATCGAATTACGAATGTTACAGTATTCCTTTGCCTTCCTTGCCTTGGTAAAAGGCTAAACACGAACAAAGATTTTTCTCACAAGTTCTCTACGTTATGCAAGAGATCATATGCTAGATTTTTTAATCAAGAATGGAAACATAAAAGATATGCAAATCCGCAATGCATCTTTCGTACAACACAGTTTTCGCATCTTCCCGACGATATCGACCATTGTTTGACGCGGTCCGAAATAAAAACCGCCTTATCGTTAATTTTCAAGCGTCGCTCGTTATTCAGTTGCGCAATCGGTGTATCGTATAATTGAATCAAGCTTAATATAGCCGTAATGAGAATGCATACGCGTTGCAGACAGTATCGCTAACTGATATCGTGTTTCGATTCACATGCGCTCGATAATGTTACCCGACGCGATATCGACGCTGTATTTTAATTACCTGCCGGCGTCAGTCCGCGGAACTCTCGTCAATTTTTTTTATTCTTCGTTCTTTCTTTTCCTTCGTAGTTCTCGTTCCTTGCTTCCTTTCCTCGTTTTTCCATCCTAAAGTGCGTATGTCAAATAAATATTTTTATCCATCCTGTGACAACTGGTATAACCGTTATTTAATGCGAAATCGTTCGAATTAATAATCCCGAGATAAAAGATCAGCGCCGAGATACGTCAGATTTCTTACCTATAATGGCATACTAGTTTTCCAATCGATGTTGAATGTTTCTCGTATGTCGTGTGTGCGTGGAAATGTTGGTAAAGGTTACCATTCTGAAAGGAAAAGGATAGAACTTGGTAGATATCAGGTTCGAAGAGTCTTTTGCTATTCTCTTTCTTATAGTATAATGATTGATGTCTGGTTTAAAAAAGTAGATTTATCGTATTGTATTTTGTGTAGATTCTTCTATAAAGAAATGATACGAGAGTTGTAAGAATACCGTTAGTTTTATTTGAAAATTTCTCTCTTTCTAAGAATCTGTTTTATTAGTAAAATAAAGTAAAGTAAAGTAAAATAAAATAAAGTAAAATAAAATATTCCTGTATCATTTAGGAAACATTCCTTTTTTTAAAGGAGAATTCGTTGATTTTACAAATTCGGCTGTTAGGAGGTGATTAATTATATAGTTCTAATATAATATAACGATATAATATAATATAAAATAATATAGCTTCATTTTCGAATCTCAATTTTACCGTGCCTTTTATTATACAATTATGGGAAAGGTAGAACCAAAGTTATAAACTCCTCGACATATTATTCACCAACATAATAAATTTCCTACTGTTCTTAAGGAACTGGGGAAATATAAGAATACATTATGAGACATTTAGCGACTGAAATTTCTCGTATCCTAAACACGGCGTAAAACAGCTAAACGAAATGTTATTCATTGATGTGTTTCCTGTATCTGGGTGCATGTAAAATCCCGAAACTCATTGACGACATTCTAAGATCTCTCAATACAAGCCTTGTAACTATTGGTGGGCTGCAAATTATTTATGGAATATTTCAATGTACAAAAGAAGTACAATAATATGTAGAGTACACATACTACACACATGTAAAAGAAAACATTTCAATTCTCTAACGAATTCATGTTCTATTTCTCTAATTGTACGCGTAAGAATATAAATTTGAATAATCATACCCAATTCAATTACAACCATAAGACCTTTGGCGATCCATACTATTTAAAACAACAATTGTGACTATACTTATACCATCCGCGATATTCTACCACCCCTGAAAGCCAATTGGGAATGAAATATGCGGGAAGAACAGCCAGACAATTTTTTAGGTAACCTAATTCTCCGCGGTAAATATAAACGCAGTTAAAATGGAAAACGAGAATCACGTTCGAAATACACGATCATTGGAACCGTTGGAGAACGTTGTAGACGATGATGGCGGTTCGGCAAGTGGATATGGGAACAACGCGGCAGCGTCTCGTAAACTTTTATCGCGCAAAGAACTTAAAGGATGCAAACCAGCCGACAAACGAAAGACACGCCCACCGTAACAATTTCACTTTTGCGTGTTTTACGGGCGAGCATTTCGAGCCATTAGCGTGTAAACTGGTTCCGCTCGCGCCCTTAAACAATCGACGAAACAATCCCCCGTGAAAAGTTGTCGTAAACTGACCCATTTAGGGTTTCGACGATTTTCCGCTTGTTGATTATATCGAACGTGCTCGTTTGTTCGCGTGGATGGGAAGAACGTTGACGAACGAGGATTGTTTTCCAGGCTCGTGTAATGAAATTCGAGTGGATTCTTGCAAGGGAGTTTCTTTTAGTTGCATCGTCGTCCTTTGCTCTTCGAAACGAAGGAAACTTTCCAGTTGGAGTTTCGAGGATCGTTGTTGAGTCGTGTAATTAGATTAGAATAAGAGCTTCTTCGGGGCAGTTTATTTTAAATTTGATCGTGCCGTTTCAAGTGTAGAATTTAAATTCGAAGCTGGAATTACATTTTGGACTTGGAGATCAGTCGACCTGAGAGTTACAAAGGGTTGTTATTTGAATTTGCTTAAAAAATTGTTAAATTTTTAACGCGACACGCTAGATGCAACGTAGATCAATTTTCAATTACCTACACGCGTTTCTTCAATATCGAAAAGCACCGACAGATTGCAGCGATTTCAACAAACGAAGAAGCAGAGTACAAATGGCTGGTGCAATTGTTATGTTCCGTTTCAGTGGTACAGCATCTTTCAATCGATCTGTAAATTTCGTAGCACGATCATTCGCCTAATGGCGAGTTCCCATGGACGGAACTGCGGCGTGTTCGACGGTAATTCGCTCGCGATGCTTTTCGTTACAGCTGTTGGGAAACCGACAGCAGTGTTTTCGATAGATAGCGAAATATATTCGAGTCCAATTAATCCTTTCTCTCTGCCGAATGCTTTCGTTAATAACGAGCTCGAGGCTTTTCACCGGGTTTGTAAAGATTCGTAACCGGCAATGGGCTTGAATTTACGACAATAATATAACGTACGGTACTTAATCGTGCGTTTCAAAATATCTGTTAGCCGATTGGCGGTTAGGATGCGGGAAGGGGGAGGGGGGAAGGAGGGGGGGGGATGGGAGATGTTGAAATTCAGTTAACCGGAAAGTTTCTTCGAACCGATCTTGTTCAATCTGTTAATTTTGTTCGTCGAACACTTAGATTATTGGCTAATCTGTTGGAGATACATCTGGAATGTTGGAACGGAATAAGAATTATGATCTATAGGATTATCAACCGCTGACGTTATGCGAATCGTTTATATCTTTCGTTGATATTGCTTCATCGAGTTTCGCTTCAAAACTCCTGTTAACAAACTAAATCAATACTATGTTTCTTTATAGAGTTACATACCATAAGGATACCGAGCCAACCACCATTTGTTTCAACACGAGTTTCAATATCTTCAAACTTCTTATTACTTTCCATCTTTGAAGGAGCATCGTATCTCTGATAAATAGAAACAGACCCGTTGCTTTTAGCTTCTACCCGCCGGGCATCATCTTCGATCTCCATCTAAAAATCCTAGAATATTCTCCAATGAACAAACCGGTACGCGTTGCCACATGGTCTTATCTGCATATGTGGCACTTTCGGCCAATACGCGTCGACACGGATAAGAAAACAGAACCAAATGAAACATTGCATAATGAATTTTCCGATAGACAAAATATTTAAGAAATATCTTTTCCTCGCAAGAAACGTTCATCGTCCGCCTTCGATAATCGCATGTTTTATTCATACTATTTTCTACTGTCGTATAACATCAACTTATCCACGTCGACTTATACCGTTGCCTGAGATAAGATCCGAATATTTCATACATTTGGAATAATTCGCAATTGTCCAAGTACTTACACACGATACATTTACATAAATTCGAAGCAGCGTCGCAAGGTGGACGAATGAAGGGTGCCGGGGTTGAGGACATCTGGCAGGGTTGAGAGCTGCTGGCGGGCCAGGGTGGCAGCACAGAGCGAAAGAAGAAGGTTAGCTAGGTTGGCGGGGGCCGGATGGAGGGAGGAGAGGGCTGGCCGACGAGGGATGGCGGAAGGTTCAGGTGGAGGGGTCGATGGTGGCGGAGAAAGGTCGGTGAACCCGGGGTCGATATCCGCACGGCGACCGACCAACCTAACATCCACCCCAGACTCCCTGCCTCCGCCAGCTGATCTACCTGATCTCGCCGATTAAATTGCGCCAAGGTATACGCTTTTTCTTTCCGGCAACCGCGCCACGAGCCGCGCGTCGTCCTTGCACCCGTCTCTAAATCCAGCCACGTGTTCCGGCCACGAACTTTCGCGACCATCGCTTTCGATAAAATTGAATAGCAAAAAGTAGGAGCAATCGAAAGGAAGAAATTCCTCTTTTTGTCATTCCTCACCTTTCGCTTTTTTCCTATTCTAGTCGTTTGGCAGTTGGCTTACTTAGTATTTCGTGGAAGTTCCTCGGGTTTTTAACATTCCACTGAGCGACAGAAGGCAACACTTTTCTTGCTTCTCAGACTTTCTCATAATCATCTTTCTATCTTTGCACGGTATTATGATATTTTGTTGATTTTCCTTGTATCATTCCATTTGGAAGACGGTACTGCGATGGACGCTAATCAGCTCGGTTCCAAGACTCTTGCGACATTATCGTCACTGGTTGACAGTAGAAAGAATGGGCAAGATTCAGACGATGCCACGTCTTTCGTAATATTCGACGGTTTCTTTGTAGACCTTAGAAACGATTTTTCTTTCGTTTGGGAAACGACGATTGAAAAACGAAACGACAGATACTTTAGTATTCGCTTGTTCTTTGAGAATATTCTAGGATTTTTCGATGGAAATTGAAGATGAGATTCGGTTGCTAGTTTTGACTTGATAGAGAGTTTCACGTGCTTTGTGAATATTTTAGGATGTTTCAGTGGATCTCGGAGTTGGTATTGAGATGGAGGAACAGTGGTTGGAACCGAGAAGGATACACGTGTCCAGATGACGTTGACACGATAGAACGTTTTCATGGTTTTTCGATCATTTTCGAGAATTTCGTAAAAGTTGTTTTATTTGTGTTTATAGATATTTTTCTATACAAATGAGCTACCGTATATTGAAGGTAGTTACTATATTATAGAAAGGTTTTTTTCTATACCTAATTTCTATACCTATTTTTATCCTTGTTATTTATACTAGTAATACACTTTTGATACTTAATTCTCAACATGAAATTGTAATTTAGGAAATGCTCTCTTTAATATTATTCTTAATTTTCATTTCGTTAAAATCCAAAAATATTTATTTTTAGTTGGTAAAAAGGTTCTTTCAGTACCTATTAAAAAAAAAAAAAAAATGTTTAAACACATGACGTGTTTTCATGTAGATTAGTAATTTCAAATTTTTCGTCCACCTTTATTCGTCACTTTACCCTCTTCCATTTTATAATCGGAGGGTAGTTTAAACTTCCCCTCACGCCAAAATCACCATTTTCAAATAACCTTTTCAGATGAACGTTCCACTTTTACGATTTTTCCCGCGTCGATCCCTTTCATTACCTTTCCAAGGCATCTTTTTTTTTTTTTTTTATCAATTTCCCTACGCTTTTCGATTACTTTTTCCTTGTTCTTTTTTTCTCTCTCTGAAGCTACTTCGACATCGCGCGGAAAACAATCCCATTCGAACATTTTTCCAGATTTTTATCTCAACGAGGGTCTCTTTTTGTAAAATGCTCTTCCTTTGGTAGCGAAGTCAAGCTCACCTGTTTTAAATGTGTACGTAACCACTTAAACCCCCTGAATACTTCGTGCAATCCGAAGTCTAATTTTCTTTGCGAAATCCTGCTGTTTCACGACCGGTATAAAAGAATTCGCTAGCTCTTCTAATTGGAGTATTGCAAGATAAATGAGCAAGAGCAACGAAACTTGAAAAAAGAGCACCCCGATACGCTCCTGCCGTTATAAAATTATTCTTTTAGTACGTACTTCGGATCAATTAATCCCTGAGGCGTCAACATGAATTTCAAACGATATTCCGCTTCTTTTCGGTTTTTATACCTTCTTAGTAAGAAATTAATTTTTGGAAAATTTCCATTCGATTATTTACCAGGCCGATTAACGTATTAAATTTATTCATTTGAAATTTATTCTTTCACCACCCTTTTTATCTTTTAAAATTGTTTCTATGGAAATATTGATTTTGTAATCTTTAATTTTATCTCCGATTTCTTGCCTCGTCGATTCGAATAATTTCCATTTGCTACAAATTTTTTAATTATAATTGAAGATATTCTAGCAGACAAATACCATTTGTATCAAATATCTACGTACACGATGTTTTATTTAATCATAAATTAATCTCTCAATTTTTCCTCCTAATATAATTTTCGATATTTTATCCCATAGCTGACTCGCTTAAATTTCCAGAAAATCAACACCTTAAAGATGTACCTATCATTTCTGATCTTTTTATTTCATTAGAAATTGCTCTCTAATCGTTATTCTCTCTGAAAATAGCTTGCAGTTATTCCATCACGGAATTGTTTCTTAAATTTCCGCGAATATCCTCTACGTTTTATATCTACAACGAACGGGGTACATTACAGTTTCTAAAGAATTTAAAAATCGAATTCTCGTTTCTCTTGATTAACCTTCATCGATTTGTGAATAACCCTGACGTTGTAGTTCCCTGGATTGGATTAGCGTGCCGGGTTCGCCTTAAGCTCCCGTATTCATATCATGGGATCCTGTCGATCCTTCGTGATTAAACCTCCTCGAACACATACATCAACCACCCTGGATTATGGTAAATGCACGTATTATGGACGAAAGACGCCTTGAATCTATCTATCTGTTTCTTGCTAAATCGTTTCTACTTTCAACGTTATCAACGTTATCTTTACTTTGTCGAGATACAAGATTTCCCGATTCTGGTACTTGTCTTTTATTTAATTTCAATTTATGTCTTTCATTTAAACATGGGGTGTTCGACGCTTTGAAAGTTTATTTTCCAATTCTTTTGTATAAGAAGATAGAACTGTGAGATTTATATAGAATAATATGTGAAATAGCCAAAGTATAATACTCGTTGTATCGCATTATGGACAGTTGTGGTATTCATTAAATATCATAAGTATGATGAACACTTTACTGTAGATCGGCACTTTTTAGACTTTTCCTATTCGTGACCCCATTTTCCTTGGAAAAATTCTACGCAACCCTAGTCGTATTCGTAAAATAAATACTCAAATAAAACGCGAATAGATAACAATAAATCAAACGATTTTAATTTTAAACAGCTCTTTGTTATATTTATAACTCTGTCGTTTATTATCATTCACAAGGACAAAACTGGATGTACATATTAATGAAGTAAATGGACCGTTTATTTTTGCACGAAGAATTTAATTCTGGCTGAATATTTGATGCAACGGAGCATCTTTATTTTAGTGTAGATACGTAGCAAAAGATGTCAAAAATGTGTTTAAGACAATTTTGGAAATGATTAGGTATTCTATCCAAATTTCAAGCAAAAATTCGTTTGTTACTTTTTCGAAAGCTGGATTTTTATATCAACGTCGATTAATAACTTGGTGAATTTTTCTTGATTCTTTAATGACAGATGATTGGCATTTTCATTTCAGCGGTGTGCGTGGCAGTTACAAAAATTTACACGGTTCCATAATTTGAAAATCTCTAGATATTTCATATATTTTTGCATAATACACCCATTCCGAATATTTATACTTTCTTTTGAATTTCCCATAAAAGCGTACAAATCCGCAGCATATGTGTTACAAATTGAAACAATTTTATCCTAATTAGAATAAAAAAAAAAAAAAAAAAGCTACTATAAAACCAAACAAAGACTAGAGTCGACCAAAGCCTCGATACACTTTGATTAAAATGATAGTTGTTCGACACTGAAGAGAGTCGAAGGGTCAACAGTTGGACCTGTCGGTCCCGTAGCCGCATTACGTCTCATTATCGGTAATTGTAAGAATAAATCTTTGCCGACGATCTTCCGTCGGTGTCCGGTCAGTCTGGCCCCGGGGTGCGCATAATTTCCTCCATGGAGCGAGCGCATTTAAACGCTTCCTCCCCTGCTGTCTCAGCTTCCAATTCAGTCCGGAACGTCGCTAAAAATACCGATACACCGAGCGAGGAACCCTCCCGCTAAACTCGCGACCATTTTAATTTCAAAGGGAACACCGATCCATCTCCATTTATCGAACCTGATTCTCTTCTCAATCGATCGATACTGTGTAAGCAAACTGTAACAGGCTGACTGCGTTTAATCGAATTAAATTTAGTTGATAAATGAGAGTATGTGATTAAGTTTAAGTGGAATTTAAATTGGAGATGTAATCTTGAAATAGTTATAGTTTTAAATGTACATAGCGTTCATAGCGTTGGAAATAAATGGTGGTTTGATAGGCTCGATATTAAGTTTCAGATTCAATTTACATTTAATGAAATAGATGTTGAGGTTATATTTTAGTACTTTAGAATGTAAATTTTTATTGGCTTTTGTTGCGAGTATTCATTGAGAATAGGATTGGTTCAATATGTTTAACGCGGAATTTGAGATTATCTGACGCGAGTGATTTTTAATATATTAGGTTCGAGTAAATTGACGTTGACGATTTTTAAATACTCTGATCTTCCAGATAATTCCTATCTAAAGAAAACACTTCTGGAATGTGGCACATTAGTTACTCTAAATCCAATTCTAATACTATAGTATCGTACATACATAGTATATCGTACTCGAGAATTTTCTAAAAAGAACCTTAGAAACCTGTTAAATAATTAAATAGAAATAACACAGTAATCGGGAAATAAATGTTTCAGAATTCTTCTTACAATCATTGCAAGGATATCTAGAACGTCACGAAAATGTGAAATAAGTAGGAAAAAAAAATACCAATTATACTATGGACGGTTATCTCTCGAAATTTCAATCGTCACGTATGTACGCATCATACATGTACTACATACACTATGTTCACGTATTATGTTTTGCATTGAATACTTCCATAAAATCTTTCTCAACGTAGCGGCCCGATACGAACAATCAACCATTTCAAACCTCCTGAACACTAACACTATCGTCTCGACGATTACAATGCTCCCGTTGTGCCGATTATTCTAACCAGCTGATCTACGCAAACACTGACCAATTCCGTTATTAGTCTCTGATAGGGCGAGCCACATCGCCCGCGTGGCTGCTTATCACTCGTGAACGTATTATGCCAGTACATGTCCACGAAGTTATGGCGCAAGAAGTGTATACGCGTAGTAAGAGTCATATGCAGTAATACAGTATAGAACGCAGATACGTAAAGACACGTAGAACGGGGTCTCTGAACCCCGCAGATACAATCTCTCTCTCTCTCTCTCTCTGCGCACGCTATCTATCTATCTGCTTGGCTGGCGAGAGAGCCGGCCTCACATACCTCCCGTCCTACGTAACGTAAAAATGCGTCCCGACACGCGTACAGAAAATATACACGGAGTGGCCTCTATTCACCGGCTCCTAGATACGCTGATACGCGGCTGCTGGCTCGTGCCTACCGGTATCTCGATCTTTTTCCTTCTATTCGGCCTCTCGGTCTCTTTCATTCGCAGAGGGTAGATGCGAAGAATCACAAGTATATGTATATGCGCAGCAGAGGGTTTGGTTCATGATATTGATCATGTGGAGAATCGAAATTTATTTGTCGGTGTTTGAAGAGGTTTGTGAGTTGGGGTTAGGTTTGCTTATTAGTTACTGGTGGATCGAGGATGGGTTTATAGAAATTAGTATCTTCGTTCAGAAAAATTTTGTTCGTAGCTGTTTGAAGAGGTATGTGAGTCGGGTTAGGTTTGATTGGTTTACGACGATAGTGACCACGTAGAGAATCAACATTTATTCGTGAATATTCGGAGATGTTTACGAGTTGGGTTAGGTTTGCTTATTAGTCATTGCTGGATTGAGGATGGATTTATAGAAATTCATATCTTCGCTCAGAAATATTTGCTTGTGACAGTTTGAAGAAGTATGCGATTCGTGTTAGGCTTCATTAGTACTTGGGGAATTGTGTTTATGAAAATTCATATCTTTTATTAACGAGAATACGATTTTATACATACTTCTAGCAATAACAAATTTATTTGTAGCATTTGGGCTTAGTGGAAAAGTTTGTGGATTGGGTTTGAGTTAGGTCTGTTTACTTCACGTACAAGTTCGCAAGCTGTTTAGTTCGCCTCGATTGTCGGAGGATTGAGAACGGGCTTATACAAACCGTCATTTTTATTATTCATATATCAATGTGAAGCGTAGGTGCTAGTTCTGTGCCAATTTTGCAAGTGTTGGAACAGGTTGGGGATATCAGAATACAAAAAGTACCAATTATCATTTTTAACGTATGAAATCTACAATAGTAATTTTCTTTGCGATAAATAACGAATGAGAAAAAAATATTGAAAAACGATGATGGAAAGAAAGAAGCAGATATGCGAAAGGAAAACGACTGGCTAAGAGGAAGGTGTAGTTGAATTAACTATAAATCAGAGCGAATTCAGGCGATGAGAATTATTTATGGCCGACTCGATCGGACTCGCACAGACCTCTTTGAACTGTGTTTCTCTTACGGTGCACCATAAATACGATAGCCGTGAAGAATAGGGACGGCCGTAAAATTCAAACGGTCTCGCGACCACGATTCCTTCTCTCGTTATAGCTGTAATATAGTATCTATTAGCGTAGAAAACTCTTGCAGCTTCTCGTGTCGTTGACGTAGTCTCCATTCGAGCCTCCAGCTCCGAGTTATCTTCCAATCAAATTCTCAATTTTCAGAAGCGTTTTACTTCTTATAACCAAAAATAGAAATTCTCTTTTCATCGTTGTTATATCAAGTCATTATGTTCTTTCTTTTTTATCAATTTATGATACAATTATGTTGAAACATATTTTTAAAAAGGCTGATTAAAGAACATCTAATAAATGTTATGTGTGTTATTAGATCAGTGTCACTTCAACACTGTATTCAACGTAGTATTTAGGGCTCTTTATAGAGTTGTTCACCTACGCCAATTTAATTATTTGTTCCCTATAGAAGCCAGTAAAAAACGATTTAACAAATCCAATATATTATTTCTCCAAAAGAAGGTACTTGTGTTTACGAGTTTTTAATCCGCAGTCAATCTGATAAATCTATCACAATTCAATTATTTCTTCTCTATAAAAGCCACTGAAATAGTCTAATAAATTCAATATATAATATTATATCTCCTCCAAAAACAACAAAAATAATATCTATGTTAATTAGCTAGACTATAATATGGAACAAATTTGTTAAATCAATCAAATTGACTAGTTCTTGGCTATAAAATGCCACCATGAAACAATCTAATAAGTCGAATCTATTACATTTTCTCGAAGAAGAAGAGCACATATGCATCTGTGTCGATCGATTTTTCTCTGGCTAACGAGAGAAACCACGGAAATCGTTGGTTCGGTTGGACAGCCGACCCCAGGGGTCGAACGATCACCGGGTCGCGGGTTCAAGCGTGTGGTTCGTGCGCGTTCCTCCGGCGAACAGGCTGGCTGAACATCGGGCGAAGGGGTCGAGATGTGCATTGGCCGGTTAAAATGTGGGGCAGTGCTGCGATTCGTCCTTGGTATTCGTGAGTTTCACAGTCCACCTCGAATCCGTTCGTCCTTCTACCGGGTGATTCTCGCGGTTCCAAACTGAATTCGTGACACGCTTCGCGATCTCGATTTCCATCTTGGCCTCGATTCCCCCGATTTATTTTATTTGTCCCGGCAGTAGATGTTTTGTTTAATTATACGCACACATCCACACGGATAACGATTTTATTTAATCGTATGTCGATCGTATGTCGATACGATTCGAGTTTGAATTTTAAATCCGATAATTACAACGTTGCGTTCGATACAGTTTTCATGATCTTAATGGCACCAACTTGTGGCTCGTATCAGCTCGTATCAGCTCGTATCAGCTCGTTTCAGCTCGTTTCAGCTCGTTTCAGCTCGTTTCAGCTCGTTTCATTGGAACTTTTATGTAAAGCAAAGGTCTCGGAGGTTAATCGCTTTGGAAATTTCAAATTCAATGGAGTCACCTTTCGTCGTCGCGACATGTGGTTCATGTACTTTCCAGGTCTTCTAGATTAACCTTCCTTGGTATTAATTCGGTTTCGCTGTATAGTATCCATTTACAGTGTTTTATGCTTCTTTCCTGACAATGAACTGACAGCATTTTCTAACTTTTCTGTTTTTCTCAGCCAGTAATATGTAGCAATATAAAACATCGATACTGTTGCAAACAGTGCTATAAAAACATCGTAAGTTTACAAACCAGAATTATACTTGTTAAGATTGGTATAATTCCAGGATGTAATACGAATTACTGCAAGAGTAAACTAAAAAAGTATCTTTATTTCGCAAACGTATATTTTACAACAGTGCACCTTCGTACAAACGTGAAACCAAGTCTGTGAAATGTCGCGGTGTTTATCTCAAAAGAACAAAATGGATCGTACGTAATTCGACAAAGTAATATAGAACAAAAAACGTCGTGCGTCTATTATTTCGTCATAAAACGAAAGAAACTTTTCGGACAATCTGATAGAGATGAAAATAAAGGTAGAAGAAAAAAGAAAAAATAAAAAAAAAAAAGAAAAAATAAAGGAAAAATAAATAGTTCGATCGGTAAGGGTGAAATAAAATCATTTCAATCGGTCAGAGATATCGAGAGTACCGATACAATCGCGCAGCTACCGAGCAATCGATATAACTAAATTGATAGATACAACGCTATAAAGCCGTTATCGGTTTTTCTATTAGAGTGAAAAACTGCAATCAATCGTAATCTTTTTTCCGATAATCAACGAGAAATCCGGTTATGGAGGGTTAACAGTCCTCTCGTTCCCCCTGAGATAGTAATGGCGAAAGAACGTTGAAAGTCTCGTGATCGTTCGCGCGACTAAAATTTCCTTAGAACACGCGCAACTGCGATCTATAGTTCGCGTGATCGCTCGCGCGATCGAAACTTACGTAATTGCTACTCGCACGACCAAAATTCCTACCTGCACGTTGCTGCAATTGCCCGTGCTATGTATGTACGGTTGCAAATTGTTTTCTTGTTCTCTCGTGATTGATTTATTAGCGATCTTTGCAAGAGTTGGAAATTCGATTTCTTGTTCGCAAAATCCTGGGAATGGTGATCTCAGTGATCGTTATTATACACAGAGATTAATGCACTCGTATGTCTGCGAAAGTCAGGTGGTTAGTGTTAGAATTCTAAAAATTGTAGATTTATTGGTACTTTGTGAGTTGATGTTTGTATTTTATCATTTTCTGACTGGGCTGTTTTTCACTTTGTTAGAAACAGAAACAGAATCTAAATGGCAAGTATTTATAAGACTATTTTAGACATCGTAACTTTATCTTTATTACAATTCCCACAGTTAAAGTATCTATGGAACTAGCAGCGTAAAAAAGCTACAAACGCTAACAAATTACCTCCAACTTTTATAAATATTCGAGATCTTGCCGTTAATATACAATCCATTTATTGTAGATTACAAAATGAATAATTGACAGATAAAACTATCTTTTATCTCTACCATAATTCCAAAAAATCCTACATGTAATACTCGTAGCTTTAAAAAATCTACAAATATCGACAAACTGTGTCTTATTCGCATCTCAGGAATATCTTTCACATCGTATCATTCCCTTCGTAACAATTTTCAAAGATAGAACGTACACATATGTGTATTCAAGGCCCGACAAAACAACATGCAAGAACAGGAATGATGTGATTGCTCGCGTAAAAAGAAGAAAAATACGCAGAATAAAATTTGTCTCATTTTCGAATTAGTTGCCAAGAAGATCGAGCTTGAAAATTTATCAAGCGTACTTGACAATGCTAAATTCGAACTGGATAGGACTAAATAATCGGCAGGAGGTTCTTCTACGTGTGAAAATAAGTCGAAAAATGTAGAATACAATTTTTTCACGGGACGATTTGTTTCCGAGAAAAAATGTTCTTTTTTTTTTTTTATACAAAGAATCACATCGTTTTCGCTTTTAGACGTTAGTCGGTCGGACCCTATGCACATATAGATACATCACGAACGACATCCAACCACGATCAACACGCAATCTCCACGAATACCAATCAACACGTTGAAATTTGAATTTTCCTGCGTCATCCCTCAACCTGTCCACACCTCTACGCACTCTGATCGTCATGGGCATTACTATTCTCTAACCACAACCTACACCATTCACGGCAGATGTCAATACGCGTGGAAATGCTAACGAGCACTTTTCACCATGCTGCACACTCTTCTCTCCTCGCTTGGTATCGCCGGCAGCGTAGAAGAGTATCTACCACGTCGATATGCAGACAGAGAGAGGATCGTGGTCGTCGCGTTCATGACTCGCGGGACTTGCGTGGCTCGTGATTTTTAGTCACGTAGCTGGCTCGTTTAGCCGTGATCGTTAGCGGTCGTGTTATATGGGTGTAACGTGATTCTCGTGTCACATAGCGTAACGCGTAAGCCTTTCGTGCTAGCGAAAACGAGAGAAGGAAACGACCGTATTGAACGAAACGAGCGGTAGAATGAAAAGGGTTGGAGGGTAGACTTCGTGACGTTCTGTCGTTCGAATGGACTGATATTTGGAAATAACCCGACGTGTGCTTCAACGAAAGTGAAACGAGCTTTCGTGATGTTTAATGCCGACAACCTGCTGAGGCTCACGAGGCTTTTGTCGAGGTCATTGGTTCTCGGCTGATTTTCGGGGTCGTTGAAAGTTGGATGCTTGTATTATTGGTTGACACGTTGATTTCTGCATCATCGTTGAACCTACATCGACGTGGTCAAGTTTTGATCAGTCGGTTTCTTGGAAGCAGGTCGATTTCTGTATTTCGGTTGAGAATCTACCGATTTCTGGATTCTATCTATTTTACCTGAGAATCTCTTGATTTCTGAATTTTAGTTGACGCGTCAATGTTTTATTGGAAATCTGTTGATTCCTAAGTCTGATTAAAACTATGTCGACATTTAGATCAAACTGTTCGATATTATATTCTCCATAATCAAGGTGTATGGTAGCCCATTGTAAACCTAACACGATTATATTAAAGATTACACATACATTATATCAGAGAACATTTGTTCCATTTGATGTTGTAACAAATAAACAACAAGAATACGAAATTGATGGAGAAGAGGAAAATGAACAAAAGCAACACTGACTATGACAGAGAATGTCATAAATCTACGGATCCTAGATCCTAAAAGAAGCAAAACTTGCGTTGATTCCGCGATGTTTACCAGGTCGCGGGAACAAACGAGAAAGTACATTGAACCTATGGTAGATCAGCGGCTGCCAGTTTCGTGATAACTGGCAATGAGTCAGAGAGGGCAGGCTCATGGGCCTCGATAGCCTTTACCGGCTGGCTGGCTGGCTGGCTGGCTGGCTGGCTGGCAGGCGCGAGATTGGGAAATCAGACATTACCGGCGTTTCCGTCTGCTTGTGCACGTATCTTGTGTACCGCGAACAGGATAATTTGTGTCGAACGCGTGACCGTGCTGGCTGAGATTTATGCGCGGAATAGCCACGCGCTAGTATGCCTCGATGTTTATCTAAATCGCTGTCCGATCTCTCTCCCTTTCTCTGTATTTCGCTTCGGCTAACTGTTTCTCTCCTCTCACGTATATGATTGTTGGTTGGTTTTGTGGGTTTTGCTTCGAGAACGGGGACTAATCTTGGGCCGTTTATCACATGCAAATGTTCCGTCTTTGCGAACGAACGTGGATAAGGGTAATTGGTTCGTAGCTGCAATTTTGTTGCTTTAAAGAGTAGTCCAGTAAATTTTTCTATAGCGTTTGATTAGATTAAAGTCGATTAATGACTCGGAAGGTGGTGAACGTTTTGTAATTTAATCGGCTACCGTTTATATATGTGTATATATATCGTGTATATATGTGTTTGGAATTATCAGTAGGTAGAATTTATAATACAAGTTTTCCATTTCTGATAATCGTGACAATTTCAAGAGTCGATTTATAAAGAACTTGTAATAAGCATGTACAGCGAATAGTATTTATAATGAAGTTTTTAATAGAGTGGCTGAAAGATTAATAAGGGAACGTTAATATTAAATGATATTATCGTCACTAAAATCTGGTTGATACAACATGGTTACAGAATGATGTAAACCCGGCAGCTAAAACACATCCATTACCCTTAATGACGCAAGGAAATATGTTCGTCGTAATAATTATATCCACCTTAAAACTACCAAGCGATCAATGACATAACGCTTCGTGTTTTTCTGCTTTCAGGTAAGAGTCGCGTGTCATCGTTTACAAATATTCTTCCACTTTCAATTTCGAAGACATTTAAACACTGGACCTGACAAACGTAACATCTTCAAGGTACGATATATATATATATATATATATATATATACAATAGTTGAAAAAAAGTTCCCTCGTATTCTCGTATTCCATTTTATTTATCATAGCTTTTATATACCAATTAATCAAGTCCAAGTATATAAAGCTTTATATCGTACGACTACAAAAATTTAATAGTGCGAAACGTGGAGACCTGATGGAGAAACGTTTCATCGGAAAATAAGAGTATGCACCTATAAATACTTTTTATAGCCAGTGTAATTGTAGCCACTTGGCTAATAACTTTTACTCGAATGTACATTTTTAATAATTACGTTTGAAACGTAAAACTTGGTCGAGTAGTTTTAACGAGCCCGCGGCTGGTGTGATTGATGCACACACGTGGTCTAGGCTGCTTGTTAGCGCGCATTAGTAGCGTACCGAGATTTCCTCGAAACGATGTCAAGGCCGTGACCCAATGCAAGGTCGTTGTCCCCGGCGCGTCTTTCTCCATCCCTTCCCCCTTTTCTCTCTCTTTCTTCCGTAACATCTATTTTCCGCTGTTGGAATTTTCACCGTGTACGAGTCAAACTCGCGGTGGAATCTATGTCGAGTATGTGGAAACTCTGACATTGGTCGTTCAGAATCCGATTAAAAATCTACTTTCTTATAGAGAAACATAGTTGGGATAGTACGGTTTTTTATTTCGTCGAAAAGCCACAAGCTTAGATACATTTGCAAGCAAACCATTTCATACGTAGGAAATTAGAAACTTCTGTTCAATATTCTTCCGTGTCGTTTATTCTGTTTTATTCTGTTAACGCTAGCATTGTCAAAAATATCAAAACGATCCAGATTTTTGATTATTACGATTATTAAAATCATATAGGTGTTTTATTTTAATTATAAAATTACTCTCATGTATAATATATTTTACTATTATACCTAGACACGTTCCACTATATGATTAGAATTAAATCGATATGTTGAAGGTATGTCGAGTAACGTAATATAGAACAATAGCCAAATTTTGTAGACAAAATGCACCAATTATTTCTATTAACTGTTAATATCGATTCAAAATACGCATCTTATAGAAGCTGCTCGAATCTCGGTACCCATCCATACTCGTTGTAAACATTATTCGTAAATTCATATTGTATAAGATGCGTGCGTTTTATGAAAAATAGCAAATTATGTCATTACATTGAGGAATTTCCAGAACCTGTTTTTCAAATTCTCCGCCGTATAACAATTTTTTCACGAGCTCCTTATCTTGTCTTACATGTAGCAAATTGTCGTCTCGACGCACGAAACACGTAAACTTGAACGACTTTCGACCGATTTTATCAAGTATATAGAAAATATTATCAAAATGTATCCGGTTGATGGTAATATGTATCTTGTTCGATATGCGCTCTCTTTCAACTCTTTCAACCCTTGTAAGGCGTATACGGTGATGAAGAAAAATGTTGGCACAGACCAGGCTTTCTTGTAAAATCCTATGTAAAATTCTAAACTACTTACAGGTCTACAGTTTTTGTATCCATTCGTTCATATATATCAAGTAGCAAGCCTATAAAACGTAGAAACAAGACAAAGAAGAAGCTTTATTGTCTACGCATGATTTGTTTTTCATGTAACGTGGCTATCGATAAATTTCGCAGAGTTTGTCGTAGCTGCATAAATTGAAATACACTTACGTGCGTGTTACCTAAATAACAATAAAACGAAAAACAATAATAAAAATTAAAAACACGATATATTACAGTACACGACGTAAGGAAACATACATTTGCACGCTATAAAACAAGACGTTGTATAGTCGAATTTTCCGTTGTCTTTTTCCATGCACGCCGAAATAAAAAGCTTCTTGCCTTTCTCCAGAATTTCAAGAAAAGCGGCACAAGGGTAAAACATGGACTGTCTCTAAAATTTCTAGCATAACGACAGCGCCCATTTTTCTGGACTCTTGGCATCTTCCATGCGCCGCTTGACCGCTTAACGCGGAAACCTTTCCTGGATTTGATTGTTCCGTGAAAAATTTCAAAATCGAATCGTGTAATATGTTCGAACATGACTGACTCGCATAGTTCTAGCTTATTACGCGCGTCAAATGTAATTTAAATGCGAGAATCCGCTAGAATCCTGTCTTCTTCGATCGATTTCCACGGGTCGATTCCCCTGGCGACATGAATGGAACAGAAGGCACGATTCGCATTTAGGTCTCGTAGAACTGCTAGTCCGGCCGATAAATATGCGACGCCGCACGTCCGCGGATCGTAGGAAGTTCTCGTCGCTTTCTTTCCTCTCTGGCTGCATTCCCTCGCCGCTCGCGTATAGAAACCGACGGCGGCGACGACGACAACGACAACGACGACGACGACTACAACGACAGCGACAGCGACAACGACAACGACAACGACGATGACGATAACGACAACGACGATGACGATAACGACAACGACGAGGACGGTGAGGATCGCCAGCATCGCCGGATCGGTGTCGGTGACCCGTCATCGAATCGACCAGCTTGACAATTAGCCGCGTCAGAATCCCAAACGACACCGTATCCGACATCGACACCTTTCTAATCTGCATGATAAAGGGCCGATGTAATTAAACGCCTGGATAAACGTTCAAGACACCGTATGAAGCCTATTATGCCACCGTGAGTCATGCCATTCCTATCGATTATCGTTTTGGTGCGGCTAATTTAATGAATATTATTACGCGATATCGATTCCTTTCATCTTCCGTTTCATTATTAATTGCTGGTTTTCAATTGACGAATTAACGAGCCTCTGTCTAGGAATTGTTTCGACCTGTTAAAGCACGATGCGCTGATTCGTCGTTTGGATTGTGCATCTTTTCGATATAATTGTTTTTCTATGCGGACATATTACGTTTTAATAACGTTCGTTCTAATTTTATGGTTTGTTTTATTGTGTTATTAGAAATGAAATTAATAACAGTCGAAAGTGTTTCATTATCGAAATTCATTTGCCCGTTAAAATTTTTATTATATTTAATTTTGTCGCGTTGTTTGGTTTCTAATGAGAATTATGGTTAGATAGAATTTTTCATGCCATCAGATTGATCGTAGCTTTTTCAGTCGGTTATAGCAAAGGTATATAATAAAATAAATAGTTAGAGGTTGTATTTTTTATTTGTTTTGGGAATCGTGTACATTGCAGGCTGATGAAATATTGAAGCGTACAGGGAATTTTAGTTTGTTCGAAATGGAATTTCTGATAAGATAATTTAGTTAGAATATGTATCCATTAAAACACCATGACAAAGTGTAATCTTTTTTACAGTGAACGAAATTAAACATAAAAATAAGTGACTCGAAAATGGAATATTCCTATGACTAATGGATATTCACAAGATGCGTTTAAAAATATTTCGATAGAAATCATTCACCAAAAGCGAAGGTAGTGAGCAAAGACTGGAAGATCTAAAATATCGTACAACCAAGATCGCTAGAACCAAACACAAGCGAGACATAAGAACTACTTGGCTGCTGCGTGGCTCAAAAATTTAATGTTCTCCATAACAAAAGCAGCGAGAAACAAAAGAATCCAGTGACTCAAGAACTTAACGTTCCCCAACGCAACCAACGAAAAAAGCAACCGAACGTTCCAGCAACGTTTCACTCCCACTCTCCCTTTTTCTCTCTTTCCTTCTACCGCAAGTAACGAGGAACGCGTGCTTGAAAACGCGACTGTAGACCGTGGCAGACTATTCTCTCGCCTCGGCAGTCGCCTCGCTGTCCTTCTCCTTCGGCTCCTTCTCCTCTTCCTAGTCCAAGGTGGAGGAGGTTGTTGCACCCTCCTCGAGCATTGTGCATGCGTGCACGAGGGTGCCTAGCCCCCTTCATCCTCTATTCTGTATGCAACCCGTTTCTCCTCTCCGCGCTGGTGCAATGACACAGCTTCGTGGAAAGGCATCATAGCGGAAGCATCCAGGATTATCGATTGCTCCATGTCGCAAGCCGCGCGATCCTGCGCTCTTTCCCAAGGAAAAGCATGCTAATTCGGCCAGCTTTTTTCACGAAACTCCATTCTTACGCACTTCTCCTTGAAATTCACTTCTTGCAGATTTTTGCTTGAAATCAAATTTCCTTTAATGTTTTAAATTTAGTCGTTTATTTTATTGATCGTTAGACGTGTTAGAATAAATCGTTCAATGTCAAGAATCAATCACTAAATTGATTAATTCGATGTGATTGATCGGTACGTAAATTAGTAGTAGTTTTCGGGACAGTTGGACGTGTGACTATCGTTTCAGCATCATTGATCGTCCTATCTCGAGAAAGGCATCGTGACGAGGAGAATCCAAAATTATCTAGTGCCCAGATCTCCCTTTGAAATTCGATTTTCTCCGACGTTTTAGGTTCATTTACTTTGAACGATCGTTTTGCCACGAAATCTCCGATTTCGAATAATTTGATTAATTTCATGTGATTTCATCGACTGAAAAATTAAACCATTATCTGAATATAAGGATTGTCTCCGAGAGTTTTATTTGGCGCGGTGATTGATTTGTCATTATCGATCGTTCTATGTCGAGCCATGCAACTCTGCGTTCTTCCCTCGGAAAGTACCTGTTCGAGATTTTTCCATGAAGATGGAAACAATGCACCATCTTTTGCAATGGTAGTACTTCAAACGAAACCAATCGTCTTCACACTTCCACTTCTACCATTGCTCTTGAAAAATCTATAAAACGCCCTTTCCCAAACCTATCGAAACATCGCAAAGAAAATCTTCGTATTTCGAATAAACTCAAAACCCACTCGAACCTTGTCAAACCTACAAAAACCATTTGAACTCTCCGAAACTCTCTCAAAACCTTCTTCCAGTCAGTCAAAACTATGCCAAAGAGAATCGTGATATTTCAAATGAATCGTAATCGCCTCCAGAAAATAAAAGTCTCCACAGATAAAACCTTCCAGCTCTCTTCCACATCCACCATAGCTTCTCAAACACAAGCTTACGAAACCTGCTGTTCTAAATCTACCAAGAAACGAAAAATCCTATTGCAAATAACATTCAAACTCGTAAACTCGTTCAAACCTCCTCAAACACCTACAAACATCCCTGAAACAGCCCGAAACCCTCTAAAGTTTTCTCCAACCAAGCAAAACAGTGGAAAGAAAATCGTGATATTTCAAAATGAAGGTTGCTTCAAAATGCATCTCGTGGTCTCGCGCGGATGGTTACCAGCTTGCGCGTACTCCGCTTTTATTATTCCCTTTTGGGCGGTTGGCGCGCGCGTGCGCGCGCTCTCTCTCTCTCTCTTAGAAAACTCGCGTATACTGGCCTGGCTTGGTACTTCGCGAGCAGGAATATAAAGCGTTTTATGGGTCTGTCTGGAGTGCGAGAGCGTGGCCGGCGCGGCGAAGAACCCCGCTCCGCGCGAGTCCTCTCCGCGTCGGCGAACGCGAGCGCGAGCGCGAGCGCGCGGGGTCCTTGCGCCCATCCGGCTGGACTGGATCGAGAGCAGTACGCGGCCCGTTCGTTGTTGTCCATAAACGCGTAGAAGCCGCTATAAATCAGCCCGTTTATCGAGGAACGAATCCCGTTCGCGGTTCGTTAGAAAATTGCAACGCTCCCTCGGACGAACCTTCGCCCCCTATCTTCTTCTAGATCCTTCTCAAACGTTCCACTGTGTCTCTGTTACTCTTTGAAGTTGTATTGGCGCTGACGGTATGGTGATAGAGTGACCGGAAGTTGTAGTCGGAGCATGATGTTACCGGCGGAGGTAGTTTGGCGGTTGAGATGAGATGTTGCAAGGTTTGCTGTGGTTTTGTGGTTTTTGCTAGAGGAGATTGTTGCGAGGGGTTTTTACTTTGGTCGATTTTGACTTTGAGAAGCGTAGGAAAGTGGCTATGTTCTTCTAAAATTAACGGACAATCGCTTGAAATTCCATCACGTCCACGCTATGATTACGGAAATAATTGTTTCACGAAGTGCATTAATCCTCCCGTTCAACTCCGTGGAAATTAATTAAGAAAATTTTAATGACCAGATAATGTGAAGATTTAGGATGAAGGTTCAAAAGTTAGCCAATACGGAAGGTGTTCCTCTTACAAACGTCTGTTCATTGACTTTCCGCAAAATTACTCAATTTGTCTGTGGCGTAAACGTATACTAAACACCTGTCTTTTAATAAAAGTTCAAAACTCGGACGTTCTTCCATGATTCTTTGGCTTTCCTGAAACTTGGCCAATAAAAGAATTCCACGATATTATACAATAGAACAATGTGTACTCTGTAACTTGAATATCTCCAGTAGACTGTGTCGTTTGATTTTCTTAAATATTTTTTCTCGGTCAAGAAAAGTCGAGAATTCCGTATCCGGTTTAAATATTTAGAAAATTAATTCGAAACATTTTCGAACACTATTTCTTACGAAACATTTGCTTCATCGTAATATCTACATATTTCATCGGTCATCAAGCTCTTCATCCATGTTATTAACTTTCTTCAAAATTAATGGAGACGACTTCAATAATACTTCCTCCCTGACATCAACATACTCTATCAAAGTCAATATTTTTATCCATGTCGTTGACTTTCTTCAAAATTAATCGAGAAAACTCCAATAACGTCCTCTGCCTAATAAAAGTTCAAAAGTTCACCAAGACACGGGAGGTCATAAAACTAGTAATCATAAATGTTGTGACACTCGTTTATTACAATTATTGGACAAATAACAAATTGTACTTTATTGTTGAATAGTTAGAATACGTGGGATGAGAATTAAGTAACCAATTTGATGGCACTAACTAAGACTAACTAAAAATTAAAAGCAATGAAAATCATTCAGTTTATACTAATTTACGCGATATACTAATTATAGCGGACCGTGAAATAAATTTTTGAGAATATGTCAACGTTTATGAGACGGAGAACGTCGATTCGCATCTCTCGTCCTCGTTTATAAATAGACGGCGGATGTTTGTACGCTGTCAGGATATTTAAGAGTGAAAAAATGTACAACACGTCCATAATACATAAAATATCCAAATATATAATCAATAAATCTTATACAATTTAATAGATGAAACACATTTCTATTCTAAACTTTTGCTTCTTTCGTTACACCGCGAACGTTGGTGTATTTTCGGAAAATTTCAAGATTCACAGATTCAAAAATCCACACAGCGTGTGTCTAACATACAAAGATATATAACATATCCGGAGCAAATTTATTACGATATTTAACAAACGAGACACGTTTCCATGTAGCTTTCACTTTTCTTTTCTTTTTTTTTTTTTTTCTTTTTTTTTTAAGTTGTTACATTCGTGAAAATATGGAATTGCATAAACTGTCTTGTCCGCAGCCTACTTATAAAATGAAATACGTCGATACACGTAGCGTCTGCTGTCAACGATGTGTCCCGAAGCTCGCTTTCCAAAGATAACTAAACTGTGAAAAGCCCTCGGAGCGGGTAACTGCGGGGCGCGTTGCCCTCCGCGATCGTCGGTGAAGCGGCGTGACACGCACACAGGTGCAAGTTGGCGCATTTTTCCGCGGCGCGTGCAGCGTGATGCCGCATCACGTGTCTAGAATGTTACTTTCACTCGAGGCACTGCGTGCGGCCGCCGCGCCGCGGTCCGTTTTGCAACCGGCCGCTCGCCTGGCAAATCCGTCGCCGATCGCCCGCGGAAATCTCGCCAGACGATCGTTCGGCAACGGCCGCTTCCATCGGCCAATCGATCAAACGCGTTTTCCTCGCGACTCACGCCGCGGAAAGGTCGGAACGCGCGTCCAATCAAAGCTGAATATCGCGTTATGTAACGTGCACGTCTGATAATGGATATCGAGTTGTTGCATTGAGTAACGTTGTGCGTTCAAAGCGAGGAGGTTGTTGAACTTTTGCTTGAATCGTAGTGGTGCAGCATGATTTTGCAATAGGTTTGCTTGATTAGCTGCTGATTCGTAGTTGCGCTTTGCTGTATGCACTTGTGCAGTTGGCGTTGGTTATGGCGGAGGTTCTTGACTTCTCAGACGTTTTAAGGTTATTACGGTTGGCTGCATTGGCCAAACTGGGCTATCTGTTGTTGTAAAATTGCCAGGCGCATTTAGAATTACTGAAAATCTATCGAATCGGTCGTTTTAGTTTATTCGACGTCGGTTATATCTGAATTTAAAATCAACGGAACTGAATCGAAAAAAAAAAAAAAAAATCGACGGATATGTAGAATTTCTAAAAATCTAACGCGATAGTCAGTTAATTCGTTTTTAATCCCGAGTCTTCCATTTAATTTCTCAGTTTTTTGTTTTTAATTTTGCAATAGAAATTTCTACAGAATAATTCATTCGCCTCTGAAGACAGACGAAAAGATATTCATTTTTGCTGAAATACGATAGAAGTTCGATTATTCCCTGGCTTGTATTCATGTAACTATCCGATCAAGTATTTGTTTACTCTTAAACAGAAATAAAGAAAATCAGAAATACAGAAAGCCACATTCCTGTACATCTATGTACACTTGTGTGCATTTACTCAAGCCCATTAACATTTGCTTCTGAATTGCTTGCACAAACAATTTCCAACACAGTTTCCTCAAAAAGAAAGAAGCAGCAGCAAGCTCAAAGAAGAAGCAACCCCTCGGCTCATATTCTTTGCACAACGTTGCCACCAGCCAGTCAAATACGTGCTGGATTCTTTTCAAAAGAGGCAAGTACCTTGACCTTTTCCAATGACCGTCAGCGAGGCACGATCCCTCTTCAGCAACCCTTCTATGCATCAAGGTTCTCTGGAAACGTCGTGCGCGCGGATTTCACGATACACATTCCCTGCAAACATCGACGCCCCGTTGAATCTGAGAATCCAATGCATCCTGACCTTCTTCAATGGCGTTTCAGTTGAAGATCAACCCCGCTTCGAGCCTCTGTACTTTTTAAAACGACGCGTTGATATATCTTCGCTCTCTTCTTCACGAGTTTCAATAATAATCAATTCCATCAACAGGACAAATACGCAAGAACCCTCTGTGAAACTCGCGAGTTCCAAGCGTGCAAATACCTTGACCCTCGTCTCGGAACCCTTCTGTGTCGTGTCTCGGGCATCCCTTCGACGATTTCACGTTGATGAAAGTCACTGTTGGTCATACAATTGCTCTTGATCTTGTAGACGTTCGGTGATAGATGGTAGAAGGTGTGTTTGCATTGATATTGATTACCGAAAGAATAGTTGGATTTAAATAGGGGTAAAATTTAGAGAGTTGTGGTTCTTTTTACCTTTCCTGGCTTTCTACGCCGACTGTAGATCGATATAGAGACGAGACTCGGCGGGTTCTGCAGCAATATTCAGAAATTGGTATTATTGTAATTCCACGTTGATGAAAGTGAGTCGACTCGTGGTTGTACAATGCTCTTGGACTTGAAGAAGTAATAGATGGTGGTCGATGGTGGATGATTCTTTTTCAGTTTTATTTATTTTTTCTTGTTGTTTTTGTTCAGTTGCGGTTAAACTTATGAAACTTTCCCCCGCGATCATCGGCTATTCTCCACCAAACGAAATCTTCGGCTCTCGAATTAAAACAATTCAATCTCCTACTACGAAAATTATTTTCCTGAATCCACAAACAGCTCAAAATTATATTCGTCCGATCGACTACGCACGACCAAATTGTATCGAACGCATTGGCGAACTTCGCCTCGTCTCGATACTTATTTCTAGCCTTCGGTACAGGGCTCGCGTAACAGCAATAGTAGCGCTTCGGTAGTTGCGTCCAAGTGCATTTCACCGAGATTACGGGTGTATTGACCCCGGCGTCACCCCCTCGTCGCCCTTCCGCCACTTTCCTCCGGCTGCATCTCCTCTCCAGCCGGAGAGCGTTGCCTGCCTCTTTCCTCCATGCATTGCCTCCCGGCCGGAGGTCGCCGACGACGACAACGAGCTCCTCCCCTCCTCCCTCCCCTCCCCCTCGCCCTCGCCCTCGCCCTCGCCCTCGCCCTCCCTACTTCCCTTCGCCATTTTCCACCACCCCTCCTGACCCTGCACCCATTAAACGAGAGCTACGCCGCCGGCAATCGACACCGCGACATCTCTAGCTTCAACGAACCTCTGTGTATTATAGCTCTCCGTAGTTCTTCGGGGGTGGATTGTCAACGACGTTGTTCTTATTCGTGTCTATCGTTGTGTGTGTTTATATTTGTTTTATTTTCAAATAATCGAAAATATTTCGTTGAGCAGCGAACTACCTAAGCGATCGAACCTAAATCAAACATCAACGTTTTGTAGTCGATGATACGAGAGATCTTGTCTACGGATAAGAATTATGGGGAGAGAATTATGGGGAAAGAATTACGGGGAAAAAGGGAGCGTGAGATAAAACGTAGATGGAGTGAATTACGTTGAAAGGTTTACTTTCTTCTTATCTTATTGTTAAAGTTTATTTTATTCTGTAAATTTTAGAATTAAGATTCCACGAAGTAAACTACCAGTAAACTATGTATGCTTTTATACGCGGATAGAAATACACTCAGTTCGTAACAAAGCTTGGAAGATTAGTCTGAGAAGACGATCGATCGATCTTCCGGTGAAATTAAGAACCGAGTGAAACCAAATACGAACATTCAGAAACAAATTTGAGATTGAGCAGAGATCGACAAACGTCAACGCTATAATGCTAAAAATCTTTCTGATTCCGCCTAATTGCAATACTGCAGCACCCAGTCTCTCGCAGTGAGAAATGAGCAACGAAGAAAAAGCACCCCATCACGGCCATTCCTCTGAAACTGTGTCGACGCCTCTCGAGCGTGGTTTCCCTGTGAAATTAGAAAGTCGCTCGCCGATATTAGAATCACGGCGATTACCGGTGATCCGCGATTGGGCCGCGGCAGATTCACGATCGGTATCTCCTCCGTAAATCCTTCTATCCCGGATGAAGCTCTCGGGTTTCTCGTTTACATGCTCGTGTCGTGGAAAGCAATCGCGTGCATCTCGTCGTTTTCGTTTATCGAAACGACGTGCATACAAATAAACTGTATAGACATGCGTGTCAGAGGCACACATACACATGCTCGCGAAGGTATTCGAACCTTCTTGCACACCTTTTACGAGTATGCATTATGCTTGTTACACTTACTTACACTTCCACACTTTGAAATTTCATTAGCACCGCCATGAGACTCTGCCGTCGCGATTATGTTGGTAAAGTGTGAAACCAATTTGAGGAAGCGTATACAAATTCCAGGATATTTGATATAAATATATATTTAGAAGGTATCAGAAAAATATTTAAACCTTCAATTATTTATTATCCTAAGGAAAAAGTTCATTTTCGATAGGACTAGGTTTAACGCTCTACCAACGCTGTGCGCCAATTTTTTTCATACTAATTTCCATATATTTTACATAGACGCATCATTGATGATTGTCAACGAACTTTCCAAATATTTCATGAAAACCCTTAACTATTCGATATCTAACAACATTTGAAAATATTTTATACGGACGTAAAAGGTTTCTATGGTGAGTGTCGATATATTTTCACGAGCTACGCGTATATACGTACACGTTGGTCGACACTCCCACCTGCAACCTAGTTCGCCTCGATATTTATAACGAGACACCTCGAGAACGTTCATGCGTTCTGAGGGCGGCTCTGACCTAGAGGGATGATGATCGACGACCGATTAGGCGAGCCTGAATAGCTCGGAGAAATTCGAGATCGAGATGGTCGTTTTGGAGAGAGATTCGTGTCAGTGGAACTTGTGGGATGAGACGTGGCTACATGGTGGGGCATTAGAGAACGATCGCCATGCGTTTTGTGTGTGTTCGTTGCGGTTTGGTGGTCTTGCCTATGTCGATACCTACGTCTCTCTCTCTTTTTTTTTTTTTTTTTTTTTTTTTTGTGTGGTTTTGATTATGAAGGGACGTTAAATTTCTTCTTTTTGTCGCATTTTATACGTAGCTTTTTATGTTTCTTGCTTCGTGTCATAGATAGGTCTGTTAGAAATAAGTTGCAGATTTGTCTGTTGTTTTGCAGATTTTTATGAATGATTACTTCCATTAAGATAAATTGTTTGCTTTCTTTTTTCATCAGAAGTTAAACGTTAATTATTTGTTTCGATGTCAACATATCTTTTAAAGGAATTTTATATGAAACTTACATGTACATTTTACATAAACATTTCAGATATACATTCTATACTTTCGACTTGTATTTGGACCATAAAGCACATTCTTCTGCTTGTACCATAAACACTTGCCACCCCGTGGATAATACACGAATGGACAAATAAAATACAGCAGACATTACAAGATATAAAAGACTAATTCATGCGTAAACATACGTAGATACAATGTTTATATGTATGTTTATACGTGGGTTATTAAATATCATAATTGATAACCTCGTTATGTATTATAATCCTACGGGCGTATTTTCAAACAACGAATAATATTGGATTCATAAATATGAAGTATCGTATCTTTTCAACTTGTACAATAATTTTCGATACACCTTTCGTATAAAACACAAATACATGAAATAAACTGCAACGTTATAAATACAGCATATAAAGGCACGGTATTCAGAACTATAATTCATAAGTTGCGTATGCATAATCATAAGGGTGTATTTTCAACTAGTAATAACGACACCGTAATTAACATACGCGATGATGGGCAGCGTTGATATGGAAGAAGGGAAGCTCGTGATCGGGCTTATTAAACGGCAATATCCCTCGACCCTTTTAATTGATATATAGCAATGCTGTATCATAGTAATAGCGCACCTCGCAACCCGGTATTACCATGTAATAACAACGTGTATAATAGCCCCGTTGCAAACAGTGACATCCCACTTGACGATCGCTCATTTTGCTTATCTTGACTGTTATCTAACCATATAAAAGAAAGACACTCGGTATGAAGGTAGAAGTAGTAAACCCGAATAAAGAGAAGTAAAAGTGAAAATTGCGGTAGAAGGGGGGGGGGTGAAACTCGACGAGCAAGCCGAGTTATAACAAAAAAGGAAAGGTGCTGGTGGGGTTTCAATAAAGCGATCTCTTGCTTCTTGGTCGACGATTAATTGCTGCTGATAATTTATTACGGCGACGTGTTTCTAAACAAGCAAACGTTTTACGACGTTCACGCGTTTGCATACACGTTGATTTATGAATGACGGAGGCGAAGGAGTTCTGTTTTATCTTCTAATTTGGAACATCGCGGCTGACTCACGAATGTGTCTGAACATTCATCATAGAAACTTTTTCGTGTTCGTGCTGTGCCTGATGTGTAAAACATTTTGAAACTTCCTTGGCACTGTATAATGCACGCCGTGATGTACGTTGCATCGTATACCATGCACGCCGCACATCATGCCACGTTATATATTACATTCTAAATAATATAAAAAGACGACGAAGAGTTAAACTACATGTAATATCTCCATAATTGTCCGTACACGAAAGAGAAAATATATTATTTTGTCACTTTATCATCGTCGTTCGCCATCGTAAGACATTCACAAACCTCACTGAAAATATCATAAACTTTGCAAGAGATCAAACTGTACTATGAAACGTTCACATTTCTCGGTGAAAGATCAGGGATAACATGCTCGCGGCGCAATAGAAATCACAGAAATTAAACAACACACCTTACGATTCTCCATAAAGAAGAAGGAAAATTCTTTTACTCTTTAATTTATAATTTTCCTCGTTCAGCTTGCCAGCCAAGCGCAGCCACAGGTTTTCTCGAACTTTGACACTCGCGTGTGTTTAAAACCTTAACCTCGCACGATTTCTCTCTCTCTCCCTCTCTCCCTCTCTCCCCCTCTCCCCCTCTCTCTTTCTCTTTCTCTCTGAATTTTACCACCTTACGCTGAAATCGAACAGCTGGCGGATTCATAGGTTTCAATTCCCTCGTTACACCACCGATCGAGGGGCTGTTATCGCGAAAAGCGACGCGTCAGGACGCAACCACGTTCAAGGCTGCGGCGAGGCGCATTCCGCCGTGGCTTTTACCACTTCCCTGCTCACGTACGCCGGAACGAGCGCAACCAGGAACCTGTTTCGTCGGTCCTGCCGGTTTTTCCCTTGTCCCTCTTCGCTCTGCCGCCCTCCGCTTCTTCCTTGATAGCTACGATACACGACTTATGTAAAACGTTGACTGCGCGCGAGCTTTTGCCAACCATCTTCGCCTGCTCCACCATGAACTCTCTTATTCAGCGATGTTTGTAAAGATACAGAGATAATTGACCATGTTTGCGAATAGCGTTGGTGGGCTTCTTTGTAAAAGATCGATTGTTTCTGGCTTCTTGAGATCTTCTCTCGTTATTTTAGCTGGCGATGGGTGCCTTAAGCGATTTGGATGATTTTAAGTTTATATCGGAATTACATACATATATTTCTAGGCATCTCTGTGAAAGATTGGTCTTTTATGAATTTGTGTAGGATTTTCAAGCATTTCCGTAACTATTCTGATGGTAGTTTTCGTGCTTGTGTCACGAGTTGGTTGCAAAGAATGGCCTATGCTGCGAGTGATGTGGACCATTTTCGGGGAACCTAAAGTAAACAAGTGGGATAGTTTGTATAAAATTTCAATTTTGGAATAATAGAGGAACTGTATTTGTATGACGAATAAAACAATTTTATGTTATAAATATAATAATTATTTAGAAATAAATATTCCGCTATTATCAACAACAGAATATGTATATTACATTGTCTACAATATATAGAAAACAATGTGACTGTAAATTCGATTGTATACGGATAGCATGGTATATCCTCAGATTGAAATGCTCGTAGAATAAATCTGCGAATCTAGTAAGTAGTATTAACCTTACATAGTCGAACATTATACATATCATATATCCCTTACTACTGAGGCGCACGTTGCGTCGATTAGATGATCCAATATAAGTAACTATTGTATCTTTATTCTTAAATCATTGTTTTAGTTTTACAACACGAGCCTCTAATACTACCGATAACGAGTTTGGCAAGAAAATAAGTAAAGTGTTACAAGTATATTTTAGAAAATTGGTCCAATTTTACGTAGCATTGTTCATAGCGTAAAAATTGTTCAAGCTACGCGAGTCTGTGAATGGCGGTAAAAAACGACGACAAATAGAAGTAGCCGCGAAGTGGATATAATGGAGGAGATAGAGGAGCACTTTCTAGACTGTATCGTGGTTCATTAGCGATTAGCGAGCGTTCGAACCGTGCCCGTTTCCATCTTCTGTTCGAAAGTCCCCGCGGAGAGCGTTCCACTTGCGAATGGATCGGTGACATGTAATTTTCTCCGCGATATTACGCGGCCGTCTTTAATTCGACAACCGAACCGTGTCGGTTCGCTTCCGACAAAACTAGTTCGCATTTTTATCGATCACGAAGGGAAACCGGGTGACACCGGAAAAAGAGAAAACGATTTCCAGCCTGCAGTTCCTGACAGTTTGATCGATCATTTATTCACAACTTTGTTTTTCTATGAAATTCAATTTTTTTCAGGAATTTTGCGTTCTATTTTTTTTTCTTTTTTTAAATCTAGTAGTTGGGAGGAGCTTTTTACAGCGAATTTAAATTTTCGAGAATTTGATAGTAGTTTTTAATAAAAGAATTCGTTGTATGAATTCTGTAATTTATTTGTTATTGCTAAAATATAGTTATCCTAGACGTTGTGTATTATCTGGTCATTATTTTAGATAACAATGTCTTTGGATTTAATTAGTTTCGATAGAATAGTGTATCTTGGAGATATTTTTCAAAGTTTTATCGACGATGCAGCGTCCATATTAAAATCGGCACAATCGGGATCGCAGATCAATTGAAATTGCAAAATATAGTTCCAGAAATAGTGTATAAAAGAAATTCCTTTTAGGCCAGCCTAGAATCACGAATGGAAATTATGAATTATAATGAACAAAGTCGAAAATTATGTAGTATGCAATGTTTCAGGTTTTCCTTGCTTATTTCATTTCTTCCTTACTTGCAGTAAAATTTAATCACTCGAAAGACCTTACTTCGACAATCGACATTCAAGATTCTACGAATTTATTTTGAAATCTTTGACTTCACAACTTAATTAATACCTTCGCTGCATTTGCTATTCACGCCCTTCTTGCGTTTCTCAGCCAACGTAAAAACCATTCAATTTAACCAGCACTTTTTCAACTAACTCACAATGAAACACGACGATGAAAAAATTTCTGTAACTTAATTAGCTGGAAAAAAAAAACCGGCGATGGTGTACTGGGCAAAACTTTCTTTCGAATGAACGAGATCCTGAATCACGCGAAATTCTCTTATTCGTGGCGACACGATAAGGCGGTTTTCCGCGCCACAGTTTCTCGGCTCGTTACGAGGAAAAGTTTCGAGAAAGAAGAGAAAAGCGTGTGGCGAGGAAAGTTCCGTGGCTCGTTAATTAAGCCTTTTAGAACAGATCGCTGATAGAACCGATTGGAAACCGGTAGCTTCAACTTGCTGCGAAGTTTCGTATCACACGATTCCTCGTGTAACGCATTACGTAGCAACGTAATATGGCTTGATTGCTTTCGTCAGATTATCGTCAGTCTTACGATCAGAATTGCATAAAATTCAAAAACAACATTCGCAAACATTTTCATCGAGCCCTATTTCATCTAAAGAACACCAAAAACAACGTCTGCTTCCTTTAACATTCTAAACCTGGAGGAATTATTCGACAAACATTGACAGAAAGCATCCATAATATCTAAAATACATGTGTAATATCATACGTCTGATATTTTCGAGAAACAAGAAATAGATGTAATCCACTTGCATCGATTTGTAACACGCAAAACGTATAGCACTCGCTTAACGATAATCATATCCACCTAGCCAGCAAATATTATTAAATTTCCATCAATTTTTATGAAAATCCAACAAACAGCAAAAGCAGCATCTGCTACTGTGGCATCCACATTCTTCCATCCACGTAACATCGAAAGAAGATTTCGCTCTTCTGAAAAGGCGTCAAGCCTATCGTCAAACCGATCTAATTCGACTACAGTCACCAGCCCAATATCTGAAAACCACGCGATGCCTGGTTAATATTAAACACTTCCACCTACTCAGGAAACATAATGCATTATCGAATTCTGAAGAATCTGCAAGCCATATATCAAAGACGAAAAACAATCATGAGAAAAAGGGAAGAGCGCCCACGGGCCTAACCTCGCTAACCTAATCGGTCCCACGATCCATCCTAACACCAGCGTACACCGATCCAGGGCAGCAAATCGTCTCGGAAGAGCAAGTACACGCTGGCACCGGCGTCGCAGAAAAATCGGCAACGAGAAGCCGGGGGACGAGAAGGGAACCCGGACGCCCGGTAACTGGGCAACGTCCCACATCAAGCGGCTACGTCGCGTCGGAAACAATATCCACCTAAATCTGCCTATGAGTCCAAGTGCGCCTGGCTTGGTATCGTTGCCCGATATCCGAGAAACGCTTTCCTCTCCACTACGTCTCTCTTTCTCTCTTTCTCTCTTTCTCCCTGCTCCTTCCTCTCTTGGCTGTGTGTCCCGTTGCAGGAAAGCTTGGGCTCGGCTCGGCCAGCCTGTAATCTCTCTTATTCTCTTGCCGTTGACACGGATGGAATTAAACGCTGGCTGCTATACACTGTCTGTCAAAAGTTGTCGCAAGCTAACAGAAGCTCTAAGTAGGTTTCGGGAGATGATGGAATTCGATTAGGTTATTAACATGGGATTAAATGCAGGGGAGCGTGTTATTGTTCCAAGATAGAAGCAACTTGCTTGTAGTTGCTCGAAGTTGTTGAAAAGCAGTTGTTCGTAGTCGTTAAGAAGGATTTCCGATTGTCGAGGGTATCGAGTAACGTGGACATTTTTGGACATTTAGCTGTGCTAGGTGATCGAGAAGCTTTTTTTGTAGGATGAGGCGATTGTTTAAGTTCGAGTTGTTCCAAAGAGATCGTCGTGTTAGGTTCAGAAGATAGGACTAAACGCAGCGATGCGTACATTACCGAAAGTTTAATAAGGGTTGTCAAGGGTTTTAAACAACCTGGAAATTTTTTGGAAATGACATTTTTGGAAATTTACCTTTGCTAGGTGTTGTAGAAGCTTTTGGGAGATGAGATAATAATTATTTACATTGAAACTGAAATTAAGCAAAGTCGAGTACACGCTTTTTGTTAAAAGTTTAATATTCTAGAGGGTTTTAAAACACGCGAATATCCTTGGAAATTAGATTTGTAAGCTGCCGACAAGCTTTTAAAGAACGAGATCGTTGTTTAAATTCGCAGTCGCTGGCCCGGATAATCAAAATGGATTATTCGTGTTAAACTACTATTTCGTAACTTCACGTTCTACATGGTGTTGTACGAAATGTAGTGCCTGTTGATACAAGCACCATCAAATGCATTTCTACCGTTACGACGATTACTTCAAGCTATTCGAAACACAAGTTAAAACGTTACCGTAGTCAGATTAAGATCGATAGCTGCCTTTAATTTAAAAGTAACCGTACTGATAGCTTCCATAAAACAATCTTGCTCCAAGTTAGTTACTCGATTATCCGTAATGCCTGTGCCATTAAATTTTCATCTGCGACAAAACTCGTCGAAATCCAAGCTCGTAGAAGTCGGTTTATCTGAATCCATTGAGAAACAAACGATTCATACGGCTGGAGTTCATTGATTCACCCCACTACCCATGGTTTCTCATTCAAATCATAAGACCTCAGATTCGCACGATCGTACCCAATCGAATCAGGATCTCAGTTAATCGTTCCCAGAATGAATTTAACAATACGAAGAAGGAAACCACTTGTTGGTCACTTTCTACTGATTTTTATTGTCACTTATCGTACGGTGCACAGACCATATATACACCGAAAAGATTCGACACGAGTTCCCTATCATACGATAAATGGTACTCCAATGGCTACAACAAGTATTTACAACATTGCTATATTTATTACAGTATTTACACGCTAATTAAACAGGCGCAAGTACAATAAGTTTCGTATTACCAGCATTTTCAGTGCTACTATGACGATTGGATACTACGGAAATGATGTATAGAACTTGAAAAACAAAACTCACTTAACTTTTGTCAGTGCGTGGACAAAAATAACAAGTAAACTGAAAGTGTTCACGCGTTCACGGCAGATTCGAGGATGCAAATATGCGCGTAACACGGAAAAATATACCAACTACCCAAGGCATACGTAAGGCACACTTTACGATATTTGATACATCTCCATCCAAGTTCCATTTCTCTACTACTCTACACTCATCTAATTGAACGCATCAATTCGTACGAATATCTATGCCGATAGCAATTGCCCTACGACTTTTGAACGGTGGTGTACGCTGTTCGAGCACTCCGTGACAATCCCTGTAAAGAGACGTACACAGAGAGCGCCCATGGATGCAGCTGTGGCCGCAATTGGCTTACCTGTTCACGTGCTGCGCGAAGGTGACCGTGCCTCCTAGTCAGGAGTGCATCGAACGAGGTATCCAGGCTGACACCCACGCCAGAACGTTTTCTGGGCCGAAAAATCGCGGGAGAGCGCCGTTCACTTCCGCGTGGCCTGCTGCACCGCAGTTGGGAGAGCGAGAGCGCACGCAACCAAGCCAGCCAACAACCGATCGACTCGACCAACCGAGAGCCAGCCAGAGCGCAAGCGAGCGCAGAGACCCGGGTTCCGGGTCGGTTTTTCGCCCTGAAAACGTCGCGATTGTCGAGGCCCAGCCTTGTCGAGCCGGGCGTGACCAGTTCTCCATTTTTCTTTCTCTCTCCTTTCTTTCTTATTCTCTCTTTCTATCGTATCCTGGCTTTCTGTGATCTCTTTCGTCGCCCCTTTTCTCTCCGCGCCACTCTCCAGAGAAGCCGCCTTCCACTCGCCAGAGAAACGCCTGTCCGTCTTTCGAGACGCGTCGCCTTTTCTCCTTTTTTCCTTTTCCCTTTCCTTTTTCATTCTCCTTTTCCTTTTCCTTTTCCTTTTCCTTTTCCTTTTCCTTTTCCATCGGTGAATGGTTGTCTACAGAGAATTTTACGTAAGACAGTCGAGACTAGGATGAGGTTAGCCGAGGCGTGAGGTTCGCAAACACTGGTTACAGCTTGATCATGCATGGTGCACAGATACGCGAATGATTTTTCCAAATGACGGTAGGATGGCTGCGTTTACTCGTCGAGTTTAGTTGTTGCGGCTATTGTTGGATCGAGTGTGGGCTTCGAACGTGGACTTTTTCGACCATGGTAGCGACTATGCGTCATTGACGAGCGTTCGCTTTTCGTTGGCAAGCCCTTCAGCGAGCAGAGAATTTTTGTATTTACAAAAATACGCGTGGCGCGTGATCTTCAACCGTACGGAGACACTCGCAAATTCTCATATGAATGTTCCCATCGTTGATCCATGTTTAGGATATCATACTTCGAAAATTTACGAGATTTAATTGTAAACGGATGACGAGATGCGATCGGATCAGCGATCGCCAGAGGCTCGAAAATTACTTTCGATGCTCGTATTACGCTTAACGGTTCGTCAGAGGAGCCAGGTATGGTAATATCACGTCGTAACAAACCATATTTCATCTCCACCGGATCAAACTGAATTCTCTGTCCTCTGAACATCAAAGAACCACCGAAACGCGATACTCGTTGATCCGCTAGTTGTTTCGAAAATTCGATCAATCAGGTGTGCAATCGTATCGGCCATCCACGGAAACTCTAAAACCTGCGAAATACTTACTTTCGATGCTCGTATCGCGATTAACGATTCATCAGAGGATTTACGTATCGTAATCACGTCGCAACCAGTCATTCTCCACCTCCACTGTATCAAACCGCGTTCCCTCCCCTGGACACCCACCGCCTGTCCCAAAAGCAATCTCCTCTATCCCCTTTCGCCGTCAGGCAACAGCGGAGCCCCATCCAGTGAACAGGCGTCGCGTGACAGTAAAAGGTGGAAGAAAAGAGACGAGAGCGCGTGAGCGCTCGTCGACCAACGCGATCGACCGTCCAGAGAAAAATCGATTTCGCGGTGTAGGAAACGCCAGAACGCGCGGAATGGCACGCGGTACATCGATCGCTCGATGGTCGATGGAGCGGCGTGCACTGGCGTAGTCGTCGATCCGTGGCCGGCCGCGAACATACATACGCCCACGGAGGTTTTTCACGGTGTTGCTCGCCGGTAAACACGACGTGACGAGAGACGCACGTTCCTCGCAGTCGTTTACAATTGTCGGATTGTTGGATTTTGCCAAGAGGCACGAACTCGGTCAGACGACACGAATATCAACGGTTTTCTCGTTCGTCGCGTTTAATTAGCGCGGGCCCCGTTCGACGATTCGGTGTTCGATTTCGCCTCTCTTTCCAGCCTGTTCTTCTTACTCTCTTTCCGCCGTCTTTCCGCTAGACATGGTGGCCGGCTGCATCGACGAGAACTCGTACATCAAGGTCCTCCTTTTGCTCGAGAGGTATTTTGTATTTTATATTTTTCCTTCCGACATGTTATGCTTGTTAGTGTGTTAGCTTGTTCGTGGGTGGCTCTCAGAGATCGTACGTGTGGGTGGCTATTAAGCTGGTTTTACACGCGTGTTTTATGTACGAGAGTGCGATGAAAGTTATTATATATCTACGTTGATGGGAAATTGAGAGAGAAAATCGAGCCAGGTGATCCTCGGGCATTCGCTCTTCTCCGAGATGTTTGACACGTTAAGAAATCCATTTTGAACGTTTAATTGAGATTTTATATTTGGAAAATTGTATGTATCAGTCGGTACTAGCTTGGTTCTATATATATACATATATATATATATATATAATCTACGTCCGTGAGAGGTTGAAAGAGAAAATTGAGCGAGCCGATTCTCTGATCTTGAGTTTTTTTTAGAGATGTTTGATCTCCTAGCGTATCAATTTTGAAGGTTTCATCGAGATTTTGTATTTGGCAGATTGTACGGGTGAGTGGGTATTAGGTTGTTTTTAGGCACAATTTCTGTATGTTAGACTTGCTTTCATTAAGATGGAAAATTGAAAAAATATATTGGTCGAAGTAATTTTTGGATCTTGAACGTTAAGTCTGGCTGCTTGTGGCGTAAATTCTAAAGGTTGAAATCGGCTTTCGTATATTGTAAGTTATGTAATTTATATTCTCATCGATGGTATTTGTTAAGTAAAATAAAGGGTATAAGTTAGAACAAAGTAATCCGACGTTCGGTAACTTAACTTGAAAATTTTTCGTCCAAGCAGCACCTCGGAAATCTTTGTATTATTCGTTCGTAGCTATTAACTTCGATTGGTTTGATCTAACAATTCGTTGCGTCACTTAAGAACAAATAGATCGTTACATAAACTTGTTCCAGAATGTTAAATTATTCATGAATCTTCAATAACTAAATCAAGAACATACGTAGACACGAGAAAAAGCGTAATCGATCGTCGATTTTCTATTATCCTCTTGTTTTTCGATTATCCGCAAGATTCCTGGGATGTTTGATCGACATTCATTAATCATAAGCTTCTCGGAATATTCTTTGAATCCCGTTGGCGCTAATACGTCCAGCTGAAGACGGTTGGAGACGAGCGATTAAGAAGGCGCGGTTTCCTGTCGATCCGCGAGATTAAACGGAAATACGTGTTCGTGTGAATGTCAAACGAGTCGTTTAGAATTGAGAGTCGAATTTAGCGCCGGCAGATTCGATAACCAACTATCACTTGGATTATTAATATAAATAACCCATGTGTCGGTATGTATAGCTCTCATATAACGCGATATTTCCGCGCGAAAATCCATCTACCATTATTATGATTCTGCATTTACAATAATAAAGATCCAAAGATTCAGAGAGGTCGGATAATGTACAAAAATGTACAAAATATCCAAAGTGGAGTATCGCTAGTAAACAAATTGTTATGAAGATTCCATTTCTTTGGTCTTCGTTAGAAAAACTTGAAATCGCTCAAAAATCCGCTGTCTAATTACGTATAACGATCCTTATCGAACACTTGGAATTTCTATACTTGAATGTTATAAATATTTATTAAAATTCAAATTTTTAGATGAAAGTTGCATATTTTTTTTTTTTTTTTTTTTTTTTTTTTTTTTTTTTTTTTACATAAAAATAGATAGATGTAATCGCTGGAAGGTAATAATGTATTCTTCACGCCACTTTGATATTCATCGCCGTTTCGATTATAACCCAGAAACGGCCTCCAAAACGAAAACAAGCGGTAACACGAAATCTGCAACTTTCATACACCTATCCTCCTTATTACTCGAGGAAACCTACAGTGTAGGTCAGAGTAAGAGCGAGCGATAATAACCATAATCAGCCAGAGCCAACGTCCACCGTATCCTCCTCTGTTTAACACCGAGAGATCGAAATCTCTCTTTTTTCCCCGATCCATTTCTAACGTAACTCGATTTCTTTCTCCTGACTGATCCTCCATCTCGATGTTTTCTAATCGTTCGCTCGGAAGATAACCGAGTAAATAACCGAAAGGAATAAAACAAAGGAAAGGAAAAAGTGGAGCGACGATCGAAGGAAACGATATCGGACGAGGGAAATTTCTTCTTCAGCACACTTTTCCCGCCGCGTCGGTTTGCTTTTCATCGGCTTCGCCACGTGTTCCGGCGTGCGTCGCTCGTAAAACGTACTTCCTGATGATCGTAAAACGATTTCTTGCGCCTCTCGCGACTCCCTTCACGGGCAATTAAGGGGAATTGGGTCGGCTTTGGTCGGTCGCCTCTGGTGAAAGATAGTTTCGCCCCTCTTTCGTCATCCTCGCCGACTGCGGCCGCTGTTAGATGCAAATACGCGGCCGATAATCGCGTTCCCAGCCGATGCTGAGGTCGTTGATCGTGGAAGTAGGAGCTTTGTGAAAGGAAGGGCTAGAGGTGACGCTGTTTTCATCGGAATTCGTTTGTTTTGGTTCGCTCGTTTATTAGAGGCGGCCAGCTTCGTTGCATTTGCACTGATAGCCACACGACTCGACAGATTTCAAAGTTGCTTTTACCGAACAAAAGGTCTACGTTATGTTCTCCATTTTTATCACGTACAACGGTATATTTATAATTCCATCAGTTTCGCGTCAGAGGGCAAAATCACTATACTTGTGCCACCATCAGCTTGGCCTTAGTTTCGCACCAACGCTGCACCAACTCATCTTCGCCTGTTTTGCGACGCTACGAGCGGAAGGTCGTAGCGTTCTCGCGGATAATGGCGTACCTTGTCAGCCTTACACCGTCTATGGAGAATTACTCGCGAACATTTCTCTAGAAATTTTCAAATTTCTCTCCTCCAGAGTTTACGATTTTCGAACTCTGCCGCTGTCCAAGCCAACCAGCGATTTCTTTTGTCGGCGCACAATAGAAGAGAAGCGCGATAAAAAATTGCTACGTTAAATACGCAATGTTTTAGCCTTTTGTGGTTCGTTTGTTCGTGAGATTGTTCGGGTCTAACGAATAAGAGATTAGCACGTCGAGTATGAAAACTTTTGAGATTTCTTGATCGTGGTTTTGGAAGAGTTGGAAAGAGCTTTTAATTGGAAATTAATTTGCTTTGATTCGTTCGTTTATTAGCTTATTAGATAATAATCGTCGACGATCCGAACGACAAAAAGTCCGAAGAGGAAATCTATCGAAAACGAGTTTATTCGTTCTTTCCTAGACTAAAATTAGAATTAAAATAGAAGACACGCGATCTACAAAGAGATAACGTGTTACCGTATAATAACCATCAGGAAACAACATCTCTATCGGGTTGCACACGAGGCCTGTACACTGTACACGCTAGAAAAGACAGTCGTTGAACCTGTGCCGTGCGCAGGGTGTACCGGCAACTGACGTGGATTAATTGTTGCTGGCGACCAGCGGGGTTGTCGCGATTTTTTATCGGATCGCGGCGAAATGACTTCATCGTTGCCTCCGCCGCGTTCGATTGCGTTTTATTAGCGGCGGCCCCCTTCGCTTATCTCGATGCAACTCGCAAACCCGACGACGCTTCACCGTTGAAGACTTAATTGCGCCGCTAGGCTTCTCCTTTCTCGTAGTTTTACTCTGCTTAATTCTGACTTACAGACGCTGCGCGTTTTCTCGCTTCGGTTGCCTCGTTCTTATCTCCGTTTCGTTCTCCGTTCCCTTTCGGTTTGGTTTCGCTTCGATTTCGTTTCGTTTCCTTTCGTTTCCTTTCGATTTGCTTCTTTTATCGTAGATCCTCCTTAACGTTTTCCCTTTCGATCTTCCCATTTGGTTAACGAGAAACAGATGAGCGATTAATGGTAACGATTGTCTCGGTAAAAATCGTTGCTACGTTGGTTCGGTTTTAATGGGAACAATCGAGACGGTTGCGAGAGACCGTTCGAAGAGGACGAAACGAGCATCGACATCGACTCTGTTTATTGGGAAATTTTTACTGCACGACAGATCGGTTATTTTAACACATTTTTTACAATGATGGTTTTTTTCTTTTTTTTTTTTTTTTTTTAGGTTAAGAGCTTTGTTTCTAGGTGGAAGACGTTGCTAAATGTTTGTAGGTTTATTTATAGAATAACTTTCTCTTCTTTTCGATTTTGTATCGGCGAAAGTAACGGACACGTTGGACAAACATAAAAAACATAAAAAAGCACTACATATTTAAATGCACAGAAACTTTATATTCTCGTTCTCAAAAACAGAACTCGCAAATTTTTTCCTTTATTTCTTCGTTGTAACCATCATTTCCTATTGCGTACACCGCGTCAACGTCATTTAAATCGCACGAATGAAATAACATGTCCCTCTTTGTTTATCAAGCAACGAATTAAATTGAAAAAATTAGACAAGATAGTCTCGGTTGCTTCGAAACGAAACGACCGTTACTTCTCCACCTAAAATACCATACGATGTACGTAAATCAACAAATTAAACTGGAAAAGTAAAATTACATATCTTCGTTACTATTTTTTCATATGAAATTATTTTTCACCAGAGCTCAAGTTTATTGCACATCTAACTGGCTCCTTTGTTCCTTGAACACGGTGCAAACTAATCGTACGAGACTCGTAGCACGTACGTGTCGTTTGATTTATATCGTCAGAGCGATCCATCACGAGGGCGCGACAATTTTCTAACCCAAGCGAACGTTTCCTCTTGGCCGCGAATGTTGATCAACGTTGGTGTTCATTAGGAGCAATTAGAGGCGGACGTAAAGGAAATTACGAGGTATCAATTATGTGAACCGACAGGTCGCGTCCGCGTCGGGCACCGGAAACTCGATTAAATTCTCGTCTGGTGCCGCGACGAATTCAGAATTCGTCGCGAATAAATCCGTCCAATTAAATTCACACTTTGCTGCAGAAAATTCTGCTAGTCGGATAATTCATATTTAATATTATCTGCCATTGGAAGTCGATTAAAAATTTGCAAATTCACGCGATTTCAAATTTCAAGGAAAACAAACTTTAAAATTCATCCTACGCGAATTTCTCCAGTTACGTTCTTAAATCGTTGCGAAACATCGTCAGCTGGAAATTAATAGTCGCAAATAAATTCGCTGCAGAAAATTCTGCAAACCGATATTAAAGGTAAACGAAAGTTAAATATATTCCAGGCTCGTCGCATTCGTCGAACTACAAAGTTTGTTGAATTACATTTTTCACTCGGACCAGAATGTTCTTTGTTAAAAATGCTTTGTTAAAAATGGAGTTGATGGAAAATTGAAGTTCGATACTAGAGCTATTATTTCACAAACTATTATTAAGATACTAACAAGCAGAAATGAATATTAATGGCAATGTATCGCTACGACTCTATCGCGTTTGTGAAATCTTAAAAACATTATTTATATAAAATTTTCTAAAGAAGGAATATTGATTGACGAGGCTTCCGGTTTCGGAGGAGGCAGAAGAATGTGCTCGTGGAATCCAGGTTGAGTTCCGACGTCGTGAAAGTGTGCTTTTCTTTCGCCGGAGAGATGACAGATCGCAGATTTTCTGCCGGGTCTGGCAAAAGACGCGCGTCGGGACGCTCGATCCGTCGATTGGCATAAGCCAAGTGAATTTCGTCGTACTCCAATCTCTACGACCATGAAATTTATGCAGAATACGATCGAATAACACGTACAAGCGAGTATCAGATCAGAAAATTCCTCGCGAGAAAATAAAAAGAAAATGTAAAATAACATTTTTGTTTTAGAGAAAATTAACTTTGGAAAGTTTGATACGTATACGCGAACTTGGCTAGTTACGAGCAAATAATCAGAAACAGATTATTGCACACGCGAAAACAAGTGAAAGGTGTGAAATAAAATTTTGTTCGAGGCTTCGTTTTCAAGAAAATAGGACACGAGTTCCTTCGTGTAGGCTTGATAATCGGTAGACGCGTACAATACATTTTCAAATTTATTTTTCTCGTAAACGAAAGGTATTGTGAGAAAATGTTACTCTACATTTTCCACTTATCTTCGCATGTAGAATAATATCCCACCGATTATTTTCTCCTGTTTAGCTTGAAACTAGTCGTGTCATCAAGTATACTCGATGAAGTTTCAAACTCGATTTTTTTTTTCTTTTTTCTTTTTTTTTTTTTCTTTTTAAGAGTCGTACGAAAAATTGTATTTTACAATTTCTTTTTGATTTTTCATCAGGACTAGCCTCATCATCGTGTTTATGCGTGTTATTCGGCCACATTTTGTATATATGGAAAAATACCAAACACATTTGCAGATACAACGAATATTTATATCAATTTATACATAGGTACGTATGCGTCGATTCATATAAATGACGAAGGAGTTTTCACCACAAAAATAGCGTTTAAGTAAAGACACTTTCGTTTTTTACATGTACAACATCGACCATATGTTAAACTATTACTTTTAACAATATGAATACTATAGCAAAGTGTCGAAAAAATTTCATTAATTTTCCTTTTGTTCAAAATTGTTCAAAATTGTCCAACCCTTTCGCCTCGCCAATTCTCCGATTCGAATCAGAGAACGTGGCAAACGATTTTTATCTACGAAGAATTACAATCTTATTTCTAGTCGACCAATCTTCCCCCCCCCCCCCCCCCCCAAAGTCTACACGAATATCCACGAAAAAACATAGGAAAGGACACCATATTCTATTCTTCTTGCTAAATGCAACAAACCCTGGATACAAAAGGGCCAAGCAACAGGTGTAAAATAAAGGCGTGAAACGAATTGCAACGATCGATGGTCGAGACGCGGACGTAGAAGTGCACGCAAAGTGCAAATTGCATCGCGTAGTGCAACAGCGAGCCGGAGAGAAATCGGTAGAAATTAGGCCAGTCGGTCAATTGGAAGTAACGAACCCTCCGCCAACGTATTATTTCGAAAATGATCCGTGAATGGCGGCCAGGCCTCTCTTGACAATTAAGCGGAACCACGGCAGAGTCCCTGCCGATCGCTTTGCTCTCGTGTAATTTTCGCTTACAATCCACGTCGTATCGTATCGTTTCGTTTCTATCAATTTAATCTCTTAACGTTCGTTGCAGCATTTAATTTTCAAGCTATAAGTTTAACGATTGCGACGAGAGTTATTTTGTTAATTCGAGCTTGAAGACGAAAGAGGGGTGAAATTAGGGTAGTTATATTTTGTTTAGAATTAGCGTCGTTCCATTTCTTCCCGATTTCACCAGCTTTCTTTTTTAATTCTCTGATGCCTTCTTCCCGTCTGTTTCAACTAATCGTATTTCTTCGATATAGGGAAAAGTATCTCAAGTTTGAAAAATCAGTATTGAAAATACGAAGGAATTGTCTTTTATAAGCGTGATTGCTTGTTTTTCGATTCAGTCGAACATTTTCATCGAAACATTCAGAGTCTTTTTATTTGTAGAAAAAAAAAGAGTAAGATTGCGGCAGAATATGTTGAGTTTCTTACAACTTTTCGACATTGCTTCGTTTCTTTTTTCTATTTTACTTTGACCAACTTTCCCTTTTCATATCCAATCACTTGGAATCGAAATCACATCATTCGGTTTCATTTTTTTTCTTTTTTTACGAATTTCTTTATTTTCTTCTAATTGTGAAACTTTAATTTCGAGGCTCAAGTCCAACGATAGCAAATTATAAACGCGAAGAGCAACAAAGTTCGAGGACAACAAACATTCGAATCGATACTATATCGTTGCTTTTCATACTTTCCTCTTCGATATCGTAATCACCTTGTTTCGTTTCCTTTATTATGACTTTTCTCACTTTCCGAAATTGCCAAACTTCGATTTCCAATGGTTTAAGTTTAACGATCACATTGGCAGTTATCGACGAAAGGAGAAAAATTAGAAGTGGTCGATTGGAAGAACGTGGCTCTGGAACTTGAAGTGCCATCGAGGTTATTGAATTTAAGGGAGAATCCTTACAGATGAAACAAGTTTCCTCGTTCATCGAGTTTCAGCTTTTCTAACTTTGGCTTGTGAATTAGGATGTGCGATTCGATGAAAATTGATCTCTCTGATCTCTTTTGTCCAACTTAAACATAAATATTCATCGTATTAAACTTCCGGAAAATTTGATTTCGTGTCAAATCAAATCGATCATCTTCGGAGACATTCGTCCTTTAAATTTCTATTATTCGATTACGATTGATCTGAAAGTTCGATTCGACTTTTATCTCTGCTCGGTTTCGAGTCAAATATTCTTAATATAATTTTTATTTTTATTTTTATTTTCTTTTATATTCCATTTAACATAATTCCGTTAATGAACGTCTATACGACGTGCCTTGGAAATATAATTTCTCGTTGGGAATTTGCAATGTCCTTTGACATTCGATTCTCAAGAAATCATTTCGCTGTGTATCCTCTTCAAAATTAACGTTCGGTACATTAGCGTTAATTTATATGAAACAGATACTGTCGAAGGAAAGATTTCTAAGGAGTTTCGCTTAGTTTAGAGAACGGAAAATGGTAAATGATCGTAAGTAAGATAATCGAAGAACATTCTCTCGAGGTCTAAAAGGAAAACGATAGAAAGCGCTGCATCGCGTTTAAAAACCGCATCCCGCGAGCGAGCATCCGCGATTAGAAGCGAACTTTCACGCGTCCGGATATTTTCTCCGCATTTCGCGACTAGCCTGGTCGTCAACCCCGACAAGTCTTTCCTAAACATTGTAAATAAAAAATACACAAGATTAAAGACAACAATACGAGATTAATAAAATATCAAACGATCTTCTTCTTCGTTTAAATTCGCTAAATGCATCCCCTTTCCATTAGAATGAAATTATTCAACTAAAGACTATCTCGTTACGTTTTTCATTTAAAACAACTGAAAGTTAATTCAACGCGCTCGTCACAATTTAATATTTTGATGGTTTAATTGTATTTCAATCGTTTATTTATTTGTACCTCAATTTTATTTAGAGCATCCTTTCATCGACCTAACGCGTTTCGCTTGAAATATTAAACCAGTCCCCGTAGAAACTTGCGTCCGTAAAAATTCCTTCGCAGAGATCACTTTACAATTACTACGAAATTAAAATCAACGGCCGAGCAGTCTGGAAGTTAATTAATCGAAAGAGAAATTCGATCTGGATGCAGATCTCGAAGGGGTTCGCGAAGAAGAAGAGGCTTGCAAGTAAGTGTGCCTCGCGATGTCGGTTCAATTAAAGGGGACGATAAACAAGTCCGCGGGCATACAATGTGAAAGGAAGCATCCGCCAAGTTTCTCTCCGGCCTTAATAACCAGGATAATTGGAAATTAAGGACGCCGGCTTATCGAGCGGAGCGCAGCCGTGGCCCGAGTGGCTCGCCGCGTTGATAAACTATTCCCCAATTAAGTAACCTCAACGATGATAAAAGCCTCTTACAGGGGAGTCTTTCCCTCGATTCGCTTCGAACTACTTTACCCACTGAAAAGTTACCAGAGTACCATTTCGCTGACGAAATAGATGAAAATAGTCGTCAGCCCTTTCGACTAATTTCAGGTACTTTAATACGAAATCTATGTACTTGGGAATTTTAGCGGAATCAATATCCGACGAATATTTAAGTCGTAGAAGCGGATAGAATACACGTGGTATCGTAAAAATTGGATATTTTACATAAATATCCAAATGATTGTACGTCAGGCCATAGTTAAAATTTGACATACAATCTCAAGGGTTGCTTACAATTTAATTTACACGTCGACTAATCGGCATAAATAGACGTAGATTCACATACAACCGAAGAATTTCATCTGCATTGCACCTTAATGGCAAACCAATGGATTCACGAGGAAAGATGTTTACACAACTGTTGGATCTTTCAAGAGGAACTTTGAATTGTCCTATTAACTTTAAACTATTTCGATGAACCTCCGAATAATCTACACTTCAGATCGCACGATCACGCGTAATCTTAACCAAACAGAACCAAAGCAGAGTTGAATTTATCGACGTGAAACCACACGTCTGTTATCTCGAGTTGTATTTGGAGATCAATAGAACTACGAGGAAAACCGTCTACGTGAAATAACACGGTCTTTCAATCTTGAAGAAAAGAAGCTTAAACACCACAATCATGTGCGCACCGGTTTTATCCAAATCAACCGCCTTTCGATAAACCTTCAAATAGCTCAATATCGTACTATCCCGCACCACCTTGACCAAACTAGACCGAGCATCGATTTAACGATAGAAAACCCCGATACTATTATCTTCGTGGTATTTAGAAATCAATAGAAACAAGAGAAAGATCGTCTGTATCTATGTAGTAATAGGATTCTCCGATCTCTTAGAGAACTTTCAACTGTTCCATACGACACGCGTGTCTATGTGCGAATCAACAATTCCACGCGAACGAAATAAAATGAAATAAAAGTGAAATAAATGAAAATTCAAACGAAAGAAAAAGTCACGCACGACCTTGCAAACTTTAAACTTATCGATGCAAAATCCCAATACTCTTATCAACATTGTACTCGACCGCCTCGATAACGCGACCGTTGGTTTCCTCGCTCGAGGAAGTTAACACCGTTGTTTATGCACATCGCCAACGCGACTGTTGCGCTCACTTTCTCTCTCTCTCTCTCTCTCTCTCTCTCTCGCTCTCTTGCACACTCTCTTAGAGACATGCGCGACACGAGGTCAACGGCACGTTGGAAAACAACCGACAGTACAGTATTGCACACCCGTTGCATACTACTGCACACATCTCTCTACGTTACGTGTATTATACGCACTATACATATACGTATGCATATATTGTACAGATGTGAGTGTATGTCGCGCGGTCGCCCAACACTATCGGAGCGATTTCGATTGCTTTCTTTTTCTTTTTCTTTCTTTCTTTCTTTCTTTCTTTCTTTCTTTTTTTACCCCTTGGCGCGTGTCCTTTGTTCATTCTGCACTCCGGGAAATGCATGGAAAGTGTTGGAAGAGGGAGAGGAACAAGATTGTTGCAGTCGAGTAGCAAGTCCGTTTTTATTTATGGCGCTGTTTGCTCCGAGTGCCTCTTTATTCGAGCGTTTATCGGAGACCGCTTGTTTTCCCCGGCTTATTTCTCCCTCTGCCGATCATTCGATCGTTTTGCTCGTTTAGAACCGTACCGTGGAATTGCCTGGGATTTGTTCGCTACATTTCTGCAACGGCCTTTGCAGGGCCTTTGGCGTTTTAAGAAAATCGTTTGATGTACGGTTGCGCGATTAGGTAACGTGTCTCTTTGTATTTGGCCCAAATTGGAGAAATTTCCCTGCGACGGAAAGATACGAGGAATAGATTCGGAAGAAAATGACAACCAAAAGACAAAAGGAGATTCACAGGTTATATATATATCTATGAAAATGTATAGAAAATGTAAGACGACAAGTCGCTTATCAACGCTCAGCCAAAAATCGCTGTACGTAGACTGTTGGACATTGTACTTCCTTTACAACGCAGCCATAGAAAAGAATTTTTGGAAATACGGATCCTAAAGGGATAAAAAGAAATTTTACCTTAAGGGGATAAAATTTTGTTTAAAGGATATCGAAACCTTCCAACGAGTTGCTAGAGTTGGAGAGATGAAATTCGCTGTACAAACTTCTCGTTAAAGATAAACAAACACGATTGTTCTCACTCTTTTATCTGTTTTTTGTCAAAGCGTAAACACACGAAATTCGCAAGCAAACTCTTCGTTGAAGCTAAATAGACACGCGTTCCAGGGTTTCTTGAAATTCAACTCTTGAATGGCATTCAAACGAAGGATAATAACCATAGATCGGCATAAAAACTAATGCTATGCGAGCCAGTATTTTACAAAAACTCAATTACGTATACATAGGTAATTTGATTAAACTCCTATGTTATAGACTTTCTAACTGTAAACTGCCGCTAACATACCAAACTTACTTATTCCTATATAATTCGCTCTATAAATTGACTTTACGATCGAGTAGTTAAATTTTCTTCAAGAAACAAACCGGATCCGAACGAAGCGCTATGACGTTGAAGGAAAAGCTACAACATTTGAAAACAAAAATGCCAATCATCCTTGTACTCCGGCAGAACGTGCCAATTTGTCTAAAGAGAGCAGAATGTCTAGAAAAATGTAGAAAACTATCTCCTTCTCACGAGCAGCACGCATAAACTCCCACTCACTGGCAGCAAAGAAATAACGATCTTGTTTATTTACATCCTCCTCGACGATCCGCGCTGGTAGATTCGCAAAAAGAGCATTAGGTGAGTAAGAGTAGGCGGAACGCCGGCTGATGAAAGGGGAAATTGGTGGGGACAGGGAGAAAGAGAAAGAGAAAGAAAGAGAAAGAGATTTCCACGGAGGAAGAGGAAGGGAAAGAGAGAAGTAGAATTTTTCCCGGACGGTGAAACTGTCGTACGATCGACTTTCCGTGCGACGACCCGCGGTGCAGCGATAGAGTCGAACATCTCCCGAAACGACATCGATCATTCCTTATCGATAAAATATAGACGAATGTTTGTTCATTTATGAGAAATTCAAAGATGCAAAGACGCGCACAATGTACATAATATCCGTAATACAATGTATAGAATATGTAGTATAATATACATGTATATCATATACATTTGTACGGTATATATTTTGTACATAATATACAAAAATATGAAAGATATCGAAAGTATAGTACTCGTCATAGGAATTATTAAAAATTAGGGAGCGAAAAAGAAACCTTTGCCCAGACTTCATTTCTTTAATCGTATCTACTAGAATACGAAGTTTCATAAAGACTCGTAGGTTACTTTTATCGGAAATCGATCCATTTAACGTGGGCCCTAAATGTACTGTACTCTAAATTGTCTAAATTCATAGTCTGAATTGTCCTTTTCCTGATGTTTGCTGTTACAGATAGCTTTTTGAAATTGTTATTTCATTGCACTTTCTGTTTTTACTTTTATCGAAGATCGACGAGAAACGTTAAATACTTCGAGAGAAATTTCAAGATCTTTTCGAAGAATTTTTAATAGCCGACACCGGCTAGTTGTACACTGGGATTTTTGTGTAGTCAATTTCTCACCCAAACTACCAGATTTATATCCTTCTGTTCGTATGAAGATAAACCGAAAAAGCGTTCAGCTTGAAAAGAATGTTCAAATTGTTCTGCAGTTTAATAACTGTAGATTAATCGTTGCTATCTACTTGGGATTGAGAAAATTGAATATGTGAGATTTGAATAATAATATTTTTATTGTATAATGTATCAAGGAGAACTTTCAGTGACCAACTATATCAAGAATTCAGAATGGAATACGAAGGATTTTGTTAGAGAGAAAGAGCAACTAGTAACGAGTATCAGGCATTTTTCGTACGCGATCGAAAGCTAGTAGAATAAAACTACGGAAAACGCGACGGCCATCAAAGGTCGCGCTCCTTAAAGCATTATACGGAAAAATGATACGAAAGTGTACAATTGGAACGATCTCAAAGACACTTTTAATCACTCGATAAACATATATTTACACTCCCATTACCTTAATTACAAATTTTATTCTGCTCTTGCCCTTTTCTATTTGATTCTAGTTTATTTAACTATAACCACGTAAATCTCTGAAACGAAGCGAATTTCCTAAATGAAATCCATTTACAGGAAACAATGTTAGAAATTGCGAATCAGGCAAGTGTAACAACGATCGTTCGACGATATGAATAAAGAGAGAATATAGATTGCATTGAAAAGTTTCATTTGCAAACAAGTAAACCACTGAAATAGATTATTAATAACGTAACAGCGTGGAAGTCGAATCGTTCTAAATCTAACAAAATTCTGAATATAAATTCTGCATACTAATTAAAATTGTAAACATTTTTATTTTATAATTCCTTAGCGACAAACACAAGATTTGAGAGGGATTTTCTATAGAAATTTCTCATTGTATTTGCCAAGTTTCGAGCGTTGATTTTCTATGAAAACTGAAACAGCCTGTAAACTACAGGTCAGTTTTCACGGTGATCTTTGCCCACAATCTATCACGATGACGATGATGAAGCTACTCGAACGCGTTGCGATTTTAATGGCCGCTCGTTGTCGGGCATAACTAATGCCTTTCGTTTCTGTTTTTCTCTGTTACTTTACGTTATGAATCTTCGACGCCTCGCCGATCGCCCTCCAAGCAGTATTCCCCTTTTTTGCTCTCTCTCTCTCTCTTTCTCCTCCATCGTTATGCTCTGTTTCTGTGTAAAGGGTGCATTAGGAAACGAAATACAGATGAATGAAAAATCCTTCGATCATCCATTAGGAGCCAGTTGTCATTTTCTAATTCATTTTTTCCCAGCAACTATCTTTATATTTTTCATTTTGTACTTTATATATACTTTTGAAACTATACATTTTCTTATGGATAATAATTTCAGTTTTTAAACACTCATACTGTGTTGGCAACTAAGTGATTGCGGATTTTGTCAATACCACTTAATGACAAAATCCGCAGTAACTCAGTTGCCAACCCAATATATATATACATATATACATACATATGTAAACGCATTCCTTCAGAATTTAATGGACCATTAAAAAATGTAGTATCTTATGTTACCTATAACCTACTAAATTATTGAATTATATTTACTATTATCGTGAATTTCGTAAATTATATCGTAGAATTTATTAGACAGGGCAAAAATACGAATTTTAGAAAGATCACTTTAAATATAAGGTATACGTTTATATAAGTAAATGCTTCAGCCGTCTTTAGCCGATACGAAACCATCGACATTTCCGATATTTCCTTTCATCGTTTCGTTTTTTTTTTTTTTTTTTTTTTTTTTATCATTCAGAAGGTAGGCGATGGCTTTTAAAACGAATCGTAATATCAGTAAAATATTACGCGAAATTAAATTTTAGATCATTTCGTATTATCATGAAAATGTTTTTAACTGCACTTGATTGAAACCACCATTTACTCTTCTTTTTTAAACACATCCAGTGTATTCGAGTGCCGACGAATCAATCGGAAAATATCAAGAAAGAGAAGAAAAAAAGAGAATGAGTTTTATATTGTTGGCCTTCTCGTCGTTGTTCGTTATTTTTAGCCTTTATCGTGCCGAGTTTTATTTGCGTTTACAGTATTTCTCGCGTAGAGTCAAGCCAACCGCCAACTTTGAACTTGGAACACTTACACAACATTTGAATTTTTCTCATTTTCCTTTCTTTTTCTGTTACAGGTAAGAATATACAAATCCGTACGAATTCTACCCTTCAACCCCGAACGATTTTCATGTTCTCCGTCATTTTGGGCAAGTAACACTTTTATAATTCTTGTTCATTGATTGCAACAGTTTTCACATATTTTAGTATCGAAAATATTCCTCGTATGTCGTAGACTACAAAGTTAAACTAGGTTTATACGGTATTTTTTATATACGTCTTTGTGATCCCATCTAAAATATTCTCTATGGAAAATTTTCCCACGTGGATAGCTCAAAATTTGTTTAAACTGACACGCGTTGGAATTATTAATCTGCATAGTCTACTGCAATTATTTACGTTTAAGTTCGTTGGTTCCAAAGTTCATGTCACCGTTTCAAACATGTTAAAAAATATTAAAAGATTTCATCGACACAGCGTTACGAGGCCCGACTATTATAATCGCATAAACTTTAAAACAAAATCGTGCCGTTTCAATACAAAAATATTACGTAGTATTAAATATGCATTTAATGATATACAGCTTAACAGCAATGATAATAATATATTCATAAATCTATAAACGTTCAACTGTAATACTTTCGTTTTAACAGAATCAAGAGACTCGAACAATCCATCTGGACTGCAATTAAATTAGAATTATTTACTGCATAATTACAATGACGATCTCTTTTGTCATTGGACGATAGTTGATGAAAATCGCCGTTTCTCCGACACATGACGTTCGACGAACGACCTTTAGACCGAAGTCGTGAGACGTCTACGTGGTGGTTTTATCGCCGAGTTGTTGCGTCTCGTCTTCACGAAAGAGGAACAACGACGAGTCTTGTCTCGGTGACAGACCCTCGTAAAATCTTTACCAGCGAATTAAACCAGACATCCCTTTCCTCTCGTCGGGGCGAGAATTGAAATCCATCCGTGTCGACGAATTGGCCCTTGCCAGCCGTGTTCGAGGTCTGAGAACGTCGTTGGCGGCAACCAAGGGGACGCGTGGGACATTCTAAGGGTGTTTCGTGAGTGACGATCGAGAGGGTGTGGATTAGGTCGGTTTGTAGAGTGGTTAAGACAGACAGACAGGTGTTTTTTTAGAGGGGAATTGTTCGCGGACATTGATTTACAATGATAAAAGAAAAGATTTACTGAGCTCCATTAGATGGAATTTTCTAGATGCGTATGGTATTAATATTCCTATAAAATGTCCTACTTTTATGAATTTTTCTAAATCCATTTATCGACTGTGCGAGTATCTTCGACACAACTAACTTTACGCTTTTCGATCAACGTTCCCCGATTTCATCATCAAACTCTACATCGTCTGGGAAGATTTCTTTCTTCAAAAGCGAGCAACTCGCTATAGAATCTAGAAACCATTTTACTTATCCGCATTCTCGATCTATTGATTTCAACCAGCTGCCGCAACGATTCTCCATCATCTTCGTCTCGTCTCCGCTTAAGAATGGGATGTTTAAATTTGCTCAGAAGGGAGGTTTAACCCCCATTTAAAAGACAAATTCCGAAGCAGCAGAACTCTGTAGAAGAAGCCAATCCTGCATTGTCTTGCCATCTCATGAACTCATCGGAATAATCTACTTGCAAATTGTAAGAGTTCGCTAGGAGACCGTGGAGAACAGGCAATCGGATGGATTCGAGAAGTGAGCGATTGGACAAGCAAACAGCTTTCAAGGGGTTGTAGTGAAAATTTCGATACTCCCAGCTACGTAAAGTTGCACTAATATTTTAAGGTTTAAATCGATACCCTGTTCGGGTGTATTACGTTTACGATTGACGACGAAACGATACAGGAAAATTGACTAGAAGCAATTTAACGAATAAATAGATATTCCCCCGTGGCTGGCGCGTTTCAATTGAAACCTTGGCGAGAAGACAGCGACAGGAAAGGGGATCGATTACCTCCCTCTCGGTGATTTTTCTCGTTAGCCGCGTCCGGAAGGGCAGGATGTCCCTCGGATTGTCGGACTATTAGAAGGCAATCGAAGGGGGTGGCGGGAGCAGTTGCGATACCAGCAAGAGGAACGATGCACGGACCAGTAGTATGCAGAGCTACCAGCAGCGGAAGAGAAGAAAGTCTCTCCTCTCTGGTTGGTCGAAAGAGAGAGAGAAAGGTATAGGAGAGAATGTGTGCAGAGATATCGAGGGGAGAGAAACGAGCCTCCTCCTCTCTCGCCTGGGGTCGTCGAAGCCCGAGGGACGGATGGAGAGGGAGGGAAAAATAAAAGCAGAGTGAGAAGAAAGGAGAGAGGGAGAGAGAGAGAGAGAGGGGGGGGGGAGAAATCGAGCGAACAAGGGGTCGCGAGAGGGAGAAAGAGGTAGCGAGAGAGAATTGCCAAGAATATCCGAGGGCCGATGACCCGTGACACACAGTCGTATATATACTTGATATCATCACTCAACGTCCGACTTGCACGCACGCGATTCTCGTGTATACGTGTTGGCGTGTGTTGCATCGCGTCAAACGCACCGCCGAATATGTAATTTTTAGCGTAGTTTTGCTTTATTTTCTTCACGTAGATGTTTTCAGCAGATTCTTAAGAAAATTTCAAAGAGAATTTAGTATTTCGTTGTACGACGTATGGAGGAGAGGTTGGCAATTTTATTTTGCTCTGTTTCAGCTGTTTATCGTATCGCATCGTTTGGAAAGCTTGGAAAGTAGGAAGGTTTAAGAGAAAGTATTTTGTTACGTAACATGCACAGAGAGAGAGAGAGAGAGAGAGAGAGAGAGAGGTTTGCTTCTTTTTTCATTTCAAAGATTTCCAGCGACTTCGCAAAGTCTCTTTCGAGAATCTTTTCATCACGTTCGTCTAAGGAGATACTTTAGAGTACAATGTTTTTTCTTCAGACGATATATTATTGGCATTTGGAGGATGTGAATGGCGTTGTTTAGACTTATTAACAATTCTTCTTGTGATTTTCTTGTAAGAGAACAATGAAAGGATATTTCTGTATTTACGCGATCGCGTGACGACCGGCGTCCTAGTTCTTTTATCAATTGCGTAATTTATGATCCTGTTTGGTCCTGAATATGCAATTTTTCTTCCATAAGCGGGAGACTATTCTGCTCAAAGTAAAAAAGAGACACTGCATTTCATTTAAAAATAAAATATATGAATAACATTGCCATTGAGAAGAAGAAACCAATGTAAATGAGAATAATACGCAAGAGTAACGCAATAGTCTGCAGAATGTCTTTCAACTGTAGTTCTCCGTGTATGGAGAACAGAATCGTGTTCATATAAAATCGCGTAACAAGTAGAATTTGCAGCACATGGTCAGCCAGCGTTCAGACTATCCTCGGTACTACACTTTCTACTTCTTTTCTTCGTGTTACTCTCGGTTACATGGCGGATTTTGAATCATCTTTAAAAATGTGGTATACAGCTCTTGATAATTTATGTAGAGTATGAAGCGCTGAATGACCAACTCACCGTCAACCTTGACTCACTGAGAATTCGGTCAGAAGACAAATGATCTTGACGATGCGACGATAAAATTATTCACGACTGCTTTCATTGCTAAGGTCGAAACCTTCTCTCCATTTAAGTATAATTCTACAAAACATAAGTACGATAGAGAGAAGAAAGAATGAATTGTCGAGAAATTGCAATTGTCGCACTTAATCGTTGGGGTTTATTAGTATTTCTAGAAGAACCCGTAACTTATTAACTGTAAATATAATAAATACATCATTTTTATAAATGATCGGTGTTCGTATTCTCGCTGGACTTCGATAACGCGGACAATTATTCCGATAATTTTAGCGATAAAGATACAATTAAAGTTACGTGCTTTGATACGTGTTGTAAACACAAGCTAGGGTTATCAAAGTAACGCTGTCACAGCGAGACGATTGCTTAGTTGGTTAAATGGACGTTCCACAATCTGATTTCCATTCGTTTCTCTTTTCACAGAATAACTTTTTCTCCAGTAACTTACAGTAAATTGTCGTTTGTTTTATCGTAATATTTTACCGACCATATTAATTCGACTGTATGAAAAGACTCGTGATTTGGATGATCATTATTTTTTAAAAATTATGTCATCGCCAAAATGATTATGTACGTATGAATCATAACTCCTTTTCCTATCTTAAGTCAAATTGTTGAAAATTTTAACGTTTTCAATGAATTCTACTATTCTTGTAGCTAAACCATTTGATACAAATTGAATGCTCTTCGCTGTTTTTATTTTTCACTGTTTTATTACAAATCTGTTATTTCATACATACACAACATACGCATTGATATCGTACGTGTCGTATAACGTCTAAAACAATAAACAAAGTAAAATTTTCCAACAAATATTTAACAAAGCTGCTTGTGTCATAATGGTTATACCTATGGTTGATTTTCCATAATTTTTTCTCTAACTAAATAGATCAAAAGCGAGGAAAAGCGAACCGAACGTTGATTAAAACAAAATGAAACAATGATCGAGACAATAATTTGTCTATAACAGTATATAATATAATAAATCACATGGTATTACTGGAAAGAACGTGAATCGGCGCGAAAGGAAATTTTTCACAAACGGACAGAAAAGAACGAGATCTGTCTTGTCCCACTCGATTCTCGTATCGTTCTCTCGCAAAAGCGATACGCGTGTAGTTATCATCTCGCGAGTAGAAGTGGAAAAAACGAGATCACGCCACGGCGAAAAAATACGAGTCTCGGCCGTTGCGATTTATTTGCAACGACACTCGTAACTCGAGGCTTCCTTTTTTCTTTTTTTTTTTTCTTTTTTTTTTATCGGGGCTAAGAATACTTGCCAGGCTGCTTTGTTTGATGTGGCTCGCTTTGGGCAGTGATAACGCCGTGTTATCGTCGGCGACGAGTTCAGCGTCGTTGTTATTGTAAAATGGAAGGGGAGAAAGAAGAATAGTTTCGATCGGGGAAAAATAACGTCTCCCGATCCATTATTTCTTTTTTTTTTTTTTTTCTTTCCTGTTCTCTTTGGTTCTTCTTTTCGATACCAGAGCTTCCTTCGGCTCCAATGAGATGAAATGAAACATGTTGGGAAATGACTAGAACTTTTGTTCGTTATGTACCTGCGATGAGAATAAGAACATTATTTGCTTTCTATTTGGAAGGTTTTCAGAGACTGCTCCTTCCTTCGGTTCTTCGGATATTCCGCCGACTTTCTTCGATTCTAACGAGACGAAATACGTCGAGAGATAATTGAAAATTGTTGTTTGATGCTTACGACGCGAAGGAAATTCTTTCAAGATTGCTAGCTTTCGAAGCTTCCTCCTTTTCCTTCCGTCAATTTTTCAGACCTTCTTCAGTTCCAATCGATCGAAACATGTTCGAATACAATGAACAGTTTCACTAAACATCACGCTTACAATACAGAGAAAGTTATCTTTGTTTTACTATTGGAAGATTTCGGAACACGTTTTCAACTTGCAGCGCGCATAACATGCAATAATACACGAGATATCCTCTTAGTATAGCACTCGTCATATCGACAATATGTAAATAATATATACATTTGTTTATTGTAATATACATTTCGTGAAATATGTAAACCTATGGTTCAATTCCACCGTTTCTATTTATAAAAGTACGAACACGAGCGATCTGCTTATACGAACGCTCTGCAACGTCTTCAATCTTCCTAAATGAACAAATATCGCTGCACGTCGCGCGTCAAAAATACACCTGATCGATCCTTTTCAGTTCATCCACCACCATATAGACGTGTTTACTATCGCGTCAGCCTGCTGCTACCCACCGACACATACATCGAGAACGTCGTCATCGCTCGACTTTTTCCCCATACAGTGAACGATCGTTTCATCTAGCCGTGAGATGGGAACAATCGTGGACACCCACTAGCTGGGAAAATCGTGGAATGCCAGATCGACGACGGGCGTCAAACGTGACGCCATTGACAAACGCGGAATAACTGCGCTGCGATATGGTAATATGGTGTTGCGACAGAAAACGGCTACGTCAGTTCGAAGGGGCACCCGATTTGTCCACGGGGAACGGGCCGTTGTATTTTCACCCGCCATCGGGAAATTTGATTTTTGCATAAACACGTGGGTTCGCGGCATCGTGGGCGATCAAAGTGGGCAGCACGGTTACGGTGTTCGATGATGCGTCATCCTTTGCTACGGTCCAACGCACGATCCCCTTTCCAATGGCACCGGGGCCCATTCGCCAAGGAATTTCTAATTTATTTTTCGTTTTTGCGACAATCAATCAATATTCTAGGAATATTATTTCTACTTGTTTTGTCATATATTTATTTATTTGTCTTCTTTCTTCATATCGTTTCATACGTGTACATCTTCGTCCTTCGTTTTTTCATTATTCGTAAATACTCGCTGGTTATATCTCGTCGTTATAATTAAACTTTTATAAATTGAAGATCACAGATGAAGGATATGATGAATCATATTGTCTGTGTTTTATAGAAGAGCGATTTTTAGATTGGATATGATATGTCATCAGACAGTGCCACGTTAATGTACATGTTCCTATTTGATTTTGACTTTATTCGTTTTTGAGAGAATCTGTGAATTTTAGGAATATCTCGCTATACTTGTTTTTATCATAAATATAATATGACTTAATAATATCGCAATCTTACTACTTTTACACTGTAAATAACACTGGTTACAATTTTTCGATCTTTCAAGTAACACTGAATACCAACAAAACGTCTGTCAGCCCTGTTCGTTTGTATTAAATCTTTTATTATATATTTTTATGTTTATTATAAACTATATTAACTGTAACTATTAATTTCTCGATGAAAATGATGCTCTGCTATAAAATAACCTCTCACCCGTAATGACCTTTAAGGGTTGATTCACAACGTCGATCCCTTCAATATCCACAACAACTCGTACAAATACTGATATTATCTTTTCTTTTTTTTTTCTTTCTTTTCTTTTCTTTTCTTTTTTCTTTTTTCGATAGTCATAGAAACTTTTCCAAAAAGGAAAAAATAAGAAATAAAAGATCATCTCATTTATATAAATTTGTGCATGGTTGCTTGAAAACCGCTGCTAAGGAAATAAGAAAATATTCTCGTTTACGAAATTGACAAAGTTTTGCGCAAAAGCGTGGCAACGTGGAATACTCGAAGGGAAATTTCGCGGGCGATTTCTCCGCGAAGAGTGCGTGGTCTCCCATTGTTCCTGGCAACTCGTTAACGCTCTCGCCTTACAGATCCAGTTCACGGGCTGTAAACGTAAATCCCGGTCAGCTGTATTATTGGGTCATTATTCCGGGTAAACCGTGGGGAAGCACGCGCGCGCAAAAAAAAAAAAAAAAAAAAAAAGAGGAAGAAGAAAAACGAGGGAGACCCTTCGGGGGCTGGAAAACGAGCTGCAGAAGCGAGAGCGTTCGCGCGAATTCACGCCACCGGATCAATTTTGCTCGAGTAAATCGATTGGAAAAAGAGTGGTGGATTGAGGGAGATTTTTTTTTTTTTCAATTTGCAATTTTCTTGTCTCTTCTTGGAAATCACGTTATTCTTGTCTTATTCAGGTGGTTATGTTATTTTATTAAACCGTATAATTTTGGATTATTTGGTATTTTCACTTGTAACTAATGTATTAAGTTTTTTAACGAATTTGTTCATATCGATATTATATTAGGAAGTTGAATTACTATATTGACCGGTTTTACGCGTATGTATGTAATAAAAGGATTTGGCAAGAAGTAAAACGTTAATGAGATATTAATAAGATAAAATATTCTCACCATTAGAAAGTTAACCTTATTAGATAAATTGCGAACATATATAGAATATCGAGATATTCCGTTGACAAGAAATACTTCTTACTCAACTTTCTCTCCAGATACCTGGATATTGCCAACCATCACTAATTACTTTTTCTCGACAAAGACAATCAACATTGATATACTCAAGAAATACATAATTCCAACTACAACGGTAAATCTAAAAATCTTCTATTGTTACGTCGGCCGACTTTCTACCTAGGCCAGGCCACGCACCACGGACAGGGAACGGTAGCCGGATGTCCGCACATCCTTGCCGCGTACTCTCAATAGCCTCAAGGACCCATCGTAAACCTTCGAAAATTCTGCCTAAGATCCTGCGAGCCGGATGTAGCATCCGTTTAACGACTGTCCTAAGGTTTATCGTCTATTACGGGAAAGTTAGTTTTTCGCACGTACGATGCCTCCTACTATCAACTTTCTCTCGAGGGCGGCCAAGACCCTTCCTAGTCCACCAGCCGTCTTAACAACCAATGAGAAACAATATCTACTGTCCTCACATTCCTACCAAAATTGTCATGAACAAATCCGATGGTCTCGTGCGCTAGACACACACCCATCGCTAGAGCTCTCCTCCGACACAGCATCGTCGCTTGAGAATCAATCGTTGTTCGTCGTCAGAACAGTCAAGTCTTGTAAAGGGTTCCTACCCTCAAGTCAAAGTCGTTCTTCATAGTTAGAACAGTTAACAAGTCTATAACGGGTTTTACCCTTAAACACTTATGTGACTCGCACCGACGCATCAATGTAATTATTTATATTTGCTAAGTTGTTGGAATAAACTATAATTTATACTAGTTATATCAGCGTAAAATCAATTGAAAAGAAATAAGGGGATCGATCAGTTCGTGGCGTCGATCGTTTTAATCGTAACGGGAATTTACGACTCCCGTTGACGTGTTTCCTCGCGATCGCGTCTCTCCGCCAACGGTCGTAACATCTATGTTAAATCGATCGGTTAATTGCAATCGATTAATTCACCTTTTCTCCCCCAATATGGGATCAACTTCAATCCTAAATCACTTAGTTGCCAACACAATGCATGAGAAACGTGTGCTCTGAACGTGACGTACATAACAAACGACACATTTCACACATGACATTTTTAATCCGTGAAAGTAACGCGTGAAACGAGGAAATTAATGGAATCGCGAGCAAGTGGAGAAAAATTCAACGTGAAAAAAAAAAAAGCGTTTTTGCGTGGAGAGGCCCTTTTCTGGTAGGTATTCCGTTCAGTGTGGCGGAAAACCGGCAGGGAAAGCGAAAGGGAAAGGGTGCGCTCTTTCTAAGGGTAGTAGTACGGGTCCGGTGGTAAGAAGTGAAAGGGAAACGACGTGGCCAGGGACACGTGGACATCCGATTGTTTTCACTTTTCGAGAAACAAGGGTGGCCGAACTGGGGCAAACGGTTATCGATCCGGAACGAGCACGATCCTCGTTCCATGTAAAATAGAAAATAACGCCACTCTAACGATTTGGAGAATCGTTAAATATTTGGGGCAACATCATAGAGATTAATCGACGATCGTACAGTGGCTACAGAAAGTATTTATTTTTCAATGAAACGTTTCTTTTCCACAGGTTTTCTTTTAATTAATTTATTTAGAATCGCATTCACCTCCGAAGGCTATTAACCACCTCAGTTGTATGCAAGTGTATCTCATAGAAAAATTAATATTTTAAATAAACATCACGTTAGACTGGTACGCTATCGTTGGTCATAAATATTTACCATATACACATTGTATTAGCGAACATATCTCTGAACTTACGCACGATATCTGAACGTTACGTTCAGTAGCTTCTATTTGAACAGACTTTAGTAGCTGAATTTAGAAAAATATTCAAACATGCGTTTGTTCATTTTTAATGAATTTACTTTATAGACGTACAATATGTTCTCTGTTTATTATTGATGGAGGATGTCGTGTATGTATCTGTAAAACTTCGAGAGAGGAATCTTCCAACGTGAAATCGCTTTTAGAAATCCGAGAAACCTTCAACCAGAAGATGCTTCTTTCACATTGCTGCCTGTTGAAGTTTCAAAAACTTCGATCTTGGCAAACTGAAAGTCCCTTTTAGGAAATTCCAAGAATCTTCAAACGAAAGACGATTCTTTCACATGCAGCGCTTTCAGACGTCCAGAGTTGCAATTCGCAAACGGAAAAATTAGGGGGAAGAATTTTCCATCTTTTCGTGTCACGACAAAGATATTCGGAGGAATTATAACTTTGTCAAACTTGGAAACTACCGAAAAATTTTTTTTTCTTCTATTGTTTCATCCGAGTGTCGAGTACTGAAAAGTTTTGTAATAGTACAATTGTCCTGCACGTTTCAGGATCTGCCACGGAAACTTCTTCGATCAACCCCTATTCAAGAGTTGGACGATTCTTACACAGAAGTTTCTATCATTTAAACGTGTTAAACGTGTTCTTCGGCCGCACCCTGTATACAGGATCTCGCGACACCGTGTATAAGGCAAGAAGCCGAGAGAACAGTCGAACGTGTTCTCGCAGTCGTGGAACAGTGACCCCCTGGACCAGAGATACAGTTATTGCGTTTACTCTCCTCCGTGCCGGTGCACCTACCAGCCAGGAACGGAACACACAGACACACGCGTGTACTCGTCGCACCCAGACCTCCGTGCGTTGCACCGCCGTTGACTAGCGATGGGTGCACAGTGTACACGATTCTCCCGCGTGGAACTTTTCGCTACGCGATCGGCAGATGCTTGGAGCCGGTCGCATAGCTTCAATCGCCGTGAATCACGCGAATCGTTCAACAGTGGAGAACAATTATTACGGAAAATGGAAATTTTTTGGGAATTTTTTTTTTTTTTTTAGAAAACTCTCAAACTGCAAAGTCTTTCTTTACGAGAGAATTTTTGGAATATATTTTTGAAATTTTTACAAATTTCTTTTCGAGGACTTGGAGATTTTTGTTTCTTTTGTTTTCCTTTCCTTCTTCTTTTTTTTTTTTTTTTTGTGAAAGTTTGGAAGATCGCGTTTTAGAGACCTTTATGGAATTTCTCTCTTGGGAGTTAGACATTTTCGTTGCATGAAAATTCCTGTTAAATTTGAATTCTTCGGGGAAATAGGAAAAGTGAAGTTTCCATTGTTTTTTTTTTTTTTTTTTTTTTTTTTTTTTTTTTTTTTTTTTGACTTTTTGGAATAAGGGGGATCGCAGAGAGCGGTTGGTTGGTAAAATTAGATTCGATTAGACGTGTTAACCCTCCGTCTGTAACCTTATTTTTATTGACGTCGTCTGCATACTGGGTCGTTTAAATCCATGCAGGCTTTTTTTAGGTCCTTGCGTTTTAAAAAGTCCTCCAAAATTCACTGAATGTTCTTCCCAGTTTCCAGAATACCATCCAATACTTTATTACTGCTATTTGTTACTTTGATTCGCCTAAGCGAAGCGGAATTTCCACAAAAGTTTGAAGAGAATGAAAAATTGCTTAAAATTACTGGTTAAAAAGTATACAGATTGAAGGATAAGTATCGTGCCAAGTGTCGAAGGAAAGTTATTAGAATAATACTATCCTGTTGGAACAATTATAATATCAAGATTGTCAGAATAGATCTTTGAGAATACTTTAAGAAATTGCTACGATACGATATAAGCGCGCGCGTGTATTTTTTCCCAATCGATTCCTTCAATATCACAAACACAACACGGGACAATATTCTAACAGAAAATTGAAAAGCTATCCAAGTTTTTTATTTCGATGTTCTGTTATTTTCGAAACGATTCGAGGCTATTGCTAGTTGTACGGGAGTCGATATCGATCGCCTAGTCGCGATCGCGAGGAAAATCGTGAAGGAAACACCGTGTGTGCGTATCTTGCGGAGTCGGTGGCGAAAAATTACGACGCTTTGTTTCGCGCGTCCCTGTTTTTCTCCTCTGTGCGCCAGAAACGCTTCTTTTTTATCTTTCTCTCGCTCGAACACGTTGTATCCGATTTTTTTCTCTTTGTGGGCTTTTTAACTGGACATGCCTCGTTTCTCACGGACCTTTTTCCTCCTTTTCTTTTTCTTTTCTAAATTGCATTGCACTCTTAAACAAATAAAACGCGAATCCAGATTGACTCGAAATTGGTTTACTTCTGTGTGTATGTATACATGAACGTTTGAGATTATTACAAATTTATTATATTTATTATATATATATATATATATATATATATATATATATATATATATATATATATATATATATATATAATTTATTATTAAACTGCGAATTTTTATGCATTTACAGGCAATTTGAAAATGTAAAATTACATAGCACGCAATATGAAAAAATACTCAGAGTATTGTGCTTTCTGTAATACTTGATACGTTAAAACAATTCCCTACTTAGCTTCTATTTTTGCAATTGTATTCTCGAAAAGACGAATTTGCATAAAAGTTTCAGACTTCTTGCTACATTACGACGGTAACTTAAATATAACTTATTATACCGTGAAGAGGGAATAAGAGAAAACCGTTTTGATGAAAAGTTGTTTACCGTGAAGAAAGTGTAAGAAAAATTCTCCCGGTGAACAATTACTTGCAGTCACGAATGCAGGTTAATCAAGAGGATATTTTTTTTACGGTGTTGTTCGGTTCTCGATTCTCGTGCAGATCGTCGATGACTCATTTAACGGGAGAAAAAGCAGAGAATCGCAACGCTACAAAGTGACCCGCTTTACAGTTTTATTTCGAGCTTGTCGAATTTAGAAACAATCCTGTATGCCTCGGTCTCTCGATTAACGCCAGTGACACGACCAAACGTATCTCTTTGTCCTGTTTGTAAACGAATCGATACGAAAGACTTTCATAGAACAACATCCACTGAGAAAACTAGCCAACTTTCCCGACTTCCCCAATAATATTTGAAGATTTCAAAAGAGAAATATCTTTCTCCTCGAATAAATAAAATTGATTTGAAATTTAATCTACCGCTCTTACTTCAAAAGTACCAGGAAAAATGTGTATTTTTATTATTAACGGTTGACAAATGGAAACAGAATGTACATATTGTAATATAAAGAAATATATAAAATGTCCAATACTTTGTATAAGATTTAGTAGATAAAACAGTCTTCTATGTAAGTTCCATTCTCTTAATTATATTCGTAAAAATATATATATTTGCATAAATATTTGCAGTCTATTTATCACAGCTTAGAAGGCTTGAATTAAAGAACACACGCGGACCATTCTAAGATTATCTCGCATCACTAATCAAGATTTATATTGGCTACATTCTCATTCAAAGAAATTCATTGAGGGAGATTACGCTCGTTTCCATTGGAAATATCGAAAATGGAATTCTTCCTTCGTCTTGCTGTTGCAACGGTACGCAGTTAGAGGTAGGTGGTGGTGGTGGTGGGGGAGGAAAAAAAGAAAAGAAAAAGAGAGATGAGAAGGGATAAGAAGGGTCGTGGCCGATGTCGACACGGCAGAAATTGTGCGGAATATCGAAATTACACGCGTGGTGCACGCGCGGCTCGGTGAGAACCGAGATAACCTCGTTTTGGGTGCAGCGAACGAAACGGGTTTCCTGCAGCCGGCTTTCGTCGTAGGGGGAGACGCTTTTGCATTCACGATGCCTCCATAGAATGCTGTTTCTAGAAATCAGAAACTCGCGAATCTTCCATAAAATTAGCCCAATCTCCAGCTTTATTTAAGACTCTCCTTATTTCGAGAAATTACGAATTATCCTTTTTCTTGGTATTTTAGTACGACAAAACGTGGTTCCTAGAATCATAACGAACAATTAGGATACCTTTTCTCTTCTGAAAGTCTCCTGGAAGTACCGTGGTTCGTGGAATGTATGGTTCATAAAATTATCCCAAGTTTATCTAGATTTTCTTAAAATTCTTCTTATCTTACTCGAAAGATTATGAATTGCTCTTTTTTGATTTTTTAAAACTACGAAATATGATCCTTACAAGCACGACAGGATAACTACGTTGCATTTTCTATCCTCAAAGTACGTAGCATCGTGGTTTTGTAAAATTATCCTGATTCCCAGTTGTCGTTAAACTTCCTCACGTTTTATTCGTGAAATTAAAAACGAAGGACAATTGTCTTATACGCAATGTGTGAAATAACTGTGTTTAGAAGCGACAGAGAGGAAATACTAAGGAATTTTTAAATTTACGTAGAAATTATTAAACGACGAGGGAATAATAAAAATTGCTACTATCGCGGAAGAATTTTAGATAAGCAAGAGACACTACGCTAACTGAAAGAATTCAATTCAAATGTACTATCTATGACTCGATGATATCGTAAAGGGATGATAAATACTTGACGCAGAAATAAATAAACATATCCACGATACAAAAACAAGTGGATAATTACGTGTGTATGGTAACCCGTATAGACAGTCTGAAATTGTTGCATCGTTTGGCATTTCCCAGTAGACGGGTTAAAAATTGTCACGCATGCGACACACACACACAGAGAGAGAGAGAGAGAGAGAGAGAGAGAGAGAGAGAGAGAGAACGCGATGGAAAGAGAGAAACGGTGAGCAAAAGCAAAAGCAAAAGCGCGATAATAAAATGGCTGCGTGCAATTCGCGTACACTGGCCCCGGCTATCTGATCGTGAAAGCTAAAATACAACCACCAAATGCTCGTACTTTCTACTACGCTACTTATTGCGAGCTATGCGCGATAGCAAAGTGATAAAACGTCCTGCAAAACAAAGAGAGGGAGAGGGTGAAAGAGAAAGATAAAGAGAGAGAGAGAGAGAGAGAAGAGCTGGACGCAACGGCGTCCCACTTTCCAAGCAAAAGATACCCGCGAAGATAGCTTGCACGGTCCTCGGACTCTTTCCAGCTAGGCGAAAAAATCGAAATGTGCTCGATAACTCGATTTACAGGCCGATACCACAGCTCTGCCGTGCCACTGTTTGCTCACGGCAATGATCACAGGCAATCACAGCTCATTGCGGATTTTTAGGATTTTTTGGATTTAGAACGTTGTATAAGGAGAATTGCGATTTAGGTTAAAGCAAAGTTGAATTTTTGATACGTAGGAATATGATGGAGATGCGTATGGAAACGTGGTAAAGGAAAAAGGGAATATGGAAATGAAAAGGAAGAATTTTTCTGCGGAATTAGCAGTCATCCTGACGCCTTTTGGATTTTTCTAAGACTCGCACAGTGATCAGAGTTTATTCTGGATTTAACGATTTCTTTTTCTTTTTTGTACAGGCACAATAGCAATTTATGTTGGAGCAAAGTTGATTTTTAATAGTTAAAAATTTAACGATAATAAATAATAGTGAATAATGTGTGTAGAAACGTATATTAGTAAAGAAAGTTCTTGGGTAAAGAGGGACCTTTGGCGATCAGATGCCAACCTGGATATTTAGGATCTTTTTATGACGAATGCAACGCGACATTGTATAACGGTGATTCAGATTAGGGCAATGGTGGATCTTTGATAAGTAGAAATGTGATATTAATAAATAGTAGCCAATAATATGTAGGAAGATTGTTGGAAAGAAGAAATGCTGATGAATTTTTGAATTTACTAAATGGCTCTTAAAAAAGTGATAAAGAAGAATCATTGGGAATATGAAATGTACAAATACTCCAATATACTTAATCGGAATAATCTGTGTTAGACACGATATTCTTAATAATATGAATATTAAAAAAAAACATCCAAAATTTTATTCGGTTCATTCAAAATTATGTACATAAACACAGTAAATTATTCTAGAATTTTCATTTCTATTCTAGAGTTAACACGGAAGATCGTAGATGTTCCTCGAAGTGAAAATTGACGATTTTCGAATGGTAAAATTGCAATTTAAAGTGCAATTTTTCAAGGCTAACAAGGAAATAGGTTCACGAATCAATCAGCCGGGCACAAACAGATAAGAAATTAATGTCGAGAAATCGTTGTGCGGATTTTCGCGCTTTAGAAGCCTAGATCTGTTCCTTTCGGTATAGTAAGTTATTTAATCGCCTATTCAAGACGCAGTATAATATGCAAAATCAATTGAGCGTTATCAATAGCCTATTAAAGATTCCTCGATAACACGGATTTATTGCGAGTTGTTGAGAAAAAAAAAAAAAATGAAACTTTTGCTAGGTTTTTTTACATACCATTAGAACAACATACATACTTACTGTGCCATATAAACGTCAATAGAAGTGTAAGATAGTAATTTGTTACACGATCAAATCACCATACCTTCGCTTCAGCCTATTTAACCTACATATTATCTACATTAATCTACATATTTACTCAAGAATAACTACTAGAATGAGTCACGAGCTCTTTCACGGTTTACATCCTCCTATTTTATCTGCTGATTATTTTCCTTAGATAACATTATCCACACACGAAAGAATAACATACAATTAGCGAAATGACGGTGTAAAATGTAGCACATCGTACAGCACTCTGGTTAAACGCTGGCTGTATCACTTAAAATACTCGCCGTATGGATCTTTATAGCATGGATACATAATAGAGTAAGAATAAATATATATATATAGAGTTAGACAATATGATCAAAACACAAGAATAGGAATTAAAGTAAATTTGCAATCCTCTTGGAGAATAAAATAACAGCCATTGTGATCCTACCTCTAAATACAGAAATAACAACACATACATACGATGAATAATCGAAGAATCTTTTTGTTTCAAGTATTATACAAGGTAACACGTAATCCTATAAACGTTCTAAATACGTTTTAATGTCGATGTATCAAACTCTTTAACGTATAAGACTAGAGGTTGCTCTAAACATACGCTGTCTATCTATTACCTACCAGTATGTAAAACGAAATTCTCTGGCTGGCAGACGAAAAGAAAATTAGAATTTGTAGGGGGTAAACGTGGAACGAGCAGCCGATGAAACGCGCCGCTGATAACTCAATTTACCGACAATTACGCGATTGTGATACGGTTAGTCGGGCGAAACGATAAGCACGCGCTTCGACCATTTGCATATCGGTGTTGCAAATTTACGATCCGTGTACGATGGAACCGATTCCGGCTTCTGTCGAACGAGACGCCGCTCTTGAAAGGCCGCGGCATAATTATTCATACGAGAGCGAGAAAACCTCGTGGTCAGAGCCGGCGAGAACGACCATTCGCGATACCGCTCACAGAAATTTGCATATCACGGAGGAAATTTATGAACCGGCACGGTGAATCGATCATCTAACGCTCGACGAACGAACATTGTCGACGTTGTCGCTGTTCCAGCTGTAAACCAGCTGACATCCCATGTGCATATATACGATATACATAGATATACAGTGGATATGAAAAATACTCGAACGTACAGTAGAACTTCATCCGAGCTTGTCAGAGAGCAAACAGATTATACAGGGAGTCTCACCAGAAATTACCAGCTTGATTTTTGTCATCATTATTATTCGCGGGCGAGAAGTGTTTGGATGGAAGTTGAACGGTTTCGAGGATTTGCATGTTCTGACATTATTTTTTTCTTCTTTTTTCTTTTTCTTTTTTTTTTTTTTCTTGTTGATGAACGCGTCAAAGACTTGTGTAAGACAACATTAATTTTTTAAATGGATTCATAGGAGTGTTCATTCTTCAGTTTAGCCGATATTTTGACATTTATTTTGTTAAATTTAACGTATGAAATACGGAAGGATGGGGATAAAATCAATGCTTTTTACGATAATTGTAACATCAAGTATTTTATTGGCAATTTAAGTCGGTTGTTGAAGATTCAGAAACAGATACGTAGGCTCACGATCGAAGATTGGAAACAGACGCGGTGAATATTTTCTCTTTCGTGCGTTACATTTGACAAATTCAAGTTAAAATATCCGCTAAACTGATGGTTTTTCGGTATAAGCGTGTCAATACTTTTATCAACGAAATGACGAGTTGCATTAACGAAATATATTCTCCATTTAAAAAAAATCAAAGTAGACAAAGTTCTTTCTATCTTTCTAACTTTTAAAAAGGTAATAACATGAGAATACGCACCCCTGGAAAACATTCAACCTGCATCCAAATATTTCCCCCTGCGAATAATAATAATGATAATAATAATAATAATAATAACAACAACAACAAAAATCGAGATTATGGTTTTGGGCCACACAAATTCATGCGATAGGACCAATTTTTCTATTCGTTTCCACGTTCAAATAAGCGAATTCAACCAGCAAACGTTCAGTTAATCGGCTAAAAGTCGCTTCCAATAAATAGCGTTCGGATAAATGGAGCTCCACTGTAGCCTTGTTTCCCGACGAAGCTTTTATCAGTCTTTTTATCAGGTAGTACGCTTCGTTTTCCTCGTATTACGTATCGTATAGTCATTCGAAGACACCACTGGATAATGAAATATAATATATCGTTTTTGACTAATTTTTCCCTCTCATCTTCTTTCTCTTGCCTGGTTCACAGGCATTGGTAGCTTTCTGTCAAATAATTTGACAGGATATAATAATTCCCTTTTTGTAAACTCTGTTATGAATGATTTTTAGGAGATTAGAAATCACAGGTTTACGAACAATTCTACTTTGGGGAAGTTTAGATATCTTTTTTATCGAGTTTGTGAATTTCTCTGTTCTCCGCTCTTCATACGTGTAGCGACATGATGGGGCGTTTGAAAAAATTTCCACGCCATAAAAATGGGCCAACGAAGGCACACGAGAGAAGCAACCTTGAATCGCAATTGAACCCTCAATCGCGATGTCAGAAGACACTGGGGTCCAATTGTGGCTTTGAAGCACAATTGAACACTGGTTCACCATTCCTCCACTAATATATTTGAAGTCATCGAAATCACAGCTTCGTACTTCATCTTTATCAGTAGAGGGGTTAGGCTGGGTCAACATGATCGATTAAGGGATCGGCGAAAGCTATTATTTTCACCTATAGTGAATCTTCGACACCGGCGAAACATGGAAAAGGAAGAAGAACGGACGATGACTTGTGCAAAAGAGGAAGGGAAAGAGCGAGTGATTCGCAATGGAAAACGATGTTGGAAGAAGAAAGTCGACATCGGGCGACAATGTTTCGCGGGCATAAATCAGATCGGAGAAAGTTACAACCCCAATTAACCTCTGTGATACGGGATGACTCGTGCTGCAGGGTTCGTTGAACCGATCTCCGAGAAACGAGAGAACGCCATGAGCGGTAGCCCGTTTGGGTCCGTTCACCTGATAACAGACCGAGTAATGGCGGATAAATATAGACGCGGCCGGCCACCGTCTTTTCAAATTCGAATCTAGATTAAATCTAACCACTGTGATATGACGGATAGGAGAGTAATTGTTTTTAGTTGACAGAGTATCGAAGGACGCTAATTAATAAAAATTTATTTGCCTCGCAGATTGCTTTGTCAGTCAAGGTATTGAGAATGTAATTTAATGTACAAAAATATCATAATTAAGCTAGCCATAGCGTTTTTAAATTCGAATATACATTCGATCTAACACCTACAGTATGATTGATAAGAAAATTAATTCCCACAGTTAGCAAAGTCGAAGGATATTGATTATTTTGTACTGCGAATGTAACATTAAAGTTACACAAGTGTTGCGTCTCTTTAGAATCTTAAATATCGCCATTGAAAGGAAAAATGTTCGTTTTCGATGTAGGAAATTCTAAAGGTTCGATTAAGTATATAAATGTACCCGGGTAAACTACGTTCCTAATTATCCATCGATATACCTTCTTCCACGTGTCCTACATTATTTTTCTTCGCAAAAATATTCCAATGTTTTTCGTACGGTACAATACACGTACTGGACACGATATACATAAAATATCGTAGAAAGTATTTGCGAAATGATAGGATATAAATTTTATCACATTGCCTGTACTACGATTATTCTTTGGTTCCTCAGGTATCTAATATACATATTATTGAAATTTAAACACGTTCCCTTAAACACGTAATACCGCAATTTCCATGACAATAATACGAAAATACGTGGCTCTCCCTCTGTAAGGGAACTTAATCCTCACGCAGAAGAAACTCACAATGGCCCCTTTCTACGTAATATTACGTCCGCCATTGCCATCTTTCGCGTATTACTCCGTCGTTGAACGTCGCCCGCCTTAAAGTCGGCAATTTCTCCGATTTGACGGAGCGAATCGGCTGGATCGAACTCGCACCCGCTCACAAAGGCTCCGTTCCACTTCTGAAAATCGTTCCGCCGGCAAAATCGTTCACTGGAACGACACGATAAACTTTCTACGTGCGTGCAACGACGAAACGCATCGAGTTCTCGGTTCCCTTTTGTGCACACGCAGCACACTCCCTTACACAATGCGCGCAGCCTCTGTTTACGATGATGTAACTCTTCCGCGATTTATTCGCTCCACCTTTACACCAACATCTCGTGTAAACGCCGCAGAATTTATTCGTTTTGTTTTATTTTATTCTTCTGTTCGGTCGTCGAACGACTTTTTATACGATTCTGTCTTACAATTTGCACGTACATGATAGGCGCGTAAAAATTCCTTTCTTCTATCACACAAAGCTGTATTATCAGTTTCGTTTAATTGACTTTGTGCAGATCGAAGGTATTGATACTTGATATTCCGCTATTTCTAGGCATTTTTTTTTTTTTCTTTTCTCTTTTCTCTTCCTTCTGTATCGTAATAAAGGTAAAATATTGGAGGATAAGGATATTTGCTGACTATTGGCAAGATATTCCGTGAATTTCCACCTTGCAATTTGCAGATTTCTTTGTTTCAAGAACGACAGTTATAAATTCGTACGAGCGACTTTGCGGAGATTGAAGTTAATATTTAACTATTGATTATTCCTAGCTATTTTTCGTATCACGAGAAAGATCGTAGACTGGAAAGTAAGGTAAGATCGTTACAATCTCTTTTTCGCAAGTTTATTTGCAAATTTCTGTCTCGCAATTTGCAAATTTCCTTTTCGAGAAAGAGTAACACTATCGATCTTTCTAAACAAGTTTGCAAAGATCGGAAGGATTAATTTGCAATTGTTTTCTATCCCAAAAGAAACGTCAGATACTACAGAGTAAGTTAAGATTCTTCCTCTTTTGCGATGACAAGATTTACGCTTCGAGAAAAAGTTTCGTAAGACGAAGATCACGGGCTTGTCACAAGGAAGATTCGAATCAATACCGAACGATTAGCTTCGATTGTAATTCAATTGTCGTTTCTCGCGACGCGCAGTTTCGGGGCGGGCTGATTCTTTATTGGGGTGATTGACTGCTTCTCGAAGGTTGATCGGTCCATTTTTTTTTCTTCTTCTTGTCTCTCTCTCTCTCTCTCTCTCTCTCTCTCTCGTCATCACCCGTGAATTTCGAAAAGCCTATCGACAGAATGTGTTTGGTCTGTCGATGGCGTTGAAACACGCGCTCTGTCACGTTCCGTGTCGATATTTTGGGCCGATGAACGAGAGCGGAAAGAGGTGGTTCCTTCCTTAGGAATGCTTAGATCGATACTCGAGGAAATATGATTGCTTTCTGGAGAAATCTTCTGGAATTTAATCTTCAAAGATTCGAGAAACTTGGTCGAAGCGAAGTTTTAATAATAAAGAGGAGAAAACAAAAGAATTTCGAAGATTTTGAGAAGCTGTGCTAATTGTACGTTAATTAGATTTTGTTATGACCTAAGAGGGAAATAAAAAATTCTTCAAAATTGTAGTTGAAATAGGAGAAACGTAACAAGGAAAAAGATATTGGCATTCAGAATTGTAACTTACTGTTCTTATTTTCAAGATTAAAGCTGCTCCCATTTTTCTCTCTCGAGGTGTTCGAATACCTTCGAGCGAACGAAAAGTTGGTTTCACACCTGTGAAATTAAAATGAGAAGAATAATCAAACGAATGGCGTAACAAAAGAAAGAAGAAATGGAAGGGGAGGGGGAAAGGTCAAGTGATTACAAGTTCGCCGAGGGAACAGTCGAAATTCGTGGCTGTAATTTGCATGCACAGGAGGCGGGTTCAACGAACTCGAGATACTCGGGGTCAATTCGTGGAGGGACCCTGGAACTTCCTTCAACGAGACCTAACCCCGTGAAACCTCGACCCGGCATTGAGGCGATGAATTACGAAAATGATCCGGGGGGGGAGGGGGAAAAGGAACGAGAAAGGGGGGAAAGAGAAGGAACGGCCACGCTTACGCATCGCGGCCCAATTCCACCAATCTAATGAACGAACCTATTGTCCGTGAAGTTGCAGGAGAAATCAGAGACGGTACGCGTGGATAATCGGCCGAGAATCGATGAAAATTTTAATTTCGCGCCGCCTTGACACAGTAATTGGCTCGAATTAAGCCTGCAGATTATGGCGAGATTATGTAAATTGTAAGTTAATTTTGGTACCGTGGAAATTTCGTTCGGCTGGTGACGCGAGAGTTTTTGTTCAACGAGATTGGGGGAATTTGAAATTGAAATTTGTGGAACAGTTGAAGGTGGAATCAGTGAGGTGGATAAGAATAATTAAAATAATAATCGTGCAATAATAATCAGCAATATAATAATAATAATAATAATAATAATAATAATAATAATAACTAATATAACAGTGGAAGATGGAATTAATGGAATTAATAAAATGGGCAACGATAACAATTGATGTAATAACGGTGATGAAATGTTAATTACAGAGCAACAGCTTCAACATTCACTCTATTGCTATTTAACTGTATTCTTGTCTCTTGATTTTAACATTGAACATATATTTTATATATTCGTAACCTCAGACACATTGTTTAACCCGAGTTATATTTTTGCCGTCTACTTTTGTTCTTTTATCTACTTTTACCTGCTTTATATCAACATATTTCTTCTTAGCCATGAAATGACATTACGCTAAGGATAAAAGTATGCTTATTAGATTACAAGGAACAATCTCTAATAATCTACTGGCATACAATTAAACGGTGAAATTCTATAAGATACGATACCATAAGCAAGATTTTATATTTAACTATTTCGTAGTTGGTTGATTCGCGAGAAATCGAAACGATAGAACGCTATGAGCAACAACCATTTCTACCCCTAATTCTACGCTTCGGTTTTATCATACCCAAGCTCTACAGCTCAACTTCGTGACGTGTAATGTCTATAATTTAGTTTCCTGAGCCAATTTTGAAGATTCGCGAAAGACCTAAAAATTATAACACCGTCGTAACGACCGAACAATCTCTACCCCCAATTCTATGCTCCAGTTTCGTGACATCCGATTTCTGTAATTCAGCTCCGCGATAGCCAAATTCCAAGTTTGATCGACGATTGGTTCAAAGTCGAAAGATTCACGGGTGCTGGTGGAACGCGTCGATAAGTATCACGAAACGAACTTTGCCTCTCCTCTTCCCTTCGTCATTGGATCCCCCCATCGCCCCGTGTTCCGAACGTCTTCACCGACGGTCGTTCGTCGTGCAACGTCGAGGTTCAACGAACCCGGGATGACGTGATACTGCCATGTTGGGAATTTATTATCTGACTCCGTTGTCCAACGACCCCCGCTTTTTGTGTATCGCGACGCGACCGACCGTTCCTCTTTCTTAGTTCCTTTCCGATTTCACCGGGGGAGGATCGCAAGGCGTGCACGCGCGGACGTGGCACCACGTGGCACGCGGCCGCCATCAACGATTTTCCAACGGTACCAACCGCCAAGGAACACGGTGGCGAACAGGTTCGTGGAATTTCTTTTCCAATTCGAGATATTAGTAGAATTTTGTTGGAATTTAATCGAACATTCTGCTGTCTTTGATTCGATAATCAGTTTGGAAATTGGTGTGTTAAATAGAGGTGGCGGTTAGTAGAATGCTGTTGCGATTACGATTGATTTTTCCTGAATTGAAAGCAGTTTTTGTGCGTTAAGTAGGCGCTTGAAAATGACAGGCTTTGCGAAGATTAACGGAGAGAGCTCGGTCGATGGTTGACACGATGGTGAAGAGGTTAGCGAAATTCCTTTGCGCTTGCAGATACCAGTGGAATTTATTTGGAATTTAGCGCGAAGGTCGCGAGTTTGGATGTTGGTTCGCCAAGTTGATAAAAGTTGCGATTAGTTGTGGAACGCTGTGTTGGGCGTACGATTCATTTTCGATGAATTGAAATAAGTTTTTGGGTATTAAGTAAGTATTCAAAATTGACAGAGTTTGTGAAGATTAGTAGAGAGTTTGATCGAAGGTTGAAACTGTGGAGAACAGGTTTGTACAATTTCTTTACGAAATATAATTCGATTGCAAGTTGCTTTGAAAATTGATTTGAAAATTGAATGCTATCGGAATCACGATGAATTCTTGGTGAATTTAAACGAGTCTGCGGGTGTTAATTATTTAGAAATTATTGCAGTCTTTGTAAAAAATCTATAAAAAAAAAAATTCAACATTTAGCCGAGTATTATATTACATTTCACGTTAACTGAATGTAACTTAATACGAATTCGTGTTTTCCCAGCAAAGAATCTTTAACCTTTACACAAACGAGCTATACTAAAGCACGTGGTTATACGCGATAGAATCGCACTGAGAATTTCAAAGAATTTTTCTAGCGATCACAAATATTTCTCAGCTAATTAATCCCGCGTCAAACATGCAAACACAAAATACTGATCGGACGTCTAACCTCGCATCGTAATGGGAAAACATAGAAACTGCTAGGTTTTTAATTAAACATTCCAACTACGTATCTCTAACCGAGGTCGTTGACGTGTTTACGCGAAACATGATTAAAGGTCCTCTATCTGAAAAATTCACGACTGAAATTCCATCTAGTGCAGGTGTAGAAATTACCAACAGTACGATATTATCGATGTTTACTAGGAAATACTCAAGTTACTCGTATACAGCTTCTTCACTATCATAAGCGGCGTCGTGTTCCGTCAGTTTATCTACACACAAATAATGCCATTATATAAACGCTCTGTCAGGATGCTATAAGAATTGTATGTAAATTATTTTAGAATACTTGAAAATACCGTAGAATAGTTCTACTGTTCTATAAAGAATAAAAAAAAAAAAAAAAAAAAAAAGAAAAAGAAAAAAAAAACACTGTGGATAACCGCGTAATATCACAATTCTACAGTAAAAATTCCCATCGCTAATTTTAAGAAGTATTATTAAAAATATCGGAAACATTTTTACGAGAAATACCAAAATATTGAATTCTATAAGATATATAATAATAATAACGAAGAAAGAAAAATTTACTATTTTACTAAAAACAACTGGTGATAACAACTGGCGCAACGTTTTCCAGAAGAATTTCGATGGGAACGATTCACTTCCCTCTTACGACGCGGCTTTCCTATTCTCCTTGGAAACCCATTTGAAAGTCGCTAGATTGATTCCGCTTATATGGGCTGGCGCGAGTGAAGATGTTCGCCAGCCGCCTTAATTGACGGCTCTGGCTTTATTCGATGGCGCGTGCAGCTTTCGAACGGCCTTGCAGAAACCGTTTTCCCGTCCCTGATCGCCTCGCAAAACATCCAGCCCCGGACTGAAAGCCGATCGGATCGAAAGCTGTTCTCTCATCGCGTTTCTCATCGTTTCACGGGGATTTCTATGAGTCCGAGATCTGGTTATACTGGTTCCTCCTTCGTTGGAGAATTATTTTCGAGAGGCACGAGAAACAGGGTTGCCGTGGAATTTTTCGAACCGACGTAGTCATACCTTTGCTTCGAAATGTGTTTGAAATGTGTAGGAACGTGGATGGTTTTGAAGAATCGAAGAGGCATAAAAGCAGAAATTGATGGCTGTACCGGTTACGTCGATCGTCGATTCTTCCTTGGAATATTATTCTCCATTGCGAAAAGAGAGGGTTTTCTTGCAATTTTTCGAATCGATGCAACGTCAGGTTCGCATTGAAACGATTTTCGAAATACGAGGCAGGCAATGATCTTCGACCGAAGAATTTCAAATTGACGGACGGACCGGATAGATGATTCATGTAACGAAGTGGTTACATTGAATCTTCTTTTGTTAGAAAATTATTTACGAGCAAGAGAATCGATGCAGTGAGTAGGTTTGCTTTGAAAAGATTTTTGAAATGCGAGCAGAGCAATGGTTTTCTCTCGAAGAATTTCGAACGGAGAATGATGGATGTAGTTTGGAAGATGTTTAAGTATAGAAAATGCAAGGTTGTTGTAATTCTTTGAAAATTCTTAGGAAATTAGTTTCGTACACGGTGGAAGAAGATTTCTTAAAATAAATAAAAAAAAAAAAAAAAAAAAAAAAAAGAGGGAGAAAAACTTTAAAAGGTCAACTAATCAAGCTAATGTAACATTATCGCGATTTCCGATGGGATTTTCGATAGAAAAGAGTAAGACGAATGCTATTTTCTATTCTATTAGATTTCGTATAAATTTCTATTAATCAGAAACTAGAAAAATTAATTATTCAGAGAAGTTATAAGTCACCTCGGGTTTACGATGAATTTATTTCCTCGTTAAAAGGCACTACTTACGATTTAAAAGCAATTGAAATTGATACGAGAAAAGTTTGGATTGCCCTCTCGCCGGAAGAATTTCGATCCAACGAACCGAGTGCACGCTTTCTCGTCTTCGAAATCGTTCAACTTCCACTTCCAAGTAATTTTGCATCGAATTGAATCGTCGTAAAACAATCGAGGTTGCCTCGAACGGAAGTTCAGTTTACCGTCTTGCACGGAGAATTTTAATGATACAACCTGCTATTACATTGCCTTTTAAAACAATCATAAAACCATTTAAATTGACTTTAGACCTAATTCTACTACTTGGAATTTCAAATAAATGTCATTCCTAATCAATGTCCTGATTTCATTTTCTACAGCTGCCTTTTCATTATAATCCTTTTATTTATCTTACAAGAGGTGACATTTTACCAATTATTAAAACTATTAAAGATATTTTCAATGATCAGCTTGATTAAAACCGATTATCCAAGATATTCCCGATTACTAAAATTATTAAACGTAATTATTAAAACTCTTGCAATTATTAAAATTGTCCAGAATAATTAAGCCTATTCCCAATTATATCCAATTCATTACAGGTAACCACGTGTTTCTGAATATACTAAGAAACGTATTATTTAAATTATCCAAATCATTTATTGGGAATTTTTTCAATCGCTAAGAACGTTCGATTCGATCATAGGGCAAGATGGTAGAATGATCGAGACTTACTAATTTGTCAACTCGATAGGAATTTTAATTAAAGAAACGTCGATCGAACGGCCGATTCTCTCAGTTTTTCCTCTCATCGACTTTTTCCCCTCAAACGAAATTGAACTTTTACTCGATACAACTATTACGCCATGCAGTTTGACAACATAATTGAGATTAATACGAAGACCGCGCAATTTCTTCCCTGTACGAGTACGATCATATTAATCGAGAGAAAAACGCGAAACGATCGTTCCTCTTTGATCGTCCACTCTTTTCTTTCTTCCAGGAAGACCAACCGAGTGCTTGCGAAACCGATATGTGTGTGTGTGTGTGTGTGTGTGTGTGTGTGTGGGGGGGGTTATTAAACGTGTTCTCTCAGGCGATGGTCGTTAAAGTTCTCCCCAAGTCGATGTAATTGAAATTGACACGAAATAATTTTGATTACCATCGTTAATGGCGGATAATTATCGAGAGTTTCTTGCCAATTCAACGTCATTCACCGTTTTCAACGCGATTAAATTAACACGTTTCTATTTAGATGTCGAACTAGGAGCATTCGTTGACCAGTTGGTTTCTTAAGCAGAATTTCTTTAGACACGAAGAATCACGAGAAATTAATGACAAGGAAGTAAGCAGATTTACCTAGATTGATCTTAACTTTTGTAAACCGACGATGGCGTAATGTGTTTGTAATGCGAGTGAAAGGGTTGCATAGGATGACCAAGTTCTTAATTGTAGAATAGAAATGTTAATCGATACGTATTTGTCGGTTATAGAGGTTTGTAGAACTTTTTTTTTTCTTTCCTTTTCTTTTTCTTATAATTATTGTATCACGGATGTCCAAATAAATTCGTAATTTCGTGAATATGATTTTTAGAAGATGTAACATGGAGATTTATTTCAGCTAGTGAATATATCATCGTGCATACTTTATCTTGGATATTGTATTATATGTATTGTAAATATTGAATTTTGCAAATTTTAGCAGCCTTAAATCTTCTATAAATACATAAACATTCGCGATCTGATATCGCATATATTGTTGGAACCTTTAAATTGTATACTTTTCATTCTTTTCTAATTTATCTATTATACCGAATAATTTACTGTGTATACCGTGTACATTTTTGCATAAGCTTAAATGCATAAATATCCACGATCCACCAATTAGTGATTGATGTCTAACAATTATCAAATTGTACGATCTTCAAAAATTTGAAAAATAAAGACAGCTAATAAAAAGCAAAGCAACGTTACAGATCTCTCTCTCTCTCTCTCTCTCTCTCTCTCTCTCTCTCTCTCTCTCTCCCCCTTTCGAAAGTAGCGATAATAATATAAAGATAGGAACTCTTAATACAAAACTGTTAATAATAAAAGTTTTACATGCTAAATATATTTCAAATATCATAACATTCTAATCGAGTCTGTATTTTATAAATATTTATTTATTTTCATTTTGTAGCTTGTATAGTAAAATAATTTGTTAAATTCTTCTTTTTTCTTCATCTTTAAGATATAGTTTCGTCTTTTTTAGGCAGACAAAAATTAGGTACATGTGCATGTAATTTCCTTTAAGCCACATGACGTTACAAGTGCCTAACAAATTAATCAATTTCACGTCGAAAACGTTTTTTTATCAAAGAACCTACAGAGGCACAGCTGTTTTACGTGTCTTCCTAAGCATCTCTTTCTTGCCTTTCTCTTCGACGAACATCGTGACACGTTGCGAAACGAACTTTTTGCCAGCCGCAACTGGATGATCCCCGTTTTTGCGCTCGTTGAAATCTCCGCTGGTTTATTTTGAAATAAACTGAATTTTCATTTCGATTACACGTGTAGAATCACAGCGAACGTTTCTCGTGAAAATCGCACACTGTTTCTCGTTTACTCTCCTTCGAATAATTTCCCAAGCTAAATATCTTTTATTTATTGATTGTTATATGAAAAAAACTTCTCACGATAAGCTTACATTAAAAATAATTTTTTATCGCCGTCGCTCTTTATACGAGATTTTAACATCATCGATATCTATATTTTATTTTTCGATATGTTCGAAGAGCGTGAAAAACAAATTCAACGATATTAATAACTATACCGTCGTTGTTATCCATTGCCATCATTCGATCTCGGGATATTCGCGTGTTAAAATTGAAATTAAAATTTCTCATAGATCTATGCAACGCGTTTATTCTAATTTTTATATCCAGACACGAATGTGCGAATCGGTGAGCCGAGCTTTCTACTTATTCACTAGCTTTATTCTATTCTCTGTTCCACCTTTTCGAACCTGTGTGTACTAGAACCAGATCTACTACAGGCACTGTAATACCATAAAACTCGGCTATACTATTTTTGTCAATACCACCTAATGACAAAATCCGCAATCACTTAGTTGCCAACTCGATAATTCTCAAAACTTTCAACAACGCTATCGTCTCCTAAATCGATCAACGTACAATTTTCTCGTTTACTAAAGAAGATCGTTATCAGATTCGCACAAGTCGCTATTCTTCGTTTCGTCGAATAATCGTAACAGCGCTATGTGGCTATGTAAGACGTTAAGAATCGTATAACAACTGAGAAAAAGAATCTATCGTGTCAGAGTTTGGCCAGAATCGACCAATTTAACAGTGAATTTATGGTTTTACAGTGCCTGTAGTAGATCTGGTTCTATGTAGTACATACAGTACACACAGGTCGCAGATATCGCGTCAGCAGGCGATTTAACGTTAAACACTGGAAGCACGTTAGGCGCTTGAAAGTTATGCAACAATGTAGCTTAAAAGCCACTTTATCTGCAAATGTAGTAAATGTGGCTCGCACCTTTGTTACCGGTCGCCATTCAATTTGATTTGTTATTTTAGATTGCTCAATGTAATAATGGTCGTACGTTTGAATGTACTGCGAACGATGGAAAGTACTTGGATAGGAAGGAGAAGGAGGTTATTCCGATGAGGCAGAGGACGAGGAACGTGTAGGAAATTTCATTTGAAAGCGAGCCAGATCTTGTTCGACGCGGTCTGATTCATGGCGTAACGCGTGTCGGTCTTTAATTACTGTCGCGAAATAGCTCCGATGGCACGTCATTGTTATTATGAAGCCGAGCGTTTGTCAGACGGTTGCTCTGGCAGCTGGTCGGTTCGCTGAAAGGTTTCGAGAATCCTCTCCGATTGTATGTCAGAAACAAGCTTCGTCTTAAAATGACAGAATTTGTCAAAGACTAGGAAAAGACGTGGAAAACTACCAAAAAATTTCTATTACTGTGTCAGTGACTATAAAAGTGATATCGATCGAGCATATATTTCATGTAAAAAATTCTTGCATATTGTCGTAACGTAGATCGATATGACGTTCAAGAAACGAAGGATTCGACATCTTTTAGTTTCAGACTTACGCCATTTCGTAACCAATTTAATTTCGTAACAAATTAATTAGAATTCTGTTAATCCTCGCTTCTCTGAACCACTGAACCGTGCATTACGTTAATATGAATCGTCAACTGCTCGCGTCTACTTTAATAGAAATTTGTTCAAACATTAAAAAATTGCTACACATTAAAAATTTATTCAACGTCTCGATATAAAATATAAAACCCATACGTTTCTACGTGATTCATGCCAAGTATATTAAACAGGTAACTGTATATAGAATGCGACAAAAAGTGTTGCATGAAAATGACAAGCAAACGGATTAACGTGACGAACAAGTAAATAGAAGGAAATTCGAAACGACGAGGACAAGGTACATCGAAGAAGCGAGCTCGTCGATCAAATAAATTTCCTTCGGGAAACTTTCCCTTCGACCCAGACACATCGACGAGCACACGAACCAATCCTATAGAGAGGCATCCCCCGCCAATTTTCCAATGGAAGATCAACAAAGGAAACTAGATCTCTATCTACTGAAATCGAAACGAATGAAACTAGAGCATTTCGATCGAACCTTCTATCCTTTGTTGCAGAGTGGAAAGCTCAGCGTTGCAGTTGGTGTACCCGCTGGATTCTCGTCCGGTGCAGCTAATCTTCCGGGGGTTGCAGGTGGTCAAGGAGAAACGAGCCCTCCTCCGAGATGTTTCGGGTGTTGTTAAACCCGGCGAACTTTTGGCCGTCATGGGCCCCTCAGGTAACGTACATTCATATTAACGAATTAATATCAACGCGCGATATTAAACCCTTTATAATATAAACTTGGATGAACATGGTGTTGCATCAACTGTCTGATAGAAAAGTTTCTAAAAGCTATATGTATCTATATTTTCATTATACGAATTTTCATTATTCGAATTTTCATTATCGTGCGTCAAGTTAGACGTGATTTGACGTCAATTTAGAAATTAAGTTGATAGACTGAGGGATGGGCGAGGGTTAAGAATACTCCTCACCCTCTCTGGTCTCCGATCCCCTGAATCGGAATAATCCTTCGATCTGCCGACAGATTGGTTGTACGAAAGCTGGCAGCGATAGTTTCTCCTCTTGGCAGAATTGATTTAGCGATTGATCGAAAGAAAGATTAAGCAAATCCTCGTTGGTAGAGGTTTAGGAATTTTCTCCGCGGTTTAAGCGATTTAAGAGTTCAAAATGATACTACGAATCGGTAGGATGTCATTTATTTTCTATTATCGAATCTTCCCCTATCGGTGGATTGTGTAAATTTTACTTCCTAAAGACGATGGATGTTTTATTAACGTTAAGGATTTAGCTTATCGAATTGTTTGCTAATTAATCGAGTGTCTTGTTGATCAAATTATTTGTTAAAATCTGCGGCTTATTGTTTCAAACAGTCTTCCGATATCAAAATATATGCGATGTAATGATAGATTTTTCCCGTGGAAATTATTTTTTGACGTTTTAACGTGCAACCAACTGTGTATCGTCGGCTTAATTATTCTAGTACGTGTTGTTAGTTCTACATCGGACTAAATTCAACCATGCCGCGTCTTTGCTCTTTCCATCGCTTGAAAAGTATAAACTCACAGGACAATCGTGACGCGACATGCATATTTATCACGACGTAGAACGTTCAACGCAATCTTTCGGCCAGAGAAAAATTTCGTACGCCTCGTTTAGACTAATTGACCGTTTGTTTCGTAGCGATTCTCGCGAATGCCGATGACCCGATCGGATTTCCGTGGCCCTCTATTGGACAATTTCCTGGCAGTTTGCGTCATTCGTTTATTTCGCCGCCTCTGCTTCAGCCATTTCGCGCTCTTAACTCGTCCTCCTGCCCCTTTGCTTCTATTTCAGAACTTGTGTCCACGTTCGCCATATTTCGCAACGTTCGTCAACGATGCCTTAGCCACCGAGGACAAGGTTGGAATTAAGAGACAAATTATTGGAGTTTATATTCTTCATATCATAGTTGGAAGTTCCAGAATATATATTTAGCAAACGTTGTAGAACTTTGACCAACCCTCTCCGAGTTCTGATTAAAATCATCAAAAGTCGTAAAATTCCTTTTTATCACAAAAATTGTAAATAAATTTTCGTTCATTTCAATAATTGCAATATATTTTAGAACGAACAGGTCATTGGTGAACCAGTGTCAGGGTTTACATTTCTGTTCAGAACGCATTATGGAATTCATTGTGAAATACATCGTACGCTATCAATTGTGCATAAATATATTTATTTATATACTAAGAAATAATGAACAGATTCCAAATACGATACAGTACGATACTTGCTAGATCGGATCTCTGCCTACACCATATTTCTTTTATCCTCTTCGCAAAAATTCGAATATGCAAAAACATCGATCGATGTCTACATAGGATTTGTTAACAAACAAAATAATTCAGCCTCCGCTAACAATGAAACGGTTTAATCGGTGCAGTGATCGATAAATCGGAATCAATCAGAATCTGGAAAAGAAGATCAGCGGAACAGGATCAGCTCATTGTATTCACCGCGCGTCGAATCGCTATCGGTGTCTGATCGCTAGCCTAAGGGTAAATTCACGGCGGTTCTTCTATGTTTAAACGCGACAAGGATCGCTGTCTACGCGAGTATCGTGCCTTGGTAACGAGCGATACGCTGGCGCGATATTTATCGCGAGATTCGTCGTTTCTCCCCTTGATATTCGTTTAACAAGCCGCGGGCCCGCGTGTACGGGGCACGCGAGTACAAATCATCCGTGCACTCCGGCCGTTTCACGGTTTGTCGTTAACGTCGCCGGTCGAACCGAACGCGCCAAGCGTATTTCCACGTCGGACATCGTATATCTTGGCCGAATGGCGACGATTCTAGGAATAAAATCTACTATTCCGACCCTCGGCACGCCGCTTGTTCAAGACTTAAAAGCATTCAATGGGCGAACCTCGTCCACTCGGATTACATACATTTTACCCTTTCGATATTGCATACGCTTTCCTGTCACGAAACACTATGTTGCTTTATGTTGGTTTTCGGTTTCCTCGCTTGGTAATTGGTGTCAGTGATTTTCAGCTGGTTTCTTGGTTTATTCAAGTTGGCCATTTTTTAACGAAGCTGGCATTTCTCTAAAATATTATCCGTTACATATTATGAAATAAAGAAGGAGGGATGAGAGCATTTTCTTCAGTCGCTAATTGGTGCCAGTAATTTTCAATCAGTTTCTTGGTTTATCCGAGTTGGGTATTTTTAATGACGCTAGAATTTCTGTAAAATTTTGTGAAATAAAAAGTAAGGAGGAAGGGTGAGAAATTTGTTCAATTGCTAATTGGTGCCAATGCTTCTAAGTTAGTTTCTTCGTTCATTTAAGCTCGACGATTTTCTCTAAGATTTTGCGAAACAAGAAGGAGAAATGACACGATCTTTTTAGTCGCCAATTGTAAGCTACTTTCTCGAGTTATTTCAATTTGATTTATTATTCAAATTTCGTACAACGAGAAGAGAGGCTGGGTGAAATGGTGAAAAATACGAAAAGATGATGCATATAACGCAATTTAAAAAATAAACGAACCTGATCCAAAGACAGTTTGCTTCTTGAGGTTACAGAATCAATGTCATTCGATTATGTAAGAATTCAAATTCAAATATCAGTATAATATAAATTTTATTATAATATAAGTGAGATATATTTGATATGATGTAAGAGTAACATTTCCTGAACGTTTGTCCTGCCGATAAATGTAAATGTTGATTTTATTTGAACAGGTTGCGGCAAAACCACGTTATTGAACTGCCTGTCAGGCCGTGTAGGCGTGGACGGGGGTGAAATCTGGCTGAATCGTGAAAGGCTGACGAAAAGATGGCGCAGAAGAATCTGTTACGTGCAACAGCAGGACGTTTTCTTTCCCGATCTCACATTACGACAGACTCTCGAGGTCAGTCTACTACCTTTTATCTTCCTGAACGATCACGTCTCGCACGGTTTTACTTCAACGTATTAACAAAATTTATTAACGCGTCTATAGAATATCAGAGGATATTGAAAAACGGGCAAGTTGATTTGTTCCAGCAATGAAAAAAGTACTTTTATCACAGTAATTTCGTACGGAATTACTCCTCTTGTGGCAAAAAAATTGCTACATTCGCAGAAAATATATTAATGCACATACAAAATAGCAAAGAATGTAAAAGTGAACGAATTTATCGATTCGATCGATCAGAAAATATTTGTACGGTAGCTAATTATGTTTCGAAATGTTATCTCCTTTCTGGAAAATATACCAATACGTTTACAGAATACTATGTCATATAAAAATGAACGAACCTAAGGGTTTAATCAATGAGAAATTATTATTATGACAACAGCTTCGCGCATTTTGTTAAAGAAAACAAAATTGATAGTTTCGTAGAAAACGTGTTATAAAATGAAAATATAGAAGCGAAGGAATTTATCAGTTTAATCAGTCAGAAATGCTCGTTTCGTGCTTTCGAATGTATTTCATAGAACATAGAAGGATAAAGATGACTATCTAATCGAATGTAGTTGCGATCGTTCCGCGAGAAATAGAGAAAGAATCGAAGCAAAAGAGAAAAGCTTTGATATTCATATATATATTTATATATTGTGTTCGTAGCGAAATCTTTTCTCGTAAAATCGAGCAATTTCCATAAAACCGATCTTATCAAATGGCAAAAGTCTAAATATTTCCCTCGGCATAATAACGTAGCGGACCGATAAATTCCAACGATCACTCCATCGAACGATAAAACCGATGGAACGAGTTCCCATTAAACGAAGCCCAAAGATCCCTGTCATAAAACCCATCGAATTTGCATCCATGTACGCGATTACGAATAAAATGCCGGACCTTTTCTTTAGGCTCTGATCGTGTCATAAAACAATAGGTACTAAAAAAAAAAAAAAAAAAAAAAAAAAAAAAAGTATTTATCCTCCAAATTATAACGAAAAGGGGTGCAATCTTGTTACCGCCGGAGGAAGACAGAAACGCTTCGATGACAGAGAAACTCGTAAATCGTCCACATTTACCGCCAGACGAGCGCAAGTAGAAACAGAGAGACATAGTCAGACACGCTAGACAAGATCGGCCGGTTTCGGGGCCGACTGGCGAAATAGGAAGCGGCCGATTCTGGCCCGCGGTGTTTCCCTGTTTTCCAGGAAAATCGGCACGCTGCGTGCGTGCCAAGTTCCGCGCGAAATTTATGAAGTCTTCGCGACAGAAAATTAGGAGGACACCTCGGGCGCGAGATCGCCTGGAATGCGGGCTACATGCCAACCAACCAACCGTTGCATTTTCGCGGATTTAACACGCTAGGAAGGTGTCGCAATCGTCCATTAGCGAATTGATTCAATTTATTGGAGATTTTAGATTTTAGACTGCCACAGCGAATGTTCGAATGTTCGAATGGACGATACGTGTATTTGTTATTCTTCGGATTTCAATCGTGTTATTAGTAGGCACGTTGCGCTTCGTTTTGACGTTTCATTTTCAAGTTTGGTCGGAACAAGTAAACCGGAATGTTCACGAAATTAGACACATAAATTTATTGTGTTTCACTTTAGCGAGATACTTTTTCAAATTAAAGACACTTTCCTGTGTTAGGAATTACGGTGAAACAAGTTTGCCGATGCTTCTTACATTTCACAGTATAAATAACGAATTCTTAAAAGATGTTTAATGGAAATTTCCATACTCCTTATATCGTCGAAATAGTATCGCGAAATAGTATTGGTCGTAACCTCTTAAATTTATTTGTCGAACCTTATATTTGTTTTATCGTCAAACTTATTAACGTCGTATAAGAGAAATTGTTAATTTCGGTTGGGAAATTCTCACGAAAGAGCATATACCACTAACCAACTGCATATTTGAAAATGTCCTAACTACAGTAGCTACTGGAATAAGTAATTACCGTTTAATTCTTCGCGAACCAACCAATTGACCTTAATAAACTCTGTCCTCTTCATAATCTATGTAACAAAACAATCACCTAAAATTTCCCCAGCGTAGAAACGACGAAAATTCTTAATTCTATCGTTGGAAGACGATCTAGAACGACTAATATTTCATTCTTCAAACGATCGAACGATCAGTCTTCGTAAACGTGACGTTGATCCCTTTGCGCTTCAAACAACGAAACTGCCAAAAATAAAATTTCTTTAAGCACATAAACGAAGATAGATATACGTCATACGTGTCGAAGAAATCGAAGAAACATTCACGGTAGCGAGTAAGTACGTAAGTACTCGAGAAACACATGTGTGTGACACACGAAACCGATCCAACGGGACGTTGGCCTCTCGATTATGCCAAGGGAGACAGGAGTTGTCCCGTGACAAATAGAGGGTGGTAGGAAGAAAAAAGAGATAAAGAGAGGTGGAGAAAGAGAAAGAGAGAGAGAGAGAGAGAGAGAGAGAGAGTTGTGACGTCATAACTCGGTCAGTGAACCGTCCAGCGCGTGTCTTACGTGTTTCAAAAACATTCGGCGCCGTCTCCCTACGTGTATAATACGCTTAAAGCAACCGCTGCCATCGTTTATCTCGCTCCTTTTTTTACGTTCTCCAATTCTCTTACTTTGTCGTGTCACGTTGTTTTCGTTCACGGGCTCGTATTTCTTCCTCCTCGTGCCTTTCTCTCGCCGTCAACGTATCCCTGTCACCGTACTTACAATTATGGACGCGCCTTTACGCCGACTCTCCACGTTTTCTCCTCCTCCTCCCCCTCCTCCTCCTACTCCTACTCCTTGTAGATATTTTAGCCGATTGTTCAACGAAAATAATCGAGAAACAAAAACAAACGCAATTTAGTAAGGTCTTAATTTTTGTGTCGTTTTGGCTCGTAGAAGAATTTTAAAATTTTGCATCAGTTTGTTGTTTTTGGATATTCTGTGTGTCGCTGATTTCATAGAAAGCTGCCCTGAATGGGACAATGAGTTTTTAGACCAGTCACCTATTCATTGAACTCAATTTTTTCAAATTCTACTCTGTCGTTCTAACTCCTTTATCGTATTTTCTACCGTAGCGTGGTGTTGTATTAAAATATTATTCGTAAGATCGAACAATTCTACCAATTCTATCAATGCTACCAATAAACCCAAACTGATTTCACTTTTCCAGATGAAAGTGGAAAACTATATATTTGATTACTTCCATCCCTCGTTTCCTACAATTCAAACTATCTAGAAATAATTCGTTTAATTATGTCAATCGTGTTAATCCTCGACTCGCCTTGTCTGCTTAAAGAGTCGAACAGACCTGAATCTTACAACATTCTACATTTTGTCCCCTTGACTCCGTCATCCTCCGCTCGAAACGTCCCATTGTTCTCTTGTTCGAAACCTTTTTCCTGGATATTTATAAAATCGATCCTCTACGGATTGATGGAAAAGCTATTGAACGAATGGTTCGACCACCTCTCACTTTCCCTTTTCTCCGCGTCGAGCGTGATGGCCGACACGTCGCCGTCGTTCTATGGAAACCAGCCGGCGGAGATGACGTTCACGGTCGTGCTCCGTTCTGGAGCAGTCCAGTTTCCTGCTGGCCGAGAGACGACCGCTATACCCGCAGCGAAATATCGTCGGCCGCCACTTTCTCTCTCCGCATAACGGATCCTCTTGTGTAACGGACTCCCGGCCGTCGAGAAAATGGCACGTTCGTCCGCGTTGCCCGCCGCGGCCAAGGCAGGGTGTGTCGACCGAGCCGACATCCACCTTAAGCCGCGTGCACACGAAAATGATTCAAAAATAATTTGACCACGCGCGATGAACTAACAACGTGACTAAGGAAAAATTCGATTTTGTAAGCCGTTTCTAGACTACGGTTTTGTCTTGTATCCAGAAGAAATTGGAAAGTGCAACATAATGAAAATGCACGTGATATGCGAAAATGTATCAATGTCCGACATTGATGGTAACGCAACTAAAAAGAATGTAGATTTTAGTGGAGAGATTTTTCAAAGTTTACAGGAAAATCTTGGTAAGTCATTTTTAACGGTGTTATAAGGCTGACTTAAAGCAGGATACGCCACTATTCGCGATAGCAGTACAACTTTCCGCCTATAGGCGTCACGAAAGAACCGAAGATCGGCCGATATCGTGAAACTAGGGCCATGGCGATATAAGTAATAATTTTACCCTCTGAGGCAAAAGTGATGCAATTATAAATGTAGCGTTCTACATAATAAAGATAGAAACATAACGTGGACCTTTTGCTCAATAACCCATGCAAAGTAAGATACACGCTTGTTACCATATAACTGATATGTATGGAAAAATCGTTTTAGTTGCGTTGGTGGAAATGTGAATGTGCGCAAATATCGGTGTGATAATTATTACAATATTTCAGGATGAAGTTACGTATGAAAATAGCGAGTTTGTGTTTTCTTTTTATCTGCAATTGATAAAATAATAAATGAATAAAGTGGATGCTTTTGATAAAATTAACACATGCGCAGCGCAGCGGGTTCACACAATATGACGCTGCTGGTGACGATACAGTATACTCGTACTTAAGTATATATCAAGGGTTGATTGTTCCAGAGTAAAAATTACAATTTTTGTTCTCTTTTCTTGAATACTGAAAGAAGATTGAGGCAGATATTGATAAAAATAGATTATTGTATATTTTTTTCTTTTTTTTTTTCCTTTTGAACGATAGTACCATAGTCTCCTTACAATTTTTAAAAAATAGCATACTAATATCAATGGAAAAAACAATTAATGCACATGTATGTTCTGGCACAATAATTGTGATTCTGATACGACAGATGATAGATCTAGTACGTACTACACGGTCGATCTAAACTAAAACAAATATTTTATTGAATTCTCACAACTTTTTCTCTCATAACAGATTTTTCTAAAACACCAATTCTCCCTATAGGTTATTCAATCTTCTGAAAGAAAGGATAAACCTCTACCATTTCTCCCTGGTGGTTTTTACGTTTTCTAAAGGAAAAAGCCAACGTTCAAAGTTTCCTTAATTGAATCCCCGTACATGGTCGTCGACGCATTAATCAAACCGTTTCCGACGTAATATCCGCGATAATAATATCCGCGAGTGCTGTTCCAGTCGCTGTGTAAATTTTCGCGAGCAACACGTCGATCACCAAGAGATGAGAATCGAGTTTCCTTTCATTAAGCCTAATGCTTAAATGGTTTCGTTCGAGCGGAATTTCAAATAGGCGGCTAGGAAACAATGGGCTGTTTAATTGGCTGCTTTACATTGATTTAAGTTAACCAACCGCGTCGACCACCATTACCGGCAGTTTCATATAGTTGCGCATACTTTCGTCGAATGATTAAGTGGAACTATTAATCAGGCACATAATAGAATTTTAAAAGCCCACCAGCGAGGCATCGAACGCCTGATTCCAGCCTTCCATTCGAGCAGAAATATGAGTCAACGAGGCTAAGGAACGATCGATTTTATTTATCGTTGGGCCTTAGAGATCGAAAATTATTCCAACTATCGTATTCCATGTAAGCGTTTCCTTTGACTGATTTCGAAAACGTTTCTATCGTAGTAGAATTATATTTTGTACTCGGTAACTTGTGCACGTATTTATCTACGTAGTAATAAAGAAACATATAGACATGTGTACGTACATAAAAGTCTATCAAGTTACTAACGTATTTGTGTAAAACGTTTATAGATACAATCATCAACAATGTAGATAGAACACGAAATTGTTCGTGCATTCTATAAAACAGTTATTCTTACTCAAATTAATCTGCTATATTAATCTTCGTATAAAATTATACTTACTCAACAATAAGTATCTCGTAGTAAAATGTATTCTGTAAAAACATTGAAACACGTAAGGGACTATGAGTTACGTTAATGTTAGGAAACTATATATTTTGTTAATATTTCATGCAAGCGTTTATCCTCTCTCGGTATCGAATATGGAATATACTAACTTTCCTACGAAATTTGGTAGAATTTTATTTTAATCGAAATAGCCCTGTTACGCGGTGCAAGAAGGCTTTTTAAACTGCCTGTATAAGTTTCCCTGTTATCGGGATATTTTTATTTATTTGAAGGGTTCGTACAATGAAAAAGTGATGTAAATGTACCTTCTGCCAAATATTAAATATATTGAACATACGCGATACACAGAGTTTAATTTTCCTGCATCTTTTCTTATTCGTCAAGCTTCTCTTCCAGTATTTTTTCTTTGATATCAGTAATTTTAGAAGCAAACATTTATCCTGCATAATTAAACCTTCTAAACTATTTATAGAAAGCGTCACTTCAAAAAAGAAACACAATGTCCCTTAATTTCCAATTTTGATCACACAGCTAACCTGGTTCTATCTTTATTGAATTTCTAATTCCCTTCAAGGAATGTGTTTTCGAAACACGACATGACCAACAAGTCAAAACCCACAAAAATTTTACTGTACAAATTAGACTTAAGAATGAAGAATAAGATACAATGAAAAAAAAAAAAAAAAAAAAAAAATCCAATATAACTGGACGTCGCCTGAAACTCCAGTATATGGAAAATAAAGCAAATATGTAGCTTGGAAATCATTTTGTTTTTGGTTGGTGAATTTCTCGAATTCCAGGACAGAATCCGGGAAAAATTTCAAACGACGTTCATGAAAGAATTCCAAAGGCGGCAGTGGCCGCGCGTTTCCCCTCGATACTAACACGCTTGTCCTCGCGTGTCCCCGAATTATCGAATGCACGTGAACGCGTTTCAAGACGAGGAAAGTTCATGCGCTACGTGCAGAATCGCGTAAGAACGATGGTGGCTCTTTCCTGATCGAACTGTCGAAGGTGTAGCTCGTTACAACCTGCCACATGACACGTAGCTTCCTCCTTCGCTGCAAAGTTCGCAGTTCCTTCGTTGCATAATTCGTGTGTTGTCTAATTGGCAAGTTGATGGTAAGATCGTCGTTGGAACAGAGTTTCTGCTTTTCCATCCAGATCTTCCTGTTTCGCTCGTTGAGCACAAATGTTGCTCCGAAGCAACGTTTTGTTTGTTTTAATAAACTTGCATTATTATTAAATTCGATCTTTTAATATCGTGATCTGCAGTTACGCCAAGTAGACAGTGGTTATACTCTCTCACCTACGTATTTCTTTACTCGTTTATATTTTATAATTTCTCAATGTTGTAAAAGGTTGGATTATTAACTTGGAAAAGTTGGATATACCTTCTAAAGAGATAACAGTTTCTAATGTCGAACTTTCTGTTTAACTCGTTAAGCACAAATATTGCGCCAAGGCGACGTTTTACTTGTTTTAATATAAACTTGTTTTATTGAATTCGATTTTTAGTATTGCGGTTAGTAGTGTCGTACCTTTCTAAGTATTTCTTTCTCATTTACGTATTATTATTTTATGAAGTTTTAAAAAGTTGCAACGTTAACCTTCAAAGGATTAACAGGTTTAAGGAACTTTCTCCAATCAATTTCATCAAAAAGAAAAGAAACACCCACCCCCCCTCCCCTTCCCCCGATAGGTACAAAGAACTACTTTAGAATTATCGAAATAATCCATTGATCCAAACCCATCGATCTTTAAAAAAATCCAGAATAACCAAAGAATCATTCACAGACCACTGAAATTCTTCCTTCAAAAATCCTAAATTTCATCAACCCCCCGAAAATGTTGAAAATACTCAGGAACCAAGTCGATTGAAAATAACCAAGAAGCCAGTAGATCCAAATAATCACCTTCGAATTATGAAAATAGCCTATTCATCCGAACCCATTGATTTTGAAAAAATTCAAGATAACCAAAGAATGCTTCTCAAGTCACTGAAATTCCCTCTTCCCGCAAACATGTCTTTAAGAAGTTAAAAACGATCAGCGATGCAGCAAACGGAAGAAAATCCATCATTTGAACGACCAAAATTCTCTCTTCATCTACTAAACCTACCAACCTGAAAGACTTTCAAAAGCTTGACAAAATCTACAGAAAGACGAGGCTAGGAACAACGTGACGGCCCGTCCGGATCGAAAAATGGCTTGTTGGGTGGGTTTCGCAAGGAACGTAACGGCTGCTGCAGCGCGTTATCGTAATTGATTTAACGATCGCGATTACGAGCGGACCGGTGCATCCCCGAGGGTACGTGTCAGATGGTAATAATAGACACAAAGTGGGCTGGATGTTACGAAACGGAAATGCACGTCCACGCCGCCGGCTTTTGCTTACATTGCTGTTTAATGCGTAAACGGGGCCGTGGCTTGGGTTAAAAGGCGGTCTCAACTTTCCGTAAAGTCCGCCACGATACCGATCTTCCTTCTCATCGTTCCTATCAACCGTTTTCTGTTGCACGCTTTCGCCGATTTAATCGTCGATCTGACATTTTTCTCTTCTCTCTCTCTCTCTCTCTCTCTCTCTTCTTTCTTTTTTTTTCTTTTTTTTTTTTTTGATATTTCTTGTTTCATTCGATCTGACAGTTCTTGTTGTTCGTGTGTTTCAGTACCAGGCGAGGCTCAGGCTTCCGGACACGTTCTCGCACTCCCAGAAGATGCAGTGCGTGGATCATATCATCGAGGTCCTCGACCTCGCCGCCTGCCAAGACACCAGTGAGTATAGATCGGACACGATCGACGGATCGTGCCAAGCCCCTGCGGTCGTTCTCTACGTGGCGGCCTGCTTTCGCGCGCCACGGTGTCTCACTTTATTGCATTTTTCTTCTTTCACCTTCATTCGATTGTTTTACCTTTTTATTTGGTCGTTTGAAAAGACTTACGATATTGGATTGGATTGCACACGAAATGATTGTATCGAATTTTCGTTTGAGGTTAGGAATCGTTAAAAGGAGTAGGTGATCGGTAATTTTTCGTAGGATGAATTATAGATTTAGAATTTTGTCGAATTTCTTAATTTTACTTCTTGTTTAATTACTTTTTCTGCATAATAATTATTATAAACAAATTTACAAACGATATTTTGATGTTGGATTTCCGTGTTTGACCATCATTTTGAGGTTAGGGAAGCGTACTATTTCACTTGATTAATGATAAAACTATCAGAACGGTTAAAATGGCTAATTTGTAATTTTATAGATTTAGGATTTTCTTGGATTTCCCGGTTTCTTTCTTTGTCCTTTTATTAGATCGTTTGAATGTAATTGTTATAAGTGCTGTTATAAGTGCGCGATACATTTGTATCTAGTTTTTTTTTTTTTATTTGATAATTATTTTAAGATTAACAAACTATGAGATCTTTAAGTTATATTGCAACTTGATTAATGCTAAAAGTATCAGAAAAATGTTCTCAAATTTGCTGACTAAATTCAGGTTCAAGTAATTCAGATTAAGAAAACGTATTATGTGTTTTACAAATTACATGATAAAGGAAAATGAAAATCGAAGTCAATTAACTCCTGACATTTCGTTAATTTCCTTTTTAATTTCATTTTATTGTTTGATCCAATTTCATGATATACGTTTTGTTTTAACTTTTTATGCTTCACGATTATAATTATAAATAAAAACGAAATATTTTGAAAGAAATTTCGTAAAAGGATATAAAGGATATAAAACATGGATTTTATATGTGGGTCGGAAGGGGAATTTTATTTGTTATTACAATGTTGTAACAATGAGGTCAGATTACGTGGCAACCGCGGTATATTTTCCTTTGATGCATTGTTAATGTCTTCGATATCGAATGAAAATAACACCGTTACCGCTGCTACTATTTTTTAATTAAATTTGAAACTCCTCACTCCAGAGAAAATAACTGTATATTTAACTGAATTATAATTTGCGCGTACCTATCTACATGCTGAAGAAAGATAAAAACGGAATAGTTATTTGCTGCAATCGTATCCTTATGCAATTAAACATTTCGCAACAATTTTTACCCTCCCGAATTTTTATCAAGCGCCAACATTTACGTAACAAGGACAAAGTAAAAAATACCGTAACCACACACGCAACATGTTTAATTATACAATGTTATAACATATCCAATTACGTAAATCAATTCGTTGCAACGTCGACTGTACTTCAACCCCAACCAAACGCTACCAACATAAATCAAAACTCGATGCAAAAATTTTACCATCAATCATATCGATCGATTAAAAGAATCATTAATAATTAATAATAATAATTAATGTGTGATTCCAAATCGTGTATTTCGTACTGAAATATTCACTCACCTTAGATTTTCTTCTGCATAATCATTATACTATAAACTAACATGTTTTCAAATTCTTTCTTCAAATACAGTGTTACTATTCAATTTTATCTTGATCGAATCGCTTAAAATTTACATAAAATCAAATGTTATATATTATATCCCTTCAACGTACTAATTTCTAACTAAACATATTATTTTCAACGTGTTCCTTTATACATTTCTTTATATCTTCCTTTTCATTTCCTGATTTCTTTATACATTTCCTGATCAGAACAGTCGTAATGTGTCACGTTATACTCATAATACAATCTCAATACGTTTTAAACAACGCGTACGATATATACGTAAAAGTTTTCCACGAGCATTCGGATACCTTTGTAAATCACTTTGCGAAAAAGCACCAATTTCACACGATTTCTCGCATTTGTTTCCACGGAGATCAAAGCGGAGTCTGCGCGGGCTCGCGAAACTGGGACGATCTCTCGCGTCGCAGCCGTGTAAATTCGCCATAATTTGTTTATGGACGCCGAACGAGGAGTCGGTGGCGATTTATGACTTCCAGAGGTAAGAAACGGGTCATCAGCAACGTAGTTGGTCGCGTTGCCATTGCCGGTCGCCATCGTTGCTCGCCATCGTCCTCCTCATCGTCGTTCGGTCCTATGATTTTGATCGACGATTTCCGCCATCGTAATTCATTCATCCCTTCTCGTAAAGACTCGCGAAATCGTTTGTTATCGCGACGCGTTACAGCCCGCTGAATCACGATCGTTTCTGCCAGCATCGATCGTTTATCCCGATTCCTCGAAACGCTTTGAAGTCCAACCAAGATTAACTTAAAGCCACGTTTCGATGAAAGTTGCTTCCTTCAAACTACGTTTGACCTGATTTGACTCCGGTTGAATTTAATAGCATTGTGAACGTATATTCGTACGAGATCGAGAAAGACATATTTATTTATATGAAGAAGTTATTACGTAATAAAGTAACTGTTAACGTTTCGCAAATTATGAAATCGTTTGGCATCTGGTTCTTCGATTATGAAATCTCGTGGAAGATTAACTTCTTGATTAATTAATGCTTCGGATCGATAGACATCGATATTTTCTTTTTTCTTTCCAACGAAATCTTAATATTCCTAATGATATTTTGTAAAATATTCTGAAATTTAGGAAATTAACTACAAAAATAGTCGACGTTGAACGTTAGACGAGAAAAGAAGCGTGAAACTTGAAACGAAAAGAATCGAACGTGGGCTAATTCCTGTTGTATAAAAAAAGAAAAAAAAAAAAGAAGAAAGAAAAAAAAAAGAAAAAAAGAAATACATCAAGCTTCATATTTGTTTCACTCTAAATTATTTTCCGAGTCAACGAAAAAAATGAAAGGTAATAAAAAGTGATCACAAAACTTGAATAACGCTTTTATTGGGCAGCAGCAGCCAGTAAAAAACCATTTTTCTCTGTTAATTGTTTGTTTGATTTTTTCACTTTATTTCGTTACGATGGAGATATCCGTTTGACCGATGTGTTTCAACATTGACGAGCAACCTAGCAATTTTTTTCATTTAACTGGATAGGGAATAAATTCGAATTGAATTCTTTTTCTTTTTTTTTATCTCTGCTTCTGCAGCAACGCTACAGGTTTGTCGCGTTCGTAATCCAATTTGGAATCATTTTCAGGACCAGACGAAACGATTTTATATTTCAATCGATGAGGGGCCGATGGAACGAGAATTTTCATTCGTTTTTATTTTATTTTATTTTATTTTTTTTTTTTTTTTTTTTATCGTTGATCCGAAATTTACCTTCATACCGATTTGCGATCATTTTCGCGACGAGAAAAATGAATACAGTAACAACGACGGAAGCGTTGTATCGAACGAAATGGGATTTGATTGTTGATCGATTTTAATTGTTAACCCGAGACGAGTTTGAGAGATACGAAAGCAAATGAAGTAATTAGGAAATTGTATAAGTAAATTGAACACAGTGACGCTTTTCCACTGTTTCTACAGCAATGAATTTCATTACTTTTATTGTTAATCACAGCGATGGTCATTGTATATTTTGTTATTGTATTATGTATATATATATACTAGAATTACTAGAAACTTTATTTTCTTCTTTAGAAGCAAATCTCTCAGTTTTGCATTACCTACGACACAAAGAAAATTTCAAAATACAGAAACCATAAATTCACCTCTCCTCCAGCCAATTTCCTTCCGGTTCTACCAACATCCACTCTACTATTCATACATTCTACGTTCTCCGGTCCAATATGCCTCTAAACTACGATACTCAAGTTGTACAATATGAACTATTTAGCAGTCACGTTGGCCGACTCCATAAATTGAAATGTGTAGGGAAGTAGCGATGTTACACACATTACATTTTAGAGTTACCTTAAAATTGGCTATCATTCGTGTCATCTTCTTGCGGTAAACCAGCATACAAAACTAAATTGTTTTTTTTTTTTTAAGAATTAATCACTTACATTTATGTAATCGAAACTTGACAAATTACCAAACAGTGAAGTTGATCAGTTTGGCTCGTAAAAAAAAAAAAGAAAAAAAAAAAATTCAACAAAGTTCGAAGACACCGTGTGCAGAGGAGATTAAGTTCGCGGAATATGTATCGCGCGTCCTGCATCCCAATTACGTATTTCGAGCAGTGTATTTTTAACCGCGACGCCCATCATTATCGCGTCTTTCCGTGTGAATTAAGGTGACTAAGGTATCCACCTTAGTCGCCGGAACATCGAGGATACGTCTGCCAATTAGTGTTAATTAATTACCAACGCGAGATAATGACGAGCCAAAAGGTTCACCCTATTATATAGACAGCCGTGTAACTGCGTTCTTCATTTTTATTTTCCCCTTTCTGTTCTTTAGTTATCGGGGATTATACGAAACGAGGGCTATCCGGCGGCGAGAAGAAGAGGACGAGCATAGCCTGCGAACTTCTCACCAATCCCTCGCTCATGTTGCTCGACGTAAGCTTCTTAATGTTGCTGATAATAGAGAGGAATGAGGATTTTCTATGCAGCTTCTTTGGAACTTTTTATTTCTTGTACATTTCCGTTGAAACGATTTATTAGTAACAATCTTCTTTAAAAATTCTTTAATAGTGGTAATTTTCTGTAGAATTTTCCTTGGCATCAATATTCCACAAGGTTTCGTATTTTTGTCTACTTTAGGAGCTTTATTATCATTAGAATATGATTGATTATTTTTTAAATATTCTATTGTTAGAGTGTGGCTTATTTTCGAAGTTATTGCAAATATCTAGATTATTTTACAAAATTTCATATTCCTAGAAATATTCAAAGATTGCATATTTTTTGCGATTATTAAATAAACACCAAAGCTGGAAATTATCTAAAAAATTTCAAAATATCTCACAATTAAAACTGCTATATTATATATTCTTCAATTACCTTTGGCAGTAATTACAATTCAATTTCGACGACAAAAGTACTCAAAATTCTAATGGCACAACGCTTTGCTAGAGAGGCTAAAAAGAAAAAAAAGAAAAAAAAAAATAACGATTCTGAAGATCCTTGACTCCTATACCATTACACAATGCAAGTAGAAAGTAAAATAATTAATAATACGATTATCCAGGAACCAACGAGCGGACTGGACTCGCATTCGGCACAAGGACTGATTTCACGATTGAAGAAATACGCTGAACAAGAAGGCAAGAGCATCGTGGTAACAGTGCATCAGCCCAGTTCCAGGATGTTCCACAGTTTCAGCAAGATCCTGCTGTTGAGTCGTGGCCAGGTGGCATATTATGGCCCTACAACGAATATTGGCAGGTTTTTCTCCACGATTGGACTCACGCTACTGCCACACTATAACCCTGCCGATTTTATACGTGAGTACTTCTTATTCATAAAAGAACAAACGATGAAACAACATGTTAAAATCATGCAAATACATATAAAATTATTGTGTATTATTAAAGTGAGGTAAATATTGTTCTGATAAGATACAAGGAAGTAAAGTAACTCAACTTAACGTTGCTTTGATAAAGTACAACAATATATTAGAATAATAAATACTTTGTAGAAGTTCAAGTATAGAAATTAGAAAGACGAAAGAATAATTTCATAAACTTAGACTTAGAAATATTAAAAGTGAATATTACGCAATTAATAAAACCACGTAATACAAGCGAATATTAATTCCTAAACAAACTAAGAATAAGAGCTTTCTGTTTAAACGAATAGGCTTATAAACATGATTGGAATATAGAAGTAGAAAATAAGAAAGATCACTGTACACGTTGAAAGAAGATGGCGATAGGCCAAAACCGATAAGCGACTATTCACATTATTATTATACTAATTCCTAAATCCTATACATTATTTCTTCCCTAATACGGCTGAAATAAATTTAACTTCTTATCGAATGAATTATCAAGACCAATGAAAGGTAATTATTTAAAGGTAATTAATTCATCAAAGGATTATTTATTCCGGAATATATTTATTCGTAGAAATATTTACCGTATCCTTCAGATTCATCTTCGAATTAATATCTTATTTAATATCTTTAACTCGATATAAATATTCAATATTTAACTCAAAATCAGCGGCCACTCTATTCGCTTGGAAAAAATGTTTGCGAGGAGAGTAATGTAAAGATACGAATATCTCATTTAATGTCTAACGTCTTTAACCCGACATAAATATTCAATATCTAGCTGAAAAGCAGCGGCTACTCCAACCCCTCTAAACTTCCAGTCAAAGCAACCACTATCTCGTCATCCTCATGAAAATTCCCTTTACCGTACTAGCAAATCAGGTCGTGCAATTACCCAAGACAGTCTTAACACGTTAATAACAATTAAAGTTAAGCGTTTCGCGCTTATGTCCAATTTCAGTGTTCCATTTTGGATTGTTAACAGTGGAGCAAATAAAGGGGCCAGAGGAGGTTCGCGAGCGCATTGTGGCCGCGGCGAGGAACACGAGACAGGGACCTGACTGCCCGCCGGAACTCCGTCCGGAGTACAATCCAAGCCAGCATCCGCTTTGCGACCATCTGATCCATTATCACGAACATCACATCAGCCACAACGGTATTTCATAGTGCACGACCGGTCCATGGTGTCGGCTGTATACACGCCTAGGGACTATCGCGGATATATCGAGCTAGAATAGTCGCGGTTCCGGTTCAGCCGCTTAAAACTCGAAGATCGTGTTCACCGGTGGCTCCGGCCGGTGTTTGTCGGTCAACGTGTCTGCGAGATTCGATCGATTTTTCGAGCCGATGCTTACCACGGGATAAGGATTTAAGTATTCAAGAGGATTTTTAATTGTTTTGGATTTTAAGGGTATAGAGGAGTCGAATATTGTTTCCTTCTGCTGTCAAATATTGTATTTTCTTTGGAATTTCTAAGGAGATGTGTGTGTATATATATATATATATATATATATATATATATATATATATATATATGTATATATGGTTTCATATTGTGTTTGGTTTCAAATAGTTTGTTTTATATTGCGTTCGGCTGGAAATTTGTAGTTTTATATTTTGGAGAGAGGAGACTTGTAAGGAGATGAACATTAAGATTTTATGAAGCATTTGGCACAGAATCGAGAAGGTTTCTTCCATTCAAAGAGCTCATTTAAAGAATTATAATATAAAGAAATAAATAATACGGCCCTTAAGAAATTGCTAGGACCTCGAATGCTAATCTTCAAATACTCCTACTATTGCGAGTAATATTACAAACATTTATTAAAACATTTACCAAAAATAAAAAATGGTCTTTCAATATATACGAACAATATGTTTCACACGAAACAAGAAATTCGACAAAGTCACCAAATAGATTGTGTACGCTTATACAAGATTATATTTTCTTGAACTGAACCAAAATGACACAATTTGTTTCGCTTACTAAATACAGATATTTTTGATTCTTTATATACACACATTTGTACACAATATATATTCTGTACATTTGTACAGTTTAAACTGCATAAACAATCACAGTGTAACTATCAAGAAATCTGCAGACACGTGACCTACCACGATACCTTAATTCTATCCAAATTCAAACGAGTATAAACGCGGTTGGGCCTCGCGGGAGGATTATTTTCCAGGTTTATTCATCGTCGAACAAACGTACGTTCGTAAGAATCGTTCGATTGGACGATGAATGCGGATCATTGTAGTGAGTAATCATTCGTCGAGATACGGGTATCTCGCTCGGCCGAATATTTCCTCCGGCGTCGATTGATTAACAGTTTATAAATGGACTGTCTAGCAATAACACGGGGATTTTTCGCGGCGGAGAAGTATGTCGGGCCGAGGGGATGATTCTTTCGTTTCCCCCTTCGCGAGCAATCAAAGGTCGAACGATCGCCTAAAGGAACACTGCGAGTCGAGAGAAAACTGATCGATTCGACTCGCCAATAATATTTGTTCGACGTTTCTGATCTCTCTATTTTGTAGTTTATGTGTATCGTGATCGTAATACGAAGAGAAATTGTAGACATTTTTATAACTCTCTCGATACTCGATTCGATCGATTGATTTATGTGAATGTTCGAGTTTTACGATTTTAATTCGTGTCATTTTTTTTTTTAATTAGACCATCTTTTTGATTAGAGAAATTTTAATTGGCAGGACGAGGAGAAACCGTAGGAATTTGTATAACTCTAACTTTTATAACTATCATACGTTCGATCTTTGATTTGTGCAATATACGAATTCTACGATCTTAGTGTACCTAATTTTCTTTTTTTAATTGTTAAAAATTTTAAATCACTTGTTGATCAAAGAAATCTTAAAATTAGTTAAACGAAGAGAAATTGTCAGAATTTTGAAGGATTATCGATACATTCGATCTTTAATTTGCGTAGTACGTAATTGAATCTCGCTATTTTGTTTTATATAACTTATTTTTTGCCCCTAGAGATATTTTACTTACTCCAATCGTTTCAATTTTCTAACGAACACTTTTTTTTAGAACGTTGAAGGTCTTCTTATTTGTTCAGGTATGAGCAAGATTGAAATACCAAAATTCAGTATTGCATTAAGATTAATATAACGTCCTTACGTATATATATATATATAATCTTGCAATAAAAAGTAATCTGTTTTGGATTTTTTAGTATTTTTAGTATTTTTCTCTTTCCGTGCCACGGTCTGAAATGACAAAGTTTGAAAAATGAACAAAGTTTCTCTAGCCCTTTCATTGTGTCGATGATTTACAGTGAAAGAAGACGAAGGTCGTACGCTGTGGTTGGACACACAAAGCCATGCCAGCAGCAGTGCCAGTTCTGCGGACGACGACTATGCCTGGCAATGGCCCACCAGTTTCTGGTCGCAATTTAAAGTGAGTACCACTTTGCAGACGTTTCCAACGGTTAGGCGTTGAAGCTGCGCTGCACTCAATGTTCATGCAACATGTGTGCAGTTTGTAGCGATAGTACGGATATAGAAATTGGTGCCTTTGTCACGAGAAATCAATGAAATATAAGAGGAAAACGAAAGGAGGAATTTTTTCAAAGATTGACCGATTCTAATTTCGTAAATTTGTATCCATCCTTGCAAGATATTTTTTTAATAATCTTAGATCAAATACAAATTATTTGGCTGAAAATTAGGGAAAATATAATTTCATCTAGAAATTTATTTTATTTGAAAGATAATAAAAGAAGCAAATAGAGATACAGAATTCGTTTACAAAAAGTCTTAAGCCTTTGATATTAACATGTTTAATTATAGATAAATAAAATAAATTCGAGATGTACGATTGCTACAATTAATAGAGAACACTGATGTACTTAAGATGTACAAATTTTACTTTCAGTAGGGGACTTTAATTAAAAAAGAATAAATGTTTATGATACATTAAGTATTATTAATATAACAAAGATTGTTAAGAAATGGCTGAGAGGTTGAACAAAAATTCATTGAATGTGCAAATTAATTTCATAATTCTCAATTACCTTTAAACACAAAATAATGTATTGTACTGTACAAAAACAATGAAGAACAAATTTGTACAGTATATACAAATGAAAAAAAAAATGTTTTTGTTAAAAAATTGTTATTGCTTTAACATTGATAGATACGTTCAAGATATTTGTACAGATAAGTATTCCTACTACATTCTGTTATATCAGAGGTAATTTTCAATTAGAAAAGCTATAAAAGGTTGAATAACTGAATGTGTAGAACGGGGCAAAGTTTATACAGTTCAGAAGGCCAAAGAGGCGTATCGTTAGGGAACGAAATGAACCGGACTCGGTTCCGTTATTTCCCAAGAAGAAGTGACGTCAGTTTAGCAATTGAAAACAGAATCGTCATGAGATCGTCCCGCATGATGCTCCGGTTCTCGTTAACTTTCTGATTTCACTTCCCTTGCCGTGTTGCGTTGCAGCGTGCCATCTTGAATATTTCCCTTCCGTCCACGTAACCTTAACTCTCTAGTGCTATCTATGCAGCAGACGTACTATCAAAATTCAGCAAGAGGTCAGCTTCTTATACTCTTAAATGAAGAGAAGAATTTTATAGATTTCTTACTCTAAAAATACTTTGTAACACTTGCCTTCCAAACGAGACGTTTACTTTTAATATTGAATTGTTTATTAATATTGAATTATTAATAACAATTCTTCTGGCAGATTTCTGATCGACGATTTTGATCATTACACTATAGAAAATATAATTTTTGATGAATGTCAGTGTCCAAGTACAAACTCCTCGAACGCATATGAATATTTTCTTACAGAGAACATCTCTGTTTATAAATGCATGACAAATACGAAAGATCTTTATGCGTGAAATAAATTACAATAAATCTGAATTATCAATAAGGATGAGAGGAGGGATAACGCGAAGAAGAAGAAGGAGAATATTCAGCGTGACAGAAACGAAAAATTACCAATCGATTCTAACACCTTGGAATTTTTACATCCGCAATAAATGGTAATAAATCCGAACCAATGATTAAAAGAATGACAAAAGGACTAGGAACAGAAATTTTTTATTGCGAAGTAAAAAATTATTAAGAAATACCATTGCCTACTATAAAAATGTTTACAAAGAAAGAAATAATGAAAATTAAAAAAAAAAAAAAATACATAGAAATTTTCGTCATAAGATCAAAAATCATAGATGCCAATAACTGCTACTGATATAAAGAGTGTTTATCCCTGGAATAAATTGCCTCACATAAATCTCGATAAGATTAAAAACAGCAAATACCAATGCCAGTGTCTCTAGTACGAAGAACGTTTATTGAAACGAAGTAGCGATAAGTGTCAATCGGAACAATAGTAAGGAGAATAGGGAGAGAAATTTTCTTGGTGAAATGAAAAATATCCGACGACATTCCACGAAGCAAACCGCCAACGTTGAGAATTATCTAGGGCAATGGCGTTGATTTCCTCGAAAACGCAATGCTCTGCTCGAATTGGCCTTAACGCAAGCAAAGAGAAGCGGTCGTCGTCGTCGTCGTCGTCGTCGTCGTCGTCGTCGTCGTCTGAAGGAGAGATCAAAAGGTTCGATCGCATTGCACGGTTAATAGAGCATGCAATAGCAATATGAAAATTTAGATGAGTGGTCTGGTATGCAGGGGATAATAGGGAGGTAAATGGAAATGACATCAGGATTCGAGTTTAATGCGAGCGTTAAATTCGTATCGCGAGTCCTCGACGTTTATCTGGCTATAGCTGTAGCATAGTCGTTCCAGATAACATTCAAGGTGCTCCTGCTATTTCTTCCATTTAATCCTCTGGCACACGATCTTTCACCTATTACGCCTCATCCAATCATTTTTCAGATTGGCAACAATTTTCCGAACATTATGTTTCTTTGGATATCAAGGTCTAAATGAGAATAATGAAAGAAAAAATTGGAAGCGTGTGTGATTAAAGGAGCTCAAATTATACCATAGTTTTTAAATTGTTTATCGTAAATCGTGATATATGTTTCGAAAGGGAAGTACAAGTTTCGAAACAGGTTTCAGATAAGATACAAAGCTTCGGGGGATCGTCTTGAAAAGTGAAATATAATGATGCGTGTACGAATTGTAGTAGAGAATAAATGATACAAACATAATGTCAATATGATACTCGTTTTCATCGATTTTATTACTAATTCTATTTCAAATAAAGTTTTATTGAATTGTGTCGAACCACTTTATTCGTTGAAACACCAAAACTGTACTTTAGTAAAATTACGAGGAAATCTGTAAGCAACAGCAGATTATCTGTATGATCAATTATTCTTCTGAAGAGTCTACATCTACCAAAATAGTTTTGCATCAAAATCATGAGGAAAATTACCCGAAACAAGCTTTTAAATTAGTCGTGCAATCTAAACTTTGCTAGATGTTTCAGGACAGTATAAATCTCGCATTTTCATGGAAAGGAAATAAAAAGAGAATCTTAATAATTAATCGAATTTAACCTTAATTAATTATCTTAATAATAAATAAGCAAGGAATCTCTCAGAACGAAAGTAATGATTACTATATTTGTTTGCTAGGAAAATCAATCAAAAATTCACTAACTCATTCAACAATCGCTAATCGAATTTCAATAGAAAAAAGAATCTTACCAAATTCAATCGATTATTTCACTTGACCTCACTGAAACTCTAGACTATACCTTCTTACCAAATATATAGTCGAAAAGAAATTCATTCGCCTCGAAGAAATCTTCATCTTCCATAAAATTTCCCAACAAGCGTCTCGTCGATCAGAAAAGCTTGGATCAAACTTCAAATTACGTTTTCTCATCAAAGTGACAGTCGAGAAGAAATTCGTTCATCCTGAAGAAATCGAACGATTCCTGAAGAGAGTGCGTGGGTGCCGTGAATTGGAGAAGCCGGCGATCTGGAAGTGAGACGGGCAAGAAGATAATAGAAAGAGAATCGGCTCGCTAAAGAGGATCGAGCAACGCAGAAAAGAGAACTAGGTCGCGTTTACGCGATTCGCCATATCCGGATAATTACGGCGACCGGTATGTCTGTTCGTTGTGGCGTGCTTTGTGCAAACGCATCTCGCCACTTGCATCACTTTTACCCGATTCAACTATTCTTCGCGCAGCTGTGTTTTCAGCTCGATTCGCGATAGAGAAAGTCCCCCCCCCCCTCCCTCCCTCTTTTTATATTCCATGTCACTTGCGTGTTGAGATCGCGATGTTGACATTTAGAAAACGTTTTACGATAAAGAGTAGAAAATGGAGGAGAAAATGTTTCTTAAGAAAATTGATATCTTTTGAGTAATTAATTTTTACGGTGAATAATTCATTGGATTGATATTACGTATAGCGTGAAACAATCTCGTGTGATTATTTTGTTTTTAGATAGATGATATAAGCTGCATAATATGTTATTTGGCTTGAAATGTAGAAAAAATTATGTTGAGGCAGAATTTTAGATTTTTTTTTTTTTTTTTTTAATAATGACCGAATTTCATGGGACGATTTTGTTAGAGTAATTTATTATATTGATATATTTTATATCACGTGTAACTTATGTTTAAATGTTTTATATTTATCGGATCGTCGATTAATAAAATTCAAAAATTTCATGGAATTCTGTTTCCTAATTAATCTTACAAAAAGAGATTTCATTAAAATTCAGTCAAATTCCTATTCGCCAGTATATAATGCCAAAACATGTTTTCAATTACTTAGAAAACGCTGATTGAACTTTAAAAATGTCTCCAAAGGTTTATATTTTGTTTTGCAATTTTTTAATATGAAAATATACATATATATATATATATATATATATATATATATATATATATAGTAACTATATGAAAAACACTGTCACTTGTTAAAAATTCTGTTATACATATTTCTCGACTATCTGAAAAGGTTCGGTTTAAAATACAAATGTATCGGGTCGTAGCATAAATTGGCCTTGTCTTTAGACACACGTATCTTGTAGTAAGCATAAAACCAGGCCGTATTTATTTTGCAACGCAATAAATCAACAAAATTCAGATATAATAGACAGCCAGATTACATTACAGATAATTTTAAGTTAGCCATTTGAATTTAAATGAAATTCAGCCTCGCTAAGTATACAAGCGCGCGTACGTTGCTTAGATCGATGGCTGCGATCGATTTGCCTGCTAATTGAGTAATTAACGATATCGTGCTCGTCATATGGTGAAGTTGCTCGTGTACTATAGTTGTAATTTAAAGAGACCTTCGAAACCAGCATTGTGAAACTTTGCGTTCTATTTCCTCACGGCCACTGATATAATTGAGCTGCACCAAAGAGGTGTAGCTGAGCAACCTTGCATTATGACATTGTCGCGCACGGGGGCAGTGTTCATATCGTTTCGAGCACGTAGATTAATAACCAAGTTGTGTATCTGCATTTCAGTCGTCAAACTCCTTCAATTTTTATGACAGTACCTCCATCAGCCTCTGATTAATTACATATTCTTGGAACCTATCAAAAAGTCAGTTTCTTCATACATGTTCGCAATTTGAAAGAAATTTTTCAATCAAGTCGTGGCCATTGTTGGTTTAATTTTATGATCAAGTTTACTATCTGTACGTGTTGCACGATGTTGGAAGGATGACTGTAAAATAATTTTATTTTACGATTTTTGGTAAACAGTGTTCGTACCGACCAATTTTCTTTTGAAAGAATTTCTTTATAGTAACACACACACACACACACACACGCGCGCGCGCGCGAAACTTCGATCGATTCATTCGATACTTCAAATATAAAAAGATTGAAAGAAATTGTCAAGTTATGATAAATTTCTATTCGCGTCGCACTATATTAATTTCCATATTTATAAAGTAGTTGATATAAATGTAAATTAAAGTGTAAAAATAAGAGTAAATGAAGGTAATAGTAGGTGTAATACAATAAAGTAATTTATGAAGGTGTCGTATCTAAACAAAAATTCTCAACTTTTCTATTACTATATGAACATTCATGAATTACGTAGAGTTCCACTAGATTTTAAATATAATTTCTATTACTATGAACATTCATTTAGAAATAACATGGAATTCACTGGTTTACATATTCTCAAAACTTGTTACATTCAAATACAAGCAAAAAATATATAGTTCTCTAGATACAAGATGAAACATGTGTCAGATATACATATACATAACGCAAGATTATGATTGATGATTTCAGGTATTATCAGAAAGAAACTTTCAAGAGGCACGGCCACGAATGCTGTCTCGTCTGAATTGGCTGCAAACGATAGCTCTCGGCTTACTCGCTGGACTGTTGTGGCTAAGGCTTCCCAGAACAGAAGCGGCACTTCATGATATCCAAGGCTGGATGTTCTTCAGCACCACGTACTGGATGCTCTTCGCGCACTTTGGTGCACTCTCCAGTTGTAAGTCTTTCATTCTCCTTCTATATTTACTTGTCCAATTTTAGCAATTTAGCGGACTACGGTTTTAAGAAATTTAATCCAATTTAACGAAGAAGTATAGTTCATCGGAAAATACGAAATACTCGCGCAATTTTTGTTTTACAACAAAAGGTATTTACAGATTATTTAGCAATTATATGTACCTAGTATCGTTGTAAAGATATTTCCAATATACGACATTCTGATTTGTTGTTTATATTCTTATTGTCGTTTATATCTTTGATTTGTCTACTTATATTCCCAGTTTGTTCGTACGTTTACTCATTCTCATCTCATTTGTTTATCTACACAGTCTATGCATGTGTAATTCCTACAGATTTTTCAAGCACCAAAAACTCCTAATTTCTTCAAGTTTGTGATCAACAAATACCAACGTCCTTACAATGTATAAATAAGCAAACTGGCGATAAATTAATTGGAAAAATCCAAGCCATCCAAGCGATCGTACAAGCTTCAGATAAGTAATACGAGAAAAATTTGCAGAGAAAGAACACTCAAGCGTCGAATTGAATTTTCTAATTGCTGCCAGACAAAAGAGCAAGTACTACAACTTATCAACTAATTCTACCACGTCTTACGAACTCTTTAATTTTCACTGCACGTTAGAACCTACTAACCAACTCGAACATTCTGTACAAATACTTGCAGAAGTTTCGACCCAAGTCTGTCAACAACTCCTTAATTTCTTCCTTACCTATCCCCAAGAGTTTTCTTTTGGAAATTCCCTGCCATCCAATCAACTAGCCGAAAAACGTTGCTGAACATTTACGAACGGAAAGAGAAGTAGCACGACGATCGAAGCTCGACGATGGAAAGTTCTCAGGTGGTGATGGACAAGTGGTGGCAGTTGCGCAACAACGCGGAGAGTCTCAGATATGAGGTAGATTGGTTAATTGAGCGGCGACGACGTGACGCTCTGAATCGGCCATTCAGTCGAACGCGCGTTTTTTTTTCTTTTTCTTTTTTTTTCTTTTTATTGCAAAGAATTGCAAAGGACCAGAGGAACGGTCAATCAAGACGTTAGTATGTAGGTCGTGCCGTGACCCACTTATCATCCGGCACGGCAATTGAGGCCCTTTTGTCGTACCCGGTACCAAAGCTCGAAACGGCCGTGACGAATTTCAGACGGTCAGCCTGTCTTTGAAACGCCATAGAAATTTTCTACTAGAAGAAACTGTAATGGTTGTAACGGAACTCTCTGTCTTTGTTGAAACTTTCAATTCCTTAACCCTCAACCGTCCCTCGATTTTGCGTCTTTACGCGAGTCCCTTGGTGTCTATTCGACACAATGGTAAAAAAGTGAGTGAAACGGAGAGATAATTAATTAATTTTGAAAATTATTCTATCGGGATTTCTTCGCATATTCGTCGCAAAGAATATAGAAAGAGAATTAGAGTGAGAAGGTTCCGGACAAATTGTTCTATAAATGGCCGAATATTATAATCTTTGGCCGGAAAAGTGTGTCAAACTTGACACGAGGGACGGACGAGGGTTAAATAATCAACACTGAAAAATTATACTGAAGTACTTTTCATTGCTCTACAAAGAGATAAGGATTGACCAGGATCGTTATTCTTATCAGTCCTTCGATTTATTCTATTCGTTGCCTGTTTTTATTTTTCTCCCAGAAAGTTGAGGATTCGCAAAAGCAACATGATCCTTCTACGTCGGAAAACCTACAGTAAATGGAAGTAGAAATTATTGGACAGATATAGCTGAACAATAATAGAAAACTTGGTTTAGTCAAAATTGTCCGAAGGCAAGTTTACTAAAGTTCTTTTATCATTGGTATCTATCTTGATCTCGAGGGAAGTCGAGTGTTTTCTCGTGTTCATGGCGAGGAGAGATCAATGTTCAATGGTCGTTTCGAATGTATAGAGTGAAAAACTAAAAAGACTGGAGAGAAACTTTGGTACTTTTGGTCAGAACGTCCACAGTAATTTTTACAGCTAGTACGACATGAATGACTAAGATACTTATTTAATAAGTTATCGTTTGACCAAACAATAAATATTAAAACCATCAAAAGGAGAAAAATGTATTTCTATTATAGTGGTCAATAAAAAACAATTTTTCTCAGAAAGAAAAAACAATTCTAGGGAGTTAAGCTATAAAGTAAAATGAAAAATGTAAGAAAAACATACGAAAAACTATGCTATCCTCGCAAAAGCTTAGAAAGAAAGAAAACGTGAGAAATACTAAATTCTACATAAATAGTCCAATATATCCACGAAAAGAGCCAAACTTGTAAGAGATTTTCTTTAAATGAAAGAATATTGTAAGAGCCGCTTTTTCTACTTCATATTTAACAAGAAAAAGAGATCAATCCATCGTCAAAGAAGCTCGTTTCTTCAGGAATCCAAAAATTTTGCATCAAAAGGCAAAGACTGAGTAAGTTGAAGGCACAGAGTTTCGACTGTGTGTAGCCAGAAGCTCGTGATTATAGTAAGAGTATACATACTAAAGCATAATAAGAGGCGTAGAAAAGAGTAAGAAACGCGAAAGGAAGATGAATAGTCAAGAGATGGAAGAGATTCGAATGGAGAGGGAATCAAAGAGGATGCTAAAATCGGTTTTACAGCTCGCTGCGAGCCAGCATCCCTTTTTCGAGTTTGCTTTCATCGTCTGCTTGCAGCCATTTCACTTTCTACTCGAGGATGAGGGACGATGACTGTAAAATGGCAAACTCGTGCGACTAGACATCGCTGCTGGCTCTATGATTAAGTTGTGCGCCTTCTAAAATAATCACGAAACTACTAACTTTTCCATTTTATCATTTACTATCCTTTGTTCACGAGAATTTCTCGTTTTTAGATTCCGTCGTCACGTTGTATATCTGTCGTTAACGGTTTCTTACTTTGAAAAGAAATTCTCTGCTATGTTTCAATTGTATAAAACGTTGCTTATGAGTTGTTAAGGTTCTGCTAATTGCAGGAACTTGAACTTGGAGTTGTAGCGTCGATGGTCTTTACAGATTTAAAAGGAAAATAAAGAAATAATAATAGTATACCGAATTAGTTAAATTACGATTATACTTCTCTCTTGTAAGAGTTCTTACAACTAAAACAAACGATTCTAGTGTTTATAACTCCTTTCGATTGATATAGGAATACTTTCCCATTTCAAATAAATTCCCATTCCAAACACGTCGAAACCGTATAGTAAAAAACTTTTAGTAAATTTTCCTAGCAAAGTTTCTTCATGGAACGTTTCACTCGCGAGAAAATTAAAATTGAAACTTTGTTTAGATAGGTCTGCACATATCAGACTGATTCTTAATTGAACATGTTGACACTCTATACTCTTGAAAGCGGGGCCCCAATTGGAAAAATTTTATTCCAAGTTTTTCACTTACTCTCGCATGCAGGACAATCTGCTGCTATTGTTGTTCATTCATACCCAGTACGGAATTAACCGAGTTCGCGTGCCCTAAACAAATTTCCAAATCCTGTTCTATCCAAAACGAAGCATGCGATGTGTGACAATTTTATTCTACATCTTCGATTTATTTTTTCACGTAAAACCACTCCCTTGCCGATTGTATCGTAATTATCGAAACACTCTACACAGATACAAGTGAATTAATCGCAAATGAAATTCTGTTTCAGTTCCTCCAGAACGCGAGGTGATCAACAAGGAGCGACTGTCAGGATCGTATCGGCTCTCGGCCTATTACTTGGCGAAAATGGTCGGCGAGCTGCCGCTTACGATTACGTTGCCCGCGGTCTACCATATCATTAGTTACCCGATGTTGGGCTTCCACAGTCCGGCAGTTTTCGTCACCCTGCTGGCGTTCCTCTTACTCAACACCGTCGTCGCGCAGGTAGGATCCCTTTACATCTTTTTCGCTCATTTTCTCTCAGTCGGAGAGTTTACTCGTAAGCGGATTGCAGATTTTGTCGCGTTTGTAAGAAATTCCAAAGTGGAAAATTACACGGAACGTGCGTAGTATGAACAAATATTTATAACATATATATTGGAAAGAAGACGCGGGATGATATGAGCAATTTGAGACACAGATTTACATAGATAGATATTAATTTGGATTATAAGGATTGTACGTATTAACGGGTCAAGTATTTATTGTACGTATAGCTAACAGAGTCGAACTATGATTATTTTTACGACTTATTCATTACGTATGTGTTTTTGTTTACGAGGGAGTTTGTGTATTCTGGTTCTGGCTCAACGTGCATTTTATGACTATTCTTATATTTTGTAGCGTGGATGGCAGTCCAGGCAGAAATAGAGAATTCTATTAATTCTATATATTTATTGAATAGGAGACAAGAAGTCTCGTTAGTGTACGTAAGTATTGCAGTAAATATAAACTGCAAGAGCCGCAGGCAAAGGAGCTGTGTCCTAAAGACTTGCAGATGATTGGCGACAGAATTTCCAAAGGAATTAACGTCGTGTAGGAAAATGTGCAAAGCCGTGTTAGACATAGCACATGGACATAGCAGTACATATATGCAGTTTAGCGGATCAAAAATTAGGAAAGACCAGTTGTACAGCGATGCGTGAGAAAAAGTTGCTGAAGATCTAAATGGTCTCATAGGAGCGTAAAAATGAATCAACTGAAGAAGCTGTGGCCAACAAGTCGTGATAATGCCGTTAACCGGCTTGAATAGGAAAAGCAGATCCGCTAAAGTCCTTGGGGGTTCAAGCGGTTCAAGGCTAAGCTGACTCATGATCTGATTGTAATTATGATCCGCAAAAGCCATTCCATGACCGGACTTAAAGGTCACATATCTTAGCGAGCTATGCTGTATCCTCTCTATTAATCGTATGTGTTTAGCTTGATTTGGCGACCAAATTGCCGATGCATACCCCAACCACGGTCTAACAAGCGAGCAATGTAACAGCCTGATAGCGAGGGGAGGATTGAAATTTCAAGCACAGCGCTTTATAAATCCTAATATTAATATTTTCTTTTCAAGCGATGAATAGCGGACGCTTAACATAACTCACGAATCTCTGATACTTAAGACAGAGCTACGTTGTCAAGTTTATAATCATACATAATAGTGCATAGACGTCGAGATGACCTTGTTAAATGGAATTTAGTAAAATTTAGTGAGACACCGTTGATTCTGCACGAAAGTGGCGAACATCGATTTGCAATAGGATACAATCATCGGCAAAGTCTTTTTAAAGATCTTAAGATCGTCGGCGAATAGCAAACACCAGCTATGCCGAATTACCCTAACTGTGTCATTAATAAAGTTAAATAGGATCTAAATGGGACCTTTGGAAATCTCTTGTACAAAATATACGAAATATGAAAAAGTATAGCAGTTTATATAAATAATACTTGGTAGGAAAACAATTTTTTACCCGAGTTCCATCTTTTTAATTATATTCTCAAGAGTATGAATTTGGATAAAAATCCGTAGTCTACTCGTAAGATTGGTGAAGCAGACAATTTTCTTGTACATTTTCTATTAGTCAGAAGCTTACTCGTATAAAATCAGTGAGACATTCGAGAAACATTAAATCTCGATTAGCAAGATACGATCCAAGGATATCTACGTCTTTTTATTTAAAGTTTAACGTAATAGCGTTTGGCTCGTGTTGGTCGTGTATCTACAGGCGAATTTACATGGTTTATTTTTTCATTCAAGAGAAACGAGGTTGATTCAATAGGATTCAAACAATGAAATTGAAACACGAATGTTTGTATACGCGTTTCAATGGAATTGATTACATTGGTTTACTTGAAAATGGGGCAGAAGCGAATTGTATGCATGTTGAGATAATTTGTGAATATTTAATGCCAGTGTACTAGAAATTTGCAAAGAAGATACTATATGATGCACAGCTGTGTCGTTCAAATGTAAATTAATAGCTAAAAACTAATTTCAAACCCTCCCCATTTTTACACTTTTATTAACGCCATTATTAACTAATAATATTCATTTATTTCTTTCATTCTCACTTTTTTTCTTATTTTCATTTATCGATACCCGTAATCGCACACCATAAACCTGAGAAGAAAAAAAAAAAAAAGTAAAGTCGACTAAAATTTTATTTCTCGTTAAGAGACAAAATTTCAATTCTCATACAGATACGAAATTTCACTTTACAGACATCTATCTCTCAATTCTACTTTAATCATTAGATATTTGTGCCTTTTTCGTTAAACGAAAAAAGAAAGAAGACGATATTTTAAATATTTTTCTTAAATTTAAAGATGTACTCGATGAAAGATAGAAAATAAAATTGGAAAATGATTTAAAGAACGTGGTAACGTTAAATAATGGACGCAGCATCAATGACAGAACCGCAGTGCGAGTAACGACAGCATGCTGTCGCAATCATGGCAAATTTCTTTAATCACAAGAAATATAAACAGCAAGAATTTCGCGGTTTCCTTTTTTCCCTCCCCTCCTCTTCCTCTCCCTTCGTACGACCAGCCCTCGACACTGTCCACCTACGGTCAATGTACTAAGTCATCGTAGCATGAAAGGCGGCCGCGATTTACTTTCAAAACCACCTACCTATTGACGGAAATGAGTAACTCGCGCGTTTCACAACATGCCGGTGTGTAATGTCGCGATCGACTCGATTTCTTTAAGTTCAATTGCTAATCGATCATCGCTTAAACGACAGCTTATCGTGTTCTTCCACTCGTCGATTAAATTGCCGTTGATTAATTGATTTTGTATTGAGATTTTCACGTTTGTAATAAAATTCTTGTTGCAACACATCTACATATCTAATAAATTTAATAATATGACGTACTTGATCAAGTTTGCAAATTTTCTAGGAATTTCTACTTTAATATTAGAAAGTAATCAGGGAGAAATTGAAATGAGTAACCGAGAACATCTGAGAATTGAAAGATAAAAAGAGAAAATAAAAGAGAACAATAATTTCTGCATTTATTTATTATGTGACACACAATCAGAGGCGTCATTCTGCTTTGTTAAATTCTTAATTGTAAATCTAATCGTTTCTAGTTCGGTTTTAAAAGTACATTTTTAGATTTCCGCATAGAAATCTCATGTTTTACTTTCGTCCAAGGTTACATTCTTTAGTTTGCCGAAAGCAAGTTCTTCTAATTCTTTGTATAATTCTTATGTATGAACCTGACCTTCCACTTCATCGAATTTCAAAGTTACATTAAAATTATACTTTTAAGCTACGAAAGATTTCATAGATTGGTACGGTATTTTTTAGATTTTCCCAGCTAATCGTATCTTTCTGAAAAAATATTCACCATAGATGGTTTGTTTGTTATAGTTATTATTATGAATTATATTTTAATAATTCGAAACGCCACTGTGTTTTCTGTTTTCAGAGCGTGGGATTCTTCGTTGGTGCATGTTGTCTGGACCTCCAAGTTAGTATAACTGCGTCCGCGCTTTACACGCTCGCCACACAATTACTTGGCGGTTATTTGGCGACGGCGGTTCCGCCATGGCTGGCATGGGCCAGATACGCGAGTATGGTGCACTATGCCTATCAAAACATGCAGATTCTGGAATTCGGCGTCGGCGAGCCGATCACGTAAGTAACAATTTCAAAATCTATAAAGAGTATAATAAATACGAATTTACAAGATTTTTCTTAAAAACAAAAAAAAAAAAAAATAAAAAAATAAAAAAAAAAGTAAGAAAGTAAAGATAATGAACTTGAATCTTTTTTGTTTCGTGTGAGGCTTTATATGTTTAAGATAATTGACTTTAAAAATTCCGTCAAGTGCAATTTCTATTGTCTACACCAGCTGATATTCCTTGGAAAAATAAATAGAAATTATAAAATATATTTCTTCTGTTGACTGAAGCTCTATTTATAAGATGCTCGATTTTAAAAATACGTTCAGTTAAATTCTACAATTTACGAATTTACACGAGCCAATTTTTCTCGAATAAATAAGTACAAATTATGGAACAATTTTTTTTTCTTTCGAGCGAAGCTTCGCGATTTGCATTATTATTATTATTTTTCTTTTTTTTTTTTTTTTTTTTTTTAAACAAGTAGAATCGGCGAAAGAATATTTTTTTGCGTTTGAAGCTTCGTTTGTAGGACAATTGATTTTTAAAATTCGTCCGTTTAGATTCTGTCATTCACGAATTTAGGTGAACATCGCGTATAAATGATAAATGAACCTCTACTGCGACGCGATACGATGCATCATTCAACGATCACGTCCTAACCGCTTTAGAGCTCACGCTATGGTGAACACTAGATTCTTGGAATCGATGTCATATTTGGTTCAACGATGCGTGGCAACGCATTAATCAAATCCAAATTGTTCTCTTCGATGTTTGCAAAATTCCAGTATCAAGATGAGATTGAGGGAAGAGAAAGCGAAACTGTGAAGATGAGTAATTTATATGGAAGAGAAATATTAAATAAAAAATTAATATTATAACTAACTTGATGCAAGTTTATTTTATTTTTATGAACACAATTAAAGAAATAGAATAGAATATTAAATGAAAGATCATCTTATCTTGCTTCAGTACTCTGGCTATTTTATATATCCCTGTACATTATATTCGTTCTATATATTTTTATATCCATAAATGAAATGAAAATTAAATATTGCAGCGAGTACCTTATTTTACATACTCTGTATATTTTTCCAAATTATATATATATATTTGACACAGTTTTTCATGTTTCAATGTCCCACATATAAACGCACAAACTGATCCACAGAGTACAGCATGACCCAACTACGTACATACTACGTTCAACATACTACAAAAGCAAGACCCTGGCACAAAAGCTCTAGATTTTCTGAAAGATATTCGTTTATACGACCATTATTATAGGTAGGCTCTGTGCTACTGATAGTTCTCATCGTGGTCACGGTAACCTTGAGAGGCGCGTGTAACATTAAACACTCAATGAAAAAAAGAAAAGAAAAGAAAGAAAACTTAATAACATCCTTTGATTTGCAGATGTTCGCAGCCGAGCAAGTTCCAAGAGTGCAGGAACTCGACGACGATACCGGTGTCTGCGATTCTAGAAAGCCAGGGCGGCGCCAGGGGTTCCGGTCTTCCACTATGGGCGAACACGGCCGTCCTCCTGGCGTTCCTAGTGATATTCCGCACCCTGGGCTACTTGGTGTTGCGCTACTATCGCGTGCCCAAGTGAAACGGCGTACAATGAGAAGAACCGCCTTTCTACTGCCGCCTTATCCATGATATGTTGGATTATGGCCGCGATCGACGGACGCCGGGACGGCCTCGCTACGCTAACGGGAACGTCATCATCATCGTCATCGTCATCGCCATCGTCATCGTCGTCGTCGTCGTCAACATCGTCGTCGTCGTCGTCAACATCGTCGTCGTCGTCGTCAACATCGTCGTCGTCGTCGTCAACATCGTCGTCGTCGTCGTCGTCGTCGTCAACATCGTCGTCGAGCTTCCCTTTGACCCTTCGTTTCGCCCACGGGCAGCGACGAAGTAGCTCGCGAAACCGAACGGAACAACTCGAACAGAAACCGCGCGCGAAAGTTTATTTTTCCAGGATGCCACTGGTCGTCTCGAGACGGCGCAGGGCTTGGAGGTGGTGGTGAAAAGATAATCATCGAACTGGCACGGGTACGTTTTACACCCTCGTAATCATTTTCCTACAGAATTAGGTTCGTCGAATCGAACGAATCAAGCGGTTCGAAAGAAGCTGAATCGAATAAAAGAAACCGAATCGAACTGCATAGTAGGACGGTTGAGATTGAAGCGAGGTAGACACGACTGGAATGAGGAATTTTTAGATTTTTTCCTCTGGCAGAAACGATGTGTCGTACGTCTGTTCCGTGTATTATATTTTGAGGAATAGAATGAATCTTCAAAGGGGAGAGATTCGAGGGGAGATAATTAGTTGAAGAAACTTTCTAGAAAGCGGAATAGCTTGCCAATTTTTCTGCGATTTTTCTCTTTTCAACGCCGCCTTACCAAACTATTGATACCGCTATTTTAATTACCGAGCGATTAGCTACTATTTTTATTAATTGTACACGCATCTCGCAGAATAGAATACCTCAGACAGACAGGGAAAATCAGCGACCTAAGCGAAACGAGGGGTTAACAAAGAAAAGAAAAAAAAAAAAAAAAAAAAAAAAGAAACCAAGAGAATAGGGGTTGATAGAGAGCGGAGAGATATAGGGGGTTTCCGCTCGTTCCCTCTAGCGGCGGGCGATGGGATAGAACGCACGAAAACGCGTGATCAAGAGACTTGGCGAAGACTATACATAAGATTGTACACGTAGAGACTTTATATATATAATAGATAGATAGATAGATAGATATACATACATATATCACGCTATCACGTGAAGTAAGAGGAATACGAGAGAGGGTGGATGAACACGAGAATGAATGTGCAGGGAACCCTTCTGTTTTAATTTCTTGCGGAAACAAGGGTATAATGATAGAGGAAAGAATGTCTGTATCTGTGTGTTTACGTATAAAAACGCGAAAGTATGTAAGAGTGAACGAGAACAAACGTGAGTGAGAAAGTGTGAGAGCTATTTCTTTGTACATTTTCTTTTTTTCTTTCTTCTTTTTTTCTTTCTTTCTTTAATATCTTTTGAAAGAATCGATGCGACGTCGTAGCGTCGCGGTACCGACTGAAAAAAAAAAAAAGGAATCACAAAACAGACACACACATACACACATGACATTTGTACGACGAAGCATATTTCTTAAGCTCATTGGAGAGGGAGATGAGAAGAAATAGGCAAAGCGGAAACTCGCGGAGATAATGAAACTTTACGCCACGTAGAGAATCACCCTACACGAAGAAAAAAGAAACGCTTAGGTTTAAGAGGAGACGTGAAAATGAAGAAAAAGGAGAAGAAGAAGAAGAAGAAGAAGAAGAAGAAAAGAGGAAGATAAGAAAATGGAGAGGAACTTTTTAAATCGTTCTTAGCGACTATCCACGTTTTACTTTCTACATTTTTATTACCGCTGAACAATCTATCGCTGCTAAGACGATATTCACACCTAGCTTATAAGATGGACAAGCTGCTGCTAATTCTATGGATTATGATAAAACTACATCTCTACCACTTAGTACTTTTTATTATCGGACGCTGTAAGTTGCGTTAAGGGATATATCGAGCGAAAAACGACCGTTCATATAAATATATACATATACATAGGCTGCCAATTTTGATCGGTTTGTAGAAAGAGGAAAGCGATGAAACAAGAATAGAGTGAGAGTGAGAGTGAGAGTGAGAGTGAGAGAGTGAGAGAGAGAGAGAGAGAGAGAGAGAGAGAGAGAAACACGTGTGCAAAGAGCGAGAATGGAGAAAAAGAATTTTGGAAAGAAATTGTGAATGGAACAATTCGAATAGAAATGGAGAAGGGAGAGCGGGGAGAGGTTTATAGTAGTTAATTGTTTGCACTTGTCGCGCATTTTAAACATCGGGTAACGACATAATAAAATAATTCGAGGAAAGGCAAAGGAAATACCCGACGTATGAAAATATGTACGATTTAATAAGAAGACGGTTCGTAAAATGATTATGCTGGCTATAGGAAATTCGGGACTCTAAGTCGATCTTAAAACGTTTGTTGTTGTCTCTAACGTAATCTATGTGATGTTTCTCGAGGAGCCCGACACGTTATGGGGATCTAAATGAAACATATAACGCGCGGTATAATAAAATTCATTAGGTCTACCTTGTGTATATAGAAACACACACACACATACACACACACACACACTCTCTCTCTCTCACACACACACACACGCACACACACACATATTTAGAAAAATCCTATATATATATATATAATTATTCTTATCATTATTATTATTAATATTATTTTTATTATAACAATTTTAATAATTAATATTATTTTTTATTATTATTCTAATTATTATTATCATTATGTATATGTAAAAACCGCGGACTGAACGAGGAGGCACGTGACGTTTTTATTTTCTCTTTCTTTTTTATTCATTCTTGTACATTCTTGCATCGACAGATCGAACGGGGAAAAAAAAAAAACGGAAAACGATACGATGAGTAAGAATATCATAGCACACACGGGCGAATACTAAGCGAACCACAAGTATGTTTTTATTCAGAGACCTTTTTACCAAACGATCCAGTTGCGTTACTTGCAAAAGTTCGAAGATATTCGAATAGGAGAAAAAGTAATTTTAACTACATAGCACATAGGGAGGAAAAACGCGATCAGACGAGATCAAATATCCTTTTTTGTTTCCTCCCCGGAAGAGTGAGAAACCGTACAGCTCACCGTACAAAACTTTCAAATAAACTTATGTACACACACGCACGCACACACGCACACACACACGCGCGCACTAGACATGCATATACGTACAGAAGTCACGGAGAGCCAGTGTTTGTTATTAGTAAGTAATTAAATAGATTAGGTTGGCTGACATAGATCGGTCGGGATCGATCAAGAGGAACGCTTGTGTGTCTTTTAGTCAGCCAAAACGAATTACGTTTCGATTCTGTGCGACGAACCGGACGACTCGCCGGATATTTATACCGTGGACCGGTCCACGTAATCGTCCGCAGCTTTCCCGCGATGTTAACAAACAAAATTAGGACGAATTAGAACGAATTTTGGGGAACCATCGCGCGTCCACGATCTCTATTGCATATCCTCGTTCGGTCAGGCTACCGTTAAAATCCCCTTTCGATTCTCTTCAGAAGCCAACTTTTCGAAAATTATATAAAAAGAATATATGATAGAAAATTATACTATATGAAAAGCAACGAGAAAGAAAATACCCCTCGCGTAGGCAACCAAAACTCCATGGTTATCTACTAAATGTATAAAGTTCGAAGCTCCGATATTTAAAAGTTTTACATAAATTTTAGAAATATTCAAAGGAAGGAGATCTTTGTTATAATCGTCCCGGAAGAATATATTCGTTAAGAAATGAAAATTGGTAAGAGAAATATAGAAATGGATAGCTGATTGCCTATGTTAGGGTTAAATGAGCCGCTTATTTGCCATTTTTAAATCAGTTTTGACTGCACGAGACGAAAAACGAGGAAAATTAACACGTTCCATACAGGAGGATCTCTACGAGTCCTACCTTCTGTGACGAAAAAAATTCGTTTTACCTGTTCCTAGGAAAAAAGATGGACACGCATTAAGTCGTTTAAAAATAAAAATAAGAAATAAAAAAGAATGACGTCGATACGTATACCGATGCCGTCACCGTATAACTCTTCCTCTTCCTCGACATATGTGTCGACTTCGCATTGAACGTGTGTTGATCAAGTTATATAAGATAAGCGTCGATCAAGTTCTTCGACGCTAACATTTCAGAAATGTCGAAAAGTGGAGGTAACCACTTTGGCCTGTAAACGGCTCAAATACAGGTGAACCAGTGGGAAGAAATCGAAACGAAGAGGGGAACAGGTGCCGACCGAACGATCCTCGACTTTCAAGGCCGCGCGACGGGATTCGTCCGGTGCACGCACAACGCAATATCCACCAAGTGTTCAAAGTTGGTTCGGTGTGGAACGAAGAGAGGGCGGGTGGAGAGACGTTAGGACGAGGAGAACGAGTTGCTTCCCAATAAAAGTAGGATTTAAGGGGAATTGGTCCAGAGTTGAGATTAGGTACGCTGTATCGGAACAAACAGCACGGAGTGACAGAGACGTTTAAACAAAGATTTGGCTGTGTCAATGTCTCTAACGATTTTTCATTCGTTCGTAACGCTTTCTTTTTTCTACTTGAACGATTTCTAAACAAAGAAAGAGGGACGCAATGGAAGAATGAAAGGGAGGGAGAGAATGTGGAAGGAAAAGTCGACGAGAAAGCCGGAGAGAAGAAAGAGAGAGTGGAAGCGAGATAAGAGAATAAGAACAGCGCACACCGGTTAGGAAAAGAGAGAAGAACACCACGTTCGAAAGTCGCGTTCACCGTCGTCGTTCGTTCGTTTTTTGCGCTACCAAAGTTCGGTTTTCTTCTTTCCTGAGGCTTCGTTTATCGTTGTTACCGCTCGTTAGCTTCAAAAGAGACATTTTCATGTTAAATCTCTACTGTTACCTCGGCGATGAGGTTGTGCAGCTTCATGCACGTAAGATATTAATCACTGCCAAGGGAGAAGAGAAAATTGGGATTACTTGGAGAATTTGACGTGCCAGTTTTTTTTTTTTTGTGGAATTTTCAGATTGAAATTGTTCGAATTGTGTCAATGTGTTCGATGAGAAATGAGATAAAATGTAATGTAAACGGAGAATGGTACAATGGATTTCAACATGGAAGCCCGGTAGGATAAATTCATACTAGAAATTATTGGAAAACTGTATTTAACGATTGTTAGAAATTGTAAGTGCGATTTGCGCATAAAATATCACTGCCAGAAAGACTAAGACCGTTTATTAAGAAATTCAACTTTTAGAACCTTGTAGAATTTTTAAACGAAACTCGTTTTAACAGCTACGTAGAAGTTGTTTGACACGAATGGAGAAGAAGCCCGACATCGTTTCATATCGTGTCAATATCTTTTATAAGAAACTAGAAAGCACGTGATATCTTGCGATCGCAAGACAGAAATTAAAAAATTATATTTGCCTCTATTTAGCGGACACAACCTGCTCTAACTTTATAATGAAACATTTTTCTTTTTCATTTTTTGTGTTACATCTATGTAATACGTCAAATCTAAATCTACACCGTTAAAGCTTCAAAAGAAGCTGCTTCATTCGTTGGATGAAATGCCACTTTACTTGCAACCAAAAATTCCATGTAAAAATTATAAAAGAAAATTCAACAATCTACGCGAAACTTCTCCGAAACTTCTCACAGCAAACGATATCTACGTGTTTATTTAGATATAGCGCAATGTCTGTCAATGCATAAAATAAAATATAAAAGGATAGAAGGCTTTTTTAAAAGACATGTTGACACAGTTCAACCACGAGAAAATCGATTAAACGATCGTCGGGGATAAAATCAAGACGAACGATCGAAATCGTAGGAAAGAAGAAAACTAACGGAGGAAAAAGCAATCGTCGATGCTTGAGGAGAAATCGACACAAGTAGCGATAGCAAGAAAAACACTTTTCCCGCTGTTCGTTGCATTTTTCCTTGCCGCGAATCGTCCTCGACTTTTTCTGCCATTGTGCCAGCGAGTAAACGGAACACGCGTTTTCTCTTACGGTTTGAGAAAGAAAAACCTTTTCTTCGAAGAAGGTTTCCCTTCTCACTCGTTCAAGAGTACTTCCATCTGTTCTATTTTACCGTTGTTCGATGGACGAACGGGACGACAACGTCGTACGGACGGTATTGCTTTCTCTACTTGTAAAACGACTCTTTCGTAGACGGGTTATTCTAGGATATGCATTGCTGACTATACACTGCAGGCCATAAGTATTAGGACACCGACTCGTTACATTTATTGAAAAACTCGAGTAAATTTTAATTTACTAACAAGTGTTTTGCATTCTAAGGTACGTATGATGCGAACGAAGCAACAGATTCGCAAATAATTAGAAATAATTAGAAGATGAAAGAGACGAAGAACATTCGATTCTTACTAAATATCAGCGGGTGTCCTAACGCTTATGGTCGGCTGTGTAAGTATTAGGACACCTACTCGTTACTCGTTACTCGTTACTCGTTACTCGTTACTCGTTACTCGTTACTCGTTATTAATCTTTCGACCGGGTCATTTCTTAACTTATAATCAGACAGCTTTTGTAATCGTTAAACCGTGGATGTTCGTGCATTTGTGAGAAATTTAAATGTGCAAAAGTGTACAGAATGTGCGTAATACATGCGAAAATATACAAAATATCCAAAGCGAAATACTCTTTATAATATTTCAGACAAAACATTCTCTATTTGAAATCCATTTGTTTAATTGTGTCGATAGAAAGAGAGAATTGCACGAACATCCGCGTTCTAATAAGCGTAAAACTAAAAGCAAATACAGACAAATTAATTACAGCCAGTACGATTTCTAGGCCTTGCAATGTAAACGCAATACTAATTGATTTTTAAGAGAAATTATGAGAACATATTTAAAAATAGGACATCTATAAATAGAGAAATCATTGTATCCAAAAGATTGTTAATCCGAGTAACGAGTTAACTCATCCTACCTCCTGGTTAAAGGGTTAAAGATCTCTAACAAATTTTACTTTATTTAATATTTTATATTATAAGACAAACATGTTGCGAATGAAATAAAAATAAAAGCAGTAAAAAGCACTCGATTTACACTGAATATGAGCAAGTGTGTTAATACTTGTGGCTGACGGCACCTATACAGAAAAAAGGAACATCACTGGCCGGGTCGTTTTGGAATTGAAAGATCGTCTTTTCAAAATTTTGATACTCGTATTGTATTATATACACTATACACAGCGTCCCGACATTTCTATACGTTTACAAATTACCCTCTTTACGGAGGAAAGATGCAGTACGTCGAGCCTCGACGATCGACGTACATGTTGGATCTTAAGAAGCATATAAAATAACCGAGGAAAATAGAGGGAAGATAAAGAATGAAACACCGTGAATCATTAAGATTTCTTTACGATTTCAAACTCGCCCCAAAAACTCGGGAATTTCTATGAATAATAAAACTGCCATTCTTTGATAATCGCATTCCTGAGATGCAGATTGCGAATTTTTATGCATTTATATGAAATTTGAATATTAACGTAATATGCAAGAACGTGTAACATATTCAAAGTATAATACTCGTAATAACATTTTGCGGCAAAAACAATTTTCTACCTAGATTTCATTTATTCGATCATATTCCTGAAAACATGAATTTATTTGAATAGAAAGATATTAGTAAATTAATCTACATGATTTTATTGAAGCATAAAAATGCGCGTTTTATCGACGACATTTATCCACCTGAATCGATGCAAATCCAGAAAAGAAACGTGATTTTTCTAATCGATCGGTAACAGCGTTCGAATCTCACGAATACCGATCATCGATCGTCGAGTTCGATGGAAAACAGTATAATTCTCGTATCGTACAACGTTAGGCAGACAGCGATCGCACGTAATCCGTAGTTCGAACGAAACATTCGCGATCCTCGGGTTGATCAATTCGAGGAAGCTACACATGCTTTTTGCACTAAAACTACAATAAGACTGAGAAAACGTTTTTTATACTTGTTGACGAGAGTCACGAACCACGACACCGTCTACGAGGGACCTTCCCGTAATTCAGAATCTTCGTGTCTCGCACCCTTGCGGCCTGTACGATCGAAATATCGATGAACCAGCTATACCGTGATCTCTTCATGGAGCTTACGATGGAATTAATAGAGCCAAATTCTCTGCGGACTATATTTTTCACGTTTCTTCTAGCTCTGGCTTCTTCTTCGCAAACACGAGTCGATGGAATATGTAATGGAGCGATGAGAATGGAACATAGTAGACGTGAAGATGAGAATTCGAAAGGGGATGTTTAAATTAGACTTTTAGTTTTTCATGGCTTGTGCGAGATTAGTTTGATTATCGAGGCTATTTGCTGATTTACTACTGCCAGATCTTAGGAGTTAATATAATTATAGGAAGTGAATGTAGGAGAATGGGAGATAATAAATCTATGGTGCTGGAATTTCCTAAGTTTCCTATGATATAATATTGCAAAACGCTAAAATGATTTGAATGAAAGTTTAGGATATTACGTTCACTATATCTTCGGTTTTAGTCAAATCAGGAATATAGATGATCACGTATGTATATTAAGATACCTTTTGCTTCATCTTTTGGATCATTTTTTTATCGTGTTTATTTTTTCTTTTTTTCTTTTTTTTTTTTTTTTTTTTTTTTTGCCGTTAAAAACATTTCTCAAGTTAAAGACTGGTATAAAAGATTAATACGGATGATTTCATTGCTTAATATTTCAATTTTATTCAAATGACTTCCTTGTTAAAGTCCTTTCGTTCGTCGAAACGAAAGGGATCGAAGAATATGGAAATGTAGAAGCCATAATAGCATTAAATATAAATATTGCCTAATTTATACAGTCGTCTTCTCTCAAAAGTAAATTAATTTTTCTATCCGTCTAATTAATCAGCGCTAGAATTTTTTGCGAAATTAAAACAAGCACCAGAAGTAACAGAATGTTCGAACAAAATGATGAGGATAGACAAAGATGATCTCGATTAAATATAAATGTTAATGTAACTGTCTCTTATAAAACTAAATTAACCCTCTTACCTCCAACTGATAAATCGGTAACAGAAAAAACTAAAAATCTACGGAAATAAAATAAGAGAAAGAAAGAAAGAAAGAGAGAAAAAAGAAAGTATTCAAGCAAAATGAAGGGAGTAGACAGCAAAAATGGCCTCGAGCAAGCGAGCGAATCCGCACAGACTGTATCTTCCCCTTCTCTACGCGTCTCACGGGAGGGACCCTGCTTTCCCGGGGTGAGAATAGAAATGTTAAGGGCGACGAGACGTGATATAACGCGTGAATGTTTCGCTTTACAAAAATAGTGCCTTTTTCTACAAAGACTCTGTTGTTTGTGCCAAGTCGAGTTCAAGGAATGCGAATGCGTACACTCTCACATATAAACGTATAACACACGTAGACATGCATAAAGACACATTTTACACACACATACACGCGCGCGCGCGCGCGCACACACACACGTAGGTGAATATCTGCGAGACTTACGAGAGAGGGAAGCGACCCAGGGAGAAGATGTAGATTTAGAAAGAACGAAAGGAAGAGGAGGAAGCGAGGAGGGAGTAACGTTGAGTTTAAAAAATAAGAAGATGAAGAGACTGACGGGTCGAGGGTGGAACGGCAAGGACGATAGATTGAAAAGCGTAGCGTTTGGTCGTCTGGGATTTCTGAAAAGATGTCGACGAAGATTCGATGGGAATTCTTCTTTTACGAAAATATTAAGCTCGGAAACTTGATATTTTCTAGATTCTTTAAATCTGCTGCGATTCTTGGATTTCTATATTTCAATATTACTCTCATTTTGGATGACAAATCTAGAATGTTAAAAGAATGTTAAAAGAATGTTGTACGAGGAGGATTTTAAAAAGTTTTAAGCAAATAAACATGCAGAATTTAATGACGTATACGTTCAGAAATACTCAATATAGCATATACGGAATATTATCGAAATTGTTCTGATGAAAGTTTCGATAATGAATCGTTGTTTCGATCCCCTGTCTCGATGCACCGATCTCTGACCGGTGTTCTACCTTTCAGAAACATCCTCGTTGCTCGCGCACGACGATCTCGAAGAAGAAAGAAATAAATAAATAATAGAGCAAAGAATAGGAGGAAATCGGAGGAAGAACAGAGACTAGGAAGAAACTGAAAATGAGGAGATTCGCTAGAAAACGTAGAAATATCGAGCATCATCTTATACATGCGCACATACGGTATGCCAGTAACAGCAGCAACAAAAGAAAATGGGAATAAAACGCAAGTACGAACACGCACGGGCATAGTACACGGCCACGATGATATTGAAACATAAAGAATGAGAGCGGAAGGGGGTGCGTTTCTTTCTGGAGAACGGAGGTCGAACAATTTACGTGTGAAAGTGTGACAGCGAGAGCGAGATTGTTATATCTGTGTGTATGAGATAGAGAAGAAGAGCACCGCGGGACTAATATAAAGGAAAAGAAGAAGAAAAAAATGCAAATGCCAAAAAGTGTTCCACTAATTAATGCCGCCGTGGATCCCCAAATTAGTACCTATTATAAGGAAAAAAGAAAAGAAAGAAAATCGAATGAAATTGCGAGTAATAATCGAGTACATATGTAGAATGTGTGCTAAAGAAAATGAAGGAAAAGAAAAAAAATATGACGAAAGGAAAAGAAGTTAATATATTAACTTTAGTTACGGTTATATATATATACGCATATTATATTCGTGTGTGTGTGTGTGTGTGTGTGTACGCGATATACACACGAGCGAATGAGGAGCACACGGACACGCGCTGCACTGATCAATCGTTCACACAACGATTGTCATAAATTATAATATACATACATCATACGTACATGTGTCATACATATACATATTATATACGTACACACACACACACGCACACACACGCACACAGAAATTCTGTTTTATCGTCATCCCTCCAGTCTATCAATCTTCGCACATGAAAAGATATTTCGAGACTGCATATTGTACATACCATAAATATCGTACAAGATATACATACATATACATAATTATATATGTATATTAAGACGGATGATAAATACACTTAGCACTAACACGATTACCCTATATCATTAATATGATTATTATTACATGAGATGATATTAATTAACTAATAGTATTATCGTCCCTATTGTCCCAATCAAGGGACAGACGCGGTTTTTCATGGTAGATTTACCTACTCCCTCTATCCCGATCCTCTTCCCTCCTCCTTCCGCGCCGACAATTTTAGGAGGAAATTGAAAATCGTTATACACATATACATATATATAATATACATATATATGGTGAGAGAGAGAGAGAGAGAGAGAGAGAGAGAGAGAGAGAGAGAGAGAGCGAAAGAGAGAAGGCGTTATCATACTTTGATTTTACCGATAATCGTTAAATAATCGTCATTGATATAAACGATAAGGATTATTATTATTATTATTATTATTATTATTATTATTATTATTAATTATTAATATTATTATGATTATTATATTATATCAAATTGTATTATTATTATTAATATTATTATGGTCAACATCGCCGTTGTCAGGGTCGTTCCGTCGGCCCTCCATCGTTCTCATCGTCGCGAGATCATCGTCATCCTCATCGTTTTACAACCTGAACGCCGGTTTCTTCCGATTTCTTATCTCTTTTGCTCGCCATTTTTTCTTTCTCTTCTTCGCGAATTCGTCGAGTTTCATTCGAGAACTTTCTCCTTCCATTTTTGTTTTTCAATTCTTTCTTCAAATAATGTAAATTCCCATAATTTGGTCGTAGAAATTCGCCACCCTTCTTCCTTTGAACCCGCTTCTTCGTCGCAGGCCCGATTCCTTCTCGTTGCCGAAGAATGATCTCAATTGAAGAAAGGAAAATTAGAAGACAGGAGATCGTATCATCCCGTGAACGATAGCCGATTTATTCGAACGATCGCTACGCTCGGGGCGGGCTGTCTTTGTTTCGCGCCTTTTGACGATGGCGTCTGCGCGCGGCGCGCCATTTAGACACGTATAACGATTCCTTCCACCTGTTTTTCATTTTTCTAGAAACGTTCTAAGAGTCGTGGCTATTCGTGGAAGGAACCCTTGCACGATTATCATCTTGTCCTTCGGGAGGAAGGGGTAATATCGACATTTCCTTTCGATTTAAATATCTCTTCTTCTCCGGTAACGATGATTCCAATGCGCGGCACGCGTGGCGTTATCTTCGATAAAAATGTGATTCCCCGATTTTACGAGCGTCTCCTGCAAATTAGACTGATTTAAAAAAATGAAATAAAATTCGGGGAATCGATGAAGAAGAAAAATGTTCTTTGAACATAATGTTTGAAGCGGCTTGTAGGATTTTGCGAGAGTTTAAGAATAGTGGAGTCTTTGATGTAGATCGAGGTTCTCGGTGCCAGAGACGCGTGAGAAGAAGAAGCACCGAATCCTGTTATCGATGTTATCGTCTTTTATTGTCCACCTTTTCCCGTTACTTTGAGGCGTGCGTGTGCATGTGTGCTCGGTGAGAGTAATTCGAGGCGTGCGAGCGTAGGCGATCTTGAATAGAGTTGAATCGAACAATCAGCTTCAATATCGACGACTAGCCATTGAATTTCTTCGTATGTCTCCTGTCTTTTTCCTAGGTAAATCGAGTAACTACTGTTCGGATGATATTTTGACGTTGCATATCGCAGAAAAAACAGTGTTGCAGGCCATTCGTGTCTTTAGAACTGCACTTGTGATAATTGGTTAATATTATTTGACATAATTTTTAACGAAGCCTTCTTCGAAACTCGTAGATGTGTATGAACGATTTCTCGTTTTATTTAATCTGTAAATAAATTTAGGTTTAATCCAGCCAATGAGTTTTACGGTATATTATACGGTCGATCTTGTATTAAATTAAGAACTTTTATGAATGTAAAGAAATGTAAAAGTTATAGAAAATACTTTCCTTCGGTGATTACTGAAACACTGCTTATTTAATGTTATTTCATTTTAATCGCTTTTGTAATACCACATTCGAAAAAGTCGAATCTGACGAAATTGAAATTGAATGTTCGATTCGACGACTAAAGGACGAGCCGAGTAGTGCGAAACGCTCGCACGTGTCCCAAAAGAAACTTATAGCGAACTTGGCCCTTGAATGTTACCGATGTTCTTCGAGCACAGTGAATTCAAAAGCGAGAACTGTGCGGCTTCGAACTCTGAAACGTTCGTGCGCTTTCTTGAATTTGAAATTACGATAAAGTAGACACAAATTGATCATGATATAAATCTCGTACAAATTCAAGGACGCGAACGGCCTTCTGCTCAAAGCAAGTGTTACCATTCTGCCGAGCACAATTTGATCTTGTATAAGTAATTATTAATAAAATTAAGAAGATGCCAATAAATTACTGTATAGTTACAAAAATAAATAATTGTATAGCTACTCTTAATTTACTTATCGTATGTATATTTCGAACGATCGTTGTCAATTCGTCTCTTCGGATTCAATATGGCGGACCAACTATGGCAGTCGTTCTAATAAAAGAAAGAAGAAAAAAGTCGAGCGAAAAAAAAAAAATGTTTCGATAGTGAAATTTTATGAAGGATTTGTTAAGGATAGTGTGTCTGTATTTTCAAAGCTATTCGTTGGTTATTGCATAATAATCTATAAGCTCAGATTGTGCGCGGCCATCATAACATTTATTAGTGACTAAAAAACGCGCTGTTGCATACTCGAAATGTTCGCTTCGTAATTTATTGTAACCGTTAAAGAAGGGGAGAAAACGAAAAAAAAGATAGCGAGAGATTGTCGAAAAAGCTGTTTATCGAGAGAGAAAAAAGAAAAAGATATATTATAACGTAGTTCTTCCTCGAACTGATGTTGAGAAATGTGAAAAAAAAAAAACAAAATAAAAGAATTAAATTATCGACATCGTGTGCCGGATCAAAAAAATATGGACGGGGATGTAAATAGATGGCGTCGGTGGCTGTGCTGTGCAAATTGTTGAATAGCGATGTGACACACACACACACACACACACACACACACACACACACACACACACACATGTATAAATACATGATACATATGTATACATATATATTTACATATACACTATTTTACAGACGCGGTATTACCTCCAAAAAAAAAAAAAAAAAAAAAAAAAAAAGAAAAAATTGTAGAACTGCAACGGCTGCTATTACAACAGAAACACAATTGGATGGCAGATTCAACTTATCGGGCGCCATTGATTCAAGTAAAGGACGAATAAACGATTGAACGATTCTTCGGCGTTTTAACTTTGCGATAGGATCAACGTGAAACAACATTCGAAACGTGTGCTTGTATTGATATTACGTTATCGGATAATGGATCGAACTATCGATGTTGCTCTTACACTCGAAGCCAAATTCAATCGAAAACAGATAAGTGTAACGAACGTAATGGCGACTTTTGCAATGACACATGTTCATACCACCGTACACATGCAAGCCATGGTCGTGCGAACTGTATATTCGATCAAATACGATATATTCATCGTCTTCGTTCTTGTGCTCTTCGTTCACGTCGTGTTCGTTTCATTTTCATGCACTGTCAGCCATAAGAGGGAACGCTTGGGGACATTTGACATTTGATTCGCGATTTATAGCCACCGTGGAAAATATGAGAAAAGAAGAGGTGCATAAAAGGACACGTGAACTGAGTGGCGCAATTCTCCGATAAATTCGCTTTTGAATAAAGTAGATAGCACCACAGATCTAAGAAGTGTTAACCGCAGACGCCGTGTTGAGAAAATGGTCCTCGTTGTAAACGAAATAGGGATAAGTAACGAGATTTCTCTTTCCTCCTCTATCTATTAAAAACAAATATCTGTTAGAAATAGAAAGGGAGGCAACGTTAAATATCTTCATCTCTCTTTCAACGAGGACCACGCTCTTCATAAGACACCCACGGTCTATACTTCTTACATATGCCCATGGATAGGATACGTGTAAGTGAAACCACGTTCCAATTCGAGCGGAGACTACGCATTTCCATTTCGATATATCGTCTCGATTCAACAAATCGGACGCTGTCTCCCCCCCCCCCCCCCGTGTTCACGTCGAAATAGCGCGTCACGAATCGCCCTGGAATTGGAACGAACGAATAATTGGAAACGATCACAAAGATCGCCACAAAGGCGGAGAGTGTGATTGTTGAAGTGGTTTGAGCCTCGAGATATTCGAGAATCGAACTCGCCTTTAATCGGTCAACGTCGAGTCGGGGAGAACGGTTCATTAGTCTCAATTACTAGTTGGAATGTCTCTCGTGGTAAAACAAGAGAGGCGCGCTAAGCTTGAGCTCGTATGTATAGTCGCAAACAATCGTCTTTCGATCTATCGCTGTAATCACTGCCATGTCGGCGATGCAGAGTCAATAAACGATGGCGATTTTGTGTTAAGAGATACAAACTTCGTTGATTTGAACCCACGAAGCGATGCGCGTTTACGATATTGTATTTTATTGTTATTTCTCTGCTTCGCGATGCATTTACTTTTATTCCGAATTAAAATATGAAACACTTGTGAATTTTTCTAGCAATAATTTCTTTTTTCTCTCTTAAATTATTCACTTATTTAAATAAAGTTACTACCATCCAATTCACCCAGTACTTTATTCACCAAGTATTAACATGCTATAATAAAGTGTAATTAAATATTCAAATGAAATTATCGTATTATTTTATGGACCGCATCGTGTGTGGCTTCAGCAACAGAGCGGCGTTCCTTATTATCTCGCAAACATTCTATCGCCGGATCAACATTGTGTGTCCAGTTTGTTGAGAGACTTAAGTCTCTTTGCAATAAGTCTCACTCCTCAAGAAACTTCCGATTGAGCCTCCGAAGTCACTCCATATGAGCTACTTCTTAGGAGTACCATTATCGACGTTGTATCATGGGTGGACCCGGACGGCCGAGTGGAACGTAGAGCGGGAAGTCAGCGAGGAAGAGCTGTGGGAGGCGACTAGAAGAATGGCCTCCCGCGACGTGGCACCGGGCCCGGACGGGATCCCGGGCCGGATCTTGGGGGGGGGGGAAGCAATGGGGGTGATGGCTCCCAAGCTTCGGCGTCTCTTCACCAGATGTATGAGGGAGGGAGTGTACCAGCGGGCGTGGCGAATGGCCAGGCCGGTCTTGCCCCGCAAAGAGGACCGACCGGCGACCTCCCCGTCGGCATATCGGCTGATATAACTGCTGGGTGAGGTCGGCAAGCTCCACGAGACAGTGGTAGCCGCCCGTCTGAAGCGACACATGTCGGAGCGGATGCCGGATTGGCACGAAAGCCAGTATGGCTTTCGGAAGGGATGATCTACGATCGACGCGGTTAGGCGCGCACGGCCGCTCGCGGAAGACATGGTTTCCCGGGACGGCGTGGCGTTGGCGGTGTCCCTGGACATCGTCAACGCGTTCAATTCCATGCCGTGGGACAGGATAGTGGCGGCCCTGGTGCATTTCGAGGTTCCCGGCTACCTCGTTCGGCTCTCCACAGGGAGGTCTCGCTTATGTGAGTCTATGGGGGGCTGGCAAACTCACGATCCCGCAGCCAGGGAGGACCGTCGGGACGAGCGTCCCGCTTACGTGAGTCCTCTATGTACACCGCAGGGAAGGTCGCCGGGAGTGTAATGCGTTTGACCGCGGTTATGCTCTTGCTACGTGGCCTTGGGTAGTAGCGCACCCACGATCCTCATGCCAAGGGTGGGAACGTTGGGATAAATCCTGGGTACAAAAGTACTTTCAGGCCCCCGCTCACGTGAGTTCCATCCGGGTCTGACGAGCAAGGTTAGAAGGCAGGTCCCCGAGCCGGCAGTGACGTGGCCATACATCCACACGATAGTCCGACCAATGACTTAGAATGGTACCACGGGGGTCGAGTGTTAGCCCGGAGGAAGTAGCGACCCCTCTGCTCGGCCAAATTCGGGTTTGGTCTCGTGGTGGCAGTGGTTGATGCCAAGATGCTGGCAAGACGGCCGTTTATGGAGGCGACGGAGCCCCCCCCCCAACGCCGCCCCTTGAACGGTAACGTCGGCGGGTGAGCAGTGTGCCAATCGCTCCAGAACCGTCCTGATGAGACGATAGGGCTTAGAAAACGCCCCGTTCGACTTGAGATGAGTGAAAGCCCCTGCAGGCCTAACTAATACAGCTAGCATGGTACGGGGTACCATGCGCGCTGGTTGGGCGTAACTTAACCCCTATGGTGCTAGGGGACCCGGGCCCAGTATGGCTATAGCCGAGGAATGGAACTGCAAAATAAGAGAGACTACCTCGTTTGGCTGATCCGCGCCTACCTGGACGATAGGTGGGTGTGCTACGCCAGCAGCGAAGGGGAGGAAAGGCAGCCCGTCGAGTGCGGCTTTCTGCAGGGTTCGGTGTTGGGGCCGATCCTGTGGATCATCGCGTACGACGAGGTGCTGCACTGCCCGCTGCCTCCTGGCGCGGTCGTGGTGTGCTGCGCGGACGACACTCTGGTCCTGGTCAGGGGTCGCGGGTGGCACGGGACATTGCGCATCGACGATGTGGCAATGGCCTGCGCGATGCGGGCTGTGCGCGGACTGACCCTGAGGGTCTCCCCCACGAAGCCGGAGACCATATGGTTCTACGACGAGAAAAGGCGGGGGACTCCTCCGCCAGGTCTGAGCATAAGCATGGAGGACGAAGCCGTCGGGATGGGATCGCGGATTAGGTATCTGGGCCTCGTCATCGACAGTCGTTGGACGTTCGAACCTCACTTCGACTCTCTGATTCCGAGGGTGTCAACGCCTTGTGCGGCCTGCTGAAGAACATCGTCGGGGCGGGAGTCGCGATGCGCCGACTATACGAGGGCGTCGTTCGGTCCCGGGTGATGTAAGGAGCCCCGGTATGGGCGGACAATCTGAAGGCGAGTCGTCGCAGCATCCTGCTCCTCAGGAGGCTGTACAGGACGACCGCCATCTAAATCGTCAGGGGATACCGAACGGTGTTGCACGCGTTGGCGAACGCTCTGGCCTCGTCACCCCCGTGGGAACTTCGGGCGCTGGTGCTGAAATAGCGATACATCCGAACGAGAGCGCTGGACTCGGGAGAGGAATCGGCCGATTGTATTATTGTATAGATTCTTCTTTTTCGGACTCTTGACCACTGGTCAACTTCATCTTTGGCTATTATAATAAAATTACGTTTGAAATAAACTGGTATTGAATATATATTAAGATAGTTTTACGTCGAAAAGTAGTACCATAGAAATGCAAATTTAGTTTCAGCTGAAAAAAATATAAAAATTATAAAAATGGTTATTATAATAGATTGCTTGAAGGCGTCAATTTACAGTAAGAATTTAAAAATTATTAAATTCAATTGTGTTATAATGAAAAAACCAACTTTTAAGATACCAACAAACAGTTACCGTTTGATTGGCATTTCAATGCATTGTCAAGTGCATGACAGTATTATATAAGGAACATGCTTCTCGCGCGCGAGCTCTTTAGTGCCTGAACTCCCGGAGAGTGAACATCGAAGAAGAACTTTAACATAAGGTAAGTAAAACAAAAATATCAACAATAACATTGAACTAATAATTTATAACGTCTAAACCATTAATTTATAACTCTTAGGCAATTAATTTCTAAAAACTAAGCCATTAATTTTAAGCATTTAAGCTAATAATTTATACATTTAACTTTATAACAATCAAACCGTTCTTCAAGTAAACAATAAGTCTCTCGATAACAGCTTAATAGATCCTTTGATAGATCTAACGAAGAAGTACCTAACGGCGATTACAGCCAATTAGTTCATATTATTCGCTACATAATTAATCTGTATCACGTACTGGGATGCAGGCGGTATTGAAGAAGAAAGCCATTTTATGTTACAACTGTAACGAGTAAATTTGCTCGTTTCACTTAAGAGGAATTAAAAAGGTACCTGACTTTTAAATGTGCATTAAATAAGAATTTTGAATATCGCACGCAGTGATGTAGGTGTTATTCAAGAAAAAAAGAACATTTTATTTTGCAATTAGTACGAGTAAATGAACGAATATCGATAATATAATATAATGCTTAATATGAATTTTATCTGTCCGATTATTTAATACCTTAACTTATTTCACAGAACGTCATCGACTGCCGTTAGGCTTTCCCCCCTTTTTGTTCAAACTAATTGGTAACCGATATCTAGTATGAAGGAAGTGTGAAATTAGTCTTAGCTTGTAGAAACTATTAAAATGATAAAAATGGATATCGTATTAAATCGTTGAAGGCGTCAATTTACGATAAAAAGTTAAGAAATTGTTCAATATGAGTTTGTTATAGTGGAAAAACCGTCTTTTGCAATGTCAAAAGATCGTTACCGTTTGATTGACATGCCGACACCTTGCAAAGATATATAAGGAACACGCAAGTCGCGCGCGAGCTTTTTCGAGCCTGAGCTCCCGGAAAGTGAACATCGAAGAAGAACTTTAACATAAGGTAAATAAAAAAAATATCTACAATAACATTGAACTAGTAATTTCTAACGTCTAAACCATTAATTTGTAACGTCTAAACCATTAATTTATAAGATTTAAGCTATTAATTTACAACATTTAAGCTATTAATTTACAACATTTAAACTGTTATATTATACATTTAAGCCATTAATTTATAACATTTGAACTATTAATTCACAATATTTAAGCTATTAATTTATAGCATTTAAACTGTTATTTTATACATTTAAGCCATTAATTTATAACATTTAAACTATTAATTCACAACATTTAAGCTATTAATTTATAACATTTAAACTATTAATTCACAACATTTAAGCTATTAATTTATAGCATTTAAACTGTTATTTTATACATTTAAGCCATTAATTTCTAACATTTATGTCATTAATCTAAAACAATTACTCCATTAATTCTTAACAATTATACCAATAATTTATAACCATGTCCTTCCATTAATTCAAAGTAATTATGCTCTTAATTTATACCATTAGTTGCACCATTAATTGGAAGCAACTCTACATTCATTGATTTAAATCAATACCATCAATTCGTAGTGAGAAAATTAATGATTTATTTTGTTTTATTTAATATTGACGAAATCTTTCAAGTCCCTGAAGTGCTATTGTATTTCTATATAGCATTATGTTTTAATTTTAAATACAGTATTTAATTTCTCATGCTACTATTTCATATAAAACCAGAGTGTACCTATTGGGTGTCTATGGATGAGATGTAATTTTCCATGTCTGCACAAAACCAAGGAAACAACACCGTATTCATGGAATCAAGGAAGCAGGTGTAATTTAATCGAAGGAAACGACACCTCGCCATTCATCCATACGCACTACAATTGGTACCTTGCATGGTTTCGTTGCTTCGATGATAAGTTCAATATTCAAATACGATTATGCAGATTCACGTACTACAGCTATTCCAATTAATAAATTTCAATACACGTTACTTCTTTGTTATAAAATAATTTTACATCTTTGCTTCCAATGCTTAAAAACTCTTTATGTAGATGGGACCCGAGCGTAGTTACCTCCTCGTGATGGGTCCCGGTAATTGGTATCGTTTTTCAAATAATAACACACCAAGTACTATTTTGAATATTAGTATTATTATTTGACAAACGATATCAAGCTAAAAACTACTTGAATATAGTCTGGTCTTGATCATCCAAAATAGTTTTGGTGATCTAGACTGGACTAATAACCCCCCCCCCCCCGGAGCGGGCACCGTTGGACACCGTGGGATGCGTGCGTTTTAGCCTTAATTAATCATAAGATAGATAATGTTTGTACTGATCGATGTAATCGTTGTGTGTCAGATACATGTTGCATTGTGTGGGAGATAGATATTGCGTCGTGTAAGCTTTGTTTTACGTTTGTAAAGATTCGTGTAGCTGCTGTGTAGGAGATAGGTGTTTCGCGGTTAGGCTACGAAATAACTATCTCTTTACGCAGGCCCATGATCAAGTAGAGTCAGAACTCGACATTCTACCAATAGGTTGAATGTCGAGACCGATGCATAATGTTAAATAACTCATGGGCGGGTCTCGCGCGTAGTCACCTCCTCGTGGTGAGACCTGGTAATTGGCATCGTTTTCCAAAAATTAATCAGTTGATTAATCTTTGGAAAACGATACCAAGCTAAGAACTACGCACCAGTCCAGTTTGGGTCATCAAAAGCCGCGAAAAGAATTTTGGATGATCTAAACTGGACTGCAACGTGGGACATCGTGGGACACCGTTGGACATCGTGGGACACCGTTGGACATCGTGGGACACCGTTGGACACCGTTGGACATCGTTGGACACCGTTGGATATCGTTAGACATCGTTGGACACCGTGGGATATGTCTTCACTCTGTCAACCATTCTGAGCCCATTCTGTACAATGATACTTATCTGACTTGGAACGAAATATAAAAATCTATTCTTCTCTTCCACTGAATCTTGCAGTTATTTTGTGCACGGGAGTGCGTCGCGTGGGACCATTAATTCTTTTGAAAGATCGCGAACGAACGAGTTCGCGCCGCGATTTTTCTTTCATTGTCTGTTTGTTCCGGCTTCTTCTTGTTTCCCAATTTTTAAGGGAAGATTATTGTGGTCATGTTTGAGCTTATAACTTTTCGATATTTTCAAAAGTTTAGAATTGCGAAAATAAAACGTTAAACAGTTTAGTACAACGACTCGTATTCCCCTTTTGAAAGATACACAATTGTATATGCAGTGTCAATAGCTTCGCTTTCTTTCTCTCGTTACTAACCCCAATCTAATGGGGGCGTCGTTTCTTCATTACGTTTTTGCTGTTGTGTAAATTTCGTTATTAATGTGGTTTAATTAATACACGTTTATTTAACGATTCATTCAATATGAATAATTCTGTTGTCTTTTTATTCGAGCATGGGTAACGTTTGATATGCATTTATATTTATTTTAAAATATATTTGACACATATTTCATAATAGATAATTTCTTAATTATTTGAAATACTAGGATGAACGTAAGGCCGATTAAATAAATTATTGTTCTATTTCTGATCTATGAAATTATTCTCTTATTTCAAACGAACTTTTAGCGAATTATCTTATTGTTTCAAATTGAGATATACCGTCATAAACTTGCAACTTGGTAACAATTAGATTGAAATACCTCGAAACAAGGTTTCGCGCGCGTTTGTGCAGTACTCTTTAAGTATATTTAGTGGCGAACTTTTGAATTCTTGCAAATATTTTCCAATATTTATAACACGCGACTATAGTGTATTAGTGGAATGTATATTTCGTATTCTAATAACGAAAATTCACAGTATATATTCTAATTGCGAACAGTATAATTCTTGTAAACGATTACATTGTGTTCACGGTATTCGGAAGCATTTGTTCGCTATCGAGAAATATCTCACAATTTTCAACTTATATTTCTCATATTTGTTCCAATTTCTTAATAATAATTTGTAAGTCTATAAAAAATAGCAGTATTTTCTAAATAAACGTTCGATAGGAAAAAGAAGAAAATTGTCGAAACGACGTTTCGCTTCTTTTTCCACTCCCTCCCACACCCGCCCTTAAACAGCTTTATTTTCAGGGAATATTTGTGACCGCGCGCAATGCGGTTGTAGAGTCAGTGTTTGCTACGCAATAATTTCTTTTCAATATTTTAAAATCACGATAGTTTTCATTAAATTCGATCGAATAATCACACGCGAAAGTAATAAAGTTTTATGAATTAAATTTATACGCGATATTAGAGTTCTTGTTCGCCGATTATAATTTAAACGGTCGCGATAACGTAGTCTTTTATTTTTCTTTTTTTATATTTATTTTTATGAATATTCGTTTTCGGTATTAGAGTCAGTGCCTCCCTCAAGAGGATAAAGCCTCTCCAGGAGCTCAAGAATGTAAGTAATTTTATATATTGTATTTCAATTTGTTCTATTAATTATATTTTGTTTGAAATATTGTTAATTCTAAAATAAAAACGATGGATATTTTAGAAAGCTGTAAATGTCCTTTTTAATTGAAACGAAGTCTTAGAGTCTTAACATTAAAGTACAATAAAACTGTCTGATACGTATAAAAAATGACTGAATGTTTTATTCTCAAACTCTTATATTAGATTTCCAATTTACATACTTATTAGAGTTTAGTCTTTATTATTCCTAAATTTTCAAGTTTGTTATTATGTATTAACGATATTAATGATATCTTATGTTTTGTTATAGACATATCGCAGCTTCAACTTCTTTGTCTTGTTTGGGAATGCCCCGATGGTGGCTCAAAAGCCAAGAATGTAAGTATTTTTACATATCGTGCTTCAATTATGTCTGTTCTGTACATTTTTTTTTTTCATCACTATCAATTAAGAAATGCAATTCGATTGAAAATTTGGGAGGTTAGCATTTTCTGAGGTTATTCTTTCATTAAAATAAAGTAAGTGTTAAAGTCTCAATACCGAATTATGAAACAAATGACTAACATATTTCACAAATCATTAGATTCCTAATTTTTAGATTTTAAACTTTCATATTAGAGTTTTAGTTTTTATACTTATCAAGGTTTATTAGATTTTCAATCTTTATTACTACTAAAGTTACTAAAGTTAATAAACCTTCGTTTTTCATTATCTCCAACTTGTTAAATAATCAGGAATCACTCATCGTGTTTTATTCTGTAACAGATTTTTCGCAACCTCCATTTCCACCACTGGACCTTACATGGTTCCCGCCTGATGTCAGTCTCCCTGATGACGTCCTCTGTTTCTCCGCTTCGAACGGTGAGTCGCATGCATTTCTGTTCCTCCGGTCACTCAATCATGTCGTAGGACGAAAGGTCCGAATCGGCACGGGTGACTGGTTGTATACGTAGAATTTTTTTTGCGAGCATAGTGACCGCGGGTATTTTTTATACCCGTGAGTAGTAACATTTTTTTTTGAAATTTATTAATTTAGGATAGGTCTTCTTGCACAACGCGATTATAATAATTAGTTTTTTAATAATTAGGTTAGGGATATACACTTGAGAATATATTCGTACTACTTACGCATATGCATGTTAATATTCCGTATGAATATTTGCAAATGGCAAATATCTACAGAAATATACCTGTATGATATACATATACCTGATCTTAATCAACGAATCGATGGTGACGATATTAAGTCAGGTTCGTTTATTTCATTTCTATTAGAATTTAAAACACGAGTTACAATTCATTTTTTTCCCGTACAAGAATGTGTGAAATTATACGTGCAAGAAGACACTTCGCGACAGGCAGATTTTTGAATCAAAGCAGTAATTTTCAACACTGCTTCTGCACTTTCGAGTATGTGCTTTGATAAAGAGATCGCCTGAGATTGTTTCTTTTTTAATAATATATTTAGAGTCAATAATTCCATTTGATCGAGTCTCAGTCTTTTTCAATTAACGCTACCTTTTTTGCAATATTAAAATTTTGTTCCGATTTATTAAATTAATAAAGCAGAGTTACTTAGTTACTGTTATATTAATGAAGTAGATTTAATCAGATACGAAGTAGTAGAATATGAAATCAAAGAACGTTAGTCCGTTAAATAAAAATTACACAAACTAATCATATTTTTTGATCAGGATTTTCAGGTTTAACCCTTTCCGTGCCCATTGTCAGGACCTCATTCACGTGCCCAGGTGCTACTTGAATGGGAGAAAGACATTGGGCACGATGATCTAGAATTAAGCAATGTAATAATTTCTCAGCGACTGACGATGTGTTAGTGTATCGTGCACGACGTATTTTCCACATTACGTATGTGTGTTGTTAGGCCGTGGAATTGCGTCGTTTTTTCTCATTCGTTAAAACTTCAAATATTAAAAATGTCGAGACATATATCGATTCAATTTACGTCTCGATACAATCACAATTTCTGATAATATCATCCACGGGATTAAGTGTAACCACGCTTTTAATATTGCCGTCAATTACAATTATAATTCCAAGTTTACTTACATTTATTCTAACGATATCATTTCCTCAAGACGTGTTTTATCACGTTTTACGCAATGGTCACTAGCCTTCGTCGGTCGATTTCAGGAAAAAGGTACGTACCTTAGAGTGTGCATGTTGTGTTAAGCTCGGGTGTCGGAGGCGTCCCGGGACGTCCTCTCTAGTGTAGGACCTTTGCGCCCGGGCGTTTGTGTGAGAACCGTGGAGCGAGTGTGTTGGTGTGCTCGTTTTGCTATTTTTTAAATATAGCGCTAGGTAGGATAGGTAGTATACTTTCTGGTATGTCTGTTAATTATAAGTAGGTAGGGCCGGGCAGGTTGGCACAGTCTCTGGTCGGGTAGGCGCTTTTTCGCGTGACCAACCTGTTTCTGGAAATCTGATTTGAAAAATCGACGGTGAAACTGGCACGAGTAGAGCATGCTCTCGTCTCTGGTTTTGCCTGCCGATTTTTCGAATTTCGCGGTCGCGGTCGCGAGTGGGCGAACGAACGTTTATCGCTCGAGCACGCACATGCGAGTGGGCAACGATCACCGCTGTGATCGTTGGTCAGTCCATGCGCACTTCATTCAGCTTCCGCGGTTTATATTTTTATTTTACCTTTATAAGTTCTTTTTTTGTTTGCGATTTAGAAGACTCGAGCTTAGATTTAAGTTTCAGCGGGCATTGCGCTCGAAGAAAGAAGAAGCTATAAGCCGAAGAGGCCCGGCAAACTGCCACTCAAGAGGGCAACTACTAATGGCTCCCCATCCTCTGGATCATCCAGAGCATGGGAAGTCATTATTGTTACTACTTTGTCACTATGCTCGCTTTTAGTATTTGTAGTAGTAGTAGTAGTAGTAGTAGTAGTAGTAGTCTTAGCTTTTCTGACCGATGTATATATCGGTCCATCGTCCCATTGGGCAAATCGCGATTTTTTTTATTAGTGTTGCGACAAATTAATTACGGGTTGTATTAGAGTTGCGAAATAACACCGCGACTTTTTATTAGTGTGGCGAGAAAATGATTACGGTTTGAATTAGAGTTGCGATAAAAGGATAGTCGCGTTTGCTTTAGAGTTGCGAATTGTCTTTTGCAAATTTTATTATGAATTTATAGAATTTCTTACAGAACTATACGTATCAGAATTTATCCTGTTTTCTATTGTTTAAAATTAGATTATAAAGATGTTAGTTTCCAATGAATTTTATAGTATTGCAATGTAATATTGCAAGTAGCAATACCAGAATATTTGAAGTATCTTTTTCATATAGTAAATAGTAATTTTTATTACATTCACTATAAGAGTTAGCGTTGCGATATTGTTGCATCGCGAGTTCTACTAATTTTTCCTGTTAGCGTTGCGACAACGAATGATCGCGTTTTCTTAAGTAGAGTTGCGTTTATAAAATGCCCAGACCCTCCGACTGTATTTGTCGGACACTGTTCCTGGATCACACGATACAGCTGTAAGAGCTGTTTAAGTGTGATCGTTCATCGGCAACCTCCTAAATGGTTGCACTACGATATGTCAGCCCTCCACTCGTGATTTTTCTTATTAGTGTCGCGACAAATTAATTACGGGTTATATTAGAGTTGCGAAATAACATCGCGGCTTTGAATTAGTGTGGCGAGAAAACGATTACGGTTTGAATTAGAGTTGCGATAAAAGGATAATCGCGCTTGCTTTAGAGTTGCGAATTACGATATCGCGATTGTCTTTGGAACTTTTAGAATTTTTCCTGCTTTCTATTGTTTAAAATTAGATTATAAAAGTGTTCAATTAATTTTATAGTATTGCAAGTAGCAATACCAGAATATTTAAAGTAGCTTTTTCATATAGTAAATAGTAATTTTCATTAAATTCAGTATAAGAGTTAGCGTTGCAATATTCTTGCATCGCGAGTTCTACTAATTTTTCCTGTTAGCGTTGCGATAACGAATGATCGCGTTTTCTTAAGTAGAGTTGCGTTTATAAAATGCCCAGACCCTCCGACTGCATTTGTCGGACACTGTTCCTGGATCACACGATACAGCTGCAAGAGCTGTGCAAGTGTGATCGTTCATGAGCAACCTCCTAAATGGTTGCTTCTCAATATTAGTGTTGCGTATTGCTTAAATACGAGTGCGTAGATTTATACTTATTAGCGTTGCGTCTCAAATTTCGGGAATTTTCACTTTTCCTTTTTTGATAGATTAATTGATATTGCACATATAACAAAGCACTCTTCGCGTTTGATGTTGAGAATTTTCTGCTTCATAAATATTAATAGTAAATTAGCGTTGCGAAACGAGAATATTCAGTTCCACTCTCGGCGCGTTGATCGGGTTTATATAGAGTGGAAGACGATCGAATTTTAGTAGCCCTTCTGGCTACTGCTTTGTTTCTTTTTCAGCGCCCCTCATTAATGCACCCCTTATTACTACGTTTATTACTGAAAATACTGCTATAAGACATATTCCTTTGTCAACGTTAACGTTACCATGACTGCTAAAATACAGAACTTTATTACGAATGTATGATATGTATATATATTTACATGTATGAAATTGTGAGCGATTTCATGCGTAAGAAAGTATTATAATGAAATATCTTAATGTTGCTACGAAGGCTTGAAATATTTTTTAAAATTTAATTCATCGCGATTGGAATTAATGCTGGTGATTGTTCGTTCTTAGAACCATAACTTTTAGAATTTTTTCGACCGCGATACTTCTAATCTTTTAACAGTAATGTAGAATTTTATAAATATTCGAATTTCATTTGCACGAAACAAAAGTTCATTCGCGATAATCGTCGCGTTTGTAGTAAAAATTCTGCAAAAAATGACTTGTGCACATACCTTTCGGTTCAGTATGTTGCAAATCACTATGTCGTTGTAGAAAGTAACAGATACTGTAAAAGTTAAAAGATAAAGCAAGTGATTTTATAATAATCGGGTTTTCTCTCATCTTAGTTACTCCAAATGAACATTTCAATTTTTAATTCAGTTTAAATTCAATTACTTAAAATTCTTGTTTTCAACGTAACCCTAGTTTCGATTAAAAAGATGCAAATGATTCTCTATATTTGTTAGAATTTAGTCAATAGTAATTTGATCTATAATTGACCATTAGTAGTAGTTTATTTTTCATGTATCAAATGTTCTCGTTTTAAAGATGCCTGCTTATTCCATATATAAAATCCAAGTAAATGAGTTTGATTCAGATTAATGAATTTACAGAAAATACATTTTAGTTACATATTTGAACATTTCATAGCATATTAAATATTTGTGCTAGATACCCAAATGATTTTTCTTCCATTGTCTGATTGTTCAGGCTTCTTTCTGTTTTGCCATTATTAAGAGAAGCATATTGTGATCGCGTTGGAGGATATAACTTTTCGATATCTTCACAAGTTTAGTACAACGAATCGTATGTCTCTTTTGTAAGACTTTAAATTACATATGCAGTGTCAATAGTTTCATTTTCCTTCTCTCGTTCCAAGTAAGACAAATGTATCTTTGATACCGAATGTTGCCAGTACGGTTGCGAATTATTCTACAATGTTTGTACGCGATCGATGTAGTCGTTTTCGCAAATTAATCAGTAGATTAATTTTTGGAAAACGACTACATCGCTCAGTACAAACATTGTACAATGATTCGATACCAAGTTGAGAACTACGCCACTACAGTCCAGTTTGGATCAAAAATGCCACGAAAAGAATTTTGTATAATCTAAACTGGACTGCAAAGTGGGACGTCATTGGACGTCGCGGGACGTCGTTGGACACCCTGGGACGCCGTTGGACACCCTGGGACGCCATTGGACACCGTTGTTCCAGTGTGGATCTCCAAATGCCGCCAAAAGAATTTTGGATGATCTATACTGGGCTGCAACGTGGGACGTCGTTGGACGTCGCGGGACGCCGTTGGACACCGTGGGACACCGTCGGTCCAGTGTGGATCTCCAAATGCCGCCAAAAGAATTTTGGATGATCTATACTGGGCTGCAACGTGGGACGTCGTTGGACGTCGCGGGACGCCGTTGGACACCGTGGGACACCGTCGGTCCAGTGTGGATCTTCAAATGCCGCCAAAAGAATTTTGGATGATCTATACTGGGCTGCAACGTGGGACATCGTCGGTCCAGTGTGGATCTCCAAATGCCGCCAAGAGAATTTTGGAAGATCTATACTGGGCTGCAACGTGGGACATCGTCGGTCCAGTGTGGATCTCCAAATGCCGCCAAAAGAATTTTGGATGATCTATACTGGGCTGCAACGTGGGACATCGTCGGTCCAGTGTGGATCTCCAAATGCCGCCAAAAGAATTTTGGATGATCTATACTGGGCTGCAACGTGGGACATCGTCGGTCCAGTGTGGATCTCCAAATGCCGCCAAAAGAATTTTGGATGATCTATATTGGGCTGCAACGTGGGACATCGTCGGTCCAGTGTGGATCTCCAAATGCCGCCAAAAGAATTTTGGATGATCTATACTGGGCTGCAACGTGGGACATCGTCGGTCCAGTGTGGATCTCCAAATGCCGCCAATAGAATTTTGGATGATCTATACTGGGCTGCAACGTGGGACATCGTCGGTCCAGTGTGGATCTCCAAATGCCGCCAAAAGAATTTTGGAAGATCTATACTGGGCTGCAACGTGGGACATCGTCGGTCCAGTGTGGATCTCCAAATGCCGCCAAAAGAATTTTGGTTGATCTATATTGGGCTGCAACGTGGGACATCGTCGGTCCAGTGTGGATCTCCAAATGCCGCCAAAAGAATTTTGGATGATCTATACTGGGCTGCAACGTGGGACATCGTCGGTCCAGTGTGGATCTCCAAATGCCGCCAAAAGAATTTTGGATGATCTATACTGGGCTGCAACGTGGGACGTCGTCGGTCCAGTGTGGATCTCCAAATGCCGCCAAAAGAATTTTGGAAGATCTATACTGGGCTGCAACGTGGGACACCGTCGGTCCAGTGTGGATCTCCAAATGCCGCCAAAAGAATTTTGGATGATCTATACTGGGCTGCAACGTGGGACATCGTCGGTCCAGTGTGGATCTCCAAATGCCGGCAAAAGAATTTTGGATGATCTATACTGGGCTGCAACGTGGGACATCGTCGGTCCAGTGTGGATCTCCAAATGCCGCCAAAAGAATTTTGGAAGATCTATACTGGGCTGCAACGTGGGACATCGTCGGTCCAGTGTGGATCTCCAAATGCCGCCAAAAGAATTTTGGATGATCTATATTGGGCTGCAACGTGGGACATCGTCGGTCCAGTGTGGATCTCCAAATGCCGCCAAAAGAATTTTGGATGATCTATACTGGGCTGCAACGTGGGACATCGTCGGTCCAGTGTGGATCTCCAAATGCCGCCAAAAGAATTTTGGAAGATCTATACTGGGCTGCAACGTGGGACATCGTCGGTCCAGTGTGGATCTCCAAATGCCGCCAAAAGAATTTTGGATGATCTATATTGGGCTGCAACGTGGGACATCGTCGGTCCAGTGTGGATCTCCAAATGCCGCCAAAAGAATTTTGGATGATCTATACTGGGCTGCAACGTGGGACATCGTCGGTCCAGTGTGGATCTCCAAATGCCTCCAAAAGAATTTTGGATGATCTATACTGGGCTGCAACGTGGGACATCGTCGGTCCAGTGTGGATCTCCAAATGCCGGCAAAAGAATTTTGGATGATCTATACTGGGCTGCAACGTGGGACATCGTCGGTCCAGTGTGGATCTCTAAATGCCGCCAAAAGAATTTTGGATGATCTATATTGGGCTGCAACGTGGGACATCGTCGGTCCAGTGTGGATCTCCAAATGCCGCCAAAAGAATTTTGGATGATCTATACTGGGCTGCAACGTGGGACATCGTCGGTCCAGTGTGGATCTCCAAATGCCTCCAAAAGAATTTTGGATGATCTATACTGGGCTGCAACGTGGGACATCGTCGGTCCAGTGTGGATCTCCAAATGCCGGCAAAAGAATTTTGGATGATCTATACTGGGCTGCAACGTGGGACATCGTCGGTCCAGTGTTGATCTCTAAATGCCGCCAAAAGAATTTTGGATGATCTATACTGGGCTGCAACGTGGGACATCGTTGGTCCAGTGTGGATCTCCAAATGTCGCCAAAAGAATTTTGGTTGATCTATACTGGACTGCAACGTGGGACGTCGCGGGACGCCGTTGGACGCCGCGGGACGCCGTTGGACGCCGCGGGACACCGTTGGACATCGTTGGACATCGCGGGACACCGTTGGACATCGCGGGACACCGTTGGACATCGTTGGACACCGCGGGACACCGTTGGACATCGTTGGACATCGCGGGATGCGTGCGTTATAGCCTTAATTAATCGATAGCTATGTACCTATGTTAAGTGCATTGTTAGCGTATTCTGTACAACCACACTTAACCATCTTGGAACCCAGAAAAGAAAAATCTCCTCCCTTTCCGCTCGCTTACCACACTGGAGTTGTTATACTTGCGATTTATGGGTTCACGGTCGCTCAGTTCTTTCAAACTGTCGCGTGGCGTACTCGCTCGCGCGTATTCCGGGTGCGTACGGGTCAACGTGCACTGGACAACTCTTTGAATTCGTTAGTCGCCCCAAGGACACCTCTGTCTTGGTGACTACTCGACGACTGCTCGTCGTTTGTCTCGAATCGCGAGAGTTGTCATCGCGCTGGTGATACCTGTGAATCTGTTGACGATCGAGTCGCACGTCCACGATCCTGTCCGATTGGTACTTTGGTACTCGGACAGGGGCCTGTGTTTCACGTCCTCCGTAATTCTGTTCGGGCCCGCGGGGGTGGACCCCACTGTTCAGTTGGGGCCTTGCCTTCGTAATCCTGTTCAGCGGTCCCTCCCTGGGTTCCACTTATACAGTTGGAGTGTGTTAAATTGCAGGCCCATTCGCTGGACACGGGTATCATCGGTAAATGCCATCGACCGTGATAAGTTTCAAACGACGTGACAGGAATCGAGAGAAGGTCAATGCTTGGGCTTTCCGCCGAACCTTAGGGTTATCGGGTGCACGGGAGTACGTCACGTAGGTTTGTTAGTTCTTTCGAGAGATCGCGATTACGTTCGTTCCGGGCGAACCGCGGATTTTCTTCCATCGTCTCATTATTGGGGCTCCGTTTCCATAGTAGCCTCATTTTCTTTTCTTTCGTTCCATGTTAGGCAAATGTGTCTTTGATACGGAATGCTGCCGGTAGGGTTGCGAATTATTGTACGATATTTGTAACGATCAATGTAATTGTTGTGTGGGAGATGGATGTTGCGTTATATATGTTGATCTACGTTTGTAAAGATTCATGTAACCGCTGCGTTGGAGATATTTGTTTCGCAGTTAGGCTACGAAACAACTATCCCTTAACGCAGGCCCATGGTCAAGTAGAGTCGGAACTCGACATTCTGCCAATAGGTTGAATGTCGAGATCGATGCGTAATGTTAAATAACCCATGGGCGGGTCTCGTGCGTAGTCACCTCCTCGTGGTGAGACCTGGTAATTGGCATCGTTTTCCAAAATTTGATCATACGATTAATCTTTGGAAAACGATACCAAGCAAAGAACTACGCACCAGTCCAGATTGGGTCACCAAAAGCCACTAAGAGAATTACGTATGATCTATACTAGACTGCAACGTAGTACATCGTTGGAGACCGCAGGATGAGTGCAATTTAGCCTAAATCAGTCGTAAGATAGATACATATGTTATGTGTGTTGTAAGCTCAGTCTGTCCAACGATACTTGCCTATCAAGAAATCCTTCCTCCGAGTTCATTTTTGAAAAAAAAAAAACTCCTCTGTGGCTCACCTTACTCAGAAACGATTGGTTTCGCTGTTTATCGGTTCACGATCGCTTAGTTCTTTCAAATTGTCGCGTCACGTACTCGCTCGCGCGTATTCCGAGTACGTGCGGGTCGACGTGCAGTGGAAAAGACCTTGGATTCGTAGGTCAAAATAATGGAAATATACGCAAGAAAATATGGAGTACGCGTCTAGCGTGCAAGTTGCAAGTTGCAATCGCTGCTCGCTCGCTGCGCTCGCTCGTTCGAATCTAGCCCAACCCAAAACCGATACTGCACGTTCGCATATAGTAATAGAAAGCGTATCGTGTACCGACGTTGTAGCGTAGGGACTTTGAAAAAATTTTCGCGTTCGAAAGCTCTTTAGGAATTATTTCGTTAATAAGCGTTATAAGGTGATGTTGCGGAAGGAGGTGTCGGAGAGCGTAAGAGAACGGGATTTCATTCCCGACAGGATAGGTGGACGGCAGCAGGTGGAGTTAAGTTGGGGTTAGGTTACAGTATGACCGCTATAAGAATAGCGAGGGGAAACAGAACCGTATCCCACGCGTCGGCGTCCGTGCTAGCCGCGTCTCCCCCGTTGGAACTGCTGGCCCTCGCACTCCAACAGGTGTTCAATCAACGGAGGGCTCTAGGTTCGGACTGCAACCAACCGGCCCAAGACGTTTGGAGGGAGGCCAGGCACAGGATATGGGAAGGATGGCGCTCCCAATTACAGCAGGAGGACGTCACTCGGCCGCACCGAGCCGTTCGCGCCGTCCTTCCCAACTGGGAGGCGTGGAGGGACCGCGGCTGTGTTTCGCTCACTTACAGGATGACGCAGGTGCTCACGTCCCATGGCGCGTTCGCTGAACACCTGCGAAGGAACCAGCGGGAGGTGACGTCCATCTGTCACCACTGCGAAGAGGAGGAGGATACGGCGCAGCACACGCTGGAGTTATGCCCAGCGTGGGAAGAACCGCGCCGCGTACTGCGCCTCACCATAGGCTATAGATTAGCACCTGAAGCGGTCGTCGAGGCCACGGCGAGGGGCCCACGGGAGTTGGCCGCCGTCCGCACAATCTGCAAGCAAGTCATGCTAGCGAAGTAGCGGGCGGAGAGGAACAGGGAGAAGCGAGGCGACCCCGTCAGGATAGCCCGCAGAGGAAGGGGAGGAGCATCGATACTCCGCCGCGTGATCGCGGCACCACCACCACCGCCGCCATCATAGAAGCGCACGGAGAAGTAAAAGCCGTCAAGCCGAGGAGGGTCTGGGTTCCTCCTCGAAATTGCTCGACGGCCCAGGAAATGTGCCGCTAGGGGGCGAGTGATCACGCCCTCTCTGCCATTCATAACCAGGCTGCCTCCCATACAACAAATCAGGGAGAGAAGGACGAAGGAGCGTCCTGGGAACGAACTAACGACAGGAACTGGGACGCTCCTCAGAACCGTTACGACGACCACCGTGAGGTTTTTGTCGGTAAGAGTCCGACTACCCGCCGACTACCAGAGGGCGGACGGGCGTCCATGAGTATTTCCCCACGTATAAAGGAATAGGTTCAGTACGGGTCTTTTTTCCGCACGCGTTCCTTTCCCGCGTTCCGGATCCGTTCCTAGTTCCGGATCCGTTCCTAGTTCCGGATCCGTTCCTAGTTCCGGATCCGTTCCTAGTTCCGGATACGTTCCTAGTTCCGGATACGTTCCTAGTTCCGGATCGGTACAGTCCCGGTCCGATTCAGTCCGGTTCAGAAAGGTTCAGACCGGTTCAGTCCGTTTCAGACCGGTTCAGACCGGTTCAGACCGGTGTAGACCGTTTCAGACCGGTTCAGACCGATCCAGACCGTTTCAGACCGGTACAGTCGCGGTCAGGTTCAGACCTGGTACGTTTCAGTCCGGTTCAGTACGGTTCAGACCGGTTCAGACCGATCCAGACCGTTTCAGACCGTTACAGTCGCGGTCAGGTTCAGACCTGGTACGTTTCAGTCCGGTTCAGTACGGTTCAGACCGGTTCAGACCGATCCAGACCGGTTCAGACCGGTACAATCGCGGTCAGGTTCAGACCTGGTACGTTTCAGTCCGGTTCAGTACGGTTCAGACCGATTCAGACCGGTTCAGACCGGTTCAGACCGGTTCAGACCGGTTCAGTCCGTTTCAGACCGGTTCAGACCGGTTCAGACCGGTTCAGACCGGTACAGTCGCGGTCAGGTTCAGACCTGGTACGTTTCAGTCCGGTTCAGTACGGTTCAGACCGATTCAGACCGGTTCAGACCGGTGCAGACCGATCCAGACCGATTCAGACCGGTTCAGTCCGTTTCAGACCGGTTCAGACCGGTGCAGACCGGTGCAGACCGATCCAGACCGGTTCAGACCGGTTCAGTCCGTTTCAGTACGGTTCAGACCGGTTCAGACCGGTTCAGACCGGTTCAGACCGGTTCAGTCCGTTTCAGACCGGTTCAGACCGGTTCAGACCGGTTCAGACCGGTACAGTCGCGGTCAGGTTCAGACCTGGTACGTTTCAGTCCGGTTCAGTACGGTTCAGACCGATTCAGACCGGTTCAGACCGGTGCAGACCGATCCAGACCGATTCAGACCGGTTCAGTCCGTTTCAGACCGGTTCAGACCGGTGCAGACCGGTGCAGACCGATCCAGACCGGTTCAGACCGGTTCAGTCCGTTTCAGTACGGTTCAGACCGGTTCAGACCGGTTCAGACCGGTTCAGACCGGTTCAGACCGGTTCAGTCCGTTTCAGACCGGTTCAGACCGGTTCAGTCCGTTTCAGACCGGTTCAGACCGGTTCAGACCGGTGCAGACCGGTACAGTCGCGGTCAGGTTCAGACCTGGTACGTTTCAGTCCGGTTCAGTACGGTTCAGACCGGTTCAGACCGTTTCAGACCGGTTCAGACCGGTTCAGACCGATCCAGACCGGTTCAGACCGGTTCAGACCGGTTCAGACCGGTTCAGACCGGTTCAGACCGGTGCAGACCGGTACAGTCGCGGTCAGGTTCAGACCTGGTACGTTTCAGTCCGGTTCAGTACGGTTCAGTCCGGTTCAGTACGGTTCAGACCGGTTCAGACCGGTTCAGACCGGTTCAGTCCGTTTCAGACCGTTTCAGACCGGTTCAGACCGATCCAGACCGTTTCAGACCGGTACAGTCGCGGTCAGGTTCAGACCTGGTACGTTTCAGTCCGGTTCAGTACGGTTCAGACCGGTTCAGACCGATCCAGACCGGTTCAGACCGGTACAATCGCGGTCAGGTTCAGACCTGGTACGTTTCAGTCCGGTTCAGTACGGTTCAGACCGATTCAGACCGGTTCAGACCGGTTCAGACCGGTTCAGACTGGTTCAGTCCGTTTCAGACCGGTTCAGACCGGTTCAGACCGGTTCAGACCGGTTCAGACCGGTTCAGACCGGTTCAGACCGATCCAGACCGTTTCAGACCGGTACAGTCGCGGTCAGGTTCAGACCTGGTACGTTTCAGTCCGGTTCAGTACGGTTCAGACCGATCCAGACCGTTTCAGACCGGTACAGTCGCGGTCAGGTTCAGACCTGGTACGTTTCAGTCCGGTTCAGTACGGTTCAGACCGATTCAGACCGGTTCAGACCGGTGCAGACCGATCCAGACCGGTTCAGACCGGTTCAGTCCGTTTCAGACCGGTTCAGACCGGTGCAGACCGGTGCAGACCGATCCAGACCGGTTCAGACCGGTTCAGACCGGTTCAGACCGGTTCAGTCACGGTCAGGTTCAGACCCGGTACGTTTCAGTCCGGTTCAGACCGGTTTAGTACAGTTCAGTACGGTTCAGACCGGTTCAGTACGGTTCAGACCGGTTCAGTCACGGTCAGGTTAGGTTGGGGTTAGGTTGGGGTTAGGTTGGGGTTAGGTTGGGGTTAGGTTGGGGTTAGGTTGGGGGTTAGGTTGGGGTTAGGTTGGGGTTAGGTTGGGGTTAGGTTGGGGTTAGGTTGGGGTTAGGTTGGGGTTAGGTTGGGGTTAGGTTGGGGTTAGGTTGGGGAGCACGAGGTGGGTATGGGTTCTTAGGGCGTAGTACCACGCCCTGGGAAACCCCGATGGATCTGATATTCTCCTATAGTCGGGTGGCGGCTGGTGGGTCCTTCGGGACTGGCCAGTTTGCTGATCCGGTGCGGGGAATTTCGGAGAAGTTGGTGGGCCCATATCTGCCAAGACCACTCACCTCACCTTCTCGTGGGGCTCCCCGTCACCCTGCATCGGCTTTGACCGATGCAGGGTGCGAAAGAGTGAGTGGCGCCAGGATGGAATACCGTTGACAACTACGGCAAAAATTAAACAAAATATGATGGACAAAATAAGGAGTGAAAAGGTTTACGGTGCAGGGGAGGGATACCCCAGTACCGGCGCAGGCGTGGGTGGTCAAGTGGGCCCCACTGCGTCGTCATCTAACGACCACGGCCGCTCGGGGGTGGATAGCCAGGCCCTCGTTTGTGTTACTGCGACTGGCAAAGGTAGTGAAGAAGGAAGGATGGAGGTGACCCAGGAGGACAACGGGCCACCACTTACCAGGAGTAGGAGCTCCCTTAGGAGAGCTTCAGGAGGGACGGGGAGCGTCTTTGCCGTCCCGGCCCCAGTAGGCGACGCCACACCGCCAGTGGCACCAGGAGGATCAAGGACGCCAGCGAGGTCCGACGACGAAGAGTCGGTCGCCTCGTACACGTCACATTCGTCGGCCGCCTCGTCGACGTGCAGGGGCAAGAAACGGAAGCTTGCCTGCATGATACCGGAGGTGCCCGATGAGATGATGCAGGTGGTGAGGAGGACCTCGCCGGAAGACGTTTGCGCCGAGGTGGTGAGGTGTCTGGGAAACGTCAGCATGGTGGCGGCGAGGTCGTCGAATTTGAAGGGGACATACGTCAAGCTGCTGAGGGAGTCAGTGAACTACCTCACCGCCGCGTGGGCGCTTGAGATGATGAGGAGGTACGGACTGGAGCCCGGCAGCGGGTCTGGGGCCGCAAGGCTGGCTGACGCGAGAAACGCCCTGCTGGAGGAAGAGATCGCGTTCCTTCGTAGCCAAGTTGCGTCCCTTAGCAACGAACTGGCGAGAAGGGACGCCAACGCGCAGGGACGTATCACCTCTGGTCCCAGCGATTCTCCTCGCGAGAACAACGACGAGAGCGGGAGCCTCGCTGCCGTGGAGAAGAGGATGGAGAAGAGGATGGAAGAGATTGCGGCGTCGATAATGCGGCGGATCGACGAGCGTTTCGAGAGGGGCCGCGCAAGCGGCGCCGAAACGCGGAAGGGAGCCACCGAGCGCGGTATCACGGCTCCCTCCGTCGCCGCCCCCACTGCCGCCATCACCACCGGGAGCATCCCGAAGCCTCCAGCGAAGGCGCGGGAGGAGGACGAATGGAGACCAGTGGTCTCCAAAACAGCGCGCAGGAGGCGCAGGAGGAGGAGGGGAGTGGCTTTCGCCGCCGAGGAGACGGCGAGAGCAACAGGAGGAAGGGCCGCACCCCCGACGAGGGCAGCGGCACCGCTGCCGGCGGAAAGGCTGCTGCGGCAACGGCAGCAGCAGCAGCCCCAGGGAAGAACGGCGCGGGCGCCCAAACCGGGCGTCTCCACGTCCAAGAAGCCAACGACGGCGACGGCGAGAACGGCCTCGCTCCCTCGCGCACCGCGAACATCCGCGGTGACATTGACGCTCAACGAGGGAGCGAAGATGACGTACGCCGAGGTCATCGCCACGGCCAGGAGGAGCATCCCGCTGACTGATATCGGAGTACAGTCGGTCGGGATGAAGAAGGCGATGTCGGGCGCCATCATAATCAAGGTGCCCGGCGACAAAGAAAGGGAGAAAGCGTCCCGGCTGGCGTCACATCTGACCAGGGTGCTGGATCCGGCAACCGTCAGGGTGGCGGCTCCAGTGAAGACGGCGGAGCTGCGGGTCGTCGGGATCGACATCTCGCTACAGAGGGAAGAGCTGCGGCAGGCGCTGGCTTTGGCGGCGGGCTGCGCGGTCCCGGAGGTGCAGGTCGGCGAGATTGGAGCATCCAGGGACGGTCTTGGCTCGGTGTACGTCAAGTGCCCGGTGGCCGGGGCCCGTAAGATAGCCCGGGCTGGGAGTATCGCCCTGGGTTGGTCCACTGCGAGGGTCGTCGCCATACCAAGACGGCCCTTGCAGTGCTACAGGTGCCTGGAACTCGGACACGTGAGAGCCACTTGCGTGTCCGCCGTGGATCGCGGGCAGATCTGTTACAGGTGCGGCGGAAGCGGACATCGCGCGAGAGGCTGTCCCGCCTCCGTGCCCAAATGCCCCCTGTGCGATTCGCTCGGGGTCCCGGCCAATCACAGGATGGGAGGGGTGGCATGCACGCCGCCGAAGACAACAACAACAAGCAGGAGGAGAGGACCCACCCGCGGACTAGCCACCGCCGGAGGGACATCTGGAAGCACCGACGCCACCGCCACCGCCGTCGCCGCCGCCGTCGCCGCCAAAGAATTGGCAGCAGCAGCGGCGACAACGACGACGACGACGACAACAGCAACGGCGGCGGCGGTAGATGGCCTGGAGGAGGCCATGGAGTTGGGCCAATAGATTCCAACGAATCCTCCAGTGCAACGTAGGTAGATCGAGGCGAGCTCAAGATCTGCTCTTCCAGACCATCCGGGAGAGCAGAGTCGCCCTCGCTGTGGTGGCGGAACCGCATCGCGTTCCCGACTCTCCCAACTGGGTCGGGGACTTGGACGGGACAGCGGCAGTCGGATGGACGACAGAGACAACGACAACGACGCCCGGCATTCCCGGCGTCCTGCTGGAACGCGGCAACGGCTACGTCGCGGTCGAGTGGGCAGGGATTGCCGTGGTGGGGGTATACGTATCTCCCAACAGCGGCCTGGTCGCGTTCGGGGCGTTCCTCGACGGAGTGGGCGACTGCATCAGGAGGATATGCCGTCCCCGACAGCTACTCGTGCTCGGGGACTTCAACGCCCGCTCCACGCAGTGGAACGACACGCGAACCACCACAAGGGGAAGAATGGTGGCCGACTGGGCCGCGGGACTTGGACTGCTGCTGTCCAACAGAGGATCGACGAGCACGTGCCAGGCCTGGAGGGGGTCCTCCGTCATCGACCTGACCTGGGCCACCGCCAACCTACACCGGAGAGTGCGCGACTGGAGGGTGCTGGACGGGGTCGAGACTCTGTCCGACCATCTCTACGTGATGATGGAGCTCGCCCCGGAAACCACGTCCACCGGACGGGCCGTCGGCAGCAACGACACCGGAGGGCCGAACCGTTCCCGCCATCCGCCAACACCGAGAAGAAGATGGCGGGCGAAAGACAGGAACCGGGATCTTCTGCAAGCCGCTGTCTCCGTGTCCGCATGGAGTTGGGACGCGCGGACAACGCGGGACGACGGCGGCAGCAGCATAGACGAGGAGGCGGAGGATCTGCGGAGAGACATGGCCGCGGCCTGTGACGCCTCAATGCCGCGCTCCAGTACCAGCCACGGAGCGCGAGCCCCGGGCGTCTACTGGTGGACGGAGGAGATAGCCGCCCTCAGAAGAGGATGCGCACTGGCACGTACAGCGCTGCAGAGGGCCCGGCGCAGGCGAACGCGCGACGAGGAGAGGATCTCCCGCTGTTACGACGCGTACAGGGAGAAGAGGAGGATACTCCAGTGGGAGATCCGGACGGCGAAAGCCCGGGCCTGGGACGAGCTCGTCGAATCGGTCGAGGCCGATCCATGGGGGAGGCCCTACCGGTTGGTCACGAGGAGGCTACGACCACCGGCACCCCCATTGACCGCGAGTATGGAGCCGGGGTTGCTCGACACGGTTCTGAGCGCTCTGTTCCCGCGACAGCAACAGGACAGCACGGACAACGTCGACGCGACGAGGAGGAGGACGCCGCCGCTCCGCTCCAACAACACCGCCGCGGAGTGGAGGGAAGAGCTGCGAGTGACGAAGGAAGAGTTACTCGCGGCAACGAAGAGGATGGCGTCCCGCGGCGACGTGGCACCCGGTCCGGACGGAATACCGGGCCGTGTCTGGGCAGAGTCGATGGAGACCCTGGCTCCCCGTCTGCAGCACGTCTTCACGCGGTGCATGAGGGAAGGCGCGTACCCACGGGCGTGGAGGACGGCGAGGCTGGTGCTGCTGCGCAAGGAGGGCCGCCCGCCGGACTCGCCGTCCGCGTACAGACCGATATGCCTTCTGGACGAGGCTGGCAAGCTCCTGGAAAGGATAATCGCCGCCCGTCTGGAGGCGCATATCACGGAGCGCGGATCCGGCTGGCACGATAGCCAGTTCGGATTCAGAAAAGGAAGATCCACCGTGGACGCCGTGAGGATGGTGCGGACGACCGCCGACGACATGGTAGCGCGGGGAGGAGTGGCCATCGCGGTCTCATTGGACGTGACCAACGCGTTCAACACGATCCCCTGGGCCAGGATCGTGGAGGCGCTGGAGAGGCTGGAGGTGCCCGCGTACCTTGTTCGCCTGATACGGTCGTACCTCAGCGACCGTTGGATCGGGTACGCGGGCCGAAACGGCGCGGAGGAGAGGAGGCCGGTGGAGCGCGGTGTCCCGCAGGGGTCGGTCCTGGGACCCATACTGTGGATCACCGCGTACGACTCGGTCCTCCGTTGCCCCATGCCGCCGGGCACGGCCTTGGTGTGCTACGCCGACGACACCTTGGTCATGGCCGGCGGCGGGGGATGGTACGAGGCGCAGGCGATCGCGGACTTGGCGGTGGCGCGCGCGGTGAGGGCGATAGGAAGACTGGGGCTGAACGTGTCGCCGGCCAAGACGGAGGCCGTGGGGTTCTTCGACCGTCGTCGCAGAGGAGCCCCACCGTCCGGACTGTGCGTCAGGTGCGACGGCGAGGACGTACCGGTGAGAGCCCAGATGAGGTACCTGGGCCTCACCATCGACAGCGGATGGACGTTCGAGCCCCACTTCGAGGAACTGGTTCCGAAGGTGGCAGCCGCAGCCAACGCCCTGTGCGGCTTGCTGCCCAACATCGGTGGAGCGGGAACGAGAGTGCGCCGCCTCTACGAGGGAGTGGTGAGATCGAGGGTCCTCTACGGGGCCCCCGTATGGGCCGAAGAACTGCTGGCCAACCGTCGCAGCCTGACCCTGCTACGGAGGCTGCACAGGACGACCGCCATCAGGATCGCGCGTGCATACCGAACGGTGTCGCACGCGTCGGCGTCCGTGCTGGCCGCGTCCCCACCGTTCGAGCTGCAGGCCCTTGCGCTCCAACGGTTGTACAACCACCGTAGGGCCCTGGGCTCGGACGGTGGCGGTGGAGGCGGCGAACGTCCGTTCCAGGACGTGTGGAGGGAGACGCGGCACAGGGTCTGGGAGAGATGGCGCGCCCAACTAACCGAGGAGGACATGTCACGGCCACACCGGGCCGTGCGCGCCGTCCTCCCCAACTGGGAGGCGTGGCGGGACCGCGGCGGGGTCCCTCTGACGTACAGGATGACGCAGGTGCTCACCGGCCACGGTGTGTTCGGTGAGTTCCTGAGAAGAATCCAGCGTGAGGTGACGTCAATCTGTCACCACTGCCAGGAGGAAGAGGACACGGCGCAGCACACGCTGGAGCGTTGTCCGGCGTGGGAGGTGCCGCGCCGCGTGCTACGTCTCGCCATAGGCGACGGGTTGGCCCCCGAGGCGCTCGTGGAGGCGACGCTGAGGAGTCCACAGGAGTACGCGGCCGTCCGCACCTTCTGCGAGCAGGTCATGCTGGCGAAGGAGCGGGCGGAGCGGAGCAGGGTGAAGAACCGCGACCCCTGCCGGGTCGTGCGCGGACGAAGAGGAGCGCGAGGAGGAGCAACGTCGACGACGCGACGCCGCGCGACCGCGGCGCCACCACCGACGCCGCCGTCGTAGAAGAGCGCGCGCGCGCGTTCGTCCGAAGGGGAAAAAAACAGGCCGTCAAGCCGGGGAGGGTCTGGGTCCCTGCCCGGAATTGCACGACGGCCCCACGGAACGCCGGCGCCGCGGGGGCCGGTGGTCACCCCCCGGCTGCCAAGAAGAGAAAGAAGAGGATGTCCCCTGCGAAAAATCTCGCGGGGGAGCGACGAGGGAGCGCCCTGGACCGAGAGCTTCGAGACAGGAAACGGGACGCTCCCGAGAACCGTCACGGCGACCATCGTGGGGTTTTAGTCGGTAAGAGTCCGACACTACCCGCCGCCGCCTCCCAGAGGGCGGCCGGGTGTCCATGAGGATTTCCCCACGTATAAAAAAAAAAAAAAAAAAAAAAAAAAAAAAGGTTGGGGTTAGGTTGGGGTTAGGTTGGGGTTAGGTTGGGGTTAGGTTGGGGTTAGGTTGGGGTTAGGTTGGGGTTAGGTTGGGGTTAGGTTGGGGTTAGGTTGGGGTTAGGTTGGGGTTAGGTTCGTACAGGATGACGCAGGTGCTCACCGGCCACGGTGTGTTCGGTGAGTTCCTGAGAAGAATCCAGCGTGAGGTGACGTCAATCTGTCACCACTGCCAGGAGGAAGAGGACACGGCGCAGCACACGCTGGAGCGTTGTCCGGCGTGGGAGGTGCCGCGCCGCGTGCTACGTCTCGCCATAGGCGACGGGTTGGCCCCCGAGGCGCTCGTGGAGGCGACGCTGAGGAGTCCACAGGAGTACGCGGCCGTCCGCACCTTCTGCGAGCAGGTCATGCTGGCGAAGGAGCGGGCGGAGCGGAGCAGGGTGAAGAACCGCGACCCCTGCCGGGTCGTGCGCGGACGAAGAGGAGCGCGAGGAGGAGCAACGTCGACGACGCGACGCCGCGCGACCGCGGCGCCACCACCGACGCCGCCGTCGTAGAAGAGCGCGCGCGCGCGTTCGTCCGAAGGGGAAAAAACAGGCCGTCAAGCCGGGGAGGGTCTGGGTCCCTGCCCGGAATTGCACGACGGCCCCACGGAACGCCGGCGCCGCGGGGGCCGGTGGTCACCCCCCGGCTGCCAAGAAGAGAAAGAAGAGGATGTCCCCTGCGAAAAATCTCGCGGGGGAGCGACGAGGGAGCGCCCTGGACCGAGAGCTTCGAGACAGGAAACGGGACGCTCCCGAGAACCGTCACGGCGACCATCGTGGGGTTTTAGTCGGTAAGAGTCCGACACTACCCGCCGCCGCCTCCCAGAGGGCGGCCGGGTGTCCATGAGGATTTCCCCACGTATAAAAAAAAAAAAAAAAAAAAGGTTGGGGTTAGGTTGGGGTTAGGTTGGGGAGCACGAGGTGGGTATGGGTTCTTAGGGCGTAGTACCACGCCCTGGGAAACCCCGATGGATCTGATATTCTCCTATAGTCGGGTGGCGGCTGGTGGGTCCTTCGGGACTGGCCAGTTTGCTGATCCGGTGCGGGGAATTTCGGAGAAGTTGGTGGGCCCATATCTGCCAAGACCACTCACCTCACCTTCTCGTGGGGCTCCCCGTCACCCTGCATCGGCTTTGACCGATGCAGGGTGCGAAAGAGTGAGTGGCGCCAGGATGGAATACCGTTGACAACTACGGCAAAAATTAAACAAAATATGATGGACAAAATAAGGAGTGAAAAGGTTTACGGTGCAGGGGAGGGATACCCCAGTACCGGCGCAGGCGTGGGTGGTCAAGTGGGCCCCACTGCGTCGTCATCTAACGACCACGGCCGCTCGGGGGTGGATAGCCAGGCCCTCGTTTGTGTTACTGCGACTGGCAAAGGTAGTGAAGAAGGAAGGATGGAGGTGACCCAGGAGGACAACGGGCCACCACTTACCAGGAGTAGGAGCTCCCTTAGGAGAGCTTCAGGAGGGACGGGGAGCGTCTTTGCCGTCCCGGCCCCAGTAGGCGACGCCACACCGCCAGTGGCACCAGGAGGATCAAGGACGCCAGCGAGGTCCGACGACGAAGAGTCGGTCGCCTCGTACACGTCACATTCGTCGGCCGCCTCGTCGACGTGCAGGGGCAAGAAACGGAAGCTTGCCTGCATGATACCGGAGGTGCCCGATGAGATGATGCAGGTGGTGAGGAGGACCTCGCCGGAAGACGTTTGCGCCGAGGTGGTGAGGTGTCTGGGAAACGTCAGCATGGTGGCGGCGAGGTCGTCGAATTTGAAGGGGACATACGTCAAGCTGCTGAGGGAGTCAGTGAACTACCTCACCGCCGCGTGGGCGCTTGAGATGATGAGGAGGTACGGACTGGAGCCCGGCAGCGGGTCTGGGGCCGCAAGGCTGGCTGACGCGAGAAACGCCCTGCTGGAGGAAGAGATCGCGTTCCTTCGTAGCCAAGTTGCGTCCCTTAGCAACGAACTGGCGAGAAGGGACGCCAACGCGCAGGGACGTATCACCTCTGGTCCCAGCGATTCTCCTCGCGAGAACAACGACGAGAGCGGGAGCCTCGCTGCCGTGGAGAAGAGGATGGAGAAGAGGATGGAAGAGATTGCGGCGTCGATAATGCGGCGGATCGACGAGCGTTTCGAGAGGGGCCGCGCAAGCGGCGCCGAAACGCGGAAGGGAGCCACCGAGCGCGGTATCACGGCTCCCTCCGTCGCCGCCCCCACTGCCGCCATCACCACCGGGAGCATCCCGAAGCCTCCAGCGAAGGCGCGGGAGGAGGACGAATGGAGACCAGTGGTCTCCAAAACAGCGCGCAGGAGGCGCAGGAGGAGGAGGGGAGTGGCTTTCGCCGCCGAGGAGACGGCGAGAGCAACAGGAGGAAGGGCCGCACCCCCGACGAGGGCAGCGGCACCGCTGCCGGCGGAAAGGCTGCTGCGGCAACGGCAGCAGCAGCAGCCCCAGGGAAGAACGGCGCGGGCGCCCAAACCGGGCGTCTCCACGTCCAAGAAGCCAACGACGGCGACGGCGAGAACGGCCTCGCTCCCTCGCGCACCGCGAACATCCGCGGTGACATTGACGCTCAACGAGGGAGCGAAGATGACGTACGCCGAGGTCATCGCCACGGCCAGGAGGAGCATCCCGCTGACTGATATCGGAGTACAGTCGGTCGGGATGAAGAAGGCGATGTCGGGCGCCATCATAATCAAGGTGCCCGGCGACAAAGAAAGGGAGAAAGCGTCCCGGCTGGCGTCACATCTGACCAGGGTGCTGGATCCGGCAACCGTCAGGGTGGCGGCTCCAGTGAAGACGGCGGAGCTGCGGGTCGTCGGGATCGACATCTCGCTACAGAGAGAAGAGCTGCGGCAGGCGCTGGCTTTGGCGGCGGGCTGCGCGGTCTCGGAGGTGCAGGTCGGCGAGGTTGGAGCATCCAGGGACGGTCTTGGCTCGGTGTACGTCAAGTGCCCGGTGGCCGGGGCCCGTAAGATAGCCCGGGCTGGGAGTATCGCCCTGGGTTGGTCCACTGCGAGGGTCGTCGCCATACCAAGGCGGCCCTTGCAGTGCTACAGGTGCCTGGAACTCGGACACGTGAGAGCCACTTGCGTGTCCGCCGTGGATCGCGGGCAGATTTGTTACAGGTGCGGCGGAAGCGGACATCGCGCGAGAGGCTGTCCCGCCTCCGTGCCCAAATGCCCCCTGTGCGATTCGCTCGGGGTCCCGGCCAATCACAGGATGGGAGGGGCGGCATGCACGCCGCCGAAGACAACAACAACAAGCAGGAGGAGAGGACCCACCTGCGGACTAGCCACCGCCGGAGGGACATCTGGAAGCACCGACGCCACCGCCACCGCCGTCGCCGCCGCCGTCGCCGCCAAAGAATTGGCAGCAGCAGCGGCGACAGCGACGACGACGACGACAACAGCAACGGCGGCGGCGGTAGATGGCCTGGAGGAGGCCATGGAGTTGGGCCAATAGATTCCAACGAATCCTCCAGTGCAACGTAGGTAGATCGAGGCGAGCTCAAGATCTGCTCTTCCAGACCATCCGGGAGAGCAGAGTCGCCCTCGCTGTGGTGGCGGAACCGCATCGCGTTCCCGACTCTCCCAACTGGGTCGGGGACTTGGACGGGACAGCGGCAGTCGGATGGACGACAGAGACAACGACAACGACGCCCGGCATTCCCGGCGTCCTGCTGGAACGCGGCAACGGCTACGTCGCGGTCGGGTGGGCAGGGATTGCCGTGGTGGGGGTATACGTATCTCCCAACAGCGGCCTGGTCGCGTTCGGGGCGTTCCTCGACGGAGTGGGCGACTGCATCAGGAGGATATGCCGTCCCCGACAGCTACTCGTGCTCGGGGACTTCAACGCCCGCTCCACGCAGTGGAACGACACGCGAACCACCACAAGGGGAAGAATGGTGGCCGACTGGGCCGCGGGACTTGGACTGCTGCTGTCCAACAGAGGATCGACGAGCACGTGCCAGGCCTGGAGGGGGTCCTCCGTCATCGACCTGACCTGGGCCACCGCCAACCTACACCGGAGAGTGCGCGACTGGAGGGTGCTGGACGGGGTCGAGACTCTGTCCGACCATCTCTACGTGATGATGGAGCTCGCCCCGGAAACCACGTCCACCGGACGGGCCGTCGGCAGCAACGACACCGGAGGGCCGAACCGTTCCCGCCATCCGCCAACACCGAGAAGAAGATGGCGGGCGAAAGACAGGAACCGGGATCTTCTGCAAGCCGCTGTCTCCGTGTCCGCATGGAGTTGGGACGCGCGGACAACGCGGGACGACGGCGGCAGCAGCATAGACGAGGAGGCGGAGGATCTGCGGAGAGACATGGCCGCGGCCTGTGACGCCTCAATGCCGCGCTCCAGTACCAGCCACGGAGCGCGAGCCCCGGGCGTCTACTGGTGGACGGAGGAGATAGCCGCCCTCAGAAGAGGATGCGCACTGGCACGTACAGCGCTGCAGAGGGCCCGGCGCAGGCGAACGCGCGACGAGGAGAGGATCTCCCGCTGTTACGACGCGTACAGGGAGAAGAGGAGGATACTCCAGTGGGAGATCCGGACGGCGAAAGCCCGGGCCTGGGACGAGCTCGTCGAATCGGTCGAGGCCGATCCATGGGGGAGGCCCTACCGGTTGGTCACGAGGAGGCTACGACCACCGGCACCCCCATTGACCGCGAGTATGGAGCCGGGGTTGCTCGACACGGTTCTGAGCGCTCTGTTCCCGCGACAGCAACAGGACAGCACGGACAACGTCGACACGACGAGGAGGAGGACGCCGCCGCTCCGCTCCAACAACACCGTCGCGGAGTGGAGGGAAGAGCTGCGAGTGACGAAGGAAGAGTTACTCGCGGCAACGAAGAGGATGGCGTCCCGCGGCGACGTGGCACCCGGTCCGGACGGAATACCGGGCCGTGTCTGGGCAGAGTCGATGGAGACCCTGGCTCCCCGTCTGCAGCACGTCTTCACGCGGTGCATGAGGGAAGGCGCGTACCCACGGGCGTGGAGGACGGCGAGGCTGGTGCTGCTGCGCAAGGAGGGCCGCCCGCCGGACTCGCCGTCCGCGTACAGACCGATATGCCTTCTGGACGAGGCTGGCAAGCTCCTGGAAAGGATAATCGCCGCCCGTCTGGAGGCGCATATCACGGAGCGTGGATCCGGCTGGCACGATAGCCAGTTCGGATTCAGAAAAGGAAGATCCACCGTGGACGCCGTGAGGATGGTGCGGACGACCGCCGACGACGTGGTAGCGCGGGGAGGAGTGGCCATCGCGGTCTCATTGGACGTGACCAACGCGTTCAACACGATCCCCTGGGCCAGGATCGTGGAGGCGCTGGAGAGGCTGGAGGTGCCCGCGTACCTTGTTCGCCTGATACGGTCGTACCTCAGCGACCGTTGGATCGGGTACGCGGGCCGAAACGGCGCGGAGGAGAGGAGGCCGGTGGAGCGCGGTGTCCCGCAGGGGTCGGTCCTGGGACCCATACTGTGGATCACCGCGTACGACTCGGTCCTCCGTTGCCCCATGCCGCCGGGCACGGCCTTGGTGTGCTACGCCGACGACACCTTGGTCATGGCCGGCGGCGGGGGATGGTACGAGGCGCAGGCGATCGCGGACTTGGCGGTGGCGCGCGCGGTGAGGGCGATAGGAAGACTGGGGCTGAACGTGTCGCCGGCCAAGACGGAGGCCGTGGGGTTCTTCGACCGTCGTCGCAGAGGAGCCCCACCGTCCGGACTGTGCGTCAGGTGCGACGGCGAGGACGTACCGGTGAGAGCCCAGATGAGGTACCTGGGCCTCACCATCGACAGCGGATGGACGTTCGAGCCCCACTTCGAGGAACTGGTTCCGAAGGTGGCAGCCGCAGCCAACGCCCTGTGCGGCTTGCTGCCCAACATCGGTGGAGCGGGAACGAGAGTGCGCCGCCTCTACGAGGGAGTGGTGAGATCGAGGGTCCTCTACGGGGCCCCCGTATGGGCCGAAGAACTGCTGGCCAACCGTCGCAGCCTGACCCTGCTACGGAGGCTGCACAGGACGACCGCCATCAGGATCGCGCGTGCATACCGAACGGTGTCGCACGCGTCGGCGTCCGTGCTGGCCGCGTCCCCACCGTTCGAGCTGCAGGCCCTTGCGCTCCAACGGTTGTACAACCACCGTAGGGCCCTGGGCTCGGACGGTGGCGGTGGAGGCGGCGAACGTCCGTTCCAGGACGTGTGGAGGGAGACGCGGCACAGGGTCTGGGAGAGATGGCGCGCCCAACTAACCGAGGAGGACATGTTACGGCCACACCGGGCCGTGCGCGCCGTCCTCCCCAACTGGGAGGCGTGGCGGGACCGCGGCGGGGTCCCTCTGACGTACAGGATGACGCAGGTGCTCACCGGCCACGGTGTGTTCGGTGAGTTCCTGAGAAGAATCCAGCGTGAGGTGACGTCAATCTGTCACCACTGCCAGGAGGAAGAGGACACGGCGCAGCACACGCTGGAGCGTTGTCCGGCGTGGGAGGTGCCGCGCCGCGTGCTACGTCTCGCCATAGGCGACGGGTTGGCCCCCGAGGCGCTCGTGGAGGCGACGCTGAGGAGTCCGCAGGAGTACGCGGCCGTCCGCACCTTCTGCGAGCAGGTCATGCTGGCGAAGGAGCGGGCGGAGCGGAGCAGGGTGAAGAACCGCGACCCCTGCCGGGTCGTGCGCGGACGAAGAGGAGCGCGAGGAGGAGCAACGTCGACGACGCGACGCCGCGCGACCGCGGCGCCACCACCGACGCCGCCGTCGTAGAAGAGCGCGCGCGCGCGTTCGTCCGAAGGGGAAAAAACAGGCCGTCAAGCCGGGGAGGGTCTGGGTCCCTGCCCGGAATTGCACGACGGCCCCACGGAACGCCGGCGCCGCGGGGGCCGGTGGTCACCCCCCGGCTGCCAAGAAGAGAAAGAAGAGGATGTCCCCTGCGAAAAATCTCGCGGGGGAGCGACGAGGGAGCGCCCTGGACCGAGAGCTTCGAGACAGGAAACGGGACGCTCCCGAGAACCGTCACGGCGACCATCGTGGGGTTTTAGTCGGTAAGAGTCCGACACTACCCGCCGCCGCCTCCCAGAGGGCGGCCGGGTGTCCATGAGGATTTCCCCACGTATAAAAAAAAAAAAAAAAAAAAAAAAGGTTGGGGTTAGGTTGGGGTTAGGTTGGGGTTAGGTTGGGGTTAGGTTGGGGTTAGGTTGGGGTTAGGTTGGGGTTAGGTTGGGGTTAGGTTGGGGTTAGGTTGGGGTTAGGTTGGGGTTAGGTTGGGGTTAGGTTGGGGTTAGGTTGGGGTTAGGTTCGGGCGAAAGACAGGAACCGGGATCTTCTGCAAGCCGCTGTCTCCGTGTCCGCATGGAGTTGGGACGCGCGGACAACGCGGGACGACGGCGGCAGCAGCATAGACGAGGAGGCGGAGGATCTGCGGAGAGACATGGCCGCGGCCTGCGACGCCTCAATGCCGCGCTCCAGTACCTGCCACGGAGCGCGAGCCCCGGGCGTCTACTGGTGGACGGAGGAGATAGCCGCCCTCAGAAGAGGATGCGCACTGGCACGTACAGCGCTGCAGAGGGCCCGGCGCAGGCGAACGCGCGACGAGGAGAGGATCTCCCGCTGTTACGACGCGTACAGGGAGAAGAGGAGGATGCTCCAGTGGGAGATCCGGACGGCGAAAGCCCGGGCCTGGGACGAGCTCGTCGAATCGGTCGAGGCCGATCCATGGGGGAGGCCCTACCGGTTGGTCACGAGGAGGCTACGACCACCGGCACCCCCATTGACCGCGAGTATGGAGCCGGGGTTGCTCGACACGGTTCTGAGCGCTCTGTTCCCGCGACAGCAACAGGACAGCACGGACAACGTCGACGCGACGAGGAGGAGGACGCCGCCGCTCCGCTCCAACAACACCGTCGCGGAGTGGAGGGAAGAGCTGCGAGTGACGAAGGAAGAGTTACTCGCGGCAACGAAGAGGATGGCGTCCCGCGGCGACGTGGCACCCGGTCCGGACGGAATACCGGGCCGTGTCTGGGCAGAGTCGATGGAGACCCTGGCTCCCCGTCTGCAGCACGTCTTCACGCGGTGCATGAGGGAAGGCGCGTACCCACGGGCGTGGAGGACGGCGAGGCTGGTGCTGCTGCGCAAGGAGGGCCGCCCGCCGGACTCGCCGTCCGCGTACAGACCGATATGCCTTCTGGACGAGGCTGGCAAGCTCCTGGAAAGGATAATCGCCGCCCGTCTGGAGGCGCATATCACGGAGCGTGGATCCGGCTGGCACGATAGCCAGTTCGGATTCAGAAAAGGAAGATCCACCGTGGACGCCGTGAGGATGGTGCGGACGACCGCCGACGACATGGTAGCGCGGGGAGGAGTGGCCATCGCGGTCTCATTGGACGTGACCAACGCGTTCAACACGATCCCCTGGGCCAGGATCGTGGAGGCGCTGGAGAGGCTGGAGGTGCCCGCGTACCTTGTTCGCCTGATACGGTCGTACCTCAGCGACCGTTGGATCGGGTACGCGGGCCGAAACGGCGCGGAGGAGAGGAGGCCGGTGGAGCGCGGTGTCCCGCAGGGGTCGGTCCTGGGACCCATACTGTGGATCACCGCGTACGACTCGGTCCTCCGTTGCCCCATGCCGCCGGGCACGGCCTTGGTGTGCTACGCCGACGACACCTTGGTCATGGCCGGCGGCGGGGGATGGTACGAGGCGCAGGCGATCGCGGACTTGGCGGTGGCGCGCGCGGTGAGGGCGATAGGAAGACTGGGGCTGAACGTGTCGCCGGCCAAGACGGAGGCCGTGGGGTTCTTCGACCGTCGTCGCAGAGGAGCCCCACCGTCCGGACTGTGCGTCAGGTGCGACGGCGAGGACGTACCGGTGAGAGCCCAGATGAGGTACCTGGGCCTCACCATCGACAGCGGATGGACGTTCGAGCCCCACTTCGAGGAACTGGTTCCGAAGGTGGCAGCCGCAGCCAACGCCCTGTGCGGCTTGCTGCCCAACATCGGTGGAGCGGGAACGAGAGTGCGCCGCCTCTACGAGGGAGTGGTGAGATCGAGGGTCCTCTACGGGGCCCCCGTATGGGCCGAAGAACTGCTGGCCAACCGTCGCAGCCTGACCCTGCTACGGAGGCTGCACAGGACGACCGCCATCAGGATCGCGCGTGCATACCGAACGGTGTCGCACGCGTCGGCGTCCGTGCTGGCCGCGTCCCCACCGTTCGAGCTGCAGGCCCTTGCGCTCCAACGGTTGTACAACCACCGTAGGGCCCTGGGCTCGGACGGTGGCGGTGGAGGCGGCGAACGTCCGTTCCAGGACGTGTGGAGGGAGACGCGGCACAGGGTCTGGGAGAGATGGCGCGCCCAACTAACCGAGGAGGACATGTCACGGCCACACCGGGCCGTGCGCGCCGTCCTCCCCAACTGGGAGGCGTGGCGGGACCGCGGCGGGGTCCCTCTGACGTACAGGATGACGCAGGTGCTCACCGGCCACGGTGTGTTCGGTGAGTTCCTGAGAAGAATCCAGCGTGAGGTGACGTCAATCTGTCACCACTGCCAGGAGGAAGAGGACACGGCGCAGCACACGCTGGAGCGTTGTCCGGCGTGGGAGGTGCCGCGCCGCGTGCTACGTCTCGCCATAGGCGACGGGTTGGCCCCCGAGGCGCTCGTGGAGGCGACGCTGAGGAGTCCACAGGAGTACGCGGCCGTCCGCACCTTCTGCGAGCAGGTCATGCTGGCGAAGGAGCGGGCGGAGCGGAGCAGGGTGAAGAACCGCGACCCCTGCCGGGTCGTGCGCGGACGAAGAGGAGCGCGAGGAGGAGCAACGTCGACGACGCGACGCCGCGCGACCGCGGCGCCACCACCGACGCCGCCGTCGTAGAAGAGCGCGCGCGCGCGTTCGTCCGAAGGGGAAAAAACAGGCCGTCAAGCCGGGGAGGGTCTGGGTCCCTGCCCGGAATTGCACGACGGCCCCACGGAACGCCGGCGCCGCGGGGGCTGGTGGTCACCCCCCGGCTGCCAAGAAGAGAAAGAAGAGGATGTCCCCTGCGAAAAATCTCGCGGGGGAGCGACGAGGGAGCGCCCTGGACCGAGAGCTTCGAGACAGGAAACGGGACGCTCCCGAGAACCGTCACGGCGACCATCGTGGGGTTTTAGTCGGTAAGAGTCCGACACTACCCGCCGCCGCCTCCCAGAGGGCGGCCGGGTGTCCATGAGGATTTCCCCACGTATAAAAAAAAAAAAAAAAAAAGGTTGGGGTTAGGTTGGGGTTAGGTTGGGGTTAGGTTGGGGTTAGGTTGGGGTTAGGTTGGGGTTAGGTTGGGGTTAGGTTGGGGTTAGGTTGGGGTTAGGTTGGGGTTAGGTTGGGGAGCACGAGGTGGGTATGGGTTCTTAGGGCGTAGTACCACGCCCTGGGAAACCCCGATGGATCTGATATTCTCCTATAGTCGGGTGGCGGCTGGTGGGTCCTTCGGGACTGGCCAGTTTGCTGATCCGGTGCGGGGAATTTCGGAGAAGTTGGTGGGCCCATATCTGCCAAGACCACTCACCTCACCTTCTCGTGGGGCTCCCCGTCACCCTGCATCGGCTTTGACCGATGCAGGGTGCGAAAGAGTGAGTGGCGCCAGGATGGAATACCGTTGACAACTACGGCAAAAATTAAACAAAATATGATGGACAAAATAAGGAGTGAAAAGGTTTACGGTGCAGGGGAGGGATACCCCAGTACCGGCGCAGGCGTGGGTGGTCAAGTGGGCCCCACTGCGTCGTCATCTAACGACCACGGCCGCTCGGGGGTGGATAGCCAGGCCCTCGTTTGTGTTACTGCGACTGGCAAAGGTAGTGAAGAAGGAAGGATGGAGGTGACCCAGGAGGACAACGGGCCACCACTTACCAGGAGTAGGAGCTCCCTTAGGAGAGCTTCAGGAGGGACGGGGAGCGTCTTTGCCGTCCCGGCCCCAGTAGGCGACGCCACACCGCCAGTGGCACCAGGAGGATCAAGGACGCCAGCGAGGTCCGACGACGAAGAGTCGGTCGCCTCGTACACGTCACATTCGTCGGCCGCCTCGTCGACGTGCAGGGGCAAGAAACGGAAGCTTGCCTGCATGATACCGGAGGTGCCCGATGAGATGATGCAGGTGGTGAGGAGGACCTCGCCGGAAGACGTTTGCGCCGAGGTGGTGAGGTGTCTGGGAAACGTCAGCATGGTGGCGGCGAGGTCGTCGAATTTGAAGGGGACATACGTCAAGCTGCTGAGGGAGTCAGTGAACTACCTCACCGCCGCGTGGGCGCTTGAGATGATGAGGAGGTACGGACTGGAGCCCGGCAGCGGGTCTGGGGCCGCAAGGCTGGCTGACGCGAGAAACGCCCTGCTGGAGGAAGAGATCGCGTTCCTTCGTAGCCAAGTTGCGTCCCTTAGCAACGAACTGGCGAGAAGGGACGCCAACGCGCAGGGACGTATCACCTCTGGTCCCAGCGATTCTCCTCGCGAGAACAACGACGAGAGCGGGAGCCTCGCTGCCGTGGAGAAGAGGATGGAGAAGAGGATGGAAGAGATTGCGGCGTCGATAATGCGGCGGATCGACGAGCGTTTCGAGAGGGGCCGCGCAAGCGGCGCCGAAACGCGGAAGGGAGCCACCGAGCGCGGTATCACGGCTCCCTCCGTCGCCGCCCCCACTGCCGCCATCACCACCGGGAGCATCCCGAAGCCTCCAGCGAAGGCGCGGGAGGAGGACGAATGGAGACCAGTGGTCTCCAAAACAGCGCGCAGGAGGCGCAGGAGGAGGAGGGGAGTGGCTTTCGCCGCCGAGGAGACGGCGAGAGCAACAGGAGGAAGGGCCGCACCCCCGACGAGGGCAGCGGCACCGCTGCCGGCGGAAAGGCTGCTGCGGCAACGGCAGCAGCAGCAGCCCCAGGGAAGAACGGCGCGGGCGCCCAAACCGGGCGTCTCCACGTCCAAGAAGCCAACGACGGCGACGGCGAGAACGGCCTCGCTCCCTCGCGCACCGCGAACATCCGCGGTGACATTGACGCTCAACGAGGGAGCGAAGATGACGTACGCCGAGGTCATCGCCACGGCCAGGAGGAGCATCCCGCTGACTGATATCGGAGTACAGTCGGTCGGGATGAAGAAGGCGATGTCGGGCGCCATCATAATCAAGGTGCCCGGCGACAAAGAAAGGGAGAAAGCGTCCCGGCTGGCGTCACATCTGACCAGGGTGCTGGATCCGGCAACCGTCAGGGTGGCGGCTCCAGTGAAGACGGCGGAGCTGCGGGTCGTCGGGATCGACATCTCGCTACAGAGAGAAGAGCTGCGGCAGGCGCTGGCTTTGGCGGCGGGCTGCGCGGTCTCGGAGGTGCAGGTCGGCGAGGTTGGAGCATCCAGGGACGGTCTTGGCTCGGTGTACGTCAAGTGCCCGGTGGCCGGGGCCCGTAAGATAGCCCGGGCTGGGAGTATCGCCCTGGGTTGGTCCACTGCGAGGGTCGTCGCCATACCAAGGCGGCCCTTGCAGTGCTACAGGTGCCTGGAACTCGGACACGTGAGAGCCACTTGCGTGTCCGCCGTGGATCGCGGGCAGATTTGTTACAGGTGCGGCGGAAGCGGACATCGCGCGAGAGGCTGTCCCGCCTCCGTGCCCAAATGCCCCCTGTGCGATTCGCTCGGGGTCCCGGCCAATCACAGGATGGGAGGGGCGGCATGCACGCCGCCGAAGACAACAACAACAAGCAGGAGGAGAGGACCCACCCGCGGACTAGCCACCGCCGGAGGGACATCTGGAAGCACCGACGCCACCGCCACCGCCGTCGCCGCCGCCGTCGCCGCCAAAGAATTGGCAGCAGCAGCGGCGACAACGACGACGACGACGACAACAGCAGCGGCGGCGGCGGTGGATGGCCTGGAGGAGGCCATGGAGTTGGGCCAATAGATTCCAACGAATCCTCCAGTGCAACGTAGGTAGATCGAGGCGAGCTCAAGATCTGCTCTTCCAGACCATCCGGGAGAGCAGAGTCGCCCTCGCTGTGGTGGCGGAACCGCATCGCGTTCCCGACTCTCCCAACTGGGTCGGGGACCTGGACGGGACAGCGGCAGTCGGATGGACGACAGAGACAACGACAACGACGCCCGGCATTCCCGGCGTCCTGCTGGAACGCGGCAACGGCTACGTCGCGGTCGAGTGGGCAGGGATTGCCGTGGTGGGGGTATACGTATCTCCCAACAGCGGCCTGGTCGCGTTCGGGGCGTTCCTCGACGGAGTGGGCGACTGCATCAGGAGGATATGCCGTCCCCGACAGCTACTCGTGCTCGGGGACTTCAACGCCCGCTCCACGCAGTGGAACGACACGCGAACCACCACAAGGGGAAGAATGGTGGCCGACTGGGCCGCGGGACTTGGACTGCTGCTGTCCAACAGAGGATCGACGAGCACGTGCCAGGCCTGGAGGGGGTCCTCCGTCATCGACCTGACCTGGGCCACCGCCAACCTACACCGGAGAGTGCGCGACTGGAGGGTGCTGGACGGGGTCGAGACTCTGTCCGACCATCTCTACGTGATGATGGAGCTCGCCCCGGAAACCACGTCCACCGGACGGGCCGTCGGCAGCAACGACACCGGAGGGCCGAACCGTTCCCGCCATCCGCCAACACCGAGAAGAAGATGGCGGGCGAAAGACAGGAACCGGGATCTTCTGCAAGCCGCTGTCTCCGTGTCCGCATGGAGTTGGGACGCGCGGACAACGCGGGACGACGGCGGCAGCAGCATAGACGAGGAGGCGGAGGATCTGCGGAGAGACATGGCCGCGGCCTGTGACGCCTCAATGCCGCGCTCCAGTACCAGCCACGGAGCGCGAGCCCCGGGCGTCTACTGGTGGACGGAGGAGATAGCCGCCCTCAGAAGAGGATGCGCACTGGCACGTACAGCGCTGCAGAGGGCCCGGCGCAGGCGAACGCGCGACGAGGAGAGGATCTCCCGCTGTTACGACGCGTACAGGGAGAAGAGGAGGATGCTCCAGTGGGAGATCCGGACGGCGAAAGCCCGGGCCTGGGACGAGCTCGTCGAATCGGTCGAGGCCGATCCATGGGGGAGGCCCTACCGGTTGGTCACGAGGAGGCTACGACCACCGGCACCCCCATTGACCGCGAGTATGGAGCCGGGGTTGCTCGACACGGTTCTGAGCGCTCTGTTCCCGCGACAGCAACAGGACAGCACGGACAACGTCGACACGACGAGGAGGAGGACGCCGCCGCTCCGCTCCAACAACACCGTCGCGGAGTGGAGGGAAGAGCTGCGAGTGACGAAGGAAGAGTTACTCGCGGCAACGAAGAGGATGGCGTCCCGCGGCGACGTGGCACCCGGTCCGGACGGAATACCGGGCCGTGTCTGGGCAGAGTCGATGGAGACCCTGGCTCCCCGTCTGCAGCACGTCTTCACGCGGTGCATGAGGGAAGGCGCGTACCCACGGGCGTGGAGGACGGCGAGGCTGGTGCTGCTGCGCAAGGAGGGCCGCCCGCCGGACTCGCCGTCCGCGTACAGACCGATATGCCTTCTGGACGAGGCTGGCAAGCTCCTGGAAAGGATAATCGCCGCCCGTCTGGAGGCGCATATCACGGAGCGTGGATCCGGCTGGCACGATAGCCAGTTCGGATTCAGAAAAGGAAGATCCACCGTGGACGCCGTGAGGATGGTGCGGACGACCGCCGACGACATGGTAGCGCGGGGAGGAGTGGCCATCGCGGTCTCATTGGACGTGACCAACGCGTTCAACACGATCCCCTGGGCCAGGATCGTGGAGGCGCTGGAGAGGCTGGAGGTGCCCGCGTACCTTGTTCGCCTGATACGGTCGTACCTCAGCGACCGTTGGATCGGGTACGCGGGCCGAAACGGCGCGGAGGAGAGGAGGCCGGTGGAGCGCGGTGTCCCGCAGGGGTCGGTCCTGGGACCCATACTGTGGATCACCGCGTACGACTCGGTCCTCCGTTGCCCCATGCCGCCGGGCACGGCCTTGGTGTGCTACGCCGACGACACCTTGGTCATGGCCGGCGGCGGGGGATGGTACGAGGCGCAGGCGATCGCGGACTTGGCGGTGGCGCGCGCGGTGAGGGCGATAGGAAGACTGGGGCTGAACGTGTCGCCGGCCAAGACGGAGGCCGTGGGGTTCTTCGACCGTCGTCGCAGAGGAGCCCCACCGTCCGGACTGTGCGTCAGGTGCGACGGCGAGGACGTACCGGTGAGAGCCCAGATGAGGTACCTGGGCCTCACCATCGACAGCGGATGGACGTTCGAGCCCCACTTCGAGGAACTGGTTCCGAAGGTGGCAGCCGCAGCCAACGCCCTGTGCGGCTTGCTGCCCAACATCGGTGGAGCGGGAACGAGAGTGCGCCGCCTCTACGAGGGAGTGGTGAGATCGAGGGTCCTCTACGGGGCCCCCGTATGGGCCGAAGAACTGCTGGCCAACCGTCGCAGCCTGACCCTGCTACGGAGGCTGCACAGGACGACCGCCATCAGGATCGCGCGTGCATACCGAACGGTGTCGCACGCGTCGGCGTCCGTGCTGGCCGCGTCCCCACCGTTCGAGCTGCAGGCCCTTGCGCTCCAACGGTTGTACAACCACCGTAGGGCCCTGGGCTCGGACGGTGGCGGTGGAGGCGGCGAACGTCCGTTCCAGGACGTGTGGAGGGAGACGCGGCACAGGGTCTGGGAGAGATGGCGCGCCCAACTAACCGAGGAGGACATGTCACGGCCACACCGGGCCGTGCGCGCCGTCCTCCCCAACTGGGAGGCGTGGCGGGACCGCGGCGGGGTCCCTCTGACGTACAGGATGACGCAGGTGCTCACCGGCCACGGTGTGTTCGGTGAGTTCCTGAGAAGAATCCAGCGTGAGGTGACGTCAATCTGTCACCACTGCCAGGAGGAAGAGGACACGGCGCAGCACACGCTGGAGCGTTGTCCGGCGTGGGAGGTGCCGCGCCGCGTGCTACGTCTCGCCATAGGCGACGGGTTGGCCCCCGAGGCGCTCGTGGAGGCGACGCTGAGGAGTCCGCAGGAGTACGCGGCCGTCCGCACCTTCTGCGAGCAGGTCATGCTGGCGAAGGAGCGGGCGGAGCGGAGCAGGGTGAAGAACCGCGACCCCTGCCGGGTCGTGCGCGGACGAAGAGGAGCGCGAGGAGGAGCAACGTCGACGACGCGACGCCGCGCGACCGCGGCGCCACCACCGACGCCGCCGTCGTAGAAGAGCGCGCGCGCGCGTTCGTCCGAAGGGGGAAAAAACAGGCCGTCAAGCCGGGGAGGGTCTGGGTCCCTGCCCGGAATTGCACGACGGCCCCACGGAACGCCGGCGCCGCGGGGGCTGGTGGTCACCCCCCGGCTGCCAAGAAGAGAAAGAAGAGGATGTCCCCTGCGAAAAATCTCGCGGGGGAGCGACGAGGGAGCGCCCTGGACCGAGAGCTTCGAGACAGGAAACGGGACGCTCCCGAGAACCGTCACGGCGACCATCGTGGGGTTTTAGTCGGTAAGAGTCCGACACTACCCGCCGCCGCCTCCCAGAGGGCGGCCGGGTGTCCATGAGGATTTCCCCACGTATAAAAAAAAAAAAAAAAAAAAAAAAGGTTGGGGTTAGGTTGGGGTTAGGTTGCTGAAGAAGGTTCGTTGGCTGAAGAAGGTTCGTCCACCTAGAGGGAGTAGGAACCCAAACTACTGGTGGAATGAGGAGATTGCTCGGCTGCGCGAGATTGCGAAGTCGAAGAGACGGAGGGCGCAGGTTGCCGCGAAGAGGAAGGATGTGGGCGCCGATCAGAAGAGGGTGGAATACAAGAGGGCCAAAAGAGATCTGAGGTCCGCCATCTTCTATAGTAAGAAGATGGCTTGGAAGAAGTTCACCGCCACTCTCGACCGAGACCCGTGGGGCTTGCCGTACAAGACGGTTATTGCCAGGCTTAAGGCGGCTAAGCCTTACGTAAGTCTCGGAAGGGGGCAGGCGGAGAAGATCATCGATACCCTCTTCATAACGGAGGATTGTGGCGTGCTGGATTGCGGGAACGGCAGTGGTGACGCCGGGGGGATGACCGCCGTCGGAGAACTGATCCAGCCGGGCGATCTCAGCAGAGCGGTGGCCCGCTTGAAGGTGAAGAAGGCAGTGGGCGTGGACGGGATACCTGGGTCCATAATAAAGCTCATTCACCACCATAGAGCGCAGGATCTGCTGGCCATGGTGAATTTTATTTATGAGAATGGCAGAATACCGGCCAGTTGGAAGGTGGCCAGGTTGATCCTGCTAAATAAGCCCGGTAAAGACCCTAGGCTCCCGTCGTCGTACCGGCCCATTAGCGTGCTCCCCTCGATGAGCAAGGTTTGGGAGTACACGCTAAAGTGGGCCATCGAGAAGGAGATTGGCATGGATCCATTCCATCCAAACCAGTTTGGGTTCCGAAGGGGGAGGTGCACCGTTGACGCGATTATGAGGGTGACTAGGTTCGCCGAGACCTGCCGGAAGAAGAGGCTGGTCTGCGTCCTGATGTGCGTTGATATAAAAAACGCCTTCAACACACTCAGTTGGGACGCGATCATGCAGGAGGTGAGGCGTAGGGGTCTCTCTCATGGTTTGACGAGGGTTCTTGGAAACTACTTGCAAGATCGATATGTAGTTTTCGAGAGTCCGAGCGGTACGGTGACTAGGAAGATTTACGGCGGGGTCCCACAGGGTTCGGTAGTGGGTCCCATGCTGTGGAATATCGTGTACGATGGTCTGTTGACCAGATTTGATAATTTGGTTAACGCTAGAGCGTTAGCATTCGCGGACGATCTTGCCATTCTGGTGGGCCTGAAGAGGACGGAGAGGGTGGAGAGCGTCTTGAGCCCTCTCATGAAGACGATCACCACCTGGTGTAACAACACGGGCCTCCGAATAGCGGGCGAAAAGACGGAGATCATTATGTTGACGGGGATGAGGGTCCCGAAGATTTTGGACGTGTGTTTGGTGGGAACGACGCTGTCTACGCGCGATACAGTAAAGTATCTCGGTGTCGTGCTGGACAGCAGAAGAACATTTACCCAGCATATTGTGGCGGTTTGCGCCCGTGCGGACGCAGTCGTGGGGGCCATTAGGGGCCTCCTGCCGAATGTGAACGGCCCCTCCAATGCCTGTAGGAGGCTTTACTACCGGGTATGGGAGTCGGTCGTGTTATACGCATCACCGGCGTGGAAGGATGCGCTGCATATGTCCAAGAATATCGAGGAACTCCGGAGGGCTCAGCGAAGTGCGCTGATTGGCACCTCGACGGCGTACAGGACCGTTTCTCATGCGGCCCTGTGCGTGCTGACTGGGACGATGCCAATCCAGATTCGGGCTCGTTGGAGATGGAAGGAGTACGAGGCAAGGAAATCTGCCAGAAGCAATCCTGAAGAGCCGGAGGTATTTTCCGCTCGGTTGGCCAGATTGGAAGTGGAAGCAGTCGATGACTGGAGGAGGGAATGGTCACAATATAACGCTGAAAATTGGACCAGGAGGCTGATCGGAGATGGAGCTATCCTTTGGAAGAGGAACAGGGATATTGATCATTATACCATGCAGCTGCTTACAGGGCATGGTATATTTAATCAATATCGCCTGAGGATCGGCAAAGAAACGACCAATAGTTGCTGGGATTGCGGAGCGAGCCCGGACGACGCTGAACATGTGATACTGAGTTGCCCTAGGTGGGCTATGCAGCGCACCATGTTGGAAAATATGGTGGGAAGAAGACTCGAGGTGGAGAACATCGTCAGTATAGTCACGGCCGATGACCGTATCTGGAAGTTTTTTAGGGCCTTCTGCGGGCTGGCGATGAGGGCCAGGCAGACGAAGGAGAAGGAGTTGGAGCGGTCTCGAAGAGAAGGACGAAGCGGTCGCCTTGGTGGCAGCTGAATTGGAGGAGTTGCTAGTGGACGAGCTGGAAATCCAGTAATAGATTTTTGATGGAACACCTACAGGGACCCGCCGAAGTAATGCCTTTGTTGCGGTCCCGGCGGATCCCTTGTTCATTGAAGAAGTGGAAGAGGAGGGGTTTTTAGTGGGTATGGCGATGACATCTGGCCGAGTCCCACATAACCCACGGTTTCAGGCCGTGGGTATGCGTAATTGCATTTTCCCCTCCTCGTTAAACAAAAAAAAAAAAAAAAAAAAAAAGGTTGGGGTTAGGTTGGGGTTAGGTTGGGGTTAGGTTGGTTAGGTTGGGGTTAGGTTGGGGTTAGGTTGGGGTTAGGTTGGGGTTAGGTTGGGGTTAGGTTGGGGTTAGGTTAGGTTGGGGTTAGGTTGGGGTTAGGTTGGGGTTAGGTTGGGGTTAGGTTGGGGTTAGGTTGGGGTTAGGTTGGGGTTAGGTTGGGGTTAGGTTGGGGTTAGGTTGGGGTTAGGTTGGGGTTAGGTTGGGGTTAGGTTGGGGTTAGGTTGGGGTTAGGTTGGGGTTAGGTTGGGGTTAGGTTGGGGTTAGGTTGGGGTTAGGTTGGGGTTAGGTTGGGGTTAGGTTGGGGTTAGGTTGGGGTTAGGTTGGGGTTAGGTTGGGGTTAGGTTAGGTTGGGGTTAGGTTGGGGTTAGGTTGGGGTTAGGTTGGGGTTAGGTTGGGGTTAGGTTGGGTTAGGTTGGGGTTAGGTTGGGGTTAGGTTGGGGTTAGGTTGGGGTTAGGTTGGGGTTAGGTTGGGGTTAGGTTAGGTTGGGGTTAGGTTAGGTTGGGGTTAGGTTGGGGTTAGGTTAGGTTGGGGTTAGGTTGGGGTTAGGTTGGGGTTAGGTTGGGGTTAGGTTGGGGTTAGGTTGGGGTTAGGTTGGGGTTAGGTTGGGGTTAGGTTGGGGTTAGGTTGGGGTTAGGTTGGGGTTAGGTTGGGGTTAGGTTGGGGTTAGGTTGGGGTTAGGTTAGGTTAGGTTGGGGTTAGGTTGGGGTTAGGTTGGGGTTAGGTTGGGGTTAGGTTGGGGTTAGGTTGGGGTTAGGTTAGGTTGGGGTTAGGTTGGGGTTAGGTTGGGGTTAGGTTGGGGTTAGGTTGGGGTTAGGTTGGGGTTAGGTTGGGGTTAGGTTGGGGTTAGGTTGGGGTTAGGTTGGGGTTAGGTTGGGGTTAGGTTGGGGTTGGGTTGGGGTTAGGTTGGGGTTAGGTTGGGGTTAGGTTGGGGTTAGGTTGGGGTTAGGTTGGGGTTAGGTTGGGGTTAGGTTGGGGTTAGGTTGGGGTTAGGTTGGGGTTAGGTTGGGGTTAGGTTGGGGTTAGGTTGGGGTTAGGTTGGGGTTAGGTTGGGGTTAGGTTGGGGTTAGGTTAGGTTGGGGTTAGGTTGGGGTTAGGTTGGGGTTAGGTTGGGGTTAGGTTGGGGTTAGGTTGGGGTTAGGTTGGGGTTAGGTTGGGGTTAGGTTGGGGTTAGGTTGGGGTTAGGTTGGGGTTAGGTTGGGGTTAGGTTGGGGTTAGGTTGGGGTTAGGTTGGGGTTAGGTTGGGGTTAGGTTGGGGTTAGGTTGGGGTTAGGTTGGGGTTAGGTTGGGGTTAGGTTGGGGTTAGGTTGGGGTTAGGTTGGGGTTAGGTTGGGGTTAGGTTGGGGTTAGGTTGGGGTTAGGTTGGGGTTAGGTTGGGGTTAGGTTGGGGTTAGGTTGGGGTTAGGTTGGGGTTAGGTTGGGGTTAGGTTGGGGTTAGGTTGGGGTTAGGTTGGGGTTAGGTTGGGGTTAGGTTGGGGTTAGGTTGGGGTTAGGTTAGGTTGGGGTTAGGTTGGGGTTAGGTTGGGGTTAGGTTAGGTTGGGGTTAGGTTGGGGTTAGGTTGGGGTTAGGTTGGGGTTAGGTTGGGGTTAGGTTGGGGTTAGGTTGGGGTTAGGTTGGGGTTAGGTTGGGGTTAGGTTGGGGTTAGGTTGGGGTTAGGTTGGGGTTAGGTTGGGTTAGGTTGGGGTTAGGTTGGGGTTAGGTTGGGGTTAGGTTGGGGTTAGGTTGGGGTTAGGTTAGGTTGGGGTTAGGTTGGGGTTAGGTTGGGGTTAGGTTGGGGTTAGGTTGGGGTTAGGTTGGGGTTAGGTTGGGTTAGGTTGGGGTTAGGTTGGGGTTAGGTTGGGGTTAGGTTGGGGTTAGGTTGGGGTTAGGTTGGGTTAGGTTGGGGTTAGGTTGGGGTTAGGTTAGGTTGGGGTTAGGTTGGGGTTAGGTTAGGTTGGGGTTAGGTTGGGTTAGGTTGGGGTTAGGTTGGGGTTAGGTTGGGGTTAGGTTGGGTTAGGTTGGGGTTAGGTTGGGGTTAGGTTGGGGTTAGGTTGGGGTTAGGTTGGGGTTAGGTTGGGGTTAGGTTGGGGTTAGGTTGGGGTTAGGTTGGGGTTAGGTTGGGGTTAGGTTGGGGTTAGGTTGGGGTTAGGTTGGGGTTAGGTTGGGGTTAGGTTGGGGTTAGGTTGGGGTTAGGTTGGGGTTAGGTTGGGGTTAGGTTGGGTTAGGTTAGGTTGGGGTTAGGTTGGGGTTAGGTTGGGGTTAGGTTGGGGTTAGGTTGGGGTTAGGTTGGGGTTAGGTTGGGGTTAGGTTGGGGTTAGGTTGGGGTTAGGTTGGGGTTAGGTTGGGGTTAGGTTGGGGTTAGGTTGGGGTTAGGTTGGGGTTAGGTTGGGGTTAGGTTGGGGTTAGGTTGGGGTTAGGTTGGGGTTAGGTTGGGGTTAGGTTGGGGTTAGGTTGGGGTTAGGTTGGGGTTAGGTTGGGGTTAGGTTGGGGTTAGGTTGGGGTTAGGTTGGGGTTAGGTTGGGGTTAGGTTGGGGTTAGGTTGGGGTTAGGTTGGGGTTAGGTTGGGGTTAGGTTGGGGTTAGGTTGGGGTTAGGTTGGGGTTAGGTTGGGGTTAGGTTGGGGTTGGGTTGGGGTTAGGTTGGGGTTAGGTTGGGGTTGGGTTGGGGTTAGGTTGGGGTTAGGTTGGGGTTAGGTTGGGGTTAGGTTGGGGTTAGGTTGGGGTTAGGTTGGGGTTAGGTTGGGGTTAGGTTGGGGTTAGGTTGGGGTTAGGTTGGGGTTAGGTTGGGGTTAGGTTGGGGTTAGGTTGGGGTTAGGTTAGGTTGGGGTTAGGTTGGGGTTAGGTTGGGGTTAGGTTGGGGTTAGGTTGGGGTTAGGTTGGGGTTAGGTTAGGTTGGGGTTAGGTTGGGGTTAGGTTGGGGTTAGGTTGGGGTTAGGTTGGGGTTAGGTTAGGTTGGGGTTAGGTTGGGGTTAGGTTGGGGTTAGGTTGGGGTTAGGTTGGGGTTAGGTTGGGGTTAGGTTGGGGTTAGGTTGGGGTTAGGTTGGGGTTAGGTTGGGGTTAGGTTGGGGTTAGGTTGGGGTTAGGTTGGGGTTAGGTTGGGGTTAGGTTGGGGTTAGGTTGGGGTTAGGTTGGGGTTAGGTTGGGGTTAGGTTGGGGTTAGGTTGGGGTTAGGTTGGGGTTAGGTTGGGGTTAGGTTGGGGTTAGGTTAGGTTGGGGTTAGGTTGGGGTTAGGTTGGGGTTAGGTTGGGGTTAGGTTGGGGTTAGGTTGGGGTTAGGTTGGGGTTAGGTTGGGGTTAGGTTGGGGTTAGGTTGGGGTTAGGTTGGGGTTAGGTTGGGGTTAGGTTGGGGTTAGGTTGGGGTTAGGTTGGGGTTAGGTTGGGGTTAGGTTGGGGTTAGGTTGGGGTTAGGTTGGGGTTAGGTTGGGGTTAGGTTGGGGTTAGGTTGGGGTTAGGTTGGGGAGCACGAGGTGGGTATGGGTTCTCAGGGCGTAGTACCACGCCCTGGGAAACCCCGATGGATCTGATATTCCCCTATAGTCGGGTGGCGGCTGGTGGGTCCTTCGGGACTGGCCAGTTTGCTGATCCGGTGCGGGGAATTTCGGAGAAGTTGGTGGGCCCATATCTGCCAAGACCACTCACCTCACCTTCCCGTGGGGCTCCCCGTCACCCTGCATCGGCACTGACCGGTGCAGGGTGCGAAAGAGTGAGTGGCGCCAGGATGGAACACCGTTGTCGACCACGGCAAATAATCAAAAAAATATATGATGGACACTAACAGGAAAGAAAACGTTTACGGTGCAGGGGAGGGATACCCCAGTACCGGCGCAGGCGTGGGTGGTCAAGTGGGCCCCACTGCGTCGTCATCTAACGACCACGGCCGCTCGGGGGTGGATAGCCAGGCCCTCGTTTGTGTTGCTGCGACTGGCAAAGGTAGTGAAGAAGGAAGGATGGAGGTGACCCAGGAGGACAACGGGCCACCACTTACCAGGAGTAGGAGCTCCCTCAGGAGAGCTTCAGGAGGGACGGGGAGCGTCTTTGCCGTCCCGGCCCCAGTAGGCGACGCCACACCGCCAGTGGCACCAGGAGGATCAAGGACGCCAGCGAGGTCCGACGACGAAGAGTCGGTCGCCTCGTACACGTCACATTCGTCGGCCGCCTCGTCGACGTGCAGGGGCAAGAAGCGGAAGCTTGCCTGCATGATACCGGAGGTGCCCGATGAGATGATGCAGGTGGTGAGGAGGACCTCGCCGGAAGACGTTTGCGCCGAGGTGGTGAGGTGTCTGGGAAACGTCAGCATGGTGGCGGCGAGGTCGTCGAATTTGAAGGGGACATACGTCAAGCTGCTGAGGGAGTCAGTGAACTACCTCACCGCCGCGTGGGCGCTTGAGATGATGAGGAGGTACGGACTGGAGCCCGGCAGCGGGTCTGGGGCCGCAAGGCTGGCTGACGCGAGAAACGCCCTGCTGGAGGAAGAGATCGCGTTCCTTCGTAGCCAGGTTGCGTCCCTTAGCAACGAACTGGCGAGAAGGGACGCCAACGCGCAGGGACGTATCACCTCTGGTCCCAGCGATTCTCCTCGCGAGAACAACGACGAGAGCGGGAGCCTCGCTGCCGTGGAGAAGAGGATGGAGAAGAGGATGGAAGAGATTGCGGCGTCGATAATGCGGCGGATCGACGAGCGTTTCGAGAGGGGCCGCGCAAGCGGCGCCGAAACGCGGAAGGGAGCCACCGAGCGCGGTATCACGGCTCCCTCCGTCGCCGCCCCCACTGCCGCCATCACCACCGGGAGCATCCCGAAACCTCCAGCGAAGGCGCGGGAGGAGGACGAATGGAGACCAGTGGTCTCCAAAACAGCGCGCAGGAGGCGCAGGAGGAGGAGGGGAGTGGCTTTCGCCGCCGAGGAGACGGCGAGAGCAACAGGAGGAAGGGCCGCACCCCCGACGAGGGCAGCGGCACCGCTGCCGGCGGAAAGGCTGCTGCGGCAACGGCAGCAGCAGCAGCCCCAGGGAAGAACGGCGCGGGCGCCCAAACCGGGCGTCTCCACGTCCAAGAAGCCAACGACGGCGACGGCGAGAACGGCCTCGCTCCCTCGCGCACCGCGAACATCCGCGGTGACATTGACGCTCAACGAGGGAGCGAAGATGACGTACGCCGAGGTCATCGCCACGGCCAGGAGGAGCATCCCGCTGACTGATATCGGAGTACAGTCGGTCGGGATGAAGAAGGCGATGTCGGGCGCCATCATAATCAAGGTGCCCGGCGACAAAGAAAGGGAGAAAGCGTCCCGGCTGGCGTCACATCTGACCAGGGTGCTGGATTCGGCAACCGTCAGGGTGGCAGCTCCAGTGAAGACGGCGGAGCTGCGGGTCGTCGGGATCGACATCTCGCTACAGAGGGAAGAGCTGCGGCAGGCGCTGGCTTTGGCGGCGGGCTGCGCGGTCCCGGAGGTGCAGGTCGGCGAGATTGGAGCATCCAGGGACGGTCTTGGCTCGGTGTACGTCAAGTGCCCGGTGGCCGGGGCCCGTAAGATAGCCCGGGCTGGGAGTATCGCCCTGGGTTGGTCCACTGCGAGGGTCGTCGCCATACCAAGACGGCCCTTGCAGTGCTACAGGTGCCTGGAACTCGGACACGTGAGAGCCACTTGCGTGTCCGCCGTGGATCGCGGGCAGATCTGTTACAGGTGCGGCGGAAGCGGACATCGCGCGAGAGGCTGTCCCGCCTCCGTGCCCAAATGCCCCCTGTGCGATTCGCTCGGGGTCCCGGCCAATCACAGGATGGGAGGGGCGGCATGCACGCCGCCGAAGACAACAACAACAAGCAGGAGGAGAGGACCCACCCGCGGACTAGCCACCGCCGGAGGGACATCTGGAAGCACCGACGCCACCGCCACCGCCGTCGCCGCCGCCGTCGCCGCCAAAGAATTGGCAGCAGCAGCAGCAGCGGCGACAACGACGACGACGACGACAACAGCAACGGCGGCGGCGGTAGATGGCCTGGAGGAGGCCATGGAGTTGGGCCAATAGATTCCAACGAATCCTCCAGTGCAACGTAGGTAGATCGAGGCGAGCTCAAGATCTGCTCTTCCAGACCATCCGGGAGAGCAGAGTCGCCCTCGCTGTGGTGGCGGAACCGCATCGCGTTCCCGACTCTCCCAACTGGGTCGGGGACTTGGACGGGACAGCGGCAGTCGGATGGACGACAGAGACAACGACAACGACGCCCGGCATTCCCGGCGTCCTGCTGGAACGCGGCAACGGCTACGTCGCGGTCGAGTGGGCAGGGATTGCCGTGGTGGGGGTATACGTATCTCCCAACAGCGGCCTGGTCGCGTTCGGGGCGTTCCTCGACGGAGTGGGCGACTGCATCAGGAGGATATGCCGTCCCCGACAGCTACTCGTGCTCGGGGACTTCAACGCCCGCTCCACGCAGTGGAACGACACGCGAACCACCACAAGGGGAAGAATGGTGGCCGACTGGGCCGCGGGACTTGGACTGCTGCTGTCCAACAGAGGATCGACGAGCACGTGCCAGGCCTGGAGGGGGTCCTCCGTCATCGACCTGACCTGGGCCACCGCCAACCTACACCGGAGAGTGCGCGACTGGAGGGTGCTGGACGGGGTCGAGACTCTGTCCGACCATCTCTACGTGATGATGGAGCTCGCCCCGGAAACCGCGTCCACCGGACGGGCCGTCGGCAGCAACGACACCGGAGGGCCGAACCGTTCCCGCCATCCGCCAACACCGAGAAGAAGATGGCGGGCGAAAGACAGGAACCGGGATCTTCTGCAAGCCGCTGTCTCCGTGTCCGCATGGAGTTGGGACGCGCGGACAACGCGGGACGACGGCGGCAGCAGCATAGACGAGGAGGCGGAGGATCTGCGGAGAGACATGGCCGCGGCCTGTGACGCCTCAATGCCGCGCTCCAGTACCAGCCACGGAGCGCGAGCCCCGGGCGTCTACTGGTGGACGGAGGAGATAGCCGCCCTCAGAAGAGGATGCGCACTGGCACGTACAGCGCTGCAGAGGGCCCGGCGCAGGCGAACGCGCGACGAGGAGAGGATCTCCCGCTGTTACGACGCGTACAGGGAGAAGAGGAGGATACTCCAGTGGGAGATCCGGACGGCGAAAGCCCGGGCCTGGGACGAGCTCGTCGAATCGGTCGAGGCCGATCCATGGGGGAGGCCCTACCGGTTGGTCACGAGGAGGCTACGACCACCGGCACCCCCATTGACCGCGAGTATGGAGCCGGGGCTGCTCGACACGGTTCTGAGCGCTCTGTTCCCGCGACAGCAACAGGACAGCACGGACAACGTCGACACGACGAGGAGGAGGACGCCGCCGCTCCGCTCCAACAACACCGTCGCGGAGTGGAGGGAAGAGCTGCGAGTGACGAAGGAAGAGTTACTCGCGGCAACGAAGAGGATGGCGTCCCGCGGCGACGTGGCACCCGGTCCGGACGGAATACCGGGCCGTGTCTGGGCAGAGTCGATGGAGACCCTGGCTCCCCGTCTGCAGCACGTCTTCACGCGGTGCATGAGGGAAGGCGCGTACCCACGGGCGTGGAGGACGGCGAGGCTGGTGCTGCTGCGCAAGGAGGGCCGCCCGCCGGACTCGCCGTCCGCGTACAGACCGATATGCCTTCTGGACGAGGCTGGCAAGCTCCTGGAAAGGATAATCGCCGCCCGTCTGGAGGCGCATATCACGGAGCGTGGATCCGGCTGGCACGATAGCCAGTTCGGATTCAGAAAAGGAAGATCCACCGTGGACGCCGCGGACGACCGCCGACGACATGGTAGCGCGGGGAGGAGTGGCCATCGCGGTCTCATTGGACGTGACCAACGCGTTCAACACGATCCCCTGGGCCAGGATCGTGGAGGCGCTGGAGAGGCTGGAGGTGCCCGCGTACCTTGTTCGCCTGATACGGTCGTACCTCAGCGACCGTTGGATCGGGTACGCGGGCCGAAACGGCGCGGAGGAGAGGAGGCCGGTGGAGCGCGGTGTCCCGCAGGGGTCGGTCCTGGGACCCATACTGTGGATCACCGCGTACGACTCGGTCCTCCGTTGCCCCATGCCGCCGGGCACGGCCTTGGTGTGCTACGCCGACGACACCTTGGTCGTGGCCGGCGGCGGGGGATGGTACGAGGCGCAGGCGATCGCGGACTTGGCGGTGGCGCGCGCGGTGAGGGCGATAGGAAGACTGGGGCTGAACGTGTCGCCGGCCAAGACGGAGGCCGTGGGGTTCTTCGACCGTCGTCGCAGAGGAGCCCCACCGTCCGGACTGTGCGTCAGGTGCGACGGCGAGGACGTACCGGTGAGAGCCCAGATGAGGTACCTGGGCCTCACCATCGACAGCGGATGGACGTTCGAGCCCCACTTCGAGGAACTGGTGCCGAAGGTGGCAGCCGCAGCCAACGCCCTGTGCGGCTTGCTGCCCAACATCGGTGGAGCGGGAACGAGAGTGCGCCGCCTCTACGAGGGAGTGGTGAGATCGAGGGTCCTCTACGGGGCCCCCGTATGGGCCGAAGAACTGCTGGCCAACCGTCGCAGCCTGACCCTGCTACGGAGGCTGCACAGGACGACCGCCATCAGGATCGCGCGTGCATACCGAACGGTGTCGCACGCGTCGGCGTCCGTGCTGGCCGCGTCCCCACCGTTCGAGCTGCAGGCCCTTGCGCTCCAACGGTTGTACAACCACCGTAGGGCCCTGGGCTCGGACGGTGGCGGTGGAGGCGGCGAACGTCCGTTCCAGGACGTGTGGAGGGAGACGCGGCACAGGGTCTGGGAGAGATGGCGCGCCCAACTAACCGAGGAGGACATGTCACGGCCACACCGGGCCGTGCGCGCCGTCCTCCCCAACTGGGAGGCGTGGCGGGACCGCGGCGGGGTCCCTTTGACGTACAGGATGACGCAGGTGCTCACCGGCCACGGTGTGTTCGGTGAGTTCCTGAGAAGAATCCAGCGTGAGGTGACGTCAATCTGTCACCACTGCCAGGAGGAAGAGGACACGGCGCAGCACACGCTGGAGCGTTGTCCGGCGTGGGAGGTGCCGCGCCGCGTGCTACGTCTCGCCATAGGCGACGGGTTGGCCCCCGAGGCGCTCGTGGAGGCGACGCTGAGGAGTCCGCAGGAGTACGCGGCCGTCCGCACCTTCTGCGAGCAGGTCATGCTGGCGAAGGAGCGGGCGGAGCGGAGCAGGGTGAAGAACCGCGACCCCTGCCGGGTCGTGCGCGGACGAAGAGGAGCGCGAGGAGGAGCAACGTCGACGACGCGACGCCGCGCGACCGCGGCGCCACCACCGACGCCGCCGTCGTAGAAGAGCGCGCGCGCGCGTTCGTCCGAAGGGGGAAAAAACAGGCCGTCAAGCCGGGGAGGGTCTGGGTCCCTGCCCGGAATTGCACGACGGCCCCACGGAACGCCGGCGCCGCGGGGGCCGGTGGTCACCCCCCGGCTGCCAAGAAGAGAAAGAAGAGGATGTCCCCTGCGAAAAATCTCGCGGGGGAGCGACGAGGGAGCGCCCTGGACCGAGAGCTTCGAGACAGGAAACGGGACGCTCCCGAGAACCGTCACGGCGACCATCGTGGGGTTTTAGTCGGTAAGAGTCCGACACTACCCGCCGCCGCCTCCCAGAGGGCGGCCGGGTGTCCATGAGGATTTCCCCACGTATAAAAAAAAAAAAAAAAAAAAAAAAAAAAAAAAAAAAAAAGGTTGGGGTTAGGTTGGGGTTAGGTTGGGGTTAGGTTGGGGTTAGGTTGGGGTTAGGTTGGGGTTAGGTTGGGGTTAGGTTGGGGTTAGGTTGGGGTTAGGTTGGGGTTAGGTTGGGGTTAGGTTGGGGTTAGGTTGGGGTTAGGTTGGGGTTAGGTTGGGGTTAGGTTGGGGTTAGGTTGGGGTTAGGTTGGGGTTAGGTTGGGGTTAGGTTGGGGTTAGGTTGGGGTTAGGTTGGGGTTAGGTTGGGGTTAGGTTGGGGTTAGGTTGGGGTTAGGTTGGGGTTAGGTTGGGTTAGGTTGGGGTTAGGTTGGGGTTAGGTTGGGGTTAGGTTAGGTTGGGGTTAGGTTGGGGTTAGGTTGGGGTTAGGTTGGGGTTAGGTTGGGGTTAGGTTGGGGTTAGGTTGGGGTTAGGTTGGGGTTAGGTTGGGGTTAGGTTGGGGTTAGGTTGGGGTTAGGTTGGGGTTAGGTTGGGGTTAGGTTGGGGTTAGGTTGGGGTTAGGTTGGGGTTAGGTTGGGGTTAGGTTGGGGTTAGGTTGGGGTTAGGTTGGGGTTAGGTTGGGGTTAGGTTAGGTTGGGGTTAGGTTGGGGTTAGGTTGGGGTTAGGTTGGGGTTAGGTTGGGGTTAGGTTGGGTTAGGTTGGGGTTAGGTTGGGGTTAGGTTGGGGTTAGGTTGGGGTTAGGTTGGGGTTAGGTTGGGGTTAGGTTGGGGTTAGGTTGGGGTTAGGTTGGGGTTAGGTTGGGGTTAGGTTGGGGTTAGGTTGGGGTTAGGTTGGGGTTAGGTTGGGGTTAGGTTGGGGTTAGGTTGGGGTTAGGTTGGGGTTAGGTTGGGGTTAGGTTGGGGTTAGGTTGGGGTTAGGTTGGGGTTAGGTTGGGGTTAGGTTGGGGTTAGGTTGGGGTTAGGTTGGGGTTAGGTTGGGGTTAGGTTGGGGTTAGGTTGGGGTTGGGTTGGGGTTAGGTTGGGGTTAGGTTGGGGTTAGGTTGGGGTTAGGTTGGGGTTAGGTTGGGGTTAGGTTGGGGTTAGGTTGGGGTTAGGTTGGGGTTAGGTTGGGGTTAGGTTGGGGTTAGGTTGGGGTTAGGTTGGGGTTAGGTTGGGGTTAGGTTGGGGTTAGGTTGGGGTTAGGTTGGGGTTAGGTTGGGGTTAGGTTGGGGTTAGGTTGGGGTTAGGTTGGGGTTAGGTTGGGGTTAGGTTGGGGTTAGGTTAGGTTGGGGTTAGGTTGGGGTTAGGTTGGGGTTAGGTTGGGGTTAGGTTGGGGTTAGGTTGGGGTTAGGTTGGGGTTAGGTTGGGGTTAGGTTAGGTTGGGTTAGGTTGGGGTTAGGTTGGGGTTAGGTTGGGGTTAGGTTGGGGTTAGGTTGGGGTTAGGTTGGGGTTAGGTTGGGGTTAGGTTGGGGTTAGGTTGGGGTTAGGTTGGGGTTAGGTTGGGGTTAGGTTGGGGTTAGGTTGGGGTTAGGTTGGGGTTAGGTTGGGGTTAGGTTGGGGTTAGGTTGGGGTTAGGTTGGGGTTAGGTTGGGGTTAGGTTGGGGTTAGGTTGGGGTTAGGTTGGGGTTAGGTTGGGGTTAGGTTGGGGTTAGGTTGGGGTTAGGTTGGGGTTAGGTTGGGGTTAGGTTGGGGTTAGGTTGGGGTTAGGTTGGGGTTAGGTTGGGGTTAGGTTGGGGTTAGGTTGGGGTTAGGTTGGGGTTAGGTTGGGGTTAGGTTGGGGTTGGGTTGGGGTTAGGTTGGGGTTAGGTTGGGGTTAGGTTGGGGTTAGGTTGGGGTTAGGTTGGGGTTAGGTTGGGGTTAGGTTGGGGTTAGGTTGGGGTTAGGTTGGGGTTAGGTTGGGGTTAGGTTGGGGTTAGGTTGGGGTTAGGTTGGGGTTAGGTTGGGGTTAGGTTGGGGTTAGGTTGGGGTTAGGTTGGGGTTAGGTTGGGGTTAGGTTGGGGTTAGGTTGGGGTTAGGTTGGGGTTAGGTTGGGGGGTTAGGTTGGGGTTAGGTTGGGGTTAGGTTGGGGTTAGGTTGGGGTTAGGTTGGGGTTAGGTTGGGGTTAGGTTGGGGTTAGGTTGGGGTTAGGTTGGGGTTAGGTTGGGGTTAGGTTGGGGTTAGGTTGGGGTTAGGTTGGGGTTAGGTTGGGGTTAGGTTGGGGTTAGGTTGGGGTTAGGTTGGGGTTAGGTTGGGGTTAGGTTGGGGTTAGGTTGGGGTTAGGTTGGGGTTAGGTTGGGGTTAGGTTGGGGTTAGGTTGGGGTTAGGTTGGGGTTAGGTTGGGGTTAGGTTGGGGTTAGGTTGGGGTTAGGTTGGGGTTAGGTTGGGGTTAGGTTGGGGTTAGGTTGGGGTTAGGTTGGGGTTAGGTTGGGGTTAGGTTGGGGTTAGGTTGGGGTTAGGTTGGGGTTAGGTTGGGGTTAGGTTGGGGTTAGGTTGGGGTTAGGTTGGGGTTAGGTTGGGGTTAGGTTGGGGTTAGGTTGGGGTTAGGTTGGGGTTAGGTTGGGGTTAGGTTGGGGTTAGGTTGGGGTTAGGTTGGGGTTAGGTTGGGGTTAGGTTGGGGTTAGGTTGGGGTTAGGTTGGGGTTAGGTTGGGGTTAGGTTGGGGTTAGGTTGGGGTTAGGTTGGGGTTAGGTTGGGGTTAGGTTGGGGTTAGGTTGGGGTTAGGTTGGGGTTAGGTTGGGGTTAGGTTGGGGTTAGGTTGGGGTTAGGTTGGGGTTAGGTTGGGGTTAGGTTGGGGTTAGGTTGGGGTTAGGTTGGGGTTAGGTTGGGGTTAGGTTGGGGTTAGGTTGGGGTTAGGTTGGGGTTAGGTTGGGGTTAGGTTGGGGTTAGGTTGGGGTTAGGTTGGGGTTAGGTTGGGGTTAGGTTGGGGTTAGGTTGGGGTTAGGTTGGGGTTAGGTTGGGGTTAGGTTGGGGTTAGGTTGGGGTTAGGTTGGGGTTAGGTTGGGGTTAGGTTGGGGTTAGGTTGGGGTTAGGTTGGGGTTAGGTTGGGGTTAGGTTGGGGTTAGGTTGGGGTTAGGTTGGGGTTAGGTTGGGGTTAGGTTGGGGTTAGGTTGGGGTTAGGTTGGGGTTAGGTTGGGGTTAGGTTGGGGTTAGGTTGGGGTTAGGTTGGGGTTAGGTTGGGGTTAGGTTGGGGTTAGGTTGGGGTTAGGTTGGGGTTAGGTTGGGGTTAGGTTGGGGTTAGGTTGGGGTTAGGTTGGGGTTAGGTTGGGGTTAGGTTGGGGTTAGGTTGGGGTTAGGTTGGGGTTAGGTTGGGGTTAGGTTGGGGTTAGGTTGGGGTTAGGTTGGGGTTAGGTTGGGGTTAGGTTGGGGTTAGGTTGGGGTTAGGTTGGGGTTAGGTTGGGGTTAGGTTGGGGTTAGGTTGGGGTTAGGTTGGGGTTAGGTTGGGGTTAGGTTGGGGTTAGGTTGGGGTTAGGTTGGGGTTAGGTTGGGGTTAGGTTGGGGTTAGGTTGGGGTTAGGTTGGGGTTAGGTTGGGGTTAGGTTGGGGTTAGGTTGGGGTTAGGTTGGGGTTAGGTTGGGGTTAGGTTGGGGTTAGGTTGGGGTTAGGTTGGGGTTAGGTTGGGGTTAGGTTGGGGTTAGGTTGGGGTTAGGTTGGGGTTAGGTTGGGGTTAGGTTGGGGTTAGGTTGGGGTTAGGTTGGGGTTAGGTTGGGGTTAGGTTGGGGTTAGGTTGGGGTTAGGTTGGGGTTAGGTTGGGGTTAGGTTGGGGTTAGGTTGGGGTTAGGTTGGGGTTAGGTTGGGGTTAGGTTGGGGTTAGGTTGGGGTTAGGTTGGGGTTAGGTTGGGGTTAGGTTGGGGTTAGGTTGGGGTTAGGTTGGGGTTAGGTTGGGGTTAGGTTGGGGTTAGGTTGGGGTTAGGTTGGGGTTAGGTTGGGGTTAGGTTGGGGTTAGGTTGGGGTTAGGTTGGGGTTAGGTTGGGGTTAGGTTGGGGTTAGGTTGGGGTTAGGTTGGGGTTAGGTTGGGGTTAGGTTGGGGTTAGGTTGGGGTTAGGTTGGGGTTAGGTTGGGGTTAGGTTGGGGTTAGGTTGGGGTTAGGTTGGGGTTAGGTTGGGGTTAGGTTGGGGTTAGGTTGGGGTTAGGTTGGGGTTAGGTTGGGGTTAGGTTGGGGTTAGGTTGGGGTTAGGTTGGGGTTAGGTTGGGGTTAGGTTGGGGTTAGGTTGGGGTTAGGTTGGGGTTAGGTTGGGGTTAGGTTGGGGTTAGGTTGGGGTTAGGTTGGGGTTAGGTTGGGGTTAGGTTCCGCGTACCTTGTTCGCCTGATACGGTCGTACCTCAGCGACCGTTGGATCGGGTACGCGGGCCGAAACGGCGCGGAGGAGAGGAGGCCGGTGGAGCGCGGTGTCCCGCAGGGGTCGGTCCTGGGACCCATACTGTGGATCACCGCGTACGACTCGGTCCTCCGTTGCCCCATGCCGCCGGGCACGGCCTTGGTGTGCTACGCCGACGACACCTTGGTCATGGCCGGCGGCGGGGGATGGTACGAGGCGCAGGCGATCGCGGACTTGGCGGTGGCGCGCGCGGTGAGGGCGATAGGAAGACTGGGGCTGAACGTGTCGCCGGCCAAGACGGAGGCCGTGGGGTTCTTCGACCGTCGTCGCAGAGGAGCCCCACCGTCCGGACTGTGCGTCAGGTGCGACGGCGAGGACGTACCGGTGAGAGCCCAGATGAGGTACCTGGGCCTCACCATCGACAGCGGATGGACGTTCGAGCCCCACTTCGAGGAACTGGTTCCGAAGGTGGCAGCCGCAGCCAACGCCCTGTGCGGCTTGCTGCCCAACATCGGTGGAGCGGGAACGAGAGTGCGCCGCCTCTACGAGGGAGTGGTGAGATCGAGGGTCCTCTACGGGGCCCCCGTATGGGCCGAAGAACTGCTGGCCAACCGTCGCAGCCTGACCCTGCTACGGAGGCTGCACAGGACGACCGCCATCAGGATCGCGCGTGCATACCGAACGGTGTCGCACGCGTCGGCGTCCGTGCTGGCCGCGTCCCCACCGTTCGAGCTGCAGGCCCTTGCGCTCCAACGGTTGTACAACCACCGTAGGGCCCTGGGCTCGGACGGTGGCGGTGGAGGCGGCGAACGTCCGTTCCAGGACGTGTGGAGGGAGACGCGGCACAGGGTCTGGGAGAGATGGCGCGCCCAACTAACCGAGGAGGACATGTCACGGCCACACCGGGCCGTGCGCGCCGTCCTCCCCAACTGGGAGGCGTGGCGGGACCGCGGCGGGGTCCCTCTGACGTACAGGATGACGCAGGTGCTCACCGGCCACGGTGTGTTCGGTGAGTTCCTGAGAAGAATCCAGCGTGAGGTGACGTCAATCTGTCACCACTGCCAGGAGGAAGAGGACACGGCGCAGCACACGCTGGAGCGTTGTCCGGCGTGGGAGGTGCCGCGCCGCGTGCTACGTCTCGCCATAGGCGACGGGTTGGCCCCCGAGGCGCTCGTGGAGGCGACGCTGAGGAGTCCACAGGAGTACGCGGCCGTCCGCACCTTCTGCGAGCAGGTCATGCTGGCGAAGGAGCGGGCGGAGCGGAGCAGGGTGAAGAACCGCGACCCCTGCCGGGTCGTGCGCGGACGAAGAGGAGCGCGAGGAGGAGCAACGTCGACGACGCGACGCCGCGCGACCGCGGCGCCACCACCGACGCCGCCGTCGTAGAAGAGCGCGCGCGCGCGTTCGTCCGAAGGGGAAAAAACAGGCCGTCAAGCCGGGGAGGGTCTGGGTCCCTGCCCGGAATTGCACGACGGCCCCACGGAACGCCGGCGCCGCGGGGGCCGGTGGTCACCCCCCGGCTGCCAAGAAGAGAAAGAAGAGGATGTCCCCTGCGAAAAATCTCGCGGGGGAGCGACGAGGGAGCGCCCTGGACCGAGAGCTTCGAGACAGGAAACGGGACGCTCCCGAGAACCGTCACGGCGACCATCGTGGGGTTTTAGTCGGTAAGAGTCCGACACTACCCGCCGCCGCCTCCCAGAGGGCGGCCGGGTGTCCATGAGGATTTCCCCACGTATAAAAAAAAAAAAAAAAGGTTGGGGTTAGGTTGGGGTTAGGTTGGGGTTAGGTTGGGGTTAGGTTGGGGTTAGGTTGGGGTTAGGTTGGGGTTAGGTTGGGGTTAGGTTGGGGTTAGGTTGGGGTTAGGTTGGGGTTAGGTTGGGGTTAGGTTGGGGTTAGGTTGGGGTTAGGTTGGGGTTAGGTTGGGGTTAGGTTGGGGTTAGGTTGGGGTGAGGTTGGGGTTAGGTTGGGGTTAGGTTGGGGTTAGGTTGGGGTTAGGTTGGGGTTAGGTTGGGGTTAGGTTGGGGTTAGGTTGGGGTTAGGTTGGGGTTAGGTTGGGGTTAGGTTGGGGTTAGGTTGGGGTTAGGTTGGGGTTAGGTTGGGGTTAGGTTGGGGTTAGGTTGGGGTTAGGTTGGGTTAGGTTAGGTTGGGGTTAGGTTGGGGTTAGGTTGGGGTTAGGTTGGGGTTAGGTTGGGGTTAGGTTGGGGTTAGGTTGGGGTTAGGTTGGGGTTAGGTTGGGGTTAGGTTGGGTTAGGTTGGGGTTAGGTTGGGGTTAGGTTGGGGTTAGGTTGGGGTTAGGTTGGGGTTAGGTTGGGGTTAGGTTGGGGTTAGGTTGGGGAGCACGAGGTGGGTATGGGTTCTTAGGGCGTAGTACCACGCCCTGGGAAACCCCGATGGATCTGATATTCTCCTATAGTCGGGTGGCGGCTGGTGGGTCCTTCGGGACTGGCCAGTTTGCTGATCCGGTGCGGGGAATTTCGGAGAAGTTGGTGGGCCCATATCTGCCAAGACCACTCACCTCACCTTCTCGTGGGGCTCCCCGTCACCCTGCATCGGCTTTGACCGATGCAGGGTGCGAAAGAGTGAGTGGCGCCAGGATGGAATACCGTTGACAACTACGGCAAAAATTAAACAAAATATGATGGACAAAATAAGGAGTGAAAAGGTTTACGGTGCAGGGGAGGGATACCCCAGTACCGGCGCAGGCGTGGGTGGTCAAGTGGGCCCCACTGCGTCGTCATCTAACGACCACGGCCGCTCGGGGGTGGATAGCCAGGCCCTCGTTTGTGTTACTGCGACTGGCAAAGGTAGTGAAGAAGGAAGGATGGAGGTGACCCAGGAGGACAACGGGCCACCACTTACCAGGAGTAGGAGCTCCCTTAGGAGAGCTTCAGGAGGGACGGGGAGCGTCTTTGCCGTCCCGGCCCCAGTAGGCGACGCCACACCGCCAGTGGCACCAGGAGGATCAAGGACGCCAGCGAGGTCCGACGACGAAGAGTCGGTCGCCTCGTACACGTCACATTCGTCGGCCGCCTCGTCGACGTGCAGGGGCAAGAAACGGAAGCTTGCCTGCATGATACCGGAGGTGCCCGATGAGATGATGCAGGTGGTGAGGAGGACCTCGCCGGAAGACGTTTGCGCCGAGGTGGTGAGGTGTCTGGGAAACGTCAGCATGGTGGCGGCGAGGTCGTCGAATTTGAAGGGGACATACGTCAAGCTGCTGAGGGAGTCAGTGAACTACCTCACCGCCGCGTGGGCGCTTGAGATGATGAGGAGGTACGGACTGGAGCCCGGCAGCGGGTCTGGGGCCGCAAGGCTGGCTGACGCGAGAAACGCCCTGCTGGAGGAAGAGATCGCGTTCCTTCGTAGCCAAGTTGCGTCCCTTAGCAACGAACTGGCGAGAAGGGACGCCAACGCGCAGGGACGTATCACCTCTGGTCCCAGCGATTCTCCTCGCGAGAACAACGACGAGAGCGGGAGCCTCGCTGCCGTGGAGAAGAGGATGGAGAAGAGGATGGAAGAGATTGCGGCGTCGATAATGCGGCGGATCGACGAGCGTTTCGAGAGGGGCCGCGCAAGCGGCGCCGAAACGCGGAAGGGAGCCACCGAGCGCGGTATCACGGCTCCCTCCGTCGCCGCCCCCACTGCCGCCATCACCACCGGGAGCATCCCGAAGCCTCCAGCGAAGGCGCGGGAGGAGGACGAATGGAGACCAGTGGTCTCCAAAACAGCGCGCAGGAGGCGCAGGAGGAGGAGGGGAGTGGCTTTCGCCGCCGAGGAGACGGCGAGAGCAACAGGAGGAAGGGCCGCACCCCCGACGAGGGCAACGGCACCGCTGCCGGCGGAAAGGCTGCTGCGGCAACGGCAGCAGCAGCAGCCCCAGGGAAGAACGGCGCGGGCGCCCAAACCGGGCGTCTCCACGTCCAAGAAGCCAACGACGGCGACGGCGAGAACGGCCTCGCTCCCTCGCGCACCGCGAACATCCGCGGTGACATTGACGCTCAACGAGGGAGCGAAGATGACGTACGCCGAGGTCATCGCCACGGCCAGGAGGAGCATCCCGCTGACTGATATCGGAGTACAGTCGGTCGGGATGAAGAAGGCGATGTCGGGCGCCATCATAATCAAGGTGCCCGGCGACAAAGAAAGGGAGAAAGCGTCCCGGCTGGCGTCACATCTGACCAGGGTGCTGGATCCGGCAACCGTCAGGGTGGCGGCTCCAGTGAAGACGGCGGAGCTGCGGGTCATCGGGATCGACATCTCGCTACAGAGAGAAGAGCTGCGGCAGGCGCTGGCTTTGGCGGCGGGCTGCGCGGTCTCGGAGGTGCAGGTCGGCGAGGTTGGAGCATCCAGGGACGGTCTTGGCTCGGTGTACGTCAAGTGCCCGGTGGCCGGGGCCCGTAAGATAGCCCGGGCTGGGAGTATCGCCCTGGGTTGGTCCACTGCGAGGGTCGTCGCCATACCAAGGCGGCCCTTGCAGTGCTACAGGTGCCTGGAACTCGGACACGTGAGAGCCACTTGCGTGTCCGCCGTGGATCGCGGGCAGATTTGTTACAGGTGCGGCGGAAGCGGACATCGCGCGAGAGGCTGTCCCGCCTCCGTGCCCAAATGCCCCCTGTGCGATTCGCTCGGGGTCCCGGCCAATCACAGGATGGGAGGGGCGGCATGCACGCCGCCGAAGACGACAACAACAAGCAGGAGGAGAGGACCCACCCGCGGACTAGCCACCGCCGGAGGGACATCTGGAAGCACCGACGCCACCGCCACCGCCGTCGCCGCCGCCGTCGCCGCCAAAGAATTGGCAGCAGCAGCGGCGACGACGACGACGACGACGACAACAGCAACGGCGGCGGCGGTAGATGGCCTGGAGGAGGCCATGGAGTTGGGCCAATAGATTCCAACGAATCCTCCAGTGCAACGTAGGTAGATCGAGGCGAGCTCAAGATCTGCTCTTCCAGACCATCCGGGAGAGCAGAGTCGCCCTCGCTGTGGTGGCGGAACCGCATCGCGTTCCCGACTCTCCCAACTGGGTCGGGGACTTGGACGGGACAGCGGCAGTCGGATGGACGACAGAGACAACGACAACGACGCCCGGCATTCCCGGCGTCCTGCTGGAACGCGGCAACGGCTACGTCGCGGTCGAGTGGGCAGGGATTGCCGTGGTGGGGGTATACGTATCTCCCAACAGCGGCCTGGTTGCGTTCGGGGCGTTCCTCGACGGAGTGGGCGACTGCATCAGGAGGATATGCCGTCCCCGACAGCTACTCGTGCTCGGGGACTTCAACGCCCGCTCCACGCAGTGGAACGACACGCGAACCACCACAAGGGGAAGAATGGTGGCCGACTGGGCCGCGGGACTTGGACTGCTGCTGTCCAACAGAGGATCGACGAGCACGTGCCAGGCCTGGAGGGGGTCCTCCGTCATCGACCTGACCTGGGCCACCGCCAACCTACACCGGAGAGTGCGCGACTGGAGGGTGCTGGACGGGGTCGAGACTCTGTCCGACCATCTCTACGTGATGATGGAGCTCGCCCCGGAAACCACGTCCACCGGACGGGCCGTCGGCAGCAACGACACCGGAGGGCCGAACCGTTCCCGCCATCCGCCAACACCGAGAAGAAGATGGCGGGCGAAAGACAGGAACCGGGATCTTCTGCAAGCCGCTGTCTCCGTGTCCGCATGGAGTTGGGACGCGCGGACAACGCGGGACGACGGCGGCAGCAGCATAGACGAGGAGGCGGAGGATCTGCGGAGAGACATGGCCGCGGCCTGTGACGCCTCAATGCCGCGCTCCAGTACCAGCCACGGAGCGCGAGCCCCGGGCGTCTACTGGTGGACGGAGGAGATAGCCGCCCTCAGAAGAGGATGCGCACTGGCACGTACAGCGCTGCAGAGGGCCCGGCGCAGGCGAACGCGCGACGAGGAGAGGATCTCCCGCTGTTACGACGCGTACAGGGAGAAGAGGAGGATACTCCAGTGGGAGATCCGGACGGCGAAAGCCCGGGCCTGGGACGAGCTCGTCGAATCGGTCGAGGCCGATCCATGGGGGAGGCCCTACCGGTTGGTCACGAGGAGGCTACGACCACCGGCACCCCCATTGACCGCGAGTATGGAGCCGGGGTTGCTCGACACGGTTCTGAGCGCTCTGTTCCCGCGACAGCAACAGGACAGCACGGACAACGTCGACGCGACGAGGAGGAGGACGCCGCCGCTCCGCTCCAACAACACCGTCGCGGAGTGGAGGGAAGAGCTGCGAGTGACGAAGGAAGAGTTACTCGCGGCAACGAAGAGGATGGCGTCCCGCGGCGACGTGGCACCCGGTCCGGACGGAATACCGGGCCGTGTCTGGGCAGAGTCGATGGAGACCCTGGCTCCCCGTCTGCAGCACGTCTTCACGCGGTGCATGAGGGAAGGCGCGTACCCACGGGCGTGGAGGACGGCGAGGCTGGTGCTGCTGCGCAAGGAGGGCCGCCCGCCGGACTCGCCGTCCGCGTACAGACCGATATGCCTTCTGGACGAGGCTGGCAAGCTCCTGGAAAGGATAATCGCCGCCCGTCTGGAGGCGCATATCACGGAGCGTGGATCCGGCTGGCACGATAGCCAGTTCGGATTCAGAAAAGGAAGATCCACCGTGGACGCCGTGAGGATGGTGCGGACGACCGCCGACGACATGGTAGCGCGGGGAGGAGTGGCCATCGCGGTCTCATTGGACGTGACCAACGCGTTCAACACGATCCCCTGGGCCAGGATCGTGGAGGCGCTGGAGAGGCTGGAGGTGCCCGCGTACCTTGTTCGCCTGATACGGTCGTACCTCAGCGACCGTTGGATCGGGTACGCGGGCCGAAACGGCGCGGAGGAGAGGAGGCCGGTGGAGCGCGGTGTCCCGCAGGGGTCGGTCCTGGGACCCATACTGTGGATCACCGCGTACGACTCGGTCCTCCGTTGCCCCATGCCGCCGGGCACGGCCTTGGTGTGCTACGCCGACGACACCTTGGTCATGGCCGGCGGCGGGGGATGGTACGAGGCGCAGGCGATCGCGGACTTGGCGGTGGCGCGCGCGGTGAGGGCGATAGGAAGACTGGGGCTGAACGTGTCGCCGGCCAAGACGGAGGCCGTGGGGTTCTTCGACCGTCGTCGCAGAGGAGCCCCACCGTCCGGACTGTGCGTCAGGTGCGACGGCGAGGACGTACCGGTGAGAGCCCAGATGAGGTACCTGGGCCTCACCATCGACAGCGGATGGACGTTCGAGCCCCACTTCGAGGAACTGGTGCCGAAGGTGGCAGCCGCAGCCAACGCCCTGTGCGGCTTGCTGCCCAACATCGGTGGAGCGGGAACAAGAGTGCGCCGCCTCTACGAGGGAGTGGTGAGATCGAGGGTCCTCTACGGGGCCCCCGTATGGGCCGAAGAACTGCTGGCCAACCGTCGCAGCCTGACCCTGCTACGGAGGCTGCACAGGACGACCGCCATCAGGATCGCGCGTGCATACCGGACGGTGTCGCACGCGTCGGCGTCCGTGCTGGCCGCGTCCCCGCCGTTCGAGCTGCAGGCCCTTGCGCTCCAACGGTTGTACAACCACCGTAGGGCCCTGGGCTCGGACGGTGGCGGCGGCGAACGTCCGTTCCAGGACGTGTGGAGGGAGACGCGGCACAGGGTCTGGGAGAGATGGCGCGCCCAACTAACCGAGGAGGACATGTCACGGCCACACCGGGCCGTGCGCGCCGTCCTCCCCAACTGGGAGGCGTGGCGGGACCGCGGCGGGGTCCCTTTGACGTACAGGATGACGCAGGTGCTCACCGGCCACGGTGTGTTCGGTGAGTTCCTGAGAAGAATCCAGCGTGAGGTGACGTCAATCTGTCACCACTGCCAGGAGGAAGAGGACACGGCGCAGCACACGCTGGAGCGTTGTCCGGCGTGGGAGGTGCCGCGCCGCGTGCTACGTCTCGCCATAGGCGACGGGTTGGCCCCCGAGGCGCTCGTGGAGGCGACGCTGAGGAGTCCGCAGGAGTACGCGGCCGTCCGCACCTTCTGCGAGCAGGTCATGCTGGCGAAGGAGCGGGCGGAGCGGAGCAGGGTGAAGAACCGCGACCCCTGCCGGGTCGTGCGCGGACGAAGAGGAGCGCGAGGAGGAGCAACGTCGACGACGCGACGCCGCGCGACCGCGGCGCCACCACCGACGCCGCCGTCGTAGAAGAGCGCGCGCGCGCGTTCGTCCGAAGGGGGAAAAAACAGGCCGTCAAGCCGGGGAGGGTCTGGGTCCCTGCCCGGAATTGCACGACGGCCCCACGGAACGCCGGCGCCGCGGGGGCTGGTGGTCACCCCCCGGCTGCCAAGAAGAGAAAGAAGAGGATGTCCCCTGCGAAAAATCTCGCGGGGGAGCGACGAGGGAGCGCCCTGGACCGAGAGCTTCGAGACAGGAAACGGGACGCTCCCGAGAACCGTCACGGCGACCATCGTGGGGTTTTAGTCGGTAAGAGTCCGACACTACCCGCCGCCGCCTCCCAGAGGGCGGCCGGGTGTCCATGAGGATTTCCCCACGTAAAAAAAAAAAAAAAAAAAAGGTTGGGGTTAGGTTAGGTTGGGGTTAGGTTGGGGTTAGGTTGGGGTTAGGTTGGGGTTAGGTTGGGGTTAGGTTGGGGTTAGGTTGGGGTTAGGTTGGGGTTAGGTTGGGGTTAGGTTGGGGTTAGGTTGGGGTTAGGTTGGGGTTAGGTTGGGGTTAGGTTGGGGTTAGGTTGGGGTTAGGTTGGGGTTAGGTTGGGGTTAGGTTGGGGTTAGGTTGGGGTTAGGTTGGGGTTAGGTTGGGGTTAGGTTGGGGTTAGGTTGGGGTTAGGTTGGGGTTAGGTTGGGGTTAGGTTGGGGTTAGGTTGGGGTTAGGTTGGGGTTGGGTTGGGGTTGGGTTGGGGTTAGGTTGGGGTTAGGTTGGGGTTAGGTTGGGGTTAGGTTGGGGTTAGGTTGGGGTTAGGTTGGGGTTAGGTTGGGGTTAGGTTGGGGTTAGGTTGGGGTTAGGTTGGGGTTAGGTTGGGGTTAGGTTGGGGTTAGGTTAGGTTGGGTTAGGTTGGGGTTAGGTTGGGGTTAGGTTGGGGTTAGGTTGGGGTTAGGTTGGGGTTAGGTTGGGGTTAGGTTGGGGTTAGGTTGGGGTTAGGTTGGGGTTAGGTTGGGGTTAGGTTGGGGTTAGGTTGGGGTTAGGTTGGGGTTAGGTTGGGGTTAGGTTGGGGTTAGGTTGGGGTTAGGTTGGGGTTAGGTTGGGGTTAGGTTGGGGTTAGGTTGGGGTTAGGTTGGGGTTAGGTTGGGGTTAGGTTGGGGTTAGGTTGGGGTTAGGTTGGGGTTAGGTTGGGGTTAGGTTGGGGTTAGGTTGGGGTTAGGTTGGGGTTAGGTTGGGGTTAGGTTGGGGTTAGGTTGGGGTTAGGTTGGGGTTAGGTTGGGGTTGGGTGGGGGTTAGGTTGGGGTTAGGTTGGGGTTAGGTTGGGGTTAGGTTGGGGTTAGGTTGGGGTTAGGTTAGGTTGGGTTAGGTTGGGGTTAGGTTGGGGTTAGGTTGGGGTTAGGTTGGGGTTAGGTTGGGGTTAGGTTGGGGTTAGGTTGGGGTTAGGTTGGGGTTAGGTTGGGGTTAGGTTGGGGTTAGGTTGGGGTTAGGTTGGGGTTAGGTTGGGGTTAGGTTGGGGTTAGGTTGGGGTTAGGTTGGGGTTAGGTTGGGGTTAGGTTGGGGTTAGGTTGGGGTTAGGTTGGGGTTAGGTTGGGGTTAGGTTGGGGTTAGGTTGGGGTTAGGTTGGGGTTAGGTTGGGGTTAGGTTGGGGTTAGGTTGGGGTTAGGTTGGGGTTAGGTTGGGGTTAGGTTGGGGTTAGGTTGGGGTTAGGTTGGGGTTAGGTTGGGGTTAGGTTGGGGTTAGGTTGGGGTTAGGTTGGGGTTAGGTTGGGGTTAGGTTGGGGTTAGGTTGGGGTTAGGTTGGGGTTAGGTTGGGGTTAGGTTGGGGTTAGGTTGGGGTTAGGTTGGGGTTAGGTTGGGGTTAGGTTGGGGTTAGGTTGGGGTTAGGTTGGGGTTAGGTTGGGGTTAGGTTGGGGTTAGGTTGGGGTTAGGTTGGGGTTAGGTTGGGGTTAGGTTGGGGTTAGGTTGGGGTTAGGTTGGGGTTAGGTTGGGGTTAGGTTGGGGTTAGGTTGGGGTTAGGTTGGGGTTAGGTTGGGGTTAGGTTGGGGTTAGGTTGGGGTTAGGTTGGGGTTAGGTTGGGGTTAGGTTGGGGTTAGGTTGGGGTTAGGTTGGGGTTAGGTTGGGGTTAGGTTGGGTTAGGTTAGGTTGGGGTTAGGTTGGGGTTAGGTTGGGGTTAGGTTGGGGTTAGGTTGGGGTTAGGTTGGGGTTAGGTTGGGGTTAGGTTGGGGGTTAGGTTGGGGTTAGGTTGGGGTTAGGTTGGGGTTAGGTTGGGGTTAGGTTGGGGTTAGGTTGGGGTTAGGTTGGGGTTAGGTTGGGGTTAGGTTGGGGTTAGGTTGGGGTTAGGTTGGGGTTAGGTTGGGGTTAGGTTGGGGTTAGGTTGGGGTTAGGTTGGGGTTAGGTTGGGGTTAGGTTGGGGTTAGGTTGGGGTTAGGTTGGGGTTAGGTTGGGGTTAGGTTGGGGTTAGGTTGGGGTTAGGTTGGGGTTAGGTTGGGGTTAGGTTGGGGTTAGGTTGGGGTTAGGTTGGGGTTAGGTTGGGGTTAGGTTGGGGTTAGGTTGGGGTTAGGTTGGGGTTAGGTTGGGGTTAGGTTGGGGTTAGGTTGGGGTTAGGTTGGGGTTAGGTTGGGGTTAGGTTGGGGTTAGGTTGGGGTTAGGTTGGGGTTAGGTTGGGGTTAGGTTGGGGTTAGGTTGGGGTTAGGTTGGGGTTAGGTTGGGGTTAGGTTGGGGGTTAGGTTGGGGTTAGGTTGGGGTTAGGTTGGGGTTAGGTTGGGGTTAGGTTGGGGTTAGGTTGGGGTTAGGTTGGGGTTAGGTTGGGGTTAGGTTGGGGTTAGGTTGGGGTTAGGTTGGGGTTAGGTTAGGTTGGGGTTAGGTTGGGGTTAGGTTGGGGGTTTGGGTGGGGGTTAGGTTGGGGTTAGGTTGGGGTTAGGTTGGGGTTAGGTTGGGTTAGGTTGGGGTTAGGTTGGGGTTAGGTTGGGGTTAGGTTGGGGTAGGTTGGGGTTAGGTTGGGGTTAGGTTGGGGTTAGGTTGGGGTTAGGTTGGGGTTAGGTTGGGGTTAGGTTGGGGTTAGGTTGGGGTTAGGTTGGGGTTAGGTTGGGGGTTAGGTTGGGGTTAGGTTGGGGTTAGGTTGGGGTTAGGTTGGGGTTAGGTTGGTTGGGGGTTAGGTTGGGGTTAGGTTGGGGTTAGGTTGGGGTTAGGTTGGGGTTAGGTTGGGGTTAGGTTGGGGTTAGGTTGGGGTTAGGTTGGGGTTAGGTTGGGGTTAGGTTGGGGTTAGGTTAGGTTGGGGTTAGGTTGGGGTTAGGTTGGGTTGGTTGGGTTAGGTTGGGGTTAGGTTGGGGTTAGGTTGGGGTTAGGTTGGGGTTAGGTTGGGTAGGTGGTTAGGTTGGGGTTAGGTTGGGGTTAGGTTGGGGTTAGGTTGGGGTTAGGTTGGGGTTAGGTTGGGGTTAGGTTGGGGTTAGGTTGGGGTTAGGTTGGGGTTAGGTTGGGTTAGGTTGGGGTTAGGTTTGGGGTTAGGTGGGGGTTAGGTTGGGGTTAGGTTGGTTAGGTTGGGTTAGGTTGGGGTTAGGTTGGGGTTAGGTTGGGGTTAGGTTGGGGTTAGGTTGGGGTTAGGTTGGGGTTAGGTTGGGGTTAGGTTGGGGTTAGGTTGGGGTTAGGTTGGGGTTAGGTTGGGGTTAGGTTGGGTTAGGTTGGGGTTAGGTTGGGGTTAGGTTGGGGTTAGGTTGGGGTTAGGTTGGGGTTAGGTTGGGGTTAGGTTGGGGTTAGGTTGGGGTTAGGTTGGGGTAGGTTGGGGTTAGGTTGGGGTTAGGTTGGGGTTAGGTTGGGTTAGGTTGGGGTAGGTTGGGGTTAGGTTGGGGTTAGGTTGGGGTTAGGTTGGGGTTTAGGTTGGGTTTAGGTTGGGGTTAGGTTGGGGTTTGGTTGGGGTTAGGTTGGGGTTAGGTTGGGTTTAGGTTCTGGGGTTAGGTTGGGTTAGGTTGGGGTTAGGTTGGGGTTAGGTTGGGGTTAGGTTGGGGTTAGGTTGGGGTTAGGTTGGGGTTAGGGTGTGGTTAGGTTGGGGTTAGGTTGGGGTTAGGTTGGGGTTAGGTTGGGGTTAGGTTGGGGTTAGGTTGGGGTTAGGTTGGGGTTAGGTTTGGGTTAGGTTGGGGTTAGGTTGGGTTAGGTTGGGGTTAGGTTGGGGTTAGGTTGGGTTAGGTTGGGTTAGGTTGGGGTTAGGTTGGGGTAGGTTGGGTTTAGGTTGGGGTTAGGTTGGGGTTAGGTTGGGGTTAGGTTGGGTTAGGTTGGGGTTAGGTTGGGGTTAGGTTGGGGTTAGGTTGGGGTTTGGGTGGGGGTTGGGTGGGGGTTAGGTTGGGTTTAGGTTGGGGTTAGGTTGGGGTTAGGTTGGGGTTAGGTTGGGGTTAGGTTGGGGTTAGGTTGGGGTTAGGTTGGGGTTAGGTTGGGGTTAGGTTGGGGTTAGGTTGGGGTTAGGTTGGGTTAGGTTGGGGTTAGGTTGGGGTTAGGTTGGGGTTAGGTTGGGGTTAGGTTGGGTTAGGTGGTTAGGTTGGGGTTAGGTTGGGGTTAGGTTGGGGTTAGGTTGGGGTTAGGTTGGGGTTAGGTTGGGGTTAGGTTGGGGTTAGGTTGGGGTTAGGTTGGGGTTAGGTTGGGGTTAGGTTGGGGTTAGGTTGGGGTTAGGTTGGGGTTAGTTGGGGTTAGGTTGGGTTAGGTTGGGGTTAGGTTGGGGTTAGGTTGGGGTTAGGTTGGGGTTAGGTTGGGTTAGGTTGGGGTTAGGTTGGGTTAGGTTGGGGTTAGGTTGGGGTTAGGTTGGGGTTAGGTTGGGGTTAGGTTGGGGTTAGGTTGGGGTAGGGTGGGGGTAGGGTTGGGGGTTAGGTTGGGGTTAGGTTGGGGTTAGGTTGGGGTTAGGTTGGGGTTAGGTTGGGTTAGGTTGGGGGTTGGGTTAGGTTGGGGTTAGGTTGGGGTTAGGTTGGGGTTAGGTTGGGGTTAGGTTGGGGTTAGGTTGGGTTAGGTTGGGGTTAGGTTGGGTTAGGTTGGGGTTAGGTTGGGGTAGGTTGGGGTTAGGTTGGGGTTAGGTTGGGGTTAGGTTGGGGTTAGGTTGGGGTTAGGTTGGAGGTTAGGTTGGGGTTAGGTTGGGGTTAGGTTGGGGTTAGGTTGGGGTTAGGTTGGGGTTAGGTTGGGGTTAGTTGGGTTAGGTTGGGGTTAGGTTGGGGTTAGGTTGGGGTTAGGTTGGGGTTAGGTTGGGGTTAGGTTGGGTTAGGTTGGGGTTAGGTTGGGGTTAGGTTGGGTTAGGTTGGGGTTAGGTTGGGGTTAGGTGGGTTAGGTTGGGGTTAGGTTGGGTTAGGTTGGGGTTAGGTTGGGGTTAGGTTGGGGTTAGGTTGGGGTTAGGTTGGGGTTAGGTTGGGGTTAGGTTGGGGTTAGGTTGGGGTTAGGTTGGGGTTAGGTTGGGGTTAGGTTGGGGTTAGGTTGGGGTTAGGTTGGGGTTAGGTTGGGGTTAGGTTGGGGTTAGGTTGGGGTTAGGTTGGGGTTAGGTTGGGGTTAGGTTGGGGTTAGGTTGGGGTTAGGTTGGGGTTAGGTTGGGTTAGGTTGGGGTTAGGTTGGGGTTAGGTTGGGGTTAGGTTGGGGTTAGGTTGGGGTTAGGTGGGGTTAGGTTGGGGTTAGGTTGGGGTTAGGTTGGGGTTAGGTTGGGGTTAGGTTGGGGTTAGGTTGGGGTTAGGTTGGGGTTAGGTTGGGGGTTAGGTTGGGGTTAGGTTGGGGTTAGGTTGGGGTTAGGTTGGGGTTAGGTTGGGTTAGGTTGGGGTTAGGTTGGGGTTAGGTTGGGGTTAGGTTGGGGTTAGGTTGGGGTTAGGTTGGGGTTAGGTTGGGGTTAGGTTGGGGTTAGGTTGGGGTTAGGTTGGGGTTAGGTTGGGGTTAGGTTGGGTTAGGTTGGGTTAGGTGGGTTAGGTTGGGGTTAGGTTGGGGTTAGGTTGGGGTTAGGTTGGGGTTAGGTTGGGGTTAGGTTGGGGTTAGGTTGGGGTTAGGTTGGGGTTAGGTTGGGGTTAGGTTGGGTTAGGTTGGGGTTAGGTTGGGGTTAGGTTGGGGTTAGGTTGGGGTTAGGTTGGGGTTAGGTTGGGGTTAGGTTGGGGTTAGGTTGGGGTTAGGTTGGGGTTAGGTTGGGGTTAGGTTGGGGTTAGGTTGGGGTTAGGTTGGGTTAGGTTGGGGTTAGGTTGGGGTTAGGTTGGGGTTAGGTTGGGGTTAGGTTGGGGTTAGGTTGGGGTTAGGGGGTTAGGTTGGGGTTAGGTTGGGGTTAGGTTGGGGTTAGGTTGGGGTTAGGTTGGGGTTAGTGGTTAGGTGGGTTAGGTGGGGGTTAGTTGGGGTTAGGTTGGGGTTAGGTTGGGGTTAGGTTGGGGTTAGGTTGGGGTTAGGTTGGGTTAGGTTGGGTAGGTTGGGTTAGGGTTGGGGTTAGGTTGGGGTGGTTGGTTGGGTAGGTTGGGGTTAGGTTGGGTTAGGTTGGGTTAGGTTGGGGTTAGGTTGGGTTAGGTTGGGTTAGGTTGGGGTTAGGTTGGGGTTAGGTTGAGGTTGGGTTAGGTTGGGTTAGGTTGGGTTAGGTTGGGGTTAGGTTGGGTTAGGTTGGGTTAGGTTGGGGTTAGGTTGGGGTTAGGTTGGGTTAGGTTGGGGTTAGGTTGGGGTTAGGTTGGGGTTAGGTTGGGGTTAGGTTGGGGTTAGGTTGGGGGTTAGGTTGGGGTTAGGTTGGGTTAGGTTGGGGTTAGGTTGGGTTAGGTTGGGGTTAGGTTGGGGTTAGGTTGGGGTTAGGTTGGGGTTAGGTTGGGGTTGGGTGGGGTAGGTTGGGGTTAGGTTGGGTTAGGTTGGGGTTAGGTTGGGGTTAGGTTGGGGTTAGGTTGGGTAGGTTGGGTTAGGTGGGGTTAGGTTGGGGTTAGGTTGGGGTTAGGTTGGGGTTAGGTTGGGTTAGGTTGGGGTTAGGTTGGGGTTAGGTTGGGGTTAGGTTGGGGTTAGGTTGGGGTTAGGTTGGGGTTAGGTTGGGGTTAGGTTGGGGTTAGGTTGGGGTTAGGTTGGGGTTAGGTTGGGGTTGGGTGGGGGTAGGTTGGTAGGTTGGGGTTAGGTGGGGTTAGGTTGGGTAAGTTGGGGGTTTGGTTGGGGTTGGGGTGGGGGTTAGGTTGGGGTTTTGGTTGGGTTAGTGTTGGGGTTAGGTTGGGGTTAGGTTGGGGTTAGGTTGGGGTTAGGTTGGGGTTAGGTTTGGGTTTGGTTGAGGTTGGGGTTGGGTGGTTTGGGGTGTTTGGGTGGGGTTAGGTTGGGGTTAGGTTGGGGTTAGGTTGGGGTTGTGGGGGTTTGGTGGGGGTTGGGTGGGGTTTGGTTGGGGGGGTTTTGGGGTTAGGTTGGGGTTAGGTTGGGGTTAGGTTGGGGTTAGGTTGGGGTTAGGTTGGGGTTAGGTTGGGGTTAGGTTGGGGTTAGGTTGGGGTTAGGTTGGGGTTAGGTTGGGGTTAGGTTGGGGTTAGGTTGGGGTTAGGTTGGGGTTAGGTTGGGGTTAGGTTGGGGTTAGGTTGGGGTTAGGTTGGGGTTAGGTTGGGGTTAGGTTGGGGTTAGGTTGGGGTTAGGTTGGGGTTAGGTTGGGGTTAGGTTGGGGTTAGGTTGGGGTTAGGTTGGGGTTAGGTTGGGGTTAGGTTGGGGTTAGGTTGGGGTTAGGTTGGGGTTAGGTTGGGGTTAGGTTGGGGTTAGGTTGGGGTTAGGTTGGGGTTAGGTTGGGGTTAGGTTGGGGTTAGGTTGGGGTTAGGTTGGGGTTAGGTTGGGGTTAGGTTGGGGTTAGGTTGGGGTTAGGTTGGGGTTAGGTTGGGGTTAGGTTGGGGTTAGGTTGGGGTTAGGTTGGGGTTAGGTTGGGGTTAGGTTGGGGTTAGGTTGGGGTTAGGTTGGGGTTAGGTTGGGGTTAGGTTGGGGTTAGGTTGGGGTTAGGTTGGGGTTAGGTTGGGGTTAGGTTGGGGTTAGGTTGGGGTTAGGTTGGGGTTAGGTTGGGGTTAGGTTGGGGTTAGGTTGGGGTTAGGTTGGGGTTAGGTTGGGGTTAGGTTGGGGTTAGGTTGGGGTTAGGTTGGGGTTAGGTTGGGGTTAGGTTGGGGTTAGGTTGGGGTTAGGTTGGGGTTAGGTTGGGGTTAGGTTGGGGTTAGGTTGGGGTTAGGTTGGGGTTAGGTTGGGGTTAGGTTGGGGTTAGGTTGGGGTTAGGTTGGGGTTAGGTTGGGGTTAGGTTGGGGTTAGGTTGGGGTTAGGTTGGGGTTAGGTTGGGGTTAGGTTGGGGTTAGGTTGGGGTTAGGTTGGGGTTAGGTTGGGGTTAGGTTGGGGTTAGGTTGGGGTTAGGTTGGGGTTAGGTTGGGGTTAGGTTGGGGTT